>JAKEPQ010000781.1:4077500-5321666 GCA_024500445.1 Entomyzon cyanotis
GAGTCACCCAAGTTGGTCGTAAAATGATTCCTCTAATTGCTTAGGGCTGGCATGATCAGCCAAATGGAGGAGTCCTGTGTTTCCAGCTCTGGAGCTTCAGCTTTTGGGCAAGATTTTTTGGTTTCATCCCCAAGTACATGTTCTTTCATTCCAGCCCCATCTTTAAAGTTGCCTGATTATCCCCAAACATTCTTATTTTCTGAAAAGCTGATGGTCCTCTCCTTTGTCTTTTCTGTTCCTAATCTGATTCCTACTTTTTCTGACAAATTCACTACTATCACCTGCAATGTGATAAATTTCCTTTCACAGCCATCTCTTACCCATTTAAAAATCCTTTTTTCCCCCCACAAACCTTCATCATCTTACATAATATTTTCCATGTATTGTTGCATCAAGTGTTTTATTGCAATCTAGGTAGACTTAATTTTTGTCCTGCTTTATCAAGAAAACAAAAATACATGACACCCATATGAATTAACTTGTGTTAGTTCCAGGCTGCATTTTATTCTTTTTCCTACTTGTGTCTGTTGCTTTGTCTTCAAAATTTTCCTTTAAAAATATGTTGAGTTTTTAGCAACCTTGTGGGAAGACAGGGCAAAGAAGAACATTTTTTCTCCACAAGAGAGCATTGGCTGGAGCACCCCATCTTTTAGAAATTCCTTTCATCTTCCAAATAAAAATATTATTTTTACGGTAAAAAAGGATGTTTAATATTTCACTGCTTTACAGAGTTTTATAGTTGTCTGCTGGTTTTTCTCACATTTTCAAATTTTGTGCCAGTTTTCAGCCAGGAGGAAAATTTTAAGCCAAGTTATAAACCACCAAAAGAAAAACATTGGTACAGCCTTAAGTGTAATAACAATGCCTCTGTGTCCAGTATTTTGATATCCATGATATTCATTTGTACGTTTTGACTTCCTAGAGATGTATTTGCAATAAAAAGTTCAGTTGTTTTTTGTTTTTTCTAGTTGGGAAATCCTTGCTCCCTACTGGTTGGCAAAGCAGCTACCACTGGTTTGTGTTGTGGCTGAAATTCCAAGAGGAAGTGTGGGGCTGCTGCTTTTCTCTGTTCCACTAGTAAAAAACTTGCTGATGCCAATGGCAGAATGTGGGTAAATACTGGGAGAGATCAAAATCATCCCTGCTATTTCCAGGAGACAAATAATGGATCCCAATGGATACAACAGGTGCTGTTTCAAGGACAAAAGTGCCTGACACTAAAAAAATACCACTTTCTCAACATTATGGGAATGGTTTTCTGTCAGAAGCTTAAAAAATTACATTAATTATCTGCTCCTTTGAAACAGCCAGAAGTGTCACTTGCAGTGACATCCGAAGGGTTGGTGGCAGCAGCTGTGACAGCTGGAGGAGTGACCAGCCCAGGGATTGGCACCTCTCATTTGGATAAGAGGGACCTGCAATTCCTTGATTGTTGGCCAGTGCTGTAATGGAGAGGGTGTTTTTCCAGGTAGATGTGATCAAACCAGCATGGGAAGGGCCATGCTGGAGGTGTCCCCTGAGCAGGGACTGATTGTCCTGCCTGCAGCCACCTGCACAGGGACACAGGGGGGATAAATCTCAGAAATGGGCTTGTTCTGACATGGGTGTGAGCATGGCTGGGGCTGCACCTGTGTGGCTTCAAGTGGGGTTTTTTTTGGTTTTTCTTTTTTTTGTGGTTTTTTTTTTTTGTTGTTGTTGTGTTTTTGTGGTTTTTTGTTTTGGTTTTTTTTTTGGTTTTTTTTTTTTAAGTACCTGTTGATTACTGATGTTAATCTACATTTTTCATATCTACTATATGCATATTCAAATTTTTAAATGTAGGGTTTAGATATCTGGGCATTAAATTTAAGTGCAGCCTGAGCTGTATCCCCTGAGCTATTTATCTGAGGTGTAGAAAGGCTCAGTCTGCTCGTGACCACTGGAGTTTTCAGGTGTTCACAACTCACCCAATTCAGCTGTGAAAGGCAGATAAAAAGCTGGCTGAGGGGGCTCAGGAGCTCTTGGCTGGTGTGTGTAGCAGAGGTTAAAACTCTCTTTCTACCTCTCAAGGAAATAAATAATTTTGCTCATTTTGTTTCGTTTTATTTTGTAAGTTCTTTGCTCATTTTGCTTTGTAAGTTCTTGTGCAAAAGTTTTTAAACTTCCTCTAGTCCTGATTTATAAAATTTGGTAACTTTGAGTAACAGTCTTTCAGCTTCTCCCTTTATATTTTATGCACCTGTAGAAAAACTTTCCCCTTTTCTCTTAGTGTTAAAATGCTAACTGGCCTCTTGTGTCCTGACCCTGTGCTGGTTTCTGGCTGCATGGTACTGCTGTGAAACCAGCCAGCAAAACGGGCATGGAGAAATTTTAATGGCAATTTTTCCTTTGAGTTGCTTTAAAGATGACCTTAAACTTCTTCTAAGTTCTTTTTTTTTTTTTTTTTTTTTTTTTATTATTAAAAAGTGAATCCCAAAGTGATTTCAAATGCCAGTCTTAATCTGAATGGCTGTGATTGTAGAGGAAAGTCTATATTTGAATTTGATGATTTAAGCTCTTGCCTGATGATTTTTCAAGAGAGGTCTGTACTGGAGAAGGATACAGCAGGAGGGAGAAATTCACAGAAAGCTCTTTGGGCACTGCTCTGCTGTTCCTGCAGTGTTCCCAGGGATCTTCACCATGATTGGAGTGGCACACTTAATACACTAAGTGGGATGAATGGGAGTTGTGCCTCTGTGATTGTGAGCAGAGTTTTAAGGTGACTTTCAGTGTTTTAACCAACCAAAGCACCAATAGAACAAATTATTAGATAAAAATTTGTGTGCCTAAACGTTGATATTTTGTTTGTTATGGATACTTTGGCTTTTCCCATCTTCCACAAGTATCTTGCCTTTCTCATTTGGGAGGAGTGAACAATATGAGGCTAAAGATTTAGTGTTTAATATACACTTGTTAGTTATTTTCACTTTGTTCCTTTCAGTAGTACCTGATTGCATGTTTAAATTGCGGAAAACTTGATTGTGAAAATAAACAATAGCTATGGAGTGAAGGCCAGAGACATAAATCCATGCCTATCAAACTTTTTCTCTTGTTTTAGACTATTGTTAGATTTCTTCAGCAGTTACTGTAACGGGAACCTGAATTGCTCCGTGTTGATCTCCTAAAGTATCAATAATACTTATAAATATGAGATGTACCTGGGGAACACTCCAGACATTGTCTGCCTTAGTGCAGAAATGATGATTTGTCCCAAAAGCAGCAGCTGCCAAGACACTCTTTGCACCTTCCCTCTCACACAGGTGGAGGAGCTGGAGGCAGAGCTGGACTGAAATGAAATACCAGCTGCTCGGAGTCTCTGTGATTAGATCCTGCCTTCCAACAAGCTAAAACTCACCTGGAGTGATTGTTCCTTTAATGTCCCTCTCAAATACCATGCTGAGGATTTATATCTGGTGTTGTGTAGGATTTTTGGCTAAATACACAAGTGTTTAAGTGCCCTGCTTTGATGAAGGAGACACTGGAAGCAGTCGCTCCCAGGTAGTAATCCAGAGTTGCTTTATTTTCAAAGTGCTGATTTAACATATTGGCTGCTGAGCACAATGGGTTTAAGTTGGAAAAATATTTGCAAAAAATCCCAGCTGTGCAGCTCCAAAATGGAGGATCCTGTGTTGAGGTATTTTTGGTGTTTGATGTCACATAGAGCAGGTCTGAGTGTGCTGTTGGTAAATGGGGTGAGATTTGTGTCCATATCCAAATGTCAGTGGGGTGAGATGTGTTAGCTTGGTGCATGGAGGGGTATTTGTGCTGCAGGAATAGCAGTGGCTTAATAGGAGATATTCCTCTCTTCAAGCTGCTAATAAAGTGCTCTGGTTGTTATTAAGGGAGAACTGCATCATATTTCTCAGTGTTCTCTAACCACAATACCTGTTGCTGGCTTGTGTTTCAGTCAGAGTTCAGATGTAGTTTTCTCCCAGATTTGCAGCTTTAGATAAAGCCTTGGATTCAAGAGAAGGGTTTGTGATTATAGTGTGACATCACTTTTTTTTAAAATTTTTTTTTTAATTTTAGAGGTGAAACTCTTTATCCCTAGCTGATAACAGAGATTTTCAGACTCTGTGGTGGTGTCTCATCTGCATTTTGGGTGTATGTGCTCATGCTAGCTACATACCTTGGAGTGCTTTAGGGAAAAGGACAATCAGGAATAATCCACTTTTGGTTTTTTGTGCATACTCCACTTATTTAAAAAATCTGTTTAAAAATCTTCTCTAATAGAATATTGCTTCTTAATGAATAGACCCCCTTGTTATGGGACAGCTTCGTGCTGTTAACATTTTTCTCTCTTGTTTAGCTTTATTAGGTGCTATCTCCCATGGCTATCTGTAAAGCCAATTAGTGGAGAAAATAACAGCCATATTAATCTCCCAGAGCAGTGCAAGAAAAAGAGTCATATTATCATAGGGAAATTGTTCTAAGTGTGAAAAATTACCCACTTCGTCTATTTCATTTTTCTCAAACTCCAAAATTAATGACTTTCTGAAAAAAAAAAGATATATTTATCTCTGTATAAAGGGAGAGATTTGATGAATGCTAAAGAGAAACCAATAGAGCTTTAATAAAAATGTATATGTCCATAATCCTATAAAATCCTATGAATCCTATTCCAGTGTGTTAAACTGTTGATTTGTATCTCTGTGTCAAATATAATTACAGGCAAACAGGAGCTGTGCTATAATATCTATTAATCAAGATTATAATTAGGATTTTAAGAAGCTGCTTGCTGGAGTTGGGAAATGCAGCAAGAAAGTGCCAGAGCTGGGGAGCCTTTGGCTTTGGCATCATTTTTGCAGCCCTGGGCAGGAGATTTGGGGGTTCTGCTGCTCAGCACCCCATGAGAGCAGGCTCTGCTAAGGTCAAGAGAGGGTTCAACCTATATTGCATCTATATTTGGGGATGTGAATGGGAAAAGTGGTCACTGGTTGAATAGATTCAGCTGCTCATGGCCAGCCAGAAAATCTGGATTTTTAGGGGGGTTTCATGGCATTTGGGTGAGTTCCCTTTGGTAGAGTTGGGAGCTGATCATCTTGGCTCAGTCTGTGTTCCCAGCATGGGCAGTGAGGAGCTGTGCACCAACTGCTAGAAATATTTCTGATCACTTATGAGCCTTCTGACCTCTGTAAGTGCCAGTCAAACAAAATGGGGTCTGGAGAAAGGATGGGATTGATGGGCTTTGCTATTGGCACAAGTGAGGAACTGATACAGGTGAGCTCAGAAAGCCAAACCCACTGGTAAACCAGCTGATGATTCAATATTCCAACATGCTGGGATTTTTTGGCCCTCAAAGCAACAATCTTAAATGTGGGATTTTTTTTCCTTTAAAAAAGCTGCTTAACGCTCCTGAGTTTGGCAAATTTGGATCATCTCCTTTGTCTGCTTTCTCTGCTTGGTTTTTTCTTTTTTCACTTGTTTGTTCTCCAGGCATATCTACCTCAACTTCTACCAGGCCTAGTCATAACAAGCAGAACATGGTGTGAATGTTCCCAGCCTCATTTTAACAAAATTAACTACATTTACAACCTCGGTGTCAGAGCTCTGAACAATGAAAGCTTGCCACTGAACACATGAAACAAAAATGAAATTAGCCAGCGGTAGGAAACTACAAACAGCTGAGGCATTCAATTGTTAGCCATTTGAAGGATTAACTTCTAAATCATGTAGAGCTCCCTTGGTAGTTTAACTAGTTGGGCACTCAAGGGTATATAAAAACACACTTTAAAGTAGAAATGTATTTCTTCACCTATAAAAAGGAGATTTACTGGCAAGTTGTGATATTATTAATACTGGAATTTTCTGCCATCGTCTGTAGTAGTTAATCACGCTTTCTTTTACTTCCTGCATACACTTTTCTGTTGGGTTCCCAATGAGAGACAATGCAGAGGAACTTGGTGTTGGGAGACAGATGACACTATTACCTAGAAATACACTTTACCAACTTGAACTGGTAAAACCTGCCTCCTGTATGCAGTTCCTGCACATGAATAACTTCCTTCTGTGGATATTTATCCATTAGATGTATAAAGTACTCCTCTGGTCTTAAATATTTTTATCCAGTTGTTATTACACCAATAATTATGGAGAAATCTCTGTATATTCTCACTCTGTGAAAGCTAGGATGAGCCAGGAAAATGTTTGGGTTTGGTTTTTTTTTTAATTAAGAGTTGGTAAAATATATTTTTAGTTAATGCGTTGCAAAGAGTTGCCAAGGGCTTAATCAGAAGGACAAGAAAGGGAGCTCTACTAATTATGGCCATATGTTTATTTGAATTCAGTCTTTTCCCTGTCACCTGAGAACACTGTCATGGACCTATAGAGCTTCATAAGGGAAACATTCTCCCAACTCTTTTCTTAATATGTCTTTCAAACAAGACCCTGAAGTCTTCAGACAAGTGTTTATTCAATCAAAATCCTTCAGATTGCACAATTAAGATTGATGAATTTTATAGCAGTTCTTTTTCTTTTTAAATGAATGGCACTAAACAGAGGTGACGTCCTCTCCTAGCACAGACTTGATAATGAAGCCACTGAATTTATTTAGACTATAAATATATTGTAAGAGAGCATTTTTCAGTAGAAGCGCAAAGCAAGATGCTCATTGGGAGGGGAAATAGAAATAACAGCAGGAACACAAATACAAAGCTGAAATAAAGGGGAAAAATGTAGAATCACAAAGAAAACCTAAACAAATAAAGTGCAAACAGAGAGTGACAAGCGCACTCAGCCCCTGGATTGGTTATGGATGAGTCGACAAGTATATGATGAAATTAATGACCCTCTGTCAACTTTTTAGATCTCACTTTTAAAGAGAATGGACCAAAAATCAATAGCCCCCAAACCACTAGTACTCCAGTGAACCAGTTTATCATTTATCTTACTGCTGGCACTCATATAGAAAGTGCAGCCAAGCACAGCATAGGACTTTCATTGGTAGTCATCATTACATGCAATGTTTGAGCACTCCAGTTAAAGGTCAAAGGTGTGCAGTACAGCTCCTCTGAGAAGTACCTATTTGAAATTACCAATATCTGTGTATGGCTTATCCATGCTCTACACTATTATTCTATTTTTTTCCCCACCCCCATGTGCATTTCCCTGTTCTGAGCTTCACCTGCTGGTTGAAGCAGAGGCAGTGGGGCTGCAGCCCAGCACAGTGGTGTCTCCACAGCCAGGGTCAGGGCTGAGCTGATGTTTCCATTATTCATTCTGATTCTCAAAACATTGCATCTCACTCTCTTCCAGTGGCATCAAGCTGAAATCACTGATGTATGAGCTAACACCTCTAATGAAATTACTTTTCAATTCCCTCACCTTCCAAAAAGTTTCAGAATCATATTTAATACCTGTGTTTGAGATGTTTACCTTAAGTCCAAAGCAGACTCAGCTGTTTAAATTCTATGTATTGTAAATGGTTTTCTGGTAGCTAATCATAAATTTGGAGGGCTAGCAAGGTCAGTTAAAAAATTTAAAATCTCTGGGAGGTGGAACATGTTCAGATTATAATTTTGTCATTTCTGATAAACCAGCTGTATGAGTGCAGTGGGATCAGGGTGAGTTGTGCAAGTTACTCCACCTACATAGTAGTTGTTGCCTTGAGATACACATAGTCTAAGGGATAAATTGGGATAAAATAGGGCAATGAACATTATCCCCTTACATGGATGGGAAACTGAGGCACCAAGCAGGCAAGAGGCTGTTTTTAAAAACAGCTGAGTTAGGAACTACTTATTCCTGTGGGAAAACTAATGAAGTAGAGACATGAGTCTAGGTTTTCTGATCCACCTTCCAGTGTGTTGGCTGAGGATCTCAGGGGTCTGCTGGTGTTTGATGTTCAAACCCCATCAGAGGGGACTTGAGCTGGCACCTTCCCTGGTGTCTGTGCTGTGGTTGGGGATGGACCTCAATGTTCTGCTGGTGTAACAGCTTTGTGTTTGCTGTGGGGATTGGGGAACCCTCCTGGGCTTCTACAGGGACCTTCCTGTGCTCAGCCCAGTGTGTGCAGCCAGGGAGGTGCTGGTCAGACTGGGAGCGAGGTGAGTGTGCAAACAGGGCTGTGCTGACCCTGGGTGTGAGCTGTTTGTGCCTCTTCCTTGTGCAGGTGCCAAATGCAGGGTCAAAAAGTCTGCTTTTACAGAGCCAAGGCACTCTGAAAATGTTGGCACAGCTGCAGGAGGATGAAATATTTCCTGCCACAGCACTGTGGGAAGGATGGTAGCTGCCCTGCACCGCTGCAGGCAGTGAGGTATGTTAATGATCCTACAGCAGAGAGGTTTTCCTCGGATATCTGCAGGCAGGGGATGCTGCCTTGGTCTGCAGGAGGGGAAGCTCTGCAGCCACACTTCATAGATGGCAGTGGGACAACACAGTGCTGACCATGGGAGGTGGATCTCCCAAAATACACCCTCTACTCCATGGGTGTACATTTGTGTTGCATGTGCCAAGGAGGCAGATAGATGTTTTGAAGGAGTTGGGAGAAAAGTTGTGACTAAATAGAAGGTTTTGCCTCAGCAAAGAGGTCTGTTATGGACAAGAGAGATGTAGAGCTCCCAGTGAACCTTTTTGTCCCTAACCCCCAATGTGGTGGTTGCAGACTGAGGAATTGTGTTAAAATAAAAATCCAAACAAAACAGAACCTGCAAACAAAATATTCCGATATATTTAAAATGTTGAAGGAAAAGAATACCTGTAGATATAATGTAAGACTTGGGTGAGATGACATTTAAGGCCAAGAGCACCTGTATGACATCACTTAGAAAGGATCTCTTGTGTTTTCAGCATTGCCATGTGGATGCACAAGGGCCCCAGCTCCTGCTTTCAGAGCTGTGGGATGCTCTGGTGGCTCAGTGCCTCTCCACCTCTGACCAGTGGGGTCCTTTGTCCCTCAAAACATTGGTGATTTGGCTTTGGTGCAGAGGAAATCCTGCTTTCTTTCTGACTTGTAATTTTGGTCTTGTGCAAATCTCAGCAATTCCCTCTAAGTCTCCCTGTCTGCCTCTTCATCCAGTATGAGCACAGTCAGGTGATGTGAGGCACTGATGTTGCATCTCGAGAAGCGGAATGGTTTTGGTGTTCAGCTCTGTGCCTCTGCTGTGCTCACACCTCTGGCTGTTGCTCTCCCACGTGGAGACACACAAGGACAAACATTCAGGGTATTTGTGGACAGCAGTGATGGGAGGAGTAGGGTGTGGGATTGACAGTGTGAACATGGCTGAATTTTGTGTGAGGTGTGCACACAGCAAAGCTCAGGCTCCTTGGAAGTTCTGCTGGGCATTTGCAGCATTACAGGATCCTCCTGAGTGAGGAAATGCACTTGATGCTGGGCAGGGTTTTGAGTGAAGGAGCTGCAGCTGGAAGTGGAGCACCAGCACATGCACTGGAGTGATAGGCAACCAGAAACTTGAAGCTGGCATCTCAAAAGAACAAAGGTTTAATTTAATTTTATGCCTAGAATTAATTATTTTGGTGGATAAATGTTAGAAGGCTCCACAGAGGGAAGAGAGTTTGCATACACAGGTCACTGGGATTTAGTTCAACTTCAACGTCAATGGAAAAAACTCCCATAGCTGTGGAAGTGGGAGCTGAATCTGCTGTGACTCTGTCTCAGAGCTACAGAGTCAGTAGATAAAACTAAAACTAACACCAATGCCTATAAACAAACAATCTTTTCAATATTCAGTTGACCTTTTTTTTCTCTCCCAGCATATTAAACAGATATTTTATCCGTAAGAGTGAATAGAGACAATTGCTGGAGTCACACCTATCATATCCTGTTTGCTTGTACAGTAAGTGCCTGATAGCAGAACAGGGAGCTCACACTGTGTGTTCCTCTCAAACAGAAAAGGCAAGTTGCTTCAAGTAGAACAATCCTTGTACTAATTGCAGCCATTTCAAGTCTGCCGCTCCAGGCTGCTTTCCCTGAAGGAACGTGCTAATATGTTAAGACTTGTAATACGTTAAGACATTTAATATTTTCTTTTTAGTTGTTCTTTTTTGTTTTACAACTCGACCAGAGACTTTTCAGAGGAACAAACTAGGAAAGTCTTGTTTACTTTGACATGAAATCATTCTGTGTTCAAGGTGACAATAGCTTAGCTCCAGGGCATACTTGATAAGGTGTGTGGGGCAGAAAGGGATGATCTCGGATACAAGTTGATTCCTGGTTTCCTGCAGAAGTGCTTGAACCAGTTTGCTACTGCATCTCTCCTTACAGAGGGACAGGCACCATTGCACTTGCATATAGTGCCAGATGCGTCTGCTTTTCAAACTTTTGATCCAGGCTTTTGATTTCAGTCCCCTGGATGAAGGTGTGTTTTCCATCCCCACCCCCATGAGCAGTACCAGCACCAAACTATTATGATTACTAATTTGTGGTTTCATGATCCGTGTTTGTAATTCTAAAGCAAACGCTAAAATCTGGGTCAGGACAATGAGAGGTGATTTAACGAGCAGAGCTTGGAGCTGGTCTTTGGAGCACATTTTGGGGCACAAATATCCCTGGTGTGGGTGAGCTGTGTTTTGTTCTGCTGCTCACAGGGTGTTGCTCCCTGGTGTGGGTGGTGGGCTGTGGTCTGGTAAGGTCCAGAGGAGTCCCTGCTGGCATCCTTCCCTTCCATAGGAAAGGAGCACCCTGAGCTGCCATCTGCCTTCAGATTGCACAGGATTTGTAATTAATTAGTGCCTGGATGCCTAAAGGGAGTGGCATGGCAAAAGAAAGGAAAAGGCTTCCCATATATTAACTCTGAAGGGCTGTGGGTACTTCTGTGCATATTAACTAGAAATATCTCTCTTTAATATTGAGTACTGGACATATTGTGCACATTGTAACTTAAAAGCTTCAGCTGACCTGCATTTTTCAGAGTTGTATTCATTCTGGAACTGTACCACAATTCATCATATTAAACTTCATTTGTTGGAAGCCTTGCCCTGGAATATGGGCTTGGTCTCTAAGGAAGTGCTTCATTTCTGTATTCCTTACCAATAACAGCACACTGCACTGTCTTTTTATTACTCTGTGGCTAGCACCATTCATATAGTGCATTTCTACATCAGGGCTGGAGAGACCCCCATCCTGCTGAAAAATTTAGATGGCTACAGCAGTAATCAGAAATACCAATAAAGTGTCCCTGGTTCTAGGTGGTGATGTGGGATGGAGGGAGAAAAAGATATAAAAATGAATCATGATGTGAGACAGCATTGCTCTGGCAACTGCTTCAAAACCTGAGTGCAGTGAGACCATATAAAGGCTTGAGAATATTCCTATGATCCTAAAGAGACCTGCAAAGACATTGCAAACTCATCAGGCAGCCAGTGCTGCAAGGGGGAGAAATGCAGTTTTGAGTCATTCATCCCCAAACAGCAGATGTGCCTCAACCTAGAAAAAGGTAATATGGCTTCCAAGTGAGGTGAGTTGCTTTGGATAAACCTGGTTTTAAAACAGCCAGACATTTAATGTAGGAAGCTGCTGAAGGTGTAAAGAATGGCTAAGTAAGTGAGTGGGACACCATTAATCTTGGTTTGTTTCAGCACTACATCTTTAGCTGTTGAAGAAAAAAAAACCCCTTGCTCCTAGCTCATAACCTGAGTGTTAAAACTGATGTCCTCCCCATTAGGGCCTGTAAGCTCATTAGCACATGGCAATTTATCCTCTTTTATTTCTTCTCAATTATCCTATCATCCATTGTATCTGGATCTGATTACCCTTTCCCAGAGTCAAACATTATCTTGTAAATCATTTGCTTTAAGTCTAAGCCTGCCATTGCATTGCCCAGGATTTGCTTAGGCAGGTAATAAATCAATTAGCATTAAACTTGTGGCATCATCAATTTTCTTTCCTTGTGACTGAAAAAAGGAGTACCTGAACTTTACAAAGCTGTATCAAATTTCCTTATGCCATCCACACTGAGGTTTCCTCCTTCTTCCTTTCCTTTCCCCCATACCCCAAATCAATATCAATATACTTTGTACTGAACGGGAGACAAAAGAAGTGAGGGAAACTGCTGTGGACCCAGATGGCAAGTCTGTGGAAAGAGACTTGGTGACTGGAGATCTTTTGCATCAAGCCTGGGCGAGACCCCTGTAGCCAAGGGATTTCTGAGTTCTGCTATTTGATAAATGTCAAAACCTGAATGGTGAGGATGGTCTAACACGACAAGCCTGCAACCTCAGGAATGTGAAAATAATGTGATATTCCTGCCCTTCCCACACAGGGAGGGATGTGCTAGTGCTCTGCCAGCCCCAGGGCTGCCTGTGCTGGTTATCTCCAGTGCTTCCCTCAGGTGCAGGCAGCCCTGGGGTGGCAGAGGGATGGGCTGAGCTCTCATCCTCTCTCTATGCCTTAGGCTGAGGGAATTGGTGTGGCCAAGGTGTCTCTGCCCAAAGTGGAGCTTTGGCACAAGTGCACTTCAGAACTGGTGTGGACATCAGGAGCACAACTGGCTTTCATTTGCTCTACACGTTCCTCCTCTGGACTTGCTCCCACGCCTTTTTGGCGGATCCCCAGGATCTGATCTGACAGTTACAGCAACATTTATTAGCTGTAGTCTGGGCAAATGATGCAAAGGGAAACATTTCTTACACCCTCTGTGTATAACCTACCAGGAGATTGCTGAATCAGCTCTCTGGTGCTTGGATTTGGACACGTGCAGCCCCTGCAGTGCTTTGCCCTTTTTTATCACATCAGGCCTTCAAAATGGGAGATGAAAAAATGTTAGCAATGTTGGTTTGCCATGCTCCAACCACAAAGTGTGTATGAGACCTACGCAATGGAATACTTGAGATTAGGTTTGTCCAGTTTTCTGATCATGAGATGCGTATTAAAACCTAAACAATTGATGTACAATACATTAAAAAAAACAAAACAAAACCAGACTTGTTTAGGGATGGACTTGCATATTTGGGAGTCAAGAGCTTTTACAATTGATTATTGCTCTGCTTTGTTTTGGTTGCTTCACAATCATTTCCATGATTTCTTGTTTAAAAAAGCATAGTAGGAAATGAGCTTCATGCTAGGGATATAAGTTATTCATTCTGAAGTGAGCTTATTAGAGGTGCCTGGCTGTCAGTGTTGAGGATCAGGATTTGTTTTGGTGGATGTTGGAAACTTCCCTCTGAATTCCAGTTGTTGACTGGAGTTCACCTCAACAGCCAAGCCACAGTTTTCCTGAGAAGTTTCTGCTCTGTCCCTCCCTGTCCTACATCCCCCTTTGCCAGCACCTGGAGAAGTTGCCTTCATCTCCCTTGAGATTTCTCCCTTTCTGTTGCAAGCCTAGTATTGTTTTCTCCAAATAATGAAAACTTTGCTTCTAATCACATATAAATGGACCAGAGCAATTCCTGCAACTTCTTCCAATATTTTATGGTTGGGAGCTTTTCCTCAGCCACAGGAAATTACACAATTTTTTGTGTTGATCATCTGCCCTGTCACAAGCAGAGGTGTTGTACCATCTGAGCTGCAGAATGATATTGTGTGGTACATTCCTGAAAGCAAAAATTGTGGGAGACTGGTCTAAGATGAGTGATTCTGTATTTTACAGGTATTTTCTAACTAGGGAAGCTGAGACAATTGACAATGAAATTACAAGGTCTTGCAGAAACTCTTTGGTAGAGATAAGAACAAAGAAGCCCCAGTTCTTGGTCATGTGGTGTAACAGCCAAGGCTACTTATTTATATCTCATTTTATTTATATGCTCCCTATATAAAACATTCAAGAATAAAAGACACAGCAGTTATCGTTCTGAAAGTTAGGATCTGAAATGTGAACTTTTTGAAAGTTTTTGTTAAAATCCCTGGGGAATGCCAGATATCCCATTTCCTGGGACTCTTAAAGGTCATTTGTTGAACAGCTGCTTCTAAGCATATATGACAAATTATTCCCTTGGCACAATAAACAGGACTCCAGCCCTTTAATTATAATATAGCACTCAATATCTTTAGACATTTCAACATTTCCTGTGTATCCTACACATTTCATTACAAGGAAAGGTTGAACAGAATTAAAAGGGTGACATTACCCAAAGATTGATAGTTTACCTGTCCAAAAGGGAAGGTTGGAGTAGAAGACAGCACAAAGGGAAGAAGGATCCAAACCAAGTTTTGATTGCAGAGGAGACTCGGATAAGAGAGTTTTTATTATCCGCAGCTTTTAGCCTTATTTACCATCAGGCTATCTTGCCACAAGCATGCTTTTTAGTTCTGACAGCTCTGAATTATGACCATTGTGGGATCCTATCTCATTAACTGAAATGGGAGAATAAAACATCAAACAATCATAAAAATAATTTGGCACTGTGAAACCACTTAGGAGCAGCTGTCAAACAGGTTGGAAGATAAAGGTCTAAATAAAAAGAATAGAAAGCGCTGCAATGTCCTGCCATATGCTTCCTCTGCATTATAGACTCCTTAATAATATGAAGTGCCTGTGTTTATGCAGAATAGGCCAGACACTCCATATATGATATTGATTATGCCTTAACCCCAATTTAGTAAAGACATACTCCTCCTTTTCCTAATCAGATATTGCAGAAGCAGTTTTCTGAAAACGTCCCTAATGCCAAGACATATTTTATCTCCGGAGGCTGTGGCAGGAGATAGGGCTTTGTCTTGCCTGTTGTCATGGCTTGGAGCCCAGTTTTAGGACAGCAAGGCCCCTGTGGGGCTCTTCTCCAGTAGTTTTCATCCAGCAATTCAAAAACATACATCTTTATCAAGCTGTTGTTGTCAGACAACATTAGATAATTAATAGGCCATTTGTCAGCCTGCACAAAACATGTTAAAATCCCAAACGCAATCAGGATAAATATAGTTGCCCGCTCTCTGAAGGCTTTTTGTTCTGACACACAGGCATTGCAGGCAGATATTTACTATTAAACAAGACTCATTATTAATCACATCTAATGTTAATTAATTAACTGCCTCTGTGCATTGAGGGGGCTCTGTGACTTTCAATTGTTTTAAGGAGCTAATTGGTAACTTAGCAGTTTGCATGGAAGCTGTTTCTTGTTTTGTTCTCATCAACTTTTTCAGCTTAATAGAATAACCATGTTCATTAAAAAACAAGGAAAAAGAGTTATTTTTAGCAGCATAAATTAATAGTGTGATAAGCCCACATCTGAGATTTGCAGGGATTTTGTTTAGACCCAGCACTGCTGTCGGTGCCGCTGAGTTAGGGCAGGTGTGCAGCTACAAGGCTCTCTAGGGGCTGGAGGCCAATGAGGTGGGATGTGGAGGACATTTCACCACACTTCATGACCCAAGCAGAGCTGCTGGCAGATGCTGTCCACCTGGAGATGCCACAACAGCCTTCTTGAGGCACCAAACTCAAATACAGGAGGAGCAGGAATCAGAGAGATGTCTTTGAAAACGCTGATGCCTTTACAGTTTGGTCCTAATTCTCCTCAGCCCTACACCTTGGCTCACTGAGCAGTGGAGAATAAGTGTCACTCCTGCTGGTGAAGCCCTGAAGCCTGAGTGTCCCCACAGCCAGCTGTGTTTGCCTGAGGAAAGGAGCTGTTAAGAAGCAGAACTTTTCCACTTAAAGGTGTCCTTATTCTCTTATTCTACATGCTGTTTATTCCTCGTGAAGGGAGGAGAGAGGCAGGATTCTCCACAGAGGTTAGATCAGCAACAAGGTGACACAGCACTAGAGCAGTCCTGGGCTGCAGAATTCCAAACCCACAGGGCTGTGGCCTTGCAGGGTGCTTTGGGCCAAGATTTCCCCCAGCTTGCATGGGCCACTTGATACCACTGAAAACAAGTGCCATTTTTTTTTTTTCTGTGTGTTTTCTCAGCCTGCTCATTGCACCCTGAGTGTGCCTTGGGTGCTGTGGTGGCAGTGGTGACTCAGCCTCGTGTCAGGAGAATTAAATTGTGCAACTATAAAGCCATTGTGTAGAAAGAGAAGGGAAGGGGGAGAAACAGTGCTTAATTACCTGTTCCTAGAAATTCTGCTCCTGCAAAACTTCCATGGAAATCAGCAGGAGGCCAGCACATTTAGAGTGCTCATCACATTAATCCCAAATATAACTTGTGAAAACTGCCTTTCCTTCACGTTCCCATTATATAACTTGGGGGCATAAGTGTCTGGGCTACAAAAAAACTATAAATCTTTTAAAATAGTTGCTGATTTCATCACCCACTAAATAAAGATGACATTTTTGTGAAATATTTTGTATTCAGACTGTCTGTCCAGCCATGCTTTGCACTCCCTCCTCTTCGCTGTGTCAATATTTGCATTACCAACCCTATTTTGGAGGGTGTCTAACTTGATTTTACATTTATTTTGGCGAAGAATGTGGAACACAGCTTCTTATTCTGGGAGAGAGAATTTGTTTTAAGAGAGGATGATGATGGATTTTGACTTGGAGAGGTGCTGGACCCCTTTAGGGCAATGGGCTGGGCCTGGCTGGGATGGGTGTCCCACAGCCCAGTGGGATGAAGGTGATCCATGTGCTTCTCCATTGCCATGGAGCATCACCTCCCTGCCAGGTGTAGAGTTTGGGACAGGGGAAATGGCTCGTGGAGGGGAATTGGGTTTTTCTTAACACATTTGAGGTTGAGAACTGCACTGTGCCTCAATTCTATTGAACTCTCACTTAAAATGTCCCTAAATAATTAGAGAAATGGACTTTTTGGGGCCCTGGATGCAAATAGAGTCATTAAGTACTTTTTAATTGTGCCTATAATTTTGTGTTTTACCCATTTATTTGCATACACATAAAAAAAATCTTATATGTGTCTGTGCCAACAAATATGTTCCTATACATGTATATGTTCATAACCACATAGGTAGGTAGATATATTAAATTTCATTGCATCTATAATGTGTGTATCAAGCATTTCGGTGCACAGAAATGCCTAAACAGCTCTCACACATGGGAACTGCAGAGTTTGGATTGTTTTTTTCCTGCTGAAGTGCTGACACAAAGTTGTATGAAAGGGGGAAACTTAGCCCAGAATGAAAAATATCCTTTAGCTAACAAAGCCTGGTGCTGGGATTACACTTAAATCAATGTTAGCATTACTGAGGAGGTCTCATTGGCTAAAGCTGTGGTGAGTGAAGCTGCAGTGTATTCTCTCATCATAAACCCAACAAAATGCTTCAGTAAAACACATGTCACAGGCTCTTATCCTGACAGCAAGAAGCTGTTCCTGTTGGGAAAGTTTGGTTTTTGGAGCTGCAGATCCAAGTACAGCATCTTTGGGTGCCTCACCCACCATTCTTTCTGGGTGCATTATCCAGGCTTGAGCTTCAGGGGGAGGCTCAGGTTGTCCATGTCACCTACCAGGGTATTAATCCCTTTGGGATGTGTTTGGTTCATGAGAAAAGAAAATATCCTCCCTTGGCAGCCTGTTCATCACATCATTCATTGCCTGCTGCCATGGGCTTGCTCTGGATACCTGGGACAGCTTGTTCATCTTGCCTGTTGTCCCTGGGGCTCCAGCACTGCCTGAGACTTTTGTGTCCACAGCATGCCTGGCCAGCAGTGGAAACTGTAGCTGCATCCTTCTCTTGGTAATATATGCTCAAAAATCTAAAGTATGTGTTTCCAACAGGGGCTTCAGAAGATGCAGGATTAAGTGGTTAAGTAGATTTAGGCTTGTGTTTCAAGCAAGGTGCTTGCTTGAGGATTAATAGTTGTATTGGCTCTATGCTGGCAAATATACAAACAAGAAACCAACCAGAAATTGTGGCTAGCACAGGTTCTTCCCGTGGGAACATTTTGCTATATTTCATAAACAAGATAAAGTTTGGATGTTTTGCAAACAGTTTCTCCGGATTGAGTGAGTTCGGGCTTGGCCAATTGGGCCTAGGGGGAGGTCTCGGGCTGACCAATCTGGGGCACTTCTGTAGACTCTATATATATGGAATTCAAAACAATAAAGTTCCTTTTCTCCTCTCTTTCCTTGTCTGAGAACTTGGGTCATTCCTCAGCTAGCGGCTCAACAGCGACAAGAAATGTTTGCTTTCAGGCTGTAACACTGTTTTAGGCAGGGAGGGATATTCCATTCCCTAGCTAGAGGAAGAAGTTTTGCTCTCCCAAACTCTGAGCTGTGAAATGCTGTTCCAGGCACAGAAACCCCCTTAAAATCATGGAAATATTTTTCTATAGCAACAGTCAACTCTTTCTCTTCTGTAACAGCAGAGCAGCAAAATTCCACAGGAGGAGATGAAAAGCATGGCAGTGTCTAATGGAGAATGCTGGATCCTGGCATCACTTTGCATTTTCCCCACTTGTTCTGGTCCAAAAGGTTTGCAGCTCTTCTCACTCTGGGTTACAACTAGGCCATCAAAACCACAAAGAAAGGTCCTTAGCACAAAAAGCAATTTTATTGAATTATGTAATGATTGCCAAGTGGTATCGAAGGCTGACCAACAAGGTTATACTCCAGACTTCCTCATGGACTTTTAAACAAGCTTGGCTGAGGTTGGATAAGAAGAAATTTAAGACTACCTTCATTCTAAAAATGCAAAGCCATTTCAAAGCAAGAAATAATTCTAAAGAGAATTTGTATATGCTTGATTGATTATCTTATTTTAATCCATATTAAAGCTTTAAGTCTTTAGGTGTGGCTCTTTAGTTCTAACATCTCATAAATTATGGCTATAATGAAGCAGTCATTTATCCAGGGCTGATGATAAATGGCTTGCCCTAGGAGGAACTAAAGAATAGGCAAGTAGATCATTTTCATATTTGGTGAAAACAATATTAAGTACCCAGACCTCAGTGATTGCCCTAATAAATGAATAATCTGAGGTGAGGGGCTTGGCAGTCAGCGTAAAAAATAACCTGAGCTTTGGCTGTCATTTGTCAGGCTTTGCTATGACAGCATGCATTATGGGTAAATGAGCAATCAGCAGGAACTATGTTATGGCTGGGATGTTTTTGAGAAATTTATCATATGCATTGCTTGGTACCTTTAAGACCTTAAGGCTTAATGGCTATAGTGCATGACTGCAAGCGAACACAGTTCTTATTTACCATCCTATGCTTCATTTGCACTGGATCCCCTTTTCTCCGTGTATTAGGGGAATGAGCCTCTGTTAGTTTTGTTTCCCAGACTCTCACTAGCACAGGATATTCCGGCCTGCTCTGTGGTACTTCTAAGGCACTGTGATATTTAGGGGATTTTGAGGATACTCCGCTCAGTGTAGTGGAGATGTCAATTTATATTTAATGGCCTAAGTCAGTAACACATGGTTCGGATGTGTAGGAACAAAACCCAGGGGAAATGCAAGGAAACACAATAAAGCACTCCTCCAAACACCTGAAGTGCAGTGGGAAATTAGGTGCTGTTACCTCTTAATTAGCCATGAAAAATTCAGGTACAGAGTGGGGACCACAGAGAAGGGTGTTAGCAGGTGTCTTGGCACAATATAAACCTGTTTTTCCAGACTGACCCCCATGGGAATGCAGCACCAGTGGTGTGCTCCATGGTGTAATGCCTGATGGCTAATGGACTTGGGGTAATATTCCTAAAATGTGCCCCAATTGCTCCTTTCTGCTGCTGAGATTTAGCACTTTTATCTGACAAGTCTTCTCCACATCGCTTCAGCTGTGACTTATTGGAAGGGGAGACACAAGAGCAGTGCAACTCTTATTTTATCTCTCTTGTGTAATTATTTAATGTGTAATTATTGTGTAATTATTTAATGGAAACAAAAAAATCCACATTTAATGATGGAGCAGATCTGGGAGACCCAGGTGTGCTGAGGCTGAGGCTGCATGTGTGGACGGGGAGTCCCACGCAGTGACCACTTCTGGAAATGTTGACATAAGTGATACCATCAAGTGGGCACAGATGTTGAAATCCAGGGCCTGGATTTCTGAGAGACTCCTTCGTTGTGACCAAAATGGATAGGAATTTCTTTCTGCCTAAACAAACACAGATTAGCAGGAAAAGTATTTGGGTGAAGGAATGAGCAATGAAATGTGCTTTTTTGAGAGGCTGAGGCTTGTGAAACAAAGCTTGTCCTGGCATCACACCTGCCTCTTCATGGGATGTATGTTGTGTCAGATTGCTTTTCTCTTCATTTTCTTCAGGTTTTTGAAGGAAGAAATGATGTGGGGACATGACAATTTTAATATCTGGAAAGGAAAACTGAACAAGTCAAGCCATGACGTTTTCCACTAGCAGAAAATACTTTCAGGATGAAGCTTTTAGGGGACTTTTTAACTACAACTTTGTTTGCTGCTCCTAAGGCCTCATCCTGTGAGGTGTTGAGGGCACTACAAGAAATAAGACTGTCTTTGCTTACTTTTGAAGCTGGACTCTCTCTTTGAGAAACATGAGCTCAGATGAACAAATTTCAGTGGTGCATTTGGGGCAGAGCTTTGCAGCATATGCCAGGACAAAGACCAGATTGTCCTCTCTGCTGATGGTGCCATCTTCCCTGCAAAAAAAGTTTGGTTTTTATGGCTTTTGGAATTTTTTGTTGTCTTTTTTTACTATCATAGAAAGAAAAAAATGTTAGAAAATGCTCTGATCTAGCTTTTCTTAAAATTTAAATGCTAGTCTGCCACAGCTTTCAATATCTCTGTACCTGCTGCCACTTATACCTTTCACTTCTCATTAAGGAAACGAACCCAGAAGATTAAAGCACTCCCAATTTAGCTTTCTAAATGGGAAGTGAAAGTTGAAAGCAGACCAGCTGAGAATAAGCGCCACTGAGATCTGCAGCTGGGCTGATGCTATTAGAAAAAAGAGGCCACTTCTGGCTTCTGATCTGTCATTTGAGGAAGCTTGTTTAAGTATGGGTCTGACACCAGATGAATATGTAGTGCCCTTTCTCATTGAGATGAAAGTTCTGCTTTAGACTGATCAGATATCACATCACTAAATACTAAGAGTTTTATAAAAAGTAAGGCAACAATCCTGTCTGAGAACAAGTTCATCTTTGTGGAGTCCACTATTATCCCAGAGATCTGTGTGGGATTGGAGCCTGAGAGCGGAACAAGAGATTTTAAACCCTCTTGAATGAATTCTGGGAGACTGAATTTGTCTAATTGGTAGGCTCAGAGGGTGGAGGGAAAGGAGGACAGAGAAGGGTGGAAGGTTCCTGGTGTTCCTTAAACTAATTTGTAATGAGTACAATGGCCTGAGCTATTAAAGATGTTTCCCTGCACCTCTGTATCCAGTCAAAGTTGACAAAGCAGATAGGAACCCTCCAAGAGCTGTGGGTCAGATCCTCAGGGGACATGATCTGGGAGCAGCATTGGAGCATCCTTAGCAGGAAGGAACTCTGTACTGTCCCTGAGGCACAGACAAGCACAGCAGAGGGTAACAGGAGCTCAGCTGCTGCAACACATCTCCTTGTAGTGCAAACGGATGGAGAAATACCAGTTTATTAATTTCTATCTACAGACTGTAATATTGAAGGAAATACAGTATGAGGTAGTGTTTGTAGGGAGGCTCTCAGCTACATCTGTGTGTAAAGCTTTTGTATTGGTATCTTACTGCCCATAAAACAGAGATAACTTTATTATAGACATGACTTACTAAGCCACTGCCAACAAGAAAAGCTTGTAATTGAGAATGCCTAAAATGATTACTGGGAATATTAGAAATATCTTTTAACAGAAATATTAATATATTTGGGTTTTGTGTGAATTACGCTGTCTGTCTGGATGTCTGATTCACCTTGCTGAATCTGAGCTGGTGTCAGCAAATTAAAGACTTCACTTTTTCTTGAATTTATTTAGTAGTACAGTTTCAAATTGAAAATGCAGACTCAGGGTTCGCTGCCTGGTGCTCTCCACAGGGGATGTGGATCCTAAGTCTTTAACCTGAACTATGTTGGGAGTTAAGTGATCTCTGTTTATCCCAGAGTATGTTACAAGTATCAGCTTGCTCTAAATATATTGGTTTTAAACAACTTCTGGCAAAGAAAAGGAAGGTCTGAATACACCATATATCTTTTATTGCTTAATTGTTTAATGTGACTATAAGAAATAATAATAATAAAGTAGACTGACCACAGGACCTCTCCTAGTACAATCTAGGAGCATTGGTATGGCAGAATTTCTCAGTTTGAAGGGACTCTATCTTTGACAGTTCTCCTAAGGTAGGTTATTTTGGAGAAAACATATGTTTCCATTTTCTCTCCCTCGGCTTCCCTTTTAGTCCCCAGGCTCCACTAGGGTCACAGCAACATTAAGGCTTTTGTCACTGTGATTAATAGCTCTTTAGATCATCTTTAATTCACTCACTAATGACTGAGGGTCTTTCTGCTCTCCAAGTAATCGCGTGATGTATGAGCCGATAGTACACCTTGTGGCAGAGGTGAAAATCATTCAGGCAATGCAAATATTGTCACGGGGACAAATGTTTTCCCTGTTAATAAAAATTAATGAATTCTACCCAGGAGCTAGTTAAAGAAGCTCTGGTGAGAGAGATCCAAACACAAACAAGTTCTCGGTGCTTGGAACCATTAATTCAGTCTTTCTAGATATGTGAGGATAATTATTATTAGTATTTCTTCATCTACATAATAGATGAGAGAGTGGCAGGTTGCTTTAATTACACAAATGCATTGCATTGCAGGTAGATCTGTCTTTCAGCTCTGTCCACATGCTGGTTGTCACTTGAGAGATGTTATTTTGTTTTGCTTTGGTTATACCATGAATTTCAGTGCTTTGGAGTAGATTTATTTAAAGTAAGTTCAGTTCCAGGCTGAATGTTCCCTTCCAACCAAGAACCACCTTGGTCAGGATGTCATACCTGTAAAATGATGCAAAGATGTTTGTGTTTTTTATAAGTCTCTGTTACATATCATAAAAGGTTGATGAAACTGACTGTAAATTAATCATCTGGAAGAGGAGGAAAT
This sequence comes from Entomyzon cyanotis, assembly GCA_024500445.1. Classification (NCBI taxonomy): domain Eukaryota; kingdom Metazoa; phylum Chordata; class Aves; order Passeriformes; family Meliphagidae; genus Entomyzon; species Entomyzon cyanotis. The sequence goes on from JAKEPQ010000781.1 coordinate 4,100,354, forward strand.
GCTTCCAGTGTCTTTTTATATTTATTGCACATGCATGAGCAACAATAAAAATGCTGTGTCCCTCAGCCAGGTCACCTTCTGGGGTGAATATTCCCATCCCTCAGTCAGGGCCTGGTGCTGAGCTGTTGGAAAGGTGTTTCTTATTTACTGGTGTAGCACAAGCCATGGTTAATGCTGTTGTCTTTTTGTTTCATTTTGGTAGTCACCAATTCTTTCTTCTGATGACAAAAAGCTATTGTCTCAGTGGAATAAATATTTCTGAATTGCTTCCCAGTCCCAACCTTATCATTTACATCTTAGAACAAGAAAACAGTAAACTTTTAAAAGACATAATTTTACCTCTTCACAGTGCTTATCTACAAAGGAACATATTACTGAGGGGGGAAAGAGCTCTAGTTGTTACTATTATTTCTGGTAGACACCCAAGGAGAGTAGCTAATTTGTTCTTCATTAATGCCAAGGACAAATGAAAAAGCAAGGACTGAATTATGCATTTATTTCCATTGTGCCTCTAACATGGGCTTCCACTCCCCATCATCCTCCAAAAGAATTCCCAAACCTTTGCTGTTCATTTCATGTGATACCATAGGGTGCAATAATATGGTTTTAAAAGAGGATGAATTTAGTGGTGAATCTTAATTGAAGGCAGAAAATTACATGCAGCCCCCCTGCTGAAGGAAGGATGGACAGTTGGCTGCAATCAGAGGGTTTTTTTGATATAGCTCGACAACAACCTTTTAGTATTAGTTCACACAGGCCTGGGCAAAAAACCTTAGAGTCAAATTTATTTGGAATTTGAACATTTTTTTTAAACCTGGGCATGACAACAGCTCTTTGAATTGCACCAGTTTTCTCTTTTGTGATGAGCTGAGGTAGTAGACTCGTGGGTAACTGGAGATGAAAATCCCAGCCTGTACAGCCCTGTGCAAAATGAAAGGTATATGGAGCTGACCTTTCAATTATTAGCACATGAGTGTATGTACCCAGGTTCCCCTTTTGACAACTAAATGCCACAGGGCCCAGGCTCAGCCCCTTGGGGTTTAAGGGCATTTTCAAGTGATTCACTGAGGTTTGGATGTGCCCCTTGCAAAGGTTTTGCACTTGCATAAAACCCAAAGCACTTGGATTTGAAATTAATAGATTTTTATGTGAAAACTTCTTTTTTTATTTATGGTAGAACATATAAATATTCAGTGAAAAGGATTTTTAATTTTTCTGTCAGAAGAAGTGTTTGACCCTTGTCTCAAAATGCTGTGATAAATTATATTGTCTTACATATAATACTAATAAAATATTAAAAGAACTGCTATACTGTGCAAGACATGTATCTGCTAAAATGTATAAAGCAGGATTAAAAAATGCATTGCCATTATAGAGACAGAATCAATTTTATTCCAGGAGAATAACTCTGTGGAAAATTAAGGAGAATCCTCCAGCATGTTTCTGGAGATGGAGCCATGAATTATTTGGTGAAATCAAAATCTGGATTTCCCAGCTTGCGTCTAACTTCAGGAAACCAGACTATATTGATTAAAGTTTGTTTAATGAAAGATTTGGGAAGGGTTTTGTGCTGCTCCCCAGTGATAAATTGCTGCAATCTTTTCTTTTATTATCACCCTGCTAGTCCTCTACTTCTCAGCCCAGAGTTAGGCACCTAAATAAGATCCAGATTTGCCAAAGTGCTCAGGACTCAGGAGTGTCCACTGGGGGACTTTTTTCCCTGAACTTCCAGAAGAATTAGGTAATGGAGACAGCCCTTTCAGTGTCACAGAGGGAACCAGTCTGCTCAGCAGCCTTGACCTAAAAGGTTTCAATTTTCTGGGTGTTGCTGCTTCTGCACTTTCAGGTGAGTGCACTGAATAGTGAGGCTTTCTCTACATCACCCTGTGCTTCTGGCCATGGCTGGGGTGAGAGGGGACAGCAACCCTCCAGAAAGCCTCTCTTTTAAAATACCTAAACTTCTCCCATCCCCTCGGGTGGCTGAATATCAACCACATTCCTTGACACTGAATTCAAGCAGGTACAACAGCTATTGCTGGAAAAATATTAATAAAGTTTTACTGGAGCATAATATGCCTTTAGAAAAAAAAAAGACATTGTTTCAGTGGAAAGTTCTGACTCTGTCAGAAGCTGGATATTCATAAAACTTTGTCAGAGGCTGGATATGAATACCTAATGTATGCACACAGCAATTATTAGCATGGGAAGGGAATTTATATTAGGATAGCATTTTGTCCTGCCATGGAGTGTTGCCTCCTTGTGACAAACCAAGTCACTCAAAAGAGCCTCAGTGCACACCTGGCAGGTTTGAATTTTTGAGTTGCTTGCTGATTTTTATATTCCTGGGCTTGGTTCCTCATATTTAGTTTCTTTTAGTGCAGGGAATAAAAGTTTCCACAGTGCAGAGAAAATGAGAATGAAAGCAGACTCAGTGCAAAGTGACTTCACTTGTTTCCTGATTGGTTTGAGGTGGGAAAATCTAAGGAGGGAAACCAGGAGGTCTTTCCCAATCCCCCTTTCTCACTCTGTTTTTCCATCAGGCTTGATGAGCTGAAGACCAGAACTCATCCACCCCTGGGATTCTGTGGGGTAAAAGCCACAGAATTTTTGGTAAAAAATAGAGCTGTTCTCTCCACATCCAGGTCAATAGGTGGCAAATGGGCATAAGAGAAGGAGGCCTGAGAATCCCATGAAACCAGTTTAAAAAAGGAATTTAAACAGTTGCAATAGAACCTGGGCCCTGCACGTTGTATAGGATGTGAAGGATTTATTTTGGATGATTGTCTAATCTTCCGTGTAAGCGGAACTTCCTTGGCCTTATTTTGAACCTGGAGTAATAAAGAAGGAACTGAAAGCAAAGGTAAACTTAAAGTATTGTTTTACTCTAAATGCTTTCAGTAAAGGGCCTTGTTATCTAATGATTGGTACTGGATGGCTGGTATAAATCGTGCTGTTTGTTCCCTGCACTCATGGCAAAGGAAAGCAGAGGCAAAAGGAAATCAATTGGAACTAGCAGGTAACAAATGACCAGTCTTAGGCAAGCATAGCAGATGGGGAAAATAGAGTTGTGGGCATACATTATTAGGCAATGCAGCGGTGACTTTCCCCATTATTTAAGAAATGCAGCAAATAATGAATATTTTTGATGGAGGGAGCAGCTTGGATAATTAAGAACGTGCAGATGTTTGAATATTATGTCATATTTTCAATGTTTTCTTAGATGGGGTTCTTGCCCTTGATACTGAATTAGCAGAAGGAGAATCAGAAAGTGTGGTGGCAGCTTTAGTGGAGAGGCAAGCCCACTTCATGCCAGCTCCCCCAGGAGAGTGCTGATGGAGCCAGCCTGGCAGTGTTCAGAGGCAGCTCTGGAGTTGCCCAGGACTTTGGGAAATATTTTGGCACTACTGTGCCAGACTGAACCCTGCAGAGTGGCTACGATATTCTCAGATCTGAATTTAGATGAGGCTAAGTTTCAGTAGCTTTCTGTATGGGGATTTCTCTCTTTACTGTTCAAAAAGACTCATTTTTGTGCAGCACAAAAAAATCCCGTAAAGCTCAAGAACAAGCTCTGCTACAGTGTCAGGGCTTTTCTGGAGATACAAGCAGAGAAAGGACCAAATGGGGAACAATTCCTTTTGCTGGGACCTGGTGGGCACCCTGGCAGTGGGAGCCAGGGCTGGATCAAACAGAGCGTGGGCAGTAGTGAGTTTTTATCCCCCCTTACTTGCCATGTACCCCAAACCACCAGTTTTACACCCCTGGTGCCAGTAAGATTTTAGAAACCTGGAGTTGGGTGTGGGGAAAAAAGTGTCCTATGTGTGAGCAAGCCCTGTGACACACAGAGGTGGAAATCTTCATACTGGATGATTTAAAGACCATCCAGACCACGCTGTGAGTGACTCTGTGTTTGCCCTGTGTGGAGGGTGATGGTCAAAGTCCCCTCTAGACAGCCTGGTTCAGGATTTGTCCTCCTCCTGTGCTCACTAGGCTTATTTGAGAGCCTGGTCTGAATTATTAGTCCTTTACACGTGGCTCTGTGTATGTAGGTAACGGGGACAGCTTTCTTTTAAAAGTTTTCACAAAGCATCTCAACAATATTCCCTGTATATTGCCACAGTGTATTATTTCTGCAAGGAAATCCAAAAGTGCTGTGGGGGAGGATACCCTAACACCTTGAAAAATATCAGTAAAAATGCTGAAAGCATTAAAAATAAATGAATCATAGGGTGAGAACTAGCATGACAGGTAAATAGGCAGGACATAAAATGCCTCTGGAATCTGTGGGATATTTGCAGGTACAAGGGGGCTTCTAAGTCAAGGTTCATTTACAATGTCTGGTTCCTCTCTCCAGGAAAGATTTCTAATAGATTCAAGGAGACTCCAAGCTTTTAGTGGGTCTTGGGAGAAGAAAGGCAGCTCTGTAAGGAGACAGGCTTGGCTTGTTTATGGAGAACACTCCCCAGTCATGTTTCATATTGTGTCCCGCTTGGAAGAACAACCAAAGGCTTTCACCTTTCTGCGCAGGAGAAGGAGTTTCTGTGCAGTGACCACAGCTATTGTACAGAAACACCATCTCCAGGGCATGGCAGCCTACCTGGAGATGGGCTGCAGCCTCCCAGAAAGCCCCTGCTCCATCAGGAAAGCATTTGTGTTTTACAGTGAGATGTTGGTTGGGGGTTTTTTTATGTTTTTACTGCCCAGGATCTGTTCCAGCCTGTGGCAGCAGCACTGTCTGAATGGTGGAGCCTTGCCAAAAGCGAGCAGTGTCGAATACTCTGTTTTACCATAACAAGTGCAGAGGTGAATGAGCACTGTCAAGAAAGCACCATGAATACTCTTTTCCGTTATTAACTGAATTTATTATTTTGCTGGTAAGAGTTACCAGCAGAAGGTGAACATAATTTCACATCTGCATGAAATTGTGCTGGAAATGTTTGGGGGCTCGTCGGGTTGGGGGGTAGAAGCAAGCTCTGCCTGCTCGTTGCTAAACAAAACAGCTAAAATCACAAATATTTCCAGTCAGTCGTGACTTTAAAAATATCCAGAAGCGTATTTGGATTTGGGAGCCTGTAAAAGAATATCATAACCTGCTCAGGCTATTATGTGAAACAGAAACAGGTTGAATAAATCATCACCTGTATTTATTCACCCAGTTTGTGCAAGTCTAACACCATGGGCTTGTGTGGTGTAAAACAACATGCTTGGTCTCCTCTGGCTGCACATCAGCCCCAGTAGTAGCTGGGATGTTGGATAAATCAATGTGTTCTTATTTATACTTCTTCAACAGCTCTGAGAATCTTCTTTGTTCACAATAGTAAAAGAAATTGTAGTAGGTGTTTCAGTGATTGGATTTTTCAGCCAAATCCAAAGCTTTAAGGAAATCACTGCCATGGCATGCTCTATGTACAGAGGAATATTTCACTTTTTTCATCAAGAGGGAAACTCATTGTTCATCCCAGGAGGATTGAGTGGAGATATATCCTCCTAGAATGGTGCAAGGAGGTAAAACCATCCAGTCAATCTATTCAAACCTCCAAACTTTGAGGGTTGAAGGGGTTTAAGGAGTTCTTCAGCAGCTTGGAATTAAAGTAACTAAAACCAGCCCTTGGACAGATTCTGCACAAGTCCTCCAGCCTGCCTAAAAATTGCCCTGCACTGCTTTGAATTCCCACTGATATGAGAACAGCAGTGGTGTGGCTCAGAGAGAGATGTCAGTGCAAATTGACCTACTTGCTGCTGAAAGGCAAAGTGAGCAGGCACAATTATTTAATTTAAAAAGTCTAGTTTTGGGTTATTAGTGCTTTTAACCAACTTTTGGTTGTGGGAGATTTGACATGCCTGTGTCCTCCCAGCTTTCCCTCTGGAAGGGGACTCTTCCCTCTTTGTGGACAACATTGCCTGGGGGATGTTCAGCCATCAGAGATTTTTTTTTTTTTTTTTTTTTTGTGTGTGTGGAGAAACAGGTTTGCAGTCTGGTTTTCCTAAATTATGAATTGAACATTTAAAATGTGGAGATGACTTCACTGAGCTGCCTTATTATTTTTTTTTTAATTACAAAAGCAAATAGAAATATTCAAATCAGATCACACTAATTAGCAGAGCTAATTATGTTTTCCCAAGCATCTCTCTTCTTACCTATTCTGCAACGAAAAAAAATCATTCGCTCATGATGTAAAACAGGAGAAAGGAGGATTGCCGTGACAATTAGCAGTAATTAATGAGAGGCTTTGAATTGCTTCGTGTTAACCTCAGCCTCTATTAGTAGAAAAGGCTTGGATTTGCCTGCTGAGGGGTGTGGGTAGACACAAACTCCTTCCCTGCCAGAAGGGAAGCAAAGATATGTGGGAATATAGCAAGGAGTTAAAATAGCTTTACCCATTCTTTAGTGAGTGTTAAAAATAGTCATGTGCACCTGCTGCAGATCCACAGCTGCCAATTCACAGCTTTGCAACAAGTAAAATGATATCAGTAAATGTTTTAATTAAAAGGAATTTTTACTTTTTCACAGTGTATTTAGCTTGACTTGAATAAATGCATGATCATTGCAGCTGCCTACAGGATGTTACTTATTTTCTACAGAAGCTTGTTAGGTTTCAGAGTTTGTTTTGGTTTTTTTTCCACACTGGAATGAAAATAAATCTCTAGAAATTTTTTGTGAAAGGGAGTCATATCATAAAATAGCCTTTTTTTTAATATTAGCAAGATCAAGTTTCTTCCATGAAAGGCCTTTGTAATGAAAGGTTCCTCTCTGCCCTGAGACACACAGGTATATATTTATATGATAGAGTTCCCCTGTATTCAGAACTAAAAAGAAATGTGGCTGAAAATATCTTCAGTTATGATTCATTTTCAATACGGCTGAAAATATCTTCAGTTATTATTAATTTTCAAAGATCTTCCCATTTATAGGTTAAATAGAAATATTGAAAACATTATGTCAAGCTCCTACAGTTGCATTTTACAGCTTTTGCCCATACTGCTTGTCCCTTACATCCATGGGATACATGAAATTTGTATGACAGAACCTGGGAATAGTGTAACAGATAACACAGATGACATCTTGCCCCATATAATCAATCAAAAAGTTTGCCTTTAATAGCAGAGAGATCAGAATTTAATTGATGTTCTTTGGATTGGTCCATAAAATGTTTCAAAGTGGTTTGCATAACTGCAGATCCTGGGTGGTTAGTAGATAACACTCACATCTAGGGATGTTTTCCTTGGGAAATATTTAGATTTGAAGTTGTGAGCCCCATGACCAGCTCCTTCCTCAGAAGTGACATGTGGAAGAGTTGAGAAACAGATCCATCTTCTGCACTGCTGCTTCCCTGTAATTGCTTCCTGAAAGCAACTTGTCCTGGATGTGATTTCTGCAGCAAAGTGAGAAGAAGTCACATTAACCCACTGAAAGGGGAGATGCTGCTTTCAATTCTCCTCTTGCCCCTGTTTTCTCTCCTGATTTATGGATTAATTGTATGCTTGCTCCTGACACAACTTCATGTTGTCTCTGTCACAGTGGCTGGGATATTTCTCTTCCTGAGGCTCCTGGGTCTTAGACTTGCACCGTCTCTAATTGAACAGTTGATGATTGATAATTGAATACAACAATAGGCTAAAAAGCTTGGCTTGTGTAGCTGAGGAAAATGAAGGCTGATAGAGGTTATGTCTGATGCTGAAGGTGACAAACACTCCCAGCAAACCATTTAAGCTAAAGGACAGTGCTGGAACAAGTACAAATGGGCAGTAAAGTGTCCATGAATATTCTGAGGCCAAAAATGAGCTTTCTAGCAAGAAGAGGGTAAAAGGGAGGACCACCTTCTCTGTGGGAGTGATGGAGTGAGGGCTCTGCACTGGCAGAGCTGTGTGAAAGGTGCCTCCAAACACCATGGTGGTGTCCTGGTGGACCAGGTCACCGTGAGGTCACCACTTTTGGTGGATGTGTAACAGCAGGCATGGATTTCCTGGTCTTGTGTCCATGTTTGTAACCCCTTTTGTGACGGGTCAGAGCAATCTGCCTGTTTTGTTGGGTTTCATATGCCTGAAAGGGAGCTCTGTAAAGGATGAAAACTAGATAAAAGAGACTAAAGACTCATTTTAGCATCTTCCCTCTCCTTTCTGTCTCTGCCAGACTTTCTGCATCCCAGGTTGAATGTGGCAGACTGAGGCATAGGAAGCTGACCTCCTGTGAGATTGAGATATGTGGAGAGTTGGTGGGGTAGAATAAACGTGGAGACCCTTTGTCCCAAGGAATTTCATTGCTGAGCATGGCATTGTTTTGCTCCTGTGATATATGACCTATTTCACTGTATTCTCTGCTGAGTTGGGGAAATAATCTTGGAGAGGTGCTTTGTGTGAGGCTCTGGCATTTTGTCTGAAGCTGCGATGCTGGAGTTTTGTGCTTGATGGTGCTCAGTCCTCAGCGTAATAAGTTTGCTTTCAAGAACTGGCGTTTTCAAAAAACATTTGTTAGCTTCATTTTTCTTCCACTGACCTGAGCAGCAAACCCCTGTGAGTGAAGTTAGTCAAGGTGGCCCACTTGTGAGAAGCCTTTTCCATGCATTTTGAGGGAAGGCAAAGCTTTTATCCCAGGGCTCTGGATCAATCCTTGCTTTGCCTTTGTGTTTCCCTGCATTGCTCAGTGTTGTGCTGCTTTCTGCCGCTGCTTCTAAAGTAGTTTGTTACTGGAGTTGGAAAGACCTTTGCAGCATTTAATCTAATCAGAGGAAACTTCCTCATCCCATTATTTTGGCAATTTTGGGGTGGGGGAGTGGTTGTTTTCATTTGGGTTTTATGATTTATACTTCATTTTTACGGCGTGTTTGTTCAGGAGGAGGATTTTTCATTGCTTGCCTTTGTAGTGATTGTTTTGTACTTTCTTGGGACAAACCCGGCTCTTTTGAAGGTCCCTGTGCTTACGTGCAAAATATTGGCAGATCCCTGAGGCTGAGGAATGCAGTGGAAACCATGGTGCATCCTGTGCTTTGATTTCTGCAGATCTCCTTGTGTTGGTTGTGCTTCTGAAGCTGAGTTTCTTGCTTCTAGCTCTTACCTATGTTAACTTCTACAATCGTCTTTTTTCGTATTGAGCTTCTCAATACCAGCTGTGAGCTGATTCGGTTCTAGTCTGGACTGGGTTAAATTAGCCCTGAATCAGGGCTGTAAATGATGTTTCCTAATAATCTGGGAAAATTACAAAAGGTTTGCTGGTTTGGTTGTCCACTTCGAGTCAGCTGCAAGGATTTCTGGACTCCTGCCATGTGCAGGATGAGTGCTCAGCACCTTAGGGAGCCAGGCCAAGGGGAGAAAAGGAAATAAAAGATTTACCCATACATATATAAAATATGTCCTGAGTATGTTCTCTTCAGTGAGCAGAGTGACAAAGGTGTCTTTGTGGGTTGTATGCTCAGTTTGTCTCCTTGAGCTTGTGTGTTTAAATCCCTAAGAATAAAATGGCTTTACTCACATAAATAAAAGTTAGATTTAAGTGACAAACCTCTTGTCAATAGGCATGAAGATTTTCTGGATTAATCTTTGGTTTCCCTGCTACCAGCGATAATCTGCATCACCCTCCTTGATAGGTTTGTCAGTGGCATTCACACAGCAACTCAACTAGTCTGGAATTGTATTTTATGTGTAGCTTGTTGGGGCTAGAGAAAAAGAGGATGGTAATTCTCAGAGTTGTATGGATGTCATCTGAGCTGGTTTGCATCTCCAGACAACATCTGAAAGCAGCCATACGGCTAAAATCAAAGAAAATCTACCATTTTTTGTTGTTGTTTTGGAGGAGTTTCAGGGAGTGTTTACTTTTGTGTTTGGGGGTTGTTTGTTTGTTTTTTGGTGGCTTTTTTTGTTTGTTGCTGTTCTGGGTAGACCAGGTTAATTTGTCTAAACTCCTTTTTCTATTTATTTTTGCAGTTGCTTCTTTTCTGAGTATTAATTTGGGAGTTTGCATCTTGTTTGTTTTCCAGTTGCATGGACAGCTTCATCTTGTTTTTGTGTTGTGTTCAGGGGAAGTGGAAGGGGAAAAGATTAAAAATAATCTTGTGCCACTGAAAATAATACCAACTTTGAGCTCTGTGATGTCTGTGCTGTATCATCTGATGGCTCTTTTGCACTGGGAGAAACAGCATTTGGAAAAACCAATATCCAGCAGAAACCCTTCCGGGGGTTAATACTGTTGAGTTTTGTCATCCTCCATCCCTGCTTTCCCATGGCTTTCTTCCCTAGCAATATGTCAATGTGCAAATTTTGGCAAAAGCACAATTATGCACTCAAAACTCATGAGTTAAACTCCCCCCAGAAAGATACTTTTTAGGGAAATCTACAGTGTTCGACAGTGAGTGGTTTTGTGTTCAGCAAAACCTGAACGCCAGGAGTGTACTTAAGGAATTTTCTCTTTCTCCCCCAATCCCGTCAGACTCTGACTCTTTTAAATTCTTCATTTTATTCATCTCACGGGCTCTGTGGACCTCTGGCACTGGTGATGAGACCAGGACACACTGGGCTTTCTGCATTCCAACAGGGGCACCTTGGTCTGCTCCTCTGCAATGAGAACCTTCAAGCATACATCTCTCACAGCTGGCACAGTACAGCTGATTTTGGCTTCCTCAGGCAACCTCCGGGTTGGTTCCAAGTTATTTAGGTTGGTTACATCACTTACAATGACCTTTTGGAACATTTTCCCCAACCAGGAAATAAGTTGTGACATATCTGTAGGCATCTATTCTCTCCACTGCCATCCCACATCCCTCTGATCGTTGCGTAAGCGCTGCTCCTCAGGATGCGCCAGCTTCACAGCCCTCCTAATTTGTTGCATTTGTATTTTTTTGTAAATACTCTCTTTGTGGATATTAAATAGCAAGCATATGTCCATCAGAATATGTGCTTTATAGGCACTCTTTTGTTTGACAGAACTTTGAAGAGCGGATACGTGTTGCCTAGTAGCTTTTATTTTTGAGTCATTTATTTTAACAAATCGGGAGTTGAAAAAAACCAACCCTAAAAAAATTTAAAATAGGCTTTCACCAAAATTGTAATTGATCTTACAAATCATTGTGTTTGGCCAGTCATTCCCTGTCAGTTATTCATTTTGAAGTTATATAGTTGGACAATCACTCCTTAAATGCACATGTGCACGTGCTAGGTGAACAGCAAGTGCACCACTGGTCCCTAAAATGGTCACCCTGAATAAAATCTGGCTCTTTCACATCAGATGGGCTTTTGGCCACTAATTTCAGTAGCTGTGGACCAAATCCTTCTAGTCTGGCTGAAATCCAATGCCTTGATTTTGCCCAGAGCGCTGCTGTTTCCTGAACTGAAATGTCTTTTGCTTGGGCATCTGAGTTTGGCTGAAACTTCTTGCGTATTTTAATGGGCTTTAAATTTGCCAGATTACTTTCTCATCTTCAGAATTATTTTTTTTAGCTTTGACTGTCACTAAACAACACCAGAGAAAACCTGCTCTAAACAGGGCAGAATCACAGCAGGGAACTCTTATCAATATATTTCCTCAGCGAGAGATTTATGTGGCATTTCTGGAATCAATAGGAGGTTTTTCATTGATTTCAAGAGGAATACCTCACTTTAAAAGAGGAATCAGACAAATCCTCTCCTCTCCATATACTTGATATACGACCCAGGATGTGCAGTTTTCTCTGGTGCTTCCCAAGTTCATAATTTGTATTTCACCCTCATGCCACTTTGTGAATTTATTGGCAGCCAGAAGCACTCCATCAGGATTATAAAGTTTTGCCTATTTTGGTGGTTATAACAATTTTTTTGAGAAGTGTTTAGTTATTTTTAGTCAAGAGCCATATGGGTGGGTCAGTACCAGCCTGCCACCGGAGCAAAGTTGTATTTTTAAGAGACTAGAATCCATCAAAACTCTGCTAGCACTTCCATGGGTGGGGGGATGTTTGGTTAAATAGATGTTTATCTGGGAAAGTCATCATCTGGCTAGCAGCATACTGAATGTTTCTAAGCAGCTAACTTATGTATACTAAACAAATTTGGTTTGGCTGCAGCTAGAGCTGCCCTGTGGAAATTCTCAACATACATTTGTTTGATTGAGCTGTCATTTTCAGTTGATCTGCTGATGATCTGTGTCACTTTGTTTAAATGTCCTGGTGGGTTTTTTTTTGGTTTTTTTTTTTTAATACAGTGCAAAACCAGTCTGCTTTCTGTGATGGATTAAATTGAGGTGAAATTTGAGAGTTACTCCTGTTTTTGATTTCTGTGCCCTGAGACAGGTGGGCTGGAATGACAAAGAACTTCGCACACAAACACATTAAAACTAAAATGGAGTGGATGCCCTTATGATTTAAAACATCCGTAGATGTGTCAACTACCAAATGCTCCCGTTCAAAGCAGTTGCTGGGATTTGCACTTTAAACAACAAATGGTATTTATTTGGTCTATCCCTCTGAGCTAAAATACCTGGACCAAATGCACTTTGAGCCCTTTTTCTCCTGCAAAATTCCCTGTGGGTGTGTAAGTGTTGGGGTTTTGGCCTCTGGTGAGACAACACAAGGTTAATCCTGAGATGAAGTCCCTGGTGGGCAGCAGGGGATGGAAAAGGGCTCTCCAGCATGGTGGGAGTCTGTCAGCCCAGTCTGGGAACTGGACAGCATCTCTGGTGGTCTCAGCCCTGGAGATGCCCTTTTTGCAGGGATGTTCTAAGAGACCAAAGCTCCTTTCAGACCACAGCACTTGGTCCTGTTTTTTTTTGCTTTTGGGAAATATTGCTCAAACTTTGAGCTATTAGTTGTGCTCCCTCAAGTTTAGCACAAGTGAGATTCTGGTGCTTCCACTGATTTTGGGTAGGAGCAGCTTCAACAAGGAAAGAGGGATGGCAGGATGCGAGGCAGGGCACATCCAGCTCTGAGCACAGCTCCTGAGAGCGGAATCCCAGAGCCAGGCTTTTGTTCTGGTGCTTAGCCCCTAAATCCCCCTCTTCAAGCTGACCTTTCCATAGCCCAGAGCCCTCACTAAAATGCAGCTTCTCTGTGTACCCAACGTGGGCTTTTTGTGCAAGGCTCACCACATTTCAGTCTTTAGAGCTCCTGGAAGGCTCACTTTGCTCATCTGCAGCTCTTCCCACGTGGTCCATACATGAACTGCAGCTCTGGGAGGAGGGACGAAGGGACACCAAGTCCAGACAAATTGATTGTTTTCTAAAAGTGTCACTGATTTGATTTGTGACAGTGGGTTGGTTGTGTTCACCTACACGACTGTGGTCAGTGATTTGGAGATATGGTTGTGCACTGAGCGCTCTTTCAACACCTCCTCATGACAATGCTTGGCTTTTTTTTCCCTCTGACATTCTTGGAGTTATGCATGGCCCTACCAAACTTGCTGAATTGAGGTTCACAGGAATGTGGAGAAGATCAGCAAAATACCACTTTGATGCTTGCTTTGAAAAGCACTCTATGAAGAGTTGAATTTATTTGATTTGAGTTTCTAATGAGCTTACCAGGGAAAACTTCAAAATGCAATTTATTCCTTCCTCTTCCTCACCCTGGAAGTGTCTTCTGTGAGCAGCAATTGTATCACCACAATTCTCTCTTTCCTGGTAGAGACATTGGTGCTGCAGTGAAGGGTATCTGACACAAGATCTCTTTCATGACCACTTATGGCTTTGTGAAGCATGATGGTCTAGCCTGAAAATTTCTGGGCATTTTTGGCTCTAATTTGGACAGAGGGAATTCAAGCCACTTTCAGAACAATTTCAGGAAAAGCCACATTATTTTCCTGACATAAAAATCCCCCAGCTTCTCAAGCCATTTTTGCTCAAGGACTCGATCACTTGTATGATTTAGGATGTGTCTCTGTGTTTATATACATATTATATTACATATACATGTTGTATATATACATCCTTGTCATTATAAACAGCACTTAAATCCACATCTGTAAACATAAATAGATATATAGTTAAGTACTCTTTATAACAGAGGATTAGTCTGCAGTGACATAATAGGTAGAATTAAAGTGTATAACAACCTCCTGTTTGAGTCTGAAGGGTCTTGTGAGATCCTCTGGGATGGAGAGCACTGCCTGGGCCAAGGTCTCTAATGGCATGGCATCCAATTACACCAAGGCTGAATTTACTCCATTAAGAACTATGTATTTATTTAAGCTGTCATATATCAGCCTGCACATGAAAACAATAGAGCTTGTGAAGATCGCCAGTTTGGAAGAAGGAAAAAAAAAAAGAAAAAGATTATTTTTCAAATTTTCTTCCAAGTTATTGGGATGAACCAGAAGCTTTCAGAGTGCTGATTTATTGCTCTCTGTTAGCAGCTCCCCAGGACCCCTCTGATTGTCCAAGATCAACAGCTTCAGAGAAAGCAATACAAGGTGTATGGAACAAAGAGGGGAATAAATTACATTAGCAGTTAACTTTCTTTACAGTTAATATATATTAATAAATATCTACAAAACGTCTGAGGCTTTGACCAGGAAGCCATGTAAAATAAACTGTAGTCCCACTCTTTTTTTTTTTCCTTTTTTTTAAAGTCAAAATAGATCTAACTGATGTTAACTGTTTCACAGCGGGGGTCTCGTTCTGGTTTCACACTGGTGTCACTGTTGATTTTGGAGGGGGGATGTGATCAGAATGAGGACTGTCACTCCTCCCGCCTCCCAACAGGCTGCTGGTGTAAAAGGAACACTTGGCATTTCCATACTGTCCTGCTTTGCATCTTCAAAGCACTGGGGAGAGATGAGCTATTCACCATGGAGCTCATCTGAGGCAAATGAGATAATATGATCCCGTGGAAGAAATGGGAAACCCAAGAGGGAATGGGGGAATTTGTTACTGGATATGTTTGCAAAAGCAACTGAGAGTGCAGTGTCAGAGCTTCCTGCTCCCAGTATAAGCAAAGACTCTGTGGTTTGGTGGACTAGGGAGGTGAGAGCCCAGGAGGTCTTTCCTGTTAGTCCTGCGTGTGCTGAAATATCTTCTCCATCTTTTTCTAACGAGCTGGGCTTGGAAAGCTCTGGTCTTTGCTGGCCAAAAGCTCCCTGGTGGTTTCTGTGTCTGATATCTCCCTGTAGGGCTCTGGTTTGCCTGGAGCTCTCCAAACACATGAGACATGGGCAGTCTCTTGGTCCTCAAGGGCTGCAGGGAAAGTTTTCCCTGTGAGTTCAGCAATGCAGATGGATGTAATCCATTTTGCTCATTCTCCTCCAAAGGAGATGGAAAAGGGGTGAGCAGAGCGAGGTGTTGCTCTGTGTCCAAGTGAAGGGAGTAGCAAAAGGCTTTTGGCTGAGGCTGAAAATATGTGTTAAAGAGAGAACAGGCACCTCCCAGCATCAGCTGTGGACCACCAGCATGGGAGAGAGGCAAGAGTGGAAAGCTCTTAGTGTTGAAAACCTGTGAGCTCTCAGCCACAGAGAACTCACCCTTCAGAGACCTGCTAGGTAAAAATGCAGCCAGACAAAACCACCCTTGGAGGAGTTTCCAAATTACATGAGGAACAATTTTATAGGAAAGAGGTGACAACATCCTGGATTTGCCAGATTTCTGCAAACGCTTTTCCTTTTAAAACAAGACTCCTGATTGCTCAGCAAGACTCAAAGCTCTAATATTTGGGGTTTGGATTTTTTTTTTCTTTAGCTTCTCTCAATGTTTTCCTTTTCCAGGATTTTTTAGTAATAACATGGAAAAGAAAATGAAACAGCTTTGAGAAAAGGAAGGGAAGGGAAAGAAACAGGGGAAGAGTGGAGAGGAAATGAATGATTTTCAGGGCAAAGCTAGAGTCTGTTTTGCAAGCACCTTCCTGCAGCAGAGGATGGAGACAGGGCATGGGGAGGGAGCTGTGCCCACTGGAACTGAGGCAGTGCAACATCTTCAGCTGAGCTGAAGCACATGAAGCCTGTGGTGATGGAGCTGGACCCTCATTTTATCTCTGTAGAGATGTCTTGGCTGCAAAAAGCCTGGTGTTTCCCCTTGTCCTCTTATGCAAAGGCCAAGAAAAATAATTGCTACAGATTCCTGTAGCTCCTTACACTCATGTATGCCACGCTTCCTAGAAAAATAAACTGTCTTAGAAAGGTAACTGAGAATTTAGCTGTACTTAATGGGTGTAGTTTCCTTTTGCCTTCATCCTTGTAAAGTCATCCCACCACAGAGTCTGGGGTTTGCTGTAGGGCAGCAAGTAGCTTTATCCCAGTTGCGCTTGGATTCCTGCTGTAAATTCTGTTAGTTCCATGGGCAAACCTTATCTGTGTCACCACTGAAATGATCATTTTGGTAAACTCACTGACAAAAGTCCCTCTGGCATTAAGATAAATCCTGTTTGTTGGGACAGACCAACCTTCTGAAATGGGGCAGGAGACACAAATCCATTTTATGAACCATGAATATTTTGTTGAGATTAGGAATTAATTAGTGTTTATTTAGAATAGGTGGCTGGCACGGGTAGAATTGTGTTTGCCAGAAAAAAAACTGTGCAATTTCTTTGAGGAATGGGCAGTGTCTGGAGCAAATTGGTAGAGATAATGCAGATAAATCCAGTTCAGAATTCTTCTTTTTTTTTTTTTTTTTCATTTCCCTGGGAAAAAAGGAAACATATTCTTGCACTCTGACAATGTGTGGGGTTTCGAGTGACATTCTAATGAGAAGAACTTGTCAACGTATGCCAGCCAGGGACCTGGGTTTCATGGAGAGAAACTGGAACAAATTTTCATTCAAGTTTTAGAGTAATGCCACCCAAAACAGCACTGTCATACAGAAATAAATGTGCACACCCATATGATGAAATGAAACTGCCCCAAAGGGTTTTTGTAAAAAAGAAAAAAATTAGGAGATATAAATGTATACTGATGCCCCAGAATGCTGCAGAATACACCCACATACCTGACATAAAGTATAGTTGCTCCTGAGATTCATGATTTTCCAATCAGCTAAGTATATCCTGCATGTTACTGGGTGACCTTCTGCTGAGAAGTCGCTTGCAGGAAAAATTGTGGCCTTGTATCTCCTCGGAAACAAATGCTGGAAGCCAGTCTTGCCAGACCTTGAGTTTTTGAAGTGGACAGTATTGTGGGATTAATTACCCGATACTTTTCCTGATTAGTGTATTTGTTATGAGTACTTCTGTTAGTGCTTCAAGGACTTAACTACAGTGTATCACAGTGTCACTCGAGTATAATTAATACTCTTTCACTGTAATTGCATAATTAAAAAGCTGTCTTGGCTGCTGGTGAGAAACTCTGCTCTACAGCAGCTCGGTTTTCCAGAGGCAGCTCCCTAAAAGTCCATCCCTCCCTGGAATACTTGGGCATAGCTCAGGAGCAGGTATATCCCTCTCTGACAATCTCTCAGCTCTTGCTCTTTTATTCCCAACATTTGGGGAATGTCCTGTATAAGGCCATGGGTTGGACTTGATGATCCTCATGGGTTCCTCCCAGCTCAGGATATTCTGAACTGCCTTCTCCCCACTGGTCTCTGTCCTCTGCTCTTCCCAGGTGGAGTGTAGGCTCTTTGGGATCCAGACAGTGCAGGTCCCCTCACCAGTAGCTTCCCCAGGGCCTTTTTGCCCTGGTGGTGTGACTAAACATGAGAGAGGAGAAGGGGTGGCTGAGCCATTACTGGTTAATTCTTTTTAATCTATTGGTGCTTAGAGTGAGAATTGCTCATTTCCTCAAAGCAGACAGATGGGTGTTTGCAGGCTAGTGCTGAAATGCCTGCCGGCAGGAAGGGGTTAAATTCCTTTTTATTCATAATGTGCTTTTGAGACAAAACTTCATGACCTGGCTTTTTTTTCCCCCTTCCTTTTCTTCTTTCAAGTGATTACACTTTGCCACATTATAAGGGAGCGAATGCATTTGTGTCTCAGGACCGAACTCTACCAGATACTGACATGTTCAACATCTCCTGTGGCTTACCAAACACATCAGGGATGTGGACCTCCCTCTGTTTTCTCATTATGCCAAATAATGAAATGTGGAAATAATTCTAATCCTTTCTTCTGGTTGTGCTGTACCTCTGAAAATATGATAAACTCAATCCAATTAAAAGTCATTACCTCTACAAGGCTCAGTCTCTATCTATAACCTTTGTTTTATAATTCACTCTGTTATCTGTCTTCATTATAATTTGGTAGAATAGTCATCTTTTATTACTGCTTTCTGTTGGACAGAGGCATGTGATTTCCAGTGCTACTTTGTGACACATCTCAGTTTAAAACAGAAAAGGTCTACTAATGAGTAAAAAGAAGTTCAGTTACACTGATTTACTACATTGAGATAAAATTTCATTTCTGTTGATTATAACACTGTAGGTTTAAGTAATTGTTTTGATTTTAAAACATTCTTTTACAGCAATAGTTTTTCAGTGTGGCAGGGATTGTTAAAGTGCATTACCTTTTCTGTCTTATGCCAGGTGATACATATTTAGGTAAATTTTGTTCCTAATCAGTATTTTCTGTATGTAAGTGGCTGATCTCACTAATTCACATTTAACCTTCTTGTCCTTAGCTTTGTCCTGAGCTGGCTGGCTTCTTGTGTCATGTCAGTGTGAGAATATACGTCATGTTTACTATTATGGCAATCAAACAATGGACAAAAGCTGGTTCCCCTAATCTATTTTCCCCCCTTAGCAGTGACCAGTACTCAGGGCTAAAACTTTCAAGGCAGAGGGTTTTTTTCCCCTTTGGGTCTGCTCCATATAGAGAGTCATGAAGGGCATTAGTATGTGTTAGCTGCTGCAGCTCCCCTCAGCTGAAATATCTTACCAAGATACAAATTTAAGCTATTAGTTAGAGTTTCAGCATGCTTTAAGCTGCCTCCCAGCTGGTGTGGATCTCTCCAGACTCCTTGCTAGCTGCAGATCTGGCTCTCAGTATATCAAATCCTACAGCTGGCATTTCCCTCTTCTCTTACCCCCCACTCTGTGTAACCCAGGAAAGGTTTTGAAAGTCAAATATATATTTATTCCATTGAGGAAACTTTATCAACCAGCACCAAAGTTTATTGGCACTAGCTAGTGATATAATGGGTAGTTTAAACCCTGCTAACTGCGAATAATTTTTCAGCGGTGTTTATGATTGCAGTAGGCTCTAACAGACCAGAAGTACAGATAACATAAATATTTCTACCAGAGATGATTGTGCTGGAACTATAAATAAAATTAGACTTAACTTGTAAATAAATTCAGTGTGTGCCAGCCAACATTTATAAACCTTTGTTGCTGCGTGTAGTACAGTAATTTATATGGAAAAGTGCACAGGAACACAAGCAGCCAAATTTTACTTTTCAGTTATGCAGGTGCAACTTCCCCCCCACATCAAGGAGAGCAGCTCCTGTGCAAATGAAAGTAGAATTTGACCCAGAGTCTCTCAGTGCTGGACCCTAATTAAAAGCCAGCGTCTGGTCCCCATCAGATGCTTTTGACTGTGCTGCTCAATTAGACATGACTGACACTAGACAGAGCACCAAATGCTACTAGTTATTGTAGGGGTTGATGGTGAGAATTGCCAGAGACCACAGGCAGGTCCCTACATGATCACTTTATTATAACTTTGCTGGTCTAGTACAACACTTGGCAATGCTGAGATTATCCACTCTTAGACCTGATGCTCTAGAGCGTGTTTGGCTTCTTTTCTCACTTGCCTGTGGACAGATTTCTCTCGAGTGCTTGGTGCTCATCAGGAGCTCCCTTCTGCTTCCAGTATGAGCCTCTTGTTTCAGGGTGGTTTTCTGCAGTTGCTATAATTTGAGGGAAGTTAAAGCTGCTTCCCACACAAGGAAGGTTTTCAATGTGAATTATGTGCACCTTGCCGCGAGGCACAGACCAAAGCCACCCAAAGTCCTTGGCATGGGGTGTCCAGAGGTGACCCTGGCTGAGCTCCCTTTGCATTTCACAGAGATACTGCTGCCCACAGTGCAGCACCATCAGAAGTTGGTGATTTATGTACTTCAGGCTGCCTTGAGCTGCCTTTTTCTCCTGCCTTTGTCCACGCAGCTTTACCTACAACTCCCTCTTCTGCCGGCATGCAGAAGGGTTTGCTCGCTGTGGCTCAGGGCTGAGGTGTGGGAGCTTTGCTGGGAGAATGCCCTCTGTGATCAGCAATGTCACGAGCATGAAGGGAAGGCTGAAATCTGGGCACCACATTTCCCTCTCATTTTGTTACATTAGTGTCAATCTGAAGAAATTTGAGTAATTTTGGTTAACTCCAGGACAGACGCTGATCTCTTTTATTCCGTGGTGGAAGTCTAAAGTAATTACTTTAGATTTAACAGTTGTGTAAGAGAAATCAGAATCTGGCCTTTGGGGCCACCACACGGGTTCTTTGGTCCCCCTTGCTCTCATTGCATGAGCGTGGTTTTTGGGGTTGGACCTTCTGAGTGAGTTTTGGACAGCTTTGGTTTTCTCATGCTTGTGTTAGGGTCAAGTAAGACAAATATGCAAAATCCCCATGTGTTTGAAGCCTAATGATTCTGAAAGTATTTTTCCTTGGTAATTGAAGTAATGATTCAGAGCAGCTTCAAGTGCTGCGTTTATCTCCAAACGTGCTTGTAATCTCTTTTGTTGTACAATGGAACTTGCTATTTGTAAAACAGTGTTTCTCTCCCATGTTTTATAATTTTCACCTAACTGGGAATTACTAGCTCTTGTCTGGTTAGAATCTAATCTCACTTGATTAGGTCTGTCTGATGCTTTTCACAATGGGGTCCTGCCTGGGGGTACCAGGCTGTGTTACAATACAAATAATAATAAATAACCATCGGTGGGTCCAGCTCCACAGAACAGTTCTGTGAAAAGGGAGAGGCACAAACCAGTTTCAGGTGTGTTGACTGACAAATTGTTCAAGTAGAGTAATGTAGTCCTTGGCTGGAGTCCTTCCTGTGCCTGGAGATGGTAACCCAATCTCTGAATGTTTCTAAAGCTGTGGATCCTTCTCTACTTCTCTGGCCCCCTCTGAGCTGTGCCCACCTCATGTGGACTGTCAGGTGGCTCCCATTTTGTTCACCACTGGCTAAGAGCTCCTTTTGAAGCTAATGGATTTTCTTCTCTTAATTTTCTGCTTTCTTGACCTCCCGTGTTCTAGACTGATGTGGATATATTTTGTAATCAATCAGTCTCTGCCTGTAACAGGTTTTTTTTTTTTTTGTTAATACTTGTTCAAACAGAAATTCAGATAAAGGTGTCCATTTGTATGCAACAGGAAATGCCTGTCTCCTTTTCAGATATCCCTGCAAATACTCCAGGCTGATTTCCTCTGCACTGAATAGTGAGACTAGGTCAAATAAGTGTAAATGCTCGCCAGTCTCTTTCAATGACCTGCTTTTGGAGTTTGTGGTACATTCAGGTC
The DNA here is from genome assembly GCA_024500445.1 of Entomyzon cyanotis. NCBI lineage: Eukaryota > Metazoa > Chordata > Aves > Passeriformes > Meliphagidae > Entomyzon > Entomyzon cyanotis. The sequence continues at coordinate 4,121,674 of JAKEPQ010000781.1, forward strand.
TACCCTCACCTCTTGCAGGAAAAGGGATTAATTCACCTGATCCTACCATGTTGCCAAAAGCCTTCATTAATGCATCCTTGCCAAAGGTTTGCACATAGAAGTAGTAGAGCTCAAAGTTCTTGACATATGATGGAATTCTTTCATCAAACAGAATTATTCCTAGTGGTGTCTAATCTTTGGGACTAGGGGTCATCTCACCTTTGAGAAGCTGCAGGCATGAAGCTGTGTGTCTCTTCTCATTGCAAAGAGCCACTTTGACATTTATCTCAGCTCTTACTTTATCCTGCTCAGAAGGTGATGGCATTCTGAAGTAGCCTCTCTAGATGCCTTCGCTTTCAGCCTGCCTCTTTCCTCCAGAATAATCCAGTTTATAATTAAATCACTGGTGGCCACATGCATGAAACCAAGTGTGGAGAACTGCATTTATGTGCTAGAGTGTTTATCCATCAACAGTCACCTTGGGAATGTATCTCCTTGGGCACAAAGAGCCTGAGGAAAGGAAGAACAGGAATTCTGTATGGATATGTTTCTCTTTGTCACAACTAGCTTTTGGCTGTGGAGATCTGGCTGTAGCCTTGATCCCTGGAAGACTCAGTGTGAAGTTTGAGTTTAAGGCTGCCCTGAAACACAGATAAATGCAACAGGCCAGCATGTCTGCTCACCATGAGATGCCATGGTGAGGCATTTCAGCTGCAGCCCTGCAGAGCATGAGGCCCATCATGCCTCTGACAGCAGCACTGGGCTGTGTTCAACCTCTGCCTCGGTCATTAGCGCCTCTTGCCTAATTGCTTTTGGAGAGGAAAACTGGGCTGAACTAAGAAACATCCTAATGGAAGGAAGTCCTCTCCTCCTCCCAACCATGCACAGAAGGCCTCTCAGTCTTGGAATGACCCCAGGCCCTGGAGCTACAGCAGCAGCTTTGGCATGTGGCTCTCCCATCCTCATCAGCCACATCCCCAGCATGCAGCCACGTGGGCTCTTTCCTGCTGGTGGGCAAGGTTGTGACAAAAGTGCAAACACAGGTGTCCACCCTGGCCTTTTAGTAGCAATTAACCTTTACTCCTGGGTTTCCTTTGAAGCTTACTCATGTTTTTTTTGGAAAATAGTGGTGAAGAATTTTGTGGAGACTAATATCCAAGCTTCCACATAACCTAATCTCATCTGTTCCCTTATCTGGGGCCTCATTTTTTATTTCTTCCCATTTCTGGTGGGGATAATTATTGGAATTTAAAGAGGCCATCTTGAATTTCAAAACTGGAGTGCTATCTGTGTGAATAATTTTCAGTTCACTGTGAAAATGATGCTTATCAGCACAGTTCCTGTGTCTAATTCTAACCTTACAAAGGTTTTCGATCAGTCAATATCCTATGGTTTTGCTGGAAGTCACTCTGATCCATGTGGGCATAAATTTTAGGAATAGTCACACACCTTTTGAAAATTAAGACCAGAACCTTGGTTTGTGTACATTGATTTTAATAGAGATACTTGTATCATTAATTTCACAAATATGTCTTATTGGTCTTCCCATCTCTTGGTCAGCCATAATTGAACTCTGTGTCTATTTTTAGGTTTAAAAATATATTTTTTTTGCTAGAATACATTGCTATTTCAGGCAAAGGGCTATTTCAGCAATCCATTTTACCCACACTTAGAGCTTTGGGGCATAGAGGCATATTATATTTTCCAGAGCTTTCAAGCTGAAAGCCCATGTTTAACGACGACATCGGGTGTGGCTGCTGGAAATCAAAGGAGGCACAATAGACCCAGCAAACGGACTTGTCTCCCTGCCAGCCTTCCAGAGGCCAATTTATCAGCTGCAGGTTTGACCCTATATGGCTAAAAACGAGCGTAGCCAGAATGACTGAGATAAGTATAACTGAGGCCTTTGAGTCTGCGAGAGAGAAATTAAACTGGACTGTCCCTGGGGAAGATGAAACATCTGTAAAGCTGTGCTTGCTAAATGTTTAAGGCTCAGCTTGTGCTGGCTTGTGGGCAGGCACTGCTGGCAAGTGGAGCTGAGGAAGGTGGCCCTTTGGGACAGGCACAGTGCAGGTCATTGCTTGCTGTGACTTAAATTACTTGGCTGAGATACTCTTATTTTGTGAAGGAGAGTTGACTGTGGGACAGAGAACCTCGGTTTTATGGGACACTGCTTGGCGGGACAGGGACAACAGCAGTGGCTCTGTGAGATGGATTTTTAAGGAGTTTGACTGTCAGGCACCCAGCTGTCATGGAAAATCAGTGGGATTTAGATGCCTGAAGTTTTTACCCCCCATCGCCCCCCTTCCAGTGAGCCATGTGCTTATCATCATCCAGATCACTTTCCTTGTGTGATTTCTCTTCCTGCACCCCATGTGTATACATGGGTTGGTTTTTTTTTTTTTTTTTTTTTTTTTAAAACCCCTGTTTCAAAAACAGCTGAAGTCTTTTAGGCAGGACTGCAATCTAAACAGTTGGAGGAAGACATCTGTACGGGAGCAAGCCTGCCCTGGCTGGATGCAGCATTGCTGCCAGCCTGTGAAATCAGGGAGCACATTCACATTTTGGGGGATGCTCAGGAGGTGTGGATGGACCTCTGTCCCCTGTCCCACATGCTGGGGCAGGGCTGTGTGTGGAGGCAGCAGCAGTGCCACGGTGGAACAGAGTTGGCTGCTAAAGTGGTTGTCTCAGTGCAGGGCAAAGTGAGTGGTGTAAGCTCTTTTTTTTTTGTGCAATGGAACTTGCTATTTGTAAAACAGTGTTTCTCTGCCATGTTTTATGATTTTCACCTAACTGGGAATTACTCGCTCCAGGTGGAGCTGTATCTCCATCCTTCCCATGCCATCTTTCTGGTCCTCTGGAGTCCAAGATAAGCAGTGCAGTGGGCAGGAAGGTGTGGCATGAGCTCCTAAGTGGTGAACTCTCTGCACCCGCGTTTTCACAAGCCCTTGAGCACCATTGCCAAAATCAGCTATGACGGGTAGGATTTCTGAACCATGAGCAATGGAAAATCCCTCTCTGTGTCCTTCTCAGCTAAATAGTGGAATCAGTCAAGATTTTCTATTTCTCAGAACTCCAGGTATTAGGAAAGTGACAAACTAATCAATATTGGGTTCAATTGTTAAAGTGCAGGGAGAGTCTGCCAAACTGGAGGCCGAGGGAATGGGTAGCTGAACTTTCTTGTGACATGTATGAGGTCATAGCCAGTGCCACATAAAAGAAAGAAAAACAGTTCATGGCTGTGAATAAATTGCTCACAGATGAAGAATCCAGTTTGCCAGTCGTGTGATGGGAGCAATCTATTCCAATGATTTGTTATGTCCCAGTGTTTGTCTTAGGCAGTACCAGAAGCATGAAAGTACAGATATAAAACCGTGAGATAATATGTAACAAAGATGTGAGAGACAATGGGCTATGACCAGTTTCCAGTGGAAAAGGCATACGGTGCTAATCTACCATGGATAGTTTCTTAAATGAGCAAGAAATTGAAAGAACATTTTAAAGTTTCCTGTTTCTTCACTGAAACAGAGTCATTCTGAAAGCCAAACCCAGTGTAACGCTTTCGTTTCTGGGCCAACCATATTATGCAAATATCCTCAAGCTCAGGTTTTAAATACCTGATCTCTGTTTCAGTCCTTGGAGAACAGTAGTCTCACCTGCTATTTAGGTTTGAATTAAGTGGAATGAGTTCTGGTGTGTGTAAAAACCCAATAGCATGAATAAAGTTAAATGAGTATAAATAATAAAAAAGGCTTTTTGTTTATTTTTGCTGTTTTGCCCCTTCTGCATGAGTTGTTGGGTTGGGAACTGTATTTCTGGTGCAGCTAAAGCCCCTGCTGAAGTAACTCAGAGTTTTTGACTGAAAGGAATTTATAATCAGGCTTACATTTTAGGCTGTCAAAAATAGTGATTTTTTCTTTTCTTTTTGGTTTTTTTTTTTTTTTGCTGGCTAAGCCCCAGAGATGGTTTTTTTTTTTAATGTGTTTTGGATTTGCCCCAGGTTTTTTTTGCAACTGTAAGAGGAGAAGGTTCATGTTCTCTATAAGGTGCTGTTTGGATCCTGAACTTATTTTAGACCATTGCATTTCTTGGAGGTCAATGGTAAGACACTGATTTACATCAGCTGAAGCTCCTGCCAAGAGCTATGTGGTAGGCTGGATCCTTTCTCCAAAGACTAATTGGAGGCCATCAAACTTAATTTTGGCTACTTTAGGTTCAATCTGTCTCTCTGAAAGACCAGTGAAGCTTTCCTGCTTTTCACTTCTCTTAGATTTCAGTTGTAACATATGATGCTGGCTTTCAATTGTAATTTCAAAGTGTTTGCGAGGCGCAGGGCTGTATCCAGACCCGACTGGACAATGGGGTGTGCCTGCCTATACATCTGTGTGTAATTCCCTCGCTGTGTTCAATGATGCAAACCACTTTTGATGTCAGGAATATTGAGAAACACTGTGTTACCCCCAGGCCTACACTGGAGAAAAGGCTCAGCTCCGTGCAGGGTGATGCTCTGCTGCAGGATTAGTGATTGATGAAGGTGCCGCCCGTCCCCCAAACTGTCCCCTCCATTCCATGGGCAGCCTGAAAGGGTTTCATGTGCAAAATCCGTCAGGGGGTTTCAAATCCTACTGTTTGGCTTTCTTTTCCAGGTGATGAATGTTTGTATGAGAGCTTTCCAGAACTTCCCTTGGGGGAAGCGCCAGAAGCTGATGGAGAGGCTGCAAATGTCCAGTGTCCAACATCCCTCAGCGTCCAAGAGCCTCCTTCTCCGGCCACCTCCAGCGAAGCTTTCACACCAAAGGAGAGCTCTCCTTACAAGGCTCCAATATACATTCCCGATGACATTCCCATTCCTTCAGAGTTTGAGCTCCGAGAATCCAACGTTCCTGGAGCAGGATTAGGGATATGGACCAAAAGGAAGATTGAAGCAGGGGAAAAATTTGGCCCTTTTGTAGGAGAGCAGCGACCACACCTGAAAGATCCCAGTTACGGTTGGGAGGTAAGATGCTGTGTGTTCTTTTGGTCTGTTGAGTTCTTGTGTGTCCGTGAACACAGAAATATTTGCAGAATTTGAGTCTTATCATGCAGCAGCCAGGGCATATTTATGTGCATAAACTGCTTTGTGGCCTTTTGGGGTTTTCTGGATGGAGACGAGGGTAAATGGAAAAAGGAGAAAGTCAGAAATTAATATTGCTTTTCATGCATGAAATCTGTCTGGGTGGATATTGGCAGGTGATGCTTCTGCTGAGGAAAGAGAGGGAAAAGTTGTATTGTTGGAACATTTCTGTACTATTTTTAATCAGTTTTTGAGTAGTTCTGCAGTATGTCTGTGGGTGAGGGATTTGCAAAAGTCACTGCCTTATGGGTTTGAAAAGAAATTGGGTGCTGCTTTCACAGTTGTGAATTACCACTTTCTGGCAACAATGATTAAAATAACCCTAAAATCAAGTGTTGTGTGGTTAAAATTCCTATTGAACAACCCTGTGCTACTGGGGGGCTTCAAAAGCTGCAGGCTTGATCCTTCTTCCATCTAACTGTGTGGGAATTTCTCCATTCATTTGGTGAAGTAGGTTTGGCTGCTGGTGCCATACCCATACCCAGCACACGTGGGAATGGTGTGGTTCATGTTACCTCTGCAGATGCTCTGGGAAATGTTGCTTTTCCTGAAGGAGGTCATGGACTCCTCTGGCAAGTACAAGGGTTGGCTCTTGCTTTCCCTGCCTTCAGGGGCAACATTTTCCTCACTGTGGTATTGCTGTGGATCTGGCTGAACTGCTGGTCCATGGTCAGGTCAGGGATTCAGATATCAAGTGGTGCTACTGCTGTGTTATGATGTAACAAATGTTCCTGCATGGTTTTATTCATCGTTTTAACAATGTGCTGCAGGAACAGAGCACAATCTCAGCTTTCCATCTGCACGTTTCCTTTGGTTTCTGATAAGGGGAGCAGTGCAGAGTTTGCATGGCTCTCCAGGGGCACGGCTGACCTCTGGAGAGATGGGAGTTCATTTTCCCAGGAAAAATGGAATTTTGCTGTGGAGCAGAGCCTTGCAGATATGGTGGAAAATGGAAGCTTGATTTGCTCTTAACTGTCCATAAACACTTGGTGAGTTCATTCCAAACTTTCCAGCCAACTGTTTAAACTCTTGTGAGTCCTGTGACAAAGTGACAGAATAGTGTCAGGAGAAATCATGGACTTGGCAGCATTCTATTGAGTTAACAGACTGTGATGCAATATAATTGCTGGTGAGAAATCTTTATTATTTGAAAAAGGCACCAGGAAACCATAAAATCTGACCTTTAACCACACCACAATTAAGCTCAAATATTGATAACAGAAATTAAAGCAAAACTGTTGATACATGGCTGTACTTGCAGGTTTAACCTATTCCAAAATTAGGGTATTTTAGACTGGACACTCAAGTGGTACAGGGCAGAATAATCCCACTAAGACTGAGGGAAACCCATCTAGATTTTCACACCCTTAGATGCTGGCAATATGCTCTGATATTAGGGACTGCTTTTCCTGCTTGAAATATTTAAACTTTTGGGGTCTGTGATATCCAGACAAGAAATGAATATCTTGATAGTGCTGGAAGCCCAGCTGGCAGCCTGAATCCCTTTCAAGCTGCAGGACTCGTGCCATTTGAATAGTGTTATTTATTTGGGACAGCTGGGGCAAGCTATTGAAAAGTGTTGGAGCAAAATCACACAAAATCAACAGTCAAGTCCCTCTGCAATTTGGTCACTCACCCATAAGTATTCTGTGGTGCTCAGAGGAACATGAAACAGAATATTTTTCCACCAAGTGGGTTAAATACATTTACTGTAGTTGAAGAGAGACAAAGAAATGCTGGTTACTAGAGTTTACACAGTGAGTAAAGTGATACTTTACTGTATTGGCACATAGTGATACTTTACTTTAGTGGCACATAGTGATGGTTAGGGCTAAGGGAAGGATGGGGGGTGACCTGGTAGTGCTGGAGACAACTTTACTGATGCTCATTTCACCCCACATGCTCATCATCACACTCCTCTGCAATCCACCACTTCCTTGGGCTTGTGCTTTGGATATTAAAGGGGGAAAGAAGCTGTTACTGCTATGTGAGCTCAGGCAGTGCTAAAGGCAGTGTGGGATGGTGATGGAAAGTATCATTTATTGAGGCTTAGGTATGGTCTTGGAAATTTAAGCTTTTCTGGTGCTGCTGTTTTCTGCTTAAATGGGCACTTTTGAGAAACAAGGTGTATGTCCAGCCAGCTGCTAACAAGTCAGTTAACAAATGAGAATTCCTTCTGCTGTTGCTGATAATCAAGGTGAAATTTCATTTAAATCTCCAGTGGAGGAAGGATAGAACCAAAGTTCCTGTGTGGCTCTGGGTGTGGGTTTCAAGTGACTTTGTAGTATGAGAGGTTTTAAAATCTTTCCACAGTGATACTTGTTTGATGAGGGAATTGCATTGATGTAGATTGTGACATGATAATCTCTTATGTTTGATTACCTGTAATTCCTGGAATAGTTCATGGTGCTATAGAGGCCACCTGGTGGCTTCAGAAGGAGAGATGTCCCAACCTGCTCAGGCTGCTCCTGGTCCCACAGGCCAGAGAAAGTGTTTGCTGTTTCTAGGCTTACTCATTTCTTCACCTCCTGTGTGCAGTGCTCCAAGAAATGCAGAGTGGGGTTGCACCATTCTCTTGAGTAACTCTCTCCTGAGTAGACTCCCTTGTGGCTACAGAAAAGATGATGAAGTTATTAAAAAATAAATCCTTCTCTTTTATCTGAGTTTAAGGTGGAACACTAAATGTACAATGGTGTTTGGCTTTCGCAGGTGATGAAGAAAGACTTTTTCTGAGGAAAACATGAACATATTAAAATAGTTTTGGAAGGAAAGATGAACATCTTCCTCAGCCTTTTTCTCATGCTGCATATGTGATCCATTTTGTTACGAAACGTTTGCTCCTTTTTTGCAATTGTTTAGGATTGTAAGTCTAAAGTCTTACACTAGGAAAATATAACCCCAAACCCTGCATTCACATTGGAAAGAAGAATTTACAGTTATACACAAATTTGGACTGCAACTGCATTTTTGGAAAGGACATTTGAATTCCCTTGCAAAAGGTTGTCACAGTTTTGGGTATTTCCAGCTGTGGGATACTTCTGACTTCCAGTTTTTGTGACGTCCATCTGAGTTGATACTGGGATTAGCCTGTAGTGACTGGGAGAGAAGTGGAAGCTGGAGGAACTGCTGCTGTTAAATTCTGCAGCCAGGCAGTTGATGATAAAGTAAAATTTTCTGCAGAAGGCTGAGGAATTTCATGGAGCCTGTTCCTACTTTCTCCTACACCAAGACTCCCTATGGGATCAACACAGAGTTTTGTCAGAGCAAGTCCAAGAAAACAATGTCCATTGTGTCCATTTATACAGTTCAGCCATAAAACACACTCCGGGACAAAGAGAATTTGTTGTGATATAGTTGTGCTTGGGTCATGATTAGAGTGCTGTAGATCAGTTTAAATGAAAAGCCATAAATTTGAATTTTATCTCATTTTGCGGGGCTAGAGCTGAGCATTATCTAATCAGGTATTGGTTAGCTAAAGCACAAATCGAACAGGGGGTCACCGGACAAGGGGAAAGGTCGAGCTTTTTTGCAGTTTGTCACTGGGGTTTTAGTATTTGCCGGCAGCCCGAATATCCGAGGGGGTCGCGAGGCTGTTGCTCGGCGCTTGTTTGAAAAGGGAAAATTGACTGCTGCTTAATCAACAAAGAAAACAAGCTTTTAAGGGATGGCAGTAATTTTTTTTAAACAAAAGCAAGGGAACACAAATTTAGTGATTTCATCATGGTTCATGCCCCGCTATGAAAAACAACGGGGAGAGTATTTCAAAGCAAGCCTTTGAGTAGATCCAAAGCCAAACACACGCGACTACCTTCGACCAGAGAACGGCCAATATCCAAATTCACGTCTCTTGCTGCTCCACCAAACTCAAGGTCTCATTCATAAGAACAAATTCTTCACAGCTCTTTTTATCCTAAACTTTTATTTCTTTACTAGGAGGGCAAAACCAGGAGCAATAAACTCTAATAAATCAAACCTGTCGCAGAAGTAAAAAAAATATTTTAGAGCTTTATAAAGCAGCATATAATCTGTTTATAGAGCAGAGTATATTTTCCTGTCATGCCAGTGAGGCTGAAAAACAACTCATATTTGGTAGAGTATGCTTGAGCTGATGCTATTACTTCTAAATGGAAATTAGGAGGCCATTTGGCTATTTATTTATGTCTCCTCTAACATTTTTCATGTGAGTCCTTGGAGAAAACTGCACAGCTTCCTAAAAATTGTTCTGGAGAACAAGCTTCCCACCAGTTTGTAGGGACTGTAATAGTAGCAGTTTGAAGCTTTAATTTTGCACTCTTTGGCTTACTTTTGGCAGTTTTAAAAATTAAATTTACTTGAGATTCTGGGGTCTAGGTGTTACATATATCACTATGAAAATTAAATAATATGTTAAAAAATATAAAGGTACAGGCTTTTAGAGATGAAATCTAATGTATTTGCTCCCAAATCTGGGTTGCAGCACCTAAACCAATAGCTTGGTTTTCTTAGTATCCAAAAACTTCTAAAATAATCAATGGGAGTTACCAACCAGTTCCATTCTATGTACAGATGTTAGGCCCTATTTTTGGGTCTTCTTTTGGAAAAAATCTATGTCAGAATGTTGAAAGCAGCATTTTTTTTGTTTGTTTTGTTTTTAATAAAAACACAGCAAAAAGTGTTATCTTCCAAACAAGTTCACATGGAATTCACAAATCTTAAAACTCGAGTTAAGCTGTTCTTAATAAACAATGACAGTGCTGAGGGAAATAACTCCCCTGTAGTCAGGAAAATTACTCTGGGAGAGAGCAGTAGATAATGGTTTTTTTCAAAAAGGAAAAATAAAAGGAACAAAGACTTCATCACTTGTGAATATTATTCTTTGGGATATGAAGTTTGTCCTAGTGTTAAATAAAAAAACTCTTGATGTTCTGCTGTTGCCTGACACTTTCACACTGCCACTGGTCTGTGACTTTTCCAGACCAAATCTTGTCTTTTTCTTGAATTGTTTTAACTGCATGAATGTGCAAAACAGCACCACACTCAGCCAGGTGGTTGGAAAGCAGGGAAGTATAGTACAGATTCCTCGTGTATGGATTTCAGCAGTACAGAGACTGCAGGGATTTTAGCAAAATTATTATTGAAGCAAAAGCAGAAACAAGGATGTGGGTTATTCAGTTATTTGGAACGAAAAAGGAATGATTTGTTCTGCAGTGGGAGGTGGGGCTGCTTTTTGATCAATACAAGACCAACCTAGCCTTGCAGAGAGCGTGTTCTCCCCCAGATCAACAGATCATCCACTCCCGGCAGCTGCAGGTGGGGGTGACATCCTTACCTTGTCTTCAGCACATAGGTGATGTTTTATCCCATTTGGAGCTCAGCTTTGCGAGGCACAGAGCGCTCTGGCTGAGATCCAATAAAGCACTTAGGCACGAGCTTATCATCAACAGGATTACCCAGGTGTTTGAGTTAAGCACGTGCTTAGCTCTGTGTTAAGCTCTCTGTGAGGGACACGGTGTTCGGTGCACACAGCGTGGAGCTCATGCCGTGTGTCTTGCTGCAGTGAGAGTGCACGAGGGTGCTTGAGATGGCCCCTCCAGAGCTGGGTACAAAAAGGACATTGCTGCTAGTGTTCCCAGGCTGAATTCTTCTGTTGTTTGCATCTGGATCTTGTGGTGAGGCTGTGCCTGAGTCAGACACTGCTGCAGCAATAGAAGTCCTGTGGCAGGCAGATTCTTCATGAGCAGAGCATTGCCCCTAGAGTGGATGTCAGCACCATATCCAGCCAGCTCCCTGGGCTTATCACCAGCTTCCTCCCTGCCTGGAGAGCACACAGTTTATAATTGCAAATGAGCAAACATCAGGTCCTTGAATAGCAAGATATGAGCAGGTGGACTTGTCATTCAGTTTGAATTAAATATATTGACAGCAAAGGGGAGCTGTTGGTTCTTTGGGTTGTTCTGTGTGGATGGAAGAAGGTAAGGACAGGGGGGCCATTCAGTGTTAGTCTGCTTTGTCTTTCTCCCCTCTTCCTTCTGCTCTTCAATTCCTCTAGTTCTTTGATTAATATGATTAGCAGAGTCTTGCATGAGGTTGGTGGGATGTGATGTTTTGTTCTTTTGGACAAAGACCACAACCTTCCCTTGCTCAGGCAAAGCTGCTGCTCCCTGGAAGGGGAGCACAAACAACATCTGCAAAGCTCCCTCCTCGGCTGGCCAGAGGAGCTCTTCTCAGAAAACCTTCAGATTGATATCACACGGGGGAGCTGAGAGGCTGCAATGGTTGCTGAAAGGGAGGTGCCACTCACCCCTGTCCTGAGCCAGCTCTGGCACTAGGGCTCTGCTCATGGGGCTGGTGAGTCTCTGAGCCAACCCAAAGTCAACCTGGCAACAGCATCAGGAAGAGGTTTTTAGCCAGGGCAGGAGGCTGAGCAGGGCTTGGTGTGGCACAGCTGTAAAATCTCACAAAAGCTTTTGTCTCAATGAAACCTGGAATGGTTTGTTAGAATTGACTCTTTCTCCACCTGCAGTGGATGCTCCACCGTGTCCTTGACCTTGAGGGCAGGAAATCGCACATTTCACGGCACAGTCCAAAGCCACAGAAACCTCTCTGTAGCTGTGTGTGTGTATTGCCCACAAAGCCACTGAGGTTTTAATTTAATCAGGAGGAGCATTAACTCCTGAGGGAAGCAGAGTGAAACCATACGGGTCAAGTGGACTTAGAAGTAGGAAGGGGAGAAGGAAGTTTTGTTACCTCCTTCAGAGCAGAACTGAGAGGATATTTCAGGAATTTGTATTTATCTTCAAAACGAAGAGATTTTTATTTATTTAAACCCCACCAAGTTAGGTTTTGGGTTCAGTAACATTCTGTCCAAGCAGGTAAGAGCATTAAATTAATAGAGACAAAAGCTGCCATTGGAGTATATTTGAGATTATCAAATTACAAAGAAAAATAAATGAGATATGCCAGACATCCCTTTAAAAGACAAAACTGGTAAATTGAATTTAACCGTTAAGAAAGACAACATCAGAAAGAAAAATAAAAAATATTAAACTGAAGAGAATAATAATTGCATCTAATAGAACTGACAAACAATCATAATTCTTCCCATTAAATAAATACGTTATAAAAATTTATTATGAAATGCCACATTATGCAAGCCAGGATTCAAAGATGAGTTCTTTGCATTAAGTACAGTAGATGCCATTAAGGAAAACAGTCAATATGTCACTAAGCCATGGCCTGTAAAATTAAATTGATTTGGTAAATGTAAGTAAGATAGATCTGTTTGCTTTCATCATCAATTTTGAGTGGGTGAACAGGTGATGTCACCAACCTGGGAGCGATAAAGATGCAGGACCATCTGGAAAGCTTTGTGATGGATGGGCAACTGCTTTTGGATAGTGACAGTGCTGTGGTACTTTGTCACTTGGGATGCAGTACTTAATAACTTTTCAATACCATCATAATAAATTTCACTGCCTTATTAATATAGAAATGGTGAGTTATTACTGTGATGGCTATTGTAAATAACAAGAGATGCAGCTGTCAGAAGCTGATTGTTTGGGCATGTTTCTTTAAGCAACACGGTTGACTTGGGATAATCAACGTATGTCTATATCAGCAGAGTTTATTGCTCTTGTCAAAAGAAAAAGCGGCATTATTCAAAAATTATATGAAGTCCATAATAAACAAGTTTAATATATTATCAGACTTTTCCTATAAGTTTCCTAACATGGAACAATAAATCACTTTTAATAATGCCTTTCTGTGTACAATAATATCCTTATGCTGTAATAATGTCCTTTCCTAACTATTCACCGAACAGAACTTCTGAAAAAACATAAAGGCATCTCACACTCATCAGAACACTTACAAAATTAAATCTCCCTATTTCATTAAAAGGCTTCTTCTGATATAAAGCTGATGGGCTCTAGCTGTGTCTTTATTTTTTCTATTTTAATTGAACAGATGTAGTTGAAAGTAATCTACGACAAAGAAATACAGACAAAATTATAACCATGTGTCCCTAAACACTGGCAGGAAAGAGCATCTGTGGGTGTTTTATGAAAGCCCAGCACTGCTCCATGACATTGCTGCTAATGTCATCGGGCTGAGGACTGGAGAGAAACAAAATGCATAGATAGCTGTTAGCAGAAGATGAATTACCAGATCAATCATTTAGCACCATTCAGAGTATTACACCATTGTTCCCTGGGAAGATAATTAAATCAATGATGTCTTTCTTATTTGTGTAAAGAGCTACGAACTTGTAAAGAATATCCAAACCTCCTCAAACATATTATTGCTGGATTTTTTTTTTTTTTTGTTTAAACCCTACTGACTTTGCCTTTCAGGCTCTAGCTTTGTCCCTCTTTTCAATTAAATGTCTCTCCACCATTTCTATGACTGCTGAAAAGAGAGCCAGCAGTCTATTAACAGGCAATAAAGTTCAGGAAGCCTAAGACTAGTTTCTTGGGTCAGAGGTGAAAATTGCATACTAAATGAAACAAAGGTGTGTCTTGATGGCTCAACAAGCAGTGGAGAGACGAGCATACATGTGGGCAGGAGGAGATGGTCATCATTAAACAGAAGCAAATGAACTCAGGAGTTGGGGAATGGGCAAGATGCTTATTAACCCAGCTGAACACATGCACTTCAGGGGATACAGCTCTGAGGTTTGGCGTTTAACAATAGCATTGCAGTCTGGGCATTTGGTCTAATAAAGACATCACAAAAACTGAGAAAACAAAAACCCCAAATTTTGTTTGCTAGAGCCTGCAGATCGGGATATGTTTGTCAGATGCATAAAAAAAGGTATACTTATTTGGAAGTAGAAAAAGCAAACAGTAATTGGCTAATAGGGTATTTCTACCCCAGAGAGTATTAATTTGGAGTTTTATTGTCGTGACAGCCCTCATGTTTCCTGGCTGAATGGTAGGTGGCACACGCAGGAGTGAGGACAGAGGTTGTCATAATCCTGCCTGATTTTATGTGATCACGCTACCTTTGGCGCATACAATGCTCATTAATTTGGGAAAAAAAATACAAATGTTAAGTGGCCCTTCCTTTTAAAGCACAGACCTCGCGTTTAGTGTGGAAAGATGTAAAAGAGCCCACAAAAAGCATAACATTTCATCAGGTGAAGCCTACGGCGTAAGGGGGCTCTGGTGTATAGTGGGTTTCCCAAAGTGTTGTTCTTAGTCTTAACTTGATGAAGTGTATTGGCAACTCACACAGAGTGGGCTGTGCTGGAGACGCCGTGTGGAGCTGCTCAGCATTTCCAACAGGAGCCTTCAGTACCCTCCTATCTTCTTGAATGGCCTCGTGCGGCCAAATGGGCTTTCCAAAAGTGTAGCTGTTTGCTATGTGGGTTTTTATTAAAAAAATAAATCTGAATATTAATGTTTTCTAAGAGATTTGTGGTCAGGGGTGTTTCAAAGCCATGGTAGTAATGTCGATTTTGTGCAAAAAATGGTAAAATTCTCTTGGAGGGGAAAATGGAAGTTTGAGGATAGGAAAGTTTCAGCATTACTGCATTTACACAAAACATTCTGTAAATTATAAGCATTCATCTAGTGATATTCTCTAAATAAGGCAAAATTTGCATGTGAACATAGAAAAAGTGATTTTTTTTTTCTAGTCTTCCCTTGGCATCTACCTGTTTGGAATATCTACCTGTGTAGGCAGCCAAATGAGCAGATAACAAGGAGAACAGAGAACCATTTTTCTGTCGTCCTTTAATGCTAAACTCAGAAACGACCCAATCAAACCCTCTGTGCCTGCAGAGCAAAATGGTGTTGATGGTTGGGATGAGCATTGAGGTGCTCCTCCCTTGCAGTGTTGAACCATTTTACCCTCAGTCAAAACTATGAGAAAAGGCCTTTTTTTGTTATTTGTTTGTAGATCTGAGGTTTCAAATTGCATTTCTGTCTATCTGCTGACCCTGGGCAGTGCACTTCTCTTTACTTCTTTCATCCCTGTTCTCCTCTCATAACTAGTGCTGCTGTTCTCCACATTGTGCCAAAACCTTGGAGTCAGCTGGAATCTTTGTGAAAAACTTCCTTCTTCTCAGCTTCTTCCCATCTTTTGTGGGTTCTTCTATCTCTGCCCTTTATCTCTGGCCCTCATCTTCCTCAGTTTATTTTTCAGCACATCAGTGCCATAATTGCCTCCAGCACTGACTGTGCACATGGTTTGCTGTCCAGGCTCTGACTGCCTTTCTGTGCCTGCATATATTTTAGTTTTATGCTGCATCATTTTCTGTCTCAGCTCTCCTCATGGCAACATTTGGGTGTCCCTCAGTTTGTTTAGGCTTGGGACTTTCCCTCTGTTGTGGGCACAGTCTGCTCAACCTTCCCACAAACTTTTCCCTCTGCTTGAAATACCACCAGTTCCACCCTTGGCAAAGCACCTCAGCCCTTACCAGTAAAGACTCTCACTATTCCCTTCCAAAAGTTGATTTTCTCAAGTCATCTCAACAGTTTGATTGCTGGCATTGTCGCAAAAAAGGCAACATCTCAACTTCTCTCATTAAAGCCTTTTTCCCTATCACTAACACAACAGATATGAATAAAACATGTTCTAGGCAGATTTCACAATAGTTTAAACAATTATTTGGAGATTATGACTTTAACAGAAGTTTCTGTGTGTATAGAAACCCTTGTGGTAGGTATTTAGCTCAGGGAGAGTGACTTGTTTGGCATTTGCATTCAAATACTTTTGTGCTACTGGAGCATTTTTGAGACTGGACTATCTGATCCCACCACCCATGACAACAATGCACAAGTAGAAAAAGAAAATTCTGGTTTTCAGCCCCAGCATTCCTGAATAAAATTTAGCTGATTGCAACAGTATCATTTTGGGTGTGATTTTTAGTAGGTTTGAGTTTGAATGGGTTTAGAATAGGTGCTTGAGCAGCTTTTGTCCCCATGCTAATGCCCCTGCAGCAGTGGGAGTCAGGAGGAGTGAAATGATGACCTGAAATAGCTCCAAACAGAGCTGGATTAATGTGAAGTGGGGCCCAACCTGGAGGTGCCTGTGCCCCATCCCATCTCCATCCCCACCATCAAACCCAACACCACCCAGCCCCTGCTCCTTCTGCAGCACAGAAATCCCCCAAAGTGGTCTCCAGCAGGACGATGAGCTCTGTGCCATGCTGAACTGTAAAGGCATTAAACCAGATTTGCCCACGTTCTGATGGACTTGGTGTAATTTTTTATATGTAACATATGCATTTGATGTGTTTGGAAAGGCTCAGTAGTACTGTTCCTCCTCCTGTGATATTGCCAGGCTCACTCTGTAATGCTGAAGAAGAAAAAAAAAACCAGCCTTAGTGTTGGGAATTATAAATAATTTGATGCAACAGGTTTAAGTTACCATTTCTGTGGTGAAAAGAAAAGCTTAGCATGATCCAGATTTTCCTTGGTTTCCTCCCATTCTGCTGAGAAGCAGAGGTATTCACATTTCTTTGTCTAACAGTTTTATAATGTCTTAAGAGATTAACAGTGAGCATGAATGAGGGGCTGAGGATTAGACGACAAAAAGCCCGAGCCGTCCACTACCTTGTTTGCACATTTTACATTTTTCAGCATTGCCGAGCGAGTATAGAAACTAAGGAAAGATAATAAGGACCAGAGTCCCAAAAGTGTTTAGTGATTCAAAAAAATTCAGATGCCATGTCAGAACTGACAGAATGATGGAGCATTATGTGGCAGGACCCACTTTTTTGTCTTAGGGTAAAGCTCTCGCCCTGAGTGAATGCAGATGTTATCGCAGGATCCCAGACAGACAGTCAGTGAAATGTGACAAGCTGTCAGCAAAGTTACACTACGTTGAGTTTGCTAAAATATCCCAAAGCTTTATACATGGCTGCTGCTATTATTATTATTATTATTAATGATTCATTATTATTTTTTATATATATATATGTATGTATAAAATTCTTAGCTCAATCAACTAGGACGTTAAAATAAAAATGATGAAAAAGAAATTGCTTACAGTAACCTTTCCAGTCGGGAATCCTTTGAATGGTTCAGACGTGGCTGTAAAATTTTTTTAAGAATATGGGGAAAATGATTATCTGAAATATTTGGAAGGTTCCATTGGCATCAGTGAGATTTGTGAAGGCAAAGTGCAGGGTAAGGCTGTTAACCACATGTCATACTGTGTCAGTCATTCCCCGAGTGATTGGGGTATTTGCCCTGTGAAATGCTTAGTCAAATTAGTAATAGCAGCCAGCATAAGTAAACCTTACCCGTGCTCAGCTTGGTTTTCTCTTTAGCAGGGTATCAGCTTCAAAACAGGGGAGTTATAAGCTATTATAATTCCTTTACTTTTTTTTTTTTTTAAACCTCAAAATTAGATGCAAACAAGCTGGTAAAATTGCAAACTGAATAGTAAAAAGGATGTCACGTGAACTGATTAAAACATGCTCAGAAAATAAAAATATATGTCAGGGCAAATCAATGCAAATGATCTGAATTCAGACTCTCTGAAGTCATAGTGAGGCTCAGAAAATGACTTTTGTTTTGAATTTTGGGTTTGCGAGAGATATTTGATTTGTAAATATTGTAATGAGATATAAGCCTTTAAAATTTTATGTGGAAAAAGAAGGGCTCCATTTTCCACAATCCAAAATGTTTAACTTTCAAGGAATGTGCAGGAAAGTGATGTTATTTATATGCCAATGCACTTCCAGGACTGTGCTCACTGTTTTCTTGTTTTAATTCTTCATTATGTACAAAATATATACTGGGAAAATCAAATATTTTTACACATGCAATTGATTTTCACTTTTGAATTAGGATTGACTCAGATTCAAGCTTTTACATAATTAGAGGACAGGGAGCCTAAAATACTGATGTTTTCAATTTATTTCACGGCTTTATTTTAAAGGTATATTTCCTTATAGAGGCGAGAAGGTTTTGATTTGAAAATGCTAAAGTAAATTGCACATCTCTTTTGTAAATAATTATATTTATCACTCAGAGAAACCCCTTAATAGTTTGTATTCTTGCCTTATTACTGTTAGCTTAAGCCTAAATTTAATGAGAAGGCTGTCTAGAGTGGCACAAACTAATATATTTTGCTAGAATAGGAGTTGCAGTATGTTTGTTCTCCTGGAAGCAGAGCATGTGATTTATAATCAATTTAAATCTCCTTTGGAATAAGATGATCTTGCATTATTTGTTTCCACACACCGAAAATATTAATTTACTTCTAGAGGCAGGGGAGAAAGGGAAACGTAGCCAGCCACAATTTAGTGCAATTTGTGTTACAACAAAATGTATTACCAGCCAACACAACAACCTTCCGGGCTGGGAAAAATGGGATGCAAAGACACTTAGGAGATAACATCTCACATAGAGTTTTTGCAAAAAAAAAAAAACCTAACAAACCCTCGAAGTAAACAATCCAACTAAATTATGCATATGGAGGAAATGATTGAGAATATGTTTAGCTGGTAATCGCACTCATGCCCAAGTTTTAAATTTCATCTGTCTGCTCAGATCTATTGTGATCCATTAAGTGGCTTCCTTTTTTTCCGACAAATTGAATGCTGCAACTGCAAGGAGCTCTTTTGTTCTTTTAATTCAGTCAGCATGGAAATGATTTTCTCATTTCAGGCCCTTTTCTGTCCTCTCTTCATTGTGTCAATAAAATAGAGTTGTGCAGAGCTGCTCTAATCAGCTTAGAGTGCTAATTCATTGCACTGGGATGCTATCTGGGTCTGGCTACAGGTGGGCACTATAAGGGGTCAGTCTCCAGGGGAGTCTAATTGTGTCTCTCTTGGGTCTTGTGTGCAGAATAACTCAAATCTCAAACCCAGGCTTAAGAAAGGAAGGGAAAATGCACAAACACAGGCAAACAGGGACACAAACTGTCTCTAGATGCACCACTCTGTCTCAAAGTTGTTTCTGTTTTGACCCTGGGGAAGGGAATGCTTTAGTTCTGAGGTGAAAGATTAATAAGAAACTTTGTAGATAAAACTGGAAATTTATCTAGGAAAGTGGTCATTTTGAGATATAGGTGTGCGAGAGGGAAAGGAATGCCTCGGTGCTGGTGAGGGGTTTTGGGGGAGCCTTGTCTTTAAATTTTTGAGGTTTTCAAAAGGCTAACTAAAGCCAAGAAAATATTGAAATAACAAATCCCCTCTGCATGCACCAGTGGTGGTTTTGAGCAAGCTTTTTGCCAGACATGAGGGCATGCTGAGTGTGAGGAAGTTGCCCAGGGAGCCCTTGGGCCAGCAAGGGTGTCCCAGTCCTGCCCCAGTGCCTGATCCCCGTGGCAGCCCTTCCTCCCAGTTTGGAGGGGCTGTGCTAGCAGGAGGTGAAGCTTTCTGCTGGAGACTTCGTGTCTTGCCTTGGGTTATATCAAAGAACAGATTGGGAAAGACCAAGAGTGGATCAGTGTGAGAGGAATGGAAACCTCGTGTTTGTTTTCTGCCCCAATATCCCACAGTTTGGCCTCAGAACTGTCCCTGACACAAGACAAGCAGGCTGCAGGCTTTGGTGGTTTGGTTTTGGTTTTTTTAGTAGATGTATTTGTGTTTACTGCCAACCACTAAAAAACTGAGAGAAGAGGCACTGACTGGGAGAAGGGAAGGGAATTACCAGTGAATCTCCTGTTTCTTGCCACCTTGTTCAGGGTGGAGGGTGTGGGAACACCTGTGTCCTTGTCTCTGCCAGTTCTGCACCCTTAGGGCAGCTCTGGCATCTCCTTCATCAAGGACTGAGCAGAAACTGCCCAAATTTCCCAGACAGACATGCCAGATGCTGCCAAACACCTTCCTGAAGCAAGGCCAGCAACCCCAGCTCAACTCTGCTTCCAGCATTTGTGCAAGCCAACAGAGATGGACATAGATGGGTTATAGGTCTCCTACCAAAAATATCAGTGCCTTAAGGATGGCAGAGCAGCCCTGGCACATCCCCTGTCTGGGGAGGAAGGGCATGGCTTGTGGCAGAGCATCCAGTGACTCTGCGGAAAGAAAAATGCAGTAAAAGTGCTAAAGAAAACTGAGCAAGTAATAAATTTCCTTAATGGTGTAGCAAGAGGTGAAAGGATGTTTATTTGGACAACATTTTGCTTTTAAATTAGCATGAAGATTTTCCCACAGAATGCATTTCTCTTGCCCATAATTGCTCGTCCAAAAAAAAAAAAAAAACCAAAAAGGCACTTTTTGGAATTACTTAAAAAAAATCTCAGTTCTGAAAAAAAATACCAGGTTCCTCCCAGACTCCTTTTCAGCTCTGTGTGATTGAGGCTCTCAGTGGTTTGTGTGTAGGAGAAGTGGACAGCTCATGGCTGTGGCCCTGGGGCAGGGGCAGGTCCTCCCTGGGAGCACAGCAGGTTTGAGGAGCAGGGATGTGACAAAATCTCCTAAAAGCTGGTGGAAGGTGATGCCTTTCCCACAGAGAAGCCAGTGCTGGCTCAGCAGTGCAAAATGGGCTCTACAGGGCATCAAAGCCTCATCCTTGGCTGCTCTCATGACTGCAGTCCTCCTTCACTCCAAAGTCAACCTGGTTGAGTCTGGGCAGGACTGTTCCCCTTCCCCACCGGTGGATTTCCTACAGGAGCTGTTGCTCTATTGTGGTTTTGTGGCAGAGCCGCCACAAAAATTAATTAACATACCTGAAGACACCCCTGAGCAGGA
Organism: Entomyzon cyanotis; assembly: GCA_024500445.1. NCBI lineage: Eukaryota > Metazoa > Chordata > Aves > Passeriformes > Meliphagidae > Entomyzon > Entomyzon cyanotis. The sequence continues at coordinate 4,142,394 of JAKEPQ010000781.1, forward strand.
AATCATAGTGCTGCTCTGTGATTCAGGGGTGAATAGGATCTCTCTATTATCAAAAACTCCATCAGGGAAGAGGAAATTAGGTTCCTAATTAGACAGTGTCCAAAGGAAGAAGTGAGGCATTGAAGAGATGAAGAAAATTGAGAGGTAGCTGATGCCCGTATCAGGCTAATGATAGAAAAGGAAATAGTAGAGCTTGAAAGGTCGCTGACCTTATTAGGCTTGGGGAAAAGTAGTAGATCTTCAAAAGCTTTCACCTATGATAGGTTGACAATGTGTGAAGTTCTCTAGATGGTCAGAGAGGAAAGACAGCCCAGAAAGAGCATGGGAACAAATTAGGTAGATTACAGTGAACTGCATAGATACAGCATGAAAAGCATATTTGGAAAAGAGAGGAATTCAAAGGAGAAACAGCCAGAAATGTTTCATTTCTTGGTGAGATCTATTTTCACTATGAGTACAGGATTTTCTTTCCCACTTAGTAGTTTTATTTTTTTTACCATCAATTAAACTCGGTAATGATCCCTCACTGGGTTTAACATTTCCCTAATGAAATATTTGCTTTCTGCTAAACTGAAATATTTCACTGGTAGCCAACTCTGAATATTAACTTCAGTGAGATGAAGATAGTGTTGCTAATAATAACTTCAACATTAGCTTTTGAATGTAAGAACCCTTTTTGCAACACTTAGTGAAGGCATTGCAGATCCCTTAGTGGCAAGAGACTTTTACCTTGGAATACCAAACCTGGCCAGCTGCAAGAATTTTAAAGGCTGTTACAGGCTATTTTCTCAGTAGGTAAAAACTCCCTGGCTCTTTAAATGAGATATTACAAGAAACAAGTCTATAGCAAGTCAAATGAAATGCCCCTAAAGCCTGCCTCCTCCCAGCCTCTCTTCCTGCAGCAGTTTTGTGCTGTCCGTAGGTGATTTCTCGGAGCCAGCAAGGGCTGATTAAAATCCTCCCTGCTGGTTCATGTACAAACATGGCTTTGAGTTTAGAGGTAAAGTTGCTTCTCTGTCTTTCTGGTAAATGCTCAAGTTTTCTTGTTCCGACTGTTGGTAGGAAAGGGGGAGAAGGAATGCAAAGAAGAGGAAATTAAAAATACAGCGCTGCACATTTTTCATGCAACAGGACCGGTCCGTTTACAATGTAACATAACAGCAGTTTTTCAATCAAAATAAATGAGGACAAATTCTCTGCTGGTAAAAGTAGATGTAGCACCATGACTTTCCTTAAACGTAAGTGGAGTGTGATCCACTCCAACATAATAAACCCAATGTAAAGACAGACCATGAAAAAAACCTAAATTTTTTCTTTTGCTATGAGCACGTTTAATGGCCTTTTCTTTTTTTTTTTTAAATGCTATGTGAACAACAGGGCTGTTTTTAAGTAAATCCTGCTGTATTGTGAAATTAAAAACCGCCTTGCAGACAAGTGCTACCATGTGGCATTTGACAACTAAGGCAAAGATGCTTCCTGAATTTAAAGCTAACACTCTCATCATAAGAAGAAAAACCAGACTGGGTGAATTTCTTATCTTCTTCTGGAGTTTGTGGTCTCTTCCTGAAGCAGAATGAGTTTGTAGGAGTCCAGCCTGGAGGGTAGAAGTGCTGCTGGACCCATGGCCAGGAGAGCAGCACATACTGCTCCCTCAGAGGGCTCTGCAGAGCAGATTTCGGGTGCTCAGCATCCCAGAGATGGGGAAGAACTGCCATCCCTGATTAGATGTGGTTTGTAATAGTATCGTCCTGTTTTCACTCACCACGGTAGAACATTTCTGCTGGGCTAACAAGGCATAGGGTAATGAGAAACATGCCAAGTTTAAGGGAAAGAGGAGTCAAACCTTGGTACAGGAAACAAATGTGATCAATTACCCCAAGTGCAGAGCTCACAGATACCTTATCTTAAGGCTCCTTAAAATAAGAAGTTGATTGTTTCCAAATGCATCTAAGAAGTTAGTGATAGAAACACATTAATGCGAGAGGCACGGGAAATTTTATTACCTTCAAAAATTGTCATTATTACTTGCTTCTAAAGATATGGAGGAATCAACACGACTGTCTAACACATGATCATGGCAATAAATCTACGAGTCCCTGTGCATGTGCAGGCTGTATGTGTGCAAGCAGAGTTTCAGTATTATATTATTGCAGTCATTAAACAATATTTCAAAAAGCTACCAGTATTTATCACAATATAAAAATCCTTGTTTGTGGTTTATTTTTATTTCTGGGGTTTTTTTTTCCTTTTTAGTTTTTTTTTTTCTTTTTTTTTTCTGGTTGGCATTGGACTTGTTTCTTTTCTTCAAGTATGTTAAAGAAGTTTTACTGGTTAACTGTTCTCTTTGTAAGTTCTCCCCCATCTGTAGACAGCTGCTGAACTTAGGCTGACTCTGGGGATCATTAGCTGAAAATTCTGACAAACAGGGTGTTTTCTGAAGATGCATTAGGAGCAGGGAGAAATGTGCAGTGGCCAGCTCATACTGAGGTATGGCTTTGACCTAAAGATATGTGACTCTCTCCAAGGTTTATAATGTAAATCTGGTATGCTTAGGACAGGAATACATTATTTTTCATGAAATTGCTTGTCTGTAGGGACGTCACCCATGGATGAATTAGAGAAGGGAAGCCACTGTAGAAAACCTAACATGCAATTCCCTTTGGCATCAGCAGGAGTTGTGAGCAAGGTCTGATGGAGATATATGAGCTAAAAATCACAATTGTATTAGAATAAATTCTATTAGAGTAACTCTCTGAGATGAACCACTTCTTACACCTTGTGGGTGCATTTATGCAGGCTTTTTTAACATTCGTGCACATTTACTAATTCCAAAAGAATGAAGTGTTTATCACAAATAGTCATTTAGGTGCAGCTAAACCTTGCTTCTTACAGTGGTGCATGAGGTGGGCATTTCAGGGGACAACACTAAGATGTTAAAAAAAGATTCAGGCATTTACCTGGAATTATGTTCAATACCAACCTGTTATGGTTTATTAAAATTCTGCATTTTAGCCTGGAGACATTTGCCAGTGCAAAAGTAATGGCTGCTTTAACATCCGTGTACAAAAGTGGAATTTAAGAGATTAACTTGCATTTGACCTACTTCAGCTCTCCTGGTAATGAGGGGTGCAGAGGCACAGAATTAATTTCTCTCAATTTGTGGCTCTCAGGGGTGCTGCTAAGTTTGAGAGTGCTTGAATTTTAAGAGTCTCCTGGTGTGTTGAGAAGGTTTTGTTACTGCACAGAGTTCTGTTAGCGGCAGGGACTGAAGTGCCAGTTTTATCTGTTTGATTAATAGCCTGATTGAGTTCTAGTGTATCTTTGAAAGAAAAAAACATATTTTCTCTCCCACTTGAAGGGCATTTTTTCCCACATACCCTGTTTCTCTTTCACCTCCCAGTAACAGCTCAGAACAGCCAATGGACTGAGAAATGTCTGCTGGACCTAACTTTGTCCGCAGCTCTCACACCAAACTCGTCTCACCTTCCCAATAATCTGGGCTTTAGTCAAGATCTGTTGAACCTTTGTTGTGTGTGATATTAACATTCTAGCAGGATGTAGAACTCTGGGTGATATTGTTTGGAGTGATGTGATTTTAAAAGCCAGCAAATGGCTGTGCAATTATTACTGCAGTGCTGTGTCTTCACCACAGCATTAATGCACTAAAGAGATTTTTGGCAAAGCAATTTATACTCTCATGAAATTGGCTGTAACTACTGAATGTACAACGTGTCCTTTTCTCCCTGAGTTTGAAAGGTCTGGTTTAGTTCCTTATCAATACACTTCATCCCTCCTCTTCCTTTTCAAATAAGTCCTGCTCAGTGGAAGCTTTCTTTATGCAGGATCTGTTCCGACAGGATGTGATTTATTCCCAGCTCGCTGCAGTTTATCAAGGAAATAAACAGAGGAAGAAATAAGGTGTGTAGGTACCAACCTGTATCAAATATATGTATGGTGTAGGATGAAAAAGAGAAAAGATTCCTAACGTTTTTAAAATAATTTTTAAATTGATTTATCACATAGGTATATTGGTGTTGAGAGTTTATCTTTCCTAGAAATTTTTAACAAAAAGCTACTTCTGCTTCTCAGAGATCTCCAGTAAAATCATGACACAGGGGAGTCTGGAGAGTGTTTATGTGACAATCTACCAATAAGCACAATATTAAGCATTTTTACAGAAAAAATGCACATTAACTGTGGTGAAACAAAACATAAATGTTTGTGTCTCATAACATAAGGGGACTAACAGTTGTGCCAGACCTCATACCAACATGTGCAATGCCCTTCTCCTGGAATGCAGTTGTATTGTGCAACGTGACCCTATCAATTTAATAGAGACTAATTGTCCTCAGCTTCTTTTGTGGAAGTTCACAAAGCCTTTGCCAGGTTTCGGTGTCAGATCCTCCTCCCCAAAACCTGTGAAACACAGCTTCCCTTTGGATCTGTGATCTGTCAACAAACTGGCTCAAGTGGCTCCTTTTCAGCAAGCCCGGACTGACCAGTGCTTCTCCCTTAAGGAAATGGCTGATTTTTTTTTTTCCCCAGATTTAGAAAATCAATATTGCTGAATTCAAGAGGTTTTGTACCTCCTCTGCAGGGCTTTCTGTACAGGGAGGCACACAGATGTAGTTGGATTTGATGTGTAAGTGCTTTCAGAAATTTTCAGAGGCAATTTTTTATTTGCATCTTGGTTTTTCCAAGAGGCAAAAAATATTTGAACATTTTGAAATTTCCCTTTTAATAAACTGGTATTTCTAGGATGAGCTTTTAAGATCACCTATTTCAACTTTGCAGAAGCATATCTCCCTACGATGTGCTTTCTTGAATTTGTGGAAATTTTTAAAGGTTATATATGAAGGTTTTGTAAAAAAAAAAAAAACACAAACCAAACAAAACCTTGAAAAATTTTGATTTTAAATGTTTCTTACACTTCTTTCATCTGGTGGGAAGCTTTAGTCATTGCCACACATGCTTCAGTGAAAAGCAACAGCACCAGTGCCTGACCCACTGTACAGAGTTAATGTCCTGCAATTTTTCCCTGCTCCTGAGAGTCGGAGGGAGCTTCCAGCTCCACTTTTCCTAGCAGCTGCCAACGTTGTCAGCACTGATCTGTCAGAAAGGATTTTTCCTGGCAAAACTTTGAAGCTCCTTTCTGACATCCCCAACAAACTAATTGTTGTCTCCTGCCTCCGAGAGCCCTCTGAAGTCCCAACGAGTTAGTGTCTTCTCAAGAGATGAGAAAGGGGACTCACAAAATCAATTTATCAGGCTATTACGCATTGTCATCAGCCAAAACAAAAACCTGCTAAAGACAGGAGAAAAAGAAGGAGAAATGGGTCTCTGAGAAAAGGTTACAGAACATCCATCTTCTCTCCTCTTCCGATTGTTTCCTTTCTTTACCCATTTTCATACCCATTTCCCTCCACTAAAAGACACTTTATGACAAGCATTGTAATCTCTTTAGACCAGGGGGGAACCTCTTCTTTAGGACCAAATCTTTGCAAGGCGTGAGTGACAGCGGGAAGGGGTCCAATTGCCACCGAAGACACTCAGGCAATAAATCATCCACCCTGGCATCAAGTGGCTGGACTAGTCCACGCTTCCCGATGGCCACCAGCGCCTGGCGGTGACAAAACAGCCATTGTCAGCACCCAGCAGCCACATTCCCTCCTTCTCCCCACTGAGGGTTTCACTTCACCTAAGGCATAAGAAACAGATCGTGGCGTTGGGAAAGGAAAAAAAGGGGAAAGTCTGCCATGGGTGGGAGAGAAGACACGAAAACAACATTATCGCTGCGTACTTGTGTAAGCTCAAACAATAGCAGAGACTGGAGGAGAGCCATCAGGGTTTTATTGGTAATTACTAAACTGTCTTTTGAAAGCCTCCGGCCCAGACAGTGATTTTGCTGGTGTGTTTTAAAGACTTTCCATTTCCAGGTGACCTCTGGTGCTGTGGTTACTCTTTAACCAAGGCAAGGCAGCGCTCTGCTCGGAGGTGCGCGCTGCTCTGAGCACAACAGCTCTTCACCAAACAGAACAATCTTAAGGAGGAAATACTGGATGGAAAAATAAGTGCTTGTCACCCAGATACAAAGATTGGAGCGTGTTTTGGATTCTTTCAAGCCAAACCCAAAGATCTTTGCATTGTCAAGTTATCACACCAAATACCATCATGAGTTTTTTATCATTCCCAAAAAAATTGCCACAAGGGAAGCTAAAAGAATGCGCCAGGTTTGTTCCACTGAGAGACTTGTGCACTGGTGTTTCATAAAAGACATTTACAGATAAGTTGTAATCAGCTCAGAGTTATATATTAACTGATGAATTATGGTAAAGAGGGGAATAAAAGACTGCAGTGGGATGAGTCTTTAAATCTGAAGCCCCTCAGAAGGTCACTGAAGGATAAGAGTAGCAGAATATTTGTCACTGCTGCATTTTTGTCCTTATTGATTTTCCCCTCAGTGTCATTAGGATGTTTTCTTTAGAGAAATGAGCTGGACAACACTAACCATTTATTAATTATTGTTGATGCTGGGAAAAACTACCTGTTCTCACAAGAATGCCCCTCAACTTGGTGCACTTGCTAAATGCAATGCAAGAGAGGAACTTGACTCTGGGAATTTAAATAATGAATTAGTTAATGTGCCACTGACCCCCCTAATCTGTTGTGGCAAGTGGAAACCTGTGTGCATTTGTTTCTCAGTGTGCTCTTGTTCTGTGTCTCCCAGTTCTCAATTATAAGATTCATTTTGGGGTATGAGAATGCAGTAGATATTAAAAAAAATAAATGTCTGGAGCTCTGTATTGAGGCAGACATGACTTTCATTATCATAAGAAATATAGAGATTATATCATCCTTCCAAATATCGACTAGCCTGGGGGTGAATAGTTTTTGTTGAGTGAGTGAGTAAAACATCATTAGTTTTTTCATGATCACCATGGGAAAAGCTGACAAGTAGATTTTTCTGTTGGCTGTTATATTTTCGTGACAATTTTGTAAGGCTGTGTTATACAGTTCTGCACATAATGAAACTCCTTTGTAGTTTAGTAACAAGGAAAAATATTATTCCTTTTCTTTTTAACTGTAAATTGATTAGGCTGCTCTGAACCTGGCAAAAGTAACCAGCTCTCTCTGTTTTAACATTTTGAATTATTTGATGAAAAGCCTTTAAGGTCTTTGGATTCACAGTCAAATTGCTACAGAGAGTAAATGAGATGAAGGTTTTTCTAGGCTCCATGACAGGTCTATCCCGTTTCATCATCTTAACTAAAAAATAATCCTATCTAACTTGAAATCCACAGCAGCTGTAAGTAGAAAATAAATCCAAACCGCGGCTCAGACTTGTAACCTAACAGCCATCATAAATAATCAGAATCTATTTGAAGGTGGAAGATGGGACATTAGAAGCTATTTACACTACTAGAGTGATGCCATTGATCAGTAGGAGCAACCCGTAGATAAGACTCATATGATGTCATGGTTATTTATGATGGGAACTGACAGTAAAGCTACTATAGAACTTTCTTCCCGACAGCTTCATTCATTTCTGTTTGTGATGCATTTTGCTGTTAAAGAAGCAATCAATAGCAAAATTGTGGTGATAAAAGTTATTACTGGTTAAATATGTGACAAATGTGCCTGTGTGTGTATACATATATAATGCCAACTATGAGAACATTAAAAAATTAGGTCAGCGGAATTTATTTAATATTTTTTAGTAGCAAAGTACAGGAGAGCCATTTTGTGTTGTTTGATGGTGCACAGGTACCACAGTCCGATTTATTTTCTAATCTCATCCAACTTATTGTGACCATGAGGAATGCAGGGTTGCAAAGATTTAATAAAACATTACAGGTTCTCTGCAGTTTGCCTTATGGCTCACAGCATGTTGGTGCAGCTCAAAGAGGAGAAAAAAGCCCTTTCAGACCAGTGTCAGACTTGGGAATCTGCTCTGTGTGTCCAGCATTACCTGTTAGCATCCAGTAATTAAGGGTTTTAGCAGCAAGCAAACAATGTCAAATGGCAGAAATACCCCTAGCACCAGTTCCAGTGTGCAGGCATGAAAATGCCAATTTTGTGGCCTGTTTGACCAAAAAAAAGGCAAGGAAAATTATTTTCTTCTAAATGCCCTTGTTAGGGGATGGATAATAAAATAAAGAGAGTATCATGACCAAGCCCAGAGCAAGGGGTGTTGTGGCTGCTGCCTCATGCCATGGCTGTCCTGGTGGGTTGGGGACTCTGGGTGGCACTTTTGGGAGGAGCCAGAAGTGGGAGAGCTCTCCAAGGAGGACAGGGATGACCCAGCTATCACACTGCCCACAGTATTGGGCTTGCTCAGCTGCAGAGCAGGTGTGGGAATTAAAGATGTCTCTGTTGTTTCCATCCAGCTACATATTCACTAATGTTTTACTTCCTAGTTTGGAAGCTTTTACAGTATGTTAAGACAATATGTTGATAAAAAGTCTAACAGAAAAATCTGAGTGAATTAATTCAGAAGAATAAATTCTATGTGATATGAAGGATCCCATTAGCCTGCAGTTTGCTTAAGCTGTCTAACCTGCTTTGTGTATTTTACTCTTTATTAGATAGCTTATACCCAAAAAAGTTGATCATGTCGTCTTTATTAAATTTAAATGATGTAAAGATGATGGATGCATGTGTGGGAATGTAACAGTCCTTCAGTATGCAGGTTGGAAACCCCAGACATTGCAGAAATCAGCATCAGGAACTAAAAAAGTAAAATTGATAATACAAAGGAACTGAATTAAAAATCATGTGAATTGCCAAAATTAAAAAGAAGCATAAAGGAAGAATGACTGAGATACCTTTTTTTTGTTGTTTTTGGTGGTGTCCACATAGGCCTTAAACTGATTAATAAGTATACAAAGGTGTTTTTAGGTCAGCATAAACCCAATATTATCTGTTCATTAGCAAACTCAGAGTGATTTGCAGGGTAGTACTGCCTGATATTTGATTCTAAAGTTAATTTTCTCTATTGAACAACTGATAAAAAATACATATGTCCTCATAATTACCCTTATTGTGGCTAATTTATAAAACTCTTCACTAAGTTTATTTTCCTATCTATAGATTATATCTATCTAAGATTTAATCTTCCATGATATGAATCCCTAACCTCAGAGGAACAGGCTTCTCTTTTAAGCAATCCAGGCTCTATTTTGTGTAGTTCCTTTATGTATATGATTGTATGTACCCAGCAGGTCAAAGGCAGTGCTTCCCCAGACCATTGTTGGCCTGGAACAATAAATATTAGACTTAATTTAAATAGGTCAGAGTTCATTCCCATCCACTGCCCATCTATATGGCAAAACCGTCTGGTCAGTCACTTAATTGAGACAGAAATAGTCAGTGTCAACAAACTGCTAATGAAATAAAATGTATGTTTGATGGAGCTTCTTCTGAGCCATGACAAACTGACCTGTGATGTTATACACATCTCTCTACAATGTATAGAAAACAGTGGGGTTGTTTTGAGTTTTACTCTTTGTACCTTGGAACGTGGTTATCCAGTTAAATAGTGATGTATCTCTTTTATTTTTTTTTAATGTGATGAAGAAATATTGCCCTTATCAATATTTCACACATTTTAGAGGTAATTGTACCTCTATGACTTCACACTGTTCTTCCCAAATGTTCCCCTGGTTGCACTCAGGAAATGTTATTACAAGACTTTCTGTCGGGTTTGGAGGAAGGATGGATTCCTGCAGCTGGCAGGGAGCAGGGAGGGTTGCACTGGAATTTCAGCTCCTCCCTGATGCTCACCTCCAGGGGAGCAGCAAATGCTCACATAAGGCAGGACAGCTGGGTGGATCACAGACATCATGTAGGAAACAAGGCAAGCCTTCATTTTGTTGGAGCTTAAGGCTGGTGTTGGGTTAAAACCATCCCAGGGAAAAGTGATTTGGGATGGCACAAAATATTTTCCAGTGGCACTTTGCCTAAAATGTCGTGACTGGGCAAATTGCCGAGAATTTGGAATTCTCTCCTTGGAAAATGAGGGTAGGGCTTTGCTCTCTTACAGCATCTTCCAGCTGATGTTTCCAAAACACTTTACAGATCTTCTGTTTCCCAGAATTGAAGTGTTGTGCATTAACATTTGCTGTATTTAAATGTATAAACAGTGAAAGAAACAGAATGTAGGGAGATTAAAATGACCATTTTCAAACTTGCTACCTAAGGGTGTTAGGTTTATAAACTGTTTTTCTGTGTCTGAGCAGGCAGCCCAATTCTCAGTGCTGCACAGCAGCCTCCATTGACTGCAGAAATTATGGGGTGGATAAGTTTGCCTCTTTTGTTTTCGGTGTTTCAGAATGTGCTTGACTCCAGCTGTGTTAGGTATTTTTGGGTTATTTATGCCCAACAACAGTCATATGGTAATGACCCGTCTGTGCTTTGAAGCCAACATGTCTCTGAGGTGAACTGGATGAGGAAGGAGGCTTCTTTTGGGATGTTATAGTGTTAAATATGTGCTGATTGTGTCAGAAAGAAACACAGGGATGGACCTTCACCCAGAGGATCTTGTCACTTGTGAGGGTGGCAGATGCACTGTTGTGCAGCACCAGAGGGTTCCAGTCCCAAAGATTTTACTCTTGAATCCAAGCTGTACTAATTATTATTTAATTTTTACATAGATTTTCTCTAGTCACTAACAAAGCAGTCCTGTTGAATACAACCAACTCAGTAGAAAATTGCTGAAGTCATTTTATTCCAAGGGGATTGGAGTAGAGAGGAACTACCTACCTATTAAAGGAAAAAAAGAGAAAATAAACCCATAAGATTTTTGTATTTGTATCAAAGTTGGGTATACTTTATGCAAGCTCATCCTTGCTAGCTGAACACAGAAATTCTCCACTGACCTGGGTAATCACCTCCTTTGGAAAAAATGAGCTGCTCCTGTTTGATTATAAACACATTTTACAACAGTTTTTAAGATAAAAACACCCTTTTTTAAACAGTTTTTAAGATAAAAACAGTTTTTAAGATAAAATCCCCCACCTCCTTTGCACGTTATAGCACAAGTCCCTTGAGCTCAGAAGTTTTCAGAAGTTGCCACCAAGTTCTCCCACGTGATGTTTTTTAGCAGAGCTGAGTATCCGACTCCTGCAGGGAGAGCAACCCAGAGCTGCTGGGGTCAGACCCCTGGCCAAGGCAGTTCGTGCTGACTAGAGAAATAAATCCCACTGAAGGAGGCTACATCTAAAAATGTGGCTCTTGTACATATGTTTTTTCATCTGTAATCAAAGGATGCTTTGGGGTTTTTGCATGATTGACTGAATTAATAGTGTAAAAATTGATTGAAATATAAATATAAATTCTTAGAGAGAACAGGCCATGTAAGAAGGGGGTCTATTCCTCCCTTTGAAGACAAACATGTCAGTGATCCCTTCAGTTTAAATGAATGCCTTTTTCATCATTTGGAATGCTCCAAATTTCCAGGGAAGTTGAGTTTACTACACTAGGGCTGAGTTTGGGAGCTGCTGCTGGCACACCTTGTACAGCAACACCAGAGCCTGGATCCAGGCACATGTGAGCTGCTCTGCTCCATTCATTGAAAAACACAGCCTTGAAAAGGCAGGAAAGCTCTGAAAATTACCATTAAAAAAAAAAGTTGCCACTGTCAGCATTTATTAGTAGACCACCTTGTCTATTTTATTGTAGCACATAGGTTGTGGCCTCTGAGCTTACATCATCTTTGTCCTTGGGCAAGATCTCTGTAAGTTAAAACCTCTGTCAATTACTCTAAATTACCCCAGTCTGAGCAAGGGGTTCCACAGGACCCTCTCTATTTATATTTAGTTCAATTTGCCCTCATGTTTTCTTGCTTTCTTAACTGTTCACATATCTTTGAGTAGGAGGAGCCCCAATACGACATAGATAAGCTGCAAACAAAGATTTCTGCTGCTCAGGGAGTTTGATCCAGAATCCTATTTATCTTTGGATGTCTCTGCTGCTCCTACAGTCAGGAATTTGCCCCTGCAAATGCAGTTGCCCAGGTTGCCCTATTTGCACACACATATGCATTTATCCAGATGTTGGAAACATTTTTCTTTTAACGGTGTGTTGATGAATTATTATGATGTATTTTGACATACCGAGGAAGGGGAATATTTTCTCATGTGAAACAATTGGGAGAAATGAAAGTGAAAGGTAAATGCTGGACAAAATAGTTGGAGGAGGCTGGCTGGGAGCTGATCCTTGCTCAGAAAGGTGCTCTGAAGGCAGAAGGAGCTGGTGGACAGAATGTTCCTCCTGGGGCTGCAGGAGCATCAGCAGCAGCCAACATCCTCCAGAAACCCTCAGTGCATCTTCCTCCTGCAGGAGCTGCTGTGCTGCCTGGAGAGCTGACTGGGAGCCAGGGAAGTTGATAATTAATGCAAAGGGGTTGGTTGATGCAATGTACCTGTTTGCTGCTTTATCTCCCTGCCAGCCTTGGCTGCAGACTGTGGCCAGTGAAGCCACTGCAGGTTGCCAAATGCTGCATCTGTGTCTGAGCTCAGCAAAATGAGCACCTAAAGGAACTTCAAGCAATTTTAAATTCTGCTCATGCTACTCTTGGGACAAGACACTAATTTTGATACCTTAAAGCATTTCCCTTTCTCCCCCTGCATTAGAATGCAATAGCTTTTTCATGTTTGGCGAGTTTTTCACAAAGCTTCAACAGCAATTTTTTTTCCTAATTTTCCCTTCCTCAGTTGCCCTAAATCGCAGAAATTTTGAGATTATGAAGTTTGCAAAAATCTTCCTTTATAAGATACAACCATAAAGAAAAATTTGGGTTTTGTTGAAGTCCTACCAACCTTGATTGTGTCCTTTTTAGATGCATTTTAAGCCATCTCTACAGTTTGTGTAAATTACACGCACAATATGGGTGTGTGAATGCATTAAATATGCTCTCATAGGTTTGCCTGTCATATCATAAAAGCAGCAATAAAATACTGAGAGTGTATTATACTTATTAATGTACGTTTACAATATGCAATCATTAATCACGAAATACTAATAATGGACTTTTTTTATCGTGTTGAGGCAAAACTTGCCAGCTCTGACTGTTATGGTTGACTTTACAACCACCTGCCTGTCAGCTCTAAACACGGTGTGGGGAATATTTCACGGGGAAAATGCAAGGTCCCTAAAACATCTGGTTGTAAACCTGCAGTAGGGTCTGAAGCAATAATAAAGCTTGTGATGGATGAGTCACGTGAAGCTTCCTTCACCAAAAAAGCTGTTGCATTTCAGGCTTATTCTTCTCTAATAAAAGACTTTCAGGAGCTGGACAATAGCTGGAGCTTTCCCCTTATTCTCAGGGGTGAATGGCAGCACGGGCAGGGCACAGCTCTGCACTGGGGCACAGGGGATGTCCTGCTTTCGCAGAGCCCTGGGATGGGAGTGTCCCCAGAGTCATGGGATGGGAGTGTCCCCAGAGCCCTGGGATGAGAGTGTCCCCAGAGCCATGGGAGGCGGGGGGGGGGCCGGGGGGGCGATGAGAGTGTCCCCAGAGCTCTGGGATGAGTGTCCCCAGAGCCATGGGATGAGTGTCCCCAGAGCCGTGGGATGAGAATGTCCCCAGAGCCGTGGGATGAGAGTGTCCCCAGAGCCATGGGATGAGAATGTCCCCAGAGCCATGGGATGAGAATGTCCCCAGAGCCATCGGATGGAGTGTCCCCAGAGCCTGGGATGAGTGTCCCCAGAGCCATGGGATGAGAATGTCCCCAGAGCCATGGGATGGGAGTGTCCCCAGAGCTCTGGGATGAGTGTCCCCAGCCCTGTGCTCATCCCAGAGCCCCTCTCACAGTGTCAGGTGAGACTGAGATTGTGCAGGAGCAGAAATCCTTCCTCCAGTTCCTCCCCTCTCTGCCTTTTCTTTGCATCTGCTGAAGGTTTCCTCCTGGCAGAGGACACAGACTCTGCCCTACAGTTGGTTCTTGCTGCCCACACAGCCCATTTTGCCTCTTTTTCATCCTCAAGGATGACCACAGAGCTAGAAGGTGGATGAAGCTTTTCCCTGCTGACTCTGGAGGGCTCAGACCCCAGAGCTGTGGGCTGTGGATTTGCCTCTGGGGTGGTGTTGTTGAGCTGCTGATGAGCTGCCTTATTATTTCAGATACCATTTCTCTCCAACTGGCCTTTAATTCACGGGATTTTTATCTGTCTGAGAGTCAGATTCTGTGAAAACACCTCAAGGAGCCCATTTACAGCCAAGTGGAGAGTTTTCCCATAGCCATGTGTTTCCTATGTAAATGTATGTGGTGACCTTGGAGCCATCTAAATCCCTGTGCACATCTCACTTGCTCACTGCTGCTTTTTTGGGGTTTTTTTGATGAATCAGAAGTAAAATCAAAAGCCTCTTTGAGGATTACTGAAAAGGAATTCCACATGTGTTAGTGTGTGTGCACAGCCCATTTATTTCAGGGCCCAATCTCACTAAAATCAAATGAATATAATCTGAACATGCTTTTAAAAGATTAAAACCCCAAAAGATGAAACTGGAAAACCTTTTGAGTTTTTATAAGAGACAAACAATTTATGTGGTCCATCATGTCCATTTTCAGACCAGCATTTTTAAAGCAGATTTTCAGAACAATAAGACAGAACTGGAGTTTCATCGTGGACTGTAGACCTCAACAAGATGCAGCAGTCCAAGCATTTTTTAAATAAAATCTGTTTTTAATGCCATTTTTCTAGGAGGAAAACAATCTCTTCTTCCCAAAGTCATCTGTCAATAGGCTTTCAGCTTTTTATCCACTTTCTGGGAAGGTCCACAGAATCCCTAATCTTCACTAGTGTCTGGATTTTGGAGGCTTGATTCTGCCAGTTTTTATTTAAAAGAGGTGTTTTGGCCCCCAAACAACTCGGACACTCCAGAAATGATCTTGTAAATTTAAATTCTGCTCAGGTCTTGGGTAAACATTACAGAGGGAGCAGCTGGAAGGACACTCTCACTTCTTTTATTAGGGGAGTGAGCCCTGCCTCTCATCATGCTCCCTGTCCTTATCTTAACAGCCCCCCAGTAAATTTAAAAGTCGAGGGAAGTGCTTTAGTGACAGACTTAAAGACTGACTCCTCTGTCCTCAGAGCAGATACAAATCAAGGTCATGACCCTGTGCTCCTCAAAGGTGCTTGAAATTTGGTTTTCTCTTGCTTGCTTTAAATTCCATTTTCTCTCAGGGGTAGTTTTCATTCAGTGCAGATGTGCCACTGAGATGGACTGGATGGGACTGGCAGAGAGAGTTAGCAATATTTCACCCAAAGAGAGGATCCATCATTTCCTATGTAGGTTGTAATATATTTGTAGAAATTAAAGTTCACAATTTCAGGCTGTACTAAGTACAATGAGTGTGTTAGGTATCTTGCCTGTAGAAGAAAAGGATTAACATTCTGTATCTGTCTCTCTTTTTTGTGTATTTAGGTAAGTACAGTGATTTTTACAGGATCAGTGGCGTGGCAGGGGAAACACAAATTCTGTAAACCATTGCACATCACTCACTGCATCCCCAAAGCTGCAGCTATTTCTTTGTGTTTATTTTTTTTACATCCATGTGTACATACATAGGTAGCATATATTTCCCAACCGTTTTTGCCTGTAATCAGAAGTGCTCTCATTCGTGCCCCTGGATTTCCCATTTCCCCGTGGTGGATGAATGACCCAGGCTCTGCAGAGGCACTGGCTGTGGCAGCATCCTAACAGAGCTACCTGGGGTTCTTTGGAGATGGCTTTAGGACCTTTTCCAGGCTCTGTCCTTCTGTTTTGCAGCCTCATTAGCTTTCATGGCCTGATTTCAGTGGTGTGTCTACATGACATTTATTTGCTTTATGAATTGAGGTTTTAATTCACTTATTTTGCTTTTAGCGAGTGAGTGGATCCATGCTGTAAAGTTTTAAGACTTGCTCTTGAAACACTATCTTCTTGGCTAATAAACTGAGATGATGACAAGATCTGTAGTGAATATTCAAATAAATGTGATTACTTCATTTCATGTCAACAGAGGAGGTGAAAAGTGCAGCTCAACTGGCTGGGTAAGATTGGAAGGAGG
The DNA here is from genome assembly GCA_024500445.1 of Entomyzon cyanotis. Classification (NCBI taxonomy): domain Eukaryota; kingdom Metazoa; phylum Chordata; class Aves; order Passeriformes; family Meliphagidae; genus Entomyzon; species Entomyzon cyanotis. The sequence continues at coordinate 4,158,446 of JAKEPQ010000781.1, forward strand.
GGCTGGGAAAAAGCAAGAGACAACAAAGAGATAGTTTGTAAGATTTAGTGGCTTTTTTTCAGCAGGGGTGTTGAGAAGTCAGTGTTGCAGAGTTCAGCAGGGTCAAACAAAGTGCAGAAACTTTCTTATATTCATTGAGAAAAGCTTGATACATGCGTCCAAAATTCAAACAACAGGGAAAAAAGTAGATGGGCAGATGATGTGCTGCTTCTACCTAGTTTAAACAGGCTGAGACTTGCACTGAGTATACATTATGCTTTTTATATCAGAAGGTAGAAAGTCCACTGTCTTTCACAAACTATAACTGTGATAAGATGGTCTTTCAGGATGTCATAAAAGACCATTAGACCAGCGATGGTGTTTCCTGGCTTGAAGATTGACTGACCCAGAAAAGCAGACTTATCTAAACGAATTTTTCGACCTTTGTGTTTGTTAATAATAAAATAATAATTTCCAAATGCAGATTTGGCAGAGCTTGGTTGGGATTATTGGCATGCAGGCAATCAGCTTTGCAGCAGACACTTGAATTTGCTCATCTGGCAAGGAGAATGCAGCCACCTCCAGGAAGGTGATGTTCCTGGGAAAGGTGCGCCAGTGTTTGCTTTATCTGTAGGTATTATAAAATGATTTCCATCCAAAGCGGTGATGCTGTTAATGGGGAGCAATAAGATGTGGTTTACACAGATAAAACCCTTGTCTCAGATGAGAATGACAATGCAGGTCTGTTCCACTAACCTTTGCCTTGCCTCCGGGGTGTCCTTGGGAGTGTCTCTATCACACTTCCAGGTGCTGACTCACTCTGGGTCATAATCTTGCTCAATACTTGGGGGGAAATACTGTTCTCTGGAAGTAACAGTGTTTGTGGTATTGCTCCACATGTGAGACCATGATGGAGATTTCTGTGTATAGCAATTCCCCTGCATGGTGAGAGAGATTGTCACCACCCCATCTGTCCTTGTAAATCTGCTGGACATTGAGGTAGAAGTGGTTAAAGTTTATTAGGCATTTTCTACCAACACAGGTGTCCTGTTCCAAGCTCAGGCAGTAGAAATATTCTCAATGATATCAGAAAGACAGAACAGTACATCTAGCTGCGAGAAGAAAAAACATCAAAAAAGAGCATTACGTCTCTAGAAAGTAGCACGGCCAGTTCAACAGATCAATATTGATAATGGATAATTGTATGTTTTTAGGAATATACTCAACCTCACCTTCCAAACCTTGACCTTACACCATTTCTTCCAGACACATGATGCAGAGGGTTTTTAAAACAGTTGTTCAGCCTGCAAATCAGTTGATGAGATTTGTTATCAGATTTGTTTGGAAAAATATTTCTCTGGCTTCAGGCGACACATGGAAGGTAGGCATTGTCAGAAAGTCATAAGCAAAAGAATATAGCAGGTTACTGTTAATAAAAGCTGTCATGAAATGCTGGCTACGGTGGTTGATGACCAACATAATAAAGTCCTCTCTTCTTCCTCACCTGGGGCAGAGCTAATTTGTGATATCAGTGCTGCTGAGTTGCACCATTACTCTCTTGGGATCTCTGATGGCCCTGGAGAGGAGCACAGCACAGAGGTACTCAGGCACTGCTCAGGCATTAAACAGAAAATAGTCTGTTCTGATGGCAGGTGATAGAGGAATTACCCTTAAAAGTACTTTTATACCATGGTGATTATGCTTAGACTTGCCAAGTGGATTTACAGAAGGGATGATGTTAAGTAAATTGAGGAAAAAGGCGAGGAAAAACGCAAGAAAACATCATAGCCCAGAAACCAGATAGCTGCCCTGAGCAGAGGAAGGGCTTGTAATATCTAGTGAGATCTCCTTCTGCAAATAAGAGCAGTGTTTGGGTTACAAAACCTTCCAAACAACACTGAGGATTCAGGATAACAGCTTCTTTTCCCAGTCTGTTCATTCTGCTTAAAAAAGGAGAGGGACTGACCAAAAAGGCAGTGAACACCACAGAGGGGGTTGCACTGCTTCCTCTTTTTTCCTTGAAGTGGCTGTTACCTTTGCTCTTGCAAAACACAGTTTATCTCAACTCATGTTAAGATGAGAAGCAGAGAGTTTACTGGTTAATATATACTCTCAGAATTAAATACAAGAGTTTTTATTTTTATTTATGCTTTTGAAATTTAATATTTAATTTTTATTATCACTTTGCCTATAAAAATAAGATTTCCTCAGGATCTTGTGGTTTGATCAGAGTGCATCTCCTTCCTTCCAATCCTCATTTTTGAAGCCCCTCATGGGACTTTTATGAATAGGAAACTTCTCTAGGCCATGAATAAACTCCAAAGATTCAGTTTGGGTTCTTTTTGGACAGACCACTAAGAGTGTGGTTGCCTACCTGAAATAACTTACCAAATCTGCAAAACTGCATTTCAAATTGACTAATTGAGAAAAAGAATAAATTAATTTGCAACTATTCAGAGTAGCAAGAAAAATCTCTCTCAGTTGAACTCCTCCCTTTGAGTTTCCCGGCATTTCAGGATTTCTTGGTACCTGTATCTCAGGCCCCTGTTCAGCACTGTTATACTGAAGCAAATGAAGACAAGCAATAGACTTTCTCATGAGATTTTGGGACTTCCTGGCCCTGTCAGAAATGCTTATAAAACTTATTTTATAGCTCTTTCTGTCCAAACCCAGGCTAGATCTGGAGGTACAAAGCCACTTACTCCAGTGGCTGGACTGACACAGAACCACAGTTCAGGGGTCAAAAAGCTGCTGAAGATATCATGGAACAGGCTGTCCAGGGAATTGGTTGGATCACCATTCCTGGAGGGATATAAATAAGTGTAGATGTGGCACTTGGGGATGTTCTGGGTTAATGGTTGGACTCACTGGTCTTAGAAGGCTTTTCCAATCTTAGCAACTCTCTGATCATTTCTGCAGGGAGCAGCTGTCTTTGCAGTGTGTTCTTAAAAAGGTTGTGTGAGGTTTCATTTTCCCAGTATGAAGTTTAGTTGAATAGTTAACACTGTAGATCTGCAATACAATAGTAAAAATGATATTATGACAGCAGCGAGAAGTCACTTCAGTGAGTCACTCCAGACTGTAGGACCAAATCTAAAATTCCACTTCTCACTTACTACCCAATCTTCAAATTTCTTATGAGCCCAGCCCAGTGATTGAGTCGTGTAGCTCTGCTCTCTAAACCTGAGTGTTTAGGCTGCTTTAACATAATCCCTTTTGCTTTTGAATTTGAAAAATCAAAAGGGAAGCTTGAAATGCCGTTCCTCACTCTAAGACAACATTCTGGGGGAGTTTTTATTCTGGCAAATGTACAGAATAAATGCTTTTGAAGCATGGTTCTGTTTTTCCCATTTACAAACAAGCCAAATGAACCACTGTTTTAACAGTATTGAGCAATTCTAAACACAAGGCGATTTTTTCTACAGTTTATTTTTTCACCACATGAATGCTAAGGGTTAACAGCTCCCCTGCATATTACTGACAGTGGTAATATTCTCCTTAGTCCAAAGCGGAAGAAGAGGGGAGTTGCTTGTTGTTATAAAAGCAGGGAATTTCTGGATCTTAGTAAAATAAACCAGGACTTTGTTTCTTGAGGTAATTATTCTCTGGAGAGAGAATAGGAAAGATGGAGGCAATTAGGAGTGACCTTGCATCACTAGATTGTTGCGAACTTCTGGATCAGTGGCTGATATTTTCGTAACTCCATTTAAGCAAAGCTTTTTTAAGCTGTTCTTGCCACCACTAGAGAAAACAGAGCATTTAATGGCTGCTCTGGAGCCCAAGGGTCTCACCATGAGCTGGTGTGGGGTGAAGTGGGGAGTGGGGAGGAGGTTGGGGTGAGCACAGGAACCACAGAGAGCACAGTTGTCCCACAGGGAGAGGGAGATGAGCTCCTGGATAGTCCTCCCTGTGTCCCTTGGGTGGCCGAGGTCACCCCTTTTACAGGAACAGCCAGGAGAAACAAACCTGGGAACACTTTTCTGTAACCTCCACCTAACCCCTTCTAAGTAGAGATTTGCCTTCTGGTGGGTATTTTTTTTTTTCCCTCTGAAAACTGTCTTTTGAGTGTTATCATTTAAAAAGCGTGTTTAACTTTTATGTGTGAAGTTGGCAATGAATTACTATAAAGCAAATAAAACTGTCCTAGCAGCCTGAAAGTGGTGATATAGCAGATAGCATTCACACCCTCATCTTTGTATTCCCTTCCTTCAAGGATATCAGTAGGCAAACAAGGCTGAGTCTCTAATATGTTTAATAAAGGAACAATTTCTTAAGTTTCCTGACCCAGCTGTGGCAAAGGTAATGCACTCATCCCATTGCTCTGCTCCAGACTGAGTCCCTGGGGATGGTGGCATGCCACCACTCTCACCCCCAAGAGCCAGGTTTGGGACCACTGATTTGGGAGCTCTTTCCTGACTGATGAGTAAAGCCCCCAAAACAAGCAGCAAGTTGTAACCCAGTAGTGCGAGCAGCTTCAGCAACACGAACACACCTTTCTCCAATGCATTTCTCAACTGCTGTCACTTTTGTAATCTGATGTTGTCAGAGCCCAGTGGGGTCACATGAAATCTGTGTCCCTGGATGGCAGATGCATGTAAGGACCTATCTCTGTATCACATACCGCTGCAGAGGAGGTTACTGTGCAAAAAGGCGTGCAAATTTTTTTCATAGCTTTCATGTTGTTTGGTTTGTTTGATGTTCTTCTAGCTCTGGCAGACTGCAGCAAATGGTTTTCTCTCACAGAGGCCACCACCTTTTGAATGATGTAAAGGAGTTGCTCTGTTCTCCTGAGTTGTTTTTCTGCTATATATTTACTTAACAATCTCATTTTCTGAGGAGTTGTTGAAAGAACAGGAGTTTGTAAATTATACAACACTAAGCAGTGGATACTGTCCATGGCTTTGAGCCCAGACACTGTCAAATGCTTCTCCTGATTCTGGCTGGTTTGAGAAAATCATTGCAAATTACAGAAGTATCAACACTTTTTTTATTATTATTTAAATATTTTGTTTCTTTGTTTTTGCTTAGTATATTCTTTCTTCCCTCCATAGCTGGCAATCAGTGTTCACAAGGGGTTGGAATTGGGTTGTTGCACATATGGAAGTGAACATCTGTGGTCTCAATTATTGAAAAATTAGAAAGTTTAAAAATAAAAATAAAATGAATGTTAGATCTCCAAGCTCACTCTCTTGCTATTTGCTTTCTTTGTGCATTAGGAGTAAAAATGCCTTCTGTCATAATAATAATAATTCTCTGCACTATTATCCCGGGATCTCAAATTACTGGATACACATAAAAGTGTTATGTTTTCTAACACACTCACGAAATTAAGTCTTATCCCCCCTTCCCTCTTTCCAGATGGGAAAACTACACTACAAAATGAATGTACTTAATGCTGCACAGGCACTTCCAGAGAAACTGGAGAGAAAGGCAGCACCCTTCCCTCCTCCCAGTCAGCCACAGGATGGGTTTTCCCTCCCAGGAGGGGAGCAGGGCTGTAGGGAGCACTGGGTCACGGATGGTGGCTCTAGTGGCAGCTGGTGACAGGGTTTGGCCCCTGGAGGGCTGAGCTGGCACAGGGACATGGCTGGGGCTCTGTGTGTGTCATGTTTCCCTCCTGCGGTTCCCCAGCCTGGCCAACCCCGTGGGCTCAGCCCCAGCCTGTGCCATCTGCAGCATCCTCCAAAATCACTTTGGACATCTCCTGATGAATCATACCTAGATCCTGTTTCTGCCAGCGGAAATCACGGCATGGAAATCAGTGTGTGTTTGGGGGTTATTATTGGGCTCAGAGTGAGGAGCCAGCAGGGCTGTTTGCTCAGCACTGCACGAGCTGTGCTTGGGGCACAGAGCCCTCGTTTCATCCTCATCCACATCCCAGACGATCAGCTTGTGCATCTTTGCCTTGTCATTTATGAGAATTAATGGTGTTTCTTTCTGTTTAGGTAAACAATGTATCCATCCGAGACAGAAGGTTTCTCAGCTTTCCACTTGGTTTACAGATATATAACTTGAAAGTTCCATTATTGCTCTTGCTGCTGCAGACTCTTCTGAACTGAAGCCATTGTATACAATATACCCCGAGCTCTTCTTTCATTGTGTAATGTTAGAACAATCCATTATCTGCCTGACAAAGATTTTATTAATTTTTCTTTTTGCTTTCCTCATGCAAAGCTGGGGAATTTCCTCCCACTAACGGACATAAGTAAATGTAATGTCCCTCTGCCAAAGCTTGCTGTGGCACTGAGCACACATCTCTGTCTGTAGCCATTTAATTATATAATGATCCCTTCTACCAAACCACTCCAAGTAAAGAGCAGGAGTAATGCATACAGCAGTGGCAGTGAGAGCATTCATTGATAAGGAGATTTGATTTTGGAGAATAAATAAGTAATTTATTGTGTTTATAGTTGTTGCTTTTATAGATCATAAATTAGTTCACATGCTGGCAGAAACAAATCCTTACCAGTTAGGTGGTTATAAATAAGTTTTACTGAAAACAGGGTATTTTTAGGTTTACTCTAGTGAAATTTCTAAGCACGTGCCTAAACAACCTGCTCCAGACACTGAGTTCAGCACTGAGCCCAGGCCCACACTCACTATGCCCCTTGATTTGCTCTGCCACAGGCACAATTTCTCTCCAGAAAATAAAATATTAATAAAAATTCTTTCTTTAGGACTTAGGTGTTGAGCTGGCCTGGTGGTGCTGGCTGTGGGACAGTGCCTGTGAGTCACTGTGAGCTGGTGTCACTTGTGTCCCTCCTCCCTGGCAGTGCTGCCCACTGCCCTGCAAACTGAAAAAAACCTGTGCTTTCCCCCCTGCAAACTCCACCAACACCAAACTCACCAACATGCCACTCGATGCACAATGGGGACCCCGTGCCAGATAACATTTCTGGGTGTGACAGTGACCAGGAGCCCCTGGCCCAGGGTTGGGGAGGAACAGTGGCAAGTGCAGAGCTCTGATTAATGCCCCAGGCTGGAGGCTGATTAACCTGGCCCTGATTAATGACATCCTGTGTGTGCCTGAGTCACACAGCTCTGCCATACCTCACCTCCTCAGGGTGCTGAGGACAAACACCTGCCCTGTTGGGCCACTCTGTGATCACCAAGGCTTGGGAGAAATGGCTCAGAGATCCTCAGGAGGAAGCAGTGCCACAGATGTGAGGTGTCCTTACTGGGGACAATAAAAGGGTTTTATCATTTCCTCGTGCCGAGTTCCACATGGGCAGAGCACAAAGTCACATTAGTCTTTTTCTAATGAGTAAGTGGTGCAATTTATAATAGCACCATAAAGATAGTCTTTCTCACCCACATTCAAGTATTTTGCAAAGTAATTGTAGCAGTAATACAACTGATTTCCACTTCACTATCAGTGGTGATAAGGTAACCTTCAATCTCACTTTCTGCTTTTTGATGTGATTACAGGTAGCGACCTAGGAGTTAAGCTCAGATTTCAGTGCATTTTCCAGCTCAGACCTAAAACTCTGCAGATCTAATATCCTCTCTACTTCATAACAACTCCTGTACTTGGTGTGCAGGGAGGAGATGGCATAATTTGGTTTAAATCATACTCGGAATTTTGTTTAGTTAATCAAATTTAGTTGCGAATGCAGACCGATGTTTCAGGGGGATTGCTTTTGTACCTGCTGTTATGAAATTCAGCAGAAAAATATTGTTCTTGGCTACTGTCCTGATTAACCCAGACATTTTAATGTGTGTTATGATTGGTCATTTGATGGATAGTCACCTGTACCCTGTGATCAGCTCCGAGCCGGCCGCTGGGGCTGAACTTTAGCAGCTAGGTGTCATAATTTCCCATCTTTTGCTTGATTAATGTTTCCTTTCGAGATCTAAAGGGAAAGTGTCTGGAGAGATCTTTCTCCATTTACTATCAAGTCTGCATTAGTGGGAAGGAACAGCAGGGGCTTCTCAGTGAAAAGATCCTGTGAAAAATGTAGTGTGGAGAATCTTTGTGTGTTGGTAGCTTTCCTCTGGGTTTGTAGAAAGGGAGCCTTGCATGGTTTGTGTGCTCAGAGCAGCTCCAGAGTGTACCTTGCCCTTCTGTGTACATTCAGATAAAAGCTCCTGTGGCTGAAACGCCACATGGTGATGCCTGAGCTACTGCAGGGTCTGAAAGGGGCTTGGAATGATCCTCTGGGAATTAATTGGGAGCAATAGAATACCTACAGAAGAGTTTAAAAATCTGTAGAAAGGGCAATTGTCATCTTTTGTATTCTTCTGTATTAGTTTCTAGAATTTTAGGCAATCCTAATATTTTTCATGGACTTCTGCGATGTAACTCCTCCTTCCTGATACCATTGCTATTGAATTCCAGAGAACTTTTCCATTCTCCTGGCTCAGACCCTGGGTAAAGAATGGAACATCCTCAGGGCCTTAGACCAATGGATGCTAATGCCACTACTTTCAGCACTGTGTTCAGACACCTCTCTGTTCATCTTATCTTAAATAATTCCTTAATTTTCACGTTGCAATAAAAATTTTTCATAAAGCCCAACAAGCAAATGCAGACCTTTGCAGATCTCAGATTAGTTGCTGAGGTTTTCATCCATGTCCACCAGTGATGAAACAAGTGGAATAGTATCGACAGGAAACAGCAGGGGTATTAAAAAAATGCTAATTCTAGCTTAAAGTATGTATGCAAGCCTATTGAGCTTTAAACAATTTGGCTGGAGGCTTTGAATTCAGATCTCTGAGATACAGTTAAAATCTGGAGTCTGAAGTGTTGGGTCATTAAAATGAGGGGGGGAAAAAAGGCCTTTTGTAACAGGTGAGCTGAAACAAGAACAAAGGGTCTATAAAAAGAGCCAGGTGAAGCACTGAGCAGATAAGGAATGATCTTCCTGTGCACTCACTGCCATAACTGAAAGGATGATTTTTTTTTTTTAATAGGTAGGGCGAGAAATGATACTAAACTCTCTTCCACAAGTACAGTGCTAATCTTTTCTTCCTGACCCTGGGAGAATCATCTCCCGCCGTTCAGTAGGTTTGGCTTGAGACTTGAATTACTCTTGTAAATCCTTTTAATTTGTTCAAGAGTTTATAGCTCTGTCATAAACATTGCTCCCAAGCTGCTTTTCACCCACTAAGATCCTTTACAATATTCCTCACAAAAGCTGCCAGTATTTTCTCCCTTTGTGAGGATTTGAGCATTCTCACCTGTTTGCATGGTGGAGCTGTGCAGATCTAGAGCCAGCCCTGCTCTGTGCCACACCTGGATGCAATGGCTTGAGCCCTGACTACACAAGGACAGGCTGCATTTCCAGAGCCCAGCTGTTCAGTGCTGCAGGTAAGAAAAAGCCTGGTTTTAATTAAGAAATAGAGCCTTTGGGGCAGAAATACTTGGAAGCGTGTGAGCAGAAGGCTTTCCAAAGGCAATTTCATAAACAAAACGGTTCTCTTTCTCAGTCTGATCTTGAGGAGAGTTTTTATCTCCTGTTATTTCCCACATTGGAGAATCAGGTCCTGTCAGAGCACGTGGCTGGTGACAGGGGCCTTGTGGGCACATGGCAGCACCGGGAGGAAGCAGGGCAGAAATTCAGGGAGGCAGTTGCTGGGAAAGGGGAGGCAGTGCCAAAAAACCGTTGAAACTTTATTGGCAGTGAAGCAGGGTTGTTTGGGAAGGGGGATGGAAGGCTCCGTGTGATTCACAGGACGCGAACGCAGTTGTCTGTTCGTCTGGTCGCATTATCTGTGCCTTCATCTGGCCGTGAGGAGAGGTGTGCTGCAGGGTCCAGGGGCAGCCTGTGTGCCACCGTCCTTGAGCTATCTCATATCCTTCTCTGTGAGATCTTGTGACAATTCGTATTACCGTGAGTCATTGTTTCTTTAAAGCTCATTACTGGCAAGGGCTCGTAGCGAGACACCGAAGTGGTGTTGTGTTATCTATGCTTAACAGGGCTATTAATGTCTGTCACCACTGAAGTGTCATCCAGCAGAAATGTAATTCTGGGTTTCGGGTGCTGAGTCGCAGAGGTATGTTCAGCCTTTGTGTCCAGCCAGGCTGAAACTCAGCACTGTCAAGTGGTGTCTCAGCTTACCATGTTGGTATTAAAAGGTTTTGGTTTCACTCTAATATATCTGTATAATCGTGTCAGGGCCAGGAAGGATTGAGGAATGTTCCTCAGAAATCAGTTCTCACGCTGTACAAGCACCAAATCTTTTCTTAGCTAAATCCAGCATGGTCATCTCTGCCGCTTCTTTGTTTGGAGTTTTATTCCATGGTTCTGCATTGCTGGAAAAATAACATGAGTGTCACAACGCCTGGAGCTTCACAGAGCTCTCTTCCACCTAGGGTGTGATGGGAGAAGAGATTTGTCAACGTGGCATCATCACAGGGATACAGTCAGAACCATTCCTCAGTCCTTGCAGGAGCAAAGCCTGTCCTTTACACAATTCCTAAATTTCTGTTTCCTTTTCTCTTCCCAGCATTTCCCAGCACCCAGTCACACAAATTACTCATGGGTTATTGTGTTACAATTCTCCACCTGAATTAGGATTTTCTTAGGCTCCATCCATCAAGCATTTGATTCCTCTAGAGTACAGACAGAATAAAATTAGTCTGCCATTGCAGAAGGGGGAGTGACCTGCACATTTCTCTTCTAAACACGGTCATTTTAATAGATCCACACACCTCCATCCCTCCTGCCAGCAGTCCCACCAAGGGGACCATGGCACTTGAGAGGCATCAGCTTCCCAGAACAACCTCAGGTCTTGCCCAAAGCAAGGCACAGTTGGGCAGCTGCAGCTTGGGAAAGTTTCTGCGTTCTTGCCTCTTTTTTAATAAACTATAAACTATTTTCACACCTCTGCCCAGACTTCTTTCACACTTCTGCCTACACATTTCTCTGCTTTTTACCATCGCCTCTGACACATGCCTCTGAAAACACCTTGGACTGGTCGTAATTCTAGAACACTGATATGTATCAACGTAACTTTTTTTTTTTTTTGCAATGTTCTTTGAATCCAGTGCAAATTTTCTTTTATTTTTCTTTCCTTTTTTTTTTTTTTTTAAGGTCTGGTGTATGGCTAAAGACAATAAACTTGCCAAATATTTGCTGTCAGAAAAGATATTTCTGGCATTGACTGCCTTTTCTCATGTTCACAAAACAATTAGAAAAAATAGCAAGTAGATAACACACATTAGTACAGCAGTAACCTTTGCATTTACCCTCAAATTTTTTTTTTCATATATAGGTATTTTGCCTTCTAAAGCAATTAAAGGTGGGAAAGCATGATAAGGCTTTTTTGTCACCAGTAATGTGATATTTTTCTAGCAGAAACTTGGGGCCTTTCACTAAACCCTTGAGGCGATTGTTCTGGTGGATTTAGAGGTTTTCTTGGTTTCATATAGGGTTAGGATATCGAAGTGCCATCTACAATAACTTCCTTGTTCTTCTGTAATTTTCCTTTGGCGTGTGTTTGATACCAGCAGGCTTGTCCATTCCCATCTGCTCTGTATTGGTTTTATGCAAATTCTCTCTCATCCCTCTGCAAGTCCTTTCAAGTTAAAATATTGCTTCCTCATGCCCGCTTATATTACTTGTAATTCCTGCACAGTGACCTGCTAGCCACCCATATATTGGGCACAAAAGGCATAATCTGTGTGAATCAGATATCTCTTATCTCATCCCTGTTTGCATTATACATTCCCCTCACAATACACTTTTTCCACAATGCTCATCCATTTAATGCCCAAATACCTGAGGTCTCTTATTTCTGTCCAACATGCTCGTTGCATTACTCACGGGGAACTGATGAGCAGGGAGATAAAAAGACTTGCTGTAGGTGGTACAAGGATCTGTGCCATGGCCAGAAGAGAAAATAGGCTGTTTGAGCCCCAGCTCTGAAACCACTGGGTTTAACAGGAAAACTCTCCCTCTCAACACAGTTGCTCCCTGCAGCAGCTCTGTTTTTGTAAAGCCAGCCCATCACTGGCAGTGGGTGCAGGTGACCTTTTCTGTATGAAGTTCTATATTTTATCTCCTACAGAATTCCTAAAGTAGATTTTTTAAAAATATTTCTTTTTGTGGAAAGAATATCTCCTAAGGCTTGGTTCAGGTTTCAATAGTATAATGCTGGTTTGCCTTGAAAAAGTTTAGATGGCCTTGAAAGATTGTGTTAAAAATTGTGGCATTCTGGCCTGCACAGGGTTTAGTAACTGTGGAGACACCAACGGGAGAGCAGGGTTTGCTGTCAGATTAATTTACTGAAACTTGTTATTGGTCTCAGGACCTGCAAAATCTGTTCTCTTATTAAGTTTGATGAACAAGAGCAAATACCAATGGTAGAAATAACTTATTTTAATTATGAAGTTTTGTTAATCAATTGGTTGTATTTGTTACAACATAGGAGAAAACAATAATCTGTGGCATAAAATATAAATGATGTAAATGCCTGTAACATATCAAATAATTTCTCCTTAAATTTTCAGAGAAATATACTTGTCAAGTTTTGTTACATTGCTTTTTTGTTGGATTGTTTTATAAATTTGATTGCTTCTAAGAACATTACTGTTGATGTCAAAAGAAAAGCCATGGGCAGTCTAGATTTGGTAGCAACACTACTAATGCTTAAATTACCAGAAAAAGGGAAAGATAGGAATTTGTTTAACTACTTTGGTGCCCAACAGAAAACAGTCTGCTACAACGTCAAGTACACTGTGTGCTCTTTGGCACTCTGGCTGATCAGAAATGCAGTTTTAGGCTTCAAAGAAAGGTCACCTTATCTGAGAACCTTTGGTTACCATAGGGCCATTTCCAGACTTTTGCTTCCACTTTTGGTTATTCTCAAGAGATATGGATGTACACAGAAGCCCACCCCAGGTGATATTCATGGGCTTAGAACTTCTGAAGTGAATGGCTCCGATTCTTTCTCTCATAATGGTGTAAATTTGAAGTATTCTCACAGAGCAGAAATGCAAAACTTGCAAAAATTGTGACATTTCGTGAAATATCAGGTGAAAATATCACAATGGCTCCTCCTGGCCTTAACATCTCTGCCTTTAGGATTTCCAGCACTGTAATGTAGAAATAAATAAGACAAGGATGATTCTGATTTAATTTTTTTTCCTGTCTGAATTCTGTAACACAATTGCAAACTTGCCCTCACTTCTCAGCTACCTCTGTGCAGATGGAGCATTCAGTAAATATGCCCAAGATATATGGACTGCAATTAAAACAGCCTGTAAGAATGCAAGAGCCTAATGGTCTAATTTTTCAATTATGTCAATGTCTGTGGGAATGGAGGTTGTGCTTATTATCTTCCAGAGGGCACCTTTCAGACAGCAGGGCCCGAGTCAGACAGGAATCTGGGTTTGCAGGAAGCACAGGCAGCTCCAGAGACAGCATTTAATGTGAGTGCTGCAGTGTGCTCTGTCCCACAGGGAAGGGCAGCACAGATAAAGCTCACAGCACATGCAGAATTCACCTCTGGTGCCTCCCAGCAGCCAGCTGCTAGATCAGAAGGTTTTGAATTCTTTTTTTCCAACGGAAGGTAACATCTGGATTAACCAGGTTAAAGTTGTGAGACTCCACATAAGTGTAAAAAGGGAGGGTGGTGTTGAGCACAGCAGAAAGTGTGGCCATAAGGAATGTTCAAGAGATTCCCCAAGCTGCTTCCTATCAGACCTGAGCTGCTGGTCACCTGCAGTCCATCCCAGCTCTCTGGGTTTGCTTCCAGGGCTTCAGCTTCCCTGCAAACCTCCCTGAATCCCCTGCAGGGTGTTACCCCAGAGCAGCACCAGCTGGTGTATGGTGTGGACAGTGGGTAAAGCTCAATGTTCCTGTGTCACTGTTTTGCACACATGGTCCTTACACATCTCTGAGGGGCAGAATAGCAAGGAGGGAGAAACATTTGTATTGTCCTCATATAGCCCGATTTTTCCAAGGCTGAGTGTTCCCACTAAAGCTGGTCATACAGGATTAGTGTCAAAGGGGTGTTCAGATGTTCAGGGCTGATAAAAAGTGGTTTGCCAGCATTCAGAGCCCTCGAGTCCATGTTCAAATTAAAAAAGAGACCAGCAACGTTAAAATAGTTGAGGAACAAAAAGCAAAAGGAAAAACCTCCTCAGTTATCTATGATAACACCATTGTTTTCTTTTTTTATTATCTTGCTTGTTACACGCCAATGAGAAACAACCACAGATCGTCAATAAGGTTTTTAATTGCAAAGATTTCCTGTGACGTGAGTGTTAATGAATGTCAAGGCAATAACACAAAAGACATTACTTGTTTAATGATTGATAGAACAAGAAAAGCACGAGGTCTTTTGCAGGATAAATGACTACTGTTCTGTGTTCCTTTACATTAGCAGTATCAACACTTAGATCACATGGCAGGAGATAATGGTCCAGGAGATAAAGTACAGAATCACAGTCTGTTATACAATAACAGACACAGTAATGATAATTAATGTGCATTTCTTTGGCAATTCTCAGAGCTGTCAGTGCTGAGCCATGGGGACCAGTGCTGTTGACTGAAATGGGAGCAGGACAGGGCACTTGGTTGTTCCAGAGATTTTGACTTTTGCTCTGCTCCAAAGATGTCTTAAACTCTTTTCTTGTCAGATGGTTTAAGTGGACATACACATATGTGGTAGATTTTGCGTGTTCTTATAGTAATATGCCTTCAGTTCCCAGATCTATATGACCGGAAAAAAGGGTGTTAAAACACAGAGTGTGATGGGACACTCAAAATAAACTCTTGGGCTTTGGCAGGAAGGATCAACATCAGGATACCTACTGAAGGCTCATCATTTTTCTCTTCACTAGTTGACATATAGGATGGGGGCTTTCACAGGGAAAAAAAAAAAAAAAAAAAAAAAAAAGAGAAACATTCTGGCCAAGGCCTCCTTCACTGTCAAAAGGTAACAGGGAAGGTTGGACAAAATCTGGTTTGTTTGAGCAACATTTCAGAGTGTGGGCAACAGGCCCTTGCATGGCTTTGGGTATAAACTCCACGGAAAAGTTGTACAGCTTCACTTTGGTTTATATGGTTTCTGACACACCAGGCTTCATTGGACAATACACACTTGGCAACTTCTGACCAGTTTGCACCACGAGGCTTTGAGAGCCCCTGGAGCTCTGCCGAGTGAGCAACTGTCTCCAAATATGTGCTAAATCCGAGAAAGCCTTCGCGGTGAAAATTAGTTCATGGTTTGGCAAAATGTTTGAGGAGTCAGAAAAATATTTGGATGAAACCTGGATGGTTTAATTATTGGCCTTGAATCACAAGTTAATGGAGCTGCACATGGCCTTTGGTTTCAGAATGTGGCACTGGATAATGTTTCCTCCTTTTTGAGAGCTCTGTTGGTTTGCAGCTACCAGTGTTGGCACGGAGCTCCTGCTTGAAAGCTGCACTGGTAAAATTGTATATGTTTCATGCCTAATAAGAATGTTATCGAAATTAATAATATAGTTTACAGTGTTTTAAAATATTTTTTTGAACTAGAGCATCTCAGCTTACTCCAGGTTAAAAATTCCTGAAGTTATAAAAATCCCTTTGTCACTTTTGCAAGTAGGATCACGTTTGTCAGCTTTGAAGTAAATCATGCAACTGGTTTTTGTCCTCGGAAAGCCCACCAAAGCTATGTTTGAGCTTTACTCAAGTAAAGTATGCACAGCCTCATGCCATTTATCTTCTTTTAGAAAAAGCAGCTCCCGAGGAGTCTGTCAATAACCAGCTTGACCCACCAGCCTGTGTTTCCAGGTGTACCTGCCCTGGGCAGCATGGTGAGGGTCTGGAGAGGTGTCAGAGGCCCTTGGACAACCTGGAGGGGATACAGGGCGTCCTGAATGGGCTGAGTTCAGATTTTGCTCCTCTGGGGTACAAGACGTTCTCCATTATCCTGCTAAGCTGGTTTTGGGCAATGCTACAACATTAAAAGTCTCCCCGTCCTGGCTGTGCATCCTTCTCTTCATCCCCTGTGAGTTTTGAACTTTCAGAGCTCAGCCCCACTTTGGAAGTGACTGAACTGTGTCAGGAGCTGCTTGTGTTGAAGGCAGGAAGCAGAATAACAGCTTAAAGAGGTTTGGGGTGTTTTTTCAGTGTTAGACTTCTTTAGCTGTGATGCCAGGGAGGGCAGCAGAGCATGGAAATTGTGAGCTGGTGTCTCCTGGGCTGGGCTCTGTCCTGCTGCCTGGTGCTCAGCCAGGCTTCCCCATCTCCTTGTTGACCTTCCAAGAGAGCCTCAGAGAGCCTGCTTGCATCAAGTGAGAGTCATTAATCTGTGCATTTTGTTTAAACAAGTTAGTAGTCACTTAAAAAATTCTGGTGGACTTTTCAAGCAGTTCTGCAGACTCTACACATGTGCAACAGCAAGTGTTGGACTGGGAGGTGTGCATTCAGCAAAAAATTGGAAAAAGGGCAATGCAAAACAAATGACCATAAAAAAATTTTGGCTTTAAACTGTTCCATCAAAAATACTCTGATTCAGGCTTTATTTTGGCTGTTCTGCTATGAAGTGCTGCAGAGGTTACTCCTTAAAAACATGGGGGGAAAAAAATAATTTAGGGGAACCATAAGAGATTGCGTATCTCTACATAAAGCCCTGCACAAGATATCCTGAATTTTATTTTTCCAAATTGCCTCCTAGTCAATTTAAACCCACCACGCTTTGATCTCCATCCTGCAGACCAAGTAGTTTTTACGTCTCTATTTCACTCACAGACTCAGGACGGGTGATCAGCAGGTAAGGGAACTTCTACCTGTCACTTCCAATTTTAGGATCAGCACCCAGAATCAGGAAATCACTAAAGCATGTGCCTGTCTTGCAGCAAAGGTTTCCTTGTGTGGTGGTGTCCTCCCAAAAGGTGTCCTCCTCTGTCTCCTCAAGTACCAAATGCTTGAAATTGGGCCAACCCAGGGAAGCTGCTTCTTCCCTTGCACTGTGAGAGGATCAGACCCCTGAGAGCCCAGAGACTCAACCCCATTGACTTCCCACTGCCCTTCCCAGGGAGTAAAGGCTGGGAGAGCAGGAGCACCCTCTGGGCATTTCTGTTGTCCCCTTGGTGGAACAGCACTCGCCACTTTCCTTGTGGGAGCATGTTGAGGCACTAATGAAATGCACAAAGCAAAGAGGCTCATCCATATAAATGGGTGATTTAAATAATGAGGAAGGAGGAAGGATGTGGTTCAGTGTCAGTACTGATTAATTAGGGCATAAAATAAATAACCCTCCTAACAACATTGGCTGCTTCCACTATAACTTACTCTATTAGCGGGTGATGGAGTTAATACAAGTGACAGTGTAATTACAGGTTAGTTAACTGCCCTGTTATGATGTTTGCCTAATTTTAGGGGATGGACCTACTTACACGCTCACATTTTCCTATTGCAAAGAAACCCACAGCAAAGGGCTGATAAAAGTTGGTTGCTAATCCTGCAGTTTCACCACTCATCAGGCACAGTTTTTCTGCTCCCCCCTTTGTGAAAGTCAACCACACTGATGCCAAAAGCCTGGAATAATTCCCCTGTGTGCTTGTTTGATGTCACAGCTGAGGTCAGGGCTGGGTATTGTGCTCTTGCGAGTAAGCACGGTTATCTAACCTGTGGCCACACAATGAAATGATGAACAGATGTGAACAGTGAGTTTTTAACATCTTAGCTCCTTTGTATGGAAGTCTTATTGAAATGTTTAGCCTGTTAACTCTATGAGTTAACTCTATGAGTGTCAGGCAAAAGCAAGAAAATATACACCAGGATTTACAGGGTTTTGGAGTGGATTTTTAAACCCAGCGTTGCTGCACAGCAAATAACTGCTGAGGTAACAAGCCCTTTACATTTAATACTTTCATGGCTGCTGGCCAATGCTTCCTCAGCTTGCAGTGTGGATCACAAATTTCTCACAGAAAGAGAACAAATGCAGAGTTAGATCTCCTAAATTATAATGCATTACAACACAAACTTCCGATTAACAGAGGCCTTCAAACATGATATCAAATCCTTAGTTTGTTTAATGGCTCTGTGAAAGTCCTGAAGCTATTCCTAAATGTTTTTAGCTGCTGGTCAGTGCTTCTTATTTTATTTCCTGTGGGATGAGAGGAGAGGGGATGATGAAATCAGACAGTATGCACATATCATGATGATGTGGCAGTGGTATTGATATGATATTCTTAAAGTCTCTGTTGGTCAGTACAGCTGAAAATGAGATCTGTAAATGGGAATTTGTACAGCCTTAACTACAGGTGATGCTACCACAGCCATATACAATATATTATTGTGCAGGGCTTGTATAAGGTCCGGTACTTAAATAATTACTCTGCTTCCCAGGGTTATTGTGATTTTTTTCTAAGCTATCTGAAATATATTGCAACCTCACAGAGCCTCAGTTTCCCTACTTTTTGAGTTACTTATACTCTAGGATTTGGGGCAAAACATCCAAATTGTCATTTGCAAGAGCAGCAAAGCTTGATTCTTCAGAACTCAAGGCAAATATCCATATTTCTATTTCAGTGCAAGTTATGGCATTATCCTTTTTTTTTACACTTTTTTTATGTTGTAGAAAGTCACTTTGAATTCAAATATAAAATGAGGCCATCCATCATGTTAGCAATTTAATTACCTCAGTATATATTTTTTCAGAAAAAAACCAACAACCAAACACAACAAACCACCTCTATTATTTGTTGTGTGTATATATCTTATTACAGATTCATGGCCTGAGGACAGGCAGGGCTGTCAGCAGGGCAGTCCTTGTGGTTAGAAATGCCAAGATGGGGAGCAGATAAGACATGAAGTCCTTGTGCCTCCTGTTTGGGTCTGCTCTGCTCCGTGTTTGCTTGGGGCCTTACCTGTTAGATTCCCTGTAATCTTTGTTGCAACAGTGAAATGATGCCTTGTAAAGCAATGAAGCGTGACAGGGATATTGAAAGGGTCGAATGAGGTAGAAATGTGATATTTTCTATCTTCTGCGGGCCCAGGAAATAGGAGTCAGGCTGCTGAGCTGGGATTGGGCATTCAGCATCGCTTTCGTGGCAAGAAAGTTGTGAGATTTATTGTTTGGTGCTTACAGAAGAGACAAAGTAAGCAATGCCCGTGATTTATCTAATTGTTTAACCATCTGGTTTCACAGCGACTGAAGATTAGGCATTGAGGAAACTGGGAAGCTACAAATGGTGAGGTGGGATGGGGACAAGGGCTTTTATTTATTAAACTTTTCCTGGTAAAATTCTGGTGTTCATCAGTGATAGAGACAAATTTCATCATTTGCACTTTTTTCCTTTCTTTAAAGGGTTGGATAATTTCATGGCCAATAGAATGTGGAGCAATAAAAGCTGATATAATGAGGAGTGTAGTGAAACGACATGTTTTAGGGCATGAGTGGATCCAGGAGTTGGGGTGGGAAAGGAAACCTCACTGTCATGCCCACATCTCATGGCACAAAGCTTTTTCTTTTTCTTTAGCTAGGACAGACGTGGGACAACATATATGTGATTTTAAGGAGCACTCTGGTCCCACTTAAGCAGCCCCAGGATGGGCTATTTTTGACATTGAGCTGGTTTTTTCCATTTTAGCACATTTTCCACAACAAAAACTGGTGGATCTTGTCACTGCAGAGAAATGGCATCTTTTGTGGGGCTTGAAAGAGACAGGGAAAAATCACACATGTGACATGACTTAAGTGGAAGAAATAGAAGGACAATATTTAAAAAGGACACAATCACTTTTATTCTCTTGGGTAGAAACCCACCCTGTGGCATAGATGAGACCAGATACCCTTTCATTCCCCCTGTTGTCCAACATCAGTCTTCATTAGGAGTTTTGCCCTACCAGGGTCCAAAGATCTCAGACTTTTGATTAGTTTCAGCTGGGCTTGAGTATCAAACCTGAAAAAACAGTTATTATGTCTGCACATGTTACTTTTCCATAAGCAAAGGCACATCCTACAAATAAAGTCTTTGGGGAGGTTTAAAACTGGCGTGCAACAGCAAGAAGAGAGAAACAAGCTGGCTTGCTTTGTATGAAAGACTACACAGGTATCGCCCCCAGAAAATTTGTCAAGTCAACACCTAATGATGGCTTAGCTGCCGGGCTTGGCCATGCAATATTTAAATCAGGCTCTGGTTTTTTACACCTTGGTTTTTCACATGTGGAGCCTGAGTGAGTGAGGAGAAACAGAAGCGCCGTGTGAGCATTTCTCCCCGGGAGCTGCTGCAGCTCTGCTGAAGTTTGGCCATAAACTCTTTAGAATTCCAGGTCTCTGGGGAAAGCTGGGGTGATTGTCCCCACAGCTGTTAAAAACTGATCCTCCAGGAGTTTGTAAAGCACCACTGGTGAAGGGAGAAGACTTTCCAGAGGCAGGATGGTCGCCACAGGCAGCAGGTGAAGTGTAGAGCCCAGGGAGGGTGGGCAGAGCGGTGCCAGCAGTGGGATGGTCACTCTTAGTCCAGGACACTGGGAGCAGCTGATAAAAAACTGGTTCCCAAGCAGGAAGATGTGGCCTCAAGGCAAAACCAGTGTCCAGCCTGGAGCTGTTGGTGATTCTCCTCCTTGAATAAAGGAAATTATTTTCTGTCAGAAAATATGAATTTATTAAACCCAAGAGGTTTTCATGAGAATCTTCCCCTTGCATTGAAGTTTTCCCTTTGGAAATGTGCCTCATGGTTGGGTGTGGTGGTTCTAGGCACAGAAAATGTGACTGCCCTGGGTGGTGAGTGTGTCTGCAGAGTGCCAGACTCCAGCCAAGCTGGTGACACCTTTTAAGAGCCAGTTCAGCTTGGGCAGGTATTTGATCTGAGCAGGGAGTTAAACCCAGCTCTCGCATATCCCAGCACATGTCCTGACCACCACTGTCTGAAGACACCAACTCTCTCCTTGAGGTTTTGGTCTCATCTGAGAGAGAGACTAGAAATCATAGGAAATTCAAAAAAATGATTGACAAAAAAAGAGCATGGAAGGTTTTCCTTTTCAGCATGTGGCTTCACAGCCACCTGAGTCACTGAGGGCATGAAAAGGCGAGGTGGTTCCATTCCCCTTCCAGGCTTTTTGGTTTATGAAAGCAAAAAGTGTAGCAGGTGCTATTTATCAGCTGTCTTCTGAAAGAAGGTGACTATGAAGATACCAAAGAACACTTGGTATCTTCATCCACACAGCACCTGATAGTGATATTGTTTCACTGCAGGAAAAAACATTGATTGGTCTTCCAATAGAGCACCAGTGTTTTGTGGGAGAGGGCTTGTATTTCCACACTTTTAATCAGAAAAATTGAAGTGACTTATTTAAAAATTAACTTTTGTTTTCAGTTTTCCCATTTTGTTTCTCCAGTGTCAGCATATTTCTTGTTTTGAGATATATATATCATAGAATCATTTGTTTACATTAAATACAATTTTGTAATGCAACATTTTTTCTCCTAACATTTTTCTGGCTTTAAAACACAAATTAAAAATGAATGGACTTAACCTAAGCAAGTTTAAATATTAAATGAAATATTGACTTCTGTGGTTAAGTGTCTCTGAATCCAGGATTTTTTCCCGAGTATTTGTTTCAAGGGCAGCATTGTTTTTTTTGTTTTCAGCTCCTATTCAGAGGTTTTTTCCCAAAATTTGAAATTTACCATTTCCACGCAGCTATGGCAATTCTATAAACTGGGATTTCCAGGGTATAAAAGAGTTTCATAGGCAGCTGAAATGCTCGGAAATATCATGGTAGAGTTAAGAACTGAATCTATGTTTATCTTAATCCCAGTCCAGTGATTTAGACAGAGGGATTTTAACATTTCTTCTCTTTGTGACCACAGTGCCAAGAGCTGGATGGGAGCTTTACTGAGTGTAAGAATAGATGCTCATGCCCACTGAAAAGTGCTACTAATGTTGCTTTAATAAAACATAAATTCTGAGCCATTCTCCCTGCCAGGCTGACAGGGGGGTGCTGTACTGAGCTTTTCTGGGCTGTGCAGCAGGCAGGGAGGCTGAGCTGGGAAAGCCACGCTGGCTGGATGCAATCCAGGGAGGAACTCCACTCAGAGCACAGCCAAGGCTGGAGAACTCCTTCCATGGCCATTACAGTCAGAGCAGGAGTGCTTAACTGAGCTAACAGGGAAATGTGATTTTGGGGAGGTTCTCCAGAGGTTTGGGGGACACTCAAGGGGCTCTGGGTGCAGGGAGCTGCCTGCAGAGGCTCCTGGTTGGCATAGGGGATGAACCTCTACAGCAGACCTGCTGGGCAATGAGCACATTCCTCATCCCTCTGGAACTGTGCACTTTCTGGGTGTGCTCGAGTCGAATCCAGGGTTTTCAGCTGCTTTAAGGGTGCCTGGGTAAAATGCAACAGCCTGAGCTATGCATTCAGATGGGATAGCTGCCTCTGCCCTTCTGTCTTGTGAGTGCACCAATAAATCTGACTCAATGTTAGCCAGAATCTGAGTTGGCTATCTGTGTGCCCAATACTAGTTTTTAAGCCAGGTTGATGGTCAGCATCTCTGTCTGAATGGGATGACCCAGTATTAAAACTGGGCAATTTTGATACTTGGGCAAAACGTGTGGATGCAGTTACAAACACTGCCTTTTTTTTAGTGACAGCCCTTTTCAATCCAGTGGGGAGGGAGGATCTATCATTTGTTTTTTTTTTAGATAATGACAAATAGAAAGAAACATGCTGCTTGTTTAAACTGACAACTCACAGGTTTAGCATTTGAATTGGGCAAATTTGTACAGTGTGTTTTTGAAACCAAGGAAGTATTAATCTTAACCCATTTATGCAGTGATCCAAAAACAAATATAGCTTTTGTAGCCAAAACTTAAGGCAGGCTTTTCCAACTTTGAGTTGTGACTCTGTTTCAGATTCAGTGTTGGACAAACATGACATCCAATTATTTTGTACAGATTAAAAAAATTAAAAAAGAAAAAGAAAAGTAGTTAAAGGAGAATGAGCAAGTAGCATGTCTGTCTTTTCCTTTCTCATGCCGAAAGCAGGGAAACACACTGGGCTGAAATCTCACCAGAGAGAATGCCATGTACCGCTGTTAACAAAACGACAACTATTTCATACTTAATTTTTATAAAAATGACTTTAAAAAGGAGTCAGGGTTCAAAGCAGGAAGTTCACTAATAGGTCTGAAGCAAACGTGTTCCTGATTACACCCCATTAAGAAGGTGGAATGCAGCGAGTGCTGCTTCCCCCGAGGAAGCCTCAGCGCACGCGATGTGAGGCTGCAGCCAGCCCAGCAGACGATGCCAGACCCGCTGACCCTGGGAATTTTGCAGTATATTTTCAAAGATAATGTGTCTTTTGGGCTTCAGTGGCAGGGAGGGAGAGAGGGACTTTGATGCGCAGATTTCGAAAGGGTCTGGAAGAAGATCAGTTAATTGCGTGTTTTGTTCTCAAATGCATTTGTTCATCTCTAATAACACATTAAAAACTCAGAAGTGTCTTAAGCTTTGCAATATTTTGGCGTGCTCATTTTTTCCACGACTGCCTTGTGTGCGTCCAAAGCAATGATCCCGTTCCAAGTGGTTTCTGGTGAGGCAGAGCTGTGTGATTCCTTTGAATCATAACATGAGTCTGGTATGAGTCTTGTCGTGATGTGTCCCTGTCTGTGGAATATGAGAAATTTGTTCATTACTTTTCATCAGACAATCCGATGGAAAATAAAGTTCACATGGCGAAACTGTAGAGGCAGAGAGAGGTGATATTCCAGGGACCACTTTTCTTCTCTGCCTATTGGTCTGAATACCCAGGGAGAAAAATGCATCACTGATTTCTCTGTGATTAACCATCCCTGCAGGCTGCTGGGAAACCTGCACATGCTGGTTTGGAGGTAGGACGAAGGGAAGGAAGGCTTGGGCATCTTATCAGAAATCACACCACTAATGCCATCAGCATTTCTTGGGAAGGTTGGGTTATAACTCAGCTTTATAACTGGGAATTTGTACCTATGCCAGCCATCCCAGGGGGTGCGGATTTTAAATGCACACACATTTCATTCTGCATGACAACACCTTGAAAACGTAGGTTAGTTAAGACAAACCGCCGTCAATTAAGTTTATTGGATGATGTCAGTGATGTAGGTGATATATATATACATAATCATGGATTTAGAAAAAGGCCCACTCGTCTCTGGATCTGCAAACAGTTTGTCAATAACAGAAGAAAATTTATAGTGACAGTCAGTGGGATTTTGCAATATGCAAAATGGACTTAATTATCAGCATGAGAAATCACTGTGGGAAGAGTGAGGATTTTGATTTGTGTTTTTGTTCTTCATTTTGAAAAAACACCATCTGTCAATAGCAGAATTATTTTCATAGCCATTTCCTATGGATTTACTAGAAAGAGAGCCATGTAGTGCACTTCAGCTGGAGCTGGTGGTCCCTAGCAAGGTGCACACAGAAGCAGCCATGCCTGGTCCAATAGATTTTAATTATAATTAGACACCAGGTAGTTTAATTTTCCCTAGTGCAATTTTTTGCCAGTGGTAGATGATGTTGCTAACAGCTGACACTGAATTTTCACAGCATTTTATTTAATTGCAAGCTGTGAGCAGTGACAATGAAGAGTAAAGGAATGAAGACTTCAGACACTGTCCCAAATTAGGTATCCTGGCTTTGGTAATTCTGTTTTGAATTTCTAAAGGAAATAATTAAATTGTTATCTTCACATTCTGAGAATTATTCTTCTTAGATCTCAGTGTGTAATTCCTTCTACTTTGGACTACAAATGTACTTGTGACTTTTTCACCTCAGGTGTCTTCAGCTCAAATTAAAGCCAAAAAGATTGCACTGGGATTCTTGTCTTCCACAGCCTTCCAATGGGACCAAAAATTGCACTGGGTTTCAGAAAGAATATGATTCAAACTCATATTAGGTTAAACAGATTTCAGTGTGGCCAAAATATGTATTAAGTATTATAAGGGTTATAACTTTAATTAATGACATTTGTAGTTGTTAGAATATTTATATAATTATTACTAACAGTAAAAATATTAAAAAGCAAGAGCAATGACCTTAGCTTCAATACAGGATTTGCAGTGCAAGCCATTGGGTACCCTGAGGGATGTCCCATCCACTGGCACACTTAGAAATAAGGCATTTGGTTTGCTGACTCGATTGGTGTGGTTGCAGTGCAGGATTTAGCCCTTCAGTTTTCAGCCCTTCAGTTTTCTCTTCTCTCCTTCTGTTTTTCCCCTTGGCAGGGTGGGGGAAGGCAGCCTCAGCATGTTGGGGATTATCTAAGGGCTCAGGCATTGTGCTGAAGTGTGCTCTCCAGGACTGATTTCATATTTGATCAGTCTCTCAAGATGGGTTTCAAATCCAATATTGATGCATTTTTTTCTCAGGACTGTGAGTTGTTTGACAATTCCTGGGAGTGACTCTTGTAAGGGCTTAACCCCCTATTTGCTTATACAAAGTAAACAGTTGCAATAACAACTTTGGTAATTTCCAAATCCCTGCTCCTTAGTTTATTAAGTTAGTACAAACTGTGCACTGGCCTGTTCTCTTGCAGGCTACTAATGCTGGATTTGTGTGCTGGATTTGTGTGCTGGATTTTGTGTGTTGGAGTTTGAAGCAGTGTCCATGCTGTTAGTAAGCTTGACCATCTCTCCTTTAGTGTGTTACAACTCCTTTACTATTGGTTTCAATGTCCTCTCCCTCAGCTGTACTTACTCAAGTCTGTGCTTGGGTCTGGCTAATGGTAATTGATCCAAATGAAATTAAATTGGAGAAAAGCCATTGCATAAGAAGAAAGATCTGTGTGACTTTGTCTGGACTGATTGCTTCTCAAATCCTCGACTTTTCTCACAACCACTTCTTCCACAATGTCGTTCCAATTCACCAAATCAGATCTTAAATTATCTCCTCTGCTTCTGATCCAATGACTTTCTGAGTTTATTTTTGTTTTTCCAGTTGTGTTGCTTCTTGCCTGGCAGTCATGTTCCAGCTATAGCCTTGCTCACAGGGCAAAGGTGCTCAATATTCCACGTACTGCACGCTTCTTCTCTCAGGGCAGCTGTCATTTGCACTGATCATGCTTATTTTTGCACAAAGTAATTTGTATTCTTGTGGGGTTTTTTTCCAATACTGATGAAGAAAGGAGCTTCAGCATCTCAGGTGCATGTTTTGACACACGTTTTCTCACAAAGTGATCTGTGGTTCAGAAGTAGGTTATCCTTGTGGGTCAAGAGCTGTTGCTTTAACTAGTGCTCATGCCTTGTATTCATGAGAGGCTGTAATTGATTCCCATCTCTTTTATGGAATAGTCCTATTTTCTCACTGAATAGACGCTTCTGGTTCTTTTAAAGGCAGCATTCATCTCAATCAGCTCACTGTTGCTTTTTCACTACTGTCACCCAAGGAGGAGACCATCAACCTCCTCTTCCCCACTTCAAACCTTAGCATTCAAATACTCATTTTCTGTCTAGGTAGATCTCTAGTCTCATTGAAGAGCTTCTCCCCAAGAGCAAGCAAAATACCACGGGTATTGAGGTTTAAGATAAATTACTAAATGTTTGAAACTCTGCTTTAAGGTGTCTTTAAAATAGGTGGATTCTGGGGGAGGAAGCTGAAGGTGAAATAAGCTGAGTATTTCCAGAGGCTGTACCTAATAACATGGACTTGTGCTGCAGCCTCAGAGCTTAACATTGTAAAACTGCAGAATCAAAGGGCTGATAGAAAAAGTTAAGTGCAAATTGGGTAAAATAAGAGGAGATCAATGTTTGTAACCTGCCATGAATTGGGCACTCAGTCTCTGTTCTCCTGTTGCATTTTGGAAATCTGTAAGTACCTGGACCTTGTGCCAACAGGATCCATGGCAAATAAAGCTGCATGTGGGGAATAAAAATGCCCAATTCACATCTAGGGGGTGTGGATTTTTCCCCCATTGCAGCATCTCTAAGTACTGCAAAAAATAAATAGCTTGGCATTGGTTATTGATTTTTACTGTTTTCTACCAAAGGAGAAATTAAATGTCCTTTTGGCCACCTCTCTGCAGTCACCTACTTTTTGCACCTTTTTTGGAGCACATGGGACAATTTGTTTCGTAAAAATTTACTCAATGGGAATAGATATAGGCACAAACTGGCATTAAAACAAACTGCTTTCACCAACATTTGAAAGAGAAGGAGAATGTCTTAAGATTTCTACTTTATCGCATCATGACGTGTAACTCCATAGTGCAGGCCAGAAGCAATAGGAATGAGAAACCAGAGCCCTGAAAAATATTTGCCAGGAAACGTGAAACCCCATGGAAAGTGCTGCCTGTTGAAGGCAGCTGTCTAGGCTGAGGTTTGCAACGTTTTTGCACAAACCTAAGCTCAGTTTCCAGTAAAACCTGGCCTGATTTATCATTTCAAATCAAAGCCAGGTGGGATTTCATGTGATTGCGGCTGAGATCCACAGCCTCTCAAGGTTTTTGCTCCCTGAGCTAAGGCAATGGAACCTCTGTCAGACAGTGATTTTTTTTCCCATGGACTCCTGCAAATTGACACTGGCACGGTTTATATGAGGACAAGGTTTTGATGTGGCTGGAGGGCAAATTTCACTAGAGAAATGTTGTGTGACAACTGACCTGATGTTCTCCCACACTGTGGGGCCTCAGCCCCAAAGCTGGTGTGATACCCAGGGCTTGAGTTATAGCCTAGAGTGATATAATCTCTGAAAGGGCCTTAAATCTGATATAACTGCAATTAAATTCTTCCATAGTGGGCATGCCATAATCCCATCATAATTGCCAGCACGGGTTAACAGCACTGCTCATATGGCACATAAACAGCAGAAAATGCATGCTCCAATGGATTTTTCTTTTCCCCCTTCATATTGGCCTGATAGAGTAATAGGCAATTAGGAATAGTTGGAAATTCCTTTAGAATTTACCATTTAATTAAGATACTCATAATAAATAGCCCCAGGCCACCAGCATGTGCACCAAATCCTCAGGTTCTCCCTGCCTTGCTTCCCAAGCTCCTCCATTTCCTTGGAGTTTGGCTGGAAGTTTGGACACCGGAGGCTCTGAGCTCTGTTTTTAAGTCATTTTGCATAGGGTTTATGGCATTTTGTGGTGCTGGTTTTAGCGCAGAGATGAAGAAGTTGGTCACACACTCCTGTGTTAAATCGATGCCCTACATCTTGCTGTTTACTTTATCACCAGGGAGGAAGGGTGGAGAGGTGGGAATGGTTAGGGAGCAGAGGAGGAAGAGAGAGAGAGGTGTTGAAGACTCAGGTGAATTGAATTTCTAGTGAAAATACTTTAACCTGGTGGTATAATTTCATCTTCTGAAGAGATGAATTCATGAAGGATCCAATTTCACCTTCATTTTGCTTACAGCTCTCACTGATGTCATTAAAACATACAATCCTAGGGACAGGCAGGATATATGGGCCAGGCTTTAAAAATCCATAAGGATCATTAAAAAGTGAAGTTAAAATATTCATTTGCCCATGAATGGCACACAAAGACATTAAGCCTTTGATGGCTTTAGGCTTCTGAACAGAGAAACAGGGATTAAAGTAGATTTCACAAATAAACAAATAAATAATCTCAGTAATGTCTCCACAGTAATGTGTTCAGACTCAATTAAACTGTTCACCAACAGAAATGCATATCTTGAGAGAGGCTGATGCTCCAGCAGAAGCCACGTTGGGGTAAACACTTTTAAAAAAGTTTTATCTGAGAAATGCAATCAATAAATGCCAGGCTATATAGCACAATGACTTCAGCTTTCCTGCAGTGGGACGGCTACTGTGAACTTCAAACCTCCCTGGCTGCAGGCAGTGGCAATCCACCTGCACCAGAGTGTTTGCCCACAGTTTTATGGGGTTGGCTGCCACAAAGCTTCCCCACACTTCAAAAGGTACAGCTTTACCTCGGTACTCTTTGTCCCAGAAAGGGATTACAAGGTGGCCTGGGCAAGCTCATGCTATTTCTGGTGTGCTGTCTTGGAGTTGCTCAGACACAATTGAGAGCTGGGTAATTGTTTTATGGGTTACTTAGCAAATCCAGACATATTTATTTAGCATAAATACGCCGATAAGTGAGAACTACTGAGATGGTTCCACGTTCTGTGCATCTCCTCAGTTGAGTGCTTTACCACACAATCCCTGATAGAATAAGAAGGATCTTTGACATCATATTGTGTGTTTAAACTAGCATCCTGCATCAGCTGTTGAATTTCTTGAAATAATCATTTGGGGTCAGATAACTGCCTTAATAAATGTTCTTGAAATGGCAATTGATCTGTAAACAGCACTAAATGATGTGACAGAAAATGTAGCAGCTCAACTGAGAGATGGTGTGTGTCTGTTCTCAGCATTTGCTTGGCAGATAATGCCAGAAAATTGGATGTACCTCTTGTAGACTTTGATAATTCATAAATCTATTGAACAAGGTAAGCTCCATCATTAAGCTTTCATCTTTTAGAAGCAAGTTGGCTAGAATCTATTTACTTTACCAAGCTTGTTCACTGATAATGCATGATTTTTAAATTTCCCTTTGTGCATTCCTTAGCTAAAGAAAAACACAGCTGTGTGTGAGACAAATTCTATTTATTTTCTCGTTAAGAAAAGTACAAGAAGATAGCATCATTTGAAAGCTAATAATAAAGAACTACTAAAGAACGCCCTTCATCTGTTTGCTCTGCCACTTTACGAAGGCTTTCCAAACAATCTTTTCAGCTGTATTAGTAAGGAAAGATATCTTAAAAGTCAAAGGAAGACAAAGTTAATGCATTTATAGAAGTACCATTTCAGATAACATTTTACCTGAGTGTTTAGATTAGTTAAATATTAGAAAGGTAGAGATAATAGAGTTTTTTGTATTCATAAATGTGGAAAGTTGCATTTTCAGGGCAGTGGAGTGTAAGGCATATCAGAGGTTTATCATCCTGGAATGTGTGGGGAGCTCTGTGCCCATCCACACTGGGAGGCTGCAGGGTGCTCCCTCCTGCACCAAAACCCACTGGAGAACATGAATGCGTTGGTTTAGGTTTGTAAATCCCTTTCCCCTTCATTTTCTATCCATAGTTAAATATTGGGAATTAGGAAAATTACTTGACACTAGTCAGTTACTTGCCTGGAGCCAGTGAAACAGTGCAACACTGAGGGAAATTCACTGATGGAATGAAGGAAAACGAGACCAGGAAAAAGCCTGGCCATTTTCAGGGCCTTCTGCACACCCCATGGGCACATTGAGTTCCTCTGGCATTGCCATCCCCTCTCTGCTCATCCAAACCTGAGGATGAGCCCACAGCCTTGCAGAGCTGACCACTGGAAACACATGCAAACTCCTTGCAGAGGGGTGCAGCAATCCTGCCAGCAATCCCAGCCACTCTTTTTTGTCTCGTTACCATCCTCGCAGTCAAATCTTCAAATATATGTGTCGAAATGATCTGACAATAATGGCCCTGGCTAAAATATGATGTTGTTTTGACTGAATGTGGTTTAAACTGCCATCTGCTGGCTTGTACTTTTCAGGGCCAATATTAAAAACAATGCTCCCTCTTACAGTAACCCTCATTCATATGAAAATAAAGCAGGCTGAGTAATGCCTTCCCTCCTGCAATGCACAGCTGAAAATTGCACCGAGGAATACAAATGTTGCCGAGTGCAAATGCAAATCCCAGTGCTTGTAGGTAGGTTCCTCAGGGATGTTTTTGTTCAATTTACACCTAGAAGAGAAGTCTTAGTTGCAAATGCATGTGGGCAACTTCCCCTGAAGTAAATGAGATGTGCACATACCCATGGTGAGTTCAGATAGTTGCTTACTGGTTTCTTTGCCTATAAAAGCAGCTTCCTGGAATATTACCTGGGACGTCTGCCAGAGCAAAGACCAAAGATGGCCTAACTCATTCTATTCAAAGTTACATAATGAAGTTTTGCTTTTTCTCCCCCCCCCCTTTCCTAGACTGTGAGAGAAAACGCCAACTATTTGGCTTGAAATTTGGCAGCTACTTGCGAAGGAAGAATTCAATACCTATAGCCGCTTTAGATTATTTTCCCACTGATTTTCTTTCAAAGCTTTTGAAATATCAGGGTGTTGCTGTCACTGGTTGCTCAGAGGCACTGGCAGGATCCCTGGAGGACATGAGTATGATGGGGTGATGTGCAGGACCATGACGTGAGCTCGGCTGACTGTCCCTGCCGGGAACGGAACAGGATGCTTGGCTGGAGGGTGGAGGGATCCAGTGACAGAGGATGTGACTGCCTTGTGTCTCTCTGCTCTCCAGAAATTTAAAAATCAATAAATAAAATAAATCCGTAAGAAGAGAAACAAAAGCGAAAAATTTAGTATTTCTCATGTTAAATGCAACAGAACTTGTTCTGCAGGTTTAGGGAGTGTTGTGTATCCTTGAGAGAAATAGCAAGGAGAAGGATGAGCATTGGGCTAAGAGGATGGGGCAGATCTGCAAACACCAGCAAGGGCCTCTTTTGCAGAGTCCTCCACCAAGCTCATGATCTTTTGGAAGACCTTTCCATGTTTATTGTGGAATCTTAAAATGGTTTGGGTTGGAAGGGCTTTAAAGATCATCCCTGCCATGCCCAGGGACAGCTTCCACTGGATGAGTTTGCTCAGAACTGCATCCAGCCTGGCCTTGAACACTTCCAGGGGTGTGGCATTCACAACTGCTCTGAGCAACCTGTGCCAGGGCCTTGCTGCCCTCACAGTAAAGAATTTTTTCCTATTTGTTGTGGCAAAGTGACCTCGCAGCCCCGTGGGTCAGCACAGGTATATCCTGCAGCCTGGGGGGTGTTTGACCCCAATCCCCCCAGCCCCTGCAGGGCTGTCCCTCACCCAAAATGCCAGCACATGGCACATGGGCACCTCCAAGGCCACCAGAAACCCCCTCCAGCTCCAGCACTGCTGGCTCCTCACACTGGTTGGTTACACAGCCAGGACAATTCAGGAGGGGATTATAAACCACCTTTCACCTGGGGGATCTCAAGGTGCTTGGCAAACATTGAGTCATTAATTCCCCCAAGTGCCCCTTTGAAGCTTTGGCAGGTATTGGGGGAGCAAAAGAGGGAGCAGAGGCAGCTGTGCAGCGGCTGGGGCAGAGGAATGCAGTGACGACATCGATGACATGACTAATTTATTTAGCAAACTGAGTTTAGCATGGTAATGAGGATGTATTTGCCATCATCCCATCACTCATCAGATTTATGGGGCTCTTTGGGCAATGAGAGCTGCTGTGACTAAGTTTAGTTTGATTTGTTTAATTAATTCATCTAATTCATTTTGACTGAAGAAAACCCTGTAAGATTGTTTTGCAGATTAGCAGGACCCCAGTGCTATAAATGTGTGTGTTTCTACCCATATGCATCTATTTATCTATAGAGAGACACGTGGCTAAGGGTGCCTATGACTATAAAGTGCATTAAGGTTTTACATTTTACTTTAAATCAAATTACTACATAAATTTCTTGCTTTTGGCTCCATAAATATTGGTGTACATGGTGTAATCTAGACTGTTTCCATTTAAAGTGTAGGTTTTTGGGTAGCATTCCTGTTCTTTTTGCCCTTCCCTCTCCCTTTTCAGCTCAGCATATCCTTAAATACATAATCTGGTGCTCAGGAGCATCACATGAACTTACAGCAAGCCTCTGATGTTGTGGAATCCAGACACAATGAGTGGATTATGCCAATCCATAAATGTAATTTTGTTTCAAGTGCGACTAATATTGCTAATATTTGCAGGATGCTAACTGGGAGAGAGCAGGGTTTGGTTGTACCAAGTTTAAACCAGGTGCCAGCACCAGAAATCTGGGTTTGTGCCACTGCTGGTCACTTCTTGTGCTGTGGAATCTTCTGCCCACCCCATGCAGAAATGAAGGCTCAGCTGTTCTGTTGCAGTACAAAATCCAATGTTTTTAGAATTTACAGTTTCTACCATGTCTCTTTTTAAAGTAAGTTTGAAAGACTTGCATGTGGATTATTATTGAACTCATTCTCAGCAAAGGTGGGGGGAAATAAAAACGAAGTCATGGTGCAAAAAGCATCACCTTGACTTTTCTCTCATGCTGAGTATTTGAACAGAGACAAGAAGAAAAATTTCCCCTTGCAGTCTCATGTGCTGGTTTAAGTCAATCACATGCTCATATGCATTTTGGGTTTGTCTTCTCAGCAACCAGCCTCCATCTGCAATGTTGAAACATTTCACCTGTTCCAAATCAGACAGATATATTTGGGGAAACGATAGCCAAAAACTCCTGCCAAGGCCTCTGCAGCACATGGATTCACCTGGCCGCTGCCTGTGGCAGTAGTGCAGATGCATGATGCTGGTTTTATAGGCAAATCTGTTCAAGGGAACTCAAAAAGCAGATTCTGGTCAGGCTGTCACCCAGCACACAGTGTCGGTAGCTCCTTTAACAGCAGATTTCTGCCCTGCTTGTAGCCTTTAGCTGAGGAAGCATATGGAGCCTGATAAAGAAATCAGTCTCCAAGCCATGCAGGATGCTCCAGCAGCAGCCAGCAGCGAGGAGGTGGAGGTATAATTTTCACAGATTTAACCAAGAACAATGACACTATTTGCAACCAAGGGGCACAGCCAAAAATTATTTGCCAGAGTGCCAATGTGGGTTCCCTCGTGGGTAATTGGAAAATGAGAACAACCTGTCAAAGATCAGCCCAATTTCTAAAGCAAGCACAAGACAGTCTGATTTTGTTTATGAAAAAGAGGCATCTAATTACAACTCAGATTTGTGTTTCAGAGTCAGTTATTTGGAGCTTTGAGTTGTATGCACACACTTGTTATCAATGTGGGGTTACAGAGCACAGCAAATTCCAGCCAAGGTGGGTTTAACTCTGCCAGAACTCAGCATAGCATCTCCCAGGCTGGTGTCTATCTCCCCCTGACATCAACACCAGCTTTACAGAGAGCAGCTGCTAATGCTCATTGGTTTGAGAGCTTCGGTAAAACCGGTTTTCATTACCATGTTTATTTTATGAGATACATAGTATATTCTGATGAGGGCTTCTGGTAGTAAATCTTCAGGTTTTTGGTTTGGCTTTTTTCTTTGTCTGCTGGGATAAGGCTCCAGGAGAAAGCTTTTCCCTGGATTTTGCAGTGGGTTGGGGAAAGACAGGACAGCTCAGGGACAGGGGGAAGAGGAGAGCTTGGTCCTTAGCAGCTTCTGCAACCAAAATGTGACCCTTCCTGAGATGTTAACAGGGATTTACATCCATAAACCTGCTTGGCAGTGGAGCTGTGTGCTTAGGAGCCAAGTGAAAACTCAATCCTGCCTTGGAAATACCGCTGTGCCTGCTGCTGAGTGTCACATGTGTCTGTGGGTGACAAGAGCTCGCTGTGATGGGCATCGCTTGCCATCACATGGTTTTCAGTGTGATGGCAACACATCACTTCAGTAGCAGGCCAGCAGTGAAGGATGATGCTTTTATGGCCTAGAGAATGAAAATGTGTTATTTTTCTGTTATTTGGTACTCTCCTGTGCATTTAGGGTGGTGTTAGATGGAGGGTGAATTTCCCTCGGGTGTCTGAAGGAGAATCCTCCCATTTACTGATGATACATTGGGGTTTTTACCTGGTGTCTGTCAGTGTGCAGCTGCACAGAGGGGTTGTACATATACCCACAGATGTGTTTTCACTAAGTCACTTTTCTGGTTTTCTCCTCAAACCCTTGTGGAAAGCAAAAAAGGGCTGATGGAATGGCCATAGGGAACATGTCCCTTGCTGTGAATGGACTGATGCCATCAGCAGCAGGGTGATAGCAGCAGTTATCCCTGATCCTCCAAGTCCTTCTAGGCTCCCAAAATTTTGTGTGAAAATCATTACTGGAGGTGGCCATGTCTAAGTGGTCTCAGTCTGGAAAGAGGGGGAAATCTTAGAGAGAAAGAGCTGACTACAAACTTCTCTCTCTCACCTTACTTATTTTGTTGTTATTAAAAGCACCAAGGTAGGATGTAATTCTGCCTCTTAAAAGCTCATCCAGCCCTGGGAGTGTCACTCCCTTCACACAGTGCCTTCTGACCACATCAAAGACCAGTGCAAAACCACTTGAGATTCCACTTTTGCAGGACAGGAACACTCCACAAATTTTGCAGCAGGACAGCAGGAAAATGATTTTATTTGCATGTTTGTTTGCAAGTTCTGGTGTGGCATTTGTGCACAAGCTGGGATGCTCTCAACTTGCCAAGAGGACTTTGGTCTGTCCCTTCCAGAGCAAGCCCTGGGAGGACAAACAATGTCCCTGATCCCCCATCTGTGGGTGTGGGATGCTCCTCTGCCAGCATCCCTGTGCCGGGCTGAGACAGCCCTGCAGCCAGGCTGCTCCTTGCAAAGCCAAACCTCTCATCTCCATAAACATCTCCTGCTGCTGGAGCCAGCCCAGGCTCTGGAATCGATGTGTTTGTCAGCAGAGCTTTTGCACATAACAATACGATGCATTGCAACTGCGTTATAAGAACCATAAAAAACCCTGGCACACATAACACATTCACTTCATATAAATATTTCCAAAAAAATGCAGTGATTGAAGACTCAAAT
Organism: Entomyzon cyanotis; assembly: GCA_024500445.1. Classification (NCBI taxonomy): domain Eukaryota; kingdom Metazoa; phylum Chordata; class Aves; order Passeriformes; family Meliphagidae; genus Entomyzon; species Entomyzon cyanotis. Next base: position 4,193,876 of record JAKEPQ010000781.1, read on the forward strand.
CATACCGTAGGGCAGTCTTGTTTATTCCATAACATTATTTTTATTGCAGGATGACTTATACATAACCTTGAATTTCAAGTTCAGTAGAACAGACAAAGTATTTGTTTAGAGGGCAGGACGATTAAAACCATTTTTTCCCCCTGTTTGAATTGGATAAAATTGTAATATATCCTTTACGTCACAGTAGCACCCTAGTGGTTATCATATTGCATGAGTTACATGAGTTTTCAGTGAACATTATACAGTATATACTATTTTCAGTAAATAGACCAGTCATGCTCATAGTTACATGGAAAACTCCAGGAAATTTGTGATGACATTCCCTGCAGGTTAGTAATTCTACCCATTATTTATATTGGTTTGATTTGAGCTTTAAAATAATCTGGTGAAATTAGATAAGGCTCAACATTCTGCAAAACCTTTATTTCAGACAACTCCAGAAATAGTTTAGGCTAAATATTTGGGATTTACTGAATTCTGAGATCAAGCAAGTTCTCCTTATACCTTTGATACAACAGATAAAAAACAAATCCCCCCAAGCTCTTTGAGTAACATAATTGCTGATTTTTATGTTGATTTTTTTTTAAAACATCCTTATGCATCATTAAAAATAACATGAGTTTAGAGTAAAATTCATTTTCCAAGTGGGCTGGGAAGTGAGGTTCTTCTCTGGGACCAAATCCTTCCTAATCCCTCACTGCGTGCTCTGTAACATACAGCAACATTTGTGCAGCAGCCCATCCTCAGCGAGGCACCACCTGCCCCCAGTAACCATTACAAATGGTATTAAATAACCACTGCTCCAGCATGACCAGAGACCACCCAGTGTTCCTCTAGCAACTTCTCAGCTTCAGGTTTTACTGCCCACACAGAGCTCCCGGGGGACAAACCTACAGCACCCACGGGCATCACCCAAAATTGTCCCAGGTCAGAGTTTGTGCTCAGGATACAGGCACTTTCCATTATTTGGTGAATCCACAGAGATTTTGCACGAGGCAGCAGTTAAAGAGCACTGTGCACTTAACACATGTCTGAGCATGTCCATCCTGATTTTGCAGAGCTCTTAAGTATCTGCTCAAATTGATGCATATACTTAAGCTTATCCCTGTAGAGTTAAGCATGAGAAGTATGTATTTAACCTTAAACATATGCTTAAATGCTTTGCTGAATGAAGACCATAAGGCCTAATCCAGTGATCATTTAAACCAGTATCCCATTATTTCAGTGGCTGCTGTGTGTGTCCATTCACTGAATGAGTACTGCAGACAGATGAAGGAAAAGGAGCAGATACATCAGTGTTTTGTTGATATGGAGCCCTCTATATGCAAAACTCTTGAAATTTGAAATATTCTGCTCAGGGCATTTTTAAATGGACAGGGAGTGTCAATTTTCTTTCTTATATCGTTAATGTTCCTGCATTTCTTATCAGTTTTTCTGGTGTCTTATTCTGCGTGGCCTCTGCATTCCTACACACAGCATCTCAGCTCTCTTTAATAAAAATGCCTGTCTCGCTGTGGAAGAAACTATTTGTTAGCCCTGCAGATGTCTCATGGTGTGTGGTTTACTGACAACTCTGGCTGAAGCAGGTGACTTTCCAACTGGAAAACAGGAGAAGGAAACTCTTATGACCACTTCTTCCATGCAAAGCTGAGCTCCTCCACCTGCCTGGGGGCTGCAGTGGGCAGTGGGGAGATTTCATTTTGCCAGGGCAGTTCATGAGTCATATTTACTGTGAGATGTGGATTTTTGTCACTACACACACAGTTTTTCCTTGCTGATGGCTGCCTTTGTCTCCCCCATCCCTGCTGCCCTGAGCATGGGGAGTGGTCCTGTGTCCCAAGTGTCTCTGCACATCTTGTAAACCCCAGCATGTGGATTTCCTCATCAGCACCAGCATAAAGGCATGAGAAAAGGCTCAGCTCCTGTCCAGCTGAAAACCCATCCATGCATCCCATATCTCAGGTAACACCAGTAGCAGACCTCAATGAAAACGACTTAGGAGTTAGGTGAGGTTGGAGTGACCCTGCCTTTGAGATACTATTTTGGTTTCCAGTGATCCAAGACAGAGGTGATACCTTTCTTTACAGCCCTGGGTGGACTTCAGGTCCATTAACTTGCCTAATTGTGCCTCTTGGCTGATTTCTACTCGAGCTTCCCGTTGTGCCCTAGTGCACCCCAGAGCTGCAATTCCTAATCCTGATGTATTTGCTGTGGGCAGTGCCAGCTCTGTCACTGTGCCACCACACACCAGCAACCAGGGCAGTGGCACTCACCCTTTTCTAAACTAAACCTCCTCTCCTCCTCCCATGCAGAGGGTAAAGCAGCCTCAAGGGAGCTCGATCATCTTGTAAAATAAAGTTGCTGGTAGATGTGCCCCTTTCTCAAGTGCTTTGGCACTTACAGATAAAAGGAAGCTACGGTGTGTTATAGTTTGTTTATTGAGCTGATTGGTCAATACTCAGCTACCAACACCCTGTGATTCACAGAACTTGGCTGCAAGAGGTAAAGTAAGGGGAAAAAAGTGCTTTTTTTGGCTTTTATTCCTCCTCTGTCACAAACAGCTGAGTCCCTAACTCAGGGAGGTTGGCAAAATATCCCTGATTCATCCAAAATAGCCAGGGGGGATCATACTCATGTGTGTTTGTAATTTAAATAAATTATAAAAAATTCTTCAGCAATTAATAACTTATATGCTATAGGAAATAGGACAAGAATGTACAGCTTTGTATAAGTAGAAGCTTCTGTTAATTTTCAAACCTCCCAGAGCCTTTCCTTTGCTAAAGAGAGATAAACCACGTTTTGTTTAGCTTGACAAAGTCGTTCACTCCCAGACTGGGAAGCTGTATGCCAGCTTTCAGCCTGAAGTGGCTTTTTGTGGCTGAGCTGGAAACCCTTTAGAAAGGTTTGTAATGGAAATGCTGACAAACAGCACGAAAAGTGGCACTAAGCGAGCAGCACTATGATATTTCCAACTTTCTAGGAAGTTCATAGACAGCAAGTGGTGAGTTAGGCTGCCTGGAAATAGACTTTTAGCAATCCTGGTTCTCGTTTTGCTCTGGTGCATGAGTAGAATTTCAAGTTCAAAGGTAGGAGCAGGAGTAGGAGCTGTGGTCCTGCCCTGGTGTGGGGTCTGGCTCCTTCCCCAGCCTGGTGCAGTCACTCTGAGTCATGCCACCACTCCAGTTCAGTCCCCAGACCTGTAAAATCAGGTTTATATTTCTGCATCTCTCACAGGACTACCTGTTGTAGCATTTACACCAACTCTCTAAAACCTTTCAAGGATGTTTATTTTACTCTTTCCTTTCATGGCAAGAAGAATCTTTGCACTCTTCATTTTCCTGGATTGAATACTGTCTTTTATGTTGGATCTATTCTAGCCTGTGACATACCTTTAAATTAATTTATATAGGTATTACAACTGACCACAGCATTTTATAAACCAAAAAGAGTCTCTTGGTGAATAATGGAGTTTATCTACATAGACATGTAACTAAATATTTAGAGGGGAGGATACCAGGTTGCACAGTATGGGTATTGCTGGTTAGGATGTGCACAGTGGGATGCTTTAACTGCCACTACAGTCAATATTAGGTCTCACAGGTTTTATTGGGAAGAGACATGAATTTTTAAAATGTCCCATTAAGAGCCCAATCCTGCCACCCTTGCTCACATGTAAAATCTCATTGATATCAGGGAGTCTATTTGCCTGATTAAGGACTAATTCTGTGAATAAGGATTTGCAGGAAGTGCCCTTATCTCCTCTGCATACCACAGATCCTGCTCTCTAAAAGTGTTTGCTGTAAGTGCTTATCGTTTATGTAAGTGCCCTTCAGTGGACATTTATATAATGGGGTAAATATTTAAAAAGTTGTGCAGAGCTTTAGCTATGCAGGGCTAAAGGACATGAGTGCTCCTGGCTGGAGCATCAGGAACCTTTTCCCCAAGTGTCAGGAATTATAAAAGGGAAACGTGTGACTGCAGCAAGATTTGGGAAACACCGTGCCATGCAAGAGGGATCAAGATATTAGTGGTTTTTAAGTGGGATTCATCAGGATGTAAAATCCATCTCTGCTGAAAACCCAGGTAAAGCCAACTCAGAAATAATGTTGTTGCTTCACAGTAAAAGGTTTTTTGTAACTCGGCTTTCTGGCCAGCTGTCAAGTGAAACTTCAGCCATATAAATAATGGTGTTTCAAAAGGAAATGGAGAAGGAGAAATGTTTTGAGGAGATGGCAAACCCTGAGTAGAGTGTCTTTCCCCAGAATGTAGATTCTCCCTTATTTACAACCATTACTGGGAAAACACATGCAGTGGCTAAGTGGTTTGTTGGTTTTCTTTTTTTTAAATTTGAATAAACTTTTTTGCATTGTTTGTTCATCACCAGCAGAAACTGCAGTTACCAAATTAATGAAAACCAAGCGATGCCTTTGAAGAATTTTTTAAATGAACCTTTAACCACTGCCTACGGCGACTCACTCAAAGTGAAGAAAAAAAAATAAATAAAATAAAATTAAGGTGAACTAGCCACTGTTACTAAGAGTCAATTGACAGAAGGCATGGGTCATTAATTTTGTGTCCTTTGTTTTGTCAGTTTGTTTTCGTGAGGCCTGGTAGAGAAAGTAAAACCAGTCAAGCTGAAAATTGTCTGCTCTGTAGCTTATTTCCCCTCCCAGCATGCCCTGACCCAGGGGAGCGGCTGTGGGGCTTTGGCCCTCCTGCCCCTCCTGTCCCACATCCCCGTGGCAGGAGGGGGTTTGTTAGCAGAATGTTAATTCTGCCCCAGCTCAGCTTTAATCATCTGCAGGTTCTGGACGTCGGGAGGAATGAAAAGTCCTCCTGCACACAGGAACTTCAGTGAGGGGAAAAAGACCCCGCGGTGCTTTTGGCCCTAAAGTCTGACCGAAAGTGAGAAGGAAAAAAAGCCATGACCAAAAGCAAAAAGAAATTTATTGCTAATTTTCAAACATCCTCCCAATATTCTTTGGCTTTTTTCTCCTCAGCCTGTGCATCCTTCCCACCCACCTCCCTGGGGTGCCTGTGTGAGGCTGGGATGCTGCAGGTGAGGACCTTGGTGCCCCAGCATCTGGGTGGGATCTCTTCTCTCACCAATACCCCAGAAAACCCCAGTGAGGCTGAACTCTTTTATATTTACATAAATCCTGAATATCTTCACCGAATAATCACAGCTAGTCCAGTTTTAAACGGATAGGAGTATTTAACTCTCTGGCTGTGGGGGGCTCAGAGGTCCTGCAGCTGACACAGGACTTCATCCCTGCCTGGTCCATCCACAGAGGAATGCCTTGCTCTGCAGACAGTTCTCTCCTTAAAACACAAGAACACTTGGCGGCATTCAAAGAAAGCAAATATTACACATTTGCAACCAAATCCCATAAAATTAGCAGTGAAAACACTTTTCTTTCTCCACTAGAGATGCAGTAGGTGATAGGTAGACATCGGATACACAAGGCAGATGCTCATTGTTTTGCTTTTCCACACCAAGTGCACCCACATGAGACCCAGCAGCCCTCTGGTGTGACCACTCATTTCCTTGGCTGCCCAGCTGAACCCACATAATCTCTCCCCGAGATGCAAAAGATAAATGTGAACCTTTGCTACATGATTACTCCAAATTAACTTGTTCCCCCGTGCCTGTAAGGTTTAGGTGGATAATTGGATTCCTCTTCGTTTTTGGTTTGAAACAATCTTTTCCGTCATTAGGCTGCTTGCCAGAAGTGGGTGTTTGTGGCTGGGTGTTATTGCAAGGGCTGAGGGCCAGTGTGCTCATAAACAGAGAAGTGACATAATGTCTTTGGTATAATGAGACAGCTTAATGCAAAGCACTGCAGGAATTAGGGGACACAATTCAAGAATGGAAATGGAACGTATGGAAAATGTACGGTTAGTGCTCTGTCAGAAAGACACCCGAATAAAACCCCCACCCATTTGATTAAACACTCCTGGAACGAGTTGTATTAAGAAAAATGATTGCTTTAGCTCCATTATCTTAACGTTCATTGGAAATAAATTTCCATTAATTGAGTAGCCTTTAAACCAACAGTTAAAATTGATTTTGACACATGCCAAAACCTCAGAGTTTTTGGCATTATCTCCTGGATGCTGGATGTTGGTAGGAATGTGCTAAAAAGGTCTTTCTTCCTGTTGGGAGATGGCTAACATTTTTGTTGTTGTTGTTGTTGTATAATTTAGCATCGGTGTTGCTTAATATTTGTTTTTAAGAGACCAAAGCAGTTTGCTGAATCACTTTCATGGTTCATTAAAGCAAAAGCTGCAGCTTCTGTTCTGACTGCCCAGATAACATTTTCAGATAAACACAATTTCCTGGAGTTTTTGCTTTTTTTGTGGTTTTTGTTTTGTTTTGTTTTGTTTTGTTTTCTCCTAGGTCAAGCCCAGAACCTTTACCTTATGAAACAGATTATGCTTTCCAAATATTGTATGTTAAGTGTGTGTTGTTGCTTGTTATCTATAAATCAGATGCAGAGTCTTAATGCCCAAGAATGTTCCGTTAACTCTAAAGAGAAACGTTCACTTTTATATAGGAAAAAAGTCTTGGCAGACAAGTTGGAAGTACCAGATGGAATAGGTTGTGCCACACGGATTATAAGATTTCCCCCCTCCTCCCTTCTTATTGATGTCTTAAATTGAACATGTTCCATCTGTCTGCTCTCAATAATGAATAGTAACTTTTTTTTTATTGTAAAGGTAACAAATTCCATATAGAATAAATTAATTCAAGCATGTAATGAAATGTGCTAGGAGTGTGTGTGTTGGAATTATGTGTAGAAATCTAATATAGTTTGTAAACTGCAGCAGGTAAGACTGGTGGCAGAATTGACAGCTACTCAGGGAAGGGCAGGTAAAAATTGCTGTTAAAAACAATGCCAGGAGAAGTTTGCAACAAGAATCTCAGGATCTCACAGGATGAGAAATTCAGAGTTTGTCTGATTTAATAGTGCCTGGATATGGGGCTTTCAGTCGTATCAGGTCCTCTTCCAGCACGAGGGCTCTTTGAGTAGGTAGAAATGTGATGTTTTACCTGAGTCAAGGCCCCTTTGTGCTGCTGGAAGGAAACAGCACACTGTCCATTCGGCTCCAGTTCCCCCTGCATCTCCTGAAGAGGCTGAACATTGTGCTGTTAGACCAAAAGCATTTTTAATTTCTCCTCGCTGGAAAAAGTCCAAAGGATATAAACTTAAAGCAAACTCAAGTGCTTTGTACGCTGAAGCAAAAACAAAGTAACCTTTTAATGCAGTGATGAGCTGTTGGGTTTCAGACTGATATGTTTGGTTTGAGATAAATCCCTGCTCCTGCTCAAGACTGCATTTTACTTTCTCTTCTTTACTCTGTAGTGGCTTGAGATAAAGGCACTGTGCCTTTTCTGCACATGTTTCTATAAATAGAGAATTAAATACAGAGCTTTAAGTACTGAAACAGGCACACTTTTCTGTTAAAAGTTGATTTTATTTTCATCTGAACACACAAATACATGTATTTTTGTTCTTGTATCAATGAATTTTAAAAGGTTGGCTCTTTAAACTTTTGGGAACAGTTGGTTTTGATTTTGGATGTAATAATCTTTTCTTTCTGTGACAGGGGTTTTTATCTGGAATTGGAAATTACTCTTTCTTTACTTACAGATAATTGATGCAGACCGAACTTGTTAAAGTCAAAACAAACAACTCAGTTCTTTATTACATGCTTATGTGCTTAGTCACCGACTTTATATTAGATTCTGCAAATGGTACAATTTATGCAGTGACATGTCGGAGACTTAATGTTGTAATTTTCCTGTTCCTAATGGAGAATTAAGAACCTGGAGAAGCTCGGAGGTTCACATGCGCAGAATCCCTACTGCTCGGGTGCAGAGGTCTCGCAAAAATTTAGTAAGTGAGAAGGAGAACAAAGATCCTTAGTCGGGGGGAAAAAAAATTGGATAGCCTGTGGCTGAGAAGCTGATTGGGACAGGTAGGCACAGTGGGGCGCGGGATAATGAGGCACATGGCAAATGTGATGCACAGATGTGAAGCCAACTGTAGCTTTGGTTCCAGGAGCCGCGCATGCCACAGCGCTGCGCCTCGGGGCTATGTCTACACCAGAACATTTGGAGCAGTAAACGACGGGCAACATTAGGTTCAAATTAATCTATTACTCCAGAGCTGTGAAATGTTGGTTGCTTGTTGCGGAATTACATTGCCTCTGGGTGAAATGTTTTAGGGAGATTTTAATGCATGCTCATGGCTCGCAGAGCAGATTAAGAGGAGAAAGGGAAATTAGAAGGGTTAGGAGGGCTGTTGAGGTGCACATTTCTGGTTAAAGTATATGAAAAGGGTATTACATATTTCACAAACAGGCCTGCTCTCCTGTTGGCCACCTGCTGGGACCGAAATATCCTATGCTGTAATGAAGGCAGGTTTGCAGAAGCCTTGTAAATAGTTTAGAAAGCAGATAAAGGCAACTTTGGCCTTTCCGGAAAATTTGGGAACACGGAACATTTCTTCTATCCTGCTCCAGGATCCCTAAAACCCTGACCGAGACAATGCCAAACTTCAGCTCTCAGCTATTTACCACTTCAGTTTGGACCACGATGCTAAATGACAGGTAGTCTCCTAAAGTCTCCACAGCACGTTATTAGGATTAAGCAATCAGATCCAAGCTGTTTTCCCCTGGTACCTAAATGGTCCTGGCAGGCCCCTTTAAACAGATCCATGGTCCAAAAGGACGTGTATTCCAAGTTGTAGCATAAGATATTCTAAATCCTCGTCAATTAAATAAACTTTATTAAATCGGCACAAACTGTTTGGAACTATCTATAAAGAATATATTCTTTTACTATATTGTTGCTTTTCTTATAAAAAAACACTTAATTGAAATGCCTAAGAGCTGCCTGGCACAAAAGTCAATAAAAAGCCTAGAATAGAGTTTATAGGGGTTGTCTATGTACATAATTAAATCCTTCAGGCACTTTAAAACTCTGCAAAATAAATGGTTATGCAAGAATGGCCTGCTGAGAGAAGAAATGCTTGTATCAGCTTTAAGCAGCTGCTCTCTGCTCGGTGTTTCTGTGCTGGAATGAGAAAGCTATTAGAAGAGGGGACGACTGCAAGCCCCATACAAATCATCTTGGTTACTGACACTTCGGGGAGTGCTTTATGGTGGCTGTCAAGCCCAATACAGAACTTGGGCCGTGCCTGCAAAAGTCAACCAGCATTATTTGAAAAGGAGACAGTCGTGACAAAACCAACATCTCTGCCCAAATAATGCTGGGGGCCAGGATGGAGGGAGCTGAGGCAGGAGTTAAAGCTGGCTGCAGCCAGGCACTGCCGGGCGAGCGTGCGGCTGAGTCCTGGGTCTGATGGAATAACAGAGGTTAATTGCTTGCAATGGTCTATTGCTGTAATAGGAGTAAAAGGGGAGGACTGTACTTAGATTTGATTTCACTGTTCTTCAGGGAATACAGATCGAGGGGGTGGGATTGTTATTAGGGGCAAAGGAAGTGGTGCTAAAAAAAGAAGAGTTTAATGAATGTAACCAATAGAAAAATTGTAGGTTTGTTTCTCCCTCTGGCCCTCAAAGTTATGATAAATGATAGCACAAGGAAAAGATAACCTACCATGAGAGTAGGATCACCAAGGCCAAATACTAAAACTCCCAGCTGACTGCCCCATACACTGCAGCCTCTGTTCGTGTTTATTTTTTCTGCTCACTCTTGGTTTCGTCAATCAGTATGATAGACGATAACTCCTGACTAGAGCAGCCTGTGTCCTGCTCTCTCACGGTGGGTAGCATGTTGTGGTTGGCGCCGTGCAGTCGGAGGATCACCCGCATCAGAAGCATCAGGGGATGAGGTAGGGAGCAGTCTTCCAGCAGCCCCGCTCCTGGGAGAATAGCAGGCAGCGGTGTTATCAGCATGCAGCCACGCTGCCAAGAAAATGACCACACATTAGTAGCTTTGTTTGGGTAGAGTCTAGGGGGGATGTCGCTCGCAAAAAAAAATTGAGACGCTCTCTTTCTGTTAAATCATCCCGGTTGTGAGTGTTAAAAGATAGCTTGTTCAAAAAGAAACCATACGCGGCTGGCCCGAGGCGAGGCCGCGACAAGGCTGCGGGAGCAGCTCGGAATTTGTAGCTCTGCAGTCTCGGGGGCAAAACACACACCCGTCTGTCTCCAGAAAGCAACAGGTTTTCCGCTTGCCTCTGCACCGAATCGTCCGAGGGCAGCCTTGCCTTCCTGCCCCTGCCATGCCCTTCCCAACGCCTTGCTTTTGCTTTGCCCCTGCCTCGCCTTTCCTACGCCTTTCCAGGGAATCAGTAAAAAAGAAAATAGCCTTTGCTGGCCGCTGACATGTGAAGAGCTGCTTGTTAAGCCAACAGCTCATCAGATGGCTGGAATTTCCTGCACCCGATCCGTGGATGGCTGGCGCTGTTTATCTCCTCTCTCAGCACCAATATTTGCCATGTGTGTTGTCGTGGAAGGTTTTGCTCCTATTTTTCTAATAAAGCAAAAGAGAAAGTTACTATTGCTGAAACCTCAGCTCTTTTGGGGGATCTGTGTAGGGCCTCTGAGGGCATTTTATTTTCGAGCTGAGCACCCCCTGCCTCCCCTCAGCGAAGGAAGTAGCCAATGTGAAATTCTTTTGATATCTTGTGATGTAGCAGTGGTCAAACATTTCCTGTTCAACATTTTTTCCAGTGTATTTGTGGTTCTTTTCCCAGGAACAAATGTTTCAGGATTTCAGTGGACTGGGCTCAACCAGACACTTTGGGCAAGGCTGACAAACCCATCCACCTTGGAGCAGGGCAGCTGATGTGACCGCAGTCACTTGGAGCATCCAAATGGGCTTTTTAGGAAATAACCCCTGTGTGTACATTCCCGCTCGGTGTAAATTTCTTAAATGAAACACATCTTTCCTCATTCTCACCGGTTTCTCCCTAATAAGTGCTGGTCTGTGTTGAGGTGAAATTTAACACTAGAATATTAGTTTTATTCCAGCTAATTATGTTACTGCTCATGAACCCTTGGATTTAGGGTTGGTCTGTTTCTAGTTATCCTGCCAAGTTTTTTACTTGACGGAGGGGGTCTGTTTCATACTACTTGGCCTCCCAACCTTTGTAACCCCTGGTTTCCTCTCTTTTCTGAATCACAAGTTTATGTTCTCCCCTTCTGTGAAAAGATTGAAAGCTTGCTCAAGCACAAACTGACCGAAAAGCAGTAGTAATTTTTAGTAGATCTTTTCTTAGCAAAACATTTTCACTGAAAAATAAGGTAAACGCAGTTATGACTGCTGATAGAAAGGAATCCAACTATTAATAAAAAGCAGAGAGGGATTTTGAAACAGGGCTTCCACTGTTACAATGGAGACATTTTCTATTACTTTATTTAGTGCAACACCTGTGGCTGCTCACATTGCTCGTGGCTGAAACAGTCCAGGTCTATGTAGAAAAAAATATTGCGGTTTCATTAACTTATTTGTACTTTATGTCAGTGCTGTAGCGAGGGCTGGGCTTGCAGGGACCACGTTTGGGAGGGGGAAGGGGGTCAGGACCAGAGGCAGTGTGCAGTGGATGGGACCTGGAAAACAGGGATCCTGTGGAGGATGTGTGGATGATCCCAAATCCCACATGCCATGAGTGAGTGATCACTTGTGTGACCTACAGCTGGAGCTCTAATCAGAGGGGAACATAGAGCTAAAAGCATAGCAGATGATAGAAGAGAAAACTGTTAGCTATCTGTGCACTCAGATTGTCCCAGGAAATATCCATGAATGATTAAACTTCCCTGGCTGAATCACTTTGTGCTCCTGCTTGCTGTAAAAGTGATGCTCATTGTTTTCCAAGTCAGATGCTATTGCTTCAATTGAATCAAGGATATGTGATCTGAGTTTTGGCTGCTCCTGCATGCACAGAGTTCTGGCCTGCTCCTGCCACCACTGATGCCTCAGGAAGTCATCTTCCTCTGCAGTTGGTGTCCACCTCTCTCCTGAGGGCAGTCACATCACCTCAGTGGGGTGTAAGCAAAGAGTATTTGTTAAATTTCAGTTATGTTTGCCTATCAACATTCCCATTAGGTTTTAGTCACTGACTTGCCAATTTATCCAGATTGTGGCTTTGTGTCTAAAAGCAGTATTTGTCCATTCTACATCAAATACTGCTGCAGAGGATCTGAATGGAGCATCCTTGGAGTTGGGCTGCAAGAGGTGTGTGGCAGTGTTTATGCCACACCAACTAATTCTTTCATTTAAATACTGGGACCAGGAGGAATTCAGGTGTGTATCATAGCTGTTAGACTCTAATTGCTCTGCTCACAGGAGGACCAGCCAGTGGTGCTTTACTTGGGTTTGGATGAAAGTGGACTTTGAGCATATTCAGGAAGTTTTTAAAAGGCAAACAGGATTCAGGTGCTTACAGACTTTAAATGAGCCTCATTGGACTCTCCTCTTAGTTTCCATAAATGTTAACTACTGAGATTTATCTTGGAAATAGAATGATATGTCTAAAAAAATAATTTACTTTCAGCTTGATAAATATATAGACAGTAAAGCACCACTAAGCTGGTCATTGAAATTAGGGGCAGGAAATGGGATTCCAGTCTTTTGACACTGCAGTGAAAGAGCTTCTGAATCCAAAGCGTGGGAAAAAGTTGCTTTGTCTCTTTATTACTGTTTCTGTAGGCAAGATGATTTTTAACAAACGGGTCTAATCACAAGAAAACAACACAGACTTACTTGAGATAAATTAAAGCATGTCAAAAATTATATATATCCAGTACTAAACTCAATTAATTGTCTTGACCGACATAATTCAGTGATATGCGCTTCTTTTAGCTCATATTTCAATATGAGTTTTATTAGCTTTTTATAGCCCTGCTCAATTTAAAGCAGAACGTGCTGGGTCTTTCCCAGCCCTGGCTCCTCTGGGCACAATCCTGTTTTTCTTCTTCAAGATCTGATTCTGCTCCCATTGTATTCAACAGCAAAACCCCCAGTAAAGTCAGGAAACCAACCTTTATTCCCACTGAGGCCGGTGGGAAGCAGAGCTGGGTAGGAATTGCCAGGTTCTTCTGTTTTCTTAAACTAAACAATCCCGGCTCCTTTGGTTCCCTCTCATAGACAATCTGTCCAAGTAACCCCATTGTAAACCTGTCCCAGGCTGGATTTTATCCACCGTGGGTGACTCAGTGGCACGCGGTGTCCCTGAGAACACAGCGAAGTGTTGTGTAACACCGTGAATAATCCCTTGGCTTAATTCACAGCGATATGCTTTGGTCCTTATCGAGGTGTGCCTCCTTGATACCACACAGTCATCCCTAACCACCACTCCACAAGCCTTTCTCAAGCCTGAAGGGTGAAGGATGAGTTTCGGTTTTGTAACAGATCACTCGCTATTTCTATTATTAAATGTCAAACAACTTGTACCCTTTTTGTTTACACAGCCCTGCTTTCTGATAAAATCACTAATGAAAGGATTTAACAAGCACAGAGGGAAGATTGCCCTATAGAAAATTCCATTAATAATCTTCCTTCAACCCATACCACTCGCCTTTTCCTTCCAACAACAACTTCTTGACATTTCCAGACAAGCTGGAAGATAACTGAAAATCATGTAACAGAAGCTCTGGAATAAATGTAAGTGTTGCCTAGTCTTCAGCATGATTCAAGTGTGCAGTAAGTTTATAGTACAAGATTTTATAAGTGAGAAGAGACCCATCACATCTGACAGTCTTCCTGAGGAAACAAAAATGCCTAGAGGTTTTCCCAAAGGGGCTCATGAAGATGAGCCTGCATTGCTAGAAATATAGCATATATATAGCTTTATTACTTTGCAAAGTGATTTTCTGAAAGTTACACAAAACCTGTTAATCTCCAAGTGAGGTGCACTTCTTTGTTTTATGTGACACGCAAAATTTCACTTTAAAATTTGAAATCTTTTACTGTAACTGAAGGAACACAAAGATTTGCCCACAAAGATTTGACCATTCTCTCTGTCCAGTGGCTTTCTCTGCATAGTCTTTCTTCCCATGAATTTAAAATAGTTTGCTTCCAAAATGTAAAATCACAGTGAATTCAGGTAAAGTGACAGCATGCACTGGTTCATTACATGGTGTGTCAGAGCAAATCAGAGGTCCCCCAGCTGGTTTTTGTTAGAGAGCTCCTCTGTGATGGCTTGGCAGGTTGGCACTGCTCCTGTCTGTCTCCCACATCACCTTGTTTCCTACTCATGTACAATTACGCTCTACATTTGACCTGCTTTGGCCACTTGCTTGGCTTTAGATCCCTGCAATACCAGAGAGAAGTTGCTTTGCTTTCAAGGCAGCTGGCACTGATGCATCCTTAAATTTCTTTTAGAGCCTTCCTCCAATCTCTGTCTTGCCCTCTACCAAGAAGAGAAAGAGAAAACACGTAGTTTGGGGTTTGCTCTGGGTTAGCAGTGTTATAAATTGTGTGTGCTCAACCTGTTCGTGTTACACCTTTGAGGATTGCTGAAAAGAATTGTAATGTACAACAAAACAAATGACTGGACCATTAAAATACCTGCACACTTTGAGATTACTTACATATGAAGATGTATGTGCTGGAAGTTTCTCTGAAGACCTCATCCTCCTGTAAAGCTACCACTGACTCTGAAATTTCACCTTCACTGCTGCTTCGTATAGGAGATTAATTTGTTTCAATAAATCGATAACTTCATTCAGCTGTAATCTTCGCTGCTCTTTCTGTCATCCCCTGTGCACGCCCTGCCATGGATTTGGTACAGACAGAGCTGTTCACAGCTGAGAGCAACATCTCAGCCAGACTTAAGGTTTCCTTATCATGCACTGTCACCCTGCACTGATGGCTGAATGTCACTTTGTGTTTGAAGCTTTTAGGATTAGCATTGACAGGGAGGGGGAAAAGGCTCAGGGGAGGTTTGGGGTGAGAATCCAACACCTACAGTGATAGGCTTCTACTAATTTTGGTTATTTATTTGGCAAGACTTTGGAAGCCATGATATTTGGCACAGATTAGTGGATGAGGTTCATCCGTAGCAGACTTGAAGGCTGTGCAATCCACATCCCTTCCCACTGCCACGACAAAACACCCAGGCATTGATGTGCAGTTGTGATGCACTTCCCAGTGACGAGATGCCAGTCCTTGCTGGAACAAAAGGACATGTCTTGGGGGTGAGTTGGGATGCTGGGCTGGGCTCCTGCTCCATAGCCCCTTGGGCTTCATTCGGCGGCAGCGTCTCGCGGAGGCTTTGTTTATTTGTTCCACGATTACGTGTATGAGCTTCCAGAATTTATGAGATCAGAGGTCAAGTGAAAGGTCACAGTTCACAGGTCAAGTGAGAGGCTAAAATTTGTGAAACCAAGGAAATGACAGGACAGTGCCAAGTGAAAGGTCAAAAGTCAAGTGAAAGGTTCAGCGTGGATGAAAGTGAGCAGCCTGAGCGCCGGGCAGACCACACACCCAAGTGGATCCACACTGACATCCGCAGCATCAAAATGCAGCCTAAGTTTAATTCCCTGGCATAAAGTGGGGCAGGAGATGGGCTGAGCAGGCATCACTCAGATCAGGCTCCAGCGCTGGCTCTGGTGGTACCATTTGAGGGTAACTGAGGTTGATTCCATCTTAGGCTCAGATGGGTATTGACAGCAAGGAATTGTGAGCTTTTCTCACAAAATTTTCATCAGGATGGGACAAGTCAGAATCAGATCCTCATTCTTGCCAAGAGTTCTAGATTTATTTCTCCAGGATGAGTCAGTTTTGGTTTGTCCTCCCCGTTTCTTTCAATGTATTTACATGCAAAATCAGTCTTACATGTATGTAGACCAGATCAATCAAGATCACTGTCCCACATTTAAACCCTGTTGCATCAGAGAACAGTAATTTCCATTTCATTCTCATTTCAGTATGCTTTCCTAACAGCAGCTTGAGTCAGCAGGGCACACATTCACTGAAAGCTTCTGATTTGTCCATTAGGGATCTGTAATTGCATCTGCAAAGGTGTCTTATCTGCTTTTATTTTTTAATATAAACCAGAAGAAAATTCAGTGCTATTCAAGACATCAGTTTATCTAAAACAGCTACTTTTAGCCTTGATGTTGTTTTGAGATGACTTTTGTCCTGATGAATTTAAATGAGTCAAGAACTCCTCATGAGCTGAGAAAAAGAAAAAATACAAGGAAAAATTGAATCATCCTTCCTTTCTTCCAGTCACCCCTTTCTTCAGAAAGACTTCAAACAAAACAGTGAAGCCTGTTTTTTAATGCAGGACATTAACC
This sequence comes from Entomyzon cyanotis, assembly GCA_024500445.1. NCBI lineage: Eukaryota > Metazoa > Chordata > Aves > Passeriformes > Meliphagidae > Entomyzon > Entomyzon cyanotis. The sequence continues at coordinate 4,210,154 of JAKEPQ010000781.1, forward strand.
AATTAGTGGAGCATAGTTAATACTGGCACACCTTCTAATGGTGTGAAGGATCATTGCAGGAATTAGGGTCCATATTAAAAAAATGGAGAGGCCTTCTTTTCCCTTCCTAAACTGCTTCCTCACTTCATGATAAGCCATGGTCCCCAGTGGATTGATTCCTGGAATTTGTCTTCCATTTATCTTCTGTTGAATTGCACCCCTGAGAAGAGGACTCATCTCCTGGTCAGAAAAGGAGAGGAAAACAACAGTTTGGGACAGCAGGGGAATGCAAATCAGTGCTTTAGTTCCTTGAGTTGATAGTCCTCAAAATGCTTTATCTCGCCTACACCAGTTGCATCCTTTCTAGATTAAATTTCAGCCTCCCAGCGTTTGTCCAGCCTTTCTCCCCCTTCAGAAAAAGTGGGATGTGGAGTGAAACATTGTGTGCTTGATAAGGGAGATGTAGATCTTAATGCCAGCGCATGTCTACTCACAGGCTTCCCAGAAAATGGGCATTTATGCTGATTAACAGCAACTGCAGAGACTTTGGATGACCCTTGAAAATCCCTTCCAATGCACACCATTCCATGATCCTGTGAAAAAAAATTTAAAATTGCAGAAGGTCTGGTCTTTGATTTAAACCCAGCTCCAGAGAAGGATTTAGCTGCTGCAGCACTGAGGTCCCCAACATCTAATCATTAAGCATCTGGCTCCAGCAATAGCTTTTCAGTAGCTATGTAGGAGTAATCTATCCTTTGAGCAGAGTGTCCAACCACCTTCAGACCTTCCCAGAGCCCCAGCTGGGGTCTGCAAACCCAACATGCTCTACCCATTCACATTCACTATCAGGGGCCACAATGGCATGTGTGATATGTTAAATCCCTCTCCTCTGCCTTCCAAAGTTCTAGGATTAAGTTGCTTTAAAACACTTTGATAATATTAATTTCACATTTCTTCCATGGGGAATGCAGTCATCTGCTGGCTGGAGCTCTCCCACTCCAAATTACATGGTATGTTATGTATTCTTAGGAGTCTTGTTGGGAATTGCAGTGAATCACAACATTGTTCTCGTTTGCTGCACATTTGTTATCTGCCTTGCACGGTTCCCAGCAGTGTGGGGACAGTTTGTTGAGTGGCATGTTAATACCATTTATTTTTTTAAGCCTAACTAGGGGTATAAAATTCCTCGTCAAAATTCTGTCACGTTCTCTGGGCACTGGTAAATGAGTATCTCCTTACAACTGTTTTCTTTCTGGCAGAGAAGCCTAAGCTGGTGTGTACATGTAGGAGTGTTCAGTGCTCTCTGGGAAATGGGGCTGACAAAGAAACCTCTGAAGTCATCTGAGGCCAAATTCTTTCCACAGAAATCTGTATGTATGGGACCCACTGAACTTGCACATGTATATCTGAGGGCAGATTTTGACCCTAGGTAAGCAAACAGCTACGGCCAATGAGTTGTTTACTTTTCCTAAGTTTTTGCCTTTCCTGGTTATTAATATTACTCTCATAAATTTTTTTGAGCTACACTTTCAAAAGTCAAGGCTCCAGGCCCCAGAGGATGAAATACAGCAGCCCAATTACACACAACCAGAGTCAGGCTCTAAAAGTCAGGAGTTTTTGAAAGACATGAACAATATTTAGAGAGCTGGTTAATATTAATTCCTTTGGGAACTATAAGTCTGGCCATTAATAGGCTTAGAGTGATAAAAATGGCAATATGGTGTGCACGTATAGATGATATTGTCAAAAAGAAGCAATTAGTAGCACAGAAAGCACAAGCACATATGGTGAGCAGGTTGAAATGAGAAATACTGCCAGCAACATGATAACAGAGCTAATGGCAGAAGAAGAATGAAACAGTAGCACAATTTATTCCTCAGCTAAACAAAGTGAAGATTTTTTCATTCAAACAGATTTTTCTTTCTCATTCTCTCTGGCTGTTGCTAAGGTCCCGAGTCAAGATATCAGACAAATGCTTCTTGTCTACCTTCCTACAAGTATTTGACTGAGACTATAGAATGTGATTATTTGCCAGAGGATCTCTCAGAAATTGGGGTTGAAAGCCATGATCTGAGTCTCTCTGGAGTCGGTAGAAATACTGGAAATGACATCCCAATCTGAAGCATCCCCCCACTCAGGTTTAACTTGTCAAGTGTTTTAAATTGGCCAAATATTATGTTCCCTACCAACTCCTCTGATCTTGGCAGAGGAGTGTTTGAGCCCAGACTTGCAGACTGACTGAGATAATGATTTCAGTGTGTCCAGCAGGTACTCAAGGACTGGAGGATGCTGTGCATAGAGACTGGTCTGATGTTACAGATAATCGACTGACTTATCTCCCAAGTGCATCCAATGCCTCCTTACAGCTTCGTCTTTATCTCATTATGCTCTTTTAGGGTTAAAAATGGGGAGTTTGCAGGGCAGCTAAAATGCTCCCTGTATCCTTGGGCTGGGGGAGTTATCATAAACACAGCCCTGCCAGGCTTTGAGCTGAGTGACAGCTTTTGCATTTTGGCTTTGGAAAGGTACACACCTGTCACTCTAAAATGGAGCAGATGGGTTATAATCTTATCTGCTCACCCTAGATTTGTTGTCAGAAGGAAGTGAGGTAAGGGCAAGTGGTAAATGCAGGGAGGTTTATCTGTGCTGTGGGCCACGCTTTTCCCTCAATGCAGACTAAAGAAATTGGTGGAGGGGAACATTTTGACTTCCCCTGAACAATTGTGTTCTCAATTCTTATCTTATGTTGTTGAATAAATAATTTATATTTTAGGAACAAAAGACCCTGAAAACCAACTGGCCTATCTTACAGTTTCTCATCATTTGAAACACTATTTTGATTACTTTTCTTATTCTCACTAGTATGCTTTGGCCTGTTCACTCCACTGACTGCTGCTGAAAACCTCAGCATTTGTCAAATATTTTGGCAAGACCCCTGCTTCAGATAGTGCCATTCTCTTCCTTTGTACAAACCTCGTGAGAAAAACCTGTGCACCCTGTGCCATTGCTGGTAAATAATGACTTTTTATCAGTATGAGCTGCTGCTCTGTGCTGTTGCATTACTCTTTCTCTTCTTCCTATTAATTATTAAGAGTTTACTGCACAGATAGTAGAATTTGAATGGTATTGATATAATAAAAAGACTCTACAGTAGATATTTGCTCTTGCTGCTCAGCCCCTGGAATTGTCAGGTTGGTGCATGTGGTGTGTGAGAACTACTCGTGCTTTCCTAAAGATTTTGTCTTCTAAAAATTGCACATAACTTTAGAGATCTAGGCCTGATTATAGGGTCAGCAAAGGAAAGGGTAATCACTCAAGCTTCAGTGGGCTTAACCACTCCCTGTGGAGTGATAATTATTGTCCTTCACCACTTAAGAGTGCAGGCAGTGTCTGCTCTGTCACATAGCTTTACTTGCTTCCCACCCTCTATTAGAATATTAAATCCTCCAACTGGCAAAGCGTCTTGACTCCCTAGGATAAAAAAAGAATTGAAAAAGATGCTGACCATTGGAGCAGAGCACTGAGATATTCACACAATAAAACATGACACCTTATATATCACACACTGAGAGAACCATCAGGAAAGTTTCCAGCATGAAAACTACTGAAAGCTATGTCAAATATGGGCATTTATCATTTGTATATAGAAAACAGGAAATTATTTGGCCCATCTCATCCCATATGGAATGTGGAAGACAAATCCAGGGCGGCAGAGCATAATTATTTACAACTCAGCAAATGAAAACCTGCACACCACTACTGAAAGCAAGCCAGGAAATAACTAAAATATCAAAATGATCTGAAAAGGAACAGAAGGTGCCAAAAGGTTGAGAGCTTGATAAAAATTGACCTGCACTCAAGGGCTTCATAAAAAAATCAAGAAAGGATTGGAATAAATTTGAGAGAGCTAGAGGAAAATATAAACCCGTTTCCCATTTTGGCAATTGGAAAAGACTGGATTAAGCTGGAATTTGTATTTTTTTTTATCTACTGGAAACATTAAATATCCTATCAGTATGTTTATTTTCTAATCTCAATTGCACAAAAATGGCAGTAGTACCCCATAAGACGGGAACACTTGCACACTGGAGGTGATGATGCTCATATCCCAAGAATCTGCCATCTCTTAGTTTTGGGGCTAATCTGAGGGCCAAAAGGAGTCTTTCAGAGGGATTTAGATCAAACTCGTTCATTCTACATTTATGTAATTACAAAGCTCTTATGTCAGGAGGACTTCAATAGTGGAACAACACAAGCCAAGGTTTTCACAAATTCTTTCTACTGCCTATTTAGAGAAGATTTCCTCCCTGGTCCCAGCTCCACTTTTGGCATTTTGCTCCATGCTACGATATTGTTGTCGGATGTTGTCTGATTTCTCCAGATCCTGCAGAATCAGTCTCCCAGCAGTTAAACTTGGCTCCCAAGAAAACGCTGGTAGTGGTTTGCTTGTAGAACTCTTTGGAAAGGGAGCAAATAGCAAAGTTGAGCTGGTATATTGCAAAAATGTCAATTATGCTTCCCAAAAAATCTCACAGCTGAGAAACAGTCTTGACATGTCATGATGGGAGAGGTGTCATCATGTCATCAAGGTGGCTGATATGAGCAGATGTGGAGTTATCCTGGACATTTTCATGCTTGAGTTAGGAACTGAAAACCTATGACAAGGTTCAGGGTGGGATTCACTTTTGGGAAAAAGGCAATGAGAACTGTTAGGAAAAGCCCCGAAAGTTTTAAAAATGGATGCCTAAAGTCGGGCTCCTATGCCTGTATTTAGAGTTCTGAATTACTTTGTTCTGATTTAAAAATATCCTGACAGTGGGGATCAACATACCCAGTTAAGAACCCTCCCCAATCCGTTTTAATGAAAAACCAAAACTTAGAAACTAGATGATGCCTTTCACAAAGAGGCATCCTTAAAAGAAAGACTTACTCAGCAAAGCAACTGCTGGAGCTGCAAAATGACCTTAGGAATCCACATACTGCGAGTAAATATTTATTGCCGTTAAATCGTTGGCCCCGAAAGCGAGCGTTTGGATTCTGGCGGAGCCGTGTGGAAACTGAGTTCATGCACATGTTGTCAGCCACAGGCCCTGCACCACATCATCAATCTGAGATAAGCTTTTGGGAGGAAGAGGCTGGGTGTGTGGGGAGGCTGCGCGCTCAGCCCCGCGGCGTGAAGGGGAAGATGCTGTAATAACAGAGAAATGGAGTGGGTGTTGTGGAAAACAAGCCACCGAGCTCCAGCAGCAGGGAAATCTGTAGTAAAGTTTCTCTTCTTTTTCTACCCACCATGAAACAACTGCTACAATACAGATAAATATTATATTTTTTTGTACAAATATCTGTTTTCATGGCCCCCACTGTAACACTTCAATGAGCACATCCTCCTCAGAAGGGCCACAGCAACATCTCCTAAAAGTTCAGTTATTTCCTCACCACCTTTTCCCTCGGTATTCACACACTTATGACATATTCTCTTAGTTCTGTCATTAATTGATAAGCTTCACATATGTATTATACATGTCTTTAAAAGTGTAATAGAGTTTTTGAGGTAATTTCATCCGACTGTGAGACTTGATTGCCACCTTTTAATGAGCAGCTGGAGGAACTGATACTACTGTCAAAATCACTGAGTACACGATTTAAAAAATAAAAAAAAAAAAAAAAGGGGTGGGGGGAAAGAATTGGACCAAGATCACCTTGAACTTTTGGAGTTTCTTTATAATTTTTAGGAATTTGATTAGAAATCAATTAAATCATAAGCTGCAGTTTTGTCAAAGCCAAAAATATATTACTGAAGGACTAAATCATCTTTGTTCTCAGTTAAAGAAATTTGTTATGTTATCTAGGAAAAAAAAAAGCCAATTTGGTAGAAGACTGTGTAGAACATACATTTGCTGTTTAAGGGGTTTTAAAGATGGTGGGTTTGGGCTGCAGTCTGAGGAAAATGGAAGAGGACAGCCTCTATTTCCCCATATGTAACAATAGTAATATATTAATATATTTAGGAATTGCAATTTATGTTTCAGGGAAGTGTTAAGGGCTGAAGCCAAGTCAAGTACTCCATCAGAATCAAGATCTGTGCACATGGGCAGCACTTTCTGTGTGCCTTTCAAACCTCTTTGATGTTTATGTGAGACTCAACTGAGTGAATGAAGAATACAATATTAAATGAAAAGCTGAGTTTTCCTGCACTACTACCACTGCTGCTTTTTCATTTCTGGCTGGTGTTGTGACCATGTACTAATTTCCATGGTTATCTGTGCTCTATCATTAGTAAGTCTTTCTGGTGTTTTAATACCCATTTCCCACGAATTCCTCATCAAAGTGAGTATTTTAAAAACTGTATTTTTGGACCAAAAATCATTATTCTTTGCTCATACAAAACCTATTAAGGATTCCTTACATGATAGACCGCTGCTATGAGAATAAAGGGATTTTTCCTGAGCTACCACAGCAGAAATATTTGCACAATTGTTCCTAATCTGTTGGTGTGTAATCTGCCATTTGCTGCGGCTCTTTCCTCCATCAGCTTGAATTATTAATACTGCCTGTTGGCCAAGGCAAACACTATTCCAAACATCTCTGGAGGCCTAATTTAGGCTTTTCTAACTTGTCCATTTTGGAGTTGAGAATTTTAAATAGTTTAATCTAATACAAAATAAAAGAGTGAAAGGGCTTGCCCTCATTTCAGTGAGAACTGAGTCTGGCCCTAACCCCATACAATAATTATTTCCTAGTTTTTCTTACCAAGAGCCTTTCAGGTTGCCCCCCATGATCAATATTTGCTGCAAGGAAGGAGTTCAGGGCTGGAAAGTTGCAATCTGAGATGATGTATTCATTGCCATTGTGACTGGTTAGGGATAAAAGCTGGTGGAATACAAAACCCTTTTGAGTCTTAACTACAGTGCTGAACGCTATAATTATTTTAAAAAATACATATCCTGACTCTGCTTAGAAGCCTGTTTGCTATAATTCACCCCCGTGTTAATAGCCTCCTAACATATATGAATGTATGCTAAAATGGGTTTTAAACTACTAGATTTATGTCTTGGCAGACTGGTAAATGCACAATTATAGTTCATAATAGGTAGGTATCTGCTGTCCATCGATTTTTCTCTTGTTCTATTTCCTTCCAGGGTGATGTCATTAGGCATTACAGGGATGACTAATATTCCCAAGGAATGACATTCACGTGCCAGAATGCCACATGTCAGCGTTGCCACAGGGGCTCCGGCACCTTCCACCATAAGATGGCAAAAACACCCTAAAAATTCCTGCTGCAGCAAAGCCTCAGCCTTGCCAGATCTGGGGTGGATTGGCAGCACAGAGGCAATTCAGCTAGGGAAAAAAAAAAAAGAGATGAAACCACAAAAGCTGTTTAGGAGCTCTGGATATCTTTCTAATCAGATCACTGGGAGTGCGTTTGGACTTGTATCTATTCATTCTGCGGTGACGGAAGTAAAGGAACTATCCAGTGAGCTATCTGGTTTTCCCAGAATTGTTTGTACTGCTGACCTTTATATCTACTCATTTATCCTAATTGTTTTTAGCTGTTTGAGGAAGAATCTCAGATGAGAAAAGCAACTCAGTATGTATCAGAGATCCTATCTCCTGCAACTTTTGTTTTAATTTAAAGCAGACCCAGCATCATTCTGCGCGTCGGTTGCGTAGTTCCAAAAGCAGGAATCTGTTGTGGGATTTTTTTAATAAAATCACAAGTCCAAGACAGAGGTCCCTGGACACAGGGAGTGTGAGCTGGGGGTGGGGTTGCTTAGATGCCTCTTGCCCAAACACATTTCCTGATGTTCCCTGGCTGGGACAGCTTTTGATGTGGTACTTTGTTGTGGGAGAGTGGGGAGCACCATTTCAGGGAGGTGGCCAAGCTGGCTCTGTCAGCTTTGCCTGAGTCCAAGATAGGGGAAATGCACTGCCAGACTGTTATAGCGGGAAATCTGGCTCTTGATATCCATAAAACTCCCTCTCCAAGTGGAATTTCCCAGATTAAATGAGGATATTGAGTTTTCTCCCTATGCCTTGTATGAAATTGAAGTTGGGCAGGGTTTACTTCTTCCGGGGGATGTAGTAAATCTATAATAGCCATGGTTTTCTTCCTCCTTCCATCAAATCCCCATCTCTGGGAGGGGAGTGGGAGGCTTGTGACATATACAAAGTGTTTGCTGATGGTTACTAGAAAAGAATCTGGGTTATCCACTAAACATGCCCCAAACTTGCAGCTCATAGGGAGCTTCGGTTCAAACAGTAGCTCCGACTACTGCACGGCGCTCATGGAGCGAAATAGCAGAGTGATATGCAAAAGCTCACACTAAGTATATCACTTTGCTTCAGAATTCCTGCATTTGCTGCTAATGCAAGGAATAGCCTTTGAACTCTAATCTGGTGTCTCCGGAGTGGTTCATAACCGAAGGCACTTCTTTCATCGTAACAGGGTGACAGTGATCCAGACTTGCCGAGCATTTGGTACAGTCCCAAAGCAAGATAATAAACCAGATAATGCTGTAGGCTTTGCATTTCTGAGCATACCAGCCCTTCGCAGAGACGTGGCAGGGATCCTGCCTCGCAACTTCCTCCTGACACAAAGAACTATTGGTGTCATTGTCTTGCGTGAAGGAATATGAATATCATTGTCTTGTAAACAAGGAAAAATGAAATATGGCGTTTTTTCCCTCGGTTTATTCACTAAGCCACCAGCACAACTACTTCTTCAGCTTTTTTGAAGGCAGAGCAGGATCAGACAGCAAAGTGTATGATTTTATACTGCTACAAAGCTATCACCTCTAAGGAATATTTTACCTGTTTAAACTACCAGGTTATCCAGTGGTTATTATCACCAGGCTTGGTCATTAAGTAAGATATTTATCTTAACCACCTAGGATCAAGGCAAGCTGTATGTTTCTAATAGTTAGTTGAATTCACCTTGAAGAATCATCAGATATTATGACATGACCTGTTTTTTCTCTCCATAAGAATTACAGTTCCATCTCCACTTGTGAACCATTTGTTTGCCTTGGTTCAGGGAGAAGAGGTCTCATCTTTCTCTTGGCCACGACTGGGCTGAGCCCTTGGCTATCACTGCCCAGGGTCTGCAGAGCTCCTGAGGAGCTGCACCCTGTGCTAGAGATCAAGTAACATTCAACCTGGGGAAAATACTGAGATTTTGGAGTTCTGAGAGACCTCAGTTTTGTTTTATACACCACCAGTTTTTCCTCATCCCTCTAAAGGGGTGCATCCTTTCTGCTTTCATTAAAAAAATATTGCGGCTTCACTGTTTAGTTGGTTAAGACAAAATTCCTCCATAATGGTATTAATTTTTTATTCAGTTTTTATGGACCCCCAACTTGATTACGAAGACAATAATGTAATTTGAAAAACCTTCCTTTTTTATTTCAGCTTCAGCAGTGCTACTAAACATGGGTGTAGATAAATGACCACAGGAAAACTTCACAAAATTACTGTTTACACATAATCTGACAATGAGCCATAATTTGATTGCTAAAAAAATCATTTTGTGTACCTCTGCCCCTATTCAGCTGGATAATGAAAATTTATATCTATGTTTCAGACATCTGGGGAGGATGTGACAGCTTTGGGGCTGAATGAAAGATTATGCCACAGTGACCCCTGTCAGCATTTCCTCACGGACTGGTTACCCGAAACCCAGCAGCATTCAGCCTACTTCTTTTTCCTTTTACTCTTCCTTTTCTCATCTCTTTTTCCCTTTAAAAAAAAATTCTTTTTCCCCTTCTCTTTCTTTTTCTTTCTTTTTTTCTCCTCCTTCTCTTACTTTTTCTCCTTCTCTTTATTTTTCTTTTTATTAATTCTCTGCCTTTTCCTTCTTTTTATTTATTTACTTTTTTATCTTTTATTTCTTATTCTTTTTCACCAGAGCAGTCTCTCATTTTATTTTGGAAGCTTAATGACACTGTAAATCTAATAGGCCATTTTAGTGCCATCATGTGGGTATTAAAAGTCACATGACTAGTCAGGATCCCATATGGACTATTTTGGGATTGTCTTCATAGGAATGGCAAAGCTCCTATATGGCTGTAAGAGCTCAGTATGTTTTCAATTACTTCCTAGGACAGATCTGCTTTGAAATTAATTTGAAGTATTTTCCTATAGTTGTGTTTGCCACCTCTCTCAGATTTTCCTTTGTAAACACTCATGTATCAAATTCACCTTTGATTCTCTCTAGAGATAACCTGTGCTGTTTAATTTATTTATGCCTCAGGAGTAAGAACAAACATCTCTTTGTGCTCGAGGTGCACAAATTGATCAGAAAAGGAGGATTTTAGCATAGTCAGTGTATTCCTCTGCCTGTCTCAGCACAGAGGTTTGCCAGGTTTGTTGTGTTTTACATTCTGTCCCCAAATCAATGTCTATCCCATGTGCCACGATGGCAATGCCACCTCTTAAAGACCTCAGTGCTTCCCAGTTCCACTGGTGGAGACATTTAAGGTCTTCTGGGTTGTACATGGGCTCTGAAGGCTGGAAGGAAATCACCCAGACATGTGGATGGGTGGGAAACAGGTAGAAAGATGGCAGGTAGAGGGTACTGAGAGCATCCTGTGTAGAGAGAGGAGGTCTGAAGAGCCTGTTGGGAACTGCTGTGAGTCCTCATTTGGTGCAGATCAGTGTAGACCCAGGTTTGCTCTTGTGTGCACAAAATACATCCAGATGTTTCCAAGTACTGACAGATTTTAATGGGGGACTTGGATGACAAGGCTCACCTTCAAAACTTGTGTTTCTCTCTTGCCAGTGACAAAAGATTGAGACTATAGATGTTTTAGACGCATTGTGTTCATTTGATTCACAAACCTGTTCGAAAGTGGGGGCTTTTCTTCATAAATGTCCATTTTGTTAAATCTCCCTGTCTGCCACAAAAGATTTCCACTGAGCTCACCAAAAGCTGTTTACTTTGGGAGGAGATTCTCCTGAAGCATAAGGATGATATAGAGTTCAAAAATGTGAATGATGTGGTAAGGAAGAGAACTCCCTCATGCCTCGTACATTTGGATCTTTCAAAGAGCAGTGACTATCGCTTCCCATGGATGCAGCTCCAGGAAATGAATAATGCTCAGGAATGGTCAGAGATGAGCCTGCAAAGATTCACCCATCTCCTTCCCTCCTTGGCTTCTCCCCTTCCACCTTGCATTCATTATTCTACAATGTGTTTTTCCGTGGGAAAGAGGAGTTTGGAGCCTGGGGAGTGGGGTGATTTCCGAGGCCCTCTGAGCATTGTTTCCTGTTTTAGTGGGTGGGTGCACCACGGATGCACTGCAGATCCAAAGGAGGGTAACTCCAGTTCTCAAACACTCCTGACCCAGGGATTCCTGCATCACGTTTCCCTAACAGACCTACCTAACCTATCAGAGAGTTTATTCAGCCAACCTGCTGCCTGGAAGAGACAATTTGACTGTAACATGCCAAATCTTTTCTCAGTCACTTGCAACCTCCTGTGACCCCGAAGGGAGACAAGCCCAGGCTCATTCCACCAGCATGTGCTGGGTGAGTTCATCCATCAGGGAAGCCAGAATGAATGTCCTGCTGCCCACACAGCTTCAGGTGCCTCCTGAAAGGCTGGCTTTAAGTTCAGCCAACATCAATGAATGGCAAAGGTCCTCATCCCGTGCTTATCAGGTCTCCAGCGGAGTGTCCCATGGCTCCCAGGGGACCTTGCAGACGGATTTCCTTTCCAGAAAAAACAAAGAGCGGAGACATGGGATATGTCCTGTGTCTCCCTGATATACTGCAGGATCACCCACATTAGACATAGCCAAACAGCTCCTCTGCAAGGCACACAGTCCAAAATAAGAGACCTGGTGGTCTCGGTTTTCGTGGAGGAAGGGACAACACTGCTGGCAGCCTCTGCGGTGGCTCTGGCTCAGCATCACTGTAACAATGCCACTTCTTCTATTTGCTGTCCTCACTTCTCCTGAGCACCTCTTGGCATCTGCTTTTCATGTTCACTCCTCATCACTCGCCTGGAGGCTGCTGCTTCTACCTCCAAAAGGTCCAAAAATTACAGTGTGTGCACTGAAAATGAACATCCAGGTCATGGTGCTCTTTTGCCTTGAACCTACCCCCTACCTGCCTCGATCCTGCCCATGCCTGGTCCTGAAGAGGCACATATTGCATTGTTGTGGTGGCTCTGCAGTGCAAACACTGCCAGTGCTCCACTCCTTTTCATGGTGTGCAATGTTTAAACCTTGATCTGCCATGTTTTTATATCATGTACACAATATCTGTACTTTTCCAGCAGTGAAAGCAATGGTATCTCTTCACTTAGGCTTCCTGAAATCTTTTTAGTGGGTTGAAGTTCTCAGAGAAAGGACAAGTGTCAGCAGTAATCGCTACCTCCCCACATACCCCACCTGTGACCTGAAAAAATTAGCAATATATGTCATAAAACCAGTGTATTCGAATACTTATTTGTCGTTTTCTTTTAGAGGTTTTATTTCTGCAATCTCTGTCAGAATGAATATCCCTCACTTTCACATTCACAGCCTGTGGTACCAAATTTCATCTTAGCACGACTTAAAATATTCACACTATCAGGTCCATAAGCATTACATCCACATTTTTTTGGGAGGAAAAAATATCCAAGTTATAAACCATAGAAAAATAGGGCTTGTAATGAAAATGCTGACAGCACATTAACTGTCACTGGGCACTGCTATAAACAAGTGTTATGTTCATGTGCAGGAGAGAAAATCCATGCAGGGCTGGGCTTTACCAACTTTGGGGAGCAGCAGTGCACAGTTACACAACATATTTATTTGTTTTTCATGAAAAGACACAGCACTGCAGTGCTGCATGGCAATATGTTGCTAATTACCTAGTGCTCCACTGGAATGGTGACTGGCTCTCTGGATGCCTCGATTTCCTCATTGGAATTTGGAAAGCCATCTGAAAATGAGAGGAAAAAAAAAAGCATTTAATTGCTCTCCTAAACTGCAGAACAATTAATTGTTCTGTAAGCAGAGATCCATTCCCCACTTTCATTTCCAAATCAGCTCTTACAATGTTTTTTGCAGCAGCAGCCTGGCATATTAGGCAGCACTAAATGTTTTAACTGTGCCTGTAAATTTGAATCTGTGATTTCAAACTTTTCTCATTGCTAATTTTATGATTGAGAAGGGAGTTTCTGCTCCTTTGCCAAGTGCTTGAGCCTAAGAATTCCTCGGGTGCTCCGAGGGTTCTTGAAGTCAAGAACTGCCAAGGTTAGGTCTGCTAACCCTGTAAACATCCCTTGTATTTTTGGGAAATCTCCTTATCCACCCTCCTGTGGTGGCCAGCAGAAGGTGGGGTTGATGTTGGACTGAGGACAGATGTGAGGTTCCCCCAGTCCTGCAGCTGGTTTCACAGCTGGAGCTCTGTGGGATGTTTCCAGTGCAGCCACTACCACCTCCTGGCTGCATATTTTGGGGCAAACAGCTCCTGCTGGGAAAGGTGGTGGTTGGCTTTGTGTGCCAGCCTGGCCTGGAGAGAAAAACCATTTACAAACAGGTCATTTCCATTTTGGATTGTCAGAGCTGGCAGGAGGAGGAGGAATTTTAGGGGATCAAACAGCCACTCAGAGGAAAAGCTCATATTAAACAACACAAGGTGCACAGGGCAGTTGAGTAATTCTGTATTTACATGAACGTTGCAGCAAATGCCCTGTAATAACAACTCCTTTTTTTTTTTTTTTTTTTTTGAGCTCTTTAGGTTTTGTGTTATGAGAAAGTATGAAACATAAATCACACGGAGCTACTCCTGGCCTTAAGCCTTCAGGATGCATTTGTTTGAAATCAAGAGCCAAATTCCCTGGATCGGAGTAAACTGTTAGGTGCCAACTGGGGCGAAATGCCAGCCTTTGAACTCCTGCACATTATGGCTGATGTGATCCATATGCAGGACTGGAGTCGTGCTCCAAAGTGGTTTCTTTTAATTGATTTAGCAAATTAACAATATTAGGCCTTCTGTAGGATAGAAAGTACATTACTCACCGTGCCCTTGTATTACCCTGAAAGGAAATCTATTGTTCTTTTGTAATGAAATGGTATCACAAGGAAAAAAAAAAGGTAGCAGTAGCAGGTAAAAGGAATCACATTCAGCTGTCAAGCATGTTTAATGAGGAATTTTAATTATGAGGCTGGAAATCAATGGGCATAACTTTAGCAATGAAGTCTTAAAGGGAAACTAAATTGCTTTCTATCTTGCAAAGTTTACTGAAGCAGCTTGAGCAGCTGCCAACCATCATTGTTCTGAGAAAAGGAACTTGAGGAAATTGCAAGTCACACTGTAGCATTTATTGAAGGCATATTCAACAACAAAAAAAAAGGAGGATTTCCATGGATTCATGTTTAATGGGCTCTTCCTAACTGATTCATCTCTGCCTTATGATTTTTTAGAACCCTTGGTTACATGCACTTCATAAAACCTGTTCTTAGGAGAGAATTGAGGAAAGGTTGCACTGAAAACTGATCATTTATGATTCATAGAGGATAAAGATCATCTTATTTGTTCCTTATTCCTGGAGAACGTGGGCTGTGAGGAACAGCATGGCATAAATATTCCATGCAGTGAGAACCTAAACCTGCAAACCCAGAGATAACATAAACAAATGGTACTCAGGTCTCTGTAGTGTTTCCTAACTAAGGAGCTGTGATGTTGTCTTCAGGATGCTCATGTAAATTCCTTTTAGTGTTTCCAGCACAACTGAAATTTCTGCAGTTTTGCACTGTTTTATTTAAGCTAAGGACACCATTTAGGGCCAAATCCAGTCCCTCCTGGAAAATGGAATCTCAACATCACCTGTGAGGCTGGGCTCAACCTCAGAGCACAAAAACAAGCTCAACCTTGTCTCCAGCTCTTTCTGGGGAAATTATAGAACCAAAATGCTTTACAGTACCACAAGAGGTAGTTTTGGAAATCCATGTTTCCGTCTCTATTTCGGGCATACCTTGGTTTCTCATTAAACTTTGAGCTCAGCAGTTTCTCAGCACTGAGTCCTTGCTCCTGTGGCTGGTTGCTTCTCCTGCATTTTGGGGTGCAGCATTTCTCCCCTCTGTGGTTTAAATCAAGGCACATCTCTGACTGCCCCACTATCCCTTGCAGCCCTCTCACCACCCAGCCTTTCAGTGCCTGTGCTTGGGAATTAATGCTCTGAATTAACATTTGGATATTGCAGCAAAGGGTGTTCAACAAACCCTTAATGCAGGTAGGGGAGAAGTAGTTTTGAAACCAATCTAGTTGCCATTCCATAGGAAATCCAAGTCATAGATCACAGTTATTGGTATTTTAAAAGTGGCAGTGCCTGTTAAAGGCGGGCTATTCCCTAGAATATAAAGGCATTTGGGGCTGCAGTGGAGACATTGGCAGCTGAGTGGAAGCTCTGAGCTCACCTGCCAATGCTCTGCCTGGCTTAACTGCTATCAGTTGCTCACTTTCATGAGTCTGAAATTCATGCAGCCCCAAAAGAAAGATAAATAAGAACAAGTCACTTTTCACCCTCCAGACACAGGCAGAGGAAATTATTTCAAATAAATATATCATCTCAACAGGGGCAGATGAAATAGTTTTCTACTGAAGTTGTTCTCCCAGTTGACAGAACAAATTACCAAATCTACTCCACTGGATATCTTAAGTATCTTTTCCCAAATCGTAATTGCATTCAACTCTTTGGCAAAATTATTGAATTCTGTGTTGGTGGTATTTAGTGATGCCTTAAAATCTTCATGGTGAATGATAAAAGTAGCGTGTGAGCTTCAGAGGAGTATTTTGGTCTGTTCTCTGAGGAGTAAGGGAGGCTTCTCCCCTCCCATCATTACCAAAAGCATCACTTCCAGCAGCCGTCCAATGAGCAAATTTCCCAAATGAAATTGTTTAGCCTTGGTGTCTGGAGCAGGGGACTAATTTTATTAAGGTCCACAGCATAACATGCAATTCAAACAACAGAAGGATTCCTGGGTAGAAGAAGCTTTCTTCTACCCCTTTTGCTTTAAGGCAATTTAGGGTCATGTGTTTATGGTGCACATATTTGGCTTCTTCTGTCTCTTGTGGGAACCACTCATCTTGACTGCCAGTATATTTTTGATAAAATTGAGGTAGAGATGAAGCAGACTATATTCCACAAGAAATCTCACCCACTGTATCTATAAATTCTGTCTCTCATCTCCTGTGAGTGTTGAATGAGCCTTCAGGTGTCCGATGCTATTTCTCTTATGGTGCTCCAAGAGGCCACATGAGATTGAGTGGAGGCTGCAAAGCCCAGGAAATTTTACTATGGTCAAAAATAAAGTAAATCCTGCTCACCTCTCCCGTGCCTTCACCCTTCAAAGGCAAGCGTGTTTTTTCATCACTGATGCATTTTATACTCCCATGTTTATAGTGAATATAGGCATTCATGTCGCTTCAAAGAAAAGATCTTTCCTTTGAAAATGTTGAGATAGGTTGTTTTCAAGTATATGCAGAGTTTTTTTGTTCATATTGGGCAGCAAACCATTGATGTGTACACAGCAGACATCCAAGCAAGATTCATACATCTGCATGTGGAGGAGCTGGGGATCAAGTGAGGAAAGGAAAAGAGAGCTCCTGCTGGAGGTGTAAGAGTAGAAATGTTTTTCAAACATATTTTCAATTGCTGAAGGAATGTTTGTTGCTAAATATGCTCATGCCAAGTGATGTGTAAGTCTGTAAGCTCATTTTAATGTCAGCTGTGGGGCCTGTTAGTACGTTTTTGATGGATCATTCCAGTCTTGTGTGCACAGCCGGGGGCTGCTGTGGAAATACCATGGTCAGTATGGTGCATGTACACAGCCAAATACCAAGTCATTGGGTTAAGGACTGGTTCTCCTAAGGATTTAGTAACTTTGTTGTCTTTTCACAGCATTTCTCAACTTCTCTGTTGCTTGTAGTCCCACAGAAATATATATTTTGTATGGACAGACCTTTATTTTCCAGTGCATTCACTTGTTGATGAGTCTGCTCTGTGTCTATTCTTCCCTTCTTGACAATTTTGCTGAAATCCACAAAATCCATTCCAGCCCATGCCATCGACCAAAATCCTCATCAATTTTTCAATGAATTTCTAATGCTATCAGAGGGCTAATATATGAGATGATCCCAGTGTTGTGTCAGAGGCAAACCTTTTGAGCAGGGGATGGATGTACAGTGCGGCGCGGCGTATAAATCATTTTCAAATTAGCATTCTGTACATCTGGAGAAGAGTACATTTGTGTGCCTGCATAAATTGCCTGCGAACACATTTCAAAACCCTACGCTTAATCTTAGCAATGAACATTTCAAAAAGTAAATTAATATCTTCAAGGAGAAGAAATACAGTATATTAAGCAGAAGCCCACTGGAAACTGTATAGTTAAGAATCTGTCAGCCTTTCCATTATAAGCTCTGTTTTTTGAGGGGTTTATAACTCAGTTATAAAATTTCACACTGGGCTAAAGGTTGGCACGTATCGCCTCAGTTTGGCAGGGTGACATTTTATTAGCTCTGAAGGAGTTTTGGATCCCACGTCAATGGGATATTATTTTAAACCACAGAAATGAAGTTTAAATAACTTGGGGTATGGCTGAGCTGTAGGAAGGTGAGACGAGCAGGATTGAAGCCCCAAGTGATGCTGTTGACTCGCAGAGAGGTGACACCGGAGGTGCCAGGGCTGAGGTCAGGATTGTGCCTCAGCCCCAAGGCCAAATTTCTTTCCTTTTGTCCCTTCCCCTTAACGTGCCTTTAATTCACATCTTTATGGTTAAATGTATATTGTGCTGAGGTTACAGGTCTAGTTGGTGGTTTATAAATTAGGTTAATTAACATTACAATAGTACTTTCTGAGTGTGGGAGTATGTTTGTGGGTGGATATATGTGTGTGCAGACAAGAGCGCTCCTTGGAAACAGAAACAGGATTAAAGTGTCTGCGGGAATTGTAAATTTATTGTGTAAATAGCTTTATGATTTGTTGTGTGTTTGGATTAATGCAATATATATCCATTTTAAACATTGATCTTTAAGCGAGTAATGTAATAAATCTGAATATTCCTTCAAATTACTGTTTACACTGGCCATGCTATAGATTAAAAGAGACAGTTGCCTTTATAAATTTAGTTGTAGGGTACACGGGTGTGTATAAATACTTCTGTTTCCAATTATACCAAACAATGATGATAAACTGTTGTGAGTTTTTCGGACAATTGTACACAGCCTGAGTCACGAGGAGGGATGATGCTGGGCAGTGAGCGATGCACACATGGCACAGGGGGTGGGGGGAACCATTGTTTAGGCCAGGAAATGTGTAAATAGGCATCTAGAATAAATTCTATGAAGGTATTGAAACGAAGATACAGTTCCTTCCCAGCTGGAATGCTTCTAAAAGGGGGAACTGTGTCAACTCGTCAAAATATGGAAACATGGTCGTTTGGTTTTTATTTACAGCAATTTTGGTGGTTTGTAGAAGGTGTTCAGGAAAATGCATTAGGTACCCCTTGGCATGGGGTTGCTTTTGGTTTTCCATATCCAAGGCTGCTGATGGTGCTGGTTTTCATGCTCTGTATTATTCATCAGACTTAATTTGACAATTGGGCAGCACCTCAGAAGGGATACTGGCTATCACTGTGACCCCCTAAAAATGCTTTTGTACCAAACACTGTGGCTTCAAACATGGAGTTAACACAAGCCAGAGTTCATAGGCATGGAAGTGCATTTAAGGAGATAAATACATGGGTTTAGTTTTAATTTTGGTCGTTAAAGAGAATATCTGTGGCCACCAGAAGCTCTCTGAAGAGACAACTGGTCCTCAGATAGTGGCCAGGGTGGTCTGTGCTCAAGGAGAAACTCTCTTCCCAGGCAGATTCTTCCCTTCCTGATTCAGTGGGCAGCTGTACCACAGCTGGGGGATGTGGCTGCCTGGATTGTCCTGCTCTGAAACAATAGTTTAGGGTTGTACAGCTGAGGGAATCACTTGGTCTTGTTGTAGATGTCCTGTCTTAAGTGCACAAAGTCAGCTTCCAAAAAATGCACCAAAAAAACAAATCCATGAAAATCCTCTTCAGACATGGCACAAAATGATTTTGTGTCCTTTATAAGAACAGAAGTTGTTTTCTGAAGAGTTTATGTTTTTTGACAATTCAGGGAAAGCGTGGTTGGTTCTCTTACACCAAGTCCATGCTTTGTATAAACACTGGAGAAGAGGTGATCCATTTGCCAACGCCTGGTGGGAGGATGCCCTCCTCATGCTGATGGGTTACATTGATGAAAGCTGGCCAGGCCTTAAATTAATCAAATGATGCAGTTTTAAAACTCAGGAAGGACTGATCACAATTTGGCCCTCTTCCTTTTTTTCCCTTCTTTGTTATCCCTCCTCTTTCACATTATTCTTTCTAAGAGAAACAACAAAAAAATGTGATCATGATAAATTATAGGAAGCTGGCAGCAGTAGTAATTAACAGGTAATTATCAATAAACAATTTAACCACAAAAACTTGGATCCCACCTACCAGTTGTCAACAATAAAGTCATGGAGGCTCCACAGGCCACTGGACAAACAGTCCACGGGGAGTAGGGCCGGCGCTGTTAGTGCAAATAAACAACCCTGTGCCTGGAGGCTAAACAAAAGCACAGCACAGAGTGACCGCGGGGAAGCAGGGAAGAAAAAGCTCCCTCGGCAGAAAGAAACAACAAAAACCCAACAGTAGTTACAGTTTGAAGAGCCAACCTCAAACCACTCGCAGTTTATTGCAGCCCCAAATAAGTATCCCATAAACAGCAGTCAAAGCCCAGCGTTTGGTGTCTTAAAAAAAAATCTCTTTGAAAGTGGGGAAAGAAAAGGTATTTTGGGGGAGGTAAGAGCTGGAGGGAGTGAAAACATTGTTTTGTCAACTGGTTGGCTACAAGAGATGCCTGACTGTGCTGTGTCCAACTTGAATCTCTGTTTTTGTCATTCTGAGGCAAGAGGAGATGTGTGAGGCAACCAGGTGTATTCCAAAAGGGTCTCTCTGATGTGTATGTGGATATGCTCAGCCAAATGTCCTGCCATCCTCTTCCATGGGAATCAGGAGAGGTTTTTTAGGTGACTTCCAATGGGGTAAAGCCATCCTCTTCTTACATGTGCAAGCAGGGTTACTTTTCTCTTTTTTACTTAATTATGACCGTAAGGAGGAATAACAACCCTTCTTCACACCACTTTACTTACTAATGATCTTCATCTTGCATTCCTACGTTGGGATTAAGGCCAATTTTCTGTTGAAGGGAGTCAGATAAGGACAGCAGAATGAATTGAGAATATATTGAACATGGAGTAAATTTTTGTGAGTGAATATATTATCACAAACTAAGGTAATGAAATTCAAGCACTTGGATTTGGGAGTTTTACAAATTGATATAATAATCTTTGATAGCAATGTGTTAGTTATGTGTTAAATTCTATGTTAAACACTTGACATGAGCCAGTCTTTAGATTTGCACTCAATAAGCCATAAACTGGAATCCTTCTGGAATGCATTTAGAGATTGAGGATGGGTTAATGTGGAGCCTTTGTTGTCTTCCACTCTGAAAAAGCCCCCAGTCTGTGCTGACTATCACATCTCATCTGTGCTGACAAGCTCCCTATCAGCCCCACCATCCCTTACCCACTGCTGCCCAGCCACTGCTGAGCCTGCCTTAGATGTGTCTGCCTGGTTTTCCTTCAGATTGTCCAGTGCCTGCTGTTTTTTCCTCAGGTTCTTAAATCGCTGCTGCATTTTCTGAGATTTTCTTAGATTTTCTTAATTCTGATTTTTTTGGAGAATCCTAGATCTTCTAACAAACCCTCATGCTGTGTCCCCCAGTAACTTAAAAGTAATTAAGCAAAAAGTAAAGATTATGGACATCTATCATTTAATTTGAAATTACATATGGATTTAATGGAGGGGGAGGAAATAGTGCTTTGAGAGATTAGTTCTTAAATTTTGATTTAAGAACTGAGTTATTAGCTGAAATAATATGAAGCGGGGTTGCTTTTTTGACCTTTCTAAAGTCTAGCCTAGTCAATTATTACAGCAGAGCAGGGAACCAGAGAACAGCTTTGAATCAGTCAGACCCAAACTGATTTAAGTTTGCATGGGGTCGAATAAGACATTAGTTAAAAATAACTAATGTATTCTTTGACCTCCATAATGAGAAAGGACATTTACAGGTTTTTCACTATACATCTGATCCTGTTTATTTCGTTTTGTGATTTAAAGCTGGACTGGACATTCTTACAGAGGTCTAGATAATACAATTATTATTGTTTTAAGTTTCCTGCTCCAAGTATCCTTTCAGTCGTGCATTTTGTCCATCAGTTTATATCATGGCTATATTTTGAGGCAAGATTGAATAAGAAAGACAACCATAGATCCCAGTGGTGGAAGGAGCAGGATCACTAGGGCTCCCACCTCCCTGCAACCTGCCTTAGGAGAAAAACCCAGGTTAGTGCTGATAAACCTGATTTATCATTATTTTTTAGAATTATTTTTGGAATTAGGCAGGAACTTGGGCTGGAAGACTCCTTCCCTCTGAGACCTTAAATTTCTTGCCCTTCTCTTCTCTGAGCACCTCTGTGTTGAGGTGAGTGGGGAACCTAATCCACGAGTTGGGGAGGCAGCTAAGAGCAGATTAGTTCCCTGACTAGTGGGGAGAGTAATTTTTGCAAAATATTGGTGAAAAAGGAAAAAAATAAAGCAGAAAAGAGAGCAAGGGGTGGAGAGAAGTGTGTGGAGAAAGGAGAAGGAAACAAGAGGGAAAGAAAGGGGAAAGGAGGATTGATGGTAAAACAAACTCAACCTTACAGAAAGTTTTCTGCTAGTTGAAAAGGTCTCAGCTTCGGTTAAGTCTTCAGGCTTCAGCTCTTCCTGAGGACAAGAAGAGAAAACAAAAGTTGCTTCCATTTTTTAATGTAGATATCTCCCATTTCTGCACCCAAATAATTCTCACTTTGCTGCCAGACGATACTTCTCTGGTTTGGCCCTTCAGTGTGCAAAGGCTTGGTTTTATGCATCTGCCTTTTTTTGTTGTATAACCTGAGAAGATGCCTTTATAACTGGCTCCTTCAGAGCTGTAAAGGAAACGTTAGTATGTCAAGTTTCCAGAGAGTTTAAAATAGGCCAGCTGGCTGCTCGGAGCGCACAGCTTGAAATGGTCACTTCCATTTTCGGCTGAGCAGCGCTGCCGTCAGGAGGAGCATTGATTAAATTGACCACAGTCCAAGGCTGGTAAAGAGCATAACACAAAGTGACTTCTCCCCAGATCAAGCAGAAGATTTGTGATGTACTCAGGGATAGAGTATGATCTTTTTTCCCCTCTCTGTACTGCAGTGTTTACTTTAAAATACTATTTTTTCATAACAAGAGGAGCCTTTGCTTTTACCATTGAATTTGTTCAACAATTTAGGTTATATTTCACTGCTTGCACCCAGCTTCACGCATAAATGTTTAGCAATATAGATAGCCCGTGTCCTCCCAAGCTGTCAGTAATACAGGTTTCAGGAATAAAGGCTGCTCATATGAGCAAGGTTTTGTAAGATTAACAAATATCATAGGTTCATGGAATGTTTTGTGTTGGAAGAGACCTTAAAGATCATCTAGTCCCTGTGAGCAAGGACACCTTCCACTAGACCAGGTTGCTCAGAGCCCCATCCAACCTGGCTGTGGGCAATTCCAGGCTTTGTTTCACTGAGGAAAAGGTTCCCCCACTTATTTCTATTTAATCAAAAGGCTTCTGTGTTATTTTCTTTCCTATTTCCAGGGAATTCTTTCAAAGGGATGTATCCCAGCCAATGGAAGTGAATGAGTAAAGAATTCATCTGCAACGTCTGTTGGTGCCATTGCTCCTGTGCAGCACCTAGAGCAGCAAGATCCCAAACCAGAAAGGTGTTAGATCTTCAAGGTTCCACTGAAAATCCCTGAGGAATGTAGGGTTTTCATCACATTAAAAAAAAAAATCAGAAAGATCTTGTGAAAAAAGAAATATTATCAGTGTAACAATAGCCAAGGATGGGGGAACAGCATGGGGTAAATTCCCTTCCATGTGCTTCAGGAGCATCCCTGGGGATGGAGGACACCTGACAAGTGCAGGAGCCATCTGAGGATCTTTTCTTTTGGAGTAAAATGATGGTCCAGGGCTTCCTTCAGCCCTGCAGCAGAACAAAACTGCTGGGTGAGAAGGGATAGTGGCAGCCCAGGCTAATGAGCATGTCTTCATGCTTTCCCCACACTTTGCACCTGAAATACTATTTATTACCTCTAGTTATCCCCCAAATCCAACCCAATCACTGTGTTTCTTCCTGGTCCCTCTTTACACATTGGTTCTGGTTTTATTTTTTTTCAGTTATGTTTGCACGGCTCTCTTACAACCTGAAAACAAGGGGGTGTTCTGGAAGTGCACCTTAGCACTTATTGTGGATACATCAGTAATCTTTCATAATCAGAAATAGGCATAATTGTGTGTCTCTGGTAAAGGAGCTTAACTGCCAGAGGATTAAGCCACATCCTGATCAATGCAAGTGCCTTCCTAGAAAACAGGCAGGGAAAGATTTCCTGTAGTTAGCAGCAACGAGGGAGAGGAACTTTAAAAACAACTCTCTATTTGATAACTACAGAAATCTAGCTAAGTCGTAGGGATTTAGCCAGGGAACATATTGGTTCCAGCAGACTATGGTAAAGTTAATTAAGGATGATTAATGGAGCATTTTCCTTCCAATGATATCTGTGACAGAACAAAGCTGTCTGAGGCTTGTCAAGCAGAATTTGAGTTGAATGAGTATTTATGTGATCAAATCTGAAGGGCTGCCTCTTGACAGAGCAAGGATTCATCAATCAATTGCGCTGGCTTGCAGTGGTGGGAAATTGGTCTATCAGCATAGCTCTGCTCCCATCCCCCATTTTTTCATTCAATCATCCCTCAGGCTACAATGCATCTTTAGCTTTTACCTCTGACCACCTTAAGGGCTATCAGAGAAAAGTAAAAGCAAGAGCTAAAACATCTATTATAGTGGTTATTTCTCAGCTGTACTCATACAATTGATTTCTTTTAAGCAAAGGCCCAGGCACTGTAAAGCGATACAAGCCTGTTCAATGAATTAATTGGTTTTAATAGAAGTTTAGCTTTGAGCCTGAAGAATATATAGTGCTCTCTTGCTAGAAAGTCTCCTATTAGGGAAACCACCTGCACAAAAGGCCCCAGTCCTCTCTTAATCCCACTGCCCTCATCATAATCACTCCATTTAAAAGGAAGGAATCCTTAATTTAAAAGGAAGGGGCACCACGTGTACTCCAGTTTCTGCGCATTTTGTTGTGCATCAGTTCCTGGGCTGGGAATGCTGCCTGCACTTGGCTGTGGGTTGCCCTTGCAGCCTTTGGATGCCTGGGATGTAAGTCATGCCAGGATTTGGGCAGAGGGATGATGGCACTGTAAATACACCAATATCTTTGTTTAATGGATGCCTCAGTTGCTTTCACTGCTGTAGGGATTAAATGGAACTAACCACAAAAGATGTAGAATGATGAATGTCTCATGGAAAACTCAGAAAAAGATAAGTCTTAGCCCTACTCTGAATAAAATCAGGGCAGGTATCCTATTTATGACAGGAGGCACAGGTTTAATTTCATTTTCTAACTTAGTCCATAGGCATTTTTTTGTTTAACTGCTGTGTGCTCAAGCTTTGCTCTTCTGGGCATTCACCAAGCGAAATACACAAGTGGTATTTAGAACTGCAACACCAAGATTGTCATGAAACCTCTCCATCATCAGCCCCATAAAATGCCATCATTAGACATCTAACCTACATTAGCCACCTACTGTCCAGTAATTTAAATTACCCCGCAGTTCAAAAAGAGCAGCATCTCCTGGGGGCAATTCACCCATTTTCTAGACATCTAGGGGAGGATGATGAGGGTTGCATTCAAGAAGTCTGAGCTCTCTCTAAAGGGAACTTGGACTTCATACCCACCTTTGAAATGTGTAAAGCTTCCAGTAAAAATAAAATCCCTGAGAGTGGATTACTTTCTTTGGTGCAGTTGTAAGCTCCGTGGCATGTATCCCTCATTGGATTTGCACACTAATCTTCCTTCTTAAGTTACTGGTAGAAATCAGGTTTCTATGACTTTTATGAATTGGAAAATTGAAGTTCTGCCTGGCAATAATTTTGAGGTTTGGTACCTGCCTCAGCTAGGCCAGCTATAAATAAGGGAGGTTAAAGACAAGACTTCACTTTTTCCCCCAGACTTGAGCACTTTGCACAAAGAAGCACAGAGGAGAGCTCCAGTGTGCCTTGACCTACGGAAAAATGGCTCAGTCGTGGGTTGTCTTTACTTTTTATGCAGGTTTCCAGTCAGGACTACCCCTAAGAACCAATATCTTCCCTGCGTATACAAATTTTATATAAATCCAAAGAGGTCCCTAAATGCAAATATATCCTTTAGACCTTATTAGTTGTCCCAATATGATTATTGTTGAGAGCATTTCTTTCCATCGGTAGAGAATACTATTTCATATGTGCAAGCAAGCTTGGAAACCAAATGTCTAAATATTTAACCAATGTTATTTCAAAGAATTTCATTATTTATCTTCTTTATGATTTATACTATCACATTCTCTGTCTGTAGTCGTGGTTTATCATAAGCAACCCATCTGCTGTAACAGCCAAATTGGAACATTCATATAAGATGCGTTCCGATATCATAAACATGACAAAAGATAGATTACATTTAGTCTTTCTCCATGTTTAACCAGTTTAATTTGTTTCCTATGCAGAAGAGGTTCTAAATTTACTTAATATATGTTAGCACTTAGGAACACAGTTAGGAACATGACTAGGGTCTTAACCTATTCGTAAATAAATGGGAAGCTTCCTGTCTGAGTAAAAGAAAGAGAGAGAATTTATGTCAAACAATCAGGAATTTAATACATAGTGCTCTATTAGGATGTCCAGTTTGTGTACATACTCTTAAGGCATGATTACGAATAACTTCACTTCTTATAAACAACATGACTGAAGAAATTACTCACAGATACAACAAAAAGGGAAAGAAAGGTAGGAAGTTTTAGCTGCAGCCAATAAAGGAATTACTTTCCCTGAAAAGGTTAAAAACTCACACATTTATTTTTGTTGCCATAATATTTGTCTTTGCAGGTTTAGCTTTCTTAAGAATCCCAAAGAAGATGCTGCGTCGGGAAAGATTTTAGTGACCTGGGTTCAAAGTCATATCATAGATCCAACATTTTCTCCGACAGCTTTGGTTTTAAAGTAACCCTAATGCTGGACCAAATCTGTGAAGTGACTGTCCGTATTTATATCACTCTAGAGAGAGCTTTTAGTGATTACAGGGTTGATCCAGCAAGCTGTTGAATGCCCTCAACTTCTGTCAGCTTCAGTGGAAGCCAAGGGTGCTCAGTGCACGGGTGAGAGTGCTCAGCACCCTCAGGACTCAGCCCAATGGGGTTTTTCACATGGAAAGGTCAAGTAGAGGGCTTTGCATTTCAAGCTATAGAGTCATTCATTTTTCTCTCTTAAGGTAAAAACCACGTGATTGGAGAGTGTGTGATTAACTGTTAAGGAAACAATGTCCATAATGATATATAAAGGTGTTGCTTTCAAAAGTTGCGGTTGGATTTCTTCGGAGGTGTTAAATATATGGTGGTCCAACACCGTGCAATTCATGAATGCTAAGAATAAATATAAGCTTATTTCTGTGATGGTGATTTATGATGGAGCAATTTTGAGCAAATATATTCACATTATAGGATATGAATACAAATCAAACATAACTGAGCTGGTCTTTATGAGAATGAAGTGTCAGTACATTTGAAAATATGTGTAACGCCAAACTTTAATCATTTTACCAGCACGTTAATATTCCAATTGATTATTCTGTGTTCCTCCTGAATGTTTAAGGTTTTGCTACTGATTTGTCTGCTGCAAGCATTGCACACCTTCCAGGGCTATGTGGCACTCGGACCTTCCCAGTTTGGGATATTACTGGGCTGATTCAGTCTGATAAAAGAGCTTATCCTGTTGCTAAGTCCTTTCCTCCAAAGAACATTAACACAACAGAGTGTAGAGAAAGGGAAAAATAATGGTGGAAGTAACAAGTTACATATGTGCCTTCAGCAGCATCAGACTGGCTTTCATTGCACCTCTTCTCTGCTCATGTGATTTTTCTGGAATGCATTTCCCAAGGTGGAGACTCCATCTTCATGTCTGTGCATGAAGTATTTTATACAATCTCAGCACCAGGAAAAATTATGGGTAACTCTGGGGTGCTTATTGCAGTGGCATTACACTTGCTCAGGCAGGAAGATGGGCTTGCTCATATTACTTGAGTTCATTTCTATCCTATGTGTTCAAATGCTTAATGAATTTTTTTTTGGTCTTTACTCAAACATTTTGGGGCTTCACCACAAGGACAGAAAAAGCCAGGAGACCTAGGTGGGGAATAAAGGACACAGAGATGGTTTTTGCTTTAGGACCATTGAGTCCAAGAGAACATTAATGGATGCATATAAGAGAGGAGGAAACTAAGACTTGTCATCCTGACAGCAGCTGTAGCATAACAGGAGATTAATCCTCATGAATTCAAAGAGGAATTTGAAGGAGAGCTGGGAGGAAACTGGTGAAATAGTTTGGGGGTGTTTGCAGGGAAAGCCTCTTTTATCTGGAAGGCAGAGCTGGAGAAAATGCAGCATTTCAAGGGTTGCCTCTGCAGTCTGTAATTGGAAGGGGAGATGCCATTGTGTCCCTACACTGGGATGGCACACACCAAAGTGCCCTGAAAGTGAAGTTTTTGCTTTAGGGGATGCACAGGAGAATGAGGTGATAGAAGAGTTCACAGATAAAAGAGAGACATTACAGGGGAAAACAGTGGAATAAGGAAAGAGAAGCAATATTTGTCTGTGATCTTGGTAGTTCTGGTCAAAATACAACTACTGAGTTTTTTTAAAATTCTGTATGGCCAAAAGACATTGTATTGGTAATTAAAATTATGGTGACCGTGCTCAAACCAGCTACCTCCTACAGGACCTTATAAAAGATGGACAAATCGACAGAAATGAAGCAGAAAGAAAGGAGGAGCTATGTGGGAAGGCAGGAGTAAATCGTGAGCACAAAGGCCAGGCTGTCTGGTGCTGTCTATCCCAGCCTTGCTCTGCTTCCCCAGCTGATAACACAGCCCACCACACACCCAGGCATTGTCCTCACACTGAAAGATGAAGCGGATTTTTACGAGCTGTAACTCTCCACCGCGTTTTCCCTCGCAACACCTACTGCCTCTCTCTGGTCCCTTGATCCTGCTTTCCTTCCCCTAAAACCAGTGTGTTTATTGGGACCAGTGCAATGGAAATTCCACTTACTGTTTGTATCTTAGGTTTCTCTTCCCTTCCTATATTTCCCTGGGAATTGGGGCAGTGTGGATTCTCGCTCCACACCCATGGCTTTGTCTTTGCCTTTTTTTCTGAATCATTTTCCCCATCTGCACTTCCATGGAGCAGCTGTTTGTGTTTAAAAACCACCTGCACAAGTAGTTCGGTTTTCAGTGGAAGAAAATGTTGCCTGTAAAAGGAAAAAGCCCTAAGGTGTTGGGGTTTGCTGAGAGTTTTAATTCGATGCGTATTTTTTCCTACTGATTGATGAATGTTCGAAGTGCAACTTTAGCCCTTGATAACTAATGAAACTGGGTGGTACTAACAGTCACCGTCTGGCACGGTGATGTGTAGTTAAACTGAGGCCCTGTGAGGAAGGAGATTGGGTTTTGACCCAGCAGGAAAATCCTAGATCCCTAATTTTAGCAGAGAAGAGAGTGAGAGATGGAGAAAAAGAAGCAGCATCTTCACAGAAAGCAAACTGCTGTGCAAAAGGCTGAGCTCTTGCATGGTTGGGCAAGGACTAAGAAGACGTGACACATGCAGAACACGAGATCTCCTAGGCAAGGAGGATGGGCACTAGGGGAAAATCTCACCTTCATTTAAAGCTCGTGGGAATTTTGGGGACTTTTTCTGAAGGACTCCTGAAGTATAATGGGGAGCGATAACATTATTTCCCAGCCATGGCTAATCTTGAGGAGTCAAGGCTTATGTTACACTCGTGTATTGTGCTGGGTGTTTGTGAAGCCATCAAGTGCAACCAGAAGTGGTCCTGAGCCCAGCCCAGCCCCGGGAAAGCCCTGTTTGCACTCTCCAGGGGCCCTCCTTGGCCTTTCTCCTGCTGCTCCTAATGCCCTCCCACCTCTTACTCCTCTTCAACTCTCCTTGTTACACCATGATTTTACTTTAATTTCTTTCCAAGTGGTATTAATTCTTTAATTTCCACCGAGCCAACTGGGCTGAGTACCCAAATCCTCTCCAGTTTCCCAAAAAGCTCCTGTGTGCTTGGTGTTGCCTTTGCTTGGCAATGTGTGATGCTCACAGGAGAAGAAACCACGTCAGGCCAACAGTAAATGGCAGCAAATTCTGGCTTTCAGCCCTAGTTGAGGCCATTAGATGATGATTTCTTGCTGCAAAGCTGGCACCAAACCTTTGCTGACCAGGGCTGTAGTAGAAGGTCATTTATGTGTCCCATCCCAGATGATGCAACCAGCAGCAGTGAGGGTGGTAGCAAGCTAAGAAATAAATTGTACCAAGGTTTGAAGAGCTTTACACTATTATTAATAGATACATAGATATATTTATATATATTTCCAGATGTATTTAGGACTGAATGAGTATACTTGTTCATTCTGCTAACAATCCCATCCAAACTGAAGAAATTGCCAGAAGCCAGGCCTAGCTGCGTGTCCCAGGGAGATGACTTCTGGAGCATAACAAACTGATTCCTCCACTCCCTCTCAGTCTTCCCTTCTCCCTACCTGCAGCTTTACTGTCCATAGAAAGCAGTGACTGTGTCCTCCAGCTGGGGTTTGGGTGGGATGGTGGAGCCTTCTTCATGCCAGCCAGACTCCTTTGCAGTAAATTGGAGAAATCGGAGAGGTCTTGGCATGCTGTGGCTTGTAAAGGCCCTGTAAATGGCTCGTGCAAGAAAATTTCCAAATGGAAACAGCCCTGTGCCTTAAGTTTAAAGTAGCTTTGATAGGAAAGAGCGGTAAATATAAGCCTTTCCACCTCTGCGGGTACACTGTAAATGCCAGACAGTGGAAAACCAGTAAAGAAAAAAGCATCGGAAAGCAAAGACACCATTTGGGAAGTTGGACTCGCTTGCTTTTTGGCTTGTGTAAGAGCTGAACCCAGCAGGCATTTCAGATACAACTGGTTTTAGCATAAAGGCCACTGCTGGGTGTTGTTTGGGAAATCACTTGATGTTGTGCACTGGAGGAAGCTGCTCTTGCCATACAAATCCCACAGCAATCACCAGGGACTGGCAGCCCCTGTTTTAGGTGTTTTAGTAGTGCTGTCTTAGCACAAAAGTGATTTCTCATCTCACATTCTTTTCTCACTCAGTGCATCTTCTCAGAGCTTAAAAAGTGGGGAAGATTCAGTGGGAAGCATCCTGCTGGGTCCTCTCAAAGAACCTGAACAGGTCCCAGGTCATTCCCAGGGGGCGGTGAGTCTGCAGGAAAGGAAGAAATATGCTGCAAATAAGGAAAGCCTCTCCCACCTGAGAGGATAAGAGGTTATTCTCTCCATACAGTAGCCCAGAAAAGAAGAAATCCCTGTGAAAAACAAAGGTCCTGATCCTGAGACCTGGAGGCCAAACAACAAAGGGATCC
Source organism: Entomyzon cyanotis (assembly GCA_024500445.1). Lineage (NCBI taxonomy): Eukaryota > Metazoa > Chordata > Aves > Passeriformes > Meliphagidae > Entomyzon > Entomyzon cyanotis. The sequence goes on from JAKEPQ010000781.1 coordinate 4,240,858, forward strand.
CCAGCAGAGGAGCTCTGACTGTGATCACTGTCCTCAGGGGAGGTGGCATCAGTCTGCAGCACTGCTGGGGACACTGCTGTATTTATCTAAAATCACAGAGCTGTAAAACCGGAGCTCAATGTTTGCAGGGTAAAGAAGTGACTTCACTGGGAAGGGCTCCTTAACAGAACTGAAAGAAAAGTGGGCAAATCCATCATTGCTCCTCACTCAGCCTTCATGTGGGTTATCTTTCTATCAGTATTCTCTAATCTCAGAGCATCAGAGCTTTGTTTGTGTAGATGCTGGTGCCTAAATGCATCTGAATAGAATTTCAAACCTTATATTCATTTATGAATGTCACTGTTCACAATCATGTAGCCAAGAGAAGCAGTTCTGCAAAACCTGAATGACTAAAATTTAAACAGGTTGCAAGAAACCCCAGCAGTGTGGCCAGTTTGCTAAAGGAGCGTTATTTGCCAAAGGAATCACCATGTAATTCTTAATAACAACAGCTGAGAGTGTGGTTGCATGCATTTCATGAAAGAAGTGGAGAAAGTGCTCTGGACAACCTTTTCATTGCTATTTTGGAGCACAAATTCCGTTTGTGAGTGCTTGCAAAATATCTGTTGTCATCTGCTCAGGCAGAACTTCTCCACAACACCTCTGCAGGCAGGTGCTCTAAGTGTATATATAAATTCATCTTCGTAGCAGCCACTGGTGCCACAACAAATGTCATTCCAAACAAACTCTCTGCTACAGGCTGTGTTGGAAATCATCGTTTAACACATCATTTAGAGTACATCACAGTGAATCTCACGCAACCTGACCGTAATAATTCCCTTCTCAAATTAATTCTTTTTTTTAGCATTCTGACATTAAGAATAGAGGCAAAGTCCTTTAAACACGTGGCTGCTTCAGTTGATACTGATCATTGGGAAATTAGGGTTTATAGTGCAATGGCTAATTATTATTTGTCATGTGAATTTCACAAAGTAAATCACAGCGTGTATACAAGAATTACACAGATAGCCTGTATGCTTAGTCATTTATTAAGATTCAGCTTGCTGGGCCCAAAAGGGCTGCCCAGGAGTAATCCTCTCTGCTCTCCCAGCCCATGCAGGAGAAATCCAGAAGACAGGATCTCAAATCATTTGCCAGCTTTCCCCCTGTGGTCAGTGAGGATGCATAACTTTCTTTTTATTAACACAATTAAATTCAGTGGGTCCTTTCAGCTGATGGCATTCATGCATTGCAAGTGGCCATGCAGTTCCACACAGCTGTTCAGGCGTTGCAGGCAGAGCTGGTGTATTTTTGGAAGGGCTCCATGCCTTACCAGGAAAGTATAGAGAAGCTGCTGAGATACAACCCTCCCAACCTTCATCTTGATTTATAGTGCACATTATGATTTTGAATGGTATTTTCAATCAGGTAGGATGAGCTGTGACTGTCCTTTGTTTCCACTCCATGCATTCAAGCTGGCTGTTTTCTATCTTGTCTTGGGCTCTTGCCCACCCCACACAGCTCTCTAAGGTGTAAAACAAGAGGGCAATAACTCTTTGTAGCACCCACTATCCATCTAACCTACATTTTCACTCTTTGGAGTCAATGCTGCTTTAGATATAAATCAGTGCTCTGGGTTCAGTGTGTTCCTGTTCCAGCACTTCTGAAAGGGTGTGAACAGTTACATATTTATTCAGACTTGTGCCTTATAAAGTACAAGGCTGCAGAGACAAATTCTTCTGGATTGTTTGTTTTACGGTGCTGTTAAATAGGGTGATTCTGGTAAATGCCAGCTGATGAGTTCAAGTGTAAAATTATGGTAATGTGACAGAAAAAACAGCAGAAGAAACAACAAAATTAATGATGCTGAGCCAAGAGACCAAGAGAACAGATCTGCTACCATCCTCCAGCCTATGCTCTTCCATGGCATTTTTATAATTTTATAAACCCATTTTCCAACCCCACCTTTCCCTGTGACTTTCCCATTGTATGACATGGGAGTTCTAAGCAAATATCTGTTTTATAACATGTTTATCACAAAGCAGTGTGGGCTGTACACCAAGTAATGTTCCTTCTCTGAAGGCTAAACAAACACTTGAATTGTTACCCTTTCTGTCCAAAAGGCAATCAGGGCTCTTCTATTGCCCTCAGTGGAGTCAGGATTTCATGATGGGAATACTTCATGCCTCTGCTCTTCACTTTGGCCATGTTCCTGGTGAACAGCAGATCTCTGTATGATCCTGGTTCTTGTCTTTTATCAGCCTGGCGTCTTTGACACTGGCACATCCTCAGCTGTGTAAGCACTGTCATGTCCCCTTCCCACAGTGCTCCTAGGGGTCAGAGGCACAGTGGCCAACCCTCATTCTGAGCCTCTTTGTGCTGCAGCCATGAGTGTCTCACACAGCCCTTGGGGCAGGTGAGCAAGGCTGGTATCAGACCAGCTCTGCAGCCTCCTGGGGACTGCCCAGGAGCAGCTAAATATATTTTTCCTAGTACATGACTTCACCACAGCAGCAGTGAGATACCATCTTGCCCTTTGTGTTCGGGCTGGATGACATTTTCTCCTTTCCCAAGCGGCCCCATCCTGTCCCGGCTGGCAGGGAGGAGCGGCACAGCCCTCAGACACTGCCCGGCAGCGTGCCCAGATCTCCCTGATAAGGGGCAGAGCTGGGAAACACCAGGCTGGGCTTCTGTTTCGGTGCTCAAGCTGGTCCCAATGCTATGTTCTGGATTTGAGCTTGGAGAGGAATATTTTCAAGTAGTGCTTATGGAATAGCACTTGGCCTTGCTTTTCTTCCCTGGGAGCGTTGGGTAACAGGCATTCATGTCAATACTCATTTTTATTTGTTTTGCTCGTTATTAAATGTGAGCAAACATTTGGGTCTGTGGATGTGCGTGGATGTATCCATGTGCTGTGCTTATCCCTCCTCACACACACAGGCTGCTGCTATAATTAGTTCTGCTTGGGAAGAGTGGCAGGAGGAAGGGTGAGCAGCTGGGTGCTGACACGACCTTCCCAGCCCCGTGTTTGGAAAGGGTCTGAGGTCACTTGTGTCCTTCCGAATGCACCTCGTATCACCAGCTGATTTGCAAAGGGGTTAATTTGAAAAGGATCTCACTTTGGGTATTTGTAAGGTTTCATTTTAGAGTCTGCACCCCAAGGTCTGCAGCAAGGTCAGGTCTAACAGCTGGATTCACACCTGCATAGGCTGGGTCTTCTCAACAGCAGATTTGGCCTCCCATGTGCAATCTGGATGTGAAGTTTCCCTTATCTGAAGGCTCTGTTGGTTGCTTAAATACTACATTTGCACAGAAAATATCACAAAATTTTGTATATTAATGGAGTTGGCATCTTATAACTCGCAAATTTTGCAAGGTCAAACACCTATTGATTGTAACTCCAAGCTCCCCAAAGACTTGCCATACCTGGCACAATATTTTTGTAGGTGTTGATAATTAACGGAATTAAACAAATCAGATGTTATCTGAAGCAGTGGTATACTCCGGAAAAGTAAAGGCACAAAATTACCCAAAGCATGAATTATTATTAATGATTAATTCTTACCAAATATATGTAACAGGGGTATGGCTAGCTCTAGTACAGAGCCACCATTAAAAAAGAAGGGCATCATTTTAGAGTTGGACCAAGTCATTTATTTTGGGAGAAGCCATAAGCAGAATCTATCCATTTGTGGGGTTTAAAGAGTTTGATTCACTTATTTACTTTGGATTTTCATGTTCACTTTCATCCCCTTTTGTACTTCCTTGGACAAAATCCAAACAGGCAGAGTAACTACAGAAAAGCTGTTCTCGCCATAGGGAAATAATGTATTATGCTAATTCCAATTAAAGGAAATATCTTAAACTGCAAATATAGCCTTCAAGAGAGAAATGAAAAGTGTGGAAATTAACATTCTTGCCAGATTTCCAGCTCAGTTCTGCATACTCAGGGGGTTTGGGTCAGGCTCAGATAAGTATCCAAAATTTGGGGATGTTTATCCAAACGTTATTTCTGAACCTTCTAAGTTCATTCCTGCCTAATCATAATGGAGTTAGTGGTAGCAGGATATGAATGTACAACATTTAGCTTAGAAATTGGCAGCTCCTCATCGTTTCACAGCTAGGAGTCTTTGACCAAATATCAACTCTGCTAACCAAAACAAAATAAAATAATGCCTTGACTTGGTCTCCGGCCATACCACCTTGTGCTACAGCCCTGGAAGACCTTCCAAGCAGGGCTAGGACAAGGCAGGCTTGGCTGGGGACCTCCATGGAAAATATTGATGTTACTGGAAGCAACCCTTGTGATTCAGGAGGTGACACTTTCCCCAGGTCGGTGTTGAACCCACGTAATGGGTTAGATGTAGAGAGCTGTCTTTTCAGATTTGAGAAGTTTCAGAGGGCTGGTGGGTCATTAAAGATATTTTCTGAAAGGCTCATACATTAACTCCATGTTCACTGAAATGCCAATGCAGTCACCAATGCCATTACATGATCAGTGAGTTCCTGGCGGGCTGTGGTTCTCCCACTTCACTGGTTCCTTGCTCCATCCCCGGGCTGTTTGCCTGTTCACTCATGAGTGATGTGAGCTCCCTGCAGAGTTTACTGTTAGAAGGGTTCAGAATATTTTTTCCTATTAAATGAGAGGAAGATGGTTGAGGATCTCGAATTAGCTCTGGAAGAAGCAGGTTTTTTTCTCTGTTTTTGTCATCACACCCTTTGCCTTAAACACAGGGGAGGGGAGCTGCATCTTGCTGCCCTGCTATAAGGATCTTCCAAATTACTGCAACCTTTACCATGATTAGAAACCATCATATCAGCAAAAGGAGATGCTGTAGATCTATCCTGTATGGATATCATCCTTCAAAACTCCAACAGGCTACACCTGAATCACTCACCCATATTTTTTTCCCCATATATTTGATTTTAGTCAAAGGGTATCAACCCTTAGTAGCTGTATTTGAACATTGAAATTCATGCCAGGAATAAATCCATTCAAGTGCAAATTCTTCCCTAGTAAAAAAGCACCAAAATGCTCAGTGAAGTTATACCAGGAATGAATTTGACCACATGAACTTGGATTGCAGGTACATAGTCTAGCCCCTAAAATCCCTTCTGATTTGCTTAGACTTACCTCTGAATTACAGAGAGTAAATCTGCAGGATTCAACTTCCCATTGAAAGTTCTAGTTTAAAGAAAGAAAAGTCTATCATTGAGAGTAACAGCAGACGTCATAAAAACACATCAGGAAATGTTCAAAATAGATTTGAATATAGTCTTTAAAGCGATAGGATTTTTAAAAAATTCAGTGAGTATTCATTCAAGATATGTTGTGAAATACACTTTATATAGCACTGCTGGTATTCTTGCTATTTCCCTTGCATCTTCCTCCTGAAACCAGCAGAAATAATCCCTCACTTTCTACCAGACCCTCTATTAACTGGTAGCATAGATGTTGTACTGCTGAAGATTTTGACAGTTTAAACTAAGCATCTGTTTCCATCTAATGTAGGTTTGGCAGGATGCTAAGTTTGGTGTAGCTCATGCCACTCAGATGTCAATTTTTTCTTCATTAGGCCAATAAATTAGTGAACTACACCATGCTCTAAAAGTAGCATCAATCTCCTATCACATTCACTCTTTTTCTGTTGTTTGTGGTTGCCTTCTCCTTCCAAGGAAAATGACCAACTTGAATTTGAAAGTGGGTGCTTGGATTTGAAAGTGGATTTTGTGTGTTTGTGCTATAGCATCAATGATCACAGCAGCTGCACCAGGAGCATTTTAACATGCAGCAGGACTAAAGTTTGTGGGGGGATCACTGCCCAATAAATTCAGTGCTTTTTGCTGTCGATGCCATCAAAATGCAACCAAGGATATTTAGAGGGAACAGAGAGAAAATCTCAATAATCTGAAGTGCCGATGCTTGTAGAAATAGTTCTTGCGAGTCATCGTTGTAGCTGGTTTCGGTTTTAGAAAAAGCAGAAACAGCAAAAAAACTGTTCCAAATGGTCATGAAGACGTGATGGGATTCTGTAATTTCAGGGAGAAAAATCGGAAAATCATGTAACATATGACTGTTGATAGCTGCAAGAGGAACAAATGCTTTCCATCCTGAAACACTTCGTACCATCAGTGTTTCAACAGCTCCTATTTAGACATTAAAAAGAAGACATTTTTTATTATGATTTCTGCCTTGTGCTCTGACCAGCAATGTAGAAAAAGCAAGCAGGAACGTATGGTTGCTTATCCTTCCGTCTTGTTTCCTTTTACTCTTAAGTTCTTGAAAGGTCGTAAAATAGAGAAATAAAAAAGCCACTGAAGTGTAGTTTTGTTAACTTTATCTTCTGAACATTAAACATTGTTTCAAATTTCTTACGGTACATAAAATGTTTTGCCTTGCTGTATCATGTGTACAGAACTTCAAAAAGTAAATGTGACAGCTCAGAAATGTAATGGATGTGTAATAACAGCTCTTTAGATCTCCTGTTTTTAGCATAGCATCTTTTTGTTCCCGAAGGTGCTTTTAACATGATATCTAAAGCTATTTATGAAGTCATTTATTTTTGCATGGTGATAGGCCTTATTTTGTAATTAGCCCATGCTTCTATCTTGCTGTAGTGTGTGAGCCCCCCTGAAATGTTTAGTCTTCACCAATCCTTTTTGTTTCCCTTTCAAAGGCACCTACCCTAATAACTCCCATTCCACGGATGCAGTACATCCCAGCTTCTTCTACATTCTTCTACATTCCCAGCACCTTCTACAAAAATGTTTGGAAATCGTTGCATTGGAACAGACCACAGTTCTTTTTGTTGGGCATTTTCAGCATAAAGAAGTTCTTCCTGTTTGCCTTAAATTCATTCACCACATGAATTTCAGCGGATGGTTTTTAACCACGTTTGCCCCACATCCTGTCACCGCCGGCCACTGTGGTGCTGGAAAAGGGCTGCCAGCAGCAGGCCCACCACTGGAGACCTGGGTTGCTCCACTGAGCTGGAGTTTGGGCAGACCTCAGTTGCTAAATCATGATTTATTCTATTTGGCGCATCTCTTGTGTGTCCAGACATAATTCGTTGTGATGCGAACTGGTGTGAGCGCAGTGGGAACGGCAGCATCACTGATGCTCATTAATCTGCTGTCATTTGCATATATGCAATGCAGTGAGGTTAACAGGATTTCCCTAACGCCCTGTCAGTAGCAGCAATGGGGTTGGTTTCCTACAGAGCGTCAAGCAGGTTAATCAGTCGCTGTCGGGCTTTTAGTGCCAACTCCTCTGCTCAATCTGCTGCTGTGTCCGCGGGAGCAGCTGCAGTGGGAAGGGGCTTCAGGTGTCAGCATGGGTCCAAAAAAGCTCCAGGGGTAAAAAAGAATGAATTTTAATATTCAATGCAAAGTTTTGTCCCCCTTTATGTCTTCATAAGCCAGCACAGAGGGAAAATTGAAGGCATGGCCACTGGATAAGTAACACACAGCTGCACTCAGTCCCTTGGGGGTGGCAAAGCCTCCATGGAGACTTGAGGAGTGGCTCCAGATCCAACAGGAACAATGGGACCATGGCATTAGCAAACGAGTTTTATGAACTTTATCCTCATGTATTAACAACCCTGGGTACCCTGTGTTGGCTCTTTGCATACAAAATTCCTCGGAATGTGACCAAATGCTGACACTGGGTGCAGGGGCAAAAGGGGTGTGGTGGTGGTGGGACCCTCCTCGAGTGGCCTGGAAGTGTCATGAAGCTTGGAAGCAAAGGTATGGAGAAAAGCTTGATAAATAAGATGATGTGAAACTGAATCACTGCATAGAGATGAATCAAAATTATAAAATCAATAGGTATTGATCTGTATATATCACACAAATAACTGTGCCTGAAGAGGTGCCCAGATTTAACATGCTGATTATATGGCAGTCAGTGGAAATAACTTGAGATCTGAAGAGCTATTACGTTTTAGTTGTTCAGTGCTGCAGCTGAAGCTGATAATATCTTAGCTGAAATCTCTTTTAAATTTTTTCCTGCTTGAAGTTCTTGGTAACAAGTATATTTAATCAACAAACCAGAACCGAAGAACAGATTTTTGGCTTACAAAATACTCTTGAGCCATCTAAAGCTGGAGTCCAAACACTACAAATTCTTCTAAAAATATACACCTTTCATTTTAACATCCATTTGCTTTACTACTGGCCTCACTCACGCAAACCAAGGTCACTGCACTTCAGAGGTGTCTGTTGGACACTTGGCTACTGACTAGAGTTGCAATTAATCACCTGGAACATCATCTGTGGTCACCACACCCTTCGTGTGGCTGGTTGGAAATCAGGTCAACAAGGTCTTTGTTATACGCTATTCATATAAACCCCATTTATATACTATTCTTTTTGTACCCCTGAAACTGGTGGAGCTGCAGCGAATCAAAGGGAACAGGATTTACTGGTGTTTTGGGGGTTTTGGTCAGTCTTTGCCTCTGGCATTGACCTTCCTCCCTCTTTCCCATCAGTGGATGCATAAAGGAAGGAAGGATGTGCTTAACTCAGTGTGGGGAGTAGTTGCTATTATTACTGCTTTCTTCAAGGTTATCATCGTGTTCTTTGTCCCCACGTTTTGTCTCCTAAACTCAGAGTAAATACAAACCTAACAGATGTGCAAAAAGGCTTCAGATCAGTTACTTGTCATACATGGGCAGGCACAGGCTGAATCTGCTGCAGAATTACTTCCCATCTTTATTCATGGATTGGGAATGTTCATTTTCCTTTGCTGGATTAGATTTGCTGCGTAGATTTCCAGGCATATAAATGATATTTTGGAATGAAACCCTCACATTTTATAAATCATTCAAATCAATTCAGTTTCTTCTTTCCATAGAAGTATTTTGTGGTCTGCAGTAACCTCGATCTAAACCTAGTGTTTTCTGTTTGAGACAAAATTAATGGATTCATTTAGAGAATGAAATAATTAAGTAATTCGGAAGTGCTAATGAGCACTCATAACTCCCACTTTCATCTTTTATAGCATTGTTAAATGTACCACAAGCTCTAGGGAAAATTGTCGTCATTCCTATCGTGACAGATATTCTTACTTTATCACCCAAGCTGACAGATGTCCTTCGTGCAACACACAATTGGCTTGAACTTCTGTTCACAGTGCCTGGCAGGACAGCTCCTGGCTCCCGTTTATTTCTGGAGGGCTCATATATATATAGCACTAAAATACTGTGCTCCAGCCCTCTGGTGCTGGAGCTGAAGGCAGTGGGAGGATCCAGGACTGACTTTAGTCTGGAGCTGGAGCAACTTCTCCATCTACAGCCCTGGGGCAGCCCAAGTCTGGTCTGAGTGTCCTGTCTGACCCCAGGAGTGACAGGAATCTTGAGTGTAAATGGCACTCTGCCTGGGCTTGATCAATTTCTGGCCACTAGTTCAGCTGCAAGGTAGCCAATGCTCTTATGTCCATGTTGTGCTCAGGACTTGGAGCTGCTGCTGCTTCCCTGGGGAACACCTGAGCACCCTGATCTCACTAGGACTCCTTGAAAAGCCAACAAAGATGACCACCTTCCTCAGCCAAAACATCCTACAACAAATCCTTAACCAGTGGATCTCCTGCTTTGTCCCACGTGGATTCCAGCTTAGGGAAGCATAAGGAAAGAAATGATCTTTAGTGCCATATTTACGATAATGGATTCTCAGCAACACAGATCATGCAGCCTCTGAAATCCTTCCTGGTGGAAAGACGTGTTCTTAACACATTGTCTCGTTTTCTTCTATGGACCCAAAAAATTGCAACTTTATCCTGAGCACATGCCCATTCCCTGCTGCTTTTTGCAGCCACTCAGTGAGCTTTAGGAGCACACAGTGGAGTGCTTGGGGCAGTCGCTCCCCCTCTGCCTGGTGGGGATCGTGATCCATCTTATGCTCAGCACTTGCATGATTGCTGGGGGACTCCTAGCAACAAGACTTGACATCATGAACTCCGTTTCACATTTCTGCCACAAAAGTCAAAGGCAGAGTTTGACGTATCCTGCCCAAAACTGCTTCTATAGGAGGAGCTTTCATTTATGGCACCAATCAGCACAATGTGCTTATGTTTAAAGATCTGTTCCAAAGCATCATCTGCTCCTTTCCAAAGCTAAAATATTTTCCTAGCTAAAAAAAGGCAGATAAAGTAGAATTTCTGCTACAGATGAGCCATATTAAAGCATGCAGACCTGTTTTAACTGGCAGTGACCAAGCAGACTTCCACTATTTATCCACAAGAAGCTGTAAGCACAAGCAGGCAGAGGAGTTTCTGTTCATTGCAGTCAAAGAAAAGGAATAAAAAGCAACTCTCAGTGAATGAATGTTATGTGAAAATATTGCATGAGAATCTGTCACTGATTTTCTCCATGAGCAGAACTCCATATTCCATCTGTGAAAATAAAATGGTAATCTTCCCATCTGGCACACTTTTTATCCCATCCATGCCAACTGTAAGTTTTTCAGGACAGAGTCTCATGTTTATTATTTTTCTACCCACAAAGGGTCCCAGTTTCCTCTGGGGCCTCTAGGTGCTGCTGTAATGCTAATAATACTAATACTCATAATTCTGCTGGTGGCAAATTTAGCCCAACATCTTAGGCTTAAATAAGTTATATGGAAAAATGGTTATAAAACAGCCTTCATCCTCCTTCAAATTCTGCAGGTCATTTTGCATTTGCAAAACTCAGTTTGTGGATTGATATGCATCTTATATGTTGTATCTTGGGAATGTTTTCTCTATGAATCTCACACAAAATCTGCAGTATGACTTGTGGATAAAAAAGCCCCAGGAAAAAAATGCCTGAAGCTGTACCACTCACCTCCCTCCTCCTTCGCATGCATGCCCAACTGATTTTTCTTTTTTTCCTGTCCCCTCTTTGTTTTATCAGTATGGTGCTAAATTACCAAGTTTGAAATTTCTTCGGCAAATAAGGGATGCATGCCAGAACACAAGTGCCCCGAGGGATCTGAGTCTTAGGGGAAAAAGCCCTTAATCTCCAAGTTTATAGGTAGCAGCACTTTCCTGAAATTGGAAAATGTTCAACTCATTTATGAAAGAAATCTGCCACAAGGATACGCTGATGTTCACAGCTATTTCATTAATAACCCATTGTGATCCATGGGTTATAGGACAGGTTTATTTGGACACCTGCATCAAATATATTCTCCCCGCTCCCTGCCCCGAATTTTCCCGATGAGCAAAATCTTTTTAGAGCAAACCAGGTAGCTGCCAGGGTAAGATTTTTCCAAATGCATCAGGCACCTTTGCCCATGTGTGACTAATTTATGTGGAGCAGCACTTCCCTTGCACGCCCAGGTGGGCTGCTGTGCACGCACAGGGCCAGTTAAGCATTTACTGCTCAGGACCCTGGTTTGCACAGCCAGGGTGGGGGACACGAAAGGCTCTGCCTGCCCATGGTGGGGAGCCTGAGCCACTCACAGGGCACCATGGCCCAAATATTTTATGGCTTAATCCCAGGGAGATTTGCCTGAGTACAGGATAAGGATCAACATTGCATGTTCCTCCACCAGCTGAATAAATTAACATTCCTGAATTTCAGTCCTCAGATTTATCTACCAAGCATGACTTGAACTGTTGATGGGGATTTTAACGTATTTATAGTCTTATAACAAGCCCATAACAAAAAATTCTGCCTCTCCTATCCCCATGTAAATAATGTTTAACACTACTGTCAGGGTTTGGCAGGGCAGCAATGTTTTGGAGGCACTGTGGATCGTCAGCCTGCCTTTAGCAGGGCACCTCTCTACTTGTAGGCAAGTGCCTTGCAATAGGAGGAGGATTAATCATTGCTATCAGAGCCCTCGCTTTCCTCCACAGCCTTCTCTTCCCTGGGATGACGAGTTAATTCAGCTGGAACAATGTTAGTTCATCAAGTTTTGTGGTTTATCTGAAAATCGAATGGCAGTAATTTCATATGGCAACTGACTTAATGCCCATTTAGTTCAGGTTTTAGACAACTCCGGTCGATGATCATAATGGGTTTAATACAAAACATAGAAGGGATGAAAGTGTAACATTGGTGCTTTCAGGCAGGTTTTCTTCCCTGCTGTAGAGCTGGCTGTGTTGGCTGTATGCACGTGTGTTTCTGTGTGTAGGATGTGTATCCACTTCTGAACCTCTCCTAGAACCATCCACACATGTGACATTTAAAACAGCAAATGCAAACCTGAAAATTTTAACATGAGTGTTTGACTTTTTATTGGGTGATAAATTGCTTCTTACTCTTATAAAGTCCACAGGTGTTTATGCCCACTCTCGCACGCCTAGTTAAAACTTTGGCTACAACAGGAATGCTTTGAAAATAGCCAGTCACTCCTAAAATTGATTATTAAAATAGAATTACCTGTTATGCATCACATTAATTCTTGTTGTGTAAAGTTCTGTTGTTTAACCCCTTCAGTCTCTTTTGGCCTGGCATTTTTCCTGCTTCCATATTTTCTTCTCCATCCTTTTGGCCTGCAAATTCCATTTTCAGAACATGGATAGTGTCTAAACCCAAATGATACCCCAGGACTTGCTGCCACACAACCTCCTTGCGTGGCTCTTCACATGCCATGAGGGCTCTGGGGCTGGAAGAAATCTTCCAAAGCAGGCCCTCAGTTTATCTGTCAAATGAGATTGCTTGAAAATCAAAAAATTGGAAGAAATGGAGGGTTAATGGAACCTTATTGAATTCTTACGCACATACAAAGGAAGTCTGCAAAATCCTTACATTGTGCTTCCCACCTCCTGGATCTGATGCCTTCTCAGGGAGCATTTCTTAGGGATCTTCTGTTTTTAGGGCAGCTTTTGCAAAAAGCTCTGTTTTCAGGCAGAGAAGCAGCAGCTACATCAGGTGGGAACCTCTGGCCACATCAAGTCGAGCCTCTGTTGGCTTCATGGGTCCCACTGCTCCATCTCCAGATGAGCAAATTGTGGGAAGCAGGAGTGGGTACAAACCTGAGGGATTTATTCAGTTGTATTTCAACAAGGATGAATGAGAGAGTGATAAACCTCCCCCTGCCGCAAACAGGCGCTTTTTTGGTCATTTTGGTAGGATTTAGAGGGCCATGTTTATGGTCTTTTTCCCTTTGGGTGGTTAAGAAAGAAAAGAGCCTTCCAGGCTGCCCGGCACTTGGGGAAATGCAGAACAAGGGCATCGCGAAGTGCATTTCCCAGATTCTCTAGGATTTTGGCTTCCTTTCAAAACATGAGAAAGGTGAAGCACAGGAAAACACAGCTTCTGGGTGGACAGGAGGCCAACACCCACATCAGTCAGCCTTGCCTTGTCTTGCCTTGGCTCTTGCAGGTGCTAAGACAAGCTGGCTAATGTGCATTCCTCCCTAGACTTTTACTGTAGCCAAACTTGTGCCAGACTCATCCGGCAGCGACTGTCTCACGCTGTGGGTACACTAACCTCGAGTGTGAAAATGGCCCAGGCTGGATTTGGAGGCTTCCAGACTCTTCTGTAATGGAAGTAATGAATGCTCCAAAGGAAAACAGCAATAGTCCTCAGCATCTGGTGCCAGAGCATGTGCCTTGGCAGGGAAAAACAGGGAAAGGTTTGGAGGAGGAAAGCATTGCTCACAGCAGGGGGTGGACGAGTAGCACCCTCAGCATCAAATTTTGGGGTGTGCTGTGAGTGCCATGGTTTGTTTGCAGTAAGGCAAACATCTTGTTCTGCCATGAGGAAGGGTGTCTGCAGGATTTCCTCCCCAAGATAGGAGTAAAATCACCCAGACAGCCAGATACCACTGACCCATTTTTCAACTTCCTCATCGATGGAGCAGGTAAATTTAATGCGATCTCTCTTCTCCTGGTTTGCAGTAATACCCAATATCCAAAAAGATTCAGGCTCAAAACCCAGTGGCACTGCTCAGGGTGGCACTGGCAGCCCCTGCTCAGGACATGTGGGTACCGTCAGCTGTGATGATACCACACCCACCCTCACCCTTGGGATGTGCTGGACATGCTGGCACACTTGGGTCCAGGACACGAGGGCAGCAGGACTGCTGGGATTACTCACAGCAGGATGAGAATACAAGGTTGGGCTGTCAAACTCAGATTGGGGTATGAAGGAACATGCTGTTTTAGAGCCCAGATTTTAATGGGAGAGAAAAATTAGAGCCTTTCTGCTCAGTATTTGGGTAGGTTGCCTTCTGCCAGTAGTAGCATTGTGTTGTTACAGACCATAAGACGGGGTGCAGCAGCGCTTGTGGGAGCACGGGGATGGCTTTACCCACACCTGGACCCCAACACTGCCAGGGACACTCACATGTCCCTACGGTGTATCCACCCTGCGTAGGCACCGTGCATTCCCGATGGATTGTGCCGTGATCGCTCAGCAACTGGGGAGAGCAGACCTACACACACTGCCTCTGTGCACAGCTGGGGCTGCGAGTGTTCTGCAGCTCCCTGAGCACAGTTCCATTCCCACAGGAATCACAGGGGTCCTTCAACTTTTTTACTGCCTGCACATGCACCACTGTTACTTTTTTGCAAGGATACGGGGTCGTTTATTTTTTTCCCCTGAAGGCAGTCGGTATTTTCGGCGGGGGGCGTGTGTTTTTCTGCACAGCCCTCATTTCACGCTGCTAAATGTCCCGCTCTGCCTGGCTGTGGCGGGGGGGAGGGCAGCTACGGGGGTCCCCGACTCAGCTGGAGGTTCCAGGCTTTGCTGCCAAAAGGGGACCTCCTCCACAGGCAGGGTGAGCCCCAGGGATCCCTGGAGCCCTACGCTGCCCCGGGGAAGGGGGTGCAGGGCACGGCAGAGCACTGATCCCCCTGCATCCCACAGCCGGGCTGGGGGGAGGAAACCCACCCTCCAGCAGTGCCGGCAAAGCCAGTCTGACCCGAGCAAATGAAAATAATCAAAAGTAATTAGAAGCGTGCTGGACTGCTCCTCAGAGATCTGTGCGAGAGAATAAACATGCCGGAGCCCTCCGAGCCACTGCAAAGGCCCATGTCTGAGCTGTTAGGTGCCCTGACCTTGTCCACATAAAGACGTGATTTATGAAGTGCAGGGCACAGCAGCAGGGCTTCTGTCTTCTCCAGGAGAACCAAATTACTGAGGTGGAGATTAACGTGCTTTCAGTTGGGCCCATTTCCAGACCAAGGGAAATTTCTTATTTACATTTTTTTACCTTTAATTTTCTCCACCTCTCCCTCACTTGAAAACTGCCCTTTGGCTGGGAGGGATGAGCTGGGCAGCATGTGAGGGCAGGAGGGGCAGCAGGGACAGGGCACCGACGTGGGGGGCACTGCAATGCCCACCCCACTCCTTCCTCGAGGACCTGAACTTATCTGACTCTTCCCCCTGAAATCAGCAGCAACACTTGTGTTTTCACCTGATTTTATTTCTTTTTCAAGTTGATATCCACAACACGGGGTGGGAGGAATTGACATGCAGAAATTGTGTCGCCTGTCGTTCTTGTCGTTGTTTCCCATGTCTGTCCTGGATTATTTGGATATGTCAGAAAGCTGTTGTTTGCTGCATGTTTGTTTCACTTTGCTTTTCCTTTCTCTCTCCACGTTAATGCACTCACCCAGCGTTTCAAACACTCGCTGCAGTGTTAGTCAGGATGCTCAGTGTTGTGTTCAGTCATCTTGAGATATATAACATTAAACCCTACTCAGAAAGGCCGTTGTGAAGTGGCTTGTCTACAAACGAAAGGATAACATTAAGGCTAATATGAACATTTACGGTATTTAAAAAATCACCAGCGACTTGTCTGATTTTCCCCCATTGTCCTCGGCAGCGTTTGGCCCCAGGAAGCCCATTAAACGTGGACAGTGCCGTTATTTCATCTGGCTGTGGCCGAGCTGCTTTGCTTTGCTTTAATGATGTGCTGGAATGCACGATGCCCATAGGGTCTCCATTAGAAGAACTTTTACTTCTGGGACGACCATGAAGTTAAAGGCTTAAAAGAGGCATCAGTTTACAGCCTGGTGGGAATTACTAGCAGACTGGAGTACTAACTCCTGACTGCTCCACTAATAGAGCGACTTGTTTTAAATAAACAATTGCCAAAGGGACCTTGAGGAAATATTTGGGCCTCTTGAAGCGTCCACCAAACCGTCCTACGGGAGAGGGGAAAGGCGGCAAGAGATGTTTCAAAGATTTTCGCTCGAAAGCAGAAACACACGGACGTGTGTTGATATGTGGATCCACATCCCCCGACCGGGCCGCTGGAGGTCCCGACCGGCGGCGGGGCCAGGCCGACCCCCCGCGCCTCCCAGCCGCGAACCCCTCCGGCTCGGGGGGGCATCAGCCTTCCTCCCCCCTCCTCCTTCTCCTCCGGCCGCGCTGGGTTACAGCCGAGCCGCTGGGAGCGCTGCGTGGAGGGGAATTACTAAAAAAGGGGGTTTTCCCCCCAAAGAAGGGGAGCGGCGGCCCAGCTGCCGCTGAGGGAGCGACCCGCGGTGTCCCGGCGGCGAGCGCCACCCAGCGGCTGGCCGAGCCCCGGTGCGGTCAGCCCCGCTCCGCCGGTACCGGAGCCGCTTTTGTTTTTTTGGTTTTTTTGTTTCTCCACCGGCGTTTCCTCCCTTTGTGGCACGGCCGAGGAGAGGGGAGGGGGGCTCCGGCTCCCTATCGGGGGCTCTGATCAGGCCGATGGGCTCGAGCAATCAGTTTCCCAGATTACTTGTATTTAATACACAATGCATCATAAAGCAAATCCCTCATCCTGACAGGGAGAAAATAGAACAGCTCATAGCGCGAGCCGGGCCAATTTATGGCTAAATTAAAAAAAAAAAAAAAAAAAAAAAAAAAAAAAAAAAGAGGGAGAGAGAGAGACAGGGAGGGGAAAAAAGAAAAAAAAAAGGAAGGAAAAAAATCCCCAACAATGGGGAGCGGAGGGAGGGCAGGAACCCACGGCCCCGCACACCGGGCGGGCGCCGGTTCCCAGGCCCGGGCACTCTGGGAATCTCCCACCAGGTTTTTTGAGGTTATTGACAAAGGATTTTTTTTTCTTTTTTTTTTTCCCCTGTACTACCTACCACCACTGCGTGCGGGTTTTTTTTTTTCCCCGTCTCTCTCCCCTCGGACAATAGCCATTATCTGAGCTAACAGGTCAATGTCACAGATAACGGGCCGCTGAGACGAATCCATCAGCATCTCCTGTCACTCGGCTTCTCGCCCTCCCCCGCTCTCCTTCCCTGGCCCCTCTTGGCCCCCCAGGGAAGAAAAATTCACTTTTAGTCTGAAAAATATAGCAGCACTTAGAAAAAAAAAAAGTGGGTGGCACTTCTGGATGGTGCAATAAAAGATACAGCTCGGCCCTCTTTTTTTTTCCCCCTGCCCTCTTCCCAAAGCACATGTACGAGGATCTCGCCGTAGTGAACCCGGGCTGTTCCAAACTTTGCGGATGTTCGCGGCTTTGCGGCGCGGTTGGATTTCGGGTCCGCTTGCGGCGCCGGGGGGCTGCGCTGCCCCGCGGGAGGGAGCGGGAGCGGCCCCGCCGGCAGGTAGAGCCCGGCCTCCCGCCGCTCCATTCATGGGATTCGTTACCAAAGAAATAAAGGGGGAAAAAAGAAAAAAAAAAAAAAAAAGAGTCGTTTAGGGAGCGCCGGCAAACGGGGCGGTAGTTCCGCAGCACTGAACGGGGTCGTCGCGAAATTGGCCGGGGGAGGGAAAAAAAAAGAAATTGCATTTCATTAAAAATCGTTATTAATAACCAGAGTGACGCGATGACGGGAACAACTCGGGGAACGCGCCGGGCGCTCGGGTTCCCGGAGCGCCGGGAGCGGCCGTCGGGGCGAGCGCGGCGCGGCTCTCGCTCGCCGCAGCCCCCGCTGCGGGCTGGCCGCGACGGCGCTCGGGCTGCGGGCACCGGGGCGAGCGGCGGCGGCGAATAAATAGAGGCGAACGGCGAGGGCCCGCGGCACAGCGCTCCGCCGGCCTCGGGCGGGGGATGCGTCCGGGGGGGCTGCCGGGGGCCGCCCCCGCGGGCTGCCGGTGAGCCCCCGCGGCGGGGCCGCTGCTCCGCGACCTGGCGGTGACCCCCGGCCGCGGGGCCGCTGTCGCTTTAAGCGCGCCGGGAGCGCCGCCGCCGCCGCCCCGGACGGGGGGCCGGGGAGAAGGGGGGGAAAGGCGGCCGGAGCGGCCGGGGCTGCCCCGCTTTAAAGAGACAGTGCCCGAAAGCGGAGCGGCGGGAGGGCACGGCCCGACGGGGTGGGCGGGGAGGGGGGGCGGAGAGGGCCGCGCCGGGCCGGGCCGGGCCGGGCGCTGCCCGGGGGTGCGGCGGGGAAGCAGCGCCGCGGGCAGGCTGCGGGGTGGGGAGGGGGAGAGCCGCCCGCCCGTCCGCCCTCCCACGCGCACTCACTTTTCTCCCATCCCCGGCGGAGAAGTGAAAGAAGTTTGTTTTGTTGAGCGGTGCGCGGTGGGGTTTGTTGTTGTTGTTTTTCTTTTTCCTTTTTTTTCCCCCCCCCCTTCCTTTCCCTGAAGAGACTTGTGTGGGTTTTGGGTAGGTTTTTCTTTTTTTCCCCTCTTCCTCCCCCTTCCCCGGTAACGTTCTTCGCACACACTCCCCCAAAGCCAGCCGATAAGACCAGGAGGGCCGAAAGGGGACGGTGATGGCGAGCCGGCAGGAACCCGCCGAGCCCCGCCGCCGCTGAGCCCTCCGGGGCCGGCAGCCCCCGCCCGGGCCCCGCCGCCCCCCGCACACGGTGGAGCGCCCCGCGCCGCGCCCGCCGCTGCCCCGGACCCCGACGGCCGCGGCCTCCGTCCGCATTTAACGCCGAGATGTTGCTTCCAGCCGCCTGAAGGATATTTGTCCCTCTTCCCCCCTCCCTGCCCCCGCGGGCTCCCGGCGACACAAGGTAAGAGCGGCGAGCGCGGCGGCGGCGCTGCCACGGCCCCGCGGGACGGGCCGCTTTGCCCCGTCGGTGCCGCCGCGCCGCCGGCCCGGGCTGAGCCTCCTCTGCCGCGCCGGGGAGTGGGGGGTGAGCCCCCTCCCATCCGTGGGGATTTCGCCGAAAGGCAAAATTAAACATCCCCTTCCCAAGAGCAGCCGGAGGTGCGGGCGGCCGGAGCAGCGTGCGCGCCCGCGGGGACCGGAATCGCCTGGCGCGGCCGCGGGGCGCTCGGTGCCGCGGGCTTTGGGGGGCTGGGGTTGAGATTTTCCCCCTTCTTTTTCGGAGGTGGGGGACAGCCGGGTGCGGCGGGGCGATGCTCGGCAACTCCGCGGGCTGCGCGCACCCACCGCACCCCCAGCCCGCGGCCGGGCCCGATCCCCATCCCGGCCCCGGGGGTGACCGGGGCAGCTCCCGCGGGGCCAGCGCGTCCCGCGGAGCGCCTGCAGGGTCCGGCAGTGCGCGTCCAGGGCCCGCCGGGAGCGGGCAGGCACTTCCGCGGCTCCCGGGGATCGCGCACCGGCAGCGCCGCTCCGCCGCGGCTCCACGCGCTCCCCAGCGGGGCACAGCCTCCCGCGCCCTTCGCTTTTCGTTTGGGGCTTTTAAGGTTGTTTCCTTTATTTTCCTGTTAAAACGGGATGGCTGCTGCCGCTGCCAAGACGAAGTTGTTACAATTTATCAGTTAGCTCCCTGGGATGCTGTGGGAATTTTGGGATAGGCCGATGGGAAAGCTTGCAAATAATGATATTCAGTCCACTGTAATGATTAGTAATTTGTCATAATATTAGAATAGAACATCCTCTTTAGCTTGTCCACGAGCAGTCTCTTTATATTTGTTTATTGTCTGCATAATTGGAACCGTTTATTGGTGTGTATTGAATTCTGCCATGGTTTGTATGAGTGTTTACATTGTTTTTCATTTATTCTTCCTATTTTGACATAAGGAGTTCTGTTATTTGCTTTGATTGAGGGGAGGGATTTAAGTGTTGCACAGGACAGTTTGGGAAGTGTAATATTAAAACAAGATAAATAACTCTGCCTACCAGATAAAGTTTGTTTCAGAGCAACAAATATGAAAATTCTACATGAATGCTGCAAATAACGTAAATGTTGAAACAAAACAGAAACCTTAAATGAAGCCAACACCATCTATTTTAATAATTTTTGTTATATTCCTGTCCGAGTCCTATTTAATTAAAATCATAATTTCAAACATAGTCATTGATGAATGCATAGAAAATCAGGTCCCTCTTAAATTAACAGTGTTTCATTGCAATAATTAGACAACATTTCGATTATGTGTAAATATTTGTCAAGACATTTTTCAGAACATATATTGTCTTTTTATTATTATGTATGTATTCTGACAGTTTCTAAAAAAAAAGAAAAAACTTGCCAGGGAAGCATATTTCTGAATAAACACACCATTATTTTTATTGCTATTATTTTTATTATTATTATTATTATTATTATCATCTATTTGTTTGTCTAGAAACATGTGGTTTATGTTTTGATTAGAACGCCCAGCCAGTGACAGAAAGATTTACTCTTTCCTATTCTTCTTTTTAGATCTTGGATGAGTTTTGCAATGTGAAGTTCTGCATAGATGCCAGTCAACCAGATGTAGGAAACTGGCTCAAATATATCAAGTTTGCTGGATGCTACAATCAGCACAACCTTGTTGCATGTCAGATAAGTGATCAGGTACGTGGTGTTCACTTTCTGGACTTACTTTTTAAGGAACTGTAGGTGTCAATGGAAAAAAAAATAACAGCAATTCACAACAGCTTTTGGCCTGTTTGTTGTTATGGCGAAAGATAAGGTACAGATGGGAAATGCAGAATGGAATAATTTTGATTATGGGCAATAGAGAATACAAATTTTCTATTTTCCACATTGTTGTTCAATTCATAAATAATTTTTTTTGTCTTATATCTAATAGAATTCAGGACTGCTTTCTAAGGGATACAAAGCCCTTATTTGCTGATTTTGAATTAGGATCATTTTCTGGCTCCTGTTGCAGTCCACTTGGATTGCTATGTTAAATCCTTGAGTTGATCGGAAGCTGTAACATGAATTTAATGGAAAGAGTGGAGGGGAGGACACAAAAGTGATAATGTTACCAGTGTAGCTGCATGTGTGGGGCTTTGGATTTGAATGCACATGTGCATGGATATTATTATGTATTCCCAAACACTTTGCTGGAACTTGTAGTACTTACGTGATGAATAAGGGTCTTCGGTGATTTTCTTTTCCTTTTCATTTATTGCACTTAAACCCACTCTTTGTTGGGCTGAAACATTATTTATCCTTGTGTGTTGGAGAAAAGGCTGGGGTAGGCAGAGGAAGAACGCAGTAAAGCATTTTGTTTTCAATTATGCTGATGAGTTATTAGGTATTTCCTAAATCAGGGTTTGCTTTGGTCTGCGGATAGCACAGGCCATTATGAAATATTTTAATGGGCAAAGTTAGGCTGAGGAAGCTTTGCTTCTTTAAAATATCTAAGACAGCAAAGCAACAACTGGTTGTGTTCTTGTTTCCAATTTAAACTTTGCTACCTGCAACGTAGGATTCGATTCATTTAATCAGCGTTTCATTTTTCACCACTTAATTAACTGCATCAGGTGGATGTTAAAGATTGTCTTTAGCTGATTTAATTGCCTTGACAGTATTGAAAGAAGAATCACAACCAGACACAAAGCTTCAATTAGAAATCATTCTTTCTAATCAAATTCCTTACGTACAGGAAATGAATGTGAGGGAGCCTGCTATTTCCAGCCCAGTGCTACGTATTTTGCTCAGGCGAGATAGCTGATTAAAACTGGGTTAAATAACTTTCTCAGAAACTATGGAAGAAGATCTTTTTAATTTCCAACTTCTGCAGTTCAGCCCCGAGCACATGTAGCATAGAACGAGCCAGCGGACCAAGAGATAATTTCTTTTTTATACAGCAGCTGGTTTAACTAAAGAAACCATAAAGGTTATTAGTAAAAGCGAGTTACGTTTTCCAAGTTGAAATACGCTTCGTGCTGAAAAACGATAAATTCTCTCAGTGCAGAGCATTTGTGGAACGGTGATAGGAAAAGGAAACTGTGTCGATTAATTGAAACAGCAAATTCAAATATTTTATGTTGAGTAGGAGCTGGTGTAGGTAGGAAAGATCAGAAGTGGAATCACATGCACTGGTCAGAGCAACTCAGTGTCTTTGGGTCGGTGTTGGGGATCTGCAGCTGGAAGTGCAGGCAAGGCTGAACCATCAGCATGTCCCTCTGAACGCAGACATGCACCCGTGCTTTGACGTTTTGGAAGGAAAGTTATGGCGCTTTTAACTTTCTCTTTTTTTAGTGTTTACATTTCTGACATTTGGTAATGGTGGCTGTACTGCTGCCAATAATTCCCTTCATTCACTGGAGACTTGTTATTTATTTTGCACAGTATCGTGCTGTTCATAATTCCATATTTTTATAGCTTTTTGTTGCTGAGATTTGCAAATTAAGATTTGGTTGTCTTTCAAGTAGCATGTTGTGATCTGGGTGCTGTCAGCAAGAGATTGTTGTTCATTTGGCCCTCTGGAAACGCTGCACATTTACCCACAAAATCATCCCCGCACTCCAACGTTTTATGACCAGAGCCTAAAAAGTTAATGCTAAAAATGTGCTCTCGAATCTTAAAGCAAGAAAGTCTTTCTAACAGCTCCTCCTTCTGCTTTCTTCTGGCACAAGCTCACCAGAGGTAATATAAAATATAATGGGAAGGCAAACTGGGAAATGGACGTTACGTGGCCAAACGTGTGCGTGTGCGAGGAGTGACAAATGCAAGTCAGGGCTGAGTGTGCACATCTAGACTCTGTGGGGCTGCCTGGGGTCACTCAGCCTCGGTAGCTGCTGGAAAAAAAAGGGGGAAAAAAAGGAAAAAGAAGGGAATAAAAAGGAAAAATACAAATAAGGTGAAGCTGAGGATGTGTGTCAGTGGTTGTAGCTGGAGCTGGAGGGCAGAAGCGATGCAGCTCAGCTGGTACAGGAGACCCCAGCTCAGCTGGAGCCACAGCCAGGGCTGGGTGCAGGGTGGGGAGCACCCCAATTCCTCCTGCTGCCCCCAGGAACACAGAGCTGCACGGGGAGCATCCCCGCTGCGGAGACGCCGCTCGCTCCCGAGGCACAGACACTCGATCAGCAGTAATTGTTCACCTCTAATTGCTTCAATTCATCTGTAAAATTCACAAGCAAACATTAGGCTGTACCTGAGAAGGTAAAAGATCCTGCCAGCGCTCCCAGCCTCATGCTGCCCACAAGTTTATACTACTAAATTCAAGCCTGACTGACAGACAGGTATGGTTCCCAGACTGCTCGAGGCAGGATTGAGATGAGCTCAGGGCTGTGTGTAATCTGGTTGCTCTGCTGTGTTCTACCTGCTGTATTCAACAAAAAGAGGGAAAGAAAAACATTTTTTGTCATTTTTCTCTCTTGGAGTTTTTTCAGAGACATACCACCCCACCCCCTGACTCACGGCTGAGGTTAGGTTTCATCACTTAGGATCAACTTTACAAAAGGCCTGGGCTCTTTCTTACGACTGTATAAATGAGCTTTGCTGAGATGAACAGCTCGATAATGGTGGGATGCAGTCAAAACATGCACGCTGGATACAACTCATGTTTCATTTGATTGCAGCTGGAGTAGGGTTTAAAAGCTGCTTTTTTTATTTATTTTTTTTAAATTTCAAATGAGGTCGATATAGGATTTCTTTTTGCTGTCTTACTATTATCTCCTGTCATACCCAATCTAACCTGAACATATGTAAGTCAAGGTGTATATGAATAATGAAATTCCACAAACAGGGCACTCAGTTTTTTTCTTTTCCCCAAAGAGACTACAGTGTGTGCAGAGCTGCAGAGAGTCTTGTCACTGTTCTTGCCCTGGAATGTGTTCTTTCAGCTCAGAGTCAGTTTAGGATTCTAGAGCAGTTTCTGCTAACTTGGATGACTCCTCTCTGTTATCATTAAATATCTATTAGCTCAACTTTTTAATGACTTCAGAATGATTGGCTCTATTAGGCTTTCTGGCAGTGCTGTCAGCCCAGCAAAAGCATTATTTTTAAAGATGTATGTTAATGAAAGTGCAGTTGCAGATCCAGCAGTGACTATGGCAGTGGCATGGCAGGGGCTGTCACACATTCTAGGCTGAGACCACGGTCACCTTCAAATTACAGCATTTTTTTTTTTAAATTTTTTATTTTTAGAAACATTGTTGGTAGCTGCTGAAGTTAAAATCCCTGAATATTGTTTTTATTTTGCTTATTGGTTGCAGAGTTCTGACAGTGACACGGCCACATAGCACAGTGAAACTGCCCTGAGCTTCCAGGTCTCTTTCCCCCCAGAAAATCAGCTCCTGAAGTGTCCCCTTGGGTTATCCATGGAAAGCTCAGAGTGACTCAGGATCACTTTGCTGAGGTTTTAGCTGGCTGTGCGTGCTGAAATAGGTTTTTGGTGGGTTTTGGTGTGTGTGTTTTGTTTCCTTGCCTTACACTCAAGTACGTGCCACTGCGAAGGGAGCAAAACCAGTAGTATCACACTCTTAACAACGTGCCCGATGTCAGTGATATAAACTTACAGGAGTGAACCTACTGCTGTAGGTTCCACCAGATCTGATCCCATCTTACACGTTTTACAAACTTTTTTAATCTGCAGGCACAGCTTCATGTTTCAGGTTTTACGGCCGCGGCCCCCCGTCCGTGGCAGGCAGGGGCTCCTTGCACAGCCACCTGCAAAAGTTGTGTATTTAAGGAATAGTTTTGAGGCTTTGTTGTCAGAGAGTGAAATTAAGGTTTTGGCTGTTGTGGGTCGGGAGGGCACACACACGCTGAGCTCATACAGGCCCTATTCTGCCATGATTCTTCCTATGAGTTGTTGGTTATTAAGCAAATAAAGCTTAATCCAGCTCCCACTGAAAATCTGTCTCCAGTGGAGCAGGGATGTTTTAACTTGGAGCTGGTGGAACGAGGAGCTGCTCAGTGGTGATTTTCCACTTGCTGCAGTTTAGAGCTGAGGCTGTGGGTGAAATTCCTGCCTGGGCATTATGACTGCCTGCGTTATCTGGAATTTGATGCCCTGGTGGTGTTACTGCTCTCAGCATTGGACTGTCCTGGTGTGACCTAAAATAAACTGTTTAGAACCAAACCTAGCAACTAGTTGTTGCCATTTCTGCGAAGTGATGTGGTTTTTATTGATGATTCATGTTTCATAAAAGTGATAAGGCATTTTTTTGTGATGAGGGCTGTCCAATCCCACTCATCTGCTTGTTAAAGTGTAGAGAATTACAGACAGCCACAGTGCCAGGACAAGACTGCACCTTGCCTGGCGTTGGTGTGGTTCATTAATGGAGGTTCGTGGGTGTTAGAGGACAACTGAGTAGTTAGATCAGCTCAGGAGAACAGCTGGGTGACAGAAGTTGGGGTCTGATGTCAGTGGCTGGTGACCCCCAAGAAAGAGGTTTTGCAGGACAGAGCAGCTCAGATAAACCAGGGCTTTCACAGAAGCTAAAATTCACCAACACTGGAAGAAGACCTGAGTGGCACTGGAGAGGGAGGTGGCCTGCAGCCCCCCAAGATGCCAAAAAGGGTGCCCTGCAGAGAGGCACCCTGCTCTTCCCTCCTTGCTTTGGGGAACAGGAGGCACGTTTTGCCTCCAAAGGTGGAAAAATGGGGATTCCTGAAACATCCTTCCTCCAGCTCTTTCTGCATTGAGACTTTGGAGTATTTTGGAGACGAAGAAGGAAAAGATTCACAGCCCTGGTGCTGAGGCACTGTGGTGCTCCCCCACCCTCTCTGCAGTGGGGAGGGGAGGGTCCTCTCTCCCCTCGAGTCTCCCACTCGTGCCTCTGCAGCCCCTTGCACGCAGAGACTTGCTGAGTTTCGCCTGTGGATTTTTGCTGTAGTTTTCTTTGGGCCCAGTACAGCTCTTAGGCAGGATTCCTCTACCTTGGCCCTTGAAAAAACTCCAGTTTCTTTCAATTTATCATTTGCCTGAGTATAGCAAAAAGAACCTGGCTCGGGTTTCATCACACAGCTCTCCAGCTGCACAAGTTGTTCATCACGGGGGCTAAACTTGAACCTGTACTATTTGGACCTTTTTCTTTCTTGTTTTTTCCCTTCAAACTCTTAATTGTGGCTTGTTGTGAAGTTGCATGTCTGTTCGTCCTTCTCATTTTTCTGGCAGGCATAATTCTTGATTTTGATGGAGCCCCTTGGACATAACGCTCATTATTAGTTTTGGACTTTTAATTTGTTTTACTTTTCAAGCAAGTTCCACTCTTGCTCCGAAGCAGTGTGGAGGTGGATTCCAGCTGGCAGTGTGCACGCTGCCTCTTGGGGCACAGTCCCCAAAGGAGCTGGGAGATGAGGCTGCCTTGCTTGGGGTGGATGGAATGGAATGTGGTCCATTAAGTGCAGGATATGGGGCTCACCAGGGAGCAATCCACTTTTGGGGTGTCTTTTCCATCCTGAGCAGAGTGAGTCCTCCTGCTTGCACCAGTGTGGGGCAGGACAGAATCACTGGGTGTCTTTGCTGGGAGCTGTGAGTTCAGCACGTGGCCGGGGGGTTAAAGGACAAACTGCACTGACTTGGAGCAGCATCTCTCGCCTGCCCTAAAATCTGAATTTCCCAAGCAGCTCTGGGGCACGTGAGATGTTTTCCAAAGCCATAGTCAGGAATAAAGGGTTTAGTTGGATGTGCCAGAGCACAGCTCCTCTTTAGGGTATGACAAATGTGTGCAGCTTTTGCCATTGCTCGCACTCAGCGACTGATTTGCCGCTTTTCCCCCAAAACCTTGACTTCAATTAACCCCTCCTGGTTCTGGGGGATGCTGATGGGAGCAGAGGGGGGTCCAGGCAGGGCAGTGTGGGGCTGGCAGGGGCAGAGGGATGGCTGGGGTGCTTCAAAGCACACGGGCTCAGCGGCCAAGCACGGCCCCAGCCGAGCTCGCGGGGAGTGCGTGTCGCTATTATTTCAATTATTACAACTTCCTGAATAGGTCGAAGGTCGTTCATAATTCACGCTTCTGTCATCTTTACACATGCCAAATGCAGTCTATTAAGCATAAATAAAATTTCAAGTGCCTGACCAGGAAAAGTAAACTGGGATTCATAACAATGAGGCCTTATTCATCCATTTAAAAGTAAATTGTGTGTGTTCCTTTTTTTCCCCCCTCGCCTTTCCCTTTACGGCTTTGCAGTTTGGGAGCTTTTATTTCTGCTCGGTAGCACAGATCTCTGACCTGTGGTGTGGGCAGGCACAGAGGGCTGATGAGCCAGGCCTCCCCCAGCTTCTCCCCACCTCGGACCCCCTGAACTTTGAAAGTGTTTCCAGACCTGAATCCGATTTTGCTCTTCCTACATAAGCTGCAGTCACACACCGCTGATCCCAGGGCATGTGAAACGTGCATCTGGACTTTGCTTTTTTTTTCCCCCCTCCTCTCCTGTGCAGAAGCTCTTCCTATACTTGATCTCGAGGCAGACCAGTGCAGGTTAACCCGAAAAAGTTGCTTAATGGAACAGGCTCAGTCGGTTGGACAAGTGATAGCCAGGAAATTGAAACCTTTCATTAATTACCGTCGAGTCAGGACTCTGCCCCAGCAATCTTCAAGCTTAGCAATTGAAAAATCCATGTATTTTATGTTAGCATTTCCTAATACAAAAAATACTACCCGTGGTAGAGGTGCTGTTACTACAAAACACAGGCAGCCAAAGAGTACCTCTGGAGCTGGGGGGGGAATTTGTGAGGTTCCCCATCTGGGGATTGCAGGACTCTCCCACTGCCTGCCCTCAGCCAGCTGGGCTGCTGCCTCAAAATTCGGGCAACATGATTCATTTCAACAGTTGGCTTCTCACTTTTTTCCAGACAGGATAATTCCAGGAAGTTTTAGGTGGGAAGAGTGAGAAAAAAGCTCTTCATGTGAAGTAATAACGACAGCTCTTAAAATCAGAATGAATTTACCTGCATGATCTTTTTGGTTAAAACTTCAATATGTTTTATTTTAGATTCTCGCTGCAACACAAACTGATATATACACTTGTTAGTTCAGGTGGGTTTTGTCTGTACATACAGAAATCCTAAGAACTACTTCTAATAATAATTAACGTTAGTTTTATAATCATGGGAAAACGCCAGAGTTGGAAATCTGTTGGCATTTGTTTTTGAGAACGTTAGGTCTGAGATGCAAAATAAGTAAATATTATTTCTCCTAAAACATGGAGTTTTTTGAAACACCCATCTTGTCTCCCTGCTGAGGGACAGAGAGGCTGGCCAGGGAGTTTCTGATAGGTAGTTGGATCATCTCTGCTATTTTTAAATATCAGTGCAAACAAGAAAACTCTCTGCAGGGTTTGCTCCCTGTTCACAGATGTGTCCCACAGCTGCTGGGAAGATGCTGCATCATCCTGGGCTTCCCCAAGAGAAGTGATGCTCCCCAGCACAGCATTTCTGAACAAGACCCTCTTTATGCCCCACTCCATGTGTCCTCACTTTGTGACGAGAGGTGAAAAGGTCTGTCCAAACACCTTTGATGGGATGGGGAAAATACCAGAGAAGGCTTTGCTGTGGTTTGTGTTCTCTCCTTGCTGTGGATGCATCACTGCCCAGGGAAGAACAGCTGCATTTACCTGACTAGGACAAAACCTGGGAGCAGGAGCAAGTCCTGGGCAGAGCAGAAGCTTTGGCACAGTCCCTGTGGGGTGGTGGAAGTCCTTCCTGGCTGGGTGGTGCTCCTGCTCCCACCCCAACAGAGAGCTCTGCAGAAGTCTCTTCAGTCAGTGTGCACATACCATTATCCCACATATTATTTTCACCCCAAACCAGCCAGCAGCTGGGCTTATCTTCTACAGATCCAACTGCAGCTTCCCTTTCAGATATGTAGATGCCATTATACTTCTGGAATTAAAAATCCACTTTTCAATATGTTTATCGTAACAAGTGGAAAACCAAGCATTGCTTGCAGCAAGTATTCAGTGGATTTGTTGCTGTCATCAGGTTTATTTGCAGGAGGTAAAAGCTGGCTTCACTTAACTGTGTTTTGGTCTTTGATGAGATGAGCTGTGTTGCCTCAGTGCATCCCCAGCGTGCTGAAGCTAACCAGGCAGCCCTGCATCCTTTGGCACCCATAGTGATATTGGATCCAGAGGGGATTGTGGTACCAAATATTTGCCTGGCTGCATGAAGAGATGCCCACAGGACACTGCTATGGCTCTCTTGGCATCCAAAATACTCGGCAGAGTTTGCAATCCCCTCGACAAGAGATTCAGATGGGAAGCCTAAGCAGCCCAGGCTGGTGGTTCAATGAGGGTGCTGTGGAACAGGAGGGAGGGCAGATCACACTGCCAATAAACTCTTTCTCCTGGTTTTTATGGGGAAAATTGGCCACAAGCAGGGGGTTGTGGCCCTGGTACCTTATGCTTGATGTGTTTTGCCAGCACTTCTGAGGGGTGAGCACTGGGGTGTGGGATGAGCTGCTCCAGCAGCCTCCTCTGCTGCTCCCTGCACTGTTGTCTGGAGGGTCTTTTGGGACAAATTGAAGGAATAATAAAAAAAAATAATCCAAGGAAATGCATCCAAATTGGATATTTTTAGTATTTAGCTGATATCCGTGGGCACAGCCTGTGCAGGCAGAAAGGATTAGGCTGTACGGCCACCTCCTGGAGGACACCGGTATGTGCTGGCTGTGACTGTGTGTGACTGGGCAGGGAAAGCACCCTCGGATCTCCAGACACCTGTCCCTACCTGTGACAAACTCATCTGTGTGCCTTTGAACGCTGGAGGTGACTCGCTGCCTTTCTCCCAATGCACTGCCAGGAGTGTTGAGAATTAAGAGTTTGAGAGCAAACCCTTTAAAAATACATCAGTCTGAGCAAATGCAACGGCATCGTTTTTTAGCATAGGAAACATAGCTGTCATGTGGTTTTGTTTAACAAGGCCCGAGGAAGTTACTAATATTTATTTGAGCTGCTTCGTGGAGCTTTTTAGTGCTCTTCACATTTCCTGCTGAGACGGAAAGCAGCCAGATGGATTTTGGGAATTTCCTTTCGGCAGAGTCTCGTGGTGCTGGCGTGTGCTTCCCCTGGTGCATGGACCCGAGGGAGGGTGTCCCCTTTGCCCTCCCCCCACAGCCTCTTGCCTCCCCAAATGGCTTCTTCCCACAGCCCAGCATCACCTGTGTGAGGGGACAAGGTGTCACCAGCCAGGGCCACCACTGACAGCTTTGGCTGCTCATGGTGTTTCCTCAGCCAGGACTGATTTTCTTTTGGTTTCCATCTGAAGCTGAGGAATAACCAGGTGCACTCATTCTTACAAGCTTCTCTTCCCACAGCGTTTTGGACTGTAGATGGTTGGAATGGGGGGCTGGATGCTTATGGCTTAACCAGCAGCATCTCCTCATGTCTGCTTTGGAATTACAGAACCATTAAGGCTGGAAAAAACCTCTAAGATCATTGAGTCCAAGCATTAAAGTTACTTTAGTACCTTTTCCCAGTGCAACAGGAATTCCCTCCCTCACCAGGATCACTCAGGGATGTGTTTTATGGCTGCTCTGTACATGGGTTTGGTATAACTCAGCAGACAAATTGCTGGTGATATCTGCAGTCATCACAAAACTCATTTTGCAGCAGAGGCTATTGAAAACAGTCGTCTTTTTTATCCTCACAGAGCCCAAAATACCATGGCTTTGGGGCTGGAAGGAGCAGCCCTGCTATGGTCAGTCAGCTCCTGTCCAGCAGCAGCACCACAAGGGTTTGGTCTGCAACACTCTTGGTTGGTCAGCAGGCTCTGACCACAAGGGTTTGGTCTGCAACACACCACCTTGATGCCTCTTTGCCTGTCATGGTGCTCACCTTGCTTTCTCTTTCTGGTTTATTTTTTTCCAGATATTCTACAGAGTGGTAGCAGATATTGAACCAGGAGAGGAGCTCTTACTGTTCATGAAGAGTGAAGATTATTCACATGAGACAATGGCTCCGGACATCCACGGTTAGCGTCTCCTTACTGTTTCACCTAACAGAAAGTGTCAATGAAGTTAACCCAAAATTTAGGGAGATTTTTTTCTTCTGTTGAAGTCTGGGATGGCTTCACTGCAGCCAGAGAGGAGAGCTAGACTATGGTTATATTTGTCCATCCTCTGCCCTTCTGTTCCTGGCTGAAACTTGATGGTTTTGTGGCTATTGAAAAGAAGAACAGTCCATGTCCTCATCTCAAGGCTGTGCTGCTCCTGCAGGACACATATGGACCCTCATTATAGGTTACTTTTTGTCACTTAGCCAGACAGCTGTGACCTTGAAGAGAGGAAATCTCAGTTTGTCAAAGTTGCTGTCACTTGTGAGGACATCTCAGCCATTCTTTCTCCTCACACTTGTCCATTACTCATCCCACACTCAGATTCTGCATCTGCAACTCCTGAGTTGTGGCTCAGATTTGTCCCCCACCTCCAAAATCTCCTTTTTCTGTGCAGAGGGTTATCAGCCACAGCAGGAACTGGGTGTGGGATATCTGCTTGATGCCCAGCAGGTTGCAGTTTAGGCCAACAGGGACATTCTACAAATTCTTAGGGATTCAGGGACAATGCACAGGGATTTCCTTGGCCAGGAAGTCTCAAGGCCTGCATTTTCTTATAACTGTTTGTACATTTAAAGTAGTATTTTTTGTTCTCTTAAAAAAAAAAAGTGGGAATTAAGCATTAATTCCCATTTGGTTTTGTGTTTGGTTTTTTTTTTCCCCAAAGTTGTAACTTTGTTTAGTTATTGCTAAAGTTGTCTCCCTTTCCAGCACACTGTTCTTCCTGCCTCATCCCCATGGCCAAGTAGCTATTGTATAAATGACACCAGAGTAAATCTCTGCAGTCACATGCAAGATCATGTCCCACAGGGCTAATTTAGAAGCACACTGAGCCAAAGTGTTGCTCATGGATGGCCAAGAACAGAACCCCATGACACTTTCTCTGGATCAGCTCAACTGTCAAGTAGCAACCAAGAACATACATTGGGGATTCCAGCCAGACTCCTCAGTGCCTTTCTGACTCAGAGCCCCAGGGCATTCAGATCTGGAACCAAACCAGGGTGTCTGGCTCCTTGCATGGACCAACAGGAGAAAATGCAGCAGAAGAAAAACCATCTTGGGATGCTCTTCTCCAAGTTTGTTTTTTGGGGATTTCCTTCAGCTAATCTATTCTTTTGCGGGAATTACTGATTAATGGAATGCAGTACTCACTCCAAAGTGACACTTTACTAAACTTTACTAAACTTCTAAACTTTACAGTAAGAAATTATGAGTATTTTTTGGCATTCAAAACAAAGAATTTAACTTCATGTGTCTCTGGCTTACTTTGAACAGAGCTGGGTGCTGCAGAAGGACTGTGATGAAAATGAAGAGGCTTTTAAAAACTCTATTTAAACACCCTTTTGGCTGTTTTAGATGCTGTTTGTGAGTGAGTCAATCTCTTTCATTCAGAAATGCAGAGACTGGCAGCCTCTGCTGGATATCCATGTTAGAGCCTGTATAATTCCATTTAGGATGGTATTTAAACACTCTGACTTTTGTCCTAAGCCAGCGTTAGGGATTCCTGTTGGCAGCTAACATGAAACCCAGGCAGTAAAAATGAAATTAAAGCACTATTATAAAGCATCCTTAGGAATCCTCCTTTCCTTTGAGGTTCTTTTCTTTTTTGCTGAAGAACAATGAGTTTAACCACACCATCATCCACCTCCTGATGGGGTGGTGGTCACAAATGAGTGCAAACTGAAGTGTGTGTGTTCCCAACCCTGTGTGTTGCAGAGGAGCGCCAGTACCGCTGCGAGGACTGTGACCAGCTCTTCGAGTCCAAGGCTGAGCTGGTGGACCACCAGAAGTTCCCCTGCAGCACACCTCACTCCGCCTTCTCCATGGTGGAGGAGGACTTCCAGAAGAAGCTTGAGAATGAGAATGACCTGCAGGATGTGCATGAAATCCAGGAGTGTAAAGAGTGTGACCAAGTCTTCCCAGACTTACAAAGGTAGGAGAAAGTGCTTAAAACGTGGTTGAGTGGGGTAGATTCTGTGATGGCTTCAGTTGGATCATGCAGGGCATCAGAACCTGATACATTCACCTTCAACAGAAACCAAAGATGAAGATGAGCAGGATTTCCATGCCAGTTGGTGTTTCATGGTATAAAAAGCAACAAAGTCTACATAAATAAAAAATCTGATCCCTGTCCTTGAAGTCCTTAGTGAGGATCTTAAATTTAGAGCTGGATCTTTTGCTAATCAGATCTGTAGCTGGTGTGAATTGAGCTGGTTGCAGTGAAATCACAGCAGTGGTTCTGCTTCACATCAGCTGAGGTCTGGGCTCCTTAATGTTAGGTAGAAATAATTTGTAACATCTTTGGTGTTCATTGATGTTACTAATTTTGTCTTTGCAAACAAGTGATTTTAGTTAGAAATGGATTCTAGATGTTAATAAATATGTCTATATGTTAATATTGGTTTGTAGCCATATGGTTGTGAAACACCAGGGTTTGTTGTTTTCTTAAATTTATCTCCCTGTTAAAACAGATAGACCTGTGTGCTTATGTACCCAAAATACATAGAATGTAAATAGTGCCACTAGTCTGTCACTATGGTTTCTGTGATTACTTAAAATACAATATTGCAGTGCAGATTAACAGCAAATTTTTCAAATTACTGAAAGATTTTGAGAGTACACAGGAGCTTTTGCAGCACATCCCTCACAGATTTACATCTTGGTGATTTCCTGGGGAAAGTTAACCTCAGGCAATGTTTGATAGCAATATTGAGATACGTCTCAAGCAAAGTCCTGGGCCGGAGCAGGAATTTGTGCAGGCACAAGGTCTTGTTCCCTGGCTGCTGTTGGGCAGTGTGTGGCTGCACATGTCTGATTTTCAGTCTGAGGGATTGATTCCAAGGGGCTGATGGAGGCAGATCAAGTCAGAAGGATTTCCAGCAGCCTGGATGAGGCAGGATTCTGGTCTGTGAGGTTTTTCCGTGTTGGGAGTTATTCAGCGTTAAAGTTCTTTTCTCCCTGCGAATGAGAGGACAATATCTAACATATGGGAATCATTGAGGAAATGTAAATTTAGCTTAAAATATTAAAAATTGAAGAGAGAGGGCAGAAAACAAAGAACAAGTCATCATAAATAGATGGGCAGTACTGTGAGAAAGAGTGAAAAATGAGAGCCACTGCAGCCATTCTCTGAACTTCTGAATTATTGAAAGGCTCATACACCACACAGACAGTTCACAGCAAAAAAGTGCCAAAGTGTGCTGTATCCAGATTATATAAAACAAAAGGCCCAAATGAGCTTGAGGGTGTGAGCAATTATACAGAGAAATAGCTGAGCAGGAGGATGTGGGTGCTGGGTTCAGGAGTGCCCAGTGCTGATCACACTCATGGAGCCACAGCAGGATCTGTGAGTTGGTGCCAGAACCAGGGACAAGAATCTCTCCAGGTCTTATGGCAAATTTGTTTGCATGATGGAGAGTCAATTGTTATAAAGGTATTAGGAGGAGAAGCCAGAATTATTCCACCCCCCCCGCGAGGAAGAAGAGTAGAAGGAAGAGCATCTGCAGAGGAAAAGCATTTCTATTGCCTGTGGCTGAGAAGAGAGGTTGCTGTTTGGGCTACACAACCCAAACAAGGCTGTAACCCCAGCAGGTTTCATCACTGATTCAGCAGAGATCAGTGGGAACTTCATGTGAGAACAGTTTGGGCATCCCAGGCTAAAATTCCCATTTTCCAGTGGGTTTTCTGTGAATCCACTCTTTGTGTTTTGTAGTTATCTTCCCTCAAGCAGTGGTGTGAGTTATGAATCTGTGTTTGACCAAGAAATACAGGTGTTTAAAAATACATATTTTCTGCAAAAGAATAATAAAAATTCAGAGACAAAAACTAATTTGAAGACATGCAACAGAAATTAGGTGGACACTGAATACCCTAATAATAGACTGAATGAACGACTAAGAAATGAATTACTAAACAACCTCACTATTGCACACAGTTAATAATAAAAAAGACTTTTGAGGTTTTTTTCAGTTATTTTTCAGTTATTCATCAAAAATAACTTCAGTTGTAGTGTACCTTTTCCAGAGGCTTCTTAAACTCATCCTGTCCTACTCCAGAGGAGTTATTCCTCATCTATTCCTGCTGTAAGAAAAATTGACTCCCATGAAAGAAGTGGATTTATAGCAGGTGGTGGCATCCAAGGTGTGTTCAGAGGGAAAGTCACAAGGCAGAAATAATTCAGACTGCAGGGGAGAATTACCAGAGTGAAATACTGAGAGGTGTATGAAATAATCTCCTTGGGGAGTGATGGCAGCAGCATCTCCTGGAGCATTTGCAAGTGGCCTGGCAAAACATGAGAGGATGTGTTATTCTGGTGGGGAGGAGGAGGCTCTGCCTGCTGGCTGGGCTGAGCCTGGTACTCACAGGACTTGTTTCTCTCAGGATTGGGCCTTTGGGGCTTTTTAATCTTTTTTTTTTTTTTTTGGCTGTAACTATGTATTCTGCTCTCCCCTCTTCCCATAAACCCCCATCTCACTGAGCCCTGCTCCTGTTTCCACAGCCTGGAGAAGCACATGCTGTCACACAGCGAGGAGAGGGAGTACAAGTGTGACCAGTGCCCCAAAGCCTTCAACTGGAAGTCCAACTTGATACGTCACCAAATGTCTCACGACAGCGGGAAGCACTACGAGTGTGAGAACTGTGCCAAGGTACAGTGAATTTGTAGGCTGCTGGCACTTCTTGTGCTGCTGGAGGCACGGGAGCATGGGACAGGGGATGCCCCAGGTTGGGATGCAGGAGGGTGTAGGGTTTCTGCCATGCTCCAGATGGTTTCTAGAGGGTTTTCACTTCTACTTTGCAAATATGTTATTTTTCTTCCCCTTTTGATATGGAGATGGCTGTGGAGTCTGAAATGGGCACGGATGCAGGATGCTGAGCATCCTCGAGCTCAGGGCTTGGCTCCTTGCAAGGATTGGTGGGGTGTGAGAGGGTCAGTGAGGGGAAACACAGGGTAGAGGATTCCCTAGGCTGTGTGCCAGCTGCTGGGACCAGAAACTTCAGGACACTACTGCAATATAAATCAAAAATAAGAATTAGCAATGCACCCCAGCTGCACTAAGTGAGCACAGCTCTCATTCCTAAGACATCTCCATCATTTCCCAGCACTGGGCTTGCTGTGTGGATTATTTGTATAGGTTGTGGTGCTCTGCATTGCTTTTTTTATCAGTTTCCTTAAGCTTGGCCCTTTTGAATGAGGATTTGCTTGGTTTTAGGTAAATTTCCCACAATTACGAGATTTTCATATTAAGCTGACCCTTACAAGATGCAGCCAAGCCCTGGTTTCTAGCACTGTGTTGTGTACAGATTTACTCCCTGTCACACACTCAGGTGCCAATATAAAGTATTTCTATTGCAGTAATGCTTAGAGGTTTCAAGCAGCCACATTTTCACTCATTTCCCATGAAGTCGCTGACCTCAAATGTGCAATTTCTAATGCCAAAGTCAAATGCATTTGCTGCAAAGGGGTTAACAGATCCACCCAATGCTTGGCTGATCCTGGGAAGCTGAGGCCCCATCCTGCAGGCACAGCTCCCATTGCTGCCCATTAGCGAGAGTTTTAATCTCACAATACTCCCAAAAATAGCTCCAAGGTTTGAATTTTAAAAGACTCTTGTAATTACTGGCTTCTTCCGCAGTCAAGTTTCTTGGTTAATCAGTACTCATTTCCTAGCAGGTTTTCACGGACCCCAGCAACCTTCAGAGGCACATTCGTTCCCAGCATGTGGGGGCTCGTGCTCACGCTTGTCCAGAGTGTGGCAAAACCTTTGCCACTTCTTCAGGCCTCAAACAGCATAAACACATCCACAGCAGTGTCAAACCTTTTATATGTAAGTCCTCAACTAAACGTCTTTGATTCAGTGTTGTTTCTCTTGCCGTAAAGCAGCGCAGGCTGGAAGCAGGAGGTTGTGTTCTGCTCCCTCTGAATTTCCCACCTGTGAGTTACTAAATGAGTTCTGGGTAATTTGTGCTCCAGTGCCAAGAGTTATTTTCGTGTGATTTTCCTTTTCAGACAGACACTGTGTGCTGTGTAAACGTGCCTCTTGTCCCAGGGATGTTTTTCCACAGATGGATGCAAAGTGAGGAGTGGGATTTAGAGAGAAGGAGCCATGCCAGGCTTGGTGGCTGCAGCCTCATTGCTCTGCACCGTGCTGAGCTGGCTGCTCTCCTCCTGCTTTAGGAGTTAATTTTGGGCTGCAGAGTCTCCACAGCAGATGCCATGACTTTTGCTGGAGTTGGAAAACAAATCTCAGAGGCAGTGAGATTCGTCTTGCCATGTTCCTCGAGGCTCCTCTGCATGTCCCAAATTTAAGGACTGAATTGAGCTGTTAGATCTTCACTAACAGCTTCTCCAGCAATAAAACTTGCCTTGGATGTGAGCCTGGCTCTATACTGGGCTTAAATGGGATCCTCAGCACCTCACAGGTTGTGTTTGATGCTGAGCCAGAGCCTGCTTGGGGAGGATGGAGGTTGTTTTCCCTCCCTTTCACTGGGAAACCAGAGGCAGAAAATATTTTAAAATATTGTTCTTGGTAGTGCTGCTCTCCACCACAGCCTTTTCAGGCACCTGCTGTGACTTGAAAGGTACCTTGACCATCTCCTCTACTTGTCTGCTAAACCTCTCTTTTGCTGCTCTCAACAATACTTTACCAAAATATCTGTACTGCACCTGTGAAAAGCATTGGCCACAAGCTAAAATATTTCCTCAAGAGATGGAGTATTGGCTCAAATAAGTTTTTTGTGCAAAATCTGTAACCCCCCATTGGGTGAGTAATACTTTTGGCTTGGACTTCTTCAATGAGAAAATGTATAAACAGATCCAATATTAAATATCACTAATATTTTTTAAGGATGATTGCAGATTAAGTGATTACACTTAATTAGAAAACTAACTTCTGGTTAGGTGGGGAGTCTTCAGGTAGGCCTGAAGACTGCATAAAAGTCTCTCAGCGGAACCTCTAGTGAATGAAATAATCTCTCAAATGCTCTGTGTTGCTATTTTTTTCTGATAAATCAAAACAGCAACTCTTCACATGTACAGTGCGAGGCATGAAACCCCATGGAGCAACCTGTGAGTAACAGCCATGTAATTGCAGAACAAAAGGGTTTGGAGAGCACATGTTTGGTGGGCTTTGCCGAGCCAAGAGAGGGAGGTAGGGTCACCTAGAGCAGATTGCTGCTTTCCACCAGAAGGCCACACACCATGATTTACTCGTACCAGGCTGTTTATGGCAACTGTCTCTTATTACAGTGCGCCGCCCAAGCTTGAGTGAAAACTCACCAACGCTAAGGTAATTACTCACTGCCTTCGCAAAATCTCCAGCCTCCCCAAATAGAAACCACATGCCATAATAGACTGAACAGATTCTAAATAGTACTTACAGTAATTTTTTTAATAAGCAGAAAATATGCAAACTTAACTGCTGGCTAATTTGGGGTCCAGAGACAATCGCAGTACAGAGTGTGTGTAGGCACGAGATTAATTTTTTGCAATTTGTGAGCCGGATTGGGAGTTTGTGTTAAACCTGGGGTCTGTAGAGCAATAAAAGCTGCAAGGAGGGAAACTTCTCTCACAAGTTAGTTGCTTAAAAGTATGGCAGTGGGATTTAAAGGGTGTAATAAGGTGTAATAGGAGAAATCAAGCCCAGCTTCTGTTGCTTTCATACATAGAAACAATTAAAGTTGATAACCATTCCCCCTCTACCAAAATTTAAGTCGTGGTGAAAAGGAGGTAGATCTTACAAATTTATCTGAGGAGTCCTGGCTCTTGGGAATATCCATGGAGGTGCCACAGTCAGTTTAGACACAGAGTCTCCTCCAGAATCCACATGGCCTTGGCTGTGCCCATCACTGATGCTGTGATACACCCAGGCTTCAGGTGACAGTCCCCAACAGGAAGAGCATTCCATGGAGCAAGGGCTTCCTCCTGGGCACAAAATGGCTTTGCCAGCCTTTAGAGCTCATGGATTAAATAGAATGCCTGTTAAATGCAAGAGGCACCTTGAGCATGCAGCGCCTCATTAAATAGTTTTGAATAACTCAATGCTTGAAAAAGTGAAATTGTCAGTGCAGCTGTTAATTGTTTGCTGAGATTATAGTGGTAAATATTTACTTATCAGCGTTGCCATTATTGGTTGAATTTAGTTTTAAAACTGAGGTAAAATACACTTAGTCAAATTATTAATTTGCATCTCCTTTAATAGCCTGTAAGGATATCTTAAAATTTTAAGTGCATATTTTTGATTTTCTCCAGAGTAGAACATTTCTTGTTTCTGTTGACTTTGGAATATATTAATGGAGTGTACCACTGTTCTTTAAGGGAGAACTTCCCAGACTTTAGGAAGACCTAACCTGTGCCAATCCTCCTCTTTTCAGTCATTTGCCTCTCCAGCCTCCCTGAGCAAAGCCTTACCTTTAATAAATCCATGTGAATGAGAAGCTGGCCCTCAATGCAACCTGGTAGAAGATCAAAAGTTCATAAAACATTACTTCTTTTTAATTCTACATTATCCTATCCTTGAAAATGCATGGATTTGAGATTTTTT
Organism: Entomyzon cyanotis; assembly: GCA_024500445.1. NCBI lineage: Eukaryota > Metazoa > Chordata > Aves > Passeriformes > Meliphagidae > Entomyzon > Entomyzon cyanotis. The sequence continues at coordinate 4,280,318 of JAKEPQ010000781.1, forward strand.
TTTTTTCTGGAAAAATATATATGGTCTGTGATGCTTTACACATGGAGAGGAGTTGATCCATAATATCCAGGATGAAGCTTGTGTGAAGCTATGGATGCAGCACTTGGGTTGCATTTAATTTTGGGTTCATAAATTAATAATGGTGACCCAAAGTTAATAATGGTGACCCAAATTCACCATTTGGGTCAGTTTAATTTTGGGTTCTGTGATCCAGGTGATGGGAACAGGGGGAAATTACTGTGTAAAACCTCACAGTGAAGGTAAGGGGCCTGATTCTGTACTCTGGAGTGTGGAGGTGGGAGCAGAAATTGGAAGTTGCACCTGCAATTAGGCTAAAAATGGGAGAAAAAAGCAGAAAAATCAGAGCTTTGTAGCTGCAGAAATGAACGATAAATGGTTCTATATTAAATAAAAGATATTTCTATTTTAAATAGGCAAATAAAATATTTTTTAAAAAGGAGCAAAAAGTATTTATCAGGAGAAAATCAAGCATTTTCAAGGAGCTAGAATAATCCCTCCTCATCTGTCTTGTCTCTCTCTTTCCATTCTCTTCCACATTTTTTTTTTTTTTTTTTTTGCATTATTTTTGATCTCCTCTCTTTTCTCTCTCGCCTTTCCTCGTGAATGAAGATTTCCAGCAGGAACAGTAACAGATACACAGAAACAAACATTCTTCCTGAATTACCGCATCGCGAATTTCCTGTGTTCGGGTCCAATCCTGCACCCTTTACCCCGCGGATTGTCCCGGGGATGTCAGTGCGGGATGGGAACTGGCAAAAACGGGTGGATGGGGCAGGATCAGGCCTGGGAACAATAGGAGCATTGTTGGTGAGATATGGAGCAGGCTGCTGAAGAGGTAAACAGTTAGGAGATGACAACAAGTGGTGTAGTTTCTCAAGGGCAGGGATTTGGAGGAGCAGGAAGGTTAGGCAGGCTCCGGTGTGAGTGGAAGTTAGAGGACGTGATTGCAGTTCATGGGAACCAAGAGTGCAGGATGGGATACATTCAATTCAGTTTCCTCTGCAGGCTTAAAATAGAGCCATTGTAAATTATGTCAGACTGTCTCAAATCATGAAAATGATTGTTAAAAAGGCCTCAGAATACACAATGTGTATTGTTGTGCGGCTTTGATGTGTGAAAGATGAGAGTTTATGATATAACACAAATTAAATAAAAATAAAGCGGCCACATGCTTTTTCCTGGCTGGGAAAAAAAAAGGATTTATTGCAGATAACACTGCTTGCTGTAATGCTGCTGCCCTGTTTTGGAACAAGTCTGTTTAAGCAATATTAGGACTAGGAAAGTTATTAAGATGTGGATTTAGAGTTGCAGTATCACAGGCATCTGTAAGGACTGAAAGCATTGCATGAATGGAAATGCTTTGGGCATATGAGAATACTGAGGTTATCCAGGTTCTAGCCTGGACTTCCATGAGATTGAATTTTTCGTTGTAAGTGGAAAAAAAAATGTTTGTTAAATTTATACTTGGAAATAGGAAATACCTGGCTGTCTCCTCCTTCTCCTCTTTCCTATTCTTGCAGAGTGAAAGCTCTGCAAGGCAGCTCCATCTCTGTCTGGTCCTGCAAATATTTATTTTAATGACTAATTTCCACATGGGAATAGTGACATAAATGGATACCATTTGAAGACACCTGTGCTCTCACCCAGGAGCACTGTGGGTTCATGTGGGGTCACAGCACAGGGCTGTGGCTCCTGGGGGGCTCTGGGGGCTAATGCACCATGGAATAATGGTGCTGAATGTGCAACACTGTGCAATGCAAGGAGCAAATGAGGACAGTCTGTCTTTTAGTGACTCCAGACCTTTTCTGCTTAGCTGGAGTGGGGTTTGGTGCTGTCTTTTGGCATTTGTGTGCTCGGATGCCTTGCTTTGGAGAGCAGAGTTGCTTTTGTACATTTGTGCACCCAGACCTCTCCCTAGTGCTTCCTCGTTGGCATTTGGCGGGTAAAAAAATGGTGTTATTTGCACAATTTTGAGGGTGGGGGCAATTACCACAAAGCCTGAGATGTGTTGTTGTTGTTGTTTACATACAGGTGAGGTCTGCCATAAATCCTATACTCAGTTTTCAAACCTTTGTCGTCATAAGCGCATGCATGCTGATTGCAGAACCCAAATCAAGTGCAAAGACTGTGGACAAATGTTCAGCACTACGTCTTCCTTAAATAAACACAGGAGATTTTGTGAGGGCAAGAACCATTTTGCAGCAGGAGGATTTTTTGGCCAAGGCATTTCTCTTCCTGGAACCCCAGCTATGGATAAAACGTCCATGGTTAATATGAATCATGCAAATCCGGGCCTTGCTGACTATTTTGGAGCCAATAGGCATCCTGCTGGTCTTACCTTTCCAACAGCTCCTGGATTTTCTTTTAGCTTCCCCGGTCTGTTTCCTTCAGGCTTGTACCACAGGCCACCTTTGCTACCTACTAGTTCTCCTGTTAAAGGACTTCCGAGCGCAGATCAGACAAACAAAAGCCAAAGTCCCCTCATGACAAATCCTCAGATACTGCCAGCCACCCAGGATATTTTGAAGGCACTAAATAAACAACCATCAGTAGGGGAAAATAAGCCAGTGGAGCTTCAACCAGAAGGGTCCTCTGAAGAGAGGCCGCATGAGAAACTCAGTGACCAGTCAGAGAGTAGTGACCTTGACCTTGACGATGTCAGTACCCCCAGTGGCAGTGACCTGGAAACCACCTCGGGCTCTGATCTGGAAAGTGACATTGAAAGTGAGAAAGAGAAATTTAAAGAAAATGGTAAAATGTTCAAAGACAAAGTAAGCTCTCTGCAGAGCCTGGCGTCAATAAATAATAAGAAAGACCACAGCAATCATTCCATTTTCTCACCATCCTTAGAGGAGCAGACTGCGGTGTCAGGAGCGGTGAATGATTCTATAAAGGCTATTGCTTCTATTGCTGAAAAGTACTTTGGTTCAACAGGACTTGTGGGGCTGCAAGACAAAAAAGTCGGAGCCTTACCTTACCCTTCCATGTTTCCCCTCCCGTTTTTTCCAGCATTCTCTCAGTCAATGTATCCATTTCCTGATAGAGACTTGAGACCGTTACCCTTGAAAGTGGAGCCCCAATCACCCAGTGAAATTAAGAAGATCCCAAAGGGAAGCTCTGAGTCTCCCTTTGACCTCACCATAAAACGTAAGGAGGAGAAGCCACTCACTCCCATCCCCTCCAAGCCAGCAGCCCCCTGTGCATCCAGCCAGGACCAGCCGCTGGATCTCAGCATGGGCAGCCGAAGCAGAGCCAGCAGCACTAAACAAGCCGAGCCTCGGAAAAACCACGTCTTCGGAGAGAAGAAAGGAGGAGACCTCGAGCAAAGGAAAGCTTCAGAGTCCTCTTTGCAGCACGCCAGGCCCACCCCGTTCTTTATGGATCCCATATACAGGTAACGGGCTCTCTGCTGCCTTTCAGTGTCCTTTGGTACAGGCAGCCAGGGCTGTCCCTCTCCCAGTGTCCCTGGAGGTGCCACCCCACTGCCAGGACAGGGGGCCCAGGCTGTCTGGTGACCTGCACATCCCTCCTCATGTCCCAGCTGCTCTGAGTGAGCCATGGGACTGGTGATGGTGCAATTAGCAAGCCTTTGTTGCCATGAGCCATTAGCTTAACTTGCTTAACTTGAAACGCAGAAATTAAATATATTCTCTTGCCCGTAAACGAGTTGGCATCACTATTGAATGTTTGTCTGTTTGATGTGTATTTGATGTCACTGGTTTGCCTGAAATTCATTTTCTTCTGAAATGCTGCCCACTCTGTCCTCCCCTGGAGATGACAGTGCCTCTCCCCAGGGTACCCCTTGTATTCCACCTTGACAATTCCTCCTAAATTCAAGAGGAGTGTCTCCCAAGTACAACAGAGAAACACATTTGCCCTAAGGTGTATTAAAAATACGGAAATTCAGAGTGATTTCTGCCCTTTTTTACCATTATTTGAGTAGCGGGCTGATTTCTTCAGGCATTTAATTCATAGAATTGAAGGCACAGCGTCCTTGTTTGTACAAAGCCTGACCAGTGGGCTCCTTAGTCAGAATCATCACAGAATGGTTTGGGTTAGAAGGCACTTTAAAGCCAATTTCATTCCAACTCCCTGCCATGGGCAGAGACACCTTCCCCTATCCCAGGTTGTGCAGATCCCCATCCATGATCTACCCTGTGAAATCAGTGGGAGCCTCTTTGTTGGCTTTGTCAGGTGCACACTGTCAGTGAGCTGAGGTTTTAAAAACCTGTGTTAAAATCCAGAACTCTTGGTGTTTCCCAGCAGAGCTGAGATGGATCTCACTGGGATCTGAATTTCACCTGCATCTTGTGTATGTGAGCCTTTGCCCTTTCTGCTCATATGTCTGTAACCAGTCAAAGTCATGCATCTAAACTAGTTTAGAGAAATATTAGCCATAAAAATATTTGTCTGTAATATAAATGACTGATTTTACAGCCTCTTGTTAAAAAAAAAGGTTCCTGCTGTGTAAATTATGTTAATTTATTACTTTATCTGAAAAAGAAATGCTGTGGGCAAAGTTTTTGGAGAGTGCTGGTGCATAAGACAACAAGTCTGCATTATGAAGGAACAGGATATGATGCTATTTACTGAGATGGTTTTATTCATGCCAGATTGATATCTGTGTTAGACCGTAGGTTCTCTTTGCGTCATACTCATTTAAAATGCCCGAAGCAGCGGAAATAATGATCTGTACTTTATGCCCCTGCATTACCAGCTAATTAAATTGCATTGCAAACTCCCCTGCCCAGGGCAGAGGGGTTGGAACTGGGTGATCTTTAGGGTCCCTTTCAGCCCAAACCATTCTGTGAGCCTACGTTTCTATGATTTTAATGAAATCTGTACAAATTCTGGCAGTGCAGCACAAGAGCAGTTGTTACTGAGCCTTCCTTTGCCATGAGTTACATCTCCACATGGCCATCACCATTAAACCATGCTCATCGGTAAATGAAAAAGTAAAAGCCTCAGATTTCCACGCTGTTGCTGAATTATCCACGCTGGGTTTTGCTGCCTGAATGCCCATGGGTGAATTGCAGTTTTTGTTGCTGGCACCTCAGATTCAGTGTGTTCCTACAAGCTCACCTTTCTCACCCTGCTTGTCCTTGGCTGTGCACAGCAGAGGTTCCCAGGGTGGTGGCTTTGATGTCATGTGTGGACAAATGGCAAGGGACCCATTGCTCATGGCTCTGTTGCCTTAATTCCTCTCCTTTTAGTACAGAGCACACTCAGTTGTCTTATTTCCTTATAAAAGTGCTTAGTAGTTAGTCATTGGCTCCTATTATAGTTGTTATCAATCTTTTGAAATGGGATTATTCCCTATATATGAATGGTATAATCTCCTTTAATGGTGATTCCCAGCCCCACCTTGGCAGTAATGAGCTGTGTGTGGGAATCAAGACTTGAGTGTCCTCCCTTATCTTTTACTGTTATCTCCCAGAAACAAATTGCTTGGTGTGTAATTGCCTGTTTTAAACCTGAGTAGCTGTATGATTAGTAATATCTGAGACTGATTCATCACAAGCAAATCTAATTTTAACATTTACAGAGTAGAAAAAAGAAAGCTAACTGACCCACTGGAAGCTTTAAAAGAGAAATACTTGAGACCTTCCCCGGGATTCTTGTTTCATCCACAAGTAAGTATTTTGGGAATTTTGATGTTGTAAACAAGCCTGTTGATGCTTCAAAGCAGGTGCAGAGAAATGAATGCAGTCTTAGTCATTTTTGGATTTCCTAAAACACACAGTTTTTGCTGGACCATTGTGGTGGAAAAGCGTAAGCATTGTTCTGAGCTTCTTGATGTTTTGCAGATGAAACAACATGTTTTGATTATAGAGGAAGCCAGATTCGAACTGAATGTGTCTTTTAGAACCATTTTCCTCCAGAACCATAATGTAGCTACCAACTTTTGCAGCCACTTGTGTCTTGAGCACTCTCCTGTGCTTCAGGCGAGGAGAGTCAGTATTGAGTATGAGGAGTTAATGCAAATTCAAAGTAGGGCCAGCAAGGCTGAGCATGCTGGTTTAAAAGGGATTTTATTATATTTGAGGACTCCTGTAAAAGAGATAAAAGTTTCCACCTGATGTTTCCAAGCCTCCTAGTGGAAATGCTCCATGGTTTTTTGGTAGCTGCTGTGGGCTGCAGTGTGTGCAGTATGTTTGTAGAATCCCTGCTCCTCCATACCTGAAGACAGGCTCTATGAGGATTGCTCACGTGTTCATAGGACACAATCCTGGATGGAAAACATTTAGTAGGGTGTCCCAAAACAGTTTAATAACTGTGATGTGTTTGTAGTATAGGAAGAGGATCTGTGTGCAAACAATACCTTACTTTTCTCCACCAGCACCACACCCTCATTTTGTCTTCCTCCTCCTTGCTCGGGGAGATTTTTCTAAATATTTTGGTTAAGTCTTACACCTGAAATAAAATGCTCTGTGGTATTTAGAGATTTGAACCCCTTGCTGACTGTGGGCTGTTTCATCTTAGCAATGACACCTCTACACATCCTGTATTTTAATCACACAGCCATGAGCTGCTGTCTCTGATTTGGGTTCCTCTGAATTCCTGGGCAAAACACCCCAGTAATCTGCCACCACTTGCCTTTTTTTTTTTTTTTTTTTTTCTTTTTTCCAATGAAGTCCTAACTTCTTATGTCCTAACTTGCATGGAATATATTCTGAAATATGGGACTTCTGGAGACTTGGGAAGGATAGCTGAGTGTATGTGTGGTTGCAGATGCACAAAAATATCCCATTCCAATTTCAATGTCTGAACGAAGTGTTGGATCTAAGTTTTTAAGCATTTAGTAGTATTTACATGCTTGTAAGTATTTATGGCATTATATAAGTATTTATAAGCGTTCAATCAGAATTTAAGATGTATTAAAAATCACTGACAATTTATGTGCAGGATTTAATAGCAGCTCAACACCTCCTGCTGAGTTACCTTAAATAAGGTAAATTTGCCCAAGTGGCAAAATAACAAATGAAAATTCCCCTTTAGTAGCACAAAGAGGAGCTCAATCTGCTTTTCTTCCCTGCTGTAAAACAGGCTGGTTCCTCTCCATCAAGTGAATGATTCCATTAGAGCAGCTAAGGAGCTGTAAATCAATAGTAAATTATTTAAATGAGGGCATTTTAGATACTGTATTGATGGAAAAAGCAGTATTATTTTGTTTATGCTCTCTAGCTGTTCAGAAGCTGTAACTCAAAGGGGTGCAATGCAGTTGGATTTGGGGGTTCTGAAGGTGTTGCTGCAGGTTGGACTGATGCCAGTGGAAGGTGGGGTGGTCAGTGGGTGGGAAAAGGACTGCTGGGGAAAAATTCTCAGTGTGGAGTTTGGCTGTGGTGGGCAGGGAGGCAGTTGGATACTCCTGAGTGTAGCACTGTGTCACTTGGTCACCTGGGGAACAGGGAGTCAGGTGAGGATGTGTGGGTGTGATGGAGACATTGGGAATTTCCTGCTAATGGGAATGATGTCAGGATCCCACCCTTGGTGTTCTGTGCCAGAGAGTTGGTTGAATCTCTCCTTGGTGCCCCAGGAAGGTCCCAGTGCTGTCACCAAATCCATCAGTGTGACCAGGAGGTGTCCCATGCCACCTCCCCATGGCAGGGCAGAGCCCCCTCCTCCACTTTTCTCACTGTGCTATAGAATAAAAACCCCACAGCAAAGCCTGCCTTTGGTTTTATCACTTACCTGAGTGAGAGGGATAACATCTTTAACTCGCTGTGAGCTGGATTGATACAAAGGTCAGGAGTGTAACAGGCACTGGCAGAACATTGTAAAAGAAAACCAAACCACCAGCACATGTCCTGTCAAAAAAGTAAATGCCAGAATGCTTTCTTACAAACTTTAATAGAATAGAAAGGAGACTCCTGTTTGTAAAGGCAGAATCTGGCTTGGTATTTATAGAGGACTGGGGAACAGCTTCCAGAAAAGCTGTTTTTCCTTTATAGTCCTGTTCACTCCTGTAAAAGTACAGGTGGAGAGTGTTCCACGAGTTTTCATTTTCTGCTGGCAGGATTTAAAATATCTGCAAAATTATTGTTCATGTCCTGAAAGCTTGTGTTTCTGTTGGTGAATTTACTCCTGAAAATTGCCGTCTCATGAAGCAAGAATTTGTTATTTTTTAGCTGGATAATATGACAGCAAATAGATGGTTCGTTCTGAAACAGAGCTTACAGACATAAACACTGAAGTCCTTACCCTATCCCTGGCTGGGCAAAATTCCTCCCAGTGCCAGTGGTCCAAAAGCTGTGAAAATTAGATAATTTAATGGCATTTCACAAAACTTTGCCATTACAAGGATTGTATTTTTTAGAAAGAAAACACCCCCATCCAACAAATCATTCAAAATAATATTTTAATTAGTCTCTTTAAATAAAATCTTAATAAGTAGATTGATTGCAATAAGGATTCCAATTCAGGAATAATGTGTTGTTTTTGTTTCAATTTTGCTCCCAGTTCCAATTGCCTGATCAAAGAATTTGGGTAAGTTCATTGCTTATATTTTTGATTTAATCACTGTGAAATAAATTGCGTAAGAAAAATATAATATGAAAGATAACTTACCACTCAATTATGGAGCATGCCACTCTTTCCTACATGGTCTTGTAGCTGTAGCAGATAAATATGCTCTTATGTCAAATTGGCTTTATTTTTATGCACCTGATCCTGGTGGTTTTATTTGGTGAAGGCAATGGGAGCTTTACCTGAGTGAGGGTTGCAAATGCAGTCCTTGTTTATATGTGACTGAAATTGTTCCAAGCCGTTTTCCTTCCGAGATTCCAGTGACATTTTCAGGCCGAAATCTTTTTAGATTGCAATAGTTAATAAATATTTAATCTGCATTAAAATACAGAGCCTCAGAGGATTTAGTGTTTCTCTCTCACTTGACTTCAGTGGGAGTTAGTCACTTTAATAGTCACTTTAATAGTCACTTTAATAGCTTTGAAATTTTGAGCTTAATTGCTCATTGCAGTGCTTAAAGCAGAAATAAACCACCCATTTATTTGCTGTGTTTAGGTCGAATTTGTCCTCTGTGTATACTTATATCATCCTCTTTACACGAACAGGAATTGTGCTTTTAGTGCAGTATGGGATAAATTTGGCCTTTCTCTTCTATTTTTATAAAACCTGGTTTTTAATACATCTAAATTGTTCATGAAAGAAAAAAATAAAAAGGGATGAGAGCAACTGCTTTTGCAGATGTAGCTTCAATAAGGCTGAGTTCTGCTCTTGCACTGCTGGCTCCTCAGCTGCAGCACCGAACCCATAAATATTGTCCCAGATTTCCCCCAACCTTTGGGCTTCGGAGGGAAGAGCTGGAGCCAGGAGGCAGTGGCTGAGGTCCTGACTCACTGCTGCTCATGGCTCTCGCTGTGACCTGGACTCGTTTCACCAGGCACAGCCAGAACTCTGCAAGCTGAGCTCAGAGATCTTCCCGTGCTCCTCTGCACGTGCGTTTGTGCTGCGGGAGCCCCGAGGTGCTGCCCCTGCAGATGGGCTCAGAGCCCTGCCCGCTGCTCTGTGCCATCCTTGGCACACTCCTGGAGCAGGGATGGACCTTTGCTCTGTGCACACAAATATATTTTAATCCCATTCTCTTCCTGGGAAGCACTGCCTTATGCAGCTGCAAGGATGCTCTGGGGCCTGAGCTGGGAGGAGCTGAGCAGGCACAGGACTCCTGTGAGCACTCAGAGGTGCTGTGTGAGCTCAGCAGGCAGGAGGAGGGGTTAGATGGCAGGTTTGGAGAGCACAGGAGATGGTTCCCAAATTTTTCTTCGGGAGATTCAGTGTAGGACATGAAGAGGCCGTAGTAGGATGTGTGATTTGGCCCTTAATCCTCTGCTCACAGAAAAGTGGCTCTGCTTGGGCAGGTTTGGGAAGTTGAAACACCCAGTACAGTCTGTTTCTTCTGTCTGATTTCCATGACTTTGGCTTGGTCCTCAAATTTCCATCATCCTGCTTCTTTTGTGAGCATATGTCTCCTGGCCATGCTCATGCTCTGAGCAGCTCCAGCAGAAATTGGTGTTTAAAACATGAAGTGACTGAGCAGGGTGCTGATCCATGGATGAATCTCCATCGTGAGAGATTTGGCTCTATCACACAAGCCTTTCTGTCTCAATTCCCAGTTGCATGTTCGGTGTATTTCAAGATTATTTGAGATTGTTTTTCATTGTTTGGCAGGAGCTCTGTGGTGCAAATCAGTGGGCAACACCCTCTCTTGAATGAATCAGGATTAATTTGATCTATGTATCCCATTTTGGTCCCAGTCAGGAGAAGGTTGCTATAAAGAGGTTCTGTAATTGTAGGCAGACACTGTTTGCAGTAGCTTTATGAAGAATCACTGTAAAACAATTAAAACAGTTTTACAAATAAATGAAAAGGAATTTGGTGAGTGCATTAACAAAGCTTTTATTTTACTGGGCTTATTTTTAGGACATGATCCGTTCTGCTAACTGAGCTTAATCCCCACCAACTGCATTCATACAAATCAAGTTATTCTGGAACCATACTGCAGATCAGCGGGAGTTTCTCACTACTGCTTCATAAAGTTCAGCCACGTGTGATAGGTCTCTTGAACGTGAATATAGCTCAGCCAAGTTCCAGGGCTGGATGTCCAAATACACAGTTTCAAGACAACATGATCCACAAATTGCAGTTTTTAAAGTCAACACTATAACTTCAGCTGGGGGAGGGAGAGATCCTGAGCTTTAGCAGTTGGATTTTGAAGAGTTCCCCAAATAACAGTAGTAAAAATAGAAAGCAAACACTTGAACAGTTTTTTTTCCCATGAGGTCTGGCCATAAAGTCAGTTGTTTTTGTGATAGTAGCAATGAAGGAGTCACATTTGTAAAACATAAGGTCATGTAATTCATGGCATTGTCTGCGAGATTATTTCATATCATCAGGTTATTCTTAAAAAGCAGCAACAGCAAACCTTTGCTTTATTTATGCCCCTTTTTCGTGGGTTGGCTAATAAATTTTAAGACAAATGTTCAAGGCCCCTGCTGATGATATCTTGCCCGCTGAAATGTTTATAAATACTTGTTTTAGCCGATTATGGTAATGTCTGCATTTTTGAGTCGGAGCTGGGGAATTGTGACTGCACATTAGTTTGCGTCAGTCGGAGGTTAATAGCCTCTCAGGGAGGTGGGGGAAAGCTGCTTCCTTTTCCAGACATCTGGACACAGATAGAATCAACAACTCTTATATATGTAAATCAAAAGTTACTGTTCTATATAAAACACTGTCATTCACTGATCGCAGATTAGGAGCACACGTGACTCGCCCATAAGGCAATAGCTGTATGTAAAATATGTAATAGGATCTTCCTGCTCTCCTGCCCCTCGGAGAGCTTTCTCCGTGGGCATGGCAATTACACTAATCCCATCCTGGGGGTCAAGCAGTGCTTCCCCCCTGTGCCCCATTCAGGGATCACCACAGGTGATCTGGGGTGCAGAAGCCCCTGAGAGCACAGCTGGTGGCTGTAGCCACACACCTGCCTCCCTGGTGGTCCCAGGGACCATCCCTGGAGAGATGAGGTGACATGAGCCCCACCCAACCCCCCAGTTCAGACACTCTCACTTACACCTTCTCCAGGAGTGTGGTGGGTTGAGGAGCAGCAACATCTCCATGGCCAACACAACTCTTCTTGCCTTGCCACCAGCAATAACAGTGTCTGGAGGGAAGAAGAGCTACTTCAGCTGTGTTTCAGCTAGAGGGAGTTTCTTTGTGAAGAAGGAAAGTCATCTCCTGGGTTAACATTTAGTCATAAAAAAAAAAGAAGGGGGAAAGGGTAAGAACACAATAGTGATTTCTACAACCATTGAAGATTATCGATGGGTGCGCCTTAGGATGTCACCAGGCCCTGAACTGTGGCAAATGTCTGTAAATGCCGTAGGAAGAAGGGTGATCAGGCAGAGAGTGGAGTTTGTGACTGTTCACTGCAAGTAGCCAAATCCAGAACTGACTGTGAAGGTTTCACAGAAGATTCGGAGAAAGCTGAATCACCAAGACTAAAACAGCCATAAAAGTCAATGTCAGTAAATACCCAGTAATACCAAGGGGAAAGTGTGACTTTTAACTCCTGTCATTCAGGAAAGAGATCTTGAAGTTGGTAGTCTTATGAAAATATCACCTGAGTGCTTAGCAGAAAGGAATTGAAAACATCATTATGTTATACTGTCTTCAGGTCTTTAATACAGCTGAACTCCCTGTCGAAAAGGCCGTAGTAGAATTAGAAAAGACACAGAAAAGTGCAGCAATGATGATCAGAGGTAGGGAGCAGCTTCCATTCAAAAACAGACTAAGTAGATTTTGATTTTTTCAGCTGGGAAAAAAATGCCCGAGGGAGCTGTGCCCCAGCTCTGTGAGCCCAGAATGGTGAGCAGAACCTGAATGAGGAATGGTTATTCATTAGTGATAACAATACAAAGTAAAACCCACACAAAAAAATCAGGCAAAAGGCTTACAAGGAACAAAAGCCTGTATCTTTTCGTATGCACCTAATTAAATTGGTGAACTCTCCTTGACAAAAATATAAATGGGTTTGAAAAGGCTTAGCCAAGTGAATGGGAGCAGCAATGGCTGTTCAGCACCATAACTGAGATGCAGCCTGCAGTTAATGCTCTTGCACCTCTCAGTGCTGGTGTGTGACCAGAGACAGTGAGTGGATTTATCCCTTGCTTGCTGTCCTCTCTGTCCCCTGCAGCCTCTGCTTGGCACTGGGTTCCAGCTTCCAAAATTCACATCGCAGGTTTAGAATTCCCATTTGGTTTTGGTGCCTGAGTTGGATCCCAGTGCAACCCCCAGATTTCAAACTGCTCAGCTGGTGTTTTGCAGGTAGACTGGTGAGCAGAGGCTGTCTGCCTGCACTTAAAGTGATGGAGAGCATGTTGTGGATCAGGGCTGCAGGATTTCACGGGCTGTAAAATATCCCCACAGCCCAGGAAACCATGGGGTTTGAATCCTGAAGGCTCTGAGCACCAACACCCTCCAGCATTTCTTAAGGAAATGCCCCAGTTTTGGTTCTTGTGAGCCCTACCTCCAGCAGACAGTAGCAGCTGTAATTATCCTGCTAGAGCAGTGACAGTGCCTCGGATCAGCAAAGCCAAACACTTCCCATTGGCGCTGGTGCAGTTCTTCAAAAACATAAATCAAACCAGGTCACCACATAAGTCAGGCTTTAAAAAAACCACCAGCAAAACAATCACAATAGTCATTCCTATAGTGAGAAACATATTTTTAGAAGGCGAGTAATACTTTAAAATAATTGGAAGTGCTCGTGTTTCCTCTGGATGAGGGATTTAAGATTAGGTGCTGATTTCATACCTATTTTGGGACTGATGTAATCCTGGAGGCAGCGTTGGAGGTAACACTGATCTGCGTCGCTGTGCATTAAACAAGAGTCTGTCTCAGTTTCTCCTCTGCAAAATCCTGGAAATAAGAACTAAAAAAAAAAAAAAATCAGCATGACTAAGCCATTTTTAATGTAAAGGGGAAAAGAGTTGCTTTCATATATTACTGGGGGGGACCATGTGCATGAGTAATTGTGATCCAAAAATGATTTAAACCCACTAGATAATGAAATGGACTTGAATATTAAATATACATAAATAAAACATTTATTATACTTCTCAGTACCCTTATTATTCTTCACCATAAATATATGATATCATAACCCATGCACTGTCTTGTCATTGCTAATCAGCCTGAAGGCCAAAGGGCATTTTTCATTCAAACCATTTATTTTCAGCAGTTGTAAAATAGATGAGTGAATTTTTGTGGGGAACAATTAGAAGGAATTAAAGGCAGTGGAACGACTGTTTTAAAAGCTTTAAGAATCAATTCTAACCCAAGGAGAAGATGAAGTCGTGTAAAAAGAAATATATGGTAATGTTGAGTTGTATGGGTTGATAATGACATCTCGGTGCTGAGATAGAATTACCTCCTCTCCCAGCAGCATCATCATTACATATCTCATGCCTGTGATCAGTACATGTCAAAATCCTTCATATTGACAAATGTGCTGTCTACTTGCATCTGTGGAGAATGTTTTAGCAGCTGAGTGATTATGAATCAAACCCCAGAGCTTACAGCCCTTACTGCCTCGCAATGCTTTCACATTTGTTGCCTGACAAGTAAATGTATCTTGACTTCCCTCTGAGATTTTTTATTTTTTTCCACCGTGTTTGATGAAAGACATTTGGCAAATTGGCAGTGGTACCCTGTACGTTGCAATTTGTACTCGGCATTAGGAATCTGAGCATGAAATGAGAGGGCAGGCTGCAGGCTAGAGGGAAGAAAACAACCCAGCCCAAAGGCAGAGCTAACCAGCATGGAAATAGTCCTTCCAGGAGACAGCCATGCAATTCTGCCAGTGAAAATAAAATTAAATTAACCTGCAAAAATGCTCAGTTCTTCCAATTAAAATTTCGGTTTTCCAACAATCAGAGGAACCTTTCATGGATTTTGAAGAACAGTCTGTGGAGGTGTTCCAGCTGAGAATGGTTCAGCATCTTGTCTTTCAAATAATTTCCTTCATTACAAGCAAGATCTTGCACAGGGCTCATGCTGTGGGTTTTGTGCTCTATAGGTGAGAGTTTGGCTTTCTTTTTTTGCATATGTTTGTGATATTAAGGAGAGGTGAATGGTTATTCTCACCTGTCAGTTGGCTCAGCAGCATTCTTGAACTATTGAAGTGGCAATGTTTGAGATTTTGGAGGAGTTTTATGTGGTCTGTTCCAGGCACCTTGAAGGAAACCATTCTCCAGCAATTATTTAATCCCCACTCCCTGCAAAATACAAACAGCTAATCAAGAGTGGAGACATCCCAAAGCACATAGGATTTACAAGCAGCTAAATATAGAGTAGGAATATCAAGAGGCAGTAGAAAAGTAGGATAGGCATCTAACAAGTAATGTGAATATAGAGCAGCAAACCCACCAAAGCTTCATTTCTTCTGGGTTTATCTCATGGTCTTTGACTGTGGTGGGCTAGAAGACTGGACTGAATAGTTGGATGTGGTTGGGACATTGATGGAGCCTCTTTGGATCTGGGTTGTTGGAGATCTTGGTTGAGCTAGAATGTCCAAAGCGTTTCCCCTGTGATGTGTGTCCTCTGCAAATCCTTAAAAATACAACCCAAAAATGTAGAAATTCAGCTATTATTTCTGTTGGTTTGTTAAAAAATGTTCAATGATTTCTGTAGATGGGATGCTCAGACTTTCAGGCACACAACCACAGACTGCAAACCTGGAATTTTGTAGAAGCTGGGGCTTAAAAATAAGAAGAAACGAACACTGGCTGATTAGTACCCTCATGCCCCATAATTTTTGAGACCACAGCTCTACACTGACTTTTTTCCTTCTTCTGTCACTTGTCAGTCGCTGCTCTCTGCATTTCGGGTTCCCGGCGGGGGCAGAAAACCGAAGGGATGATTAACCTTGGTGTGTTCTGTGCTCTCTCCCGCTGCAGGTGTCAGCAATAGAGAACATGGCTGAGAAGCTGGAGAGCTTCAGCGCCCTGAAGCCCGAGGCCAGCGAGCTGATCCAGTCGGTGCCATCCATGTTCAACTTCCGCGCGCCGCCCAGCGCGCTCCCCGAGACGCTGCTGCGCAAGGGCAAGGAGCGCTACACCTGCAGGTAGCCCAGGGCCACCCCAGTGCCCTCCCCGAGCCCTCCTGCTCACACAGACATCACAGCAGTTCTTTCAGGCCTCCCCGTGCCCAACCCCAAAGCGTTGCCCTTTGGGGTTCCTATTTATTAAATTATGGGTGTTACGAAACAAAGAGCGCTCCCTGTATCGTAGCGGTTTGATAGATGAGGTGGGAACTGTTATATAAACAATTCTTTTTTCCAGATTTTCTCATCACTTTCGTGTATAAAAGTGTGCTTTCATTATTGATTTTTTTGATCATAAACTACAGGCGTGTTTTCTCTCAGACTTCTGGTTTTAATATCCAAAGGGATCAGTGATAAAATACATGACTTATTAGGACTTGTGTGTACAGACTTTAAAAAAAAACCCACAATGAAGATAGTCATTGAATGTGCCCCCAAAATGAATGGGAGCTTTGTCAAGGAGAGTGGAATTAGCTGTGTGGGTATTTTGAAGGCTTATACATCACGTTGTGAAAAAATAAATGGGATGTTAAAAGTGAAGGGATGCAATCCTCAAAGTCATCGCGTGGAGCAACCACCACCCTCATTCACTTCAGAGAGTGCTGTGTGTGCTCTGCCCCCATGCAAAAATGGGCTCAATGTCCTTAGCAGAAGGGGCCAATTATAAACCTGAATATTAATATGTTACTTGAATGAAAGGGGAGAACTCACGATAATTCTTTTTTTTTTTTGCCATTATTTTTCCTGTGACACATTATTGAGTTTGGAGAATGGTTTTTAAATTGCACTATTTAGGTCTCTATATCATCTCCAGAATGTGCAGGCGTTTGACACTGGCATATCGGTTTATCTGATCTTTTTGAAAACATGTCACCTTCTCTCAAGACATGTTGTTATAGAAACATACCTTGATGGATTAGGTCTTTGAGACTTGTCTGCTCTGATCCTATTCAATGCACAGAATGGTGTCACGTTTGCTGACACGTAGAATTGGTTGAAAGGTTTGAAATTTGCTTACACGGAGGCAGAAATCCAAGGCTTTAATAACAGATTCTCTTGATTCCAAATCTGAATGAGGCTGATAATCACCCAGTGAGCTTAGAATCTTGGAGCAATCCTTAAAACTGGGGTTTTTTTTCATATGTCCCTTGCTTCTGCACAAGCAAAGCTGGTTGGTGCCAGCAGTTCCAGTCCCACTCTCGTGTGGGTGTCAATCCCTTATATTTGCTGAATACTTTTATTGAGGTGTTGTTGTACCAAAGCAGTGCCAATAGGACCATGCAGTGATGATTCCATTTGGACTCTGCATCCTGCATGGCTCAAACTGGGACAAAGCTATTCCGGGTTGTGTTGTCTTAACCAAACATTTTTTTTTCACAGATACTGTGGCAAGATTTTCCCAAGGTCTGCAAACCTGACCCGTCACCTGAGGACCCACACTGGAGAGCAGCCCTATAGGTAACCCCTCACCTGTCTGTGCTGTGGCCAAGCTTTAAGGTCCCTTCCAATGCAGACATTTTCTGTGGTTCTGTGAATAAAGCCAGGGAATTCAACATCCTTGCTGGCCCAGCTCCAGCCCTTCCTCCTTGGATATGGACCCACAGTTGCATTTTGATCTCAGAGTTTTGTGCATTTGGTGTTGATCCTTGGTGTTGAAGCTGCAGAAGGGAGAGGGTTTTGGTCTTAGTGAAATTTTTTTGGGTGAGGCAGTGTCCCATCCACTGTCCCCAAGTCCTGCCTGTGCTGGCAGGGTGGCTGGCCCTGCTGAACCAGCGTGATTGAAGTACGCTGTTCAGTACTTCAGTAGGGCTGAGGTTCAGATGTTCAGTAGGGCTTCTGGACATATTTTCCCTTCCAAAATGTTTTTTTTCTTAGAGTTCTGCAGTGTTACTTGCAGGCTAAAATTGGGTGATTTGTCAGTCATCTGATTTCTGAAAGGTCCTGGTTGCAAAGGCATTACTGAATTTATTTGTTTCCTGCCTAATCTGGATCCTTTTCTGAGGTCTGCTTAACCAAAACCCATGTGGGTGTACTCTCCTGTTGATAAGAATATGTGTGGGATACTGAATCCAGGACAGTCACATGCAGAAATGTGTATAGAAGCTTCACCTTATTGAAAATGAAAGGCTAATTTAAACTGGAAAGAGGCCAGTTTATATTCCAATAAAACAAATGCACAGATTTCTGCATTTTATGAGCTGTAAAGAGCAGAGTAAGCTCATTGTTTGTGAGGAAACAATATGTTTTTTGCATCTGGTTTCCTTGGGAAATGAGATTCACGTCTAATTTTATTGAAGGAAGGTCTTGATGCATGTTATACCCGTCCGCTGCATAAAAGCCACAAGCAATTAGTAGCATAATGGGCGATTTCAGCACTAAAAAAAATTTGACATCATTGACAAGCGTAAGAGAGGCACGGGAGAAGTAAAAGATTGAAAAACTGAAGTGGTAAAGACTCTTGGCTAGTTGCCAGCCAGAGAATTTGGAATAGTTATAGTATGACTTAGTAATGGCTTAAAGAGCAATACAGTAAAGGCTTTAGGGACTTCAAATCGCTGCAGAGTATGAAAATTGATGCCTCTGGTACCAGAGTGATAGACTAAACTACTCACATTGGCACAGTATTAAAGGTTGGGATTGTTTATTGCTGGTTTTTGCAAGATAACCAAATTTCCTCTGGGATTAGCAATCAAGCAAGCTAATTCCTCAAGAAAAGATTTAATCACACAGTATAATTTAGAATAGGAAAAGAAATAGCCCTTTTTACCTTATTTGAGCATTAGAAGAGATCTGTTTCATGTTTTTTCCAAAAGTGTTTAATTGTATTGTATTGGCAGCACATGAAACAATAGAGTTATTGCTCTACTGTTTTCAAACTTCCCAACTTTGCGTGCAACAGTTTTAAAAACATGCAACTCAATTACCATAGCTAATTTGATGCCATTAGCTCAGAAATATTATGCTTATTCCTAGAGGCTGTATTTAAAATATGAAGTCTAATGTGAATTAAAGCTGAAAACCCTGCCGTAGAAGTTATGTCTCCTTCCCAAGAGCACAGCTCTCCAGTTAGTCAGCCAAAAATTGTCTTTATCTCAGGGAGGATTGTGCCTCAGTGGGGACCAAGGAACAGCAGTTGGGTGCTGAGGCTGAGCCCAGAAGGCTCCTCGTGTATCTTAGCACAAATCTTATGTTTCCAGCTATTAACAAACCCTTTCCTACAAACTTTTTTGGTTTGCTTTTTTTTTTAGATGCAAATACTGTGACAGATCCTTTAGCATATCCTCTAACCTGCAGAGACATGTGCGTAACATCCACAATAAAGAGAAGCCATTCAAGTGTCACTTGTGTGACAGGTGTTTTGGCCAACAAACCAATCTTGACAGACATCTAAAAAAGCACGAGAATGGCAACATGTCTGGTATGTATGTCTTTTCCCTCCTGTCCTTTCCCTGCCCAGCCTGCCCATGTGCAGGGACTGCCCATTCCCTGTCAGCGCTGCCGAGTGTCCACAGGCACATGCACATATGTAAGTGCCTAAGCTCTGCTGACATTTAAAGTGCTTTGAAAATCCCAGCATAAACTCTCCCCTTGTATAACTTAAGACCACTGGATGATGTCTTTTCTTTTGGTTTTAATTAAGCCAACCCGTGGCGTTTTGAGAGCAGACTGGGAAAATTGGTTTAATCCCATCTCCGCAATCACTTGGCTCTCAATAGGAGCCCTAGATTTAGAGTCTCAGGGGGCACTCTAAAAGATTTTCCTGGCACCTTCTGAAATATTCCCACTGTCAGGAGCTGAAAAGCACTGGCTATTATGGAGCTAATGGTGCCTCTCAAGCCTCAAAGCAAATCGGTCACTGCACAGCAGCAGCACAGGCAGAGGCAGGTAGGGGATGTCATTGGGCTGCTCTGGGTATCTGCAGGGTTTAATGAAAACCCTCTCTGCAGTCCTTTCACTCTGCATTTTGCCTCACTAGAGATAAGCAGGGGCATGCAGTGAATACAAAGCTGTCCCTTCCCCAGTGCTCAGAGAGAGGCGTCTGTCACCTGGGTGATTTTGTCAGTGGCTGCTCCATATTTTGAACATATTGCATAATTAATAGCTCAGAATTAAGTTCTGTTTGCTCAGTTCAGCCATTGGTCTAAGAAAGACTGTTATTAATAGACAGTCTTGGAATCACAGGGAGCAGGAGGGAGATGTTGAAGTAGAGACATGGCAAAAGTGATGATAAATCATGGAGAGCACACCCAGCACGCAACCAGTCATTTTGGCTGGAATTCACCTTTGCCCATGCATAATTACTAATTACTGGTTTTATGGCCAAAAGCTGGTGGTTCACACTGACCAGCTCTCTTTTAACCAGAGTTCCAATTTAATTTTGATTTAAATGGTTAAATATAGAAAATGTAAAGAGGCAGCAACAGACATTCTATGTTTTGCTTTAAGGTACTGCAACATCTTCACCTCACTCAGAACTGGAAAGCACAGGGGCAATCCTAGATGACAAGGAGGACTCTTACTTCACAGAAATTAGGAATTTTATTGGAAACAGCAACCACAACAATCAATCCCCCCGAAACTCAGAGGAGAGGTGAGTTGTGTCTGATCTACATGCAAAAGGTGCCTGCTGCTCCCTTTCCAGGTCTGCAGACCTGATTGTTCACTTTTCACGATGTCTGGAGCTAGTGATTTTAGAATCTGGTTGCTTCAGTGGCCACCTTGGTGTGTCAAGAGCATAAATGTGTTGATGCCCTCCCCATTGTGTATGAAGATGTTCCAAGTGGCAGATGCTGGACAAGAGATTCCATCTGTGAGCACATTTCTCCTTGTATCTGGAGCTCTCAGTTTCATGCTCCCACCGTCGATTTAAGTCTGCTGAAAAATTCCTTCGCTTTACATTCACGGCAGAACAGGTGAATTCTACATCCTGTGGCTGAACGTATGGAGCCCTGGGGTTTAAGTGCAGTTTCAATGTGTAATTAATATAGTAGACCAAGCTAAATTCTTGGATCAAATGGAAGATTGTAGCTGAAAGTCCTTTCCCGTAAGTAACTCAATCCCAAAAAGATGCTGAGTAGCCAAAAGCCCGAAAGGCTGCGGGTGGGCGTTGGGAGTCCACAGTGCTCCAGCATGTGAGGGAGCTTTTTCTACTAAGATTTATTAAGTATATGGGTGTTTGAATTCTTCTGAGCTAACAGAAGAGAGACCACTTCTAAATATTTTCAGTTAATAAAAGTACAGCTAAGCAGAAAAGGCTGTGGGATGGAGCCCCACATAATTCTTTGGGATTGGTGTTGCATTATGCATTATTTTCCCTTTTGAAATGGCGTTACATTATCAACATCAAAAAATTCTTACTGTTGGTGACAAACTTTGCTGTCTCCTCAATTTTTAGATGCCTTTGTGAAGGGATAAAAAGGGTGGACACAACACAATTTCCACAAAAGTATTGGATTAAGTGATTACATGCATATTCAAATTTCATTCCATCTTGATTGGCAATGAGGGCTTGGGATTTTTTCCTTGCACATCTGGTCTCAACATGTCCTCTGACAGGAAGTCAGCAAAGTGGAAAGGTTGCTGGGTTGTGCAGTGTTTCCTTTCTAAATTTGGCACTTCAGACTGCTCTTGACGGATATTTTATCCCTGGCAAATTGCTGCATTTGAAAGCATAATTAGAGAATCTGTTTTCTTAATCACATGGCTTTTGTTACTTTGGTTGTAGTCCATCTCCCTTTCATTTCTAGCAGCCTCAATTGAGCATAACAAGCAAGTTGGCAGCCCAAACTGCGCTCAACAATTTCTTATTTCTGCCTATTTAAATAAAAGATGATAAAGAGATATTTCTCTGATGATCTTAGAGGGAGGTGGCTGCTTCAGCTCTCCCTGTTCTGCACAACCTCAGATTTTTTGGTACTGTTATAAAGACAGACCATTCCCTAGAGCATTTTTTTTCAATGCAGTACTAAACTCATGGCAGTCAGCTGGAATTTGCTCGGAAAATAGATGAAACTCTAAAATGTTTAGGAAAACGATGCTATTATTGTAGTAGAAACCAGCTTTGCTCCTCAGAAAGTCCATCTGTTACAGCAGCAAGTCAAATGTTACCCACCAACCAGGCTGTGAGGGCTCATCTTATCTTGCTCCAGCTCTGGGTATATCCCATATTGTCCCGCACAGTTTGAAGCACACGGAGTCTAAAGCAAACTGCGTGCCGACAATAAGGTTTCCATTTTTATAACTGTATTCCTGGAAGAGTTAAGGACCTTTTGCACAATGAGAACAATAGATGAATCAAGGCCTCTGTGCTGCATAACATGGTGGGGGCAGATAGACTGGGAGCATGGATTTTGGAGGGGCTCCACTGGGTGCAGCTCGTTCACATCACTGTGCCTCTGGTTGGGCGTTCATTGACGTCGCGCTGCCGAATTTCTTTAGTTCTTGTTTAGTGCAATGGACACAATGCAGCTCCGGATGCTCTGAGTCCTACAGGGTTGAGACCATTACCAAACAAGCCCCTGCTTCAGCCTGGGTATTCTGTCCTTGATAAAAATCCAGTAGGAAGTAGTTAAGAGAAGTCATTGTCTGAGAGCAAAGGGCAGCGTAATAACAGCGCGTAGACCAAATGGTTTTCCATGTGTGTATTGCTGTAATTACTCATTTAATAAGAATAAATGCACCTAAATTGCCATATGACCTTTCTTTTCATTGCTTTTTACCCTTCAAATCCGTCAATAACCCAGTTCAGCGTGGAGGCAATATTGCAGACCACTCTTCAGGTCTTCAGCTGAAGTCCCTTAGGTTGCCATGTATGAAATCCATACATTCAGTGGAGCAATATGGCTTCCAAAGGGGTGGCAGTCTGCAAAATTAATTATGCATGTAATTTTGACTTTAAAACCCAGAATGTAACATCAGATGTCATTTTTTGTTAAAAATGCCAGATCTGATTTTCAGAGTTTCTTGGCCTCTGCAGCTTCTGTTAAAAGGCAGTGAGTTGTTTTGCCCAGACTACATGTATGATTGGAAACTTGAGATGAAATAATGCATGAGAAAATTTGGAATGGTCATCTGAACAGGCCTCTGCTTGAACAGTAGTTTTAGCAGGATAACAGGAAAATCTCATGCTGATGGTGCTGTAATGTCCTACTGATTTCTGAGCAGAATTTTCTCCAATGCTGCCTGAATGTCTGCAGCTAAGCATGATATAAAATACAGAAATTGCTTTATTCTGCTGGGACAGATGCTTTTCAGATCTGCCTCCAAGAGTCTGCCGATGAGGAGCTTTCATATCTGATTTGTGTTTATAGCCTGGGTTTGTTTTGGTACTTTCAGAATGAATGGCAGCCACTTTAAGGATGAAAAAGCCATGGTAGCCAGCCAGAACTCAGATTTGTTGGATGACGAGGAGGCAGAAGATGAAGTAATGATGGATGAAGAAGATGAAGAGAGTGAAATGGCAGGGAAAGCAGTCAAAGAGCCTGTGACGAGTGACATGCATGAGGGCACTCCCGAGGAGGATTATGAGGAAACGAGTACTTTGGACATGAACTGCAAAGCTTCCCCTGGCAGGTTGGTTCCTTCCGAGTATTGGTGTGCCCGATAGGCAGGATAAAAACAATGAAGCACACAAGAGTGCCAGCACCAAAGCAGTGCCGTGGGAACTGGTCTGGAGCAGCCGCTTCCCACTCACAATAGCAACGTGCGTCTGTGTTTGGTCAACACCAGCCCTGCTGTCTGCCTCTCCATGCAATCTGCAGCCCTTGTGGGGAAGATGGACTGCTTGGGGGGCTATTGTGAGCTTCTGGGTGAGACAGGAAGCAGGTTGAGACAGTTCCATGGGAGAGACGTTATCTGCTCCATGAACCGTCCTGGGTCTCTGGCAATGGCCTTGTAAAAGGCTGTGGGGACACCAGGAGAGAGATAAACTCTCCCTCCCACACCCAACTGCCCTTTCTTTAGAAAGGGAAAGGGAATTCCTTTTATTTCAGCATCACCATTCCATGAAGCAACGTGATTTGTGGATGTGAAAAAGGAGGAATTGCTCAGATGTGTAAATCTGAGAAGATGAGGGAATGCAGAGAGGATAATTTAGTTGACATTAAAACCTCCGTGGTGTTTTTGTAGGTATAAAGAAGAGGAGTATAATAAGACTGGACTTTCGGCTTTGGACCACATAAGGCACTTCACAGATAGCCTCAAAATGAGGAAAATGGAAGAAAATCAATACAGTGAAGCTGAATTGGCAGCTTTCAATGCTTCCCAGCTGCCAGAGGACCTCAAGCAACCGTTGTACAGGAAATCCAAATCCCAGGTAAAAGCTTAACTCAGTTAAAATGTTATTGTCACCAAATACCTGCAGGATTAAGCTGTTAGTGTGTGGCAGGCAGGGTTGTGCTCTATGTCCACAAACCTCAACCTGCTCTGACAGAGACATGGCAGGGTGCTCTAGTCCCTGAGAATGGAGGATTTCCATACTTTTTTCTTATATTTTTGCAATTTTTGTTCTGCCTGCTGCCCACAGAAATGCCTTGGTAAGAACTAGTCCCACTGGGCTCTCAGACAGCCATTGTGGGCACACTGGTGCTGTGGAGTTTAGCTGCAGCCTTGCAGGGATACGATTCCATCTTCTGACTGGCTTGGTTTTTTTGTATTTTTTATAGCCTGTTTAGATGGTAGCACCTCTAGGTCCTCAGCATGTTTTACAAACAGCAATAACTGTAATGGTATCCTTGTGCTATTTCTTGCCATTTCCTGAAAATTAATAAAAATGGGTTTTTTTAGCCCCCTTGAAAGATTCCTGTTTTAAAAACTGCAGAATATGCATGTAGGAAAGGTCAGCAAAGGAGACTGTTGTATTTGGTGAAATACAGGACGAGACAAGGGATAATGTGATTCCTCAGCCTCTTGAAAAGAGCCTCCTGTGCCAAGAATCTGAAGGCAAAGGAGACTTTGGGACCTTGTCTACTATCAAAGGTTTCTCTGAGCTTTGTGAAACCAGATGAAAGCAGGAATTATTATTACTATTAGTGAGTCCGAAGTGTCAGTGAAAGGGTTGACAGTGGTTTTACCTAAAGCATTTTATTGGGGTTTTTTTAATGGGGTTGAGCCCGGTAGCTGTCGGCGCAGGGGTGGCACAGCTCCAAGCTCAGATCCCACCACAGGATTGTGACCTCCCTGTCCTCTTCTGTCCCCACACAGGCCTATGCCATGATGCTCTCTCTCTCCGACAAGGACTCCCTTCATTCTGCACCCCACAGTTCTCCCAACATGTGGCACAGTATGGCGAGAGCTGCAGAATCCAGTGCCATCCAGTCCATCAGCCACGTATGACAGCGCGGAGTCTTTCCGACCATGGGACCAAGTCCAAACCAGTAGCATGGCTCTTTCATAGATGACTATTTAAAAGACTGCTGAGCAGAATGCCTTATAAATCTGCAGGGTCACTCATTTAAAGTCCGGTGACCTTAAACTGAATAATTTTAAAGAAAGAAAAAGAAAGAAACTATTTATTCTCAATATTTTGTTTTGCACAGCAAAGGCAGCTGCTGACTTCTGGAGGATCAATGCGACTTAAAAAAAAAATAAAATAAAAAAAAAGTTTCAGTGGATTATGTAAAACGGGGCCGGGAAAAAGTGTCTTCCAGTTCACCCGGCTTTGAGGGGCAGGGGCAGAAGGGTTAAGACTGCATTGATACACACATGGGCACTCCTTTAAAGTAGGAACTGAATTGATTTTCTTTTTGTATGAGATAGTTTGACACAGGATTGGGAACAGTTGCTTTTATGTACAAATCTCTTCATTAAAGCTTTATGCATTTTAGCCCTTCAAAGAAAGAAAATAGATCTATCAGATGCACACTATCCATCGTAAATGTAGAAAGAAGTAACAGGGAATATTTTGTTCTCTCCGTAATTCTTTTGCCTTCTCAACTGCATTGTTAAAAAAAAAAAGCAAAAACAAGGAGAAAAAAATGACAGAAAAAGAAAGAACTCTGAGAAACAACACATAAGAGGCTTGTGTATATTGTAAACTATGAATGTTCACTACTCCAAGAAGCTAAATCATCCAGATAATTCCGTGAAAGCACCGCGTTCATCGACAGCACCACTAGTTCAAATCATTGTAAGGAGATTTTTAATTTTCGACAATCATGTCACTGTTTTGTTGTATTGTTTCCTTTCCCCCCTCCCCTCTTAATTTCTTCTTTGTGTTGTGTGTACCATGTATTTATTTGTTGGCAAACGATTGTTTGTTGATTCCAATAGCACTGTTCCTGTAACAAACAGCACTGCTCCAGTCCCCCACTGCGTTACGACGTAAGGCACCCATGTACTTCCAGAAAAAAGTGAGGTGAACTGATCTGTGTATATGGGAGTGCAAAACAGTGTTTGAAATTTTCTTACATTCCTCTTTTATTTTATTTTTTTGCCTTTTAATGAACTAAATAACTAATAGATGCGACTTAGTTTTGTTTTTTTTTTTTTTGTAATACAGTAAATTGATTCGATTGTATAAACAGTTATAATTTCTTCATGAAAGCATGATTCTTCTGATTAAAAAAAACTGTACCCAATATTTTATGCTGGTTGTCTGCGAGCTTGTGTGATGTTATGTTCATGTTAATCCTATTTGTAAGATGAAGTGTTCCAAATTTATGTTTTAAAAAAAAAAAATAACGGAAGGTATTCAGTTATTTTTGGGGGTTCTTTTGGCCTTTAGTGAGGGACCAGATTTATTTTTCCTTTTGTTTATAATCTCATTTTGAAATAATCGGCAAGTTGAGGTACTTTCTTTAAATGCTTTGTACAATGTAACTGTTACGCATTTCAGTACATTACTATGGGAGGATCAACTTAAAAAAAAATAATAAAGGACTACAAAACGGAAGGGATCTATTTCCTTATTGTCTTGGTTTTGTCTGAGTCGGGGCAGTCTGGGGAGCAGAGATGGATCTGTGGGGTGGTGAGGGCAACCAGAGGTTGGGGCACTGGGATGTGTCTTGGGATTGGCCATGAAATTTGGGACACAAGCCAGAGCCTCTCAACAGACTGACTGTTGGAGGGGTTTTGTTAAGTCCTTGAAGTTTGAAAACGCTACCTTGGAAAAGAGGGAAATTTAGGTCATTTCACAGCAGAGGTTGGTGCAATGCCACCTTCAAAGGCAGTTGTGGAGCCCTGAGCTTGGGTTTGTGCTTTGCCTGCCTGCAGCTCGTGGGACAGCGTTGGGAAGCAGTGGCTTGGTTGGTGCACAGTGAAATATTCTCACCAGAGTGATCAAAATCCATGGCTGAGAAGCTAAATGAGCCTCCAACTGCATAAAATGAGCCTTCTAGATTCTAAAAGGAGATTTTTTAAAAAAATATTATTTTAGTTTGTGTTCCCTTTGACATCAGATTCAAACCCCTGCTTCTGGGCAACCTGTGGAGGGGTGGGAGGTGAGATGTCAGGAAAAGCCAGCATTGACCCTGGGAAAGCCCAACTTACTGCTCTTCTCGTCAGCAGAGATGGAAGGGCTGAGATGCACAAACACCTCTTGTAGCTCATCACGTTCTTAAGTTCTATTTCAGAATAGCCTGTATGTGTCATTCTTGTCTTCAGCCCAGCTGTGGGCTTGTTGGGTTTGCTGCTTCTGCACGAGGTTGGTGGCAAGCTGGGACCTGCAGCCCAATGGTTTTCATGCAGGAAGCCTAAACCTCACCTGGAAAAATAACAACAAAAAAAAATCCTGTGTGCATATTCTTGTATTCCACTGGCCTGGGGCAATGGCCAGGTACTGCAGATAATTGCATAAATAGGCCATTATTTTTAGTGCAGTTAAAATCACTGTGAAACTTGGTTTTAGGTTTCTGCCAAATACAGAGAACAAATAGATTAATCAAGTCAAGTTTTATCTGCAAACAACTTTCCAGATCGTTTTCCCCTTTAATTTGATGCAATGACAGTTCTTATCAGCTCTGCCCTCACCTGCCCTAGATGAAAGGGGCTCTGGGAGGTGCAGGAAGGGGTGGGACAGTGTCCCCTGGGTTTAATGTTCTGGGTTATGGCAGCACACAGATCATACACCTGTCAGGAAAAGCACTCCATGAGCTGAGCTGGGGTTAGTTCAACCTGCCCAAAACCAGGTCTGTTGACCATTGGGGAGAGACTGCCACAGCCTCATCCAACCCCTGGGCTGTTTTTCCCTTTGGCTGCCTGGGACTTGGTATTTTCTTGTCACAGTGTCCCACCCAGCAGCACTGCCCGTGGGGTTTGGTGGACAGAGGGGACACAATGTATTTCTGTAATATCATGAGTCCATGGCTCTGATTTTCATTGCCTTTTCTCAGAGCCAGAGTTACTCACCCAGAGGAACAGCTGAAGAGCAAACCCAGGTTTGATTACTTGTCTCATCCCCCAACAAACAAAGAAAACTGGATGATTTTTGTCTCTGTGTCATGCCCTCCCCAATGGACCACACAGGTGCACTTGTCCAGATGCAAACAGATTGCTGAGTGAGGATCAATGTTTCTGGCTTTCTGCTACAGTGAATTCTTTTTTTTTTCCAGGAAAGAAAAAGTCAATACTTTTTAAAAATCCCTTCAGCTTATTTCAGCATCATCCTACTGTTCACCCCACCATGGTACTTTTCTGTAAGTCAACAAATCATTCCCATGTGGTCCAGCAGCCTGCCTAGACAGAGGAGCTGCACATTACCCTCTCAATTCCTATCTACAGAACCTAACAAAGCCCCAGCCTGACAAGATGATTAATCAATATTTCACCCTGGCCCAGCTCCTCGATATCCCTGCGGGTCCAGTCGCCATTCCCGTGTCAGCTGCTGTTTCCAATGGGTACATTTGTGGAGTAATGGGAGGGGAAGTTATTATAAAAGCATTTGCAGGGCTGCTTTTGCTCAGCTATTCAGTTTGGCCCGTTGCTCCATGCGTGTCTTGAACTTTAAAACTTTAAAATTTTCTGTCAGGTCGCTCATATGTAGAGACTCACTGTGAGCTCCTGGATGGCTCTGCTGCTCTCTCCTCCTCCCAGCTATATTTAGTCCCAGTTGTGGTTTTGTTGGTCACTCCTGGAGTGGTGTGGAAAAGTTAGTTTCAAAGATGCTTCCAGTAATGATTTAAACAAAACAAAGGTATCCAGCAGCAAACAGAAACCCCTTTTTCCATGTCAAAGCCTATGTTCCTTGCCAGGACTCCAGTAAGGAGGAAAATCTATTCTGCAGCCTGGCCAAAACCAGGCTCTCTCCCGTCCATTGACTGGCTCTGTAGGTCTGTGAGTACACATAGTCTGGGGCTGGCAAGAGCCAAATTAATTCAACTTCTGTTTCTGTACAGAAAATGCTGCCAGCTTTGGGAAAGGCTCAGCTCAAGTTCAGTCATTCAGTGAAGTCTGGGGAGATGGTGAACATCAAATAAAAAGTAAAAAATAAGTACTGTATTCCTCTTCTTTTCCATTCTTATTTCCCCCCTGATTCAGACTGGTTTGCTGCTAAAGGAAAACAATTTTCAGTAAAATTATCCCAGAATTCAGATTTTTATCAAACTAACATTTAGATAATCCCTGCAAAGAGGCCCCACTGCCACACACTGATCCAAGAACTCGTGGTACCTCTTGCAAGCCTTTATCCCAAAACTGCTGCCTAAACTTTGCTTGGGACTGGTTGACCACCTAGGTATGAACATAAACCAGACTGAACACAGATCCTTCTGCATGTTGGAAGCAGAGCCTCCTTTTTTTGATCCAAGAGGGTGCATATTTAATGGCAATTTAAGTTATTTATGTCTATAAAGCCATTTGGGGAAGTTTGGGGAAGCTTTTATTACGGAAATATGAAAGTATTGTGGTACAATGAGCTTTAGCAGTACCTGCCCTGGCTGTCTGAGCAGGGGGTCTGAGAGAAGGCACCTCCAGCAGTCACCCGCCGTTCCCTGCTTTATTTTAATACTAATTAATTCCAGAAAGGCTACAGAAATTTGATGAAATGCTACACTTCTAAG
The DNA here is from genome assembly GCA_024500445.1 of Entomyzon cyanotis. Classification (NCBI taxonomy): domain Eukaryota; kingdom Metazoa; phylum Chordata; class Aves; order Passeriformes; family Meliphagidae; genus Entomyzon; species Entomyzon cyanotis. The sequence goes on from JAKEPQ010000781.1 coordinate 4,309,955, forward strand.
AAGAAGTTTTGCCCAAGAGTCTTCAAGCAGGCCTCCCAGCTTGGAAGGGTCTAGTGGGAGAAGAGGGTTAGTGGTGATTTTGATGCTTAAATTATCAGTAATTAAGAAGTTGATTTTCGGGGATTGAAGAAAATTTTAAACAGCTGCTTCTTTCGGGCCTTTTACTCCTCATTTTCATTAGCATGTGCTAAGGCAATCTGGAAAATATATTTAGATCTGTATTATGCTATGTCAAGACCTCAGCATCTGTACCTTGGGGCAGATCCATGTGAGATAGCCGAGGGTAGATGTGCCAGCGAGCACATGTGGAAGCGTTCAATTTGTAATATGATTATAGCCCCAACACAAAGCCCGCTCGATACCTGGGGCAGATTTGTTTCATGCTAAGAGCAGAAAACCCTCCAAAACCATGTCATGTTTCACATCACCAGCCAACTCAAACTGGAGGAGTAGCGCTTTAATTCCTGGGGAATCTCTTTCACCAGGAGCGTGTCAGCCCCAATTAAGGTCCAGGCGGGCTGGCGCTAATTGGGGTGAGGTTTGCAGGGCTGTAACTTGGTGGGGCAGCAAAGCAAACCCTTTGTCCAGGACACACCAACCCCTCTGTCTTCCTGAGGGTGGCCAGGGGAGGAACTCCTGCTAGAAAATCTCCTGGAAAAAGTTCACAAGTGGAGCGAGAGATTTCAGCAGTGGGTAAGAGAGCTCAGGGTGCTCAGCTGCTCCTCCTGAGTTAAAGTTACCAGCACAGGAGAGGAAGGTGCTGAGTTGCCTTCTCCACACACAGAATGGAAACCTGGCATCAGCATCCCTCAGGGATGCTCTCTCATCTCATCCCCATGTCTTTCCTCATTTCCAAAATAAAGAGTTTTTTTAACATCTGAAGTGCTGATACACTGGAATAAAGAAAGAAAAATTAGGGCATGAGCTGAGATGCTGAAATTAATTTTAGCATTCAACCTCTGAATTACAGGGCTACTTGTGTGAAAATCCCAGCAGACTCAGTATCAGGTCATCCACAATCCAAACGAAAGCAAAATACTGGACTGGAGGACAAAACCTAATGGTCTTCATTCAAAACTGATTCCTACAAATATTTTAAGGATTTTGCTCTTCCTAATTAAGGAACCATTTACTGTACCCAACTCTTTCACAGAGTCATGAAATAGTTTGGGCTGGAGGGGACCTGTAAAGGCCATCCAGTTCTAACCCCTCTGCCATGGGCAGGGACACCTTCCACCAGACCATTTCTGCCATTACTCAGGAGGGATCCCCAGAGGTGTGAAGTTCAGTCAGCTGCAGTCACACCCATGCAATAAAAGTTTGGTTCAGAAGGATCCACAGCCTCTGCTCTGTGTAACCACAAGCCACAAAACACTTTGCAATCCACTGAAACGAAGGAGAGACCTTTATTACATTTAGACTTGATTCCCTGGTACTCTCTGGAAGCAGTTCTGCTGTTTTTATTACTTAAGAGCTATTAAAACCTTAACCACTGCATGGAGAAACTCGCTCCAGCTTTACACTCGTCCATAAAAACTTTGAATGGGAGATCAAGAACTACTTTTTGCACCTAACACCCCATCAGCTGAGGAGTGCCAGAGTCAGGTCTGAATTTGTCCCTGCCCTGGCTGAGCATGGAGACCAGGCTGAGAGGTGCTGAAGGGCATGGCTTGTAGCTGAGTTTTTCCCCATGTTTTTCTTTGCTGCCTGTGAGGAAGGACAGAGAGTGAGATGCCAGTGACCTCCTCTCCTTCCCCTCCTGTCAGCCATAAGCCAAGCTCTGAATGTGCCACCCTCTGTTGGCTTAGGAAACAGCAAAGCTGGAGAGAAAATCACTGTGTGAAGAACAAAGTAGTGCAGGAGCAGGGACTGGGATAAATCCCACCCCCAAAAAACCCAACAAAAATCCTGAACCACCCTAAACTTGGCATGGTGCTGGGGGAAAAGTAGCAGACTTGGGTAACCAGCAGGATGGCACAGAGGCATTGACCAGCTTGGTCATCTCCCCAGAAAAAACCTTCTGAAGCACAAGTGCAAGACCAAAACAACCTGACAGGGTGTAAGGGAAATGGCACCAGCCAAAACCTGCTATAAGGGCACCCCTGTGTTGCCCTTTATGATGCCCAGATATTGATGGGGTGTAACATACAAGTCAAAGCCTTTCATTATTTTCAGGGGTTTTTATTATAGAGTTGAAAAATCTGGCTTTCTCAGCTCGCCGCTATTCCAAAGCATAACTTACTCCTCCTCCACTCTGCCACCAAATTTTTAATATTTCCTCTTTGGAAAATGTCAGGAGTCTCAGCAGGGTGTGGGTTTCTGCTGTACCACAGCTCTGCCAGGGGTGAGAGAGGCTGGGTGCCTTAGGGCAACACTTTGCCCTCAGAACATATATTCTAGCTACTGTCCCCATGGAACAACAAGGGGAAAAAAAAAAAGCATCATTTTCCCAAAACCTGAGGAACCAGCCTCGTAAATTATCCTTTTGTAATGTTTCTTCATTTCAGCTGAAACAATGATCCCTGTACACTTTCTTTTAAACTCTGTCTCCCAGTCCAAGTGGCCACCTACTTTGTTGTCCAAATTTCTCGTGCAGTTCGGATCTGACAATGTGTAATCTCAGTAGGGTTATCAGTTATGTCATGCATTATACAGCCTCCAATCAGCGTAGTGGGAAACAACATTTTCATTTAATACCAGGAGAAACAGTGGAAGTCAGCGATTGATACCAACACAATGATGGGAAAAAGTGTCCAGAGGTGCTACTCACATAATCTCACTTTACAACATCTTGAAAATTCAATAGAAAGGACTTTGCTAACAATACCAGAATGACATACCACTGATTATTGTTCCTAAAGCCCTTAACAATAAGAAAGCTCTCTAAATATATCTCAACAAAAAACATATAACAGTTTGTTTCTTCTCTTTTTTTTTTTCTTTGCAAAGCACATAGTATTAGTCAACAATTGTTGTGTGGCGTGAGTCCATTAGGGCTGTTGGCTGGTAATGTTCTGGGAAATGAGCTCTTGAAAGACCTTTTTTTCTTTTTGAAACATGCCTAACAATTGTATCTTAAAACAATCCTGGATCAGCAAACTGCAAGGACCCACTCTAACTTATTTTCTTAAGCCTGACAAAAGAACTCCCCTTGTGTTTTATTTTATTTGCTTCAAAATTCTGCCGTGGGAAGTAAATTTTAGCTCAGAGCAGAAATGAGAACCCCTTTAAGGACCAACCTCCTGGTCTGTCTTCCCCCAGCAGCCAGTCCTCAGCTTAATGTGACTTTCAGAAATGCAGTTCAATTGAACTTTAAATACATTAAAATACTTCCCTTAGAAAGAAACTGTAAATAGGCATATTTACTCCTAAACCCACACATTAGGGGATGAACTAGAAACCACTAGTAGTCACTGTCGACTACAGAAGAGCCCTGCAAGTAATTAATTGCTCAGCATCTTCCAGGAGCAGCACCCATCTTTGGGGTTGTTCCTGCTGACCCCAAAGCACTCGAAGACAGATATGGGAACAAAACCCTTCTTCTGCATTACAGCCTGGAGCCCATTGCTATGTTTCATCACTGTGTCACTGTACAATGCTTTCAGGGCGTATGGTCTTCCAGAAACTTGTTGGTGAAGCTTAAATAATAATTTAAATTCCTTTGATATGGTTTACATTTCAAAACCAAACTGAACCCTTACATGTCTCGCAGATCTTCACTGCATTTATAGCCCCAAAGGACCAATGAAAGATCCCTAAAAATCCTTAGCTGAAGTAAACATTGAGTCACGTTACAGAGTCAACAACGAAGAATTTTTGAATGAAATAAGTGTGTTGGGCTTGAGGATATTGAGTGAAATATCCACTGGATTTTCTTTTATTGCATGCCCATAATCTCTCTGTTTATTATTGAAGTGGTTAATAAGCAATTCCTAAAGCTGATCCAGAAGATGTCTTTAGCAGCCTGACTGTCAGCCCATGCCATCCAATATGTTTTCCACCATCCTTTTGCAACCCTAGCTTGATTTCACCTTAAACACTTTTTGGAATGATTATTTTTGTTTGCTGAACTTAGACATCAATTGAACAGATTCAGTTAAGATTTGTTTGCGGTCGATATAAACAACATTTACTGGGTACAACACATATCAGAAGGAAAAATTTTGACTCCTGAAAACATTTTAGGATGATCAAATGAAGGGAGTGAGAAAACATTGTGAAAATTTAACTTGAGCACTGGCTGACTGGCACAGTTTTTCCTGTGGTACCATCCCATGGTGGCTATTACTGCCTGTCAGTAACCCCAAATTTATTTAGAAGTATAAATCCATTATGTACTTCACTTGGAGCATTTTTTTCACTTCCCCACCAAACACTATGGATGTCCTTCAAAGCACTTTCTACTACATTTCATAGCACCTGGTTGGTTATTGAAACAACCATCTGATCTCTCTCAGTTGAATACATTGACATAAACCTTTTTATTAAGTACTAAATGTTAATTATTTATTAAGTATTAAGCAAGATTTTGTTTTCTTACTATTTCTCTAATATTTAAGTGTAGATTTAATTAGTGGAATTCTTCCATGGGGTACCATTAATGAAGCCTCAGCTGACTTAGTGGCTGATTCTCCCTAAGGCAGGGCTGGAAATATCCCCAGACTTAAAGTGGTTTCAAACACATTTTGCTGATTTTCACTCCTTCCTGATTTTATGTACTTACAATACTTGTATATTGCATATAATACTAGGTACTTCTGTGTCAGTATTGCAGTTAATTGCATATATATTAATGCGATTTGGACAAAATGCTCACCAAAGGGGCAGAGCAGCCACAACGGCTGTGAGAAACGCTGGGAATGAGGAGGTGACTTCAAACTGCCCCTGGCTGCGAGGTGAGGAGTTTCACCCACCTGTCCTGGGTGGGATGTGTGTCTCCAGCCCTGGGGTCAGTGCAGGTCAGCGATGGCAGAGCTGCTGCTTGGTTTTGAAGTTGTAGGAAACCACTTGAATGGCTGGAGCCAGAGCGCCTCTGCGAGGAGCAGCCAAAGAGAAAGCACACGGGGCTGCACTGCTGCTTAATTACTTTGTTGTTTTGTAACTTCACTTTTTTGTTTATTGTTGGGGCATTTTTTTATCTCGTTTGTAAGGCTCCAGCTTGACAGGACCAGAGAGCAGGGCTGGTGCTGCAGAGGCTTCTCTCTGGGAGCTCAGAGCCTTTGAGGATGTTGAGCAAAGCACTAAAATCCCTTCAGTCTAAGCCCCACTTGAGGATGTTGAGCAAAGCACTACAATCCCTTCAGTCTAAGCCCTGCTCTCCCTCCTCCTCCTCCTCATCCTCCTCCCAAGAGAAATCTTTCCCAAAGCCAGTCCTGGAAGCACAGGATCTCTCCAAGGAGCAGAGCCCTGGCTCTGGGACAGGGCTGACACCAAAACCCCAAATCCCCATTGCTGCGGGTGCTGAGTGCATCCCACAGGGCATTGTTCTGCTCCAGGCAGGACACTGACCCCAGCACAGCCAGGCCACGTCTGGAATGTGCAGGTCTCTGGCAGTGGGATGGGATTGAGCCTCGGACATCCCAGCCCTGGGCCAGGCATGCTGCCCCAGAGTCGTGCCCGGGAGTCTCTTACATGCCTGTGAAAATATGTACCCCAGGAACCACACAAGTAAACATGTGCCTCGTGAGCTACATGATTCATATGGGATCTGAGGTTTCAGGAGGTTCCTGCGTTTTTTAAATGCTGTCCATGTTTGAAAGTATTGCCCAGGAACATAAATAATTTTCTGTTATTTGTGCTATTTGTGTTCCTTTCTTGGTCGCTCACCCCAAACCTCCTGGCAAAAACTGGCATGAGCTCTTTGAAAACAAAGATTTGAGTTTATAACCAAGAGTTTAAAATCTTCTGGGAGTGCTGCAGAATTCACAGAATTCTTCACAGAATACTTCACTACCCGGTGATTTTGGAGGTCTTTTCCAACCTAAATGAATCTATGATTCGATGGAACGTGCCCTGGCTGGGACAGCAGCAGGGGAGAGACCCCCCCAGACCCCTCCCCGTGCCTGCTTGTCCTCACAGCATTTCTTGTCTCTATCAATGTATCTAACATGTGAGAAATAAAGTGCAGAGAACTTATTTCAGCTGCATTTCGTGGGGCAGGCGCTTTGATCAACCAATGCCTGAGCATTACTCAGCACACAGCAAAACGGACAACTTAACTTTTAGACTTTTAGGTACAGAGCTGCCGCCGTGAAAGGGCTGTCGATGCTGCCAGAAGTCATTAGGCAGCCTTTGGCTTTGAAGGAGAATATCCTGAGCCAGGGGACAAATCTCCCCATCCCCACAGCATCCCCAGCCGCTCACCAACCCACGGCTAAAGCTTGGCTCGCCGCTCCAAACAAGCAGCGCGGGTTTAGCTGAGCCCGGCTCGCATTCCCGACTCCGGTTCCCAAATTTCGGGAGCGCAGGGCGAGGAGGGCACAGAGCGCAGGGTTTTTCCCGGAGCGCTGCGGGCGATTCCCGAGCGCTCAGCCCTAATTGCCGGCTGCTCTCTCGTGGCTGCGCCGGGAAATGCGCTCGGTCCCTCCGCTCACCCCGCGCTGCTCCAAAGCAAACCCGAGCAAAGGGCCCCCCGCCAGCTGGAAATAAGGCTGCATGTCTGTAAAGTCCCCGGTAAGAGGGCTTTTTACAGCCCGGCATCTGAGCGCTGGGCTGCCCCAGCTCATGTCTGTGAAGCAAATTCAGTTTTTCACCTAATTGTTGCCTGTTTGAGAAGCTGAGAAACATCCAGGAGCTAAACCGAGGCAGAGGAACCAAGTTTGACCTCCTCATGCTGGCAGTGTCTGTTAGCTGGTAGGTACTGGAAGGATTTTGGAATTGAGCTTTACCTCTTTTTTAGTACATGTTAGTCTGTGGAGCAGAATGCATGAGCCAGACCTGAGCAGCAAAGGAAAGGCTGTCTTGATTCATTGCACTCATATGATTTTGGCTGCAGTAAATTCACTCTCCTGCTACAGCATGCAATTTGAGGGTTTATTGAATACTGGCACAACCAGAGGGGAATCATCAAAGTGGAGATAATTGCAGGGCTCTCGTTGCTTCCGCTGTCATTGCTTTACCAGCTATTGTCTCACTGCTCGGGAGAGCACGGCCAAAGACCTCTCATAAGAAATAAAATAGTAAAAAAAGTCGATTTTATCCCTTCTTCTATTTCTTTTCCTTGTGGTAGGACTTACTCTTATGTGTGATTCTTTACAGCCTCCAGGATGTTTTTGGTTTCTTCTCCTATTTCACTATCCCTTTATTCAGAGCTGTCTCTGAAAAACATTATACAAGATCCTGTCCTTTTTTTATTGTTAGCACCCAAAATCTTGGCCCCTTTCTGTCTGAAGTGGAAACCTAACACGTCTTCCCCAGCAGCAGGAATCCCCAGAGAAGCTTTCTGTTCACCTCAGCAAACACCACACCGACCAGGAGAGCGTCTTCTCCTCTCAGCCTTCCCCTGCTATTTGTCTTCCCTGCTCTCCCTGCCCTTCAACTCTCCTAAAAATCGCCTGGAGATCATTGGCCAGTTCAGCAAAGACAACTGCTCCATCACAGCCGAAATCTGAGCTCGCACATATGGTTGAAGTTAAGCTAAGGTCTTCTTCCCAGAAATGCTTTGTGAAGTCCTTCTGCAGGCAAGTCTTTTCCAGTAAGATAGTGTCTCCTTGCCTGCTATTTTGCTTAGTCTCACTTTCTTTTATCTTCCTTGTCGAACTTAAATGTCGCCATTCACTGCTAGCAGATGTGGTTTGGGATTCCTACATTCTTTTATGCCTTTATTTCAGTGCTTTCATCACATCTTCTCTTTCAGCTAGGTGAATCAAAGGCCTTTCCATAGTCCAGTCAATGAGAGCTATACATGATGGCTTGTTTTATTTGGCAATCTTCTCCAGAATGTGATTCATTGTCTGCAGGTGATTCATAGTTAGGAAATTACTTCTGAACCCTGCCAGTGCTTGTGGTTGATTAAAGTTCAGAAGTCCCTGTAGTCTGTTCACCAGCGCTTTTTTGTCAACTCAAATATTTGTGTGCAGTAAAGAACAGTAAAAAGTGGATGTGCTACTGACATGAGCAATTTACTTGAATGTTTGCATCTTTAGAAAGTTCTACCAAAATCTCTAGAACTGGCATGAAACTGTTTCACAATGTCTGACTAAATGAATCACGTTTTACAAATAAATATCTGTCAAATCGTTCAATTACTCGAGATCCAGTCATTAAGCAATAAAATAAAGCAGTAAATAGGAGACATCTGCTGCAAAGTGCTACAGAAACATAAGGATCTTTCTCAAGTTACCTTCTTTGCATTTTGGTATAATGATTCACCAAAAATGTCTTACCCAAGGCAATCAAACATCAGAAAATTGTCCACTGCAAAACAGTATTGGCAGAGCATGGTACCTTACCCAAATACATCTCAATGGAGATTACCTAGGAACTGATCAGCTGAAGTGCTGCAGCATTATTGGGTGAGCTCAGATGGTTCAGAGTACTGAAAACTTGAAAGAAAAATAGCATTGGACATCATCGCTTCTGATCTTGAATTGATATTTTAAAGATGTAAATGCTGCCCTCCTTCTGAAAGGTAATATTTCCCATAATGGCTGGGAGAGAACCCAACTTTCTCTTCACATTGAAGGTGCTTTACATCACAGGTTCTTGTAGGAATAATATTAAAACTCAAGGCATGGATGGTCAAGGGGCTTGAAAACTGACTCTCTAAGGACCTCCTGCTGAAATTATTGCAGCAGGAACTGAATCCCTGAGGTTGGCAACTTCCAGGGAGCTGCTGTCAGACCAGAGTGGGACAACAGCTCGTGTCAGTCAGGCACATCCACATCTGAACTGCCACTTTCCCCAGAAGGATGAGGGGCTTTTTGGCAGCCTCATCTTACAGTGTTGACCTAGAGAATGGTATTTCCAAGAATACAAATCAACTCAAGTACCTTTTGGAAAGGCACTGAGATAACAGCAAATTTACGGACTTGTATCCTCTTCACTTTGCCTTCGGGCAGCTCGGGCTCATTGCTTCATCAAGAGTGTCAGTTTGCAGAGCAGTGCTTGATCTGCATTTCTCTGAGAAAGAAAATATTTTTAAAACTTATCTTGATAGTTACAGAATTTCGTATGAAAGACATGTTTTTCCTGCCAAAAGATTCCTACAATTCTCAAGCAGCACTTCAAAACCGGTAGAGCTGGACTGACATTGCATATTTTACTGGTAATGGAGCATAGTAAAAACAGAAATGGAAAGAATAATCAAGTACCCAAAGCTGCATTATCACAGAAGTATCAGCTCCTTTCAGACCTTTTCCTGTGTAACATTTCAGCACCAGCAGCTCTACCTATAGTTTGGCTCATGGATTATGTTTAAAAATGAAATTGTGTGCATTAAACCCATACCTAGGAAGGTTTCTGTGTTTAATTCAAAATTCTTCTCTAAACAAACTCTGTAACTTCTCCATGCTTCAGGTTGCAACAGTTTATCTGTACCTATCTCCAAATGGAGATGGGTTTTGCCAAAATGGAGTTTTAAATATCTATTTAATGACTTCAGTTACTTTCCACAGTCCTCACAAACATAAGAAGCTCCAGCAAGTGCAATGTGTTTTAAAACTTCTCCCACTGTACTTGTTCAGACAAATATTTCTGCTGAATTCAATTCCTCCCAGGGGAATTTATTTTGGAGAAGAAATGGTTAAAAAAACTCCCCTAGGATTTGATTGAGTATAAGTGTCAGCAATTTAGTAAGAACATTAGGGCACTATGAAATTTAAAATTGGATTTAAAAAAACCAAACCCATAAAACAGGAGGTTAAGACCTCAGTTTTCCATCTCATCCAAGAAACTAGGTCTAGTATAATGTAAATAAAGTTGTTCAACAAGTTGGAGCTGAATGCTTGACTTAGAAGACACAGAAATGCTCCTGCTCAGGGGAGGTTTTCCAAAAGCCTTTCTGCCAGCTGCCACATGCATTTGCAGGTCTCACTGGCTCAGCAATGCTCCAGGTTAGGTTTGCCTGCTGAGATCAGCCAACAGCACTCCTCTTTTATAAAAAACTACAAGCAATGACAATGAATTTGGCATTTTGTTCCTCCACAGTGCTCAGCTTTGAATTCCCGCCTCATTTAGCCAAAGATATTTGGCTTGGTCGCTGTTCCTCTTTGACAGTTTAGATATCGGTGCACTTCGCCTTCATGCAAACATGTGCTTTTTATTTTAGGCTATGCAAAACTAAGTCAAGATGGTAGGGAAAATGTATCCCCAGCATCCCAGGATAAAAAGGATAGCAGTCGATTCAAATTTGTGTCCACTCTTCCATGACAGCTCCATGCACATCTAGCTGATAACTGTGTTTATTTCCAGTGTCCCTCCATGGTTCAGATGTCAGGAGAAGCACAGAATCCACCATGAGTGGCAGAAGGACTTCAGGAGAAGCCATGCCTCTGGCTGATCTATTCCTGGACTATATTTTTAATTAACTTGAAAATGTCCAAAACAACAAATATGTCTTTCAAGCAGAACTCATAAGATGAAGAACACATACCAATGAAACACAAAACGAGTGTGGGTTTTGCTCTGTTTCCCGAAGGAAAAAGCAGTGCTATTATAAAACTCCAGTGCTCACAGTTCTGTTGTGGAGACTCAACACATATTGGGGGGAGAGAGAGAAGGTGGAATGAGGACTTTCTGGAATAAACCCCCCCTGACTGAGTGTCACACTCTATGCCACACAAGGAGAAGACAAATGCTGCTGGATCCAGTGCCCACATGCATTCCTGTCTGTCCAGCTATCACAAAATGGTGGGGAGGGAGGTTATAACAGCATCAGGAGCTAATTGGTCCCACGAGACATTTTTAGGACATATAAAACAAATATAAAATAAACAGTGAGCACGAAGCACTAACATGGTGAGAGCCCTTCTTGAAAGCCTGAAGAGGCTCCTTGGAAACAACAACTCTTTGGAATCATTTACAAATGCTGTCCCATCTGTAAACACAAGAAACATCCTTAATGTAAACAGCATCCCTCACTCTGGAAGTGCGAGGAGAAATGAACAGGAAGCAGGGCAGCAGGAGGAGGAATAAATCAGCGACAGACTTTTATGAAACAAGACATCTTGGTCCTCGCGCTCATACGCACACACCAAAATCCTTATTGAGTCCACATGGATGCGGAGAGCTCTTTGGAAAAGAGAGCCCAAAGAGATGAGGAGCATGAAAGGAGCATCCAGAAACAGATGGGACATAAGGTTTTCAATAAAGCTGAACATAGATGGGGATCTCACATAGCAGCAGCTAAACTGCCTCGTGCTGTGAGCCCATCAAATTTCACAAGCTTAACAACATCGGGCTGACTCTGTACACGGGGATGGGAATTTGCAGGGGATAAATCCAGCCAGCTGGGTGGAGCTGATGAGCTGTGTGGTTCAGCAGTGAGGATGTTTCCTCCAGGAGAATGCAAAGTCCCCTTGAAGCGCATTGCTGGAGTCAGCAGCTTCTCAATGGGATTTGCCAACATATCTTGCCTGGTCTATGGTTAATTAAAGGATATAAGAATTCCCTTTCCTGCTCTGTGCCCATGCCAGAAATTCTTGTTCTAAGCCTGGATCTGGATCTCACTTTTAAATAAAATTTTTAAAGAATCCCCAGTGTCTGGTAGTATTCCATAGTTATTATTTGTGTTATAGGAAGACCAGCAGATCCAAAAATAAGACAAGAGCCAATGTTGTCATCTCTGTACCAATACAGTGTAATTCTTCTTATCTTGGAGAATTTAAAAGGAGGCAGAAATGGCCAGAAATTCAAACACAGATAATTAGCAATGCAGAGAATAAATTCTCAGTTCCTTGATATCCCCCATACTGTCCTGTCCATCTGCCCATCCATCCTAGGCCTCCTAGCACCTCCTCCTGACCATTGAAGATTGTTTTTTCATCAAGAGCTGCTGTGGAACTGGTTAATACAAATATTTCCTGGAACAGAGAATAAAGAGTGATCTTGACTGCAGAGAGAAAATGCCCCCAGGTGAGATCAGATTTCTCATTTTAAAGCTCTGTGTGTCTTCAGCTTTGACATGACACTAAGAGCTCCAATTAAATCTGACACAGCAGATAATACAAATCTACAGTTATCTCTAATATGTAACAGTGCCTACAACATAATTACATGAGTCACATTCACCCTCACTCTGAGGCTGGTGATTCATAATCCATCATTCCACCAACCTCCATCAAGCATTTGGAAAAAGGTACCTTTGAAGAAAAGTTGCATTTTACAAGAACACTCTATTAGACTATGGATTGAGTCAGGAAATTAGTACTCTGGGTCAAATCCTTTTGGCACTATTTACATTGGAAAGAGGCTCCCTGATTTATATCTTTGTAAATATTATCTGCACCCCAGGTGCCAACGTGGGGCAGGGCTGACTGTGTAGGGTGTTAATCAGGAGAGGACATGGAGCATCCTCTGCATCTGATGACTCCACGGGTTGGGGTGACCTCCCTGGATGTGGGTGGAGGTGCAGAGTGCAAGACAAGATCCTTCATTTTGGGCTCCAGGAAATCCAGGGCAGAAATATGAACCCAGAAATGAGAATAATGGGCACAGGGGGTGTGACACACAGATACACTCTGAAATAGATTGCCTCTCTCATTTAGACCCTTCTGAAAGAGGTCTGTGCTGGTTAAGCTCAAGAATATTTTTTTAAAAAGATGGCACAGCAGAAATATTTCAAAGAGGAATTCTTTATCACTGTATATGGAGTTATTTTTCGAGTCCAAGTGTGAGCAGGATTTATGGCAAGGTTGTGCCTTCAGCTATTGCTACCACAACTGCTGGCTCTACTCAGTCATTAAATTCTGGGTTTTGGAAGCACTAAGAGCCTCTCATAGTAAATAAATATAAGTATCCTCAATTTACTATTGGAGAAACAAAGACAGAAAGCAAAGACTTTAGATCTTCCTGAGACCCCAGTCTGTGAAATGTCCATGCTGGAAAACCGCAATGCTCAGGAAAAAAAATGATACAGGATCTAAGAGAGCTTCAACTGTTTTATAGAAACATTTACACACATCAAAACATTTCATCCCAGGCCACTGCCACTGCAGGTAGCTGCTAATTAAAATCTGCTGTGCTGTGGCTACTGTCTCTAAAACTCTGGCCAGCATATGTTTTATTTCTCTTCTTTTTTATGTTTCTGTGTTGTTTGTTTAGTTTCTGGGCTTGTCTGATGATATTTTCAAAATTCAGTTTTATGTTTAAAGATTAAGTTTAATAAGCCTGTACAATATATAAAAAGATTATAATTTATTATTCAAAAAGTTTCCTGACAAGATGTCTACAAGAAACATGACCCAAACCACACCGCCTTGTAATAATACCTCTTAAAAATTCCTGACCTCCCACTAAACACTCCTGCAGACTTCCCTGCTTCAGTCCTTGCTGAATATCTCATATATGTCCCCTATAACATTACACAGGAGGAAATGAAACGGGAAAGTCATCAGCTCAGACTGACAAACGAGGGCAATTATCTACCACCATGTTATTTTCTTTCAGTATTGACAAAAAGCTTTTTTTTTTTCCTGGCAGTGAAGGGCTGGAGGCTCATGAAAAGGATTCTGGATCCCTTGTGATGTTTGATGCATCTTCCCTTCTCTTAAAAATGGACCACTAAGAAGATGGTGCACTGGAAAAGGAGAGAGGGCAGAGGTTGGTCCTGTGCTTAGAGAGCACAGGCAGTGCAGGTGTGAGAAATACAGGTGTGAGAAATACAGGTGTGGGAAGTAAAACCATAGGGAACATGGTCAGTCTACAGTCAGCCCCTTCTGACAGGGCTTTGGTGCTCCCATAACCACACCCAGGCTCAGCCCAGGGGTGATGCTGCCTCTGCTCCCAGAATCACTTCCCAGCATCTCCTGTGCCCAGGGACCTGGCTGTGTCCTTTCCCTGCAAAGATGGACACCTTTTTGCCGTCACCACTGTCCCTGTCAACTGCAGGTGACACGCAAGCTGGGCATTGGGTTGGTATTTTATTGACAGAGCTGTTTGACAATTTGTGATTTGCATGGTAACAGATTTCAAATTTGCTAAAAATAGCTTGATTTTCTAGCTAGAGAAATCTTCCCCCCGCCCCCCCCCCCCCCCCCCCCAGTTTTGTCTTTTTGGTTTGGTTTTTTTTTTTAATTCCTTGTGATAGGTTGTGGGAGCACTACTGTGAGAGATTTTGTGTGAGCTTGGTCCACATGCCAACAGCTAGTCACCCCCACTAATAGGTAAAACTACTCAGAGATTTTAAAGCTTTTAACAGGACCTCGTCTAGACTGGTATTTAGTGGCAATACAATTAAATCATATTGCAGAAGGAAAAAATAAAAAAGAGATTAAATTATTTTAATTACCTGCTGAAGCCACTTCTTCCCATAGAGGTCAGACCTTGATTTAAATCAGTGCCCATCAGGTGTTGCTCCACTGGAGCAGCAGCAGCGTAAAGGTTAAAGGATCATGGTGTTTGTCTGTAAGACAGGCTAAAGCCTGGCCTATAACACAGCTATATTTGCAATAAATTTGGCCTTTTTCTATTTTTTTCATTGCTACAAGCTTTGCCAAAGGAGTCCTTCAGCACGGGGCTGTCACTCAGGATTCATGGGAAATGTCCAGGATCCTGGGCATGCACTTTCCTGGGATGCATGGATGGGTTTTCCATGCCTGCTCCCCATGGGCATCTCATCACCCTCTTGTGCCACCCTGCCTGTAGACCATCAGTGTGGAGTGCAGACCAGCCATGCCCACAGTGGGCAGAGGTTGGTCCATCTGGATTTCTCCCACATTTTGCCATTTATTGTTTCTCCACCATGCTTGGCTGGATGGCTCAATGGCACTGCTTTCCTCCTTGGGCTTTCCCAGCCCTCCCTCCACATCAGATGCATCTCCAATGCCTGATAATCTTTCCCGAGACAATTAAACCTTCATTTGTTGCTTCCTTGCAACTCCAGATTTCAAAACTGTATACTTTTTTTTTTTTTTTCTGTTAGGTTAGGATTGCTTCCAACTTCCAATCCCCAATTTAGATTACACGCTCAGAAACTAACTCCAAACATTTACTGCGTTTGAAGGTCACAGTGCTATTGATTGATTTCCAGTTATAATGTATGTTGTCCTAACATGAGTTAAAAACATTCTGGGCTAAATCCAAAAATGCTGGGATCAAAGCATCTGGACTTGTTGCTTTCATGTTTGGCACATAAAGGGGCTGGCAGTCACCAATGTGGTCTTGGCTGGGCTATAGTTGTTTTCATTCTCTGATGTGAAACAGTTGGGAATCACAGACCCTCCAACAGTTATAGTGGACTAAATAAAAATTGGCTTAATAACCTGCCAAGCATTTGAAAGTGCCAGTCTCCAGAGTTTTTCACAACTTATTGGCTATGGCATGTTTTCCTTTTCATTTCTCTTGTGTTTTTTTTTCTTCCTCTCTCTCTCGCTTTTTTTTTTTTTCAAGAAAGAATTTTCTATAAAATTAGACTTTCAGTTGGGTATTTGAAATAGGTGAAGTCTTCATCTCATCAGATCCAATTTATCATCTTTGATCTGACTTCACTCATTCCTTTGGCTGCTCCATCTGATTTTATAATTAAAAAAAAAAAACCAACCCACAACATTTTTGCTATCAAACTTATCACATAAGAAAATAAACAACTGCCAATTTCTTGGCTAGCCTGTCTTAAAGATATCCCAGCACTGCATCTGCATGTCAGCTTTTCACTTTCAAATTCACTTTAAACAGATTATTCCTAAATTTTTTTCATTAGCCTCCCTAAAAGTCTTCTATTTATATTTGCTGTTTATAAAATCGCATCCAGAGGCCGTTGTGCAAAGCGCTGCACAGAGTCAAAAGCCATCAAGCCCTTGAGACAAACAATGGAAACACTTTGCAGATGGGAGCTGCTGTACAGCTGGAGGATGGGGGCAGAAAGGACATGGAGGTTGGAGAGAGGAAGAATTATGGAGGTTGGAGAGAGGAAGAATTATGGATGTTGGCCATGGTTGCGAAAGAAGCCAGTGGCAGAGCCAGCCACTTAACCCACATTCCCATCCAATTGCTTCCCTACTAATTAATTTTCCTCTCTCATCCTTTTAGAAGGCACATTATAATTTCTACCCCCTTCTCTCATGTTTCTAAAAAAATAAAGCGCTGGCGATGGAAAAATCAAATTCCTCACCAACATCACCATTTTTTTCAGTCACTTTGGCTAATTTCTAGGAATTTTGCATTGGCCTTGGGAGGAATGCTTGGGATCAGGCATGGGAGCTGCCCTGGTGAGGGCAGCACCAGGAAGGTCAGGGCTTCCAGAGGGAAAGAGCTGCTCCTGTTCTTTCCAGCCAGACAATGCTGGGTTGAGGTTTCTGCTCAGACAAGTTTTAGTGCAGCCTATTGGTCAGAGAGAGCAATGTTGCTCCTCCTGCTTCCCACTCTTGACAGCTAATCCACGGGAAAAGGGAATTTATTGTGGCCCCATCAGTGGTTCAGCCCTGCACCAGACCTTGGTGCCCAAGATTGATGCTGTGAGTGTTCTTTGCCCATTGACCAAGTGCTGCAAATCCCTTTGCTGCTGCCCCAGCTGAGCTGAGATTCCTTGGATTCAGGCAAATTATATCAGAGTGAAAAACAGGAGGAGGAAAAGGACTGTATGATGTTTAACCTCTGCATGAGAAGCCGCTGCTTCTCTGACTCTTCTTCTCTGACTGATTTCTAAACAGACCATTTTCAACATCTCCATGAGGCTTCCAATCCATTCTGGGACAGTAAAACTTGGATTGAAGAGAGGCTAAAACCAGCTAAAATGAATGTTTTAGAGACAGTCAGGACATGAGGGATGAAGTGTTTAAGCAAAGAGATGATTTCAGTTCTGGCACCTTTGGCAAGGCTAAATATCTCTTTAGGACTTGTAGACATGAAAAAATGAATGTTCCACTGAGAAAACCAACACTCAGCATAAAACACACATTTACCATTAATGTGTAGTCTAGAGCCATCTAAAAGTGAGATTACCTTATAGTAAAATGAATATAAATTTGGCTTGCTAAAGGATTTTGAGGACTTTTTTTGTGTTCAGGTGAAACATTATCAATTGCTGCTGTGGGTGGCTGTATTTATACAGTTTGCTTTTCATATTGCTGCTAGAAAAACCCGTGCACATTCTTTCCATGTAAAATAATTTTGTAAAATAACTTAGTCCAACAGTTACACCTAGTCTGAGTATCAAAGATTTTTTTTTTATTTTTAATGTTTTGATTATAAGTGAGTAAATGAGCATATGTGCAATTATATTTTGGGTGCAATAGCTTCAGCCGCCACATTTTGGCATTTTATTTTATTAGCTAAAAGCTCACATATGGTTTCCATGTTTCCAATCTGGCTTTAAGGATGCAATGGCTGAATTAAGCAATGTTTCTCCTCACTCCAATTCCCTTAGATATACTTAAAAAGTCCATTCAGATTATAAAAAAAGTAAATTAAGGTTTATAATATTCAGAAGGTGGCCCATGGTAGTGAATAATACAGTGCTATCTTGTAAGTCCCCTTGCACCCTGCAGAAACTGTTAAAAGCCAAGTTTCATAGCTGAAAATATTAAATCACTATGATGCTGTGGGGCAGAGCCATGCCTGAATCCCAGTGTATTTCTTTTACAAACAACGATGCCATTATACCTGCATGAGAACCCCCAGATAATGGGTCACCCCATGGGGCCACTGGGATTTGTAGGTCCTCCAGCACCTTCCCACGTTGGACCTGAGGGACTTGGGGAGGATTTTGAGAGTCCCCATTCAACACAGTCTGATAAGGTCTAGGATAATGGCCTTGGGGAAAGAGCTCAGGGTCACTCGATCTGTAGCCATGAGTGGTCAGCAGGAGCTGAGCAGGGGATGGACAGTGTCCTGGCAGAGAGGCAGAGCTCCAGGGGTTATGGAAAGGGAATGAGCAGCTCTGTGTCCCACAGGGTTTGGGGCAGAGCTGGTGAGGCTCAGACGTCAGGCAGTGTTTCCCAACCGCAGAGGCTGTGAATCCCTAAATGCAGAGAGGGAAAGGCAGAGAGTCCCTTGGGAAGAGGTTTGCAACAACTGCGCAGGCAAACCCACGTCAGGGATGGTCTTGGCCTCAGTGCAGCTTGGCTGAGTGAGCTCTGAGGTCCCAGCCAACCCCACATTTCTGTGAGCTCATCAAAACACATCCAGCTCGCCTGGGAGCATGGGAATGTGGGACTTCTCTGCTGAAGTGGTGGAGAAGTAAATCAGATCCAGGATATCCCTCTTGTATCATGGAATCCTGGAGTGGTTTGAATTGGAGGGGAGCCTTTAAAGACCATCTCATTCCACCCCCTGCCATGGACAGGAAAACCTTCCACTAGCCCAGGTTGCTCCAAGCTCCATCCAACTTTGAACACTTCCAGGGATGGAGCAGCCACAGCTTCCTTGGGCACCCTGCGCCAGAGCCTCCCCAGCCATCCTAATACAGACTCACTTCTCCAGATCTTCAAGTTTCCATCTAAATCCATCCAAATCCAGCAAAACATGCAAGTTTTGAACAGAACCCATATCCATAGGTACAGTTAAGTATGGGATTAAACAGTTTTCTGAATGGGGTCCCTATGTTACTAAGGATTGGCTGTTAGTCTTGGCTCCTTTATTTTCTGCTAAATTGAGATGAGAAAAGGTTTCCACACTGGGATGAAGCCAAGGGTTTTTTCTCTCCCTTTCTCTCTTTTTTTTTCCCACCTTTTTCTCTCCAACAAAACAAGATAGATGCCTGACAACTGTTTCTATCTTGCTAATATCCTGGAATTTGGGCCTCTGGGTGTGGGAAATTCAGGACTAAATCATTGCTGAGACACATTCAGCTGAAGGCTGCAATCCCAGTTCTCCCATATGAGAGCTACCCTGACCACTGAGGTGTTTAAACGAGCAGAATTCTTATGATTTGGGTAAATCACTGAGTAAGAAGTGGAGAGAGTGTAAGGAATGGTGTAAGTTCATCTGGTTTTTCACAGGGTTTTGGTGTTGACAAATAATTTTCTATAACTTTAATGGAAATGTCCTAATCATCTCTAAACATTCAACTGATATTTTAAAAGGTGACCACTATTTTTTTCAGTTCTTTGGCGATATCAAACCTCTGTAACTTTGCCTGCAGTCATGGAGATGGAGGTGACCTCAGCTTTCCTGAAAATCAGCTGTACGTACCATGTTTGTGAACAGAATTACTGTCTGCAGTCACTTTTAAAAATGTAGACCTTGGATGTCTTCCCTCTTTAGTACCAGTGAAACGAACTAATCAAAACAGAGAGCTTGGAGAACAAGTGAATATTGTGTTGGAAATCCCACATGGTGCCTGGGCTGCTCCACATGGACACACAATCCACAAGATCAAGAGATGCTTCAGCCCTTCTGCCGACACTTGAGAAAAAACATTGCAAGGTTTAAGGAGAAAAGCAAATTAATGGAAACATCCGCTTAAAAGGACCGTTTCCAATCACTGGTACTCCATTCATTACGGGCCTGAGTGGTTCCAGAGACAACAGAAAACTATGCATTGTTGCAATGCCAAGAACAAGAGACGCAATATGGATGTTGTGCTGCTTCTCACTCACGGCAATCTGAAAGTTTGCATGCCCTTCCCATCTCGCCTGGCGCGTTCATCAGCCAGGAAATCACTGCCACTGTGTCCCTCGTGACCAAAGGGGAGGCAGGGTTGGCATTTCGGGGCCCTTCCAGTCAGACATGGCCGGGTTGGGGTGCTGGCACTGCAGCTGAGTTGCTTGCATAGCCCTGAGAGCAAAATAAGGCAGACACTGGGCAGGAGTTCTGCCTAATGCATTGTCAAGCTAAAAACCTTTTATGGGAGGCAAAGATTTTTATGGGAGGTAAAAGCACAGCAGTCATTTAATTAACAATACCTCAAAGTCTACAGAGAGCCACATGGCTGAAGTTTTCCCAGGGCCACGGTGATAACTTGTTAAAATTTGGCCAACACAATTTAATCTTTGCTCTGTGAGCATCCCTGCAGCGTGGCAGTGACATTACTGCACGGACTCTCCAGCATGGAGAGGATTTGAAAATGTCACCATATGTTACAGATATCTCAAGAGCACATGGAAAAACTTCATCTCAAGGCCTGGCAAGGCACACACAATAACACAGGGCTTTCTCAGAAAGTGAAGCAGCAGCCTTTCAGCAGAGCTTGCTTCCAACCCTCATCTGGCAGAGGGGAGGGTGCACCATTTCTGATCAGTACCTCAGGAATCTGCACTCAAAATACTCACCAGGTAAGGCAGAAATAACCCTACAGTGTCCAGTTTTACCTGCACTGAGGTCAACAGGCCATAACCAGGAGCAGGACATCAGCTGCCACAGCCCAGTATGAAGTCCATTGCAGTCTGCTGGAGTCACCAACTTCTGTTGAGTTTGATGAAGCCAGAATGGGTTAAGAAATGGGCATGTGGGGTGAAATTGTGCAATTTGTATTGTTTTGGCACTACATATATTCTAAACTAACAATCTTGGCCAAGATAGGCTTTTTTTTTAAATTTTAATCTTTCCTTTTAGGCCTCTTGTAATTTAATCTTCCCCAAAATTTATGGAAAGAATACATATCCGCTTTATGCCAATCAGCGAGGATTAGTCCTCACAAAGACTGTTTCTTCCGTGCTATTTTGCATCTTGGTGCAGTTCTCTAGATCTCCTAAATGCAAAAATAAACAAACATCCATACATCTGGGAACAGATTTCCAAGAGGAGCTCAGCGCCAGCTTTTTTCCCTTTTCTGAGTGCTCAGCACCCACGATGGGGCCAGTTCAGCTCAGCCAGGGCCAGGTTTCCATAGGAACACGGCGATCTGGAGTCTCCCATCGTGACAAATATTCATCGTTTAACTCATCCTCCCACCCAGGAACGATAAAATGACACAATGCTGCTGCAGCAAGAACATCAGCTATTGATAACAGCAGCAAGGAGCCCCTGACAGACACATAAACAGCTGGAGGAATGTTGGCCCTGCAGGGTTATTGCTCAAGCCCTGGTGAAGACCTGAGTGTTTGCTTATGTTCCTGCTTGGCAAGATATGGCACTGTCGAGATACTGGTTAGTGCTTGGGTAAGAGCACCATTTCTGACATGCCTCTGATTCCTGGGAACACGAGGAAACTGTTGGGAAGGGAGATACAGCCTCAGTTGCTGCTCTTCCTCGCCGAGTTACTGGGTCTAGCCCTGATTTATGAAGTGCAACCCTGGACAGGATGCTGCCAGTTGAGGCTGCGCATTGCGTGTCAGCTGCAGGATTTAGGGATGACCCATGTCCTGCAGGGAAATGGCTCTGCTCTGGACAGGGGATGGTCTGAGCAGGTGTTTTCCATCTCCAGCTTCTGTGCTGAGCTGAGTTATTCAGCCTGACAACTGCCAAGTGCACGTTTAATTGGATGGGAGAGAGTTGGGTGAGCAAAGCTGGGAAGCCTTGCCCTTATTCATACAAACAGCCTGATGAATTTCTTTCTGCTGCAGTCCCTCCTTGTTTTGCATTTCCTCTCCACAAGCATTTGAGTGAACCAAATTCATGGAAAAGCAATTCCATGGTCTCATGTGAAAGGATTACTGGAAATCATTTCTGCACACAAAAATACTCAGGGCTGTAATCAGGGGACAATAACCTCATGTGCCAGAGAAACCACACGATGTTGGGTGTCTGATCTTTATCTGAATATGCACAGGATCAGAATCATTTCAGCTGGAAAAGCCACCTAAGACCATCAAGTCCAACCACTAACCCAACACTGCCAAGTCCACCACCAGCCATGTCCCTAAGCACCCCATTTATGTGTTTTTTGAATAATTCCAGATATGGCAATTCCACCACTGCCCTGGACAGCCTGCTCCAGTGCCTGACCACCCTTTCAGAGAAGACATTTTCCCCAGTATCCAACCAAAACCTTCCCTGGCACAACTTGAGGCCATTTCCTATTGTCCTATCACTTGTTACCTTGGAGAGAAGACCACCTGGGTACAACCTCCTGTCAGAGAGTTGTATGAGTGAAAAGTTTATTTTCTCCAAACCAAACAACCATTCCAGATAGATTCTGCCATCAAACACAGGACTGGTGAATAGTCACCCCCAAAATACTATCTGTTGAGAAATTAGTGAGAGAGGGAAAAAAAAAGAATAACAATCATGCAATTATATGGATCATCTTCCTTGAAAGAAATTATACAGCATGTCAGGAACAACTTTCAACGTGTGTGACTGCTTTGCATGCCACGTCTTTTTCATAACAGCTTTTTTCCAACATTACAAAAAAAAGCCAACCAAACCCCCACAGTTATTTGCTCACTGTTTGTAACACTCTGCAACTCTAAAAATTCTTCCTCCCCAGTGCAAACATACTTCCTCAGAGAGGCAGCAGCAGAGCCCCGCTAAGATGCTTAAGAGGAGGTCAAGAGAAAAGCCATTTACCAGGGGAATCTCTCTCAGCCCTTAACACATTTTTATTGCTACCTATGCACACAGCGCTCTCTCAGAGGCTAGATGAATAAATATGCCTCTTTTGAGCAAACATTTATAATGCTATTTGAACACGGGGGAAAAACAGTTTCAGCTTAAAAATGATACTCACACCATGTTTACATTTTTTTTCCCAAGCTGCAGTTAAAATGAAACTATCCAGACAGACATTGAGCATGAGGCTAGGGAAAGCATGTTTCTTTTGGCCCCTTTCACTGCAGAATTTCACCTAAAAATTAAATACAAAGGACTGGGGTTTGGGGGGGTGAGAAATACAAAAGAAAGATTTGTTTGTGGATGAATTACTCTGTGGAAATTCATCCAAGAATATCAGCATGATTGCTCATTAATAAGAGAGTTGGAAGATACTTAAAAATATTTCTCTTCCTTTGAACTTTCTGAAGCCAAACAGAGTCCCCAGGCTGGTGATGTACTTGTGCATGGACTTCACTTGGAATGAAAGAGTTTCCATTTCCTCCTCCTCCAACACCCAAAACCCAGCAGATAAGGCTCTGCTCTGCTTTGGGGCACTCTGGGCTCAGCCCTTGGTGGCAGATCTGCCCCTAGGCAATAAACTTTCTCTTTTTCACCTTTTCAGCACCAAATTTTAAATTCCTGATGATGAAGGAATGAGCTGATTTTTTTTTTTTTTTTTTAATCAGATGATGGAGGAATGAGCTGGACCTCTGGGCACCATCCCAGCAGCATTCCTGATGCCACTTTGAAGAGGACTCCCACACTCTAGAAGTTAAGGAGCTCTGAAGAGCTTTCCTGGCCAGCACTGGAGGAGAGTAATTAGCCCCTGTAAGGATCCTGAGCTGCAAGAAACTTCAAATCCCACTGACTTCACTGGCACTTCAGGGCACTCAGCACCTTCCAAGATTAATTCCTCAAGCAGGGAGAGGTCTAGAAACATATATATTAGAGCACTTTACGCCCTCAGCTGCAGTAGGGCTCTTTCTGGTGAGCTTGACAAAGGACAGATTATATATTATGCCATGCCATAAACTTCAGCAATCTAAGGATTCTGAAAATACCCCGTTCTATTACTCTCCTCGCTCTGACATGAAATATTAAACACCGCTTACCAAAGTGATGTTATTGAACACAGATGTCCACTATCACATTCAAATTGTTCAAGTCAATCTAGGTTTATATATTTTCTTTACTTAAGCGTTTGTATAAACCCAAGTGTGCCCTGACAGTAATGATTTCACAATATACTAGATTCAATTAAGGAGACAAATATGCATTTACATTTTTACTGAACTTGTTTCACACACACATACACACACAGGCTCCAGCTCCAACTTATTTTTGACATTTGGTGGAAAATAAAGGAATAGAAAGGGTGCCACCTACTGAGTCGCTCAGACATTTTTGGAGGCCAAAAAAATCGTGCAAATTACCAATATGCTTGTTCCAGTTAAAAATAAACAAACCTTCAAGCTATATTTATAAGCCTGTGGGAAGAGAGCCATAGGGAGTGCTCTGGTTATCAAACCACTCAGTGACTGGAGCTCTTACCAGGGTGTAGGAGAATCCAGCTCCCTCTTGACTCTCAGCAGGTTTGAATCCATCTATTCCTCTGGAAAACCCAAGCAAACTGAATCAGTCTGTGTTGTGGCAGTCCATGGATTTTTTTAAAAGCAATGGATGTCACAACACATGAATCCAGCAGCATTGCACCCAAGAAGAACTATTCCCTGGGAACTGTGCTATTTAGGAACCTGTCAGGAATTGGGAAGGTCAAGCATCTCAGAGACTCTGTCAGGCAGATGAAATTCAGATATCCAAATTTACAAGCTGAAAAGGTGTATCAAGGCTCAAGAATGAAGACAGGCTCTCAGTACCACTTCAAAAGCCAATGTTCTTTTTGACATCCATCAAGGCACAGCCTTGTCTGTAAGATCCTGCAGAGTGAGGCAGAAACATTGAAGGTGTTGTGCCAGGGCTGCAGTTTCCTCACTTGGGGAGGATAAACTATCAGAATAAGCTCCAGTGTTGCCCTGATATCAGGCAGAGAAGCTGCAATTCTGTTGATTTTCTTTGGAAAAGTTGTAGTTATGACTGACAGAGCCTCAGTTTTTTGTTCTTCCTGACTGCACACAGAGCAGGGGGCAAACACTACCTGATGTCAGGTGTGCCCCATGGCAGGGGAATGGCATGGAAAGAACAAGTCTGGGATTTTTTCATCTCCAATGAAGTGTGTCAGCTTTGGGTCTGAAAAAGAATAGATTAGAAAGCATAGACTCACAAGCCTGTGCAAATAAATAATGACAAGATGTTAACCCTATGTCAAGAAGGCACTGAGGGAGCTAATTTTTCATTATGGATCATCTTCTCCTCCCTAGTGTTGGTTCAGAAAGGATCTCAGGATGGGCCCAGCACACCCCATTAATCCCTCCCTGCTGAGTGCAAGTTCAGCTCACTGAATCCTCACCAGCCCTGCAGATGTGCAGCTCCACCTTGGCCTTGGCACACACAGACAGACCTGAGGTCTCCACAGCTATTGTGTATTTAATATCTACCAGTTTCTTGTGTTAGGGGCTGCTGCAGCAATTAAACACTTGGGAAAATGATTGTGAAACATTAACAAGTGCTTATTGTTAGCAGGCATTTCTGGCAGGGATTCCTTCAGGGCAGCTTGGACAAGGCACCCCAGTTGAGTTGGCAATGGCATTTTTTCCCAGAGGGACCTTAAAACTCTCTTGTGTGGATTTCTACTGCTGAAATCATTGTGTCCCAGGTGCTTACAGGCATTTTGGGGTTTTTCCCAAGGAAGGCAGCCCTGGCTCTCTAGAGGACACTCTGTGCTGGTTGGAGGGCTGCAGACCTGGGAGCACCACTGGCTTTTTACATATTATTTAAACAAGGCAAAAGCCAAGGCACCTTTTTTTGGTGGTTTTTTTTTTAAGCTAGAAATAAAAAATAAGAGAAAATCCACTGCAAATTCCAATACTGATGCACCCAATCACCCATCTTGTTATTCCTTGCAGAGAGCACATTATCAAAGCAGTGCCACTGAACTACCAAATCAATCCCAAAAGCTTCCCCAGGGAAGGAAATCCCCAGCTAACACCCCACAGCAAAAGAGTTGGCAACAAGAAACCAAACCCCTCCAGCCCCCACCAATGCCCTTTTCAAAGATGTAAAGATTTCCAGGTGCTTGACATCCACGTTAGCTTTTTAAGTAATAAAACTCGAGGAGAGGATTCCCGTTGGATCAGAGGAGAGACTTTGCTACAACAATAGCTGCGCTGGCAAACTGACTCCTTTCAACACGTTCTTGAGTTTCTATTTTAAGTGGTTTTGCCACATTGGCAGCCAAAAATAACTATTTTCTGATCAAATTCACTGGTTCTTGTAAAATATTTTAACACGCTAACTATGACCGTGAGCAGCCCTAATAGTCCTTCAAGCTGCCTGTTCAAACCTCTTACTTTTGAGAGGGTGGAGAGCTCCACAAAAGGCTGGAGCAGAGTGATGCCATCCGGGGCTGCTGCTCCTGCAGCACTCCCAGCCCTCATTACCCAGGGATACAGCCCATATTTAATGTGATGCTGTTACACTTGCTGTTTTGTATTTCATATATACCCTTAATGTTAATTACGAGCAGCCTTCCCCTGTGCCTGGTAGTGCAGGGCCAAGATCCACAACAGCTCCCACAGCTGAAATGTCAGGGAAAAGGGAAAAAAAGCAAATGGACAGGCAGGAATTAGCCCACAGTCTCTACTTGCACTGATCTGGCTCTTTGATGATGATGGACAGCAAGAAGTCTTAATGTTGGTCTTAAAGGACAAATCAATAATTTAAAACTGGATTTCTGGTTGAAGAAAAACCTCCAGCTGCAAAAATTACAGCGAATTTTCATTAGGTCACTTTATAAGTAATTTACGACACTTTAAGACTTACCAAATAACACAGAAATGACAGGCTGGTTTCTCATTAATGAGCACAGGGTAGGATCAGTGGGACATGGAGCATTTCCACCCAAAATTGGCTCCTCTCACCCAGCTCACAGTGCTGCTCCCACAATGGGAAGCCTCCACTGCCACCTCCAAAGCAAGGGCAGAGATGAGACAAGCCCTGGATTTCTGGATGAACCAAGAAGGACTGGTGGGCAGAAAGAAAAGACAGATTCGGAGCTACAAAACCTGCTGCAATTGGCAAAGCTGCTAATGTTGTACTTTTGGTAGGAGGTCAGTGAGGTCACCTGAGCAGGTGGATCTGTCACTGTGGACCAACACGGTGGTCTTGGGTAACAGACCTTTAATTAATTAATTAATTATCATCAGGCTTTTGGAATCACTAGAGGGAGAAGCGAGCACATGCCTTAAACCAGGAGGTTACATCTGGACGAGGAAAAAACACCCAGTAGATGATGGCAAGAAGCATTTAACCATTAACTATAATATCCACACCACATGCAGCTTCTCAAGATGTTTTGCTGTCATCAGCTTAGTAAAAGATAAAGATTTATGGGGCTATTACTGAAAAGGAAGCTAGATACTGCCAAATGGCACGGACAGTTAGATGACTACTTGCTGACATCTTTATTCATATATAAAACAACACAACTGAGTTGTGTTTTTTTTAACTACCATGCTTGAAGGAATCAACAAAGCAGTGCCTTATCATACAGCACTTTAAAGTCATTTTTAAACCATTCATGGGCTTTGGATGGTTGTTTTTATTGTGTGCATACAGAATATTCTATTAGCACCCTGTGAACTTCCAGCGCTGACTAAAACAAGAGATAAGCAGTGCTGGCTGCAGATTGGGATAACAATTTCTGGAGATGTTGAGGGACCATCCCATGGAACAGTGCTCCCTGGACAGTCATAAAGTCACTCATTCTGGTGCCATATATCTCAGATATTAGGAAAAAAACGTTACTGTGAGGGTGGTGAGGCACTGGCACAGGGTGCCCAGAGAAGCTGTGGCTGCCCCACATCTAGCTGGAAATAGCTCTTTAAGGTCCCTTCCAACCCAAACCATTCCATGATTTATGAACATTTCCAGTGCTGCAGAGACATGGCTTTTTAAAGGTTTAAAACACAGATCTATGCTAATTCTGCTTGGGTTGAGAATATTATGGTTTAATATTCCATGTCTAGTTTTTGATCAGATTTTAACAGCAATCTGAAAGGTTAGTAACACCAACAGCTTCTTTGAATAGTTTAAATATGGCTTCTAATAAAGAAATAACTGAGCAAGTTGCAAGGATTATAGAATTATTTTTAGAACATATGTCAAAAAGATGACAAACCAAATGAACTTAATTATACTGTTCCTTGTTGAAAACTGCAGGAAAAGTGAAGTAAATCACGCAAGACAGAACCCTGCAGTATTACCCAGCTCGATTCAAAACGTTTGCCCTGAAATTTGAAAAGGAATCCAAGCCTGCAGAACTGCTCTCCCAGAAAGCAGCAAGCCAGAGCTGTCCACTTTTTCTGACAGCTTGATCTACCGTTCCCCCTTTGTTACACATTTTGAATTCAATTTAGCCTGCTACTTCCAATTAACCAGCACACACTTGCTGCATTATTTGGCATGAAGGAGGCACATGTGCTCCTTCAGCTCCTGCCAGGGTGAGAAGACAATACCCTGAAGGTGACCCAGGCTGTTTGCTGGCAGAACTGGGCTCTGGAAGTGCCCAAGAAGGCCTGCAGGTGTGTGGTTTCAAATGCCTTCAAAATGCTCCATGTCCAAGTCCTCCTGAAATGTTACACTTCATAACCATCCTCTTCCAGCAAGACTTATGCAGGTTTTTTGAGTATTTCTAATACTCTGGAGTCTGAGTGCCAGAAAGCTCTATTTGTCAGGCTCAGTCACTGGCCAGGTTGCCCTGGTCAGGGATCATACACAAACCCATCTGGGCACAAGCCATTATTTATTCTACCCAGACTACTAAAAGCAGGTGTGATTTCAGCCTGTTTGCTCTGAATGTGAATTAGTTCAGTGGAAAGAAGTTTCATCCATAACATAAATTTCTTACTTCAAGACTAGCAATAAGGGAAAAACAAGTTTTAAAGACATGTTTATACAAAAAAAATCAGCATCCTTTCACTACAACACATCTACAACAGAAAATACAGCACAGATCTGAGATACATCCCACATATGCCTTGAAGAGGGGTTACAAATTAACACAGACATAACATTGCTATGCAAGTGCTTATTAAAAGCAATGAAAATAACAGAATGAACAATATATGCTCTACAAGGCTGAGATTTGGTGTTTACTGCTGGAAATTGCTGTACACAGTGTCAGAATTTAAAGCTGTGACCTTGCAGAAGAATTACTGGGCACAGTTGCAGCTCATGCATGGAGCTGCTCAGTCAGGCACAGGTCAACCTGCAGGAAAAGTCCTCCAAGAATGGGGGACTGAGAAGGTTTTTAGCCTAAATATTAAAAAAAATTAACACAAGGATGGGAGGATGGAGGTTTCTTGGTCCACCAGTTCTCTCAAAGACTGTTCTTAAGCTTTACTTTGTTCTGACAAGAAGCTAAATTCTAACAGTCAGTGTTTGATCTGCACTCTGAAGCCACGATGGCTCCCAAATGTGTCTTTGCCTCTTCTGGGAAGGACATAAAGGTATTATTTCCATGTTTGTCCCGTTGGCAACTCCTGACACTATGCTGGTTATTACTTACACAAACAGAAACCTGCAGCCAATCAAAATAATATGGTTGGCAAGGAATCTGGGCAAACTTTAATAGCTATGGTTCTTCAACATAAAAAGGATAAAAGTAGAATAATAATTTTTGGCAGGGGAAGCGGGGAATTTTTAAAATTCTGATTGTTTTCCTATGAGGACAGTGTTAGTGAAGTCTAACTTAAAACATGTTGTTCTGGTTTCATGAATTCGCAGTGAGCAGAATTCTGCTGAGCCCACTGAGCTCCACTGAACTCCTTTCCACCCAAACTGAATTTATCTGGAATACACAAGGTAAGAAAGGGGGATCTGCCACTGGAACTGCATGGCTGAAATAATTCCAGTGTCCTTCTGAAAGGAGTTATCTGCACGTGCAAGTGTGTGACAGAGGAATACACAGAGCTCTCTGCAAGAAAGTGTAATTAACTTCAGCCTCCTGGGAAATGGGGAGCCAGCAAAGGCCTTCAGCACGTGGAAGATGGACATCAATTTAACTGCAAACCCCATTTTCACTGCAGTGCTCATTTTCACTTTCAACAAGACCCAGTGCTATGGGCAGAACTGTATCAGCCTGACACTCTTTCATTGGAATCTGATGAAGAAAATAAGCAGAATTGTATTAATTTAGTAGCAACTACACTCACTCTCCACAAAATTCATCTCTGGACAAGTTGATTTAGTCAGTTTTCCAATAAAAAATTCCATCCTGTCTAACAAAGATTACTTTGTAGGCAAAGAATTAGGTAAATGTAATAATCTGTAGTAAGGAGCAGAATCAAAACATATTCACAACATCACAAGCAAGCAAACTTCCTTAATTGTTAATAATGTAAAGTTGTGTCTCTTCTAAAAGACCAAATCCTGTAAACATTTTCTCTGCCTTGTGACAAAAATAAGAGCCAAGATAAGACATTCCAACTACCCCAATCAAAATTAATCTTTTAATGTTTTTGAAATCTTTAATTCTGATTTTTACCTTTATATGACTGTACTTGGTTTTGGAACAAAAAATCACGCAGAGCCACAAATCAGAATGGTCTGTTTGACAGAACTGAAGTGAACTTCTCTCCCCAAGGTAATAACATAAAGAAGCCAAGATGCATTTTGAACAAAAAAGTCTATTGCATATGGAGTGGTTTGTATGAATTGGCATTTTTTGACTTAAAAAAAGGTTTGCTGAAGTATTTTCCAAAGCAGATCTACTTGGACCTCTAATTCATTGGCACAGGCTCAGTATCAGTCACTTAAAATACGTGTTTCATCATGTACCTAAAATTGTGACATCCTTTAAAAACACTTAATACAAAAATCCTTTATTTCCTTATACTACATATTTACAATTCTATTATCAAGGTACTGTGGCAAATGTAAACAAGTATACACAGGTGTAAATAATATGGCTTGAGAAAGGTTTCCCCTTTGGTTAGCTGCTCAAATCACACATCAGTCTACAAAACCAAGAGAAAAACAGTACATTGGATACATTTTGCTGTTTGACGGCAGTGTAAAGGGTTTCATGCAGGAGCTGCTGAGTAACCACAGCACTCTCTGGGCATCTTTCCATGGACTGGAATGCCTGATGGACTGGGATGTGGCCAGGGAGGCTCACTGAGCTAATGGGGTGTCTTCAGAAGAGAAGACCAAGGCTGTAGCCAAATACCCCATGGGGGTTGTGGGGGAGATGAAGCCAAAGGCTCCTCAGAGAATCACAGGGAAAGGATGAGAAGCAGTGGACCAAAGCTAAATTTGGGAATTCTGATTAGAAAACAGGGGGGAAAAAAGAAGATAGTGAAATCTTCACTAGGACAGGTTCAAAGAGGTGGTGGGATCTCCATCCTTGGAGCTATTCAGAGCTCAGTGAGATGAATCTCTGAGCAAACCCATTTGGCTCTGAAGCTGACCAGCCTTTAAAGGGAAGTTTGGACCTCCAGAAGTTTTCTACAACTTTTCTCCCTTGGTGATTCTACAAAAAATCCTGAGTACAATGTGACACTTGTACTACCACTGTAGTTTGGTTCTGCAGTAAATACACAGTTAAGATCAAAATGTGTTAAGTGCTCAACTTGAATTGTTCTTCTCCACCAGTTGCTAAGATTGTATCTCATTGTCTCACAGGACATTTACCTTATCGGTTCCAGTCCAGTGAAATTGCCCCAAATACAGATAATTGTAGGATCAGACCCAGGCCATCACACCTCCAAAAGAACATTTAAAATGTCACTGCCTTGCTGAGAGTCACACGCTTCTGGGACCATAATTTTGTCACATTTACATTGAATGAACTTTCCAGTGGCATTCACTGAGCTCTACAGAAGAAATTAAAAGGGATCAGCATCAGCCACAGTGATTTGCTGGCTGAAGGCACAGTTAGTTAATTAATTTTGACACATTCACAAATACCTTTACTTTCAAAACCTACGAACTGATGAATAACAACAATAAGACTTCCATGAAGCTTGGAAAATACCTCCCAAACCTGTATTGCTTCCCACAATAAATAAACTCCCAGGGGAGTGATTTTTGCTTTGGTCTGGACAGCTGTTGACTGCAGATGTGTTTAAACCTGGGGTGAATCATGGGGGAAAATTGTTACCTCACCTTCCCATCCAACCTCCTGGATCTGCTCCACCAAGGCATCCCTCACCCAACCAAGACAACAAACATCTCTGAACATCCCAAGTTACCATCAATTATTGTCATTTTGTCTCTTGTAAGATGAAATCTGCTCTTGCAGAGCTGCAGTTTGATCTGGTGGGTGAATGGGGTCAGCACAAGAGCCAGAACTCTGTGTCTATCATTGTCCTGATGCCCTTTACAAGATTTTGTAACTCCTAACCCAAAGAGAGGTATCAAGAGGCACTCTGAAATATTTTAGTCTGGTTAACTCAGAGTATTAAAATACAAAATATAAATTTCTTTATAATGACATAGACATATATCAAAGGAAAACCTGTCTAAATAGACAAAATAGCACCAAAATGTCTTTCTTCTATGAAGTGACCACCAGCAGCTGTTGAATGGTATTAGGATTGTTCTATGATGACTTAAGTGAAAAAAAAATAATTGTGCAGTAGAAGCACAAAATCCAAAGAGATTATCTTGAAGCATCTCTCCTTGCTTATGATATGCTTTCTCCATTCAAGATAAAACCTCTTCTGCATTAGCAGATTCTGTTTGAAGAGAAGGGCTGCACAGTTTGACTTGACAAACCACTGAGAAATTAATCTGCTAAGATGTGAGAACACAGAATGCCAGGAGAGTCTGGCAGATGACACCACGCTCTTTGCAAGATGAATTCAGACAGAGACCTTCCAATCAGTCAAACCACACCAGAAATGCAGAAGGTGTTCTTAAATAAATTAACAACTTATTGAGGACTGTGGCAGATTCTTCCGCAGCTGCAAGTTTAAAATTGGAAATGCTTCTCTAGAGCACCCAGTGATATTCAAAGAGGAATTAACTTGATGAATCCCTCTAGTTTCTGTGCAATGTGATTTTGCAGGGAATCTGTAGAGGCTTCATAATCTGGAACACTCTTTAAACTTGGTGCTGGATGTCAAGTGGGTTTAGGAAGCCCCTGATAGGGAGTGTGGCTCATTCCATGGTGATGTGTTACATGCTGCTTATCCTGATACTCCTTGGAGCTGGTCTGATTAAAAACATGTCCACGCTTTCAAGCAATGGATTATATTAATATCAGAAAGAATGTCCAGAGTAGATTAATGGAAGGGCAAGAGGCTAGGAATGAGCACATGAAACAGATTCAACTTTTTAAAAGGATCCAGCTACTAAATGGCCTCTGTAGTCTTCCATAAGAAGTGTGAATACTTCAGTACAATTCAAGCTGAATTGAATAACTGTTTTCATATCCAAATTCAAATACCGTCTGTGCATATAAAACAGTTCATTTATTAGTCCAAATGTTACTGTTGTAGAGCTCTTGGAAAAATACTCCCTCTTTCTTGAGTTTGTTCTTCATAAAAAGGAAGCTTTGGAGGGCCACCTAGAGAATTAAGTAGAAACAGGGTTTCAGGTCCATATAACCTAATACCGAAATGTTATATAGATTATACAATTTACACTTAAATAATTCAATAAATGGTAGTATTGAAAAGATGGCAGAGGAGGGAGTTACAGTGGCCTCTTCTCAGAGGCAGAGAGCAGAAAAAACAGTAAAACACCTCTCAAACAGAAGCCTCCCCAAGTTTTTCCTAAACTAAAGGAAGAACTGCGATTAGACTACAAGTGAGAGGAAACTTTCCCTCCATACTCCATTTCATTAAGAGAAACAATCCAAATAATCCAATGGGCTTACACTCCCATCCAAACACTCTGACACCCCGGGTCACACAGGTTTTCCTTTGCCAAGAGCCAAGCTGGGGGTGTGTGGAGCTTTACCTTCTCGGCAGGTTGGTCCCATCCAGGAGGCAGGGCAGACGCAGCTCCCGTTGTGGGGGTCGCACCGCGATCTGCCGCCGCACTGACACCGCAGGGAGCAGTCAGGGCCATACCGGTCTGGCCTGCACCCTGCAAGGACAGGAGGGTTCAAAACAGGGGGAAAAACACTTCCTGGCAGCCTCCCTCTTCCGTGGGATCAGAAGCTACCGAGACACCTACATCTGTTCACGTTAAAACATGACATTTTGGGAAGCGCGGCAGTCGTCGGGTTTCGTCTGCCGCATGCTCTGCCCAAGCTGCAGCCCAGCTGGCCTGAAGAGGTTCCCAGAATGGAAATCATTACTGGTGTAAAAACAGGGGCTGACAGCCCAGCAGAGAGCATCTTGGGATCTGCTCAGGAAAGTTGCTGTCAGCGTCCTGGATCCACATGATCTCCTGCCCCTGTCCCTCCTGCAAGGCTGGGCTGGCAGTGCACACTGGCCAAGAGCCTTCCCTTGCAGAATGTGACATTGAAAATTAACCCAATTTATAGATTCTCTTATGTCTTGCTCCGATTGCACAATTCTGCTGCCTCCTGGAAAATTAAACTTACAAAAAATCTCACTTCCAAATGCAAATTTGTTTCATACCTAGCCTGGTAAATACTCACTGCAATTTTGTATGCATCAGAAGAGAGGCAGGAAAGGAAAGTGAGCTGCAGGTCACAAGGCAGGGTGTGAAACACACAGCAAACAATAGCCCTCTCCCCCTCACCTCACTGGAAAACCCTGTAACCAGGGAATTTGCTTTCTCCCACAAGCACCCTTGGGTAAATCAAGTCCTGCATCAGCTGCAGCCCCAGCACGTGGGAGAACTCACCCTGTGTGCTCCGAGCTTGGCCTTTTCAATTAGGAAATGTTATGAGAAAAGGTCTCCCCAAACACCTCTGGACCTGATTTTAATTTATGTAATACCACATTTTCATGTTAATAACAATGTGTATTTAAGACATCTGTTTGAAAGTCTGCAATGTTAATTTACTACAGAAAAAGAACGCCCATAAAAGTCTGTTATATTCTCTCTCTCTCTTTTTTTTTTTTTTTTAATTAACATTTTGCCTGTTTAATGGGTGCTTTACCAGAGTTCAAATTAAAATCAGGCCTTTTATCTTTATGGCTGCTGCACAGTCACAGCTGCTCACAGTTATATCACAGATGAACTGAGCCTAATTGAAAATAAAAATGCAAATAAAACCTACCCCATAACAGCTTTTCATGGACGGGGGCTACCCTAGCTGGTTTAAGAAAAATAAAAATGACTCACAGAGTTTGCAAGGAGGAAAACTTTGACTCCCATTTTTGGTGCTGAGCTTCCCCCTTGCGTTCCACTTCTGCCTAAAATTTTACTGTGTAGGTCCATGGGCACCAGGGCTGTGTGGCCAGGGAGGGTGGCTCATTTTCCCACTGGACAGTGCTGCACACTGGGGGCTTCATTTCCTGACCCCGGGACTGCACAGAGGGAATCAAATGCTTTTCTATTTTAGTTTCACAGGTTGCACTTGAGCTTGTGGCAATGACTGTGTATAAATAACAGCCTGCTTAAATCTATTTCCTGCCCCATCCTAAAACAAAAGGAGAAATTAAATTGCCCCATTGTTTCAGGGCCTCAGGAGGATTTTGGTGCCTGGTGTGAAGCTTCATAGTAGCACATGGATGCTCACTCCTTTCATCTAGTCTGTCACAGCATCAGGATCACAAATGTCTTCTTACACTCAGGTAAACCACTGCAATTCCTTTTATTCCAGTGATTGCCCTAAACCTACTCCATCACAACCATAGAATCCTGAAACAGCTTGGATTAGAAAGGACCTTTAAAATCATCTGGTTCCAATCCTGGGCACAAGACACTTGTCACCAGACCAGGTTGCTCCAAGCCCTATCCAACCTGGCCTTGAACTCTGATCAGAGTCACCACTGTGGCCAGAGACTTGCTCAGCAATCTGCCACTGCTGCCTCTCAATGCTGCACCCATCCCATCAGGGTACAGCAGTGGGGCTGGATTTCCCTACAGGAAAAATTCTCACCTATTTTTACACCCTTTTTACAGAAGAATTCTGCTGCTGTGGGCCAACACAGCCCAAGTGCCTGAGCTGCAAAGGAGGGAATCACATCTGGGTTTAAAGCTCCTGGGCTGCTGCTGCTGCAGCTCCACTGCCCTCACCTGCAGGGATCCCAACCTGCTTCCAGGGGAAGCCAACCAGAGCTGGACACACTTTTGCACTGGTCTGAAAAGGGTCACAAATATCTGTGTGACAAAACACACAGAAATTGGAGCCCTCGGTGCCCATCTGTACTTTCTGGATCTTCCCCACTACATCTGCAAAACTCCTTGGTCTATTCTTCCCCAGCCTGTGCTCCCCAAAACTCAAGGCAAATGACATTTTACAGCTGACCCATAACCAGTTTTCCTATCAGTGTATCAATTTCAATATTGATTAAATCAAGAGGTACAAGCCTGCTGATAAAGGTGTCGATAACCCCAAGGAGCAATTTGCTGCAAACAATGTGTTCTTGAACACCATCAAATGTCTGTTACAGTTATTCTGAAACCAACAGCTTTAACTATACCCAGTCCAGCCCTTAAAAATATCACCCTTACCTATATCACATTTGTCTCCAGTCTTCCCAGGTGGGCAGAGGCACTTGCCAGTCTCCGGATCACAAGGAGCATCTCCACAGTCACACTGATGCTGGCACCTCTCACCAAACCAGCCCCTGTCACAGCCTGACACCAAGAGAACCCTTTAGATGCACATCTGAATGGCAAAATGGACATTAAACCCAGAGGAGTTTTCCCAGGATGTCTCAGAGGAAAGCTCATAAACTCTCTGCTGAAGTCAGTGTAAACGCCAAGCTTAATGAAGAATCAAACACAGAGGAATTGGCACAGTATTTACATGAGCTCTCCTTCTGTTGGGGTTGTCTAATCTTACTTATCAAAGGTATCTGTAAATCTGTCTCAGAAATGTAGCTGACACTTATTTTCATTTTTAATTAGAACTCTCCATAACACTCAACAGGTCTGACATGCACCTATTTAATAATCTTATTTGGAGCTTTAGAAGCAAATTTAGAATCAGTAAAAGGGACTTATTTTTAATAAATGGCATGTGGTACTGATTGCTGCAAGACATCATGGAGACCAGGACTTTCACTGTATTAATCAGAACCAGATTAGTTAATTTATAAGGGAATGGGAACACCCAGCTGTATAACAGGAAATCTGTCCCAAATTCAATGTTTTGGGATATTCATTAAGCTCAAAATATGGAAGAAGTGGCTCCCAACAAACAAATATTTGAGTAATCATATGAGGATTTTTGAGTTCTGTTTTTGGTTTTAGTTCTTTTTTTCCTTTTTCTTTCCCATCAGAGGGGCAGCAGTACCTTTTTCACAGTGGACACCATGATAGCCCAAAGGACAAAGGCACTGTCCTGTCACTGCATCACAGCTTGCTCCATTCTCACAGGCACAGGTGTGAACACAGCCCAGCCCATAAAATCCAAGGGGGCACCCTGAAAAATTAAAGTGAAGAAGGTTCATGAAGACAATCATACACACCATTAAAATCCTCTGTATTCCCAGCTACATTCCCTGGCAGCCAACAAAAATGAGAGTTATCCTTAACTCTACCAATGCCTTGGGTTTTAAACTTGTACCACCCAGCACCAGAGACATGCAAGATCTGGAAGGAGCTGGGTGATCTGTGACACTCAAAAAACTTTAACTGAACCAGTGAGGTGTTCCTTGACTACTCTGAAGCCCCAAAACTTTTCCCAATGACCTGAGTGTCTCCACTTACTGTGCTGGCAGGAGTGGCCGTAGAAGCCCTCGGGGCAGTGGCAGCAGCCTGTGAATCTGTCACAGGTGCCATTGTGCTGGCATGGGCAGTCCAAGGAGCAGCCAGGCCCATATTTCCCTGGGAGACATTCTGCTGGCAGGACAGGGACAGGAAAACAGATCAAAAAAAAAAGCATTGACCTCACCCAGAAAAGCTCATATGTGTTAGATTGTATTACTGAGAGATGATGGCTGGAGAATAATTTGCAGACCCAGGAATATTTGTTATGAAGACACAGCTTTTCTGCATAACTATGATGCATTTACATACTTTGGTGAAAAATATTTTATATTATATAGATGTCTGAACAGCAATTTCCTCATACTTTTAACAGTCTGCCTTTTTCAATTTCTCTCTTCACAGACTCGATGCTGAATCCACACCATGTGTTGTAAAACCATGCAGTGAATGGCATAAATTATACTTTCTTTTTTTTTCTTTATCTACAGCAATATTTTCTTTTAAGCACTTAAAAAGTGTGAAAGAAAACACGAAGCTTTTCCTCTGTGTTATCATTGGAGTTCACACTATTCAAATTCCTAATAAAACCAGGAGGATCTTTCTCACACATAGCAACAGTCTTTCCATGTATAATGAGCTATCTGCTTTTACAGAACCAAACACGTCTCAAATTTCTGAAAGCCAAGTCATGCAAAAGGGACTGTGCCAATATAATTAACCTCAGCATCATCTCTGAATAAGTTAACTTCCCACTGCTGGGATAATTTGAATTTGGGCAGACAAACTCAAACGAGCGTGGCTGGCCAAATAATCAGATTCACAACTCTGCAAATGCCAGACAGGATCTTCCAGGAACAACATATCTAATCTCTATTAAAAGGATGCCTGATTAACTCTCTTTGATTTCCAGTCACAACACACTCAAATCCACACTGCTGAGGAGATCAAGACTCAATTTTCCAATAATTTCACTCTATCAAAAGATAAAATGTGAAGCTTTTTTTAGTGATACAACACACAGTCCCTTCTACAACGTGTGCATGTTTGCCCCCATGCTCCACTCCAGAGGTGTTTTACCTGTGAGATAAAACCCAAAATGCACTACTCCCTGTAGGCACAGCTGCATCACCCTGCTGAGCCTTGGCAACCCCAGGTTGGCCAGTTATTGGTTAACTGCAAATTTTTTACTGCCTTTCCACAGACAACACTCACTGTCCACTGAATCCTCACAGGATTCACACTGAGTAGCTGCACCTTTGCTTTCCTCCCTGCTCCTCCTCTGCACACAGATGCACTGTGGGGCTCTGAGTCTCCTCAGGTGCAAAGTGAAACAACTGCATCTCAGGATGCTGCTAGAAAGTGTCATTTTTATGTGACCCTTCTATATAGGACATTCCTCCGTACCAGCAGTTCTTGGTATAGATACATATGGAGTTTGAGGTGAATATTCTACAGGTGTCAGGGACAGAAGTGCTGTAAATGAGGGCCTGGGAGGGTATTGGGGAGCTTGAGCCATGGCAGTTTTGATTCAACAGTGACATTTGTCTTGAATGTGAACTCAGAACTAACTATTTATATTTCATACCAGTAAACTTATGGTTTCCTGAACATTTAAGTCCATAACTATACAGATATCTCTTACTGAGAGAGAAAAACAGGAACACAGAAATGCAGAATGATTTTTGGGAGATGGACAGGACAGTTGTAGGAAGCCTCTGGGCTGGCAGGAGGGTTTGTGGAGTAAAACCAGCTTATTCTGTTAGTGTGCTTTGTCTTGTGCAAGGGAGAGCTGTCGTGGAGAAGTAAGGGCAAGACAGCGGGACAATCTCCATTGCTTTGGACAGATATTGTCAGAACATCTGGGAAGTCAACACATGGGAAGTTCAACTCCAGTCCAGAGTCAAATGGAAGAGAAGAACACAACCCGTGAGGAGGACGACATAAGCTTCTGCTGCTCTGAAGAGCACATGGAAGAAGACAAAAAACAACATTCCTACAAATGAAAGAACACAAAAGTTGGACAGGAGAAGAAATGATGGAGTGAAGAAGAAATAAGGAGCATGCAAGGGAATTCACGAACAGGACTTGTGAGGAAACCATCTTTGAAAAAAGACCTGAAGCTCTAACTAGGGGCAGTTCTGAATCTGTCTGTCCCTGTCTGGGGGTGTCTGGGGACACTGCAAACCCCTGCATGAGTGTACAAATCCACTGCCACCAAAGCAGGACATCACCTTTGTCACAGGATCTTCCCGTCCAGCCGAGCCCGCAGGTGCAGCTGCCATCCACATGGTCACAGATGCCACCGTTCTGACAGGTACATGTCAGCTGGCAGTTGGGGCCATACTGTCCCTGGGGACACACTACAGAGAATTAACAAAGTTTGAAAAAACCCAAAAATCAGCACCCCAAGGAAAGGATGAAACTGACAGGGAATACAAACACATGCTCCCCACGTG
The DNA here is from genome assembly GCA_024500445.1 of Entomyzon cyanotis. Classification (NCBI taxonomy): domain Eukaryota; kingdom Metazoa; phylum Chordata; class Aves; order Passeriformes; family Meliphagidae; genus Entomyzon; species Entomyzon cyanotis. Next base: position 4,349,905 of record JAKEPQ010000781.1, read on the forward strand.
TATCCCAAGTGACTGACTGGTGTCTCCCGAGGGTGGTGGGAGGCTAACCCACCATTATTATCAGTTTCACCCAAATACTCTGACCCAACATATCTCCTCAGTTTCCTGGAGATCCCAGTGCCCTGGCACCGAGGGTGGCAGGAGGTGTGGGCAGGATTAGCTGGGTGATGGAGCAGGGAGGGACAGAGGCTGAGCACCCCAAACTGCAGTGTTATCAAGCCAAGCCCTGGGGAAGGTGGCTGTGAACAATGTTTGGCGCTGAGGTTTATTTGCTGGGTGTTTAAGGTGCCACCACAGGCGAGGTGACCTGGGGTCAGTCCCGCTCTGTTACCTTGCTGGCAGGCAGCTCCTGTGTGGCCTGGGGCACAGCTGCACTTGCCCGTCCGTGGGTCACACTGACCTTTGCCACAGGCACACAACTGGCCACAGTCCTTCCCATACCGGCCTTCAGGGCAAGCTGAAGGAACACAAAAATTGTTAAACACTCAAGCGAATCCAGTGCCAGTTTTTTTCATTTTTAACACAGGTACAATCTTAGGGGTAGAGCTAGCTTTGTTTGTATTCCACCTAATGCTCTTCAAAGCATCAACTCAGAAGTCAAAACCCACCCAAAGACAAGATTGCTTTATACTCTGAGACTGCTTGAGGTTATAAATATAATCCATGATTTCACACAGAATATTTACTGTCTTTCCTATCAGAAAAGTGAATGTACAACTGAAATATCAGCCGCTCATCCTTCCAGCTAAAAACACCTTTCCTTCCTTAATACTGATGCTGCCCAACACTGAAGAGAAAGCTATGGGCAACTAAACATTCCAACAGTGCCTTTTCATGAATAAGCTGAGGAGAACTTCACAGAGACCAGAAGTTTGGAAGCAGCACAGAAATTCAGCCAGACAATTTAGCTCTGAAACAGAGAAGTAACAGTAGAGTTGCCATGGAGTCTTTACCAGTTTTGCCATGACAGAACTTGATCTTTTTCCCATTTATTGAAACGAATGGCACCACAGTGTGAAGCAAAATATTGAGATAATTTCTCAACCTCTGAATTTTGGACAGGAAGAAGGAACTTGAGCAATTCACACTGAGCTGGTATTAGAAATAAATTTGGGCAAGCAGGTTGTAATCCTGGGATGAGTATCCTTGCTTCTATGCATGCAGGAGAGAGGGAAAATATTTTGCAAGAGATTTTTTTACAAAGCTGGAATCCTGATTTACAATTCAAGGAAGAGGTAGCTGGGATCTGTCTGTTTTTCTACTGACAAGCTCTTATGCAAATGATCCTCTCTGCTGTGTTTTGACAGAAGCAGAACATGAATGTTGGCTTACTTTTGCTGCAGTTGGCTCCGATGAAGCCGGGAGCGCAATCACACGTTCCCGACACGGGGTCACAGTGGCCTCTGTTCATGCATTTACAGGGATTTTGGCAGTTTGAACCATAGGTACCTTTTGGACACCCTGTTTGAAAAGGAAAAAACCACCAGAAATGAGGTTAGGTTGCTACTGGGCCTGTTGCATTTCGTGCCATGAGCACTGTTCTGGTTTCTTTTTGGACAGCTAAGGGTGGAGGAGAATTGAATAAAAGATCAGGAAAATGTGAATGCATCTGCCATGCTTAGCTTACGTCTTCAGGATGATCTTTAGAGTGATGGAGGTTGGAACTGAGGGAGAGAGCTGCACAGAGCTGCTGGGCACAGGCACCACTGAACTCTGGAAATGCAGGTTATTCTCCCAATTTTCCAGTGTACTGGAAGAAGAAGTAGCTGACGCTGGAGCAGCAAGATCACCATCCAACAATTCCACTTGTGCTACTACCTCTAAATGTCATTTCTGTGCTCGGCCTTTCCTTCCCTTCCCTGGCAAAAAGAAAGTCTATGGCTACTTTGGAAACCTGGTTGAAAATATATTTGCACACGTCTCCAAGCAACAGATCCCTTGCAATCTGTGCATAAATAACTTTGTGTTTTTTCTCTTTCCTAAAGGCACAAAAGCATGGCCTGAGTGGCTGGAGAAATCTCTGGATTTTCTGAACTATTCAATAGCAAGGGAGAGCTTATGGGGAAGCTTTGAAGGGGTGCCTCTTAAAATAAAACTGAATGTTGGCTCCTGCTCAAACCAGGATAGCAGATCATCAGGACTAAACAGATACACACTTTTATAAGACAGAGATACTCTCCCCAGCCCCTCTCAACCACGGATTCTTCTCAATGAATACTCTGTCATCAGTGCTTCCATCTGCCAGGATGCAGAACCTGTTTCATGTGCAAGCCCTGGCATCAAGGAGTGAGCCCTGCAACACCCCCTCCATTCCCACCAAGACCTGAAGTTAAGGACTCATCCAGATTCAACGATTTAATTACTCTCTGTGAATTTCTCTTTTCCTCCTCATTTTCCTTTCGGTCATCATTTGGCTTTTCTCCTTTTTTTTTAATTCTGTCTCCCACACTCCCAAAGATGCTGCTTCCCCCTGGCAAAGCTTTCAGAGTTATTCCTCAGCTCAAGGCTAGTGATAGTTGCTCTGTTACTGAAAGGGATGCAGTAATTCCCTCCTTACCAGATAATTTGCCCTTGCAGAATTTCCTGTATTTTGGTTCAAAGGGAGCAGCACACGCAGGGCAAGCTCAGCTGCTGCACTGTGCACAGGATCAAGAACAAGGCCACCTCATCTGTTAGTACTTTGCAGAAGAATTTTGAGGCAGATAACGAGGGCAATTTGCACCATGTCCCAGCATTTCAGTAGGCTCTGCCTTTGTAAAGAGGGCTATTCCTGCACCACCAGTTATCTCATAAAGACATTTTCTAATTTAACAGTTTCCTGTGCTTCTGACTTATGTGTTTTTTTTTCTGTGAACAAAAGAGTGGCAGCCAGATTTCCACCTAATTTCCCGATTTTCCTTCTGCTTTGAGTGGGTTTGTCATGACCAAGAGCTCCTAAATCTTTTCAAAGCAATTGCACACACTGAGGCTTTTCTGACCAATGCCATTAATTGCAGTGTCAAATAATCCCTTCTGACACATCCTGTCACCTACAGCTTGAAGGTGAAGCTGGTGAGATCTTTCTGGCTCTGGGTGCCCCCAGCCCAGTCACTGCCACAGAAACGTAACATTCTTTTTCTTTTAAATCATTTCACCACCACTTACTGCTTTTTACTCATTTTAGCAAGTAGATCTGCCCATCCACCAAGTTATGGTCAAGTGATGGGAACCTTATTGCTCATTTGTCTGCTTCCTCTGGACCCTGCCAAGAGACTGTTTCAGCTCCTCACTCCAAAATTTGAGAACATGAAAGCCCCGTTGCTCTTGGCTCCTGGAAATTTGACTTCCCAGCCAACTACACCTTTTATAGATACTTTCTTGAACCTTTTTGCGCTGTACTATAAATACAGCAACAGTTGCCAGAAACTGTTTCCAGCAGCATCCAACCACATGTTGACTGGACCAGAGCCCATTTGGGAGCGGCTCCCTGCGCTGGTTTTAATATTCTATCGAGAGCTTCTTCACCCTGGAGCAGCCCCAGCTTTCCCTGCAGGGAGGACAGTGAGAACTTGGAGTATTCCCACTGAAGTCACGCGAGCAATCCTTGCTTTCCAGTCAGTCCCTTCAGAATCAGCCCCACGAGCTCTCCCTCCACTGACCTAAGCCTAAAAATAATTCAGATTTAACTGTTTTCCTTCTGGTTTTTCTGTCTGTGCAATGTTAAGAGTGGCACAGGGGACAACAGGAAAAAACACCAACATAGATGAATATTTTTCTGGGAATTTCCACCATTTCATTCTTTCTCCAATAAATATCTAACAAACCTGTGTTTAAGAATTTGCTGTGCAAGACACTGTACAGTTTTGGAATCTCAAAGAACACAATGTGATGAAATCTCCTTTCTCATACTCTGTTGATTTAATTCCAACTACAGAGAAATCCACAGCAAAATCCCTTCTGAATGCTGCAAAACACAGATTTTATTTTGCAATGAATCTTTTTATATCTTTTCTATCGGATCTTCAGTGCAATTGTTAATGCTTTAAATTTTAAAATTCTGCAGTAAAATCTGAAGTATCTAAGTAACTTTCAGGGCATTTGCTGTAACTACAGAGATTTAGTGCTACACGTAGAGGTAACAACTACTGAGAAATTGCTACATAAAAGTAACAGGCTGACCATGATTAAGTCTTTTAAAATGATAATGCTGTTAAATAGTTGATCTCCACTACTGCTCTACTAGAACATTTATTATAATCGAATGTACAATGGCTCCAGATGGCTCCAGCCCTGATGTTGAAGGCCAGATTTCGATCTCACTCACTTCAAAAACTGATGCACTAAGGAGGACAGAATCAATCCTTTGTATTTTATTTATAATTTATATTTTAAAGAATAACTTGTTATGACGTGATGGCAATACAAAAGCCCACCTCTACAGTGAGTCTTTTTCCTATTTCTTCTCAAGGAATAAAACACTGGTTTAACCCTTACTAGAGCTGCTCAAGTTACAGCTGGGTTTTGTATCCAAAGTGTCACCCCAAAAAAGCAATTAAGCCAAACAGAGCTGTGCTGCATTCCCAAGAAAGGGAAATCAGCACTCACTAAAGAGAGAAAAACTGAGCAAGAAAGACAACAGTTTTTTTTTTTCCTTTTTTCTCCTCAAAATGAGACTATTACAAGCCATGGAGTAAAACCAAAATTAAAGTTGTAAATAAAAAGGTAATTAACTGTCTCCTTTACTGGCTGCTTTGGTACATGTTTCTTATCAGTTGCCACATTCCACCAGAAACAACTTTACAGATGTCCTAAAATACCGAAATGAGCCATGTGGATCTGGGAATATTTTTTATGATGGAGCATTGGGCCAGTTGGCATTTTGTCCTCTACACTAGTCACCATTTTTCAATCCAGAGTAACAGTTGGTTTAATTTGATTGTTCCTCAGAAGGCTCTGCAACTGAAAGGACTTTATGAATCACTTAGATTTATTGCCAATTTCAGCTTGTTGTTTTCTCATAACCATTTGTCCTTACTTGAGCACGCAGAGATTTCGGGAAGTATTTTGGACTTGGTGTTTGGCAAGGAGAGAGCTGCACAATATTCAGGTGTAGGTGGGACATGCAGATGCAGAAAATTGATCTTTATACTCTTTAGAATGGCATGGAAGGGGAAAGAATTTAGCTGGTAAATCTTGGGGTTTAAAAAATTAATTTAAAAGATTGAATTCATTACATTTCCAAATTAAAATTATTCATTATTTAAAAAAAATTAGAAGTTAATTCCTTGCAATAATATTGCTACATTTCTGAGTGTAAATTAACCCACTCTTATGCTTACCTCTTGCACTATAACTGATTTCTAATACTATAAGTTGGTTTTACACTATAATTAACTTCTACTTCTCTCAGTCACCACTGTACTGACACAGCCGAACCCAAAGCCCCAGCAGATGCTCTTGCAGGACTCACTCCCTGTCAGAAAGGCAGCAACCCCCAGAAATACTCACGGAGGTGGCACTGAGCCCCGTGGTAGCCCGGGCTGCAGGAGCAGTGGCCAGTGACAGGGTGGCATTGCTGGTTCTGGGCAGAGCACTGGCACACTCCGTGACAATCCTGCCCAAACGTGCCTGCTGGACAAGCTTTGGGAAGAAGAAATGTAAACCAATAAATTAAATTTGTCTTGGTAAATATAGCACTCAAACAAAGAGCGGGCTGAGATTTATTAAATAAAATCCCTGCCTACGGAATGACGCTCTCCTCCGGGACTTTGGATTTATTACATTTACTTTGGGGTTACTTGACTGCTTGATTTTGTTTTGTTCAGTCAATTTGTGCCCAACTGTCAAGGGCCAGATACAATTTTCTTGTCACTAGAAAAAAAATCATAGGGAAATGTCAGGTAAAATTGACTAAAATAACAGTATAATTCCCAAGGGAGCAGGTGTGTGGATAAAGACATTCTACCTTTTGCAGGGAGTTCTAACTTGCAAAGCTGCTGTGACATCAACATCTCTGCAGGTTTCACTCTGCCTGCTGACAGACACATTGCCTACAGGTTTTGGACCTTCCACATTTAATTCTCCTGTCTCATTTCCATTAAGCTGCCCTGGCTGTGGGTCAGCATTTAGAGTCCTTTGGTGGATGATATGGGACATGGATGTCAATCCTTTCAATTCTTATTTATTGCTGGTTTTCATTTAGCTGTAGCAGGGCTCAGGCAAAGCTTTGTGGGGAGGAACAAAGTCAGGGTGCTGCAGCTGGGGTCAGAGCAGGAGCCTGCTTCCAGAGACACTCTGGGGGAACAAACTCCTCTCTAAGGAAAGGCAGATGATATCCTTTCCATGAGCTCTGAAAGCAGGAATAGAGCAAAAAATGAGCTGCTGCTTCACTGAGAGCACAGTGTTGGCTGTGGGCAGGACTGACCTCCACTGGCACGTCCTCAGCCTGGACTGGTCCAGTTCAGCCCCTGGCTGCTCCCTGCCAGCCCAACTGGCAAACACAGAGGGCAAACCCCAGCAGCCCCAGCTGTGCCTGGCACAGAGCTCAGAGCTGGCCAAGCCACTGGGTGAGGGACAGGCAGCCCTCTGCCATCTCCTCTCCTCCCAGGTTGCTGTCTCCTTCCTCTTCAGGCACCACATCACCATGTTTTTAGTCAGGAAATCAATTTCTTGATTAACTGACCAGGGAAGTATTTGTGCTCTGATAACACACTCACCCTTCTCGCAGCCGAGGCCGGTGAGTCCCGGGGGACATCCGCAGGCTCCCGTCAGGTGGTGGCACGGCCTTCCCGCGGGACAGCGGCACCGCTGGGCACATCCCACTCCGTGGCGGCCTGGCAGGCAGGCTGCAGGGGGACAGCACCCTGTCAGGGCCAGCAGGATGGGACAAACCACCCCTCCATGGTGCACCCATCCCCGGCAGCACCGCCAGCCCCATGGAACAGCGCGGGTGGGGAAATAAATATCCAGCCACGAGCAGGAGCTGTGGGTTTGGGAGGAATGGGTACACCAACCTGAGCTGCCTCCTCACTCACGTTTGTCACAGTGCCTCCCTCGCCAGCCCCTGTGGCAGTGACATGCTCCAGTCTGGGGGTGACAGGACCAGCCGTGGGCACAGTCACAGTGCTCCTCGCAGCGCTTGCCGAAAAATCCTGGTGGGCAGGCTGGGGGCAAGCAGAGAGAGCAATGTTCCACCAGCCTCCCCTGGCCATCAGCCAGGACCCTGCTTGCCTGTGGTGATGTGTATTTAGCACGCTGTGTGGCCAGAAAATATCAGTGAAGGAGAAGATATTAAAAATATTAAAAGCATTTAACACTGCTAACGAGTCTGCACAGGGAAGTTTGCAAAGACTTAGTTCCAGCCTGGAGTACAAATCCACAAATGCACAGAGAGGATGATGCTGTTTGCCTTGACACAGCTATGCACACAAGGACAGATGTCTGAGCAGTGGCAGCTGTGCCCACAAACTGCCTCCACCTCCCAAGTCCCTGCAAAGTGACCAAAGAGAAAGGGAGGTGGCCACTGCAAAGGCTTTACAGGTCACACTGGTGGCTGAGGCTTTGTGAGTCCTCAGCGCCTCAAGAGACCTCAGAAAGCTGCTTGTGGCTTGCTAACCATGCAGCACTGCAGTGGCTGAGCTAAAAGCATGTTTTAAGTCACCTGTGTGAAAGATTTAATAAATTTCAGGGATTCAGGTGGCTCTAAGCATGCCAAACAGCTGTGTCAAACCTGGGTCATGTGCAAGATCTGTAAATCTGAACCATCAGTCCAGTTTGCTGAGCTCTCCTCAGCGACACACAGAGACTCAGCAGTAGGTGGCTGATCTGGCAGGTTCTCCTTAAAAGTCCCTCCCTTTCAAATGTTCTGCCTTGTGTGTATAAGGTAGAGAAATACTTTCCTTTTCTTAGCAGGCAGGGAACAGAAGTAGGAGGGGATAAAATGATTTGGACAAGGGTATGGCTGGGCAGAGACCTGCCTGTGGGTCTGACACAGGGTAAGAGGGCATAAATCCTGACTGGCCTAGAGAATACTGGAAAATTAGGATAGAAAATAGAAAGGAACTTTGTACAGTGGAGGCAGAACTGGCTGATGGCTCAGAGGAAGCCCTTGCAGAAGGGAACGCTCCTTACCAAGATCGCAGCGCTCCCCGGTCCAGCCGGCGTGGCACAGGCACTTCCCCGAGGGCAGCTCACACTCCCCGTGCTGGCAGCTGCAGTTCTGCTCACAGCCCTCTCCAAACTGCCCTTCCCCACACTCTGAAACGGGATGGGGGACACTGATGTGGGGCCAGGCTGGAGCAGCCCCAGGAGGAACTCCCTTATGCCTCTGCAGTAGGGTGAGCCACCTAAACTGGTCCTAAGAACCTTCAGGGAAGGAAATTTTGAAGCCTCTCTTGACAAAATTCTCTAGAAATATGTCATTTTTCTCTTTAAGGATTTCTTCTTTTCTCCTGAAATGCAGTTCATTACCTATCTTACCTGTTCCCAAGGGAGAGAGAATAGCTTATTCCTCTCCTCTACCCAGAAGGTTTCCAGCACCATGGATATGTTCAAGTGCCAATATCATGTCTCCCCTCAGTCTCCTCATCTCTGACTCAACAACCCCAACTTTCTCAACCTCTCACCACCTGGTGCTCTCCCATCCTTCTGCTTCCCCATTTTGTCCAGGCTGTCTCAAACCAGTCCCCACCACAGCTGGATTTCCTTGCAGAGTGACTGAGCCGAGGAGCTGGAGGGGTGGAGGAGGTGGTGGCACTCACCCAGCTCACAGGCTGTCCCCGTCCAGCCCGGGGGACACTGGCACTGGCCACTCACAGGGTCACAGGTGGCCTGGCCGTGGCAAAGGCAGCGCTGCAGGCAGTTTGCTCCATACCACCCTGGAGGACAGGCTGTGAAGGGAGGCAAGGAAAACATTCCATGAGGAAGTGCAGGAGAAGAAGACAGGTTAAACACAACCCTCCCCATCTTTCAGCCCTTCTTGTGCCCTGGAAGATGCTGTGGGAGGTACAAACAGCAGAAATGGGGACATGACTGATGAGAAATTACTCCAGCTGATCTGGGAACAAAGCAAGTGATGAAGTGAATTAGCTGTGACCCACCAAATAACCTTAACACTTTCTGTTTGTACCTACAAGAATCCTTTTTTCAGTTCCTTCCAGCTTTCTCAACAAAGCCCTTGATTTCCCTGTTCTCCAAAGAATTTCTTTGTACAGTCCTCTTAAAATCAAAGCTCCTTCTCTAATTGATCCTGCTGCCCATAGCTAGCTGATGACATTTCACCATTTACCTAATTTTAATTAAGCAGGTTTATTAATTCCCATCACAACCAGTTCCTATGGATAGAACCTTATTTTTTGGCACAAAACCCACACACCTCTGCCTCTTTGAGATGGTAACAGGAGCAAATCTCACTTTGGAAAAGCACAGGCACCAGACGATGGCTCCCCCAGCCTCACACAATTATCCTACCTCCTCACTTCAAAGAGAAGAGAAATCCCCAAACATGTATTCAAAGAGAAAAGGAGTGTTTGACACAGCTTTTGTAACTTTTGCCTTGGTTCTGTATTTGCAGCCTTTGGATGAAACAGAAAAATTTAGGTCATGCTACAGATATCATCAAAAACAGTTTGGTGCCTTCCCAATTTTTAAATCCTTCAGGGAAAGGCCTCTTCATATCAGGTTTTAAAAGGGGAATACATTAAATTTATATATTACTCTACCCCTGCCAGGATTGCCCTAATAATCCTCTCGGGATGCTTCAGGACAGCCACAGAGTAGAGGTGCTGACTCCAAATCCCAGCTCGCCCTGGAGCACCCACAGCAGCATTCCCAGCTCCATGGTCCTGCTGACACCCCAGGGACCTCGTGGGGAAGGCACAGAACAAGGAGCCTTCTGCAACGGGGATGGACAGACTTCTTCTAGTGCCTGGGATGCAGGGAATTAGGATGTGCAATGCAGGGGATCAGGAAGTGCAGTGCAGGGGATCAGGATGTGCAACACAAGCCACAGTGCAGCCTTTCTTTGCCAGCCTCTCCTTAAGGCTCTGTGCAGCTGGGCTTGTGTTTGAGGCACACCTATGGGTCTGACTGCCTGGCTGGAAGGCTCAATGCCTTTCACATGTTCTGGATTTAGGCTCTATCTGGAGCAGCACAAGGTAATGCCGAGGATCAGTCTGGTGCATGGGACAGTAAAGCAGGCTGTAGAGAAGAAACAGAGCTTCATTTCAGCATCATAACTGGGAGTTTTATGGACCTTTTCTCCCTTCATCAGCCGGCAAAATCAGCTCTCTTTCCAGTTTATGACTGTTTCACCCCCTCTGCCCTGTGCACACCAAGATCCTACAACACAGTCATGGATTAATTTAATGGACCAACTCACATCACTGTGGATACAAACCCAGTGACAACACAGGGCAGTGAGCTGAGAGTTAAAATACCAATGAGCTTTCCCCAAACACAGGTTTTATTTTTCCCTCCTATAATCCTCTGGCAAGGGTTTGAATTTCCAACCATACCTTCTTGGCATGTGTCTCCTTTCCAGCCTGGGCTACAAAGGCAGGTCCCAGTTACGTGGTGACAGAGAGCTCCGTTGTGACAGTGACAAGTGTTCCCACAGCCTGGCCCGTAGCTGTTCCCCTGGCAGGCTGCAATGACAGAATTCCATAAAGCCCCATCAGGAGGCATCCAAGGAGGCACTGCACAGAGCAAGCCCCAGACATAACCCAGTGCCAGGGAAAGCAGGTTGGAACTGTGCTCCAATGATGCTTTTTGCATCATAAGGGTGCCCAAGTCCATATAAAATCATAAAACCAGCAAGTTTGGAAAAGACCTTCAAGATCATCAGTCTAACCTCTGGCCTAATACCATCATGATCCTTAAACCAAATCATAAAATGCTGTGTCTACTCACTTTTTGAACTCTTCAAGAAATGGTTACTTCACCATTCCTGGAATTATATACATATATGTACACATATATATAAAACCCCACATATTAACCATGTCTGAATCTAGATAGAATAACAGAATCATTTGGGTTTGAAAAGACCTCTAAGATCATCAAGTCCAACCATTAACTCAGCACTGCCAAGTCCACCACATTATCAGCCAACATGTAAACCACAAAAGGTATTTAAAGAAAATATTCTGCAAATTAAGATCACACAAAGTGAAACTGCTCTGCAACACTCGCAGTTTAGAGACAATGTGTCTCATGAAAGCCTAACATAATAATGTGGCTTCAAAATATGTATCACAGCCCATTCTGAGGAGGATTTTATGGAGGGGCTGGATGGCTGGAGGTGATGGATCAGCTGTCATCCCCTGCTCTGCGGAATGTCTTTGTGCTAAACTAATGGTCCAGCAGAACCGCCAGCCTGACAGCCCTGGTATTTATTTGCATCCAGTAAGAGAACTGACAACTTCATTGTTTTCAATGTTCATTTTTCACAGCTGGATGCCTCTGCTCACCCAGACTCTCATTCTTTGGTCAGAGAGGGGTGATATTTTCAATGAGTTTGGTTAAGCAGCTGGCTCCCAGGTGAAAACTTAACGCAGTCATCTCGCAGGCGAACGCTCTGCTTTCAGTGCTGCTGCCCATTAAAAATGGCAGTGATAAAATTCCTGCAGTCTCCATTGCACTGGAGATTTGGATAGCTTTGAATGGTGGAAAACAGACAGTTCTGCTACCCTGTTTTCTTCAGATACCACCCAAAATAATACAAAGAGAGCTGATGGAGCTGGATTGCCTCCTTGCATGTTTTTGCTCTGCATTGCAGGAGCTCCTGTGAGAGCCTCTTATCCCTGCAGCACTTCTGGCATGCACTGGAGAGGCAGAAAAAGGCTGGATTCCTGATCCAGGAGAGTGTCCTGCACTCTCTGAACACAACATCTTCCAGGTTCACAGCCAAACAGTGAATTTTCACCCAAACTTCTATGTCCTTCAGGGTGTCAGTGAACATAGTGCAGTGGGAGAACAAGTCCCTGGGGATGGAAGGGAGGTGTGAAACCACCTTGACCTTGGAGGTGAATTGGCTGACAGTCTCTGACCCATTCTCAGCCCTTTTCTCCCCATCTGAGGGCTTCCAGCTTCCCAGCCTGGTTCTCAGACACCATTTCTCCCAGGACTTCTTTTCCACAGTGTTGGTTCTTGTCCTCGCTTGGATCCTGTCCACGTTGAAACCACAAGAAAGAGCAGGAGCTCAGTCCCATCACAGCTTAAAAGTTTGTTCTGCAAATGAAGCTTGGTTGCCAAGTGAAAAGTTCAGCACATCCTACAGAGCTCTGGCTCAGTTTTTGGGAGCAGAACTAAGTATTTCCACAATACAGACCAGAACTATAGCACAACCAAGCCAAAGGAAAAACCAGCTCATCACCAGATGCCCTGACTGGTTACCAGTGGTTTGTGTGAGGTTTTGGGAGGATGTGTACACAGCTCTTGTTAGGTTGACCAAAAAGACAATAGAGCATTTCAGTGAAAATTCTGCTAAGAAAGGAGAAATTTCCAAACAAGAAAACTTTAACTATTCTACTGGGTAGGTACAAATGGGTTTTTTTGCTTCCTGGTGGGACAATCCTGATTATCAAAGTAGTTTTCTGAAGATTAAGAAAAAAAGTGATACATTGAAGCTACTTCCTGAAGTTCCACAACAGAATGTACAAATATCCCTGGGCCTTTTCTTCTTCCTTCATGATGAGTGAAAACAGAAGACTCAATCCAAAGATTTAAATTAGTAAACTTCTTCCTGGTTCAAAACTTTCCTCTTGCTGTCTTTCCTCTGCAAGAGGAGGATTTATTTGTTTGCAGTCTTTAAAATGCCTTCTTTGCACACAGAGTAAGGAACATGTGAAACTGGAGACTTTTCTTCCAACTAGAGGTCAACAGCCATCAAAAGTGCCCAGGGGCACAGAGAAACTATGGTCTCTAATATTCCAGTAGCTTTGTTTTCGTGCAGCTCCTGTGGATTATTCTCCACAAAATGAAACTTTAGCTTTAAAAGAACAGGGAATTTGCAAAGTCAAGTGCTCACACACCATGAAATGTCAAACCCCTGTTATCAGTGCCTCTGGCAGAGCAAATTTTTCTGCAGTCATTTATTTTTCAAACCAGTGTGGTCTGTTTTTTACCACAAGGAGCCACTTCAGTGAAGATTCTGCTGAGCCCCAACAGCATGTTTAGTACTGATAGAATTAAGGCAAAATTTAGATGCTGAATTGTGTGCATCTGCTACAGACCATATGCAACATGAGCTTTTTGGAGGTTTTGGTTGGGTTTTTGTAAAGTTTGCAAACTTTGGATGAATTTGCAGTGAATCACAGAATGGTCTGGGTTGGAAGGGGCCCTAAAAATCATCAAATTCCAACCCCTCTGTCAAGATCAGGGATGACACTAAAAAATCGGGTTGTTCCTCCCATCCAACCTGTCCTTGAACACTTCCAGGGCTGGAGAATCCAGAAAGGAAAGTTACATCTCTGTCAGAAAGAAATGCCAAATGTCAGGTCCTTTCTTCTCTATCACTGAGGTATCACAACACTCAGTGAAACAGTTTATTTAAAAAATGGAAAAAAAAAAAAAACCCAACCAGGCAACATACTTTTCCTAAACCTCTTTCTTGGAAACCTAAAATACCTCAGGTGTGCACTCAAAAAAATCCCCAAATAAAATCTCCAAGCACAAACTGAAGCTGAGGCAGAGCTTGCCTGGCAGATTTCACCCCAGATTAACATAATTCATTTTCAAACAACTGAAACCCATGGTCTGGTAATGGAAAGCATTAGGCAGCTTCAACAAAAGGCATCACTGTCCGTATTGCCTGTAATTAGATAGCAGAGAATAAAATGCACTGCATGGCTGGCTTAGGATCAATTCAAATCCCATGATGCCAGAATTATTCCTCAATATCCTCCAGCACATTGCCTGCAATCTGATTACTTCCACACGAGTGCTGTCCTTGCAGCTGCTGGAACTGGCAGGTCCCAGGAACAGGCCAGGTGAATATTAAACACCCCGTGAGGATGGGGAGGGCTGAGGTGTCTCCCACCCATGGCTGCCTTGCTCTGAGCAGCTTTGGAGCAGCTGTAAAATCAAAATGAAGATCCATCCCTCAGCCAGGAGAAAAGGAGGATTCACTCTACTCTCTTAACTGACCTTTCTCTCTCTCACAGAGGTCTCAGAGGCTTTGGCATCTTCACCAGCAGGAGGAATAAATCAACCCAGCACAAAGTTCTAGTGGCTCTGGCACAAGGTAATAAATAAGGTTTTTTTTCTAATGTGAGTAGAGGGGTGTACCAGAGGCCATGGATAAGGAGATGCATTTCTTAATTGAATTTAATGAAATATGTAACAAAGCTTCCCATCCCTACTGCAGGTTAAGGAGTGGGGAAGGGGCAAGGAGACACTTGTCAAGACACTGTGGCTTGACAAGAAAAACAGGCTGTGACCATGGAGCAAACATTATACCTGGTCAGCAGCACCTTTTCTGCTCTGTGGGATGGGTAAAGAGCTCTGGTCTGCTTTTATTCTGTGGTCACTCCAATAATCTACACACAAAGGGTGTCTTACCACCAGCATCTTCAGGTGGTGGGAGGTGCAGAGCCAAGTGCTCTCATGGGAGGGCATGAGGAGGCAAAAAGGACTGGAGTGGTGGAATGTTGGGGAAAATGTCTAAAGTTGGGAAGATTCAGCAGAACTGACCCAGTTCTAAATCCAAAGAGCAGGGGATTTTGCAGGAGAAGGCTTCTCAGAAGATGGGCTGTGTTAAGTGGTGGAGGCAAATGATAGAAAAATATTATGAAGAGCAAGCACTGCCCTCGAACAGGGCTGATGATAAAATAGTGTATGGCTGGGGAACAGAATTGCCTCAATACAAGCCACATGTCTGTTTTCTAAACTAAACCACTTTTCTGTTGCAGGAAGCCATGACCTAAGGATTTAAGAAGTGTTCCCTAACAGAGTTGGCTCATTGTGAAGCTGCCCTGGAGCCCAGCTCTACACCCCAGTCCTGCAGACAGCACTCATATTTTCAAAAGGAAGCTCAGACCATGACATCATCCTAAAGGAAAACAAGAGAGTTGAGAAGCTAAAACCTGAAAATCTTAAAAATAACACTTATTTGCTAAACTTTGCAAATAAGCTCAGTGATATCCATATGTAATGCCCTGTAGCTAAAGAAAATAAACTAATTTCTCATGAAATGCAATGAAAAATTTCTCAGAATTTTATATATGTATACACACAAGCACCTTGCTACCTTAAAAACTGTGGGAAAATCCATGCTAGGAGCATCTAGGAAGTTGACATTTATTTTAAAACAAGTAACTTTTCTAATAATTAGTTAAAAAACTATTTTGTCATGCTCAAATATCAAAATAGTCCCAGCCCTGATTTTTTCACTTTGTGCATTTGCTGTCACTTTATAATTGATAATTAGAGGAAACACACCAGAAACAGATACACAACATTTAATCTCTTAATGCCACACAAAAATAAAAAAGCAGAGAGCTGTCATATGGCAGGAGACAGCTCTGCTATTTAAAACCTGATGCTTATCATGTTTGACGAGCTAAAAAATAAAAATGAGCCGATGACTTAACACAGCCACCAAAAATTGTTCCCTTTTTCGGCATCTTTGGGAAGGAGCATGACCTCTCTCAAACTGTAGCCGGGCAGGGCATGCTGCAGGATTCCCAGGGGAGGTTTGGGAGTTAATTTGGGAGTTTTTTGGGTGTACTTACGCTGCTCACAGGTGTCCCCCAGCCAGCCTGGCAGGCAGTGGCACAAGCCCAGCACGTGGTCACAGCCAGCAGCATTCTTGCACTTGCACACCTGGTGGCAGTCAATCCCAAAGAATCCATCTGGACAAGCTGGAAATGCAAAACATTCAAAACATTCCTTCTTAGCAAAGTCCCTGGTTTTTTTTTTTGGTTTTTTTTTTTGGTTTTTTTTTTTTTTTTGCGTTAACTCCATCTCATCTTTCCACAGATGCTTAAGAAGCAAAGTTGCTTCAAAGGTTAAGCCTGCCCAGTTCTGCTCCGTGCAGCTTGGAAAAATGTGACCCCTCTACACAAGCAACAGATTTCTGCACAGGAAAACATGGCTGAGAATATTGAAAAGCCATAAAACAACTGAGAGAATGGAGCTGGGTTCACAAAGCTGTTACTTGTGCCTCTGTAATGGACAGAGGAAATAATTCAACATAATGCAAGACTCCAGGGCCATCCCTGCTGACCTCCCTTCCCTTTGGAAATGCAAAACTTCTGCTCGTATTTACTGTCCTGACGCTTTTCTAAAGATTCTTTAACAGTGAACCTAAGCCACAGCAGTGCAGCTCAGTGCTGAAATGAAAAAGTGGCCAAGCGAGCAAGGAGACAAAACCAAGACAAATTAAGTGTAGGAAAACAACCCCAGGGAGCCAAAGGAGCTCAGCACCTACATCTGGGAGATGTAAGCAAGAGTAGCCCCATGGATTCAATTTTTATCTGTTCCAGTGCAGACAGCAGTGAAAATAACAGATAAAATAAAATAACAGCAGTGCTTGTCAATGGAACACATCATACCCCAAATGCTGCATTACAAGAATGCTAAGGCTGCTATGCAGAGTTTAAAAATATATTCTCTGTGTAGCCTTAATTTAACCTCTCTGAGTGTGTTTAGATTATAGAAGTGCACATATTGTGTCACACAGTACAGTGCATTATGTTACACTAAGTAATAACAAACCTATAGATATACAACTGTAGTCATTTTTTCCACAGAAACCCTCAATCAATCTCAGGAGTGATGGTGCTCAGGAAATAAGCAGCAGTTCAGTAAAACTTATCTCTCTGTCCTCCTTGTTCAATATTAAGTTATATTTAAAATCCAATCCTCACACTTCTACCATGAAATCAGAATGAGGATTACCAAGAGACAAATATCACCATATGCACTGACCAACAACCCTCCACGCTGGATTCACAGCTCTCTACCAGGTCAGAATAATGGTTTAGGTTGAAAGGGACCTTACAGATCATCTGCCATCAAGGCATGGCACAGCACAAGGACAGGCTCCTCCTGCTGAACCCTCGGTGACTTCAAAGGCTGACAAAGGTCTTTAACACAGGGACTGCACAGCCTCATCAGCTATTCCTCTACATGCTCTGTGCTCAGTTTCCCCTTTTATCTCAGCAAAACAGCAATCTTGCTGGGCCATCTGATGGTAATGATTAACTGCTGAAATCCCAAGGGAAGGGTTTGCTCTGCCCATCCTCTGGCAGTGCTGGTGCCACAGCAGTTCAGAGGCAAAAGCCAAGTTTTGTACTCCACAAGGGTGATATGTTGTTGTTATTAATGCATCAATTAATAAATATACTGCAGGAATGGTCTGAGACTCCTGCTGCCTCCAGTTAGTGGACTAATTGTCTGGCATTTTGGGATATTTGGACAAATGAACCAGTCAACTGGAGAATTCTTCAGTTGGCCTGATCCCAAAACTGGGCACTAGGCTTGGGTCATACAGCACATAGCAGGAGAGTGGGGAAGGGAATTAAACAAAATTACAGTGCAGGGAAGGCAATCACAGCCTTCAAAGGGAGAGCAGCAGATGCTCAGCACTTCACAGCATTAAACCAATTGTAACAATTGCCCTCCCAAACAGGAGTGGAGCAGCCCTGGTGCAGGGCAGGGTGTCCCAGCTCCCTCAGCACATCTGTGACAGCTGTGAGTGTGGCTGGGGAACTCAGGCACACCTGGATTCCTCTGGGTTTGCCAGTGGAAAGCTCAGGCTCCCTGCATGGCAGATTTGTACATTTAATTGGAGTAAGTGTTGATATTTTATCTATTTATCACAATAAAGATTGGATTTGGGGTCTGGCTGGCATTGTTTCATTCGGGTTTTTTTGCCTTGCACTTTTAGCTGGAATTGCATTATAAGCACAGCCCCACAGCAGTGGGTGAATACAGAAGCATCTTTTCTGGAGAAGATGATTCTTAGGCTATCTGTGCTCAAACAGGATAGAAAGGACTTCTACAAAGCCACCTCTGCTGTGATCCCTGCCTTTGCAGAGCCCAGCAATGCAGAGGCATGAACTGCTGCTTCAGTTGAGGAAAAGCCAGAACTCCCCCTGTCCCTCTTGGCTCCTTCTGCCCAAGCCCATAACATCCTCCACTCAGATATGGAAGCTGTCTCATGGCACTGCTAGCAGCATCCACAAAAAATGATTAATTTTCCTTTGGTACTGCAAAACCTTGTGAAGAAACAGACATTATTTCATCAGTGTTCCGCCTGTATCACTTGCTGCTTTCAAGAAAATTCAAAGGAAGCCTTTCCTAGATTGCTCTCACAGACTGAAATAATTTCTTTGTAGATTATTTTGTTTTCAGCCTCACTTGCAATCGTTACCTACTTTGCAACTGAAACAGTTTTGCTGCTTTTGAAACTCCTTTGAAAGAGTCACAAGATTCACAAGGTTCATTTTCACAAAGCACTGAGCAGGGCTGCAAAGACGGAGCAGGCATGTAGCACCTTCAGAAACGTCTAATTTCCTTTCAGAAAGTGTCTTGATAGCTTTATTCTTGCCCATCATTATCATACGTGGCCACAGCACAACTGCAGAGGCAGCAGCAGCACTGAGTGATGCCAGATGAAGAGCAGCTGATCAAAGGTGGCTCAGGGCAGAGCAGAACTGAGATGCTGATGGACAGACAAATGTACTTTGAAGAATGTGAGGTCTTTTGTCAGCATGCTGTGGCTCAGAGCACAGAAGTTCAGTCAGCTCCTGAATAATTCACAGCAAGGTCTCACGAAACACCAGCCCTGGAGTAAAAGTGTCTCCTGTTATGGGTGAGCTTGGAAAACTGTCCATGCTGGTGGGTGGTGGTGATGATGATGGTGATGATGATGGCATGGCTTTGGTTGTTATCTGTATCACTGACAGGTGATATCTATAAACTGAGACTTAGCAAGGACTAAGATTATATTAACAATTCTAATAAATATTAATAAGAGATTATGGAAATTCGTGGCAAATAAACTTGGAAATAGTCACTGAAGTGGTGTTTTGGAACAGGGCTGGCACATAAACCTATGGAGCCCTACTTCATACTGAGGGCAGCAAATTAATGAAAAGAAACAGCAGCATTTGCTTCTCACCAAAATGGGAAGAAATCTTCCCGAAATGAAAACCAAAAATCCAAAGGCAAATTTTGGGATTTCTGCAGCCTCAGCTTGAATCTGGATCCTGTGCTGCCACAATGCAAAATACCAAAGGCAACGACTGCAGGTTGAAACACCCTCAGTGAGCAGGCATGATATTGATTATTAATATCAATCAACATCAGATTTTGTAAGGGACTTTCTGTAAGGAACTCTTCTCCTAGGACTTTGAACTTGCAAGCTGCAAAAGTCTCTGTTCCAACATTTCTGTGACGACGGAGAAGTCCTTCCCAGCCTCAGGCTGAGGCAGCAGCAGGATGTTTGAAGTCCAAGGCAACTCTGCAGCGCCAGGGCTCAATGTGAATTTCTGCCTGCAAGGCACAGAGCCTGGCCAACGTGGGTGGATTGCCAAGAGGACGGCAAAAAGCACATTCCTGCCAGAAGGAAACCCTGCCAGTCTCCCAGTCACTCCAAACAGAAGCGCTACAGCTCCTCCGAGAGAAGGTGCCAAGAAGGTTCTACCAAGGGCAAACCACCCACATGTTTTCCTCCCTCGGCGTCTTTTGGAAGCTGCCAAACTGTTCTGGTTGAAATTTCCTAAGTTAAAAGGTAATCCAGGTCAGCTCAGAGCAAACATTCTGCCTTCTTGAGGGAAAACACGCAGAAAGTGGTGTTTGAAAAAGCACTAAATTTCACTCTCCCCTCTATAATCTTCTTTCATGAATTAAAAAAGATTAAAATGTCCAACATGACTGATTTGGAAGCTGAGAGTTGTATTTTGTTTTTTCCCATAGGCATCATCCAGTCTTCATATTCCTCACACCTACTTTGGCAAAAAATGTTTAACCTCTTTGTTCCCATTGTAATTCCTGCTGGAATGAAGAGACTTATGCAACAATACCGACAACTGACTTGTTTCTTTTCCAATAAAAACACAATAACTTAAAAAACCGTAGTGGATTTAGGAAAACAGATTTCAGCTACATTATATTAAAAGGGATGCAGTGGAGATACCATGAATTACAAGGTGCAGTTTGCAGCAGAACCTTGAAAAGAATTTTTATTTTGTACAATAGTCCGTGGTAAGAATGAGAGGGAAACAACAAGCAATATCAACTCCAGTCAGTGGGTGCTTTGCTACATTCCTGGTCAGGCTGTGCAGCACCTCCCTTCCCATGAGAGGGCAGCAGCTGCCTGCGAGTGCTGCTCCTTCATCCTTGCTGCTGAAACTGGCTGATAAAGCTGCTTTCTGTGCAAAATAGTTGTGACTTTGGTTCAAGTAAGAATCTTCAGTCACCTACACTTAACTGTCACAGTGCCTGAATGACTCTGTGCTGTTTCTGTTGTGTTTTTTATGATCTGCAAAACGATGCAGCATGACAGCAATCTCCTGCGATAATGCCACAGAGACTGACTCACCATAAATAGTGAAGGAACCCTTAGCAATCCAACCTTTCCCACACTTTACCAAATGACTAGGTAATAGAGGATGATCTGTTGGATTTATTTAATTTAAAAGTGTATCTGTTCTTAAAGAGTTCCACTGGGATGATGCCCACATCCATGTTTTTCCCTAAATCACTTCAGGGAGGCACTAGAAACAAGCAAGTGTAGGGCTGAACAAACACCTTCCTGCTCAGCACTCAAATAGTGGGACTCTGCTTAAAAAGAGTCTTCGTAAAGATGTGATATAGCAGAAGCCTTAAGCATACATCTAATTTTTGCCCAACATTTGGCACCCAGCAAGATGTTTTGCTGGGTTAGGATGGGAGTTCATATTTCGGTATCGGCTTCCAAATAAGTTCAATGGTTCATTTAGATCCAACGCTGTAAATTATAAAACCAGCTCCCTGAATTTAAAAAAAATAAAATTCTACATGAATCCAAAGGGGACCAGGGGGAGCAGCAGTACCTCTTTCACAAAAGGTTCCTGTCCAGCCTGCTGTGCAAGTGCAGGCTCCGCTGACGTGGTCACAGGCAGCTCCGTTCTGGCACTGACAGCTGGACTCACAGCTCGGGCCAAAGCTCCCCTCGGGGCACCCTGCAGCACAGGAACCACAACCAGGTGATGGTTAATGCCAGGGCAGAGCAGGGATCAATAGGGAATTTTTACATACATGGGAAATCTGACTATTTCCAAAAGAAGAATCAAGGCATAACGGCTTAAAACTAAGATTCGAGTGCTCCCCTCGAGGTGAGTTGGGCTACATTTAAGATCTATTTTAGAAATATTCCAGTGTGTTGAAAAACTAAATTCTGCACAGAAAACTAAAACCTTTCAATTGCAAACTCTGAGCCTTCACAGGTCCTGCCTGATGACACTTTGCCCATTGGTCTGGAGGTGCTTATGTGCACATCTCCTCTGGGACTTCATCAGCTGGGAGGGGAGAAGCTCCTCTATCTTCCTGCAAATCCTCTTTCCCCAGAAAGCTGGAGAAAACATGAAATGTGCTGGTTGCCTTCACAAAGCTCCAAATTGAATGCTGCACACTTTACTTTCATGCTCTGCTTTGAAAAATTCAAGTGAAAACATTACATCTGGGGGACAGATTAACAATTACATTTCCACAGCAGTTAATGTGAGGAGTTTTAAAAGATTTGCATGGTACTCGCCACCAGAAGAAAGAAAACATTTGAGAATGAAAATAATTTCTTCCAGGATTATAGGAAAATCAATTAAGAACAGGGCCAGTTGCCTAATTCACATTAGATAGTTTGGACAGGCTGAAACACAGGGATATACTTGGCTAAACACAACATTACAGGGCCTCTACTCATGGCTGAAGGTCTTGTGAACATCCCTCCAAATGAGTTATGGAGATTATTGCCAGATCTCTTCTAGAGATGTATGATTTTAGCATTTACATCAACAAAGTGATTTTCAGGCACCATGGAAAGAATTAGAGACAAGAGAACAAGGGTCCTCAAGGACAGCTCCATGTCTGGAATAGAGGGGTGGGTTTGGTGCTGTCTGCTTGGTGCTGTGGGTGGGCAGTGATTGGAGCTGGAGTGAATTCAGGTGCTCCTGCAGCTTAGGGACTCTGCCAACTGTGTGTCTTACAGAGAAATTGGGATGGGAGACAGGAGAAGAGCAAGGTGTTTTTGGTGTTTCTTTGCTTTCAAAGAGTCGAAAACTGGGACGTCGTTTAAATGTGAATATGTTAGAATCTATTTTTTTGCACTTACAGCTGAAATTCAGTCCCATTTGCATCCCCTCCTCCTCCCAAAGCTGCAGATCACTGTTTAACAAAGAATACACAGAAGCACACTTCTGCCTTAAAAGCTTGATCCTTCTCCATGTTTCCTTTTCAGCTGGAATTTCAGTCAGACAATCTGTTCAAGGGAAATGGTGTTGCAGGGCAGCAAGAGGTGTGGGTGTAGCCCTGAGCTGAGGCTTTTCAAGGTGATGGCAAAGGGTCAGAGCACTTCACAAATGATTTCACAGTCCACAGCACAGAGAATCTGCCCCTGCTTGAGCAGGCACAGGCTGCTGTGATGCGTGTCAGGATCCAGCCACCCTGCCAGAGAACCTGAGCTCCTGCCAAGGGAAGGAGCCCAACCTGCAGGGAGAGGGCAGGGATGCCTTGGGAGCAGAGGAGATATCCAGGGACAGTGAAAATTTCACCTCCAAGGCAACACAAAATTATGGGGAAAATTCTGGTTTTCATACCCTTGCACAACACACACACACACACATATATATACACGTTTTTTTATACCTATAGATACACACACACACACACACACACAAGAGGGTAAAAAGCAGACCAAATAAAACAGAAAACCCACAGAAAGAACTTCAGGGACTGCCAGATGTTTTGTCAGTTGTGATGGCTTCACTGATTCCCTTCCCATCCAAGATTACAAGCAGCTATTTGGCTACTCTCTGTCTGCAGAGATGCTATTTTGAGAGAGATCAAGAGCAGAAGAGAAGCAGAGCTGGCAGCTCCTTCTCTGGGAGTAGGTCTTCCCCACACACTGTCCTTCCATTCCCTCTGTGCCAACAGCAACAAGAGCTGCAAGATCAACTTTCCAGGCTTCCTTGTCTTAGGTGACAGTTCCAGATTAATTGTTTTGACATTTCTGTGTGACACCAGCAGTTAATCCTGCCCACGCTACTGAGACTCTGGTAGCTACATCTGTGCTACTGTAAGATTGTTAAACTAGTAGATAAAATGTTTGTTTTATTTAACAGCATCAATATAATCAATAATAATAATAATAGCAGCTTAACTATGCAACTTACTGCCACAAGATGAAGTGGATTCCAAATGCTTGCATGAAATGAAAAAGAAAATAGGAACATTAATGGGGAAAAAAAAGTCAAGTTGTATTAAATATAGAGATATTGCTTCTGTCTCTAGAAGCTCCTGAATGACAAATTGATGAAACCTGGGGAGACATATCAGGAATTATCTATGAGCCTGTTTTCATATGCTTGAAACATCTCTTGTTGACCTCAGTTAGAGATGATTGTCAAGGTGAGGGTCATGGGCCCCTGATACGACAATTGCACATTACTGTTGTTAATAAAACACATGACTCCAAAATTTCTTTGTTTTTCTTCTGTTATGTACATGTGAAGTATTTCTATATGCCTGACCTCAAATAGAGATTTATGAAGGAATAGTGCAGCCCTAAATCTGAATAAATAAAACCAATATAGAAACTTATGCCACAACCCAAACAGACATCAAACCTATCCTCCACACGAAGTCCTAACATTAAAAATAGCTGCAGGGTCCAAAACAAGCCAGAAAATACCTTTTCTGGAAATCCAATTAGGGAAAGTAACTAGGGTGAAACCTGAGAGAGCCACGCTGGGCAGAGTGCAGGCAGAACAGCCTGGGAGTGAGTGTTCCTGCAGGGAATGACCAGGACAACAGGATTTGGGTTTGGGAATGTGCCGGGGAAGGTGGGCACTTACGGAGCTGGCAGTGCTCCCCGGTGAATCCTGGCTCACAGGAGCAGGAGCCCGTGGCAGGGTCACAGCCGCCGTCGCTGCCGTCGCAGGCGCAGGAGTTCGCGCAGTCCTGGCCCCAGCGGCCACTGCTGCAGGCTGCAAGGAAAAGGGATTCACATCCAGCACCACCCCAAACCCTGCTGCACTTCTAAGTGAGACAATGCAAAATACACTGCATGCTACAGGAGGTCTGGGATAAACTCCCAGTTGCAGTCTGGGCGCAAATCATGGAAATAAAAACCATTTTTCGGCTGGGC
The DNA here is from genome assembly GCA_024500445.1 of Entomyzon cyanotis. Lineage (NCBI taxonomy): Eukaryota > Metazoa > Chordata > Aves > Passeriformes > Meliphagidae > Entomyzon > Entomyzon cyanotis. The sequence continues at coordinate 4,374,233 of JAKEPQ010000781.1, forward strand.
GTAGGCAGGTATTATCCCATCCACATAAAACCGATCATTCATAGTCAATCCATACCCATCAGTCACAAATCTGTAATTTCATGGAAATAAAATATCAGCTATTGACTCACTCAGTGAAAATCTGCATAATCAGAATGGTTAATGGGTCCAATCAGATAGATTTGGGGGCATCCTCCATGCTTTCCCCAAAATACTGGGAAATGCACCACAGACACAGAGGAATCTCACTATGTTTGTAAAAGCAGCTTACTGCTTTCACCCGAAAATCACATGGCACTGACACAATTACAACAATGCACCACAGCATCTCTTTTCTTTCGAGTAAGGATGAAGATGAAAGTGCCAATTAGGGCAACAGAAACCTGGTTTTGGAGTTGGGAAGCTGTTTAATGCCTGGTCTGCAATAGCTGGAAGAGCTGCCTTACCGAGATACCTCTGCAAAACAATTTTTCTCAGATCTTATGCTGAATAGAAATAGAAGCTTTCCTTTGTCATGGTCTCTCAATTCTCTAGACAGCCCAGGGAGTTGTGAAAAGCCATCTCAGTGTCTCTACACACTACCAACTGGTTTGAATTTTAAGATATGCATATTAGTGGAAACTTCAGATATTCCCAGAGTTTTCTTCAGTACAGAGCCTGAGAAGTCAGGTGCAAAACTTGCTGCTGTCAACGCTGCCAATTAAATGATTTTAAGTGTTTAAGACCAAGTTTAGAAAGAAGTGTGTCTTCTGTTGGCTTTTTTCAAGAGGCATCACAATGAATCAAGCAGAAGAGATGTGTCACAGGAAAAGGAAGGAATCAAGCAGGATGGCTTCACATTTATATGGTGCCATCCAAAAAGGGCAAATCTACTCTCTCACACAGTCACCAATATGGAGAGCGATGCTAAAGTCAACAGAAGGATGCTCTGCTCTTCCAGGGAACAGAATTTCTCACAGCATTCATATTCCCAAGTTAAAAAGTGACCTTTAGACACACAACTCTACACGCCACTCACTTGTTGAATAAATCTCCCCCAAACAAAATGAGAAATGGAGAATTAATCTCAAAACTAATCTGCACTGAAAATGAAAAACAAAACTGTCTGTCAGTCAAAACGCTGACGGGACAGATGGTATTGGGCAAAGGGATCCATAGTGTTGAAATAAGAGCTTATATCAATACTTTGCGCTTCATCAGCCATCTATTTCAATGCTTTGAACCTGGATAATTAAGGATTATAACCACCCAGCCTGTGCAAACCCACAAACACACCATTTCAGCAGCAGTAAGATTAGCAAAACTATATTAAAAAACTGTAATAAACGAAGAGCAAACAGAGCTGGCTCCTCCACGAGCAGTCCCTGGGAGCTGCCCTGACTTACGCTGTGTGCAGTCATGGCCAGTCCAGCCCGGGGGACACGAGCACTCGCCGGTGACATGGTGACACTGAGCACTGCTGCCACAGCTGCACAGCAGCAGGCAGCTGGCTCCGTAGTGCCCAGCAGGGCAGGCTGCAAACAGAGACACACTGTGACTTCACCTGGGTCACAGCTCAGGCACAGGCTGAGCTTCCCAAGCAGACAGCAACAGCTCATCTCCTAAAACAGGCTCTAGCTGAGGCCAGGATCAAAATGGCAATGTGGATGGAATGTCTGGGATCTGCATCCTAGGTGTCCAAGGCTCGGTCCTCGGACTTGGGAATAGCTTGAGTGACTTTGGGTACTCCTGTGCATCAGGCTGCCCCAGAGGAGGAAAAGGTGCTGAGCAAACATTCCTCAAAGGCCAGTTTGTCACTAACAAGAATGAAAAATGTGCCACCACTGAGGTCTTGCACAGGGCAGGGCTGTCCCTGAGAGCCTGTCTGTGCAGCACAACTGCCACACTCTGGCAGCCTTTTAACACCCAGAGGCTGAAGAGCAGCACACAACAACAGTTGCCTGAGTGTATTCCCATGGCCTCTGGCTGCAGGGGTAGCACTGGTGCTGCTCCTTCATCTTCTGTATTATTTAATCCTAAATTATGTACACCCAGGAGTGCTGCTGCAAACATAACTCAGGAGCGATGCCATTTGGACCAGCTGGTCACACCTCTTGCCAAACAGCCAGGATTACACCACCAGTGCTGGGGCTATTAAACACTGTATTTCTATGTACAGATTACCATAAATTAGGTCTAATGATAACATCCATTTGGGATGCAGTTTAGCTGATCGTGTGCTTTTGTCTGCAATCTCCCTCCCACAAATAATGTCAAATCCAATCTGGGGAATTCCTGGAGATGAAGGGCACTTAATCTTGGATCACCATGTTTTATCTCACGAAAAAGTAAGGCAGACATCAAACCACAGCCTGGCTTTTCAATCTGACTTTCTCTTCATAGGGAGGGCTGTTGCAGAGACTTACTGGCAGAGCAGGATGGCCCAGTGTAGCCAGGGGGACAGTCACAGGCTCCAGTTTCCCTGTTGCACTGTCCCCCATTGGCACAGGGCTCGCAGGAGTTCTGGCAGTCTGGTCCCCACTGGCCATCAGGGCAATCTGGAGAAGAAGCACATCAGGTGTAACCAGTGCTATTTTCTATTTCAAGACAGTTACAGATTTGTGCTGTTACCCTGAAGAATTTAAAAATAATAGTAAAACTGAGCTGGATTGTTACATTATCTCTACAGACCGACAGCCCTGCCAGCAAACTGCAGCACACAGGAACACAGCTGAAGAGACACCCAAGGCTCTCTCCCAATTTCCATCACAATTTGTCTGTTTGTTGGTTTGGGAAACAGCAAAATTCCACTTTTTTTTCACATCTTCCAAAGCCAGGCACTCACTATCCTGGTCCAACACCTCACACACCTTGCTCACACATAGCACCAGTCTTCCCAGCTGGGCAAACACACTGCCCTGTCTTGGGATCACATGGAGCTCCTCCACAGCTGCACCTCTGCCTGCAGCCCATCCCAAAGCTGCCAGGCTGACAAGCTGGACAAAAAACCCCAAAGTCATGGTTAGAAGCATTTTGAAGACACTAAGAGGCACCATGACCACCAATTTTCGACTGAGTTGTGCTGGTAGAAGTGATCAATGTTAGCATTAGTGTCGCAGCAACTGTTGGTCTGTAACTAACTCCAACAGTGCCCTGGAAAATCTGTGCCTGAAGCTTTAAAAGCAACTATTGTTCCCTGGACAAATGTTAGTTTGGGTAACAGCCTCAGCCTTGTGCCTCGACCTTTGCAAGCAGAGAGAGAGGGAGAGATGGCATTTGCCAGGCTCCAAACACCAGCTTGGTTTCAGTGGGGAACTGCCAACTCATATCAACAACAAATGTGCCCTTTTATTTGCAACTCCTATATCTGAACCTAAGTTTCCTGAACAAGCTTTCCCATCCAAAGTGTACCTCCCAGGGAAACGTGCAGTGAGTACCTACACAAATGGCATTTTTCTCCATGAAAGCCAGGTGGACACGGATGTTTGCAGGCTCCTGTCTCAGGATCACACAGAACATCAGGAGGGCAGCTGCACCTTAGCTTGCAACCAGCCCCATAAAACCCTGGTGTGCACTCTGGAAATGGAAGCAGACACAAAACACATATAAGAAAAAGGAAGAGTTCAGAGAAATGAACCAAAATCAGAAAATAATTTAGCAGAAACTGGAAGAAAATATATTATGATGTACATTTCAGAGGCATTGTTAACAAAATGTAAATACTTAATAAATGCTTACATTTCAAAGAGGTTACTGCTTAAATATAACCCAGAAACAGAGTGGCAGGATGCTCAAGGATTTATTCAATTAGATACTTGAGGATATATTCAATAAATACATTACAGAATTCTCTTCTCGTATGTCTGTAAGTTCTGCTGCTCTCTGCCTTGGTGCAAAGGCAGTGATGGGCAAGGGATGCTCCCTGCCACAACTGAGCCCATCACCAAGAATGATAAAAATATCAAATATTGTCACTATTGTTCTCCACCAAACCCATCAGAACTACTGCCATAAATCCAACACATTCCTGCCTACCCAGAGAAAAATCTGAAGGGAGAATCTTTGTAGTGTTACTCCACTGCTGTCTGGAAAGGGCTACTGAGACATGCAAACATGAATGTGGGATACAATTCTCTTTGAACTAACCCCAAAAACTACAAAGAATAAGTTGAATTCAAAGAGCTGCAAATCTGAAGGCAAAGCAGCATTACTGAACCTGTTTACAAATCACCCTGCTGCCATAAAACAGAGATTTTGCCACTTACTTACTGTCTGTGTGGAAAAAGCAGGGAACAAAAATGAAAATTCACACAAAATTAATTTTTCAGGGTTGTATTGGAATTTGGATTCTGGATTTCTGTTGTCATTTGATCATAAAACTCCTGCATTCTTAAGCTCTATGCCCCTCGATGTCCCTGCAACCCTCTGCTAGCAGGGTTAAAACCCCACAAAATCATTAGTAGGATGTGAATATACGAGGCAGCAGCAGCCAAACAAAACAGATGGGTGGAAGAATAAGAAATTACTCAGACATAGAACTAAACAGATGTGGAGAACGTGGTTTTGTGATACCTTTCTGACACTTTCTGCCGTGGTACCCAGGCCTGCAGGTGCAGGAGCCGTTCCTGGGGCTGCACTCCAGCGTGTGCTCCTTCACGCACTGACACTCCTCCGAGCAGCCTGCGCCAAACACCCACCTGGGACAGGCTGCAGCCAGGGAAAAGGAAATATTAGCTCTGGAATTATGCAGGAGCTGGGTGAAATTGCACACTGCTGCAGAATGCAACTGCAGCAAGAAGCAAAACCTTCGTTTCACTTTGAAACATCCCCCATTCCCATGGTGGTGCCTGGTCGTGTGTGGGTGGGGAAAAGAAGAGTTTGCATGACTCCTGTGTTAGGTCATTCACTTCATGTCAAGCAATACGTGGTGAATGCAAGAACCAGAAACATTTCAAAGCAAACTCTGCTAATTTTCTGAATGAAAAAATATTTGGATGCGCTCCAAGGCAAGAGCTTTCATAATAAAACCCCAAACAAAACAAAACACAAAAGACTTTGAATCCTGTACAGATTTCACAAACAAAACCTGTAAGTACAAAGAAACTCGATAATCTATTTTGCAAAGTTTTTGTTTTAATTCTTTTCATTCCATTCGATGTCTGATCCTCATCCTGCCCCAGCCAGCCCTGCTCCTCAGCTCCCACTCCAACCTCATCAGCACCCACTAATCAACTCCAACCAGACTCTAACCTAAGGAATAATCTTAATGTTAACCTGCCCACCCCACCCCAACCCCACCTACAGTCCTCACCTTTGAGCATCAGTAAATCTCAGTCCTTGTGGCAAAGATTAATCACTAGAGGGAAAGATTAATGAAGCTTCTGGGGCTTCCTGGCACAAATCAAAAGTCCTCTCCTCCTGCTACTCCCAGGCCACTGCAGAACCCAAAATCTTGCTCATTTTGTCATAAAATGGTTTGGGCTGGAAGGGACCTTAGAGATCATCTCATCCAACCCTCCTGCCATGGGCAGGAACACCTTCCACCACCCCAGGTTGCTCCAAGCCCTGTCCAACCTGGCCTTGGACACTTCCAGGGATCCAGGGGCAGTGTCTGGGTTGCAATATAGATGTATTTAAGTATTCTATTACCACCAGCTGTGGGCCGTTAGCTGCTATCACCTGCTAATGACCCACTCCGGATGACCGGCAATGGGCCATCCGTTAGCTGTTATCAGCTGCTAATGACCCACCCGGATGACAGGCAATGGGCCATCAGGGACCCACCGTGTGACTCATGGACTTATCTCATCCCATTGTGGGATGCTCTGCCCAGGAGGGAGGAGCCAGGTGTTCCCACCTGGATATAACCTGGCCTTGGAACTGCCTGAGCTAGCCCTGTCTACTGGGTTCCCAGAGGACAAGAGCTACCACCGGATCTTCAGCTGGAGACTAGACCTTCACAGGATCACCGCTTCAACTGGACTACTTCAGTTGGACTGCTACTACCACCCCAACAGGGTGTTAGGTTGTATCTGACTTTGTCAGTCCTTTTCTTGTATTATTTCACTTATTTTTAATTTCAATCTTGACTTGTGATCTCCCACTGGTTTGTTTTCAAACCAACACAGGCAGCCACAGCTTCTCTGGGCACCCTGTGCCAGGGCCTCCCCACCCTCACAGCAAAGAACTTCAACATCTCAGCTAAATCCTCTTTTAATATATCTGTTTCTCCTTGTCCTGCGTAAAAAGTCACCCCCATTTTGCCATCCCCTTTCACACGATGTGGACTGTTTCCAGCCTGTCCCTGATGTTGTGCACACACCAACCACACCCGAGAAGCGCTGGGCACTCACTGAGGTGGCAGAAGCGGCCGTAGAGCCCCGGGTCACACAGGCAGGCTCCATACAGCCGGTGGCAGTGGCCCTTGTTGGCACAGTTGCATGGCTTGTTGCAGTTCTTCCCAAAGAAACCTTTCGGGCAACCTGTGGAGTGCACAGAGAGAGGCATCAGCTGCTGCTGGTCAAAGCCCAACTCCAGAGGGGTTTGTGGCTGAGCTGGGGCTCTGCACAGCCTCACCAGCCATTGCTTGTTCTCACGCTCTGTTTTGCTCGTTATTTACAATAAAGGAGAAGGGTGAGCAGAGGGGAGGCAGAGGCAGGGATGAAGCCATACCATCCTCGCAGAGCCGGCCCAGCACGCCGGGCGGGCAGTGGCACTGCCCTGTGCCAGGGTCACACGAGCCTCCATTCTGGCACCTGCAGACACCAGCACAGCCTCGGCCAAACGTCCCGGGGGGACAGCCTGTGGAGAGAGCAGGCAGGGTGAACACACCAGGAAATCCTTCCCCTCTGCTGGGAAGGAGGCAAAACAAGGCTGTGGTCATCGAGAAGGGCAGCAAGGCTGGGGAAGGGTCTGGGACAAGTCCTGTGAGGAGGGGCTGAGGGAGCTGGGGTGTCCAGTCTGGAGAAGAGGAGGCTCAGGGGAGAGGTTATTACTCTACAACTCCCTGACAGGAGGCTGTAGCCAGGTGGGGTTGGTCTCTTCCCCCAGGGAACCAACAACAGGACAAGAGGACACAGCCTTAAGATGCCAGAGGTGGCTAAGGTTGGACACCAGGAGGAATTTCTTCACAGAAAGGGTAATTTGGTACCAGAAGGGGAGGTGGTGGAGTCACTGTCCCTGGAGGTGTTTAAGAAAGACTGGATGTGGCACTTAGTGCCACTGTCCGGCTGAGAAGGTGCTGTTGGCTCATAGGTTGGACTTGATCTCAAAGGTCTTTTACAGACCAATTGATCCTGTGATGCTGTGAAAATTGAGCAAGGAGAGAGTTCTTTTAGTCGAGTAGGCTCTAAACAAAGTTGTATTCCTCTATAAGGCAATATAGAAATATTTGTATTTCAAAGGACACCTGAATTAACCAAACTTTGGGAAATACTGTCATGTATCGAACTCTCCCCACAAAGCATGGGCTCAAAAACCATTGCCTGTCAAACCCAAAGCTTAAACGTCAGAACATAGCTTCGAATATCTTCAACATTCTTCTTTCTCTCCCAAATACTATTATGAAAATAATGCTGTGTTTTTTCAAATGTAGTTTCTGAAATTCCCCAGGTGATCACGGCAGCAATGGATCCACAACAGCAAAAACAAACTGTGAGATGAAGCCTCGCTCTGCTGTTTGCAGCCTGAGCTGGCTGAGTGAATACAGCTGCTGGAGTCATCTGACTTCACTGACATTTTATCAATGTACATTAAGAAAGTTGACATTTCACATCAATTTCCATTCGGCTTCTTTGGTGCATTATTAGAGAAATTTAGTCCCAGTTTTCTCCACTGTTTTAGCTTCCCCTAAACCCACTTACCCTAAACTCATGAATTGTGCTGTATGTTAAAAAAGCAAGAGGAAAGAGTGAAAGCAATCACATGTGACTAATTAATAGAGATTAGATATTGCATTTATCACTGTCCATGCTGACTTCATCAGACAGCAGGTTTGGCTCAATTACACAGTCCTATTAAAGGTCCCGAAATTCCAGAGGTGAATTCCATTAGATTAGATGCATGGATTATCTACTGCAAATACACATCAGAAATATTGGTTTTTTATGAAATGAACTACAGAATTTGGATATCCCCTTGAAATTTTTATAATCTATCCTGAACCACCTCAGCACCAGGAACAGAAGGAAGAATATCCTAACTTGGTAGCCTGAACTGTCTTAGACAAACTGGAAATTATCATTTTAATCCTCCCCATTCCCATTCTTTTAGCTGTCCCCAGTGTTTACAAACCAAACCCACCATCAGTCTCCCAAAATAACCATGGGCAGACTGTTGGTTTCAATCACTTCAATTTTTCTGTATTTCTCTCCGCGTGATGACGTCTCCTAAACAATCTTGATGGCAATTAACCTGAAGATTGCTGTCTACTCATGTCAAGTAATAAATTTTCATCGACTCTTTGTCTCACCAGTGACAGCAAAGACTTTCTGAGAATGATGGGCCATCATGTCACACACCACAGAATGGAGGGACCCATCTCAGAGGAAATCTGCTGTATGATGTCTCAGACAAGCAGCAGACAAGTTTTGCCAAACTGCAGATGAAGAACAGCACATCAAGAAATTTCTCTTTCCAATGGATTTTGACACATCCTTCTGAATCAGAAAGATCTTCTGCCAGGAAATAGGAGTAAGGAGAGTGAAAAGCTATTATAAAGGGCACTGAATTGGCAACAGAATTCTGAAAAATACCATTTCCAATATGAAAAATTAACTGTTCCAAGAAAGTGGTGCTAATAATAAAAAGAATGAGAAGGAAAAAAAATGGAAAACGTAAGAAAAAAATTAAGAAGGAAGTATTGGGATGCTACAACAGAAAAAGTCCAGTTTAGTGTACATGTCCACCCAGGTTGTCACACCAACTGCTGGGACAGACTTCTGGATGTCACCGAGAAAAGTTGTGGAATGAAGCATGGCCGGCAAACTTTGGCAGCTTTTAGCATTGCATTGGAGTGAACAGGAATGAACAACAACCCAATATTTAGGAAGGGATAATTCTGTCCTGACCTGCCCTGGGGCACAGGGACCTCTGTGTACCATGGCATCACCTACAGCTCCTGTTGAATGCGCCCCAGCACAATCAATTGGATTCTGAGACAGCTGTTCTCCTTGAGGAGCTCCACAGATGAGAAGCCCAGGAGGTTCCACCCCTTGCCCAGGTGCAGAGCCCCTGCAGCAGGATCACCCCTGTACTCACTCTGGTTGCAGGTGAGCCCAGCCCAGCCGGGCGGGCAGACGCAGCCGCTGCGCTCGCTGTTGCAGTGACCGCCGTGCAGGCAATCCTCACAGCTCAGGCTGCAGTCCTGGCCAAACGTGTCCCCCAGGCACACTGACAGGGAAAAACACACTCAGCCTGACAAAAACGTTTCCACGAGCTCTTACCTATTGTTGGGTTGCAAACAGTGCTGGTTTGGCACAAAAGGCACAGTGAAATGGACATTCCTGAATTTCCCTCTTCACAGCTTTGACTCCAAGTAAAAGGAAAGCTGAGAATTCAGCTGGAATTTACTCCCCTAAATGCTGTCATTCTCCAGCAAAGAGCACTTCAAGCTACTTTTTAAAAGCAAGTGTTTTGCCCTCAGAAAAAGTGAATTTGCACCTAATGCTTGATACCATATGAAATTAGAAATATTTATTGGGACTTGCCTTCTCTCCTTGCTAGGCTATCCCTGTTGTTTTATTGCAGTAAGTGGATGTGGTGCTACTTAAACATGGTTCATTGGTATTTTTAACCACATGATTTGAGTGTTATCCTACCAAAACAAAGCAAAATACATGTTTATCCCTTTGTTTTTTTCTTCATGGATATGAAGAGTTTTAGATAGGAAACCTTACAAGAAAATGCATTTTTTCCCTCTCTTGCCCACTCTCCTTTTGTCCCTTGCACCCTCATGTTCTCTTTGTGGGGTCTATTGAGGCAGGCATGGAAAATAAATGTGACTGTCTGATAAAATACTTCAGTGGCACTGAAGATCCCATCCACACAGTTTAGAGCCCTCGAGGCTTTATGGCTGTGGCTGGAGGCTTTTTGGAAGGGGATTTTGAACAGCACCTGAGAGTGAGCTGGCAGCTTATTTCAGCCTACAGTAAGTCACAGGCTGGCTGTTTTTCACCAACAATTTTTCCTGTGAGGCTAGATTTCCTCCAGGTCTGAGCACCCAACTGTTCCCTTTCTGTAGCTGAACAAATGCCCAAGCTTTCAGGGACACTGAGAATGGCAGTGTTCACACTTGGAACAGGGTACAAATTCATAACTCAGGAGAAGAATACAGAGTACCATTAAAAATATCATGCTTTCACATTAAAAAGTTGTTCAAGCTATAGAAAATACTTAATTACTTGCACCAGCTTACTGCTAAAGCAGGCTTTTTTATAATATAGATAGCATAACAAAAATGTCTGAAAGTATAAGCAATAAATTTCTATTGGGAGGCAAACCAACTTACAAAAGCATTTAAAGTTCCTTTTCTCCATCACTTTTTCCTACAAACCACTGCATGCTGCAAAGCCTGAGCTTTAGAAAAAGTGCAGCTGCTCAGCTATGACTGATAACACCCGAATTTGTGTGGCTAAATATAAATAAAACATGCAAAAAGTGGTCAATAAATATTTGATTGTGGTTTCTAGGCCTGATAATTTTGCCTGTGGTTATCTCATTTATCAGTTTCCCAGTTGGTTATCAGTGTCGTTGAGTCCAGCTGGATGCTGTGTGATTTGGGAGGGTCTTAACAGTTTAGTTCATAAAAATAAGTTAATTTTTTATTAAAGTCAAGGCCAGCTCCTGATTTTTGCCCGTAGGGCACAGTCCTCGGATGGGTAATTAGAGTTTATATAAAAATCACAGGACACACATAGGAAAAACAAGAAATCCTCCCTGGTGACCCACGAGCACTCAGCACAAAGCAAGCACAGGGTTTCACCTCATAAAACTCTTTCAGTTGTGAAGTTTCCACCTTTGGGTGGAATGACTGAATCATGCATAGCCCAGGTAGGTGCAAAGCTGCTCTGCACCCCTTTCTGTGCTGTTTGCCACCTCTGGAGCTGAGCAATACATGGATGGGTTGGTGGTGGATATATATATATATATATATATATATATATATATACACACACACATATACATGGATTGATTGTTGCTTTTTCTGAAGAACACGCACAGAGCATCAAGGGAAACCCAATCTTCAGAGGATTGTTTTTTCCACAAACAAAATGCAAATATCTTCAACAAAAAGCCTCCAGTTGTTATAAAAGGGTTTGTAAACACAGATTCATGCTCCCAGCTCCAGGAGAAAGGGAGGGTTTCCCAAGGGATTCAGTGCACTGCAGTAACCCAGGGATGATGAGATCCCTCTGGCTGCTGCCCCTGGGGCTCTGTAGTTGCCCTTTTTCCCAGCAGCCTCCCAGCCACTGCCTGCTGTGCTGCTCACTTTTCCCCTGCATCCCTCTGCATCCCTCCCATCCCTCCAACCTGTCCCATTTGGGATGGGGCACATGGCAATGGCTCATCCCTGCTGGCATGGAGATGGGCAGAAAGCAGGATTAATGTTCATCCCTCCTGCTGACCCTTGAGTCCAGCCAGCCCAGCCAGCCCAGCCCCAAATCCTCTTCCCAAGACGATGCCCCCAGTTTGCCATGCTGGCCCTGCAGGTCACTCACCGACCCTGTGCACCAGGGTGAGCTCTCCTCGGGGGTCTCCATCCTCGGCCACAGCCCCCAGGGCATAGTGGAGCAGCTGGGGAGGCCCTTGGAATCTCAGCCCCGGGGCGCCAGGGAACCCTGCTGCCTCCTCTGCATCAGCCTCCTCTGCACCTAGGGCTGGCAGGAACACAGCAGCACCTCAGCCTTCCTCCACATTTACACCTTTTTTTACTAGTACGATGCCATTCCATTTTCCAGTCACACCTCTGCCCAGCAGCCCCAGCCCAGGCATTTCCTCATCTGTGCTTACAGAGTTTCTGCTATCCAAAAAGAAAAAGAGAAAAAAGAGGAAAACTCCCCCATCTTTTTATTTCGTTCTGGAAAAAAAAATCTGCTCCTGGAGAATCAAAATTAAATGAGGAGATTCATTTTCCTCACTTGAAGTTTGAGATTATTTTTAGTTAATGAAGGTCATTACTCTTGCTCGTTTTGGAGATGACAAATAGAAAGTGAGGCCGGCTGTGCAATTTATTTTCAGAAACATTAAAATTTGAGCCTTAAAATGATGGGAAATCAGTTGGCTTTCTTTTTGGTGTTGGTTAGAATATCAAACTCGCGCTTAAGGTTTAGCAGGTGCTAAACTTGGTTATAAAATTGAGTTGCTCTGCTAAACTCTGGACTGGTTACACTGGCAGAAATCCAGAATAATGTCACTGACTAATGGAAAACTTGCCATGGTTGATCAAAGCAAAATCTGGCTACCTTTTTTTTTTCCACAGGATGTTAAACTTCATCAAATAGTGCAAGAAATGTGTCAAAATAGTATTTATTTCTAAACCAGGAGCTTTAGGTTTTCAAACATGTCCAGGGGATTTAAGTGTTCATCTCCCATTAATCTTTGGCAAAACCCATTACTGGAGGATGAACTTGGATCCACGCACTGCACGTAGCTCTACCCTGGCCACATTCAGAGATGGCTCAAGCTGGGCTCCCAAAATCCCAGGATCTGTGAAAATCCCAGGATCTGTGAAAATCCCAGCTCCAAAATCACTTTTTAAATCAGTGGGAAATGCTTAATGGCTCTCAAGTTGTAAGAATAACTCACCCACGCAGGCCCATCTGTTCTCCCCAAGCCTGTAACCCTCCTTACAGGCACACTCGTAGGACCCCAGGGAATTCACACAGAAATGGTCACAGTTGCCATTCTCCAGACGACATTCATCCACATCTGGAAAATCCAGACATAAATGGTGATTAGGAGCAAGTGCCTCTGCTTGGAGAGCCCATGCTGTGCCTGGCTGCAGCTGACAAATTATGCTATACATAAGAAAACACAATTTTTCTTACACATTTTGGGACTCTCCATTTCTCACTGGTATTGGAGGTATGAAAACATAGCAGGGCAACAGGGGAGCAGATTATTTCACTGATGTTTTTGTCTCAAGTGAAAACAGATGCTTTAAGCTGTTAAGCTCAGTTGATCCTCCAGTTATTTTGAGGGCTCTTCTTTTGTGGAAGGAGTGTTTAACACACATCAATATACAGTGTCCATGGAGAAAGGAAGAAAAGTTCCTCTCTGCTGGCTCAGCTCCCACTTCCCCATACTGGATGCTGGGTTATATTTGCATTCCAGCCTCACAAAGTGTTAATTACACATTTGTAAAACCTTATCAGCAAAGCTGGCATAGGGTCAGTGACTCTCTGAGAGGGCAGTGCCCACAAAGCCCAGCCAAGGGCTTCAACAGCATTTCTTCCACCCTGGGCTGTGATTAGTTAGACAGAGCCACTGGTACCAAAGGACTTTTGACAAGGGCATGGAATGACTTAGGACAAGTGGGAATAGCTTTGAACTAACAGAGGACAGGTTTAGATTGGATACTGGGAAAAAATTCTTCCCTGTGAGGGTGGTGAGGTCCTGGCTGCCAAGAGAAGCTGTGGCTGCCCCTGGATCCCTGGAAGTGCCCAAAGCCAGGTTGGACAGGGCTTGGAGCACCCTGGGATAGTGGAAGATGTCCCTGCCCATGGCAGGGGTGGAATGAGATGATCTCCAAGGTCCCTCCCAGCCCAGCCCAGCCCAACTCAGCCTCACCGTCGCAGGAGCAGCCGTCGGCGCTGAGCTGGAACCCTGCCTTGCAGGCACACTCATAGCCTCCTGCATAGTTGATGCAGAACTGGGAGCAGCAGGACTCTCCAGTCTCACACTCGTCCACATCTGCAAGGAAAGGGCAGCAGGTTCAGACACAGCCTGAGGTGCTGCCACAGCTCTGCTCAGAGCTATTGTGCCTCAGCACTCGCTGCTTTGCACCTTCCTCTTCCTTCAGCCCCACAAACCCAGTCTGAATCCTGAATCCTGACAGCAGCTGACTTCTACCTTCTGCCACAGCAGCCAGGACTCTCCATGTCTCCGGAGAGACATCTCCTCCACAAGTCTGAGCTGCCAGGAGGGGATTTACAAAACACCAGCTGGTCTCACTGGTAACCAGGGACAGAACCTGAGGGAAAGGCTGGAGCTGTGTCAGGGAGGTTTAGGTTGGATATCAGGAAAAGTTTCTTCCCCCAGAGGGTGTTGGGCACTGCCCAGGCTCCCCAGGGAATGGGCACAGCCCTGAAGCTGCCAGAGCTCCAGGAGCCTGTGGACAATGCTGACATGGCTGCACAGGGTGGGATTGTTGGGGTGTCTGTGCAGCACCAGGAGCTGGACTGGATGATCCATGTGTGTCTCTTCCAATTCAGGATATTCTATGGTTCTATGAAAACAGAAAACTAGGAGCCACCAGCCCTCAAAAATGTTCTGTTTAACAGTAACCTACGTTTGACCATTTAGACTTCCTCACATTTAACCTTATTCAATGCAAACTAACAATGCTCTGATCCAACAAGGCATTTTCTGGACTGCAGCAGCCTGGCAGGTGCAACTGTAGTTTTTGATAACTGATTTCCTGTTGCCTCCTCCTGCTCTGTGTCCATTCAGAAATGGGTATCATTGACACCACTGTTCTGGAGATTAGATAGGAGAGCTGAGCTGTTATCTGTGCACTGCAGGCTCCTGGCTGCTGTCAGGCTGCTGAGCAGGTCAGTGGCCATCCAAGGGCCACCTTGTCAATGCTGAGTCTGCAAAACACTTCTGAACGTGGCCTGGCTGAGCAGCTGCAGATGGGGAAGGTCAGTGTCTCAATTAACCTTGGAAGGAGCACCAACTTTATGAGGAAACAGGGACAGGAGGAAGAAAATGTAATTAATCAATCGAGGTGAGGAGGTCAGTGTGAAAATGATTAATGCAGGTTATTTGAAGGCAGTGTTTTCCAGAAATGTCACAAGCTGAGCTCCTCTGCAGCACATCAGGTGATGCTGAGCTCTGGGTTCCAGCAAGAGCCCCTTGTTTGTGTAAGAATGCAAAACGTGCATCCAACAAAAAGCAGATTTTTGCTGTTAAGAGCAACTTTTCGTGTCCTCAGCCTTCCTCTGTGCTCTTGCCCTTCCCTTGCTGTGTCTGGAGCAACTGCTTCCCTCTGCAATCCCCACCAGCAGGTCACTGAGCTGGGGTGTGGGCAGGAGGCTGCCTTGGCTCCTGTCAGCTGTTCCAACAAGACTGTGTAACCCACCCACCCCTGCGAGGCTCTGGCTCCAAATCTGCCTCCCAGACTTTTTTTTGTTTTGCTTTTCAAGCTCCATCACCATCTGCCCTTGCAGCCCTCAGTGCTTCCCTGCTCCTCCTCTCTCCTGCACTTGGCTTTTCTTCCTTGCAAGACTCATTTTGTCTGTAATGCCTCTCACACTCGTCAGTGCTCCCACTCTCTACCTCTTCTCATCATATCTCACGACGCTGCTTTGTGATGCCTGTTCCTTTTTCCATCCCCCTTCTCTTCCTGGCTATTCTTAAAAATTGTAATGGCATAGTGACAGCAAGCCCAAAGCAGAGTGAGACACAGTTTGCATGGCAAAAGCCATAAACAAAACAAAAAAAAACCCCAAAACCAAACACACAAAAAAATCTCATAGTAGAATTGCTTAACACATGAATGAAAGCTCTTCACTCAAAATAAACCCAAATCTAACTCTGTTGCTTTCACCTCCCAAGTGAGACTTCTCACAGGCAGAAGTGTAACCTCATCACTGAGCAAATCTGATGGAAACACAGCAGACTCTGTAACACGAAGTGGAGTTTGTGCACGAAGCACTTCAGAGCAGTTGTGCTGCTGCTCCCAGCCACAGCCAAGCTCTTCCCAGCCACCAGCTGAGAAGGGAAGGGAAACAAAGCCAGGCCTGGCATGCTTGGTCTGCCCACAGTGAGACACGGCCATGGTACCAGGTGATACACCAGTGTCATCCTACCCTCCCTCCCCTCTCAGTGACATCCCAGCATCACCCAGAGCAAGGCAAGCTGGAGCAGCGCTGAGGGAGCGCCAGGGGACAGAGTTAATTAACACCTGCAGAAGGAGGGAAGGCACGGGGAGGCATTTCCCTGAGCTCCAGCTGTCTGCAGGCTCCCTGTCCCCAGCAGGGTTACCTGAGCAGGTTTTGCCGTCCCCAGCGAGGCGGTGGCCGCGGCTGCAGGAGCAGCGAGGTCCCAACGCCGTGTGCTCGCAGCGCTGGGAGCAGCCGCCGTTCCCATCCCGGCAGCTGTCGACAATTTCCATTTCGATGCCTTGCAGAGAAATAAATCAAAAGGATGTTAAAAAGCAAGCCCGGGGGAAGTCACTGGAGGATCAGCCTGCTGTAAAATACCAGCCATGAGTGCTGTAGCAGTGACTGTAACCAGCTCACACCCCCTCCCCAGAAGAGCAGGCTTTGCAGTCACTGAGCTCCAGGTGCTTGTCTCGGTGTCAGGGCAGTGCATGCTCTCCAGTCCAGCCATGTGAAGCTGCCTCCTGCTAAGGAGCCTTCACAGGTTTCCTCAGATTTCTGCTTTGTTCAGACACAGTGCTTGCCTCAAAGGAGGGAAAGAACCATCTGAGGAGCCCAGGTGGTGCACCTGGACCCAGCCTGATATGCTTCCCAAAGAGCAGCTTTGAGTTTTGCGTGGGAATGGCAAAGAGTTGGGTTCTGAAACATCCAAACACAAAGGCATTGAAACCTCCTCAGCAGAGTCCTGCTGGTGAAATGGACACCCAACCACAACACAAAACAATCTCCAGGTTTTGGCCCTAGAATGTCCCTTCCAGGAGGACACAGCAGCTCCTCCGCTGTGTCTGTCCCCTACAGCTAAGACAGGGTGGTGGCACAATGCCGTTGCCAGCCCCCTTTGCCCTGACAGAATTCCACATCCTCCTCACGTGGCTGCACTGCACAGTCCTCACAACATCCTGGCCACTTCCAATGGGAACCCTCATATGGAAAAGGGAACACCTGGCCACCTCCCTCCCACCCAGGTGCTTCAGCTGATTTCTCCAAGATGAGAAGAAACTGGAGGGTTAGTTAGAAAGTTTCTCATGAAGGATTTAGCCAGCTTGTCCTGTTACAGAGCTATTTCTAGAGGAAATAATTTCTCATACTGTGTAGGGCAACTGAGAAACACCCTTCCTAAAGGAGCCACTGTACTTCCAGAAACACCCCAGCTTGGAGTGGTGGCCATCAGATCTGCCACAGAACTTCCCCAGACACATTTGTGTTGGTGGCTCTGGTCCTACCCTTCTCTGTGCTCCCAGGGAGCAACCTGCTTGCCAACAAGAAATGTAATTCCAGATGGAAGAGGGTATAAATTAAGAGAATAAATATTGAGGGCTACATCTCATGCCTTGTGTGATCATTTGCACCAGGGAGAAGAAATCTTGTCTCCTGTCCAGTGTGTTAAGCTGGGATTTAGTAAACCCAGCGATTAAATGCCGAATCTGACTTTATACATGATCTTCATCATTTACTTTGTCTCAGTTCTTCATCAGTAAAACTGAAATAACAGCTCTTCCCCAGCCACTGGGGAAATGAAAGAATAAACAAAGATTGTAAATTGCTCAAACACTGGGATAATCCTCATCATAAATATATGCAGAATGTTTTTATTTTTATTGTTTGCTCTGCAATATTGTACGTGAGGCACAGAGAATCACCATCCCCTGAGATCTGCTGAACATCCAGAAAAAATATTATCAGGAAAGCACAATGAAATCTAAGTGGTCTAAACCTCTTTTTTATGCCTGTGACAGAACATTTCATATCTATATATTAATCACACTTCCTCTGCCATTGCACCACTCACAGTTCCCCATCACCTCTGAAATAACTCTCCAGGATGTCTCTCACATAACTGGGTTTTGTTTTTAATGCATGTTAATGCTTTGAAACTGGATTTCATTCTTAATAACTATTTCTTACACACACATTCTTAAATAAAGCACTCATTCTCTGGCATGCAGCATATTTTCCTAAGGAAGCTCTGCTGAAAGCTCTTGCACAGTATTATTAGATTGAATGATCTGTGCCCACCTCTTTGCTGAAACAGGTCATGCTTTTGTCTGCATTCCAGGGAGCTTATGTTAGGTCCATAATAACCCCAACTCTTCCACATCACCTCCTTTATTAATCTAAATTTGCCCTCAAGGGCAGGCCAGGGATCACCTATCAACTAATAGTGCTGGGAGTCAGTCTCCCCCTCTCCAGAAAAGCTGTGTTGATTAAGAAACCCCGCTGGCAAGAGGTAAGTATGTGAGGAAAGACAACGGGGCTCGCGTTAGTTTGGGAAATCTTAGTTGTTCAACTGTTTTTTCATCCCCAATCTTGCTTTTTTTTTGCCTTTTTTAAAAAGCATCCTCTTAATAGTGTCAATAATCTCTTGAGAAACATAAGCAAACCTAGACAGGTGAAGACAAGAGCAGAACATCACGTTGGTTTTCTCTTGCATCAGGTCTGTGAGAAAGCTGGGAGGGGGAGGTGGAGGGCAGGAATGAATATATTTCATAGAGCAGCAGTTTTCTGGTAGCTCTGCAGCAGAATTCACCAGCCTCTGAAGATAAACCAACAGGGCTATTTGCTCTTTGAAAGGCAGTAATTAAGGTCTGTGAACATAGGCTTAGGAACGTGTCACCCTGCAAACCCAGCAGCAGCAGCAGAGGAAGAAAATAGCATTAAACCTAAGCTTTTGCATACATTTATTTTGCTGGGAGTACTAATCCCACGGAATTAGAAGCAAAGCCCAGCAGGGTGCAGACAGGAGAGCCTGGCTGCAGGGCTGTGCAGGTGTCACTTACGGTAGCACTGCCTCCCGTCTGCCCCCAGCTCGAAGCCAGGGCTGCAGGCACAGCTGAAGGATCCTGGGCTGTTCACACAGCGATGGGCACACCTGGCTCTGCCTTCTGCACACTCATCGATGTCTGCAAGCAGAGACAGAGGCAAAGCCATTCAGATGGATGTTGGAATAAAAAATAACGCTGCTCGACGTGGATATGGCTGAATTTCCAAATATCTGCTGAAAGGATTACCCTGATGTCAGTCTACAAAGGACAGCACCCGATGAACCCAGGAACACTGAGCTCACATTATTCTCCAGAACAATCCTTTTTCCAAGCACCATTGACCTTGAACTTCTCAGTGTGAACATTTACAGTATCAAGCATTACATCTGCAGTATCAGCCAAAGCAACTATTTATTATTCCTGTAAAAGGAGCAGTGGCAAAAGAAGATCTCATGAGAATAACTCAGAAGAAAGCCCTAACTTCCAAAACTCTGAAACTGTCACCACGTCCTCAATGCCACTATATTTAAATTAATGGAGCAGGGAATAGCTGACAATTTTCTGAATGTCAAGCAATCTGGATGAAGTGGTGGCTGGGTTTCTGCAGGGACAATGGAGACAGATCATCGCTGTTCCATCCCTGAATCCTGCAGCTGCTTCTGCAGCAGCACAGCTGCAACCAGAGCAGCTTCACCCCACCTGGAAGAAAAATAAAAAGGTGCAGAGACCCAAATGGGGAGGCTGCTCTTCCCCCAGTCCTCTGTCAAGCAGGCTGCTCCTCAGCTTCACACTTGCTAGTCTGCAGTTTGGAGTAAAATGCTTCCAAAAATGCCCATCTTCCTAAAATCTGAGTACTTAGTTAAAAAATCCCCAAACCACAAAACTTTACACTAAATGCAGCTGCTGTGGAGCACAGCTGCACAAAACACCGACCTCTGTGCAAAGACTGGTATCACATGGCAAACCCCTGATCCATCTCCTGCTCCTTCCCGTTCTGACATTTCCCTGGCAAAACACAGATTATTTATTGCACCGATTCTGCAATCGGTGCAGCGTCTGGAACATGGGAGGGAACAGTGTGAAATCTCCCCACTTTTTACCCCAGAAAAGCACTTTGCAGCAGTTCTGTCCCTGCACATGTGCTGTGCCCAGCGCTGGAGCACAAGCAGCTTGACGAATGCAATCAGGCTCCTTGCAAAGAGAGGCCCCAGGCAGTGCAAACACCACACACTGGCTCATGAAAATTTCAGGACAAATGACAGCTTCTCTGAAGCAGCCATGTGAGCAGCTGCTGCTTAGAATAAAACGGGTTATTTCTCCTTTTTCTCTAATTGTCAGTTTGCAAGTGGGCTGTCCGGACCAACGCTGGTAAATACTCTTTCCTCTTCCTTCTTTTTAAATAGAAAAATAAAAAGTTGAACCAGGTTTCTTCCTGAAGTATGACACTTCAGCTGCCCTCTGTCTCCTTCCAGCTCTGTTTCCAGAGAGTCAAACAGCTTGAATTTTGCAAAAGACATTGAGTAACTCCTAGGAGAAAAAACCAATAATTGTGTATCCATGGTAAGACACGCTGCTTAATGATTCAAAAGATTGTTGCCACGAGGCTGGGGAGAAAATTTGTTCCAATATATAACACTGCAAGTTAACTCAGTGATTCAGTTTATACACAAATCAACAGAAATGACAATGTGTATCTGAGATAAAATGAGTAACAGCCTGACCCTACTGCTAAACCCACTGTTGTTTCCATACACTCATCATCAATGAAGTGTCTATACTACTTGAAAATACTTTTTATTTTCAGTAATTACTCATGAGTAATTCCAGTACGAGAGAATCACTAAGATGTGCCATTTTACTCACAGAAGGGCTTACAGACAACTGAGTAGAATACTCAGGGTTGGAAGTAAATATTTTGAAAGGCACCCAGCACCCTTTGTATGAGACAATTTCAATATTAGCAAAATTTTGGCCAAGTTTTCAAGTGGAGTTTAAAATTAGTGTCTGAATATGTATATATGTATACACACACCCTGATCCTGACTTGGATGTTAAAAATCTGTGCACCATGAAGTCCACAAATGCTTTTTACTCCATAAAACAGCTAAACTATCTTCCAAGAGTTTCACTGAAAGAGGAAAGCAGGTATTTTGATCTTTAATTCCCCCACATTCTGGGTCAGAAACGCTACAGATCTTTCTGACAACCCCAGACTAAATACAGGACTTCAGAATTCAACTTTTTAAGCTCCTCTATTTGGAAATCTTACACATCATGATTTCTTCCTTCACAGTAGTTTCTCCATTAATATGGAAACAGTTCTCCAGCTAAAAAGCCCTTTGAATTCTAAATAGGTTTTCAGTGACCTGGTTCAGAGTTTTGCTTGAACCAATCTTCCAGGAGCTGTATCTGGGACATTATTTTAAAGGGACCCATCAAGAATAACACTCCAGCACTCACAGATCCAGTTGCTAGAAAGCATGACTTAAGAGATCACAGAGGAATTTCCATAAAAAGGTCCTTCAAGACCATGGGTTGATGTAGATATCACAGGGAAAAATGCTGTTCCAAAATGCACACACCTATTTGTACAACATATTCCTTCCCACTGTCAGCTCAGTAATCCAAAGCACTGATTAATAACTTTCTTCACAATAAAGAGCCCAGAGTTTCTTACCTAAACAGGACTTTTTGTCTGCAGAAAGAGAATGCCCTGGGTGACACTCGCATTTTGCAATTCCTCTCTCATTCTGACAGATTTGTGAGCATCCTCCATTCCCACTTGTGCAGGGGTCTATCACTGAAACCAATTAGAGCACACTGTCAACTGAAAGGTCACTTTTTGCCTGAAAATGGTCTTACCTGCCATTGTTACAACTAACGACGAAGCAGCTGTAAGAGATTAGACTGGAAAAAAAATGTGACAGCATTTGGTGTACAGTAAAGCTGTTTTTTTTCTTCCTGGGTGCTTTTTCCTCTGTTGCTGGAAAACATTTTTCATAGAGCAACGACAATGCTTTAAACAGCAGGAAACCGAGCTTGTATTACATTGGAAGTAGGACAAAAAAGTACATTTTATTTTTATTTTGCTGTACCTGAACAGATTTCAAGAGTTCTCTAAACAAGAGCAATTAGCACTCCAGTACGTGTGAATCCATAAACACACACAATGATGGAGTTCACCACAAAACAATGAATATTTAAAAGGCTCTAGAGGAAATAAACATTGAAGAGCCCCCAAAGACATCTTTCAGCCTATAAACATATGCCATTCATGTTGTACATCAAGGCTTTTTCCTCTTCTTGAACAATAACATACCTTTTCAAGGATAAGCTGCTCTAACTGGCAAATACTTAGAAAAACTTTCATGAAGTTCCTACAGAAGCCTCCACCTCGAAGATTTCCCTGTGTTTTACAGGCTAATTTCTGGACTATGTACCTGCTGGAAGAATCCTGCCCAAATAAAGACCTGGTACACACTAAACAGACCAACCACAACTGTTCAGACAGGTCTGATTTGGGTTAAGATCTGCCATTCTGCACCAGGCTGAGGTTATGCTTTGGAGCACTCATTACCCAAAAATTCTGGTGAATAATGCTCTGTAGGTTAATTAGAAAATGTGTCCTCTAGGGTTCTGCTTATCTTCAAATAAAACTTCTTAAAGCTATACCCATTTCCTTAAAATCTGAGCTCTAATTCAGTTTGAGCATTTTACTAATTACTGTCTGATTTGAGACAGATGACCAACATTCCTCACTTGCTTCCAGCCCAACTCTTCCTTCCCCTGCTCTGTACAAGGCAACTTCTCTCAGAGCTCCAGAGAAAAGTCAGCATCAGTTGAACAGCCCTGGAGTCAGGGTTTGAGGGACCCTG
This sequence comes from Entomyzon cyanotis, assembly GCA_024500445.1. Classification (NCBI taxonomy): domain Eukaryota; kingdom Metazoa; phylum Chordata; class Aves; order Passeriformes; family Meliphagidae; genus Entomyzon; species Entomyzon cyanotis. The sequence continues at coordinate 4,396,931 of JAKEPQ010000781.1, forward strand.
GGGAAGGGCTGAAGGAGTTTTTCTCTAAACCTGGCTGCTTTGCTCTTCCAGTGGCTGTGCAGGAGAAGGCAACAGGAGAGAAAAACCTCTGCTTCATGTGGATTTTAAATGGGGCAGGGCTTTTTTTGTCACTTTTCTGTGCAGCCAAGTGGCATTTTGTGCCACCATTTGGCAAAGTTGCCACAGAAAACCCTCAAACTCACCTCCTGCCATCTTAAGAACACACAACATGTAACCATTCCAGTCTGCAGGGCTGAGTTTGACTTGACAGTATTAAAAACAAAAAATAAAATAAAAGCACCGTCAGGGATGTAGAGCTGCAATTGGACTTCTGACACGTTAGGTTGCAAATAGGTTTCCAAGGAACAGCAGCACTTTGTTATACATGACACTTCCAAGGCTGACAACTTGGCTCTGCAGCTCGACAATTTGAGGTCTACAAAGGATTTAGCTCCAAGCAAGAACTCCCTCCTTGCTGATACGAGATATTGAGTTATTTGCCGATTCTTTTTCTATTTGAGTAAATTAAATGAAATCGCTATCAAACAGCATCTGTTAAACCTGCATATTATGAAGGTTTCTCAGAGCAGCTAAAGCTTTAATTTGAGAATGATTACAGCACGGAGTAAAGCTTGTAATGCTCTGTGACGTGACAACAGGCAAACAACAAATTACACGGTAGATGTTAGTAAAACATAGTAATTCAAATAAAGATAGCAGCCTTGGAAATCCTTGGATGAGGTAAGTTTGTAAAGGGAAGATCTTCAGGACAGAAGGCAAGCAGTGATTGAGTTGCTTTCCAGTGACACGTCTGTTCCTGTTATAGGCAGGTTTCAGGGAAAGCAAAAAATAACTCATTAGTGTTCTTTTTCCACACTTTTGCCTCTTACTGGTTCATTTAATAACTTTAGTAGATAACAGACTCCATCCCACAAAGCTCTCCTCCAAGCTGTTAAACACTACAGTGAAAAATTTCCTGGCATGGTTTCATTTCCCAAGTGCCTCAGGACACAGAACCACAGAATGGTTTGGGCTGGAAGGGACCTCAAAGCCCATCCAGTGCCACCCCTGCCATGGCAGGGACCCCTTCCATTATCCCAGGCTGCTCCATGCCCATCCAACCTGGCCTTGGACACTTCCAGGGATGGGGCAGACCTCCCAGTCCTTCACTGCAAAGCTGTAAAGAACAGGGTAAAGGGTCTCCAGTCCTGTCAGCTGTGAGCTCTAGAGCACCTAAAGAGATTTGAGTCTTACCAAAGTAATTTTTTTTGTTCACATCAACCATGACTTCACACTGGAGAAAATCTGAAGTTGTAAAGAGCAAAACTGCCAAGTTTGCTTTCCAGGGCTGTGGGTGCAGAATTTGCTGCCAAGAAGTCCACAGGGATGAACCCACACCTGCACAACACCTACACCTGCTGTGGCAAATACCCTCATGACACTATTTTCTCCATCCAAACCATAACTCCAGCAGCCAAGTTTTGTGGCTGGAAAATGAAAAACTGGCCAGGCTCACCTCCTCCCACCTCTTCCACTTAAAATACCACTAAATGACAACCCAAATGCATTCATGAGCACTTTGGCCTCATTTGTTCCTGTAAAAATCTTGTCCATGGGCTTACCTAGCACTTTTCTCTCCCAGGAATTCATTCTCAAAGGTGTTTATGGAGGGAAAAGCATCCTACTCAGTATTCATTTTGCAAGCTGAGCCCTGCTTGCAGGACAGATCCTGCTTCCTCTGAGTACAGCTGCCCTTCTGAGGGGGCTGCACTGATTTATTTTGATTTAAACACCCTGAGGTAAGCAGGCAGCCAGGTAAGGCCTCACCTGCAGACCAGGCTGACCCTGCCCCTTCTCCACTGCTCAGTAATTCCTTGCTGGGGACAAACCACTGCCTTTGGTGGTGGCTGACCCTTTTCAGCCCCACCATGTGAGGAGGTGAGCAGTGGTGGCAAAAGCTCCCCTTTTAGGGGTTCCAGGCTGCTGGTTTGGCTGCTGAGCTGAACCAGTCCTGGCAGCTGAAATAGAGGATGAAGTGGCCCAGACCCCACTGACCCAGTCACTGTCCCACCACCCCATAAAACCCACCCCAAAGCCAGCTGGCCAAGAACATCTCGAGATGTTTGGAAATGGGATGGAGGACAGCAGAGGAAGGTCTCTGACACCTCCTTCTCCCTAAAGCTCCCCTTTTCTGACTCTTTCTCATCATCTCAGGGACAAAATGTGGCCACCTTGTGACAGACAGAGAGGCCACCAGGCTGTGGGTGCCCCTGGAGCTGCAGCCCCTGGAGAGGCCCAAAGTGAAGGGGAAGTGCTCTGTGCACCCAGCAGGAGCTGGGAGCCATCTGAACAGCAGGATTTACTTACACTTCATACACAGCATAGAAAATCTCCCAGCAGAAGAGGAGCCATATGGAAACAGTTTTGTGACAGGAATTTCAGCTCAGTAAATCCATAAATTTGGCCCTATCTCTCTCTGGCATGTTCAAGGGTGTGTGTGTGTGAGCTTGTGTTGGGGAATGGGGGGCTGCCTTAAAAACTGATATGTTAAGATATACAAGAAAAGAAAAGCAACAATCAAACCCAAAGGTAGCATTGCTGTTCTGCTTGAGAGAGTGCTTAGAAACCTGAAGGGGAGGATAAATGAATCAGACTGTGATAAGCCAAAAGAAGATAAAAAAGACTTTTAGTAGACTAAAACATATAATGCAGGCCAACTCTATATACAACTTGGTGAGTAATAAAATGTCAGAATTAAATCACGATTAAGTTCCTAACCTATGTCATCATCATCAGTGTGCAAGGAACAGCCAGGGATCCACAAGGCCAAAATGTTGCTCAAAATTGTGATTCAAAGTGCACTTCACACCTCAAACACATGTCATTTAAAAATCCTGTTAAATAAGCAATTCCTAAAGCTGCTTTTGGCACACAGAGGGAAATAGGAATGAACACAGTGACCCCAAACACCATCCTGGGGTCTTTTAAATTGCCTGTGTGTCTTTTAAAAGACTGTGTGTCTTCAGGCAGGTGGCACAGGACTTACCTTCACAGGATTTGGCATCTGTCCTCAGCTGGTAGCCTGGCTGGCACTGGCACTTGTAGTGGTCCTCACTGAGCTGCACACAGTCCTGCTCACATCCCCCGTTGTTAACGCTGCAGGAATTGACAGCTGGAGCCAAGGAAGCATTGAAGGAACGCACATCAACAACCTGAGAAACCTATTTCCTATTTTCAATACCTCAATGACAGCAGAAACAGGCAAACCTTGCTGAACAGCTTTCAGAAGTGCACCTCTCCCCACCCCTGAGTGATTGCTCTCCCTTGTGCTCCCAGGGCTTGGCTGGCACAGTGTCCCACACCAGTGAAATCCTGATTCCAGCAAGAGGCAGGTGAGATCTAAGGGCTGTAATGCTGACTGAAGCACAGCACCCTTTGATCTGACAGCACCAAAGCACTGAGATTCCACCGAGGTAAGGAGGGGAGAAAAAGAACAGCCCTGCTGGCACTTGCCCATTGATTATCCTTTTCTCTCCTTGCTTTCATTGATTAAAAATAGTAATTGTCTTTCAGGCTGACTTCTTCAGCCTCACACAGAAAAAAATGCAAATGACAGAAGCCACAAGCTCTGCAGGACAGACTTACACAGCAAACCACAGGAACAGAGGGTCCTCAGTGCATCTTTAAAGGTGCTGCTTCTTTCACCCAAGCAAATTAATATTCCTTTTTGTTCAACACATATCCCTGGCCTCTGGAGAAACATTTCTCGTCCTGACAAAACATGTTAACACACACCCACACCTATTCACACGCTGCATGTAAAAATAAGAGTGATGGTTTGACGCTGCTATTGTGCTGTATGGAGGGAAATGTGTGTGCATGGCTGCATCTAGATATATTATAACAGCAGGGATGTAGTATGGAGAGATTTAAATGAGATATTAGGAAGCAATTCTTGACTCTGAGGGGGTGAGGCTCTGGCACAGGGTGCCCAGAGAAGCTGTGGCTCCCCCTGGATTCCTGGAAGTGTCCATGGCCAGGCTGGACAGGGCTTGGAGCAGCCTGGGATAGTGGAAGGTGTCCCTGCCCATGGCAGGGGATAGAACTGGATGGGCTCTAAGGTTCCTTCCCACCCAAACCATTCTGTGATTCCATGCTCTTTAAGAGTAGCTGGAAAGACTATCTGGTCCTTCATAGACTGCACCAAACTCTGAACCCAATGAATTCAGCAAATTGCCTTGAGATTTGTTTTAGCAATATTCACATTTATTCATTTTTCTGTAACAGACATTAGCAAATGTAAGTTGCAAAACCTGCTACAGGATTCGTTTCACCCTGTGCCACCAATTAGCAAGCACTGGGTTTGTGCAGTCAAGTATGTGTTAAAAAGGTGAAAAAGAAAAGCAAAATTTTACATTCTCCTGGATGCACACACGGCAGGAGGCAGGAGGCACCTCACTGCACAGGAACCTGACCTTGGCTTCTGATCTCCACCTGTGCCCACAAACCTTCTGCCCCACTAGAGACAGAACTTGAAAGCAGTTTCATGTCTACACAGGAGACAGCAGACCCCATGCACTGCGGGCTCCCAGCTCCCTGCACATTTATATCCAAAGACCTGTTTTTCAGCAAGAATATTCAAATAAGATGAAAATATTTCAGAAGATGAAAAACATCTTAAATCCAAGTGACAGAATATACATCTCGGCTTTTAAAAGTGCCATTTTCTCCCTCCGTTTCTGGGCACGAGCCAATTTGGATGCAAGGGGAGATAAGCAGCAACCTGTCGTGATGCGAATTTTGGAGGATTTGAAGGTGGGAGGGGACAGGTGTGAAATCTGGTGCTGGAGGGACTGTGCAGCCCAGTCAGGTGTGTGGCTCTGCCAGCAGCCAGGGGCTCCTCTGGAGCAGCCAGGGCAGGTTTGTCATGGCTGGATCCACGAGAGGAGGTGCCAGACTGAAGGAGAAGAGCCTCCAGGGACAGGACAGGATGGATTGTGCTGGTGCTGCCAGCATCATGTCTCTGAGCAGAGAAAGGGAGGGACTTGGCACCTCACTGCTCTGATTCTGTCTGGCACTAAGGGGCTGTGGCTGCAGGGCTGAGCATCTCCATAGGGTCCAGGCAGAAAGATGGCCTGACATTCAGAGATTTACTCTGGAAATCTGGTAAAAAACCAGCCCTGATGTGGATTCCAGACAGGCTGTCAGGTGATGCCAAGAGAGGGAGAGAGCATCTGGGAAGGGAGACAGTGGTGGGAGACACCATGTGAGAAACACAAGGATCACAGGATGGTTTGGGTTGATCTTCAAAACAATCTCATTCCACTCCCCTGCCACAGGCAGGGCAGTGGCACTCCCCTTCCACAATCCCTGTCCACCTGGCCTTGGACACTTCCCGGGATGGAGCAGCCACAGCTTCTCTGGGCAACCTGTGCCAGGGCTTCCCCACCCTCACAGAGAACAATTCCTTCCTAATATCTAACCCAACCCTGCTCTCTGTCAATTCAGAGCCATTCTGTCTTGTCCTGTCACAACATGTCCTTGTAAAAAGTCCCTCTCCAGCTTTCTTGTAGGGTTGATCTGATGATAGTAAAGAAATACACCCATTATTTTTTATTTCCCAACCCATTATTTTTTAGAATAATGGTCATATTTTTACAAACAGCTGACTCTGAAGCCACAGTTAGATTCATGCATAGCAACCATGGGGTTAGAACAGGCAATCTCTTCCAACCGATGTTTTCCATCACCTTAAATCCAACCTTGGCAATGACAAGAAATGTAACTTCATACAGAGCTTATATTTTTGTTGGAAAACATAGATCATAGAGTTTAAGATACTTTCTTTGTTATTTTCTATTAAGAGCCTTAGTGTGCTAAAATCTTCATAAAACTCCTGCATCTCAACAGCTTCTCCACACAAAGCAGACATCAAAGGTAACAGCTGGCACCAGAGATAAATCAGGGTCTAACGGCTGTGCCCTGCTTTCACTTCTAGGAGTTCAAACAGGAATAAATTCCACTGAAGACAATGAATCAGCAGCAATCCAAACCCACAGCCCGGTACTACAATAAACATGTTCTTTCTGAGGTTCAGCTTTTCAGATACCAGCTGGTTAAACTCCAGCGAAGTCAAATTCATTGCATTAACATAATCAAGGCATTACAAATGAAACAAACAAAAAAAAAGAACTGGACAGTGTTGCAGTGAATATTTGGTCTGGCACGTGTATCTAAAAATGAATTCAATATTGAGCAAAATTTGTGGGACCGAAAAGCCGAAGAAAGAAAAGGAGCATTGAAAAAGATGGGATTTTAGCATGGCCTGAAGTACTGGATAACATGAAAGGATTCAGGAATGAAGCAGTTTACTCTCACACACTGGTCATTCCTGAACAAGGCAACACACTTGGGAGATTCTTTGCCTTAGAGTACAAGCAGAATTTTCTAATGAGAGCAGGAAGAATGAAAAAAAGCAGATTTCCTCTATCCATGTATTTTGAGGCTCATACTGGCAGTGCAGGGATGGACCAACAGCAACTAGCCAGGATCCCAAACACCCTGTGGTGAGGTGGCAGGAGGACCAGACTTGCTGGATAGAACTTGTGACAGAAGTTCAGTAATGTTCCATGAACCACATGAGAAAGTATCCCATCCCAGGTTTTTGAGTCTTCAGATGTAGGCTGAATATCTTAAAACATGATGGATCCACTTCTTATGTATGGGAGATTTCCAAACCATCCTGGCTGCAAAATCTGCTTCCCCTCAAATGGTTTTGGCACTTTTGTTCCCACAAACACAGAGTTGCCAAAAAAGAAAAAGAAGATGTGGAAAGAATGAACATAACAGCAATTTGGGCTGGGCTCCTTTGAAAAGCCTGTCTGAATGGACTTTTGTTTCTTATTTCTGCAGCTGAGATAATCACCTTTCATAAACAAATGTGGTCTCTTTTTATTCTCAGCATGCAGCAGAGATCATTACATCCTCTGAAGTATCCATGGAAGAAATACCATTGCTAATCCACGCCCTGTTTGAAATGCTGGATGTTCTGCTCAGCTGCACCAGGTCAAAAGAGAGCTGCTTTAGTGGTTTGCTTCTGGATCAGGTGAGTGATGAAAGCTGCACGTACAACCTGGTGCAGCACAAGGGGTAAACTCTGCATCTCCAAAAAGCAGCTACTGCCCAAATCCCAATCCCAGGCACTGCTGATTACTGGTTTATATGAAATGCTTCTCCCTGTCCTCATCAATTAGTAACTGTCTTGTTCTCCAATGCATCAGGGCTTATTATAGCCATTTATTTTGGTGTCTTGTCTAAACAGCTGAAGCAGGACTCAATATCCTCCCTCAGTATCATGTATATCTATTATCACAGTAGCAGTGCTCTCCAACTCCTGTCTCTCATCTTAGGATTTATTTCTGTTTCTCCTTGATAATTTCAGAGACACTGCAAACCAAGCTGATCACTCTGTGAAGTATTTTGAATTACTTCTTGAGAATATTTACATTTCTGAAATGAAAACTTGCTCTCTGGTGTTGTTCACAGCTCGGACAATGCCAAACTGAGCCTCCTGATTATCTGAGACAAAAGGAAACTTTGCTACTGTAGATCCATAGAAAGTTTTATATATTACAAAGCTAAATTAATTTAATTGCCATAATACCTACTTTTTATCATACAGTTCTCTTTCTCTTTTTCCTCCCAAAGTCCCTTTAGTCCCCGTTTCATACGCAATTCCCTCTCTACCACAAATGAGAATATTCAGAGAGAGTAATGTAGCTCAAACATCACCTCTTTCACTTCTGGGTCTTCCCTGGTCAGATCTAAACAGAGAGATTAATTTCTCATTTAATTCACAGAAAACCACTATTGCTTCTATTTGAACCACTATGCTTTTACATTATTTTTTTCCCTCTCTCTATAGTGTTTCCTTACCAAGTCCTTCATCAGGGCAATCAAGGAAAGACTTCATTGTATGTTTAACTGCAGTTAATGACCAAAACACTGAAAGTCTCTGTATGTGATAAACCCAAAAAAACCTAAAAGGGTAAGTTTTTAAATAAAAAAATCCATTATTTCCACAGCTTGAACAGTGGTACCTCCCGTGTTGTGGTTGCATCAGTGGATGTATTGCTGTGATAACAGCAGGAATGACTGATGACATCTCTGGCTGAAGTTAAGCACAACCAAGGGACTTTGTGCAGGAACTGAGACAATGACCAAACTGTGAGTGAACATATTCTGCAGATGTGATCTGACTGTACTTGACTGTTCTTCTCATATTACCTCAAATCAGGCTTAAAAATTTAAACAAATGGTGCCCTTTTCTTCTTCCCAGCTGAAAGAACATATTAATCCTTTCTGCAGAATTCAGTAATTTGACTTCTGTACTGATTTAAATGCAATAGAAGGACCATGTATTTTCTATTATTATTATTTTTTAACAACACACAGAATTAACTGTTATGCCTTGTTTCAGGCTTTAGAGTCCAACCGAAGAAACACAGGGTTTATTTCTAATGGCAGAGCTGTTAATCCTCTCCACCTAAACAGGCAGTGTATCACAGCTGAACTGCTGAGCTCTGTGGTGCTCTCATTTTCATAGAGCATTCATAGGGTAACTCCATCCTGTAAATCACAGAATCATTTAGCTTGGAAATGACCTCGAAAATCACCAAGTCCCAGGACAGTGCTGGAACATAAAGGAAGATTTGCCACAAAGAAAAAGGGGTCAGAACTCAAAAAATGTTGTCATTTGAAATGAAGAACCCCTAAGTTCTTTAATGCCTGCTACAAAAAAAAAAAATTCACAAACATGGGACACCATCCAAAAAAACCCCAAAACAAAATAAAGAGTAAATTGGGCAATACCTGAATTCTTGCAGGCTGCTGGAACCAGAACGGGTAATGATATTTAGTCAAAACTCAGACTGTAGAAGCCTAGAAACCTCTGCATTTGGACAAAGACAGAGAAAAACAAGCCTGGGAAGGATGTGGAGTGGTTGCTCACCGATGCAGGTGCGCCCGTCGGCGTGCAGCCGGAATCCTGGCTGGCACTGGCACTGGAAGGAGCCCTGGGTGTTGACACAGCCCTGCTGGCAGCCACCGTTCAGCTCCTCACACTCATCCACGTCTGGGGAAGGAAGGGACATGGTGAGCAAGGATCACAAGAGAGTCCAACACAGACACACCCTGGTTCTCCTGCATGGCTCATCCATAACGTGAGCCACTGAGCTGGGGTGTTGTTCACTTCACTTGGGCAGCAGAGCAAAGGAAAGGGGAATTTTAGGGTGTTTTTCCAAGTTCCTGCAGGAACTGCCTCTGTAGTCTCTGTTTCTGAAGCCCTTGTTAATTAGAGTGATTTGTGACACGGCTGTTTCATTGGGGTCAGGAGAAAAATACAGGGAAAGCATTAGGGTTAGATAACACATCTGAGCCTGCAGGAACTGCTGGTCAAACTTTTGGCTTTTATAGAAATTTGCTGTATGAAGATTTCCTTTTGCATCAGGACTTTAATCCTATTTGTTCTGGGGGGTACAAGCAGGTACAACTGACATAAACAGAAAACAGCTACGTTCTTTATCACCATTACATTTTCAACCATGGAAAAGCACAGACAGCTTAAAGAGAAAATTTTTAAAAGAATGAGAGTTTTGTGCCTCATTTTCTATGACTCTTATAAAATCATAGAACACTTTCAGGGAGGGGGAAAAACATTATCCCTCCTTCTTTGTGTTCACCTGAACTTCCCATAGCATCTTCTCAGATGAGCCCCCAGAAAAATTATGTGAAATCCTGCTGATACTTTTTCCAAAGCTAAGCAGGTATCATTCCATATTTCAGAGGATTTTAGAGGATTACATTCAGTCAAATGAAGAGGGAAACAAGCATTAAACCAGCTGGAGAATGCTGCTGTAAATTTCATCTGAAAATGATGGACAATGATGGACAAAGATCAAGAACAGTTGAAGTAACCAGGTGAAGCTCTAAGACAGACCCATAAATCTGAATTTCCAGAAGCACCACATAAGCAGTTTTTGCACCTCTTCAGCAATGCTGGGCTACTGTAAATAGCATTTGATTGACATGTTGACATCATTACCTTTAAAACCAACACCGAGGTCATTGGAAATAAGGGTCAATTAGTACATTCCCTGAAAAAAATTCACCTGGCAGATGTTTGCCTGGATTTTGTCTGTCCTTTCCTCAGCAGTCCCCAGAGACAGCAACTCCACCTCCCACCATCTCCCCCACAGGCGATGCTGGTACCAAATTATCCCAAATGCCAAAGATACTTTCCTCCCCAAGCAAAGCCTCCCTCCTGCACCAGATATCTACAAAGAACGCCCCCTTTCAACACTAAAACCTCCTGCTGATTTAATTGCTGTTTAGATCATGTTCTGAAATTATCTAACGGGAGGCAAGTCCACAACTGCTCCTGTGGGGAAGACAGGGAAGGAATTTCCCCCCCCACACTGCACTTGAGGAAAAGGCTTCTGGCTTTCATATCTTTGCTGTGGTTGTGTCTGTTTTGCATTTAACTTTCATGGTTTATGTATTTTTTAATGCTTTTATGTTTATTCCGTTTGAGAAAATCTAATCAAAATTAACTGAAAGAGGAAGTTTTAAAGAAGACTTGGAAATGCTCAACATCCCACTCCTGAGGAAATGCATTTATAAAGTTAAATTTTAATACTTCACATGTGAATTTCCCTCACCTAAAATGAAGTCCTGGTGTTGACTGGTGTTCAAATTCAGACCGTTTGCTAACATGCACCACTATTTGATCCTTTTGCTGTATTTGTTGTTTTATTAGACTGTATACTACATACATGTCCTACTGCCTGGAGACATCTGGAATATGCTTTTCTTCCAAGCAGAAATTTTGCTTTCTAAAATGTAAATAATAAACAGAAAATGTTATTCACCTTGTTGAATTCCATACTGTTAAGAACCAGACTGCTGAAAAATGCCAGGATGAAATCAAACGCAGGAAACTCTTTGCATGGAGTATCAGAGAAACAAAACAAGCAAAAAGACTCAGAAAAATAGAACAAGGAAGCAGCTGAACCACACAGTACGCCACGTTCTAGTATTTATACCTCAATAAACTCAAACACTGGGAGCTTCAATATTTTAATTTTATAGGCTACGATCAGCTGGAGAATTTCTCTCATATACCAAACGCAGTTTCAAGTTTGGATACTGGCACTTACAGAGGAGAAAAAAATAGTCCAGCTAATAAAAACGAGCTGGGAGTTAGTGCTATTTGTTAGTCTCCATTTGGAGATTTAAGGAAGTGACTTGGTTTATGGGGGAGCTCTGCACCCAGCAGCAGCTCTTCCCTCAGCGGCATTTCCCTCGTGTTGGCACATCCCAGAGGGGCATAAAGCAACGGTATTGCTGAAAGGCAACATAATTCAGGGCAAAATAAAAGATCCTAAAGCACTTGTATGTGTGAGCTAGAGCAGCCCTGCCCTGAGACTCCTTGCAGCAAGTGCAGGCGAAGCCCAAGAGCCGAAAGTGCAACTCCACGGCGCCACACGAACGGCAAATTTGATGACAGACGATCCCTTCCAGCCCCAGACTTCCTCTGCAGGATCAATATTTTAAGGATTATATGCTGAAAGATTCCTTCACATCCTACAGATAAAATCAAGAGAAATGCAAGGCGCAGTCGCATTTCCACGTCTCCTCCATCTCAAGGCCAGGAAACAGCTTCGTCCCCAGTTACAGCAGAAAAATCCCCTAATTGTTTTGTCTGGGGAGCAGTCTGTGAGGCAGACACTGATCTGAATGCTTCTGGAAGTTTTAAAAGTCTAAACAACTTGCACTCTTACAGTCAAATTGCTGTACTAGTAAAGGACACCTAAAGCAGGACAGCAACAGCCTGTGCTGTTGTAGGTACACAAGTGGCCATTTGTTTTTCTACTTGGGAATGGCTATGGAAAGATGAAATTATTCTAGAACAGCAGATGTATAAAAATATTTTAAAGTATTCTTGAAATACAAAAGCCATCCCACTGCAATTCTAGAACATCACAGGATTATGGAAGATTTTATCTGTAACTGTGATTAAATTTGGATTAGTTTCCGCTGCAGATCAAACTGAAACACCTTCCTGCTCGACTTTCTATAGTTACAACTTAGGATGCTTATCTGAATAACCTGAATTTCAAGCCACTTAGGGCTTTCTTATCACAAGTCAGACTGTGATGAAAGCAACTGCATCCCCACAAAACAGAGGGAGAGTAATCCGTGGAGACAAGAGGGAAAATGAGAGCTGTGGGCTGTCCCTGGGCTGTCTTGCCAAGGGGATTGTGCTGCTGGGGGAACAAAGCAGAGGTGCTGTGTGGATATTCTCCTTCTCACCTTCAGAAGATTTCAGAGATGCTTTACAGTGGGATTTCTCACTGAAGGTACCTCCCTGGGTCCTTGTTTACCAGCCTTTCATCAGGAATAACCTCATCCTCAGTCATACAAACCAAAAGCCTGTGTGTTTCCAAGATGTAAAGTATTTTAGTAGTATATTTAGATGATATGCATCTTTTTTTAGCTCTCCATGTTCCTGAGGGCTGTGCACTTGGACTGACCCTTCCTCCTCACCAACACCCCAAATTCCAAACACAACAAAAGAGGATGTGATGTACAAAAGCCCAACCCACTGCCAGCACAGTGCCCTTTCCAGAACCTCTTTCAATATAGAACTTGACTGCTTGTTTGGAACTCAGGATCACATCAGTGGCTTTTTTCATATCATTATTAAAACACTCAGGAACAGCTACGATCAATCAGTTCCTCAAAAATAAACAGAGCAGTGTTAAACATGGGTAATTAGTGAACCTGCAGTCAGGGTTTTTATAAAGGAAGGAAGAAAGTAAGATGCTGCCAGATCAACTCTCTGCCCACAAATAACTTTACTTTTTAGACCACTAAGAAGTGCAAACAAGATACAGAACTAAACCCCAAAAGAAGAAAAAAGGAAGGATCAGAAGCCTCTGGTTTGAGAATCCTGAGTGGAGGAGAGATGATGTGCCAAAGGTACCCCAGGATGGTATTCCCTCTGAGGACACTGCCATGGCACACAGGGTGACAGCAAGGTTTGCCTCTCAGGAGGGTCACTGGTTCCCACACAACATTGTGGGTCAGGAATGGTGGTGAGAGAAAGAGGGAAGATTGGATCTTAAGTATTACAAGAACCCTCATGTGGCTCTATTTAAAATTATCCCAAGTGGATAAACTGTTCAACTCCAACATGTCTTTGGAAATAAGTTCCAACAATCTGGCTCACCCCTCCTTTGCCCTGACCAGTTTCCCTCTTCAGCTGCAGATCATTCTGTACATCAGATGTGAAAACTCTGATTGTTTGCTATTTAACTTGATATTTTAAATCAACAAAGATGCATCACAGTGCTTTGCCTTCTGTTATTTGTAACTACACTGTTACCACTCTCTTTTCTATATTCCAAAGGGTGTTTAAACCTCACAAAAGTTCTGAAGAGAAAATATCATATGGTCTTTCCCCACTAATTACATGGTGGATTTTACACATTAATTTACTGTGTTTTTCAATGAAATAATTTATGTACTCATGGGAAGGGAGGGAAACAGGCTTGGTTCCCAGACATTCTTAAGTTGATCACAAAAGTCAGAAATTATTCTATAAAAGTAAAACTTAAAATAAGACCCTGGTATTGCTATGAGAAGGTGTATTTATAACAGATTCAACTCACTGCTTCCTTTAAATCACAGAGTCACTCAAGTCTCAAGCTTGAAAATGTCCAAAATTTTGACAACCAATGTGAATTCCCTCACAAATGCACTCACTACTAAACATGACACAATTTGCTCTTGCAGAAGAAGTTTTGAAAAGGATGTCTCATGTTTTACTGACACTAAAATTATTTTCAAGCTTTGTAACCTTGACTGGAGGAGGTTTGAAACCCCTGTTGCGAGAAAAACTTTTGGGCATCTTTTGCACAATGAAAGAAGTTTTACATTGGTATTGACTCCAGAAAGGAAAATACAAGTTCAAAGTGTTGTCCAAAATAAAGCCTAAAATTATTTGAAAAAAAAAATCAGTTAAGAGAAAATGTATTTCTTTTCCACTGAACAAAACTGAACAGCGAAGATTGAGAAGAGCAGTTTTGGATGGCTGGGAGGTTTTAAACTGCAAAACTCCTGGTCTAGGGCTTTCTTTAATGCTTTACAAAACCCCACAAATATGCTACAAGCTCTTTTGAGTGTTTTTCTAGAACCTGGTGTTAAAACACCTCCACAGAACAGCTTTCAGTATAGATAACTTTGCTCCTGCAGAGCCAGCTGGGTCATTTTGAACTGTTAGTGCTCCCAGGCTTTTATTTTTTGCTCCTCAGCTAGTTGCTCTGCCCTTTGCTGGCCCCTGCCATGGATTAGACGAGCATCCATTGTGTGCTCCAGCTCCACGCCAGCCAGGTTAGCCTGATGGCTGCAGCTTCTCACATTCCTCACTCACAGCTGTCCCAGGCTGCTCCAGCAGGATTAACCCATGGAATGGCTGCAGCAAACCATGCCAAAAGGAGCTCATCATGGCTGGTGAGAGACTGGGTGGAAGGCAAGGTTAATGATTCCCCACCCAATTTAGCCCCTGAAAACTCATTTCACAACGAAGGAGGACCCCTGTTGGAGCAGCCAGTGTCCTTCCCCATTTCTTCACCTGGGACTAAGGACAAAGCAGCTTTAAGCAGCATCCATTTTGCAGGCACAGAAAGAGGCTTTACAAATTATCTGATTATCTGCCTTCAAAATGGGGAAGGTGAATAATGGCATTAAATTACCACAGCATTTTGTACCACGTTCACTGTCTTTCAGTCCTTCCTCCAGACCTCACTGGAGATTTGGTCACATCATGGAGAGGCATCTTCTATCTGTAGCTGGAACCTTGCCCTACACTTCAGATGTTTTGCCAGGTAGTTTTAAGGACTTCCAGCTGTGCCTAGGCCAGGTTGCACTTCTCTCCTTCTGGTTTCCCTCTCTCTCTCTCTCTCCAGAAAACACCAAAGGACGGAAATCACGGTGCTGTGAAATGTTGAACAGCAGAGTCATTGACGGGACCATGTGTTAGTAATGAATATTTATGTCCAGATCTGAAAGGAGATGAATCTCCTGATGCTTGTTTTCCAGGGAAAAGGACAGGGACATCTCCAAGGCATGGCATTTTTGACAGATCCATGGAGCAGGAATAGCAGGATCTGCCCCAAAACCTGCTTTTGGGAAGAAGACTTCTATGAGCACTGAAAGGGACAATCCAACCCATCAAGGCTAAAAGACCTGGATTTCATTTCCTGGTCTGCCACTGGCCTTACTGGAAAATAAAGAGATGAATAAATTGCCATGAGATGTCCTCCAACCCTGTTAGTGGGGGACTCAGGTGATTGGAGAGAATGACTTTGGCCTGGCAAAGATCCTGGTAATTTGAATTAATTGAATTTGAATTCAGGATGGGGGAGGAATATATCAAAGACACTCTAAGGCTTTTTTCTTTTTTTTTTTATTTTTTAAATATTGCTTTCATGGTAAGACTGGCACATTGAAAGTGGTGACTTGTTCCTCACCAATACCTGGAGCCTCCACCACAGTTCACTTCTCAGCTGTCCCCCAGGAGTGATGTGAAAAGAGAAAATTGGGCAATATTTGCACTGCCCACTTCTGCTTACTCTCAATGCCTGACATGCCACTCTCTCACGAGATATTTAACAGTGGTTTAGCTCAATAAACATCCAAGAGCCCCTCATCCACAACTCTAAATGCAAACCATATGTTGCAGATGAAAACCCTGACGATTATAATTAGAACTGTCCATTCAATTTAAACAAAGTCAAGAATGAGAACTATTTCAAATTCAATAAACAGGCCATTTCAAAGTGTAGACACTGTGGAGGACAAGCTTAACAACTTAATTGACAGGTAAAGCTTCATTTCTAATCCTCATTTTGATATCATCTGTAGCCTCAGGAGTCAAAACACATCACTGCTCAGTGCTCAAAATATGCAGAGAAAATGAAAATGTCAGCTGAATGAAAAAAAAAAAAGGAGAAGCATCTGTTTGATAGCTGTGTAAGCCTGTGATATGTAAACTGCTTTGGAGTCAAGCAGCCCTAATTAGAGTTTCAAGGAATTCTTCATTAAATATACACACAGAGAAACATATATATCTATATATATATATAGATACACACACACACATATTTTAAGCAATTATTGAAACCAGACAATTTGCAAGAAAACCAGGCTATAGAATTAAAGTAAGGAACATGATAATTTCACGGACAGACCTCAGACAACGCTGGGATGTTTTCACACAGCCGTGAAGAAATACATTTTCCCTTTTTTCACAAAGCCATTCTGCATGCTTTTCTCCACTGTAAGTATTTAAAACAAAAAAAAGAACAATCCATTTTGGGATCTCAGTGCAGTACACAGCACCTCAGCAAAGAAAAGACAAAAAGGAAGAGTGATTGGGTTACCCGGCTCCACAGTGGGGTTAGACTAAGATATTTTGGCAACTGCACCTCCCTGATGACTCCAACTCCCATCAACACGAAACCCACACAGATGGACACAAACTCTCAGTGAGAACTGTGCCAGGGTAAGTGAATGACCACATGAAATAACCAGGGAGTGCAAGCTGAAGAACGACAAACCAGATAAAAGGGTAACTTAGGCTCCCAAAAAAAGGTTTACACACTGAAAAAAACCCCCAGTTTCATTTATGTTTCCAGCAGAAGAGCAGTGAATATACCAGCTGTAAACAGGGAAGTTGGAAGGGAACGTTTTGCCTGTGCAACAATCAAAATTTCATGTAATTTCTGCTTCCGAGAGAGGCTTGTAGATCACCAGTATCTGCAGCTTCTGCAACGCTCCTGCAAGATTTTCTGATGTGGGGCAGAACAGCAGAGGGCAAATTTGTTATGGGTCTATCAATTTTTAAATACAGCTCCTCAGCACAACCCAACTGGGCCCTGCTGGGAGGTGGGGGAGGTGGCAAAGGAGGAGAGGATCTCTACAAGGAGAGGCACTTAATAAGTGACAGCATGATACAGTCTGACCTCCTCGTGTGGACTCAGATCTGAGCTGTACTGAGGAGGTTTAGACTTTGGGCCATCAGCATCTCCTCTCGGCAGGAAACGGCAGTTTGCAAGAAGTTATGGAATAAAAAGGGAGGAATGCCTGATGTGATGAGAACACCTGGATTTTGCTAGCAGCAATATTAATGCACTCTCGCTGAGCTCTGTGTCTCCACTACAGCAGAATGCAGAGAGATGTGTTCTCCACACACAGCAGGCAAAATGTGCACAAGGAAATTATAATCATGCAAACACCTTCCTAATCTGATGTTTCCAGCTTACAGTACATGTGCTGTGCTGGCTGGAAATACAGATGAGATTTGTGAGGAGGCTGTGCAGGACCAGAACAGGCAGGGCACAGACACCATTCAGCCACCAAGCTCCACTTCTGCCATGCTGAAACTGAGACCAGGGCACAACCTCCTCCCCACTGTCTCAGCTGGCTCCTGGCATTGCTCTGCAGCCATCAGTGCCTCCTCAGTGCCACCACAAGCACTGATGCCCTGCTGGAGCCATCCCAACTCCAGGACAATCCACTACAGGAACTGCCAGCAAGCAAAACACAGCATTTTACACAGATTTTCTTGCTCTGCTTCCTCTGTGACATAAATCACATGAGACTCTGCAGAGATTCAACCACAGGAAGAGAGAAGTGACATTAATACATCCCAAACCTGTCCATCTCAGTTTCCGGAGCTACATCCGTGAATCACAGAGTGGTTTGGGTTGGAAGGGACCTTGAAGATCAATCAGTTCTAATCCCCCTGCCATGGGAAGGGACACCTTCCACTATCCCAGGCTGCTCCAAGCCCTGTCCAACCTGACCTTGGACACTTCCAGGGACAGGACAGCCACAGATTCTCTGGGCAACCTGTGCCAGGGGCTCACAATCCTCACAGGGAAGTATTTCTTCCCAGTATCTGATCTAAACCTGCCCTCTGTCAGTTTGAAGCCATTTCCCTCTCTCTTATCACTCCATACCTTTGTCCAAAGTTCTCCTCCAGCTCTCCTGGAGCCTCTTTAGGCATTGGAAAGGGCTCTGAGGTCTCCCCAGAAACTTCTCTTCTCCAGGCTGAACCATCACAACTCTCACCCTGTCTTTGCAGGGATAATGTCATCATGCACGGAAGAATTTATTTTACTTCCTTTTTCCCCTCTTCCTGAGATAAACATCCACATCAAATTAATCAGCTGATTGCTCCATTTTTATTACTTGTTTTTGAACTCCTTGGCTGACACCGAATCCCTTTTGGGACAGGAACTGTTAACAGGGTTCTCAGGTGGGCTTTTCACAGCCCCCATGTGCAACAACAGCAGGTTTACTTCAAGCTGGTCTTTAATATATCCCAGCTAAAGCCCTCAGGTACTCCTGTAATTGAAGTTTGAGTAATCCAATATGATGTTGATCAAACTACTGATCTTTTAATAACGCAGTGTAGCTCTCCCAGCAGTTGCTATCTCGCTGACAGTCGTGTCTGGATCGCTTCCTTTGGGCCAAGGCTTTGAACAGAGAAGCTGACGGATTTCTGTTTGCCTTAGATTTTATCACAAATTGTTTTAAAGCTTTTTAGGGTTGTATCAGATGGCTCATAAAATCCACAGGCATTTCAATAATAAAAAAAAAAGAAAAGAAAAAAAGAAAAAAAGAAAAAAGAAAGAGTTCTATTAGCTGTCCTGGTGAAGAAGACTATTAAATGCTCCCAAAGAGGAACATAAACACCACTCAGGAGCTCTGCTCTGTCCAGATCCACCATCAGTCCTTGTTTTGGAGCCTGTAGGTAAAGCTATGGAAAAAGCTGTAGTCACCCTGCACAATACCCTCACTGAAAGGCAAATGTGCACATTTTTCCTCTCATAATTTCCATCTGAAGTACGAATTTAAGGTTTTTCTAAGCCTCGCCTCTCCACACAAGAATAATTCAGCTGCAATTTGCATTTTCGATGTGCTGGAAATGAACACCAAGATGACTCATGGGCTGTTTATAAGATGCCTGTATTTGCTGGTAAATACCTTGCTACAAACAAGGTATAATTCAAGTATTCAGAAGTCTTGCTTCTGCATAAAATTACTACTAAGTGTAATTTTGGAGACCATGACCAGAGCTTCAATTTCAGGCTTGCAAAGCTCTTCCTACACAATGATTCTTAAAAGTATGAGTGGATTTTCTTTGACAACAGCAATCATTGTATCTCTGTAATTGCAGGAAAGATTACCTGGCTTTTAATTCACATTACTCAGCTTCAACAATACTGTACTTCTTTCCTTTCCTTTAAAATAAACTAATTATTGTCAATCAGCCCACTGGAATGTTAACATTCTCCATAGCCTGCCTTTCAGAGGTAGTCACAAATGAAAAAAAATAGCTAATATAAACTAATCAGAGCTGCAGAAAGATCTCAAAACATACTTGTACTGCAGTCTATCATTTTTTGTCACATTATTTCCAAATATTATCTTTCATCTGGACAATAACAGTCTTTTCATATAGTTTTATTATGCTTTTCATCTAACTACTCACAGCTCCTGCATTAATTAAAAGCATTAAGCGTAATGTATTTTTGCAATGTGGCATATATCATAGTATTTTTGAAGTTTAGATGTTTTCACTATCAAAAGCTGATCAATACAGCTTTATGCACCAAGTGATTTGGACAAAGAAAACTTCCCAGGCCAGTTTTTTTTTGCCCACGCCCAACTTTGTGACAAACCCACAACTGCAGGACCTGGAAGGGGAGGTGACAGGGAGGGAGTGACAGTCACTGTCCCCACACTTCCCACAAACACTCCTTTCCAAGGATAACGGCAAGTTATGGCTCCTGCTCTGTGTTTCCTCCCAGCTGGTGGAGCTGGAGGAAGAAGACAAGGTAGCTGGAAGCCTTGGGAAGAGATCCACGAGCGGTGATCAGCAGTGACGCTCGGGAGCTGCAGCGCCATACGGACAGCGCCGGGGGATGCCACAGGGATGGGACTGTGCTTGCTGCTACCTGTGACACCCAGCAACAAGCCTTCCCCTCCACATCACTGATCAATAATTCATCTGGGAACTGGGATGCAAAAAGGAGAAGGTGCCAGCTTTCCGTGGGGTACGAGCAACACCGTGATTTTCAACAGGCGCTGCTGCCTTGGAACACAGCAGAAGTTGAGCTGCAGGAAATGTATGACAAGCTGCACTACACCTCACCCTGTGTAATCCTGACATAACCTGAAAATTAAACTGCCAGCTCCATGGTTTGTTTATGCAAAAGGCTGTTATTAAAACGCTGCAGCTGAATTAAGCATTCAGAGAGAAGAATCTAGGTACTAAAAAACAAGCTCCATGGAAAAAAAAAGAGGTTTGCCGAGATGATCTGGAAATAATCATTGAATCCTTGAAATGTAAGTGGTCCCAGTCTTCTCCTAGAGTCACGGGCTGCACACAGAGGTAGGACTCCTTCAGCTGTTGCTTTGGAGCCTTGGATTAGCATAATATCCTTGACACCCAACTGGTGTGCATAAGACTTCTTCTTAAAAAGTGACTGCAAACTGACTCTTCCTGTTCTCAGCTCCAGTCGATGAAAACATGTATCCAGGATAAACGAGCTCAGTCTTCAACGGCAATATTCACTTTGGAGGGAGCTGTCATAACTGTGAGCCTGTCTACCCCGAGGGATGGCAGATGTGAGAAACTGGGTGGTTCAGCTCCCAGCGCCTTTGTTCGGCGTGTGAGGGAGGAGCGGGGAGACTTCAGCAACAGCCAAGCAGGAACCGGGAAGAAACTAAACAAGGGCAATCAAAATTCAACAATAAATCAATTATCAGAGCGTCAGAAATGCTCTGAACCAGGTGGGAGGTGGCCTGAGCGATGTGTCTTTCCCTGACTGCAGAGAGACTGACACAAAATGCTGGGAGTTGCTGAGTTTAGTATTTGATATATTTCACTGAGATTGGAAGGGTGAGTGGTTTATGCTGGGGAAGGCTCACTAAAGCAAGGGGACTGAGCAGACTATGCCAAGCCATTTGCTGTGCTGACAGCCACTGCCAGCCTGGAATGAGCCCCAAAATTCTGCTCAGGTTCCTGCCTGCTCGGGTTTGCCAGCAATCAGCACTCAGGTAATTCATTTAAAAAGTCCAATAAGCTGCAGTCAGTGTTACCTTCATTATGAATCTGTTGTCATTTTTGCTGCTTATTTGGAGCACATTTTTTGCTGTAGGACTACCAGGAACAGATGAGTGCAGACAGGTGACACAGTTTGCCTAGGAGAGTGGAACAGCTCCATGCAGATGTTGATCCCAGCTGGATCCAACAGGGCATGGAGAGCACGAGGGAGGTCACAGAACAACCCCCAGCCACCATTGCTTCTCAAGAGCCAGAGAAAAATGCTTGAAATGGAGAATTCCAGAAGAATAGCTTAGGAGTAGAAGTAAAATTAGATTCCCCATCAAGTTTGCAAATGTAGCTACAAATATCTCCAGGAGTTTCTGCCTGGAGCTCCTCCACAGCCATGCACAAAAATCACACAGTTCTCCTCCCTAAATCCAATTCTCCACAAAACCACAGAAGCCTGAGTGCACAATGCCAAATAGTGTTTATAATGCACAATTAATACTTAATCTCAGTCAATATAGTTCCCTTTATAAAAAATGTAGGGGAACCCTTCTTTTTTATTACAACTGGGATCTGAAATCAAGAGCAGTTATTATGCTTTTTGCTCTTGACTAAAAATAGTGATTTGACAGATAGGAGCAATCATAAATAAACAATATTTAACTGTAAAACCAGATACTGCTTCTTCTTGAATTCACTTTAAATATCAGACATTTACCAGTGTTCTGGATGTACAAACTAATGGAGAAGAAAATGTTTATTCTTCATCCCCTGGAAGATTGTTGCAGGCTTTTTATTCTTTGAAACTTAAATACTTCAAATTACCTGACTTAGCTCTAAAAACCCACGCTGGAGTCCCAGGATACCTGAGAGCAACTAACAACAGCGTTGGAAAAATCAGAAATTAGGTTTTATCTTCTTTCCTGTCACTAATCTTTTGCCTGTTCTTTTTCTCTTCTTTTTAGAATTGCTGTAAAATTCCAACACCCTGAAATACCTTAGTTATCAAGATGGTTTACCCAGGGTTTGCTAAGGTGATGAGGTGGAGTTGTCTGTTCCCCTCACTCTATGAAGTAGACATTACGTGGGCAGAGTAATTCAGCTACAAATTATTAGATAATTATGATATAATTCCTGCAAATGGATTTATTTTCCTGTCTCTGGAAAAGGTCTTGAAATAGAGAAAGACAAAGAGGGCTGTGTGGCTTCACCTCATCTAGGGGTGCCTTCACTTGACTTCTGTAAGATTTGAGTTCAGTTGGTCTGGTACTTGTTGCACCTGGAATAAGAACTGGTACTTTTTGATTTTTATAAAATATATTCTCCTTGTTCTCCTTCTGTTGAAGTATTCCTGGAAATTAGTACCTTGGTGTCATGGCATGGCCAACACTGTGTGTTATACTAAATGCAACTCTCAGAGTTAATATAATGCAAAAGCATCCTGAATCCTTCCAAGAGACTGATTTCTCCTGTTCTAATAAAAATCAAATAAATATCATTAAAAACACCTTGGCGTTACCCTCCAGGGGCCTGGTATTGTGTCCTTCAGGTTTTATCACAGGACATGGCAGACACCTGTACATTGATTTGGTGGGCAGGGAAAACAGCCCAAATGCAGATTTGGCATTTGTTGTCTTTGACAAAACCAGAATTTTACAAGAATAAGTTGCATCTCAGACCTCACTGACTTAATAAATGCTGTCACCATACAAATAAACACTTCCTAATTCTCAGACATGTCCCTCACTATTTCTTTTAGCCTATTATTAACTCTTGCAAGGCAACAGTGGTTAGAGAGTTCTCAGCCACCCTGGGCTCAGGCTCCAGCAGTGACAGCAGTGACTCCCCCACTCCTGGGGTAAGCAGGGCTGGCCCTGCACAGTCACACTCTGGCTCTATTCCCAAAATCCCCCTGGCAGAGGTCAAGGAACCTGCCAGAGCTCCGAGGTTTGACTGGAACCCCAGGGATGGGGCTACAGAGATTGCAATATCACTCTAATCAACAAAACAGGAGCTTCTTTTCATCAGCAGTTAATCACAGGACTTTGCTTGTCTCTAAGTTCCTTCAGTTGCCTTGACAGATGAGAGCACAACAATATAAATAAGAAATGACAGTTTACCAAAGAAGGTTAACATAAAGTCATGACCTTTTTCTACTTGAGTTCTGCAGCTTATTCATGTGTGAAAACACGCTTTTGTAGCTGTAGCCTCGGCATCCCTTACAGATCTGGACTTGTGCCAACAACTGAGCTTTAAAATTACCATTTAAAATACCATTTAAAATGGTATTTATGTTCAGGAAATACCATTTCTGCATTTTGCGATGCTCGAGTAGAACTGTTTCGCATTAGAATAAAATATGAAATGAGGATATCTCTGCATTTCACAGCCAATCTCACCGACACAGGCTGCCAGTGGCATCTCTGCTTCACAAACAAGGAGCTATTGGACACACACCCCTCTCCTCTGCCTTCCTCAGAGCACATTACACCTTTCTGAGCAAACCCACCCTGACCAGGCTGCCCCAGGAGCACCACAGGATGCATAGGGCACAACATCAGGCCGACAGTCCTACACTAGCAAATGTCAAATATTAATTTGTCACATTATTTGTGCAGTGATTTAAAGCCAAATCCTGTCTCATCAGTCATTTCCATCAGGCACACGAGGAGCGGGAGGGAAGCAGGAGCTTTCTGTCACAATCTGTAATGCCTACGCCAGGAGCTGCCAGAAAATATTTCTCTGTCAGAGAAGCAAACTGAAGTTCTGAGCATGAAGGCTGGAGAGTGAAAGCTGCAGTACAACATGGAGATAATTAGTTTTGAAAGGCTAATCAGGTCACTGCTCTGGCTGGCATTTCTGTGGAGATGCACATGCCTTCACCTCACCACATTCTGCCTCTCGATACGAGTGTCCCTCACCAAAGGGAAGTAAGGCTTTACAAACTACAGAACTACAAATGACATATCCGGCCATAAGAACCCCCAAACAGCCAGGAAAGATCCCTACAGCCCCTGCAAGGAGGAGAGACCCCACAGCACAGGGTGTCCCAGGCTGTGCTGCTCAATCCCCTTCCCCATGTGGGTCCAACCAGCCACAGAATCACTCAGGAAGGGGAAGGTTTCATCAGAGCTGACAGCAATAACCATTTTAAGATTATCTCACCTATTTTATGCTGTTATCTTGTGCCTAGTCGTGGAGCCTTGTGTCTTGCATGCATCTTTGACACCCTAGAAGCTGGAGATGTTGAGCTTCCTCAGCTCATTCAAGCTGTGAAATTAGGCCTTTGGGTCTCCAAAAATATTGCTCACAAACCCCCAGCAACGACTGATCAAAACAGCAGTGCACTTCAGTACGTTGTTGGTTAATGAATTTTTATCCACTTTCCCTTCCTTAGTATTAAACAGCTACAAATGGCTAAAAAATATTTTAAAAACCCCAACAGTTATTTCCTGACATCTTTCCCTTTTGTCAGAAGGATGCTCTATTTTGCTGCTGAAAAACATGATCAATCTTTCCAGTAATAATGACTCACTGAATAAAATCTGTGCTACTTCCATGCTGCTTTTCTAACAATGCACCTTATTTGTACCTTGGCTTATAAAAAAACCCCATACACTGATCGATCATTCCAGGCACTGGTGAAATAAAACCAACCATGAGACAAATAATGGGAGCAGAACAATAGTGCACGTCTATTTAACGCCTGAGTTTAGACTAAGGGCTAACATAAAGCACAATGATGCCATAAAGACAGAAAGAATGGAACAACCCAGAACAACAATAAGCTTTATTCCTGCAAAACCACTACTGGTTAACCTGAACGAGGAGCTGTTTTACTCCCATCTGCAAAATGACTCTTCTGAGCAATGCAGAGGCATCAATAAAACCCCATTTCAGTGTCATGTCCTGGACGACCTTCCTGCAGCACACAGAGTTTTGGTTGGGAGCTCACTTTTCCCTCACCAAGTCCCCATATTGTAATACCTGGTGGCCAGAAGTTGGCTGAAACTGGCCTCCTTGCAGGTCAGTGCAGCCACATGCTCACTGTCATTGTCACCTCTGCAAAAGTTCAGGTGCATTTAGTGACACCACCACGTTCACTTTGTTCTATGGCTTGAGCATCTCCAGTTCATTGTATGCTTCCATTTTTGTCTGAAGGTTTTTAAAAATGGCTTCAACACAGCTAATAATACTCCCCTGCAAAATATACTACAAAAATCAAATACCTTAAGCTCTGTTTGAGTTTTTAAAGACTGTCCAAATGCTAGAATTTAAAGTGTACTGTAAGAATAGATTTGTACAGAAAGAATTTAACTAACTGATTAAAATAAAACTATCCTAAAGGAAAATTGACTCTTGCATGCTAAGGATTATGATGAGTAGGATTCCTGCTTTCAAAAACCTTGGGTTTGGACAACTTTTACGCACAGAAAGCATTAAGGAGTCATCAAAAGACAGACCTGTGCTGTGGGCACATGGGCATATTGCCAGTCAGTCTCCAAAAGAGATAAGAGAAGCTGGGGTGAAGTAGCAGGGATCTGAATTATCCATGATATTCCCGGATTCACCTCTCCAAAGGCCAAAATGAAAGCACAGAGGACCATAATGAAATACTTCAATCAAAATAAAATAACCATCTACAGCTTATTTACACTGTCAACGTGGGTCTCAACTGATATGTTGCCATAGAAAATAATTCCGTCATCTTTTAGCAAAAAAAAGAGTGCGGCCAAATAAATTAAAAAGTTAGGATAAAGCGTATGACCACAGGCAAGAAATACAGTGCTTTGTACAAACCTTAAAAAGGAGCTGGACAATGGTAAAATGAAATCCTGGAAGAAAAGAATTTGTGAGATACTGTGCAATGGGAAAAGCCAGAGAACAGAGTTTCTTGTGAAAAGATGATAACAGAGTTCACGAAAAGCTACCCTGAGATAAAAAACAACATCACTGATGCATTTACTGCAGCAATGAAATGCAGGGGAGGTGCAATCCAGGCACAGAGCAGAGCATGTGGCAGCACAGCCTTGTCACCTGAGTCAGGGGAGAGCTCAGACAGAAGGAGCTGCTCTGGCCAGCAGTACAGCACACCTTGGGTCCCTAACACCTGAGCTCCTCCACCTTCTGCAGCATCCTCAGATGCATTTTGTATCAGCAAATGGCTGCAGGTCAACACATCATCTGGGCTTGTTTACAGCCGCTCTGTTTACCAGTGCACCTTAAAAAGGTTTGGCCATAATTCATTATGGTTCTAACATATGTTGTTAAGAACAAATTTTAGTCTATAATACACTAACTAGACTTAAATTTCCCTCGGGAAAAAGACAAATGGGTTTACATAGCATGTGGCTGTAAATCCCTTTTTATTCAGTTAATCTCTAGCTGTGGAATTGTGATTGAAATGTGAAAATGTATGTGTATTTCCTGATAAGAACCATTTTGCTTCAGAGACAGATGAAATATTATCAAGCGTATACACTTTCTTCAAGTTTTTAAACTGATGACGGAAATCCCATAATCAGAACATGGCACAGCCAATCCAGGTTAAGTGATAACATTTTCTCAACAAAATAAAACAAAACCCCAACCCTTTGAAGTGTTCTTACAGTTACATCTTCATAATCCAGACATGAGAAGATCTGCACTCTTGACAACTCCGAGCACACGCTCTTCAGCTGGCTCCACATAAAAGCCAGCGTTTCCTTCTCCTTCCCAAGCCTGCTGATTCTTTAACAGCAGAAAGACATGGCACAAAGCACTACCTGCACAGGATTTTCCATCTTCCCCCAGCTTCTGGCCAGCTGGACACTTGCAGTGGTAGCTGCCGATGGTGTTACAGCAGCGGTCGTGGCAACCCCCGTTCTCCGTGCTGCACTCATTGACATCTGCCAGAAGAAAACACACAGAAATCAGGAAAGATTGGGCCCTGACCACATTGTCTGAAGATTTGATGACAATTGTGTCTGATTCTGATGTAAAAAAGTAAGCAAATTTCTGAGATGAGCAGCTCAGGACCCTGAAGGAAGCGCAGGAGCAGCGACTCCCAGCTATGCTGCTGAGCACCTCCACTCAACCAAGCTGAACCAGGGGAGGTTTAGATTGGGTATCATAAAACATTTCTTCGCTGAAAGAATTGCCCAGCACTGGAACAGGGTGCCCAGGGAAGTGGTGGAGTCACCATCCCCACAGGGATTTAAAAGGCAGGTATCACAGAATCATTGCAGTTGGAAAACACCTCTAAGAGCCTCGAGCCCCACCGTGAGTGGATGTGGTACTTAAGCAAAAGAAGATAAGCATCACCATGACCGTAAAAACCACAGGCAGTTAATTCATATTAGTGGCACTCCTTGCTCCCAAGGGAGAAATGAGGCTTTAAAAAAATTTAATTAGTTTGTAAAGAAAAATTTTAAAAAATAATTTCACATTCATGCAAGAGAGGTGAGAGCCTTTCAGCTGCAATCCTTCGATATCAAAGACTCAGATTCACCAAGGTTTGTTAATTCTTTGATGAGCTCGAGCATCACTTGACTGGCTCATTTCCGATCCTGGCTAAAAGCCACAGGTTAAAAGAAATTTTTGAGGGGGTTTCAGACTATTAAAAAGCTAAAAGAAAAGTGTATCATGAAACACCAACTTTTACTGAAGTGTAGCTGAAGAGGCACAAATCAACTAAAACCATCGCATTTCTCTATGGCTTTAGATTCAATGCAATGATCAACAAAATTATAATTTCTTTGTCCTGAGTAATGCTGGAAAACAGTCAGACTGTAAAAAAATGAAATAAAATTCAGTTATCTCAAGAGCTACACAACAAACCGAACCCTAACTCGCGTGAAGCCAACGAGGCTCTTCTCGATTTCAGGGCAGCACAATTTAAACAGAAACTTTTCCCGAGAAAAACACTCCCCCTCTCCTCTCCAAAACGCAAAAAAACAAACGGTACCAAAATAAGAATGTGCGTCTGCTCGCTTCTCCTCGGCAAGAGATGGGAGAACATATGACAAGCGACAGATTTTGGATGTGTTCCTCCCAGCACCGTGAGGAGAGGAGGAGAGAGGAAGCTCACGCTCCGCACCGCGCAGGAGATCGACAAATGCGCTCCTTCCAAGGATTTACTCCTCCAAATCACAGACATCTTGATGTGCCTCGTGGTAATAAACACTAATGAGCCACATAATAACCCGGCTCTATTTATACTAACAGGATTGGAAACGAATAAAATCTTCTTGCTCTTTGTATTTATTTATTTTTTTAACAAAATAAAGGGAAGAACGGCTTTATTCTTTAGCGCCCACAATGCCGCATGACCTCCTGGCACGAAATATTGACTGCGTGAGGTGGTCTGGGATATACAGCCCGATTTATTAACACGGGGGTCTATATTTTGAACCAAAATATTGGAACAAGACCTTTCCAGCTGAGGAGCTAATCATTATCCTCTTGATTTCACCAGGGTATAATCCATTCGGAAGTGTAGAGTGCTGTTGCATACTAATATATAGGAAGTTTCTCCTTTGACTGCAGTGTTCCTATTAGCAATCAAATACTTTCCTTCCTTGTTCATCATTAAATGCCATGGTCCACCTATGAAAATACTGGTGCTGTATGACTGAGAACCTCATTTTCTCCTTCTTCTAACTCTGGCTCCTTAATGCTCCATCCAAGATTTCCTTGTCTCTGCCTTAATACTCATTTTCGTTGTTTGATGAAGTGTTTTCATGCATTTCTTTACTGCTTTTTACACCAGAAACCCACCACTTCTTCTATTATACTCACCTGACTTTTCATCCCCATGTGTCTTTAAAACAAGTGTCTTCTTTAAAGCTAACTATCATAAAATAAACCACCATTTAATTTAAGACACCAAAAAAAGCTTTTCTGATACAGCTTTATTAGAAAGCAATCTCATTTTAAGGAATACACTCACTAGGTGTAAATCTCACCAGTTTTAGCCTTAATGCTATGAAAATTTTCTCTCTAAGCATCCTCACCCTTCGCTGTCCTGTCTCCTGTTCGAGACCTTCTCCACTGCCTGCACCCTGCCAAGTTGTTTTCTACAACTCCATAATAAAGGTCAGATGTTGCCTCAGTCCAAAGAAGCACAAAAATAAATGATCTGAATGTGAAGTAATAAAGAATGTGTTTTACATTTGTAAAAGGCCGGTTTGTAGAGATTTTATAAGCCGCAATCAGCTGTTCCATATTCCTAAAACAGAGCAGTCAGGATTTAAAAATCCGATTATAGCTTTGCCACTGAAAAAAGAAAAAAAAAAAGTAAAACAAACCCAACAAAAATAATTCTGTCAAATGATAAATTTCTGTCTGCTTTCCATATTCAATGTCACTCAAGGTTGCAAATATATTTTGCCTTTTGAATAGTGAGAAAAATGACAGAAAATTTTTGACACGTAACAAGTCTGCCACGTTAGGTCTGACAAAAGTTCAATGTTATCAAGCCTATCAATCCATCTGTAATGACATGCTGTAGGCACTTCAAAAAAAAATAAATGTGATGTTTGCTACTGCAGTGTTTCACGTTTATTTATAGAGCCAATGTTGCAACACAAAAACATTATCCATGGGACATACTGGATGTGAACCTTCAATCTTGCCATGGGAAAAATAATGGAAAACACCTTTCATCCAGATTAACTTGATATTAACTTTATATATGATCTGTTTAGCACACATGTGGGGAAAAAAAAAATCCAAAATGTATTTTAAATCCAGTAGTATGTTAAAATATGGATTGTTGACATAAGCCCATGTCCCACACTCCCTGCACAAGTGGTATTATAGAACAGCACGACATAAAAAAGGTGTCTTTTCTCCAGAAATCTTATAAAATATTTGATATGTAAGGGAACATGCCATTTTTTTGATGAAGCAGCCCACCTTTGCCCAATTAACCCTACGCAGGAGCTACATGCTAAATGGAGAAGGACAATTCCAATCCCTGCACTTCTCTGTTTTGTTTAATGCTACTCATTCCGTGTCTCAAAACACCCCATATCTTCAGCTCTGGGGAAAACAACCCTTCACCAAGTTTTTATGAAAATCTGGGTGATTTTACATTTCCTACAAATAAATGAAAACTGTATATAAAAGCAGACACTGGACAAAGTGGCAACTCCAATTTGAAATCTAGCAGCAGTGACCTGCTCTACCACCAGCTCTCAAATGCAGAAAGCAGATGAAGAAAATCAGGGTGAAAGCAGAAATACATATTGGCATTGGGGCAGAAGTCTCCTCTCCACATCTCTCCACCGAGCTGTTGCTGAGAGCTGCAGCTCTGCAGGGTCTCCACCTGGAGCTCAATTCAGCATCTTTAAAATCCAGGGAAGGGATTAAGCTTGCCCTGAGCACAGGACTGGCCAGACCTGGGCAAGGAGAAAGCACCTGCACCGAGCAGGGGCTCAGTTCTGCAGCAGGAAAACCAGGCAGTGAAACAACACCTAAATTTGGCAACAGTTTGTATGTTTAGATCAGTGGAACACACCAGTTAACCCACTACCTACAGGTTGTTATTTTTATTTTCCCACACAACGAGTTTATGCTGCATTCATTAATATAGAGACTTAATTTTTAAGATAACAAAAGGAATCTCATAACTGACACCCAGTGTTTAAAGGCCGTTTTCTGAGGTTTCTGTATTTATCAGCTGTATAGGAGCAACAACTTTATTTATTTAAGGCAGCCACATGCAGAGTTGCCATTTGGGTGCCCAGCTTTGGGGCTAACCCATGCTCTGACCCATGAGCCACTGACCCCAGAGCGTGCCAGAGCTCCCTGGACTTGTAATAAATCACTGAAGTGGAATAAAATCTGTAAAATCATTGCCATTGCTACTGCAACCCTGCCTGAACAAAGCCCACCAGCACGGAGCTGGAGGTGATTTTGATTAGTTTAAAAGCGTTAGGGTAACACACCCTGCTCCTATCAGGGCTCACAGGAACCACAACACATTGATTTTGAGGGAAGACACCATTTCATTAATAACACTTGGGACCTTCTCCTGAAGACTATGATGAGGATGGGCTGATTTCAGGGACATAAATGTTAAATATCTTTAAGAAAGCAATTTGAATATTCTCTGTAAGAGGCAGTGGCAGCTTATATTGACTTTTATGGCAATTTAGAGATGTAATTCCTAACTCAGAAAACATAAATGCTGTTGGGTTAAAAAAAAAACCAAACCAAACCCTTATAATGGTTAGGAACAAAGTCTAAATATAATTTATCATGTACACCTGAAATGCTCCTATATGTGCACCTCAATATATCTGAGTGCCTGGCACACAAACGTGTAGAACTGCAACTACCTTACCATTTGCTTTTATAAGGAAGTATTATAGGCAAGTGTCTGCAAATCACAATGCATATTTTACAATTTCTCAGTTATTGACATAAATACTTCGATTTAGTTTTGAAAAAGTGCTGAAAATCCAGCAAACAACCACCTCCTTAAGTTTTACACGCAGGTTGGGGGTTTGTTTGTTTGTTTGGGGGTTTTTTTTGTTGTTTTGGTTTTTTGGTCTTGGGGTTTGGGGTTTTTTTTGTTTTTTGGGGGTTTTTTGGTTGGTTGGGGTTTTTTTGGTGTGTTTTTTTTTTTTTTAATTACAGCTTGTACAGTCTGCAACCAAAACCACATGTCTAAAAAAAAACCCTGAAACCTGAGAAACCTGATTTGAACTTTAAAGGGCACTCACTGCTACAATGCACCACAGCTCACACGATCACACATGCACACACATCACAGCAACATCACACATAAATATAATGCCATGAGCAAACACCCTGGACAGGCTGCCAGGCACAACACTCACACCCCAAAACCTGCATGTGTCTTTTCCTTGGTTTTCTGCAGAAGCTTTGCAGCAGTTGTCTTTGAGCAGTAATTGTCTCTAAAACATAAATTACATACATCACTTCCAGCAGTAACCATAAATTATCTGCCTGAATGGCAAACAAAGCTGCTCGTTCTGATAGTCAGCGCAGCCCTGCCCGGGTATTGATTAAGCACTCTCAATGCTTTATTAGGTTTTCTTCCCCCACAAAGTCAATACCAGGATGAATATTTCTTCTTGGGCTGTTATGAAGTATCGTAAATCTGAGTCATTATTAACAAGCGCCTGATTAGCAAAGCAAACTTATCGGAGAGTTTGGCTCGGGCTCCTGGAGTGTCACCTCCCAGCAAACACCCATCACTGCCACTGCCTCTGCTGGCAGCTCTGGTTCTTGTGCTTCCACAAGTTATCACCTCTTTTTTCCTTTTTTTTTTTTTTTTAATTAAAGAAATTACTGCTGCACTCATTCCTCTTTATCCCCATGTCACATTCCTATATACAGAGAACATCTGTCACATAACGAGTGTGTGCTTGGCCCCTGTTCCCTAGGGATGTGGGTCTCTGCCATGGTTTGCTTTCTTTTATTTCTGGGGCACTAAAAAATTCCTTTTAATTCAACTTAGATGCAAAACCAAAAGCAAACAAAGCTCCTTGTTAAATATTCTCAGCTAGCATTCATTTCTCCTTATTAAAATCATCATCTGAAGAAAAAAAAACAAACACATTCATCAATCATTTGCACTTGCTCACATTAAGAATAACTCCTTTGAAGTCAGAATAAAATTCTGTAGGGGGAAAACACAGGCTCAAGGTTTAAATAAGTGAAACAAGAAGCTCTTAAAGCCCAAGATGCTGGCACACCCTGCTGGGTTGGACTAGACCTGTGGCTCATCTTGTGCCACTACAGAGAACACTCTACCTGCTGCAGGTCCAGAGATGGCTCCTTCCACCCCAAGCTGCCCTACACCACAGACCAGACTCAATTCTGAAAAATGGCATTTCAAAGTCCTTTTAAAATCTCTATCCCTGGTTATGGTATTCCTCCATAACCACAAACATGTCTGCTCACTTTTTTTTTTTTTAAATTTTTCTTCTTTTTATTCTTAATGTCCTGCACATCAATGGCATTTTGGAATAACGACTTCCAAAATCAAACTGTTATGTGAAAAAACACCAGCTTTCATTTCTTTTGGCCCCTCTTCAAAATTCTCTATCAAGGAGGAACAACTATTTCCTAGAAGTGAAATGCAGGACCTAAATCACACCTGAAGTTTTCCTATCTACACTAACTAGAAAAACTAAACCCAGAGGTGGAGATAAGAGAAGGTCTATCACAGTGCAATGAAATCCTGTAATGGTGCTCATTTTTAAACTATGTTTTCCCAGACGCGGTATGAATAATGCAACTAAACACCCCAGAAAATCTGAATAAAGCAACGCCAGCCTAGCGGATGCTAATTGGCAGCAATTGGCGCTGATTGTGGAGTGCGGCTGGAGCTGTGATTACAAACAGAGCTGATGCAGCCAGCCCAAACCTCAAGTACTGCTGCTGCAATTAAAGATATTTTATCAAATTAGACAAGTGTTTGCCTTTGCCTGCTATGATGGTTATGAGCAAAACATAAAAGCAAGCCTGGCTGGCTGTACAGCACCTTCCCCACATCAGAGCGCTGCCGAGATGGGCTTCTTTCTGCTTTGGCTTTTTATGCCACAAAATGGAACCCTTTTAGAAAGAACTCAGGGCTCTGCAGTGACATCCTTAAAAGCCCTTGCTTTTGTCTAGAAGTGCTTTTGCCCTAAAAATGCAGTGTCTTTTCAGTGTATCTGACTTCCAGCACCGACAAGTGCTGGTTATGCACACACAGACACGGAAAGGCTTTGAACTCCCCAAGTTTGATTTCACAATATAAGCCCTTACATATTTTTGCAGGCAGGTAAACATTCTTCAAACATCACTCCCAAGGCAGTGACTATTAGTGAGACTTCAGGACTCCTAGCAACTGGATTTCTTTCATGTTTTCAGTGCTAAACCCCAAGCACAAGCCCCGTGGTTGACTCCAGCCAGGCCAAGTCCTGGTGCCCAAAGGAGAGGTCATGAAATGTACCTTGAACCCCAAACATCCTTGCATCCTGCTGCCTTCTGCTTTCCTGTGGGAGGAAGTCAGTAAACCACTTGCTCATGAACTAAGGCTGGCTCTTTTTCTAATATTATCTATTATCCCCAACTCTCCTCTCTTGCCTTTGGATCTCAAGAAAATTTACACGAACTTCTGCCTTTTCTCCAGCTTCCTGTAAACCTCTATACATCAGGTCATCAGAATTGAATTGAAAAAGGATCTAAAAAAAGACCCAATGTGCTGGGTCATTCCTTAAAGCTTAGCATTTACAGTCTAAGTTTTACAGATCTCCATAGGGACAAAAAAAAAAATTTAAAAAAAAAAAAAAATAGAAAGCAAACCAAACCAACAAACAGAAAGCCAAGTTCTAAGCAAATTTATGGAGCTTCTCAACCCAGAGACAGCTGGAGAGTGAAGATACCTGTAAATTAGCCAGTGCCAACATCTTCAGGACCAAACACAAGCTCAAGTGACCACAGCATTGGCATCAAAAAGGAACAGCAAGGAAGCAAAGGCAGCAGTTTGTGTACTCTGCTCATCCTGTACTTTCAGGAGATTTAAGATGTCAGGTCTTATGAAGAGCACTGCAATGATCCAACACAGCAAAAACAAAACCAGAGATAAAGATAGATGTGCACATTGGAGATGCCTTTGAGGCTCCCCGGGATGAAAGGTGAATGAACAATTTCAAACAGAAATAAATGCTTGTTCCAGGTAAAACCTGTTAAGGATGGGTCAGAAGAGGAGGCATACCACGTGCAACGTGGGGTGTTTAGAAGCTCTGCTAGAATATTACTTGGCTATCTGTGTACAGCAGCAATTTGAGTTTGTGACAGCAGGAGTGTGAGGAGGATGAGCTCGAGCCAGCAGGATGTAGGAACAGGGAACCGAGCGCTGCAAGAACGGCTGAGCTGGAAATCAGCTCCCAAACGTTCAGGGAAAGGACAAAAATCACACCTTTAGCTTCTCACTGCAGAAGAGATAACAAAGGAAAATTCTGTTTTAAGTGTAGAATAAAGTAAGTGTTTATTCCAGCTTTGTCTCTGCCTTCACTGTGTCCTCAGAAGAACTCATCCATCTGAGCAAGCGAACAGCTCCTTCTGTCTACACCTGTGGAATAAATGTCTCCAATCCAGGAGTGTCCTTGTGAGTGTTACAATACTACAGTCTGAGCAAGCTGACAAATTAGGCAGCTTAATTTTCAGGGCATTCCTATTGTAATAAGCCAGTTCCTTACAAACTATGCTTTTTC
This sequence comes from Entomyzon cyanotis, assembly GCA_024500445.1. Classification (NCBI taxonomy): domain Eukaryota; kingdom Metazoa; phylum Chordata; class Aves; order Passeriformes; family Meliphagidae; genus Entomyzon; species Entomyzon cyanotis. The sequence goes on from JAKEPQ010000781.1 coordinate 4,432,340, forward strand.
ACAATATAATTAACCCCAGCACTAAGCATGTGAGCAAATGAGTTCATTTTTCACATGAATAATGAAAACCTTTTCTTTTCTTTTTTCTCTTTTCTTTTCCCAAACCATTACGGACAGAAAGGAACATAAAAAATTTCTCAGCAGAAAAAGGATGATGTGTTCTGGCTTCTAGTTTAGAATAGGAATTCATTATGAAGATTTAAATGGAAGCTCATATTTTCTTATTTTTCTTAATAGCTGTCCTTGACAGTGTAATCCAAAACTTTGCTCGTCACCAGATCTAGCCTGGGATTAGATCAAACAGCCTCTGCTGTGGCTTGAAATGCGTTAAATATTTCTTCCTTTCCATGTCCTCCTGAATATTCTCTCCCATCTTTTGTTTTTCATTTCTAGATCTTCCTAGCAGTTTCGCGGGCAGAATTACTCACTGCCCTGATAAAAATTCTGTGCTAACTATAACTGTAAGCTCACCCCACTTCCTATTACAGAAAATAACATTTCTGTAATCATTCCCTGCGTGGCTGAAACACAACCACACAACCAGGTCACTCGTTTAGGAGACATAAATGAGAACTCGTTATTCGGTTTACACAGACAGAAGTGTAAGGCACAGTCACTGTGCCTTCCCAAACTGATCTTGTGTGTCAAGGGCAAAGCAGCTCATGGGAAGAAGAAAAAGAAAGATTAAATCTTCATCAGTTTAATTTGTAAAGAAACCCAAGGGGAGCCATTATTCCCAGAGACTCCACTGCCTAATTTGTCTTATGAATCCTTCCAACTTACCTGACACCAATGGGTGCTTGTTAACTACTGCTTACTGTTCCTGCTGAATGGGAGTCCTTTGAAAAGGCAGAGTTGTCATTTGGTGCTGAACAGGAGTTAAGTATTGCAGAAAAGTCTGAATCCTCCTCATCAGAAAAGGCAGGCAAGGCTGCATCCTTCCACTGAAAGGGAATTCCCACTAAGGAATTCAACCTGGAAACCTGAACTTGAATATGGAGTTACATGAAGCTTGAAAAAAGAGGGATGCACAAACCATTAACTTGCATGCAGATTTCACCAGTGAAGAGCTCGAAGCACAGAACCGAAGAATCAGGATTTTCTCTTTCCAGTTCAATTATCAATGAGTGGCAGAGCGCAGCTGTGATTTCTCAGGGCTCTTCCCAGCAGAGCAGCACAGAACCCTCCTTTAAAACAAATAAATCAGGCCCAGCGTGGTGGGGTAATGCAGACACTGTGCAGAAGGAACAATTTGGCAGCCAGTTCCCTCCGCCTGACAGTGGCATTCGAGCTGGGATCTGCCCTGCTCCTGCTCTCACATGTGCTCACCACCTGTAGCTGCTGCCAGCAGCCTCAGCTCCACAGCCTGGGAATTCTGCTCAGAAAAATATGTGATCCCAAGGCTTTTTCAAACGGACCAGTGTCAAAGGTGATCACAGGCAGAAATTAGAGGGCTGAAATTGTTAATCCCGCATGGTTAGAATTAATTCATACCAGAGCAGGAAGAGTCAGTTTCGTGTAACACAAACTTCACTTTCTGGCTCCCAACACAAAATAAATTTGCCTTTTAAATCTCTCTGGATGTCAGGCATCTGGTCTTGATGGAGAGCCATACTCTATTTTTTCAGGAGGTATAACCAAAGAGAAATTTGCATTTGTGTTTTCAGTGAGACATCAGCGTCTCATCACTTTAAATAATTTAAAACTTCTCAGTTACTACATGATTTGGTCTTTTTATACATGATCATTTTACACTTTAAAACATGCATTCCTCTCCCTCTTCTCCCTGCAAACAGCTGACTTACATTTTTATGCTCCTCGCTGTTAACAAAGTCCATACCATATTAAAATATTACATCACACCACACTAGCAAGGTTGGTTGGTTTAGGATAATAAATGCTTTTTTTCTGAGCAACAGTAAGGTCAAAGTATTAAATTTAAAACTCTTGAACAGAACATGCATTTGAAATCAACTCAAACTTTTAAAGATCTATTGAAAATGTTCAAAAAATTAAAAACAGACAGCAAAGGACAAACACTACTAGAGGTAGGAAAATCCAAACAGGGGCAGAAGGCTGTGTGAAAATAAATACATATCCAGCACACACTTGTGTGCAGCACATGTAATGTAGGCAAAGACAAGTATATTCCCCAGAAATGTGTATTGTTTGGAGTCAGAGTCCTGCCTTCAGAAGAGTGAGGAAATAAATCAATAAATATGGTTTACCTTGATCTTTAGCTCACTCTTACAGACCACTCAGAGCATCTCATTTAACCAAAGCTCTTCAAACCCAGCACTGCCAGCTCTTCAGCTGGTGGAACAACAGCTGTACAGCGCATGTCAGAGGAACCCAGGGCTGAACAGCCTGGCCTGAGCACTGATTGCAACCAAGATCTTTCTTGCTATATGCATAAAAACCCCTAAACTTGAGCAACAAGGCAGGACTGCAGCAGCCACAGGTCAATGCCAGCTCACAGCTCAGGTTTCCACACTCGGAATTTCACCCTTCAGCTCCAATCACAAAATGAATTCCTCACATTCAAGCCAGGCTAATTGGTTTTTTGCACGGCAGAGACAGCCAAACTCACAGTGACGCACAAAGGGGAAGTGTGATCTACGAGCACAGCACATCCAGCCCAGCGTTATGGATGGTTCTGGAAATGGAGCCAGAAACAGACGTCGCTCCCAACATCGCCGCCGTTGCCAACAGTTACCACCTAATGTTGTCTGAGAGACTGCAGTGCTTTCGTGTTCAAAGGGAAAAGCAAAGGCTCTGCTAGCTCAGATCCCACGCCGCCGTTACTGCTGGCAACGGGGAGTTTGAACAACTGGAGGATGTTGCTGGAGAAGCAGCGATCGCTTTCCCCAGTGGGATGCGGTGAGTCCCTGGGGTACCCAAAAACAACACACCACCCCAAAACCCTGAGAGTGGCCTGAAGGTCTCTGCTTTAGGAACCAGTGCAGCAAGGCCATGAACTGCCCTTCAATTACAGGATACTTTAGGTGTTAATTTCACTTTTTCTGTCTACATTGCACCACCTCTTTGGCCCTTAAAAGGATTAATTTTACTAGATACTTATACCTCCTAATTTTACTAAGTACTTTTATCGCTTCTCCAGGATACCTGCATTATGACCACTAACAAACAGTGAAAAATGCTGATAATGTGTGACTATTTCTCCATATTTATTATTTTAAATGCGGGAAAGGTGTGAACAGTGGCCAACTCAGGTAAAGGTGAAAGTTGGTCATTACACCACAGGAGCAAAACACCAGATGTTCAAAGATGGGAGAGGAGGAAATTAACAGCTTAACTTAACAGGAAAACTTCTACAGAACATAAAGCTAAGAAGGATAATTTGTTAATAGTAGACAACTCAAAATTATGAATGGAAATTGTTAAGATTCTTGAGCACCCAGCCATGCCATACACTTCTGAAATACACATTTTAAAACACAGCTCCTGTTCCTTTACTTCCTCCTTTTTTTAGGGATCACTTTCTGAAATTCCTTCCCTGCATTATCCAAGGAACCAAGGGACAGTTTTTCCAGGAAGAAATCCATTGGTTTGGGAGAAGACCAGCTAATCTCATTAGGTCAAGATTTTGGCTGTGCTCTCAACTGCTCCCCTAAGCCTGTGACCCAGAAAGGCAACATTCCCCTATAAAACAGACCTCAAGACTAACTCAAAATAGTCTTCTCCATCTTCAGGGGAAAGTTCTTCACAAGGCACAATTTTAAACATTTTTTTTCCTTATTTCTTCCATTCTCCTCACCTCAACAGTCCCACACTTCCAATTAAATTAAAAACTGGACCAGTGTAGTTCTGTGGGGTTTCCCCTCCAATGCTGAAGTATAATTATAAGATGGGGGGAATAAAATTATAAATTCCACCAAGGTCATTAATGTACAAAATGCAAATTGTCTCCCATTTGTCAAAGACCCTGGGGAAGTCTAGAGATAATTGAAATGATAGATGAACAGAGGAGACTAACTGCTAATGGTCTGTATATCAATGAATCAATGTCACATTTATGAAGGGCTTTGGGAAATTATTCTAAATACTTCATCTACAACAGCTGAAGTTTAGCCTACTTTCTCTTTTTAATGCTGAAAAATTAATGAAAAAGTTCAGTTTATAGTTACACAAGTGTAAACCTGTGGTAATTCAAGGTGGATGGCAAGAAATGGAAGCACTACTTATGCTTGTGCCAGATATGACCAAAATTCTCAGTTACCAGGGATTATGGTATGAATAAAAGTAATATATATTTCAGAGATAATTAAATATAGGACCAGCCCTCATCCTTAAAGCATTTAGATGGCTATCAAGGGCTTTCTCTGAGAATCTCAGTTCTGCTGCTTTCCATCTGTGCTGGATTCCCACCTGGGGTTCCATGCAGACGCTAAAGCAGCAAACCCCTGTCCTTTATGGATTTTCAGGGTAGTGCTGGCTTTCCATCCCTGCAGACTCTGGTGCCATGGAACCCAAATGGGACTGTCAGTAATTTCACCTCATGGGTGTTCCAGCCCCTCTCTGTCGCTGTCACAGCTTCCCAAGTAGCCAATTAATAGAACATCCAATTCCTCCATTTGCTGAAGCACATTTGTTCTGCTAGGTTTTAATTTTTTGAATGAGTGAAATACGAGTTAAGACAATTTACATGAGTTAATGATACACTGCAAGTTAACTGATGGGTTATCCTGCACCAGGAGATGGCTTTTTGCAGGCAACAATTTGCATGCAGCCTTTCAGAGCCATAATTACTTGCAATACCAGAGTCTCAGCACACTCTTCCCTCTTTATTTTTTGCTGTTTTACAGATGTGTCACTCTCACAGTACTAAGTGAAAACAGATTACCTGCCACTGATTACCCAACGCATCCACAGAGGAAGGTGGGGGAAGTGACATATTTTGATTTGTGGATTAAATTCCCCTCTTAATTGAGCCATGCATCTTCTGCTAACAAATTCTCGTGGAAAACCCAGAATAAATTTACCTCTTTGCAGTGTAACTTTTCCTCACGTCATATCCTCCCCTTCTTTCACTAAGATTTTGAGCTGTACATACAAACCCTTCATCTCAAATACTCATTATGGAAATACTGCAAACCCCGAAGATGTCACAGTCGTTTCTTTTACAGCTTTTCCTTTTGTAGGCGACATTCATATTGCAGAATAATTTAGACAGTAATTTAATCACAGGGTTTAGAGGTCCAGCAAATGTTACATTTACATAATGTCAGTCTTTCAGCAGATAATTTGGTCCTTTGCATGTGTTAAAAGACGACATCGCTTGTTAAGTTCATGTTAGTACGTTTAACCCAGCAGATGAATGGCTGCTTCCTTAATCTGCCATATATTTCTAATTTTCCTAAGGATGATTAGAAAATTTTGTTTAGAGTAAATTCATGATCACCGTCATTCTACTGGAGTGACAAATCAAAAAGATTATTAAATCTCAGAAATCTCCATAAAATGGTCATTAAGTCCTTGTAATAGAGTAAATGACAATCTTTTCCTTATGTAGGTACTTCACTGGTCAATATATTGCTTCTGCCTCCTTTGACTACATGACTGAAGTTACTGAAATGTGCCTGATTAGTTTAATAATATTCTCATAAGGACATATGGGTATTTTTTTAGTTTGGAAATGTACTGCTCTTTGTCTTGTCAAATGCTGCTAAAGAGAATGAAATAGGATAGAAGAAATGTGATTTAGTTTCAGTGTGCCAATGCTACTAACCCTGGACATCCAAAAGATAAAATAAAAGGTGGTAAATCATCATTACTCAAAGAGAAATAGCATGTCTGTACAAGTGACTTTCCAAAAGTACTACTGTGTGTTTAAACTAAGAAGAACAATAATCTAGGCAAACATCTCAGGAGCCTTAACACTGAATACTTACATTTAATACTGTATTTCTGCCTTTTTATTTTGAAGTTACACAATGTATCCTCACTACTTAACATGGAAATTGAAATCTTTAATTTAAACTTGTACAGTATTAGGATTTACAGCAGGAAAAAACCTGTTGCATCATCTGGCCAGTCCATGCCACTGTAGGATATTCCCTTATTTTCCACTGCCTCTTGTCTGCTTTTAAATGCACTGTAGCCAACCACAGCCCAAATCAGTAAGCCAAACCTTACACCAAGAGCTGGGAGCACATGTTCATCATTTAGTTGTACCTTGGTACAATTTCTGCACCCTTTGAAACTGAAATGTGTTTATCTAGAGGACAAATTCATGCAATCTCCTCTCCATGAAACAGGTAATAGACGGGGGGGAAGAAAGGAGGGAAAAAAATTAGACATCCACAGTGAGGGTCTGAGAGCAGCTGGAGAGCAAAGCAGACAACAGGGTGAGAGGAAACTCTCATTATTTTCCTTAATTCACTCAACTGAGAATTGTCACCAGCCTGACTTCCACAGCACAGAGAAACACTCACTCTCCTGGCATAACGTCTTGAAAGGATCACATTTAATTTGTAAAAAAAAAAAAAAAATTAATTTCTTCCCATCATACACTTAATTATAAACCAGTTTTCAAGCTATATCCTTTATCAGTTATTTTTACTTATTAAAGGAGCTGAATGGGTTCTTTCTGTTCGTTATTTGTTTTTAAAATTAAATTCAAACAGTGTTTCTCTTATTCCAAGTTTGGGCTGAAGACTTCAGAAAGATAAGGAAGCCAAACTTCTTCCAGATGTAAGACAACTGTGTATCCTCTCAGCAACGAAAAATTGAATTGGTTAATTTGCATTAATACTTAGATGATAAAGCTTTAAAACAATCAGAATTAAATCAGATAAAGATTTAATTGCCACTAAGGTTAAAAAAAGGATTATTTGCAATTGCCACTTAAACACAATGAGCTCCAAATTTAGAGTTAAGACACAGCAGACACAGGCAACTCAGAACCCACTGATAATTCTGTCATCAAAGTGATAAAATCCTAAGCTCAAGACACTTCCTTTGTTCATTCTTTAGCACAATTTGCATTATGGCACTAGAACTCGATGATCCATCACCAAATCTATTTCCTTACTCAGCTGCTAAGTTCTTAAAATAGTTGAAGGAAATACCTGACCAACATGAGGCTGGATCTCCTCCAGCCACAAAGTGCCACCAGTTGACCCCTTTGTCAATTAGACTTGCAGAGATGTAACTTGTGGATCTGCACCAGGAATACTCATGCAAGGTCTCAAACCACTCCAAAAATCAATGTGAATATTGATGTACAATGATATCTTTAATGGCAAAATCCTTAAAGTTCTTTACATCAACCAAATAATTAAATTAAAAAGAACTAAGTGTTTTCCTAATTAAGCAGCATGAAGTGCCAAATACTGATCTATTTTCATCTCAAACATGTTTCTATCATTTTTCTCCTTGCAGTCCCTGATGTTCCCCTGTTGAAAAAAAAATCTCATAAAAAGAAAAGCTGTCTTACAAATCCAAACTAAACCTCCAAGTCTTGTACAAGAAAGCAGAGAAAAGTTATAGAAGTCACTCCAAAATGTCCTCATTAGCACTTCTTTAGGTAAGAATGAGAAGGAAAAAATGAGCTCTGTGAGGGCTGAATGTCACAGCTATTTGCTGAGGCTATTATAATCATATCAGTGGCTTATTGAATTTCATAACCATGGTTCTACATCCTTCACTGACAACTATCAGAGAGCTTAACTCAAAATAAAACTCCAAGTCAGAATGAAGGCACAGACACAATATGCTTACACACTGAAGAAAATAAAATCTCAAAAGATCAGATTTATTTTATGGTCAAATAGGGACACACATAACCCTCCAATTGCTATCTTAACCCCAGTGAAGCCATAAAAGAGGAGGATGTGAAGTTGTATTGTGTATGTATTCCCTATTGTGTATCAACACTGCACAATACACCTTGATAGAGAACATTTCTCTGTTTTTACTCTGCATGTGAACCTCATTCAGTGCCAGGAATGAGGCATTGACTTGATTTCTGGCACTGAACTGTCACAAAACTCACTGGGAGTCAACTCCAGCCTCCACCAGGATCAAACCAGGACTGGGCAACAACAACCCACTGGAATGAGGCACAGGGAGAGCTTCCCTGAGAAGCCACAATGGTGAGTAACTCGAAGCTGGCACGAAGCAAACCTTGCATGATCCTCACTAACACAGCTCATCCTCCTCTGACTGCACCAGTGAGTCATGCAGTGCAAAGGGAAGCAGTGCCTTCATGATATATAGGTTTTTCTTGCACGCAGGTTACACATTTAATTTGATATTTACCGAAGCCTCCAAACTTGGCAGCAGAGGGAGACTGCAGGATTGCCAAAATAATTGGAGAGAATTAGGACTAGACGGTGCAGTAATGACAAAAGCCTTGGGAGAGATCCCACAGATGTTTCTTGATGCTGAGCAGAAACTACACAAAAACCCAACTAGCAAACAATAAACTGACAAACACAAAGCCAAAGCGGAATATTCAGTAAATCAGTGTGTAAAACACCTCACCTGCCTGCACTGTGCTGCACCAGGGGCTGATGCCATGGCAGAGTCTGGGAGATGTCAGTCTCCAACGGGCAAGGAGACAAACAAGATCTGAGACTTAATTAGGCCACAACTTTATTAACCTACTTCTTCAGGGAGCTCCCGGTGATCGCTCACACGGCGTAGAGCCATGATTCATTTTTTAATCATTTCTGTCTGGTGAAAAGCTGTGTCAGTGTTTCCCTCCCTCCTCTGAAGCATCCAGGTGTGTGTGGGTGTCTTTGCTGTTATCACTCCATGCTGCACCCCAGGTTTTTTAAGGACAATTTCAGCCCCCCAGGGAAGTGCTTGCCCAGGCAACACGAAGGTATCACACAGTCATTCAGCTCCTCCTTGGTACCAGCTGAGTGTGGAGACAATTAACAGCTCCCTCCACAGTATTTCCCACTGGGAAGGTAGACATTAATACCTGAAAAAGAAAGCCTCACAAAGAGCACAACATATTCAGAAGGCAATTGCACATTCAGATCACTCCTGCTGCCTCCTGGCCTTGTCACCACCTGAAAGGCAGGTCTGATAAATCCCACTAAGTCCTCCATACACAGTCCCCCTGCCAAATCCCAAATGAATCTTGTTTACATGCAGAACAAACACTTCACAGGGCTCCTCCTGGGGGGAATTAGCCCATCTGGTCTTGTGTTGGCTGACCAGGAATGGTTTTACCTTTGAGGTGCAGCTACAAATTTCCAGGGGAATTGCCTGTCCATTTGAATACCCAGTGAAGAGCAGAACCAAACACGAGCTCTCATCATCATAATTTTTTATAGCAAGGCTGCAGCCCCAGGCACGCTCAGATGAAGACATGACAATGGACTTTTATGGCACTTGCAACTTTTGGGCCAAGTCCTGTGCAGGCAGAGCTCCAAAGACTCCAGAGTTACACCACGAGAGAATATGTCAATTGTCTGGCCAAGAGCATAAAAAACCTTCTTGTTATTGTTGTTAGAAACCAAATGACAAGCAATTCATTACTGCACTGCAATTCAGTGCAATTTATTGGTTGATTTGCTGTGAGGGATTTTAGCTACATACTAATACACACACTATAAAAAGAATGCAAATTCAGTAATGCAAGTCTAAATGAATGAGACATAACATTTTCTCACAGTTTGCAAGAAATTAACCTTTAACGTCTTTTCTATGCTTTGGGAACAGCACTTGGCCAAAAGCTCTTACAGTAATAAAGCAGTGACCCATAGCAAAGAATAAATGTCAGAGTGAAATGATAACAGCAAGCCTATTTGCCAGAAAGTGGTAATTTATAAGATTTTAATTTGAGATCATCATGGGGGGTCAGCCTTATCAAATAATTCAAAATGTAGGTCACAATTATAGCCCTCGAAGTGTGGTTCTGCTCTGAAATGTGACTGCAAAAATGGCATGTTTATTATTTCTAAATGATTTTTTTATCAGATGCATTGAGTTTACAAGTAAAATGCTAATGGAACAGACTTGCTTTTTGCTTTCTTCATTTTTTACATTTGTGTGGCTCACTGATTTCGGTGGTTATTTCTGATTTACATTCCTCTGAAAGCAAAATCAAACCCCTCAGTTTCTCACCTTCCTGCTTTGAGTTCCACAGAGCCAAATTACATCCTTGTTGCTCCCTGTGTCACCAAAAGCTTTCAACAAATTTACACATTTCTAGGCTAACTAGAATGTAAAGCCCTCCCAATTCTCTAAGTAATAAGGGGAAAAAAAAAATCCAATCCACCTCTCACTTCAGGCAGATTCCTTGGGTGGTGTCAGTCAGTGTGGCTCCATCAAAATCGATGGAGTTCTCCATCAAAATCAATGGAGTTCACTCACACACAGCTTTCTCTGAAGCACTGTCCTTGGATTTGTTGGCTCCTCAAGTCTAACAGCAGAAGGAGAAAAGGCATTGAACAGGTTTTTAAATCACCCTGCCCAAATCAGTAACTGTGAAATGCTAACACCTGTCTGGAGCAGAGCACCGGGCATGGCTGGAATCCAGCCTTTGTTTCAAAGTGAGCCAAACCAGGAGATGGTCCAGGAACAGGGCAAGAACCATCAAACACATTTCCTACCTTTTCTCACATTTTCCAGCCCTCTGACCTCCCAGTTCCAGGTGGATCCTTGATGCAATGCTGTACAATTGCTCATTGCTGCTAAGCAAGTTCTGTCCATCCTGTTGTGGCTTAAGAACTTTTGTCTTTTCTTCTCTCTGCTTTACACTACCATGAAAGTTATGAAGGCTGAAAAAGCCCTTATTCCTCTCTCTGGCAAAAGAAGCTGTAAACATGGAGAACAAAACCCACCGAGAACTAGCTTAGAGTCAATAAGAGCTGGAACAAATAGGATTTAACACAGTGCAAATGAGAAGATGATATGAAACATCTCCACAGTCTTCATTCAAAATAGGGCCATACTCTAGTTTTATCACATCTCTAATTTTATTTACTGATTTTATTCCATAATTAAATTCCTGCAGTAATTTTGGTTTTTGACATCCTTCTTCTGTCACAACTTTGTGTAAACCAGCATATGCATTCATGAAACTCAATATTGACATGGCAATGGATGATTCAAAGTCTGGTTTTAGCCCATTTGCCTGCCATGGGCTAAAAAACAAACCCAACCCCAGGAACAGAGATTGCATGGGATTGCTGGATTCAGAATTTCAAGAAGCAAAACCTTGCCATTATTCCAACATACTTTAAAATCCACCTCACCTTCTCCAAGGTATATTCCCAAGAGAGGGAATAACTGGACACTTACACAGACTGAAGAGCTAGTGGCATTGTCTGGGGGTGACAACTGAACCCAGGGAAGCAGAACATTAAATATAATGCCTTTCATTATAAAACAAGGTAGGAGAAATGCAACAAATTATTTCTTACAGACAATTTGTTGCTTAATGGCCTGAAGCAACTCCAAGGGCTGTTAAAGCTGATAAGACAGTCCTTAACCACAGTAACAATCTATATATTGGGATTAATGCCATCCTAAAGTTTAAGCAATGGTTTATAACTCCAAATATTGGCAGAAGCAACCAATTTTCTGTCTCTTGGAACGCAGAATATCTTACATTAAGTAAATCATCATTCAAAAGCAAGGAGGGGGAGAAAAGAAAAAGCCCTGCCCTCCAAATGAATAGGTCTCACTTACTGTAGTACGTGTGTTCAAAAATACGTAATTATGAGGCAGGAAGCAGGACATGAAGTAATGCACTGAGAGCACCTTCCTGCTCCTTCCTCCCAGGCTGAGGCAGCATTCAGGCAGCATTTTAAGGCTGATGCACAAGGCTTAGCAGACACAGAAGAATAAGCTGCTTTCAGGAGGCAAATGCCTGGCAGTGTGTGCGTGGTCACAAATGCACACGAAATGACTGGAGATCTTCCAGAAGCAGCTGATAATTTGTCTAATAGTGTGCCAACAAAAATAGCCTGAAAACCCCATCCTCTTTAATGGTACCTAGCTCTTCAAAGCTTCAATGGACAGTCCAAAGCTCTTGAAGAAAAAGTAAGAAAACCTGAAGGGTGGCTGGGAGAGTCAGAACAAACCCAAACTCAGTCCTAGGAAATGCTGTGCCCTGCTCAAAGCTTTTAAGAAACTCCATTGGGGTTCCAAATCCCACCATAGCAAGTTATCTCGTTACATTTTCAACATTCAACTTCTGATCCAGACTGGAAAATACCTCAGTAATCATTTCTCTCCTCCAGTCGGGTCTAGAGCAGATGTACATTCCAGGCTGGATTCCTATCACAACAGCTTGCTTTTTGTCACAAAGGATCAAAACCAGGTTAATTGATACTACAAGTATCTTTTAAGAGCTCCCATGCATCAAGAGCTCTGAAAGGAAAGCACAATATGTTCCAGTGGGCACATCTGAGTATTTTTATCTTTGCTTGCACTGGAGAAGAGCACAGAGGGACTTGGCAGGGTGTCACCACTTGATTTATCCCTGCTGCCTGCTTGGACAGTGCCTGCACTGGGGGCTGTCCAGGACTGGGGCTTCTCTGTTCTGCTGGCATACAAAAAAAAAACCCATCCAAAAAACCCCAAACAGCCATTTTTTGTCCTCTTTTCTATCCTAAGTTAAAAAATCCCCAAAACAACAAATCCCACATTTTAAGTTTTAAGCTTTCATAAAATACCCTGGTATTTTGGCATTTCAACACCTTGTGTATTATCTTGCCACTTTCTTCTCTCTAAGTGGCTACATTACTCTTGCAAACCAGCAAAGGGTGTGGAAATATTTATTATCATCTCTATTTTCTGTAGAGATCATCAAAGGACAGTGAAAAGCATCTGTGTGCAGAGAGGGGGAAAGAGAAACGCAATTACTCCTGCTTGATCTGTTTATTCCATAAGTTGGACACAAGTCATTGCCGTGACATTTTCATTTTCCTGGATACACGACTGGGCTCTAATCTCATTTGTGCTGGTGTAAGCACAGGAGGATCAGCAAGCTTTCCCCCCATTTATGTTTTGGGAAGGAACAGCAGGAATCAGGCCCATAACCCTTGGTCATTAATTCTGCTTCACCTCTTGCATGTAACAGTAGCTGTCAAAAAGATTTTGGAAAACTGTCAATCTCTGGTAAGAGATAAAATCTTGATTAATAAAAATAATTTAAAGCTGAGTTTCTTCATTGGAAAGAGAGGTCATTGGCACTATGGTGTCAAGAAGCCAATATTTTACAAACACATGGTATTCTTAGGGGAAATCAAAGCAAAGTCTGTACAGAGCCTCCTGCCAAGTGAGCTAACAACTCCATTTAACAAAACAAAATCATCCTGATGCTTAGAAGAACTCTTTCCTTAACAAATAAAAATCAAAGCAAAATGCAGACCAAAGTGAAATTACTTCCATGATCAGATCAGAAGCTAAGGGCCAAGCTGTGTATGTGTGCTGGGGGAAGGGGAGGGGGGAATGGAGTTTTGCTTTAACAAGAAAGAAGACTAATGGAAATGATCAGCAGTGAAAATTCAGTTATCTGGGCTTCTGTTCCACTGGCCCGTTATTTACTGTGAAGTCACCAAACAGATTCGAGTTTCCAGCCCTGCTACACTGAGCAAGCCCAGAGATGAACTCCACAGGAGCTGGGATCACCCCAGCCTGGCTGCCCTTTCATCTGCACCCATGAAGAGTGCAGATCTCCCAGCCCAGCAGTGTGGGTAACACCCTCCCAGCAATAACCACATCACTCCACCTGCACAGGCAGATCTGCAAACCTTCCCTGGGCTTGGGTTGGGCACTGTCATTCTGACCCCTCTGAGAAACCAAAGCACCCCGCAGAGGACATTCCTGAACTGGGCTGGCTGCAGTTTTGGGGATGCTAAATCTCCTTTCTGAGGTGTTTTACACCAGCAAAATGCACTGATAAATCAGGGAGTTATCCCACCAGTTAGCAGATATATAGAAGTACAACACCTTTTAGTGTTTAACCTGTGATGAATTTCAAGGGAACGCAGGGATTTTTGCTCCAAATTCTAATTTGGATGGACTACCCCCAGATGCCATGCAGATCAGTGAGGAGCACCTCCAGCTAAGCTCAAAGAGCAGCTCCAGCACCTGGAATCCTCAGATCGAAACCCAAAATGCCTTTGCATCAGGTTTTCCTTATTGCAGTTACAAGAGGCTATGCCTAGGAAGGGAAAAATAAAAGTCAGGCTTCACTGTGTGCCTCTCTGAAGGGCGCTCCTGCGGGTAGGAGTGTGTCTATGTTGCAGATAACTAACTAGCTACATGACAATATGCATTGGAGATGAAACCAAAGCAAATGCCAGCATGATATATTGTGTCAGTAACATCAAAGGAGAAGGGGAGGGGAAGTGAGTGTGAAAATCAAACAGAGTACTTGGGAAAGAAAGCTAATTTTGAGTTTGATGTGCACGAGTGACACTCATTAAAAATTGACGAGTGCATGTGAGAGGATGCCACCTGGGATTATGCAACTGCTAATTAACATTTAACACCATTTTCTAACCTTATAAAATATTCTTAGCCTGCTGAAGGCTTCTTCATAACAAGCACAATGAAAAAAAAAATAAAAAAATCCAGCACCTAGCAACAGCAAATGGAACGGGGAAACTTTGTGAACTTTTTAAAGCAGCACAGAAGGCACAAAGGGCTTAAAGGGAGAGTGAGAAGGCAGCACCATCCATTGAGAGGTGAAAGAGCTGTGCCTGTGCCCAGCTGCACCAAAGGGACACAGCAGCAAAGGGATGTGGCACTGGTGGGTGAATGGTGTCCTGGTGCACTGATGCTCCTGTCCACAGGATTCACTGGATTTTCACAGAATCATCACTTTTTAGGTTGGAAAAGAACCCTCAGCTCATCAAGCCCAACCTTTAACACAACACTGCCAAGCCCACCACTAAACCATGTCCCTAAGTGCTCCATTTATACACCTTTTAAACACCTTCAGCACATATTAATATTAAATTAATATAAAATCTGGCATGTTACAAACGTTTTCCAGCACAACACCCAATTTCACCCTAAATGACACCCTCCTACTTACCGTAAGCCACAACTGAGAGTATTATGTGAGGTCTCCCACCCTTAGAATTTAGCACGAGCCTCACAGTAGCTGCTAATTTTCAAAAAAACCCATCTCCTGGATTCATGCCACTAGCCAGCAGGGAAATCCTAGGTTTTAGTCTTTTTCCTAATAGTGGTCAGGGGAAATATGAACTCCAAAGCACGAGCATCTGTTCTGTAAGTTCACATGAATTTGGGCTCCCAAAATAGCAATTTTTTAGAAGCTGAGTAGGAAGTTCTCTAGAGGAAAAGGAAGATTAACTGAAAAGAACAGGAGAAAGTAAGGCAGAAAGTAAGAGAAAGTGGAAGGGAAGGAGATAAGGTGACAACAAGACCTGAGCCTGGTGGAACAGATCACTGGAGAAAGGGGCATATTTGCTGATTCAGCACAAAGTCCAAGGAGCCTGAGAACTTGCACTTCAGAGCATTTTGAAAAACCTAAGCCCAAAGCAACGAAATTAATAATTACACTTGGGTTTGGCTATTTCAGCCGTGTGTTTACATTGTGAGTTTCATAGTTTAAACAAAGAAGGGAGACCAGAGGCACAAACCCCAAACAGACCTTGCCCTTCCAGGGCACCCCATCAGATCTCCCTGCTGGAATGACAATATGGCTCTTTGCAGGAATTAGACATTTTTATAAACCCAGGAGCCTTCCAGATTTTTATACACACATCCCAGAAATAAAGTGCTTTTTAAAAGATAAACACCTAATGCTGTCTGCGTACACTGGAACTTTATGAGAAAAGATGGACCCATGATTTGGCTCTAACTGCACAGTCCTGACACATTTAGGTAAGTTTTAATTAATACATTGGTATGCTTACAGCATGCCCAGGAGGATTCTTGTGTCTTTCTTCACATGCTTCCAGATGAACTTGCTAATTGAATGGTTAAATGCTTTCCACAGAGGCAAGGCAGAGATTCTCCCTCTTTTCACTGGGAAAAGGGAATGGGATTAACCCTTACCAATAATTCTCCAGCACAGCCAAAATCTTTTAAAAGGGAGTGATAACCTCTGCCACTTTTAGATGTGTCCCAGTTGAACCATGTCCCTTAGATTTCAAACAAACCAACAACTACAGATGTAATGTCATTTATCCACACCCAAAAGATGTGAAGTACTGCCTTGTTACAATTAACAACTCTGGTCCTTCCATCCTGGGCAAGGGATAACCAGAACAGCACATGTTCAGGGAGCACACAGAAAACAAAAAAGGAGAAAAAAGGGGAAAAAGGGGCTCAATAGATAAGCAGAGAAATGTTGCAGCTCCAACAGAACACAACAGGAAAGCTGAAGACAGTTGGGGGACAAACCCCATCAGATACTGTCTCAGCAGACATGGTGCTGAATCAAAGCAGGGAACTGGAAGAAAATTGATTTTTAAGTAGAAGAAGAGTTGCTTTCCCTTGCTGGATTTGAAGCAGTGAACCTCCAGATGTTCTGCTTGGGACTGTCCCAGCCTCCACCCTGTGGTCTTTCTGGGGCAGTGGCAGGTTTGGGGACAGCTCTGGAGCTCCTGAAGCTGCACCCAGAGCAGGACACTGCTGCAATCCAAAATGAAACCTACATTAACTGTACCAGGTGTGTGCCCTACATAAAAAATGAGAGGGATGTCAACAGACAAAACAAGAATGAAACCTCTGTACATAAGAACATTTTCCTTTCTTGTGAGCTCTCTTCATGACCAACATCCATTTACACTTCTGAGCATGCCTGACCTCCTGTTTTGATTTACAAATCCCACATATTACACTGGCTTTCTCCTTACAAATTGCAAAATCTGCACTGAGAAAAAGGAGAGAATGAAGTTTAGATTACTTTCGCAAGAATTGTCTTTCATCATTAAACATCATTGTTTCAAAAAAATGTTAAATGTGGCCTTTTCTGAAATGGTCCCTGTTTAAAATGTGAAACTATACTTTTGCATAAAGAGATTTTGCAAAAAACCCAGAAAGATAAAGATAACTGATTGCCATGAACTGCCATATTCACTAGAAAGAAAAAAAAATCAAACACTTTAGAATCTGTCCAAAGCTTCTAACCCTTAAACTAATAAAAACAATAAATCAGCTTTAGAAACACACTATCCAAAATGTTGTATTTCTAGAAAAGCATGTCTCTGAAAACTATTACACCTCAAGTATGAGGTAAGAAAAAAGTCAATACCCTGTGCTACATGCCAGAAGGAAATAGAGAAATAGAGCAATTAAAAAAAAAAAAAAAAAAAGAAAGAAAATAAAGAAAACAGGCTGGAAAAGCCTATTCAGAGGATGAGGGAGCAGGTTATTTTGATTGCCAGTATGCAAATAAGGAAGGATGTGGATAAATGGCATGCAGGGACGTGATTTTATTTATTTATTTTTAAAAACTCTTGCTAGAATCCTCCAATATATGAACTTCCTGTGTTTATAGTAAAGTATCAATTTCAGGCTCTTCTTATTTCTTTATTTTCTAAGTGTTTGAGCTTGAAAAGCCACTGAGAGTGAATTCTGGAGCATATTTAGAGCAGGTGGTAGGTTTTGTCCAAGATTATTGTCGACAACTGATCATGTAAGAGATGCTTTTATTTGTCCATCCTTCCTTTAGTCATTTGTTTGCATGTACCCAGAAGCAAAACCAAAACCCAAAGACCTGGAGTGGATTTTCTGTAGCGAAGTGCTGATTCCTTGGTCAACCACATTCATCAGCTGCTTCAAGGAACACAAAATCCAAGAGATATTGGAATAATTAGTTCAGAGAGCTACACCTGCACAGGCAAATATGATCAGATTCACAACCAGGAGAAATGTGAACATGGATTAAATCATTCTGCAGGGAACTGGAAGAACCACATTCACTGGGAAAAAATAACCCTTTCCAGTAACAGGCATCACAGACTCCTCCTGCCACTTTTTCCTTTGGTTTATTCGCAGCTGGTAACACAACAATTTGTTTGGAAATTTCCATTCCCATTTGGCAAACAGGAATTTGAATAAATCTCTAGCTGTGCTGGATGGAAACTCAAATGGTTTGTGCAACAAACTTAAAACATGAAGTTTGAGTACTGGAAGGTTAAAACAACCAGTCATTACCACAGGACATTTTATTTTTTGATGAGTTTCTTGTATAAAACCAACACTCTCAAAAGGAAAACTAATTGAATTTTGTATTCTTCAAGAAAAAAAATTTAGAGAAAATTAGGTACGTCATAAAATAATGTGATCTCCTTCCACCTCCTAAAATTACAGTAATATAAATTCCTCACATTTTGATTTCAGTAAGTAGTAGTTTATGAAAAATTGTGAAGGAAACAAAGAAGCTACAACCAATGACACCAAGGTGCTTTCCACAAAAAAGGTACCATCGATGAAGCATCAGGACGAAATTCCATTTTGTTTCCAGTCACTGTACCTTAAAATTCCCCTCAAATTTATGACTTGTATGATGAAAAGAATGGTGAGATTTCAAACACTCCCTGCTTTCCCTCTCCAACAAAAGGCAAGCTTGGTATCTCCCAGTGCAGAAGGCTCTTCATGCAACCTTTCATTGTCCCCAGCTTTGCAGGAAGCAGAGAAAAGAAGAACTGCTGTCCTGTACTCTGTGTGAGATTCCAACCCCGGCGGAGAAGAACACCCACAGCCCCTGAAACCAAGTATGGGTCGCCTTAGGGTTTGCTCACGAGGTCTTACCCACCCTTGATTTCTGGAGCCATGGGGCTGCTGGGGCAAAGCCTGCACCCCTGGGGAGCCCAGCGTGGGGTGAGGATGAGGAGGGTGATGTCTGTCTGCGCCGAGGCCTCGCAGACCCACTGTAAAACAAAGGGGTTTTGGCCAAGAAACACACATGCCTGCTCTTATGACTTAGATTTCCTGCACGACATTCCTCTGACATCATTTGTACTGTCTCCATTGCACTTTACTGGGACTAATAAACATTCCACACTTACTCTGCAATGTATTTTCTCCCTGCAAGACAACCTACTTGCTATTAGCATGTAAACTGCACACTTGCCAGTCAGGCTAACCTCATCAATCTTGTCCAAGGCAGAAGAGCTTGTACCCTCTTGCAAGATTTCTGGGACTGCACTTCTAAGTTATTCATCCATTTATTTGAAAGGAAAAGAAAAAAAAAAACTTACAAGATTTCATCTCTAGACTTCAAAAATAGGACATATTAATGGAAAGAAAAAGGATCACTCGAGTTATTTTTACACTCAAATTTGAATTTTTTCCCCCCAGAGGAATCCATTTTTGTGTTTCCCAGAAGAATACAGTACAATTCCATCCCTGCTTTGAATTAGGAAGGCAGAATGAAGGAATTAAGATTTTTAAAATAACTATCAAAACCATGCCTTGGGTTTCTGTGTTTGTGCTCTTGCTCAGTAATGACTCGCCACTCACCCCCTGAGGAGCAGAGTAAATTAAGCATGTACCCTATTAACAAGCTTCTTATTCTGGGGCTGACTCCAACATCCCTGCCTGCCCCTGCACTGTGTGTGGAAGATGAGCTCTCCAGGCCTTGGAGAAAGGGCTGCAGCCTCACCCTGCTGCCCTGCCCTGCAGGAGAGACAGACCCTGCTGGGAAGGACTCACAGGGCAACCAGGGCAGGACAGAGGGCTGTGGAGGTGTCCTTGACAATCACAGCCTCACCTGGGTCAGCATCCTGGCTGGGAAATGTCCATCGGGAGGGAAAGGAAGAATGATCAAATCATAAAATAGTCTCAGTTGGAAGGGACCTTAAAGCTCATCTTGTTCCGACATTGAAATAGGCAGGGACACCTTAGACTGTCCCAGATTCCTCCAAGCCCTGTCCAGCCTGGCCTTGGACACTTCCAGGGATCCAGGGGCACCACAGCTTCTCTGGGCACTCTGTGCCAGCTCCTCCCCACCCTCCCAGGGAACAATTCCTTCCCTCTATCCCATCCAACCCTGCCCTCCTTCATTCTGAAGCCATTCCCCCTTGTCCTGTCCCTCCATCCCCTGTAAAGTTTCTCTCCATCTTTCCTGCAGCTCCTTCAGGTACTGAAGGCCACAATTAGGTCACCCCAAAGCTTCACTTTTTTTCAGGCTGAACAACCCCAGTTCTCCCAGCCTTTCCTTGTAGGAGGGGGTGCTCTACCCTTCTTAACTCTCTTCGTTTTCTTTTGAGATTTCCGAAGATAAAACTTGCATCTGGGCCACGGAATCCAAGGGTTGCAGATGGGAACAGAGTTTGTTTAATTCTTCAGAACTCATTTGTATTTTTTTGGGACTCCATATATTGTAACATGTAAAATGAGTTCCCTCATTTTGTGTCACTTGAAAAAGTAATTTTTCACTTTCTCTTAAAAAAGGACACATGGGCCACTTCATTTTGCAGTAAGAACAGAAAGGCAGAGCAAGATTATGAGCCTCGCTCAAGACTGTTCAGGAAAACCACCAAAATAATAAAAAGACCTTTTTAAATTTCACCCCTGATATTTCAGATCCAACTCCTGAATTCCTCTGGAGGATTTGTGAAGGAAGAATTTCAATATGTTCTCTCTGCCTGAATTAACATGAGACTTCATTAGACAGAAGTGAACCTGAAACCTGAAAGATTAGACCTGAAAGTGTAAAAACGTTGGGCATTTCAGACACTCCTTTCTTTAGCAGAGCTGCTCCCTTGCAAAGCTTTTCCAGATGATCCTTCACAGACGGGGCATTGCTCAGAATGTGAAAAAAAAGCTTTCACCAGCAGGAGTGGGGGGAAAGCAGCCACATTATTTCATTCTGAAGAGTGGTGTCGTACAGCAATTACTTTGCATAAAATCTTCCACAATGAATTAAGAACCCCGAGTTAGTGCAGCAGCCAGGCTGACAGAGCAGGCAATCCATCACAGAAACGATTCATAAATTAAACCATCCCCAACTAAGGCCTTCACATATCACTGTATAATAGCTCCTAAGGAGTCATTATGGGTATTCTGTCAATAATGCATAAACTTCATGACCCTTTTAACTCCCACCTCCCCTCAGATCCAAACAGTAATTGCCCATCACTCCTTCCCCCAGCCCTGATGCCTGGGTGCTGTTTTCTCACCCCATGGAAGTCAATGAAAGTGCTGCCATTGATCTTCAGCAACACAAAACTTGCCTTCCTCTCACCTTAACTCTTACAAACAAAGGAATTCAAACTCAGGAGTGCTGCCAGCGTTGGAGCTGCATGCAGATGACAAGGAAAAATGAAGGAAATAAAGGATTAAATACCCATTTTTCTCACATTGCCAAAGCTCTGTGCAAACCATCACTGGTGTGATACATAACATGCATAGAGATGGGCTTGTTCAGTCAGTTTAACAGTTACCAATTTCATTAATCCCCCTCAATTTTCTGCTTTCACATCACACTTTCACACACAGTTTCCCTGGTAAGAACTGAAAAAAAACAGGAGAAAAAGTCCCATTCCACATGGCCAGTAAGACTTTGTGGTTTTTTGAAAAACCACATTCACCAGACTGAATCAATGAATTATCAGCTAAACATCAGCACTGCCAAGGTGAGAGCTGCAGGAAGGCACCTCCTGGAGCATCAGGGTCCTCAGCAGCACCTCAGCAGTGACTGCCAAGGAAAGGGGCTTTTCAAGGGAAGGGTTTTATATCAAGAAGTAAGCAAAAGCATCATTTCAAATCTGAAATAAATTGGCTAGGGAATAAAATAAGAGAATGTGGGTCTGAAATTTTGCAGTCTGTGTTCAAAGCCAGCTATGTGCAAAGAGTTCTTCCAGTAGAAGAAATACTATGGGCAAATTCAGAAAGAAGTGTATTAATATTAAAGCATGCATAATAGGTTATACTTTTATTAGTTTAAGGACTATTCAGCAGAAAGAAACTATTCTTTCTTTTCAACACCTGAGTAAGTTAAACAACCTGGTTTGTTACATGCAAGAAACCCTCCTGTAACTTGGTGTGAAACAACACAAAAGCAATGCTGCAAATAGCACAGGGATTTTGGCTTAGAAGGAAGGTTTATGGAAAGAAAAAAAATCCCTTTTTAGCACAATATATATACAATAGAATTTGAAATTCCCATAAAACTCTGCCTGAACTCAGTTTAGAGGTCTGTTTGAAATAAAGGAAAACTAAAATTCTGGGGTTAGCTGAGGATGCCCTTTGCTGTGCAGCACAGTTAGTCTGTGCAACCTGCAGCTGCACACACCTGGAAAAGCAGAGTGAAGCACAGCCTGTCTCATTACTGAGCTCCTGCAAGTCATTGCTATTCTTCTTACACCTTGCAGGGTTCACTGGCAGATCAGTCACATCAATTACTGCTCTGATATTACCTCAAGGAAAGCTCTGCACATCCAAATTCAAAGGCTGCCAAGGTGCAGTCGTGACTTAAACATTATCATTTCGTTTTCACGCGCAACAAGGAAACCTATCATGGTGAAAATGGGTAATCAGCCAAATAATCTTATGTTCACTTCATTTACAGGTTTGCAGCTTGTAGTTCTAACAACAGAGTGGAAAGTGTTGGGGTGTTTTAGGAGTAAATATTATTCATAGTTCACTGGAATTTTCCAGGAAACAAAAAACAATGAGAGTGAGATGATGAATACAAACTGCAAGGAACCACGTATCGTGGCTTTCTTTCCAGTATTAGGCTTTGGGATGGTTCAGGTATTTCTCTTTCAGGGATTTTATGCATGGTAAGCAGTAAAAGTAACCAGAAATGTTTTCATTGCACCAGCCTTCCGGATCCACCAGGATAAATCACCTCTTAGAAGTGCAGCACCAAATACTTCATGTCAGTTCAAACCTCTGGATGCCTAAACCCATCCTTTACTTCACTAGTAATTACTTTTTTAGAAAAAA
The DNA here is from genome assembly GCA_024500445.1 of Entomyzon cyanotis. Lineage (NCBI taxonomy): Eukaryota > Metazoa > Chordata > Aves > Passeriformes > Meliphagidae > Entomyzon > Entomyzon cyanotis. The sequence goes on from JAKEPQ010000781.1 coordinate 4,455,209, forward strand.
AGAAATATTACATGCTTGACAACTTAAGCCAGCGCTGACACATTAATCTTTCTCTTCAGGTAGTGTCTCAGACTGAGCATTGCTCCCAACAGCAAAGCCCTGACCTGGGGAGACAGAGATGGGTGAGACATCCCCACACTGGGGAAGGTCACAGAAACTCCTACTCACCCTGTTTCTGTCTGAGAGTTATTAGATTTTGTAGAGTTAATAATTTTTTTCCTAAAAAATAATCCAGATGGAATTTTATTTTCATTTTTTTTTACTGTGTTGTTTCCATACCTGAACACCAGGAGCCCTGAACTCTCCCAGAGCTCCCAACTGCCTTTGTGCTGAGGCTGACCCTGATGCTCACCCTCTTTAGCACAAACACAAACAGATTTTTCTCAGAGTATCCAATATCCTGAAAACCATCATTTCTGTGAGTAAGAATTCTGAGTTTTTCAACTCCTGGCTCCCATTAAAACCAAGATAGCTGGTTAGTATTTCATACCCCACGGCTCTCTAATCCTGGCTGCTCTGTCACTCAGCAGTCACTGCTCAGGTTTAATGGTGGCACTGGCACCACATGGCGAGGCTGAACCTGAAAACTGTCCTGTGCACTGGTTTGTATGAGGAAAATCAGCTTCACACAGCCAAGATATATAATCTCAAGTGTATCTGGTGAAAAATGACATCCACAATTCAGCTGCAAGCTTAGATCAAAGAGGTTGCTCTGGATGTGAAACCCAAGAGAACCAAACTGCATTGGGACACAGCCACTTGACACACACCCCCTATGTGGGCTCCTCAGGAGAGAGAAATAACTCACCCAGAATAAGAATTCGCCTTTCACTGAGTTTTTTATGTACCCACATGCACAACAAACCTTACTTGATCTCTCTGTAGCATTTGCACTGCTTCTTATTCAGATGAGAACACAAATGCAATCCACTGGCTTCACGTCTTTGCTTCTTGCAGATTGACTTTTTTATACCCTTACCTGGCCTAGTTCCATTTATTAGGGACATATAAAAAATGATTGCCTTCTATAACTCTTCTTCAACAATGCCTCCAGCCTGAAGGCTTCATGAAGTTATAAGCAAAGATTTATATGTAATAAATTATTGAAAATGAAAAATATCTGTCTCCAACAAAAGTAATATATTTCAGGCGACAATGACTTTTCTAGTGAAGGGGAAGATAAAAGTGTATTTAGCAGGTTTTCTGATACCATAAACTAGAATACAGTATTTGCATGTTCAAATATATTGCAGAATCATATGCTAATTCAAATCTGACATTAAGAAATTACTTTCTATTGCAAATTGGAATTCCAAATGAAACAACAAGCTGCACTAGACTGAGACAGCTACACAGTCCACTTGGCAAAGAGAATCCACCTATAGATTTAATACAAAAACCAAAACAAAAACCACAAAACCCCACAAAAAAAGCATATTACTGTTAAAAACACGAAGAAATACTAGAATGAGGTTTCCTGCCTTTGTAGCACATAGCTTCTCCCAAATATCCACTCAGATTTCCCACAAGGCTCCTACATCCACACCCCATCACTCAGTGCATAAAATGCTTCACAGCTTTTGTGCAGAGAACCTGCTAAGTGGATTAAAGCTTATTTTTCATGTGTGACTTCATGATTTACTGTGTTTGGCCAAGATTCTTCCTTGACTGAACTTGACCTAATTCATACACGATTTAAAGGTGATTTTATGCATACAAACACATGAATAAATAGTAAAGTACTTAAGATTCCTTATACTAGGAAACAACTCTTGAGATTCAAACTCCAAAGATGGTTCTGAAAACTACCACATGTGCTTTTTATGTTTTTATTTCAAATGAGAATAAAGCCATTTTTACTGTTGACTTTGACTCCACAGTTAGGATCGGATTCCACTAGTTTCAGGTAGTTTAAGCTATTTCTATATCTTAAGTTGCAGAACCTACAATGTCCATAAAACTGTCCGAATAGAATTTATACCCCCATTACACAAATAACAGATCAAGCATGGAAGCCAAAATGGGAATGGCACACTCCCAACAACAGGAATGAAATAATATTGAAATAATACAATATAGAAACCTCATAAGAAGTTTCTTCTAAACTGCAGTCTTAAATATTGGTGCTATGGTTTTACTACAAAATGTTTCAGTCTATTATAAAGAGAGAATTTTTTTTTTTTTTTAATTCTGAATATGCAGAAGGAAAATGATGGTGTAAGACAAAGGTTCTAAGATGGCTACAGTAGGATAATTCCAGTCTTAGAAACAATTAGTTAACAATCTTATTACTGCTAAAGAGGAGGTTACCACTTCTGTACCACAATGCGTGGTGCCAGGCAAGGGCACTCCTAGAGTTGCCACTTGATTACAGTGTAGGAGAGGGAAGAGAAAGAAATTAAACACACAACAGTAGTCTGAAAACAAAGCTATAGAAGGACTTACGTGGAATGGCTGGCCCACAGCAGCAGAAAACTGGAGCTGCTGCTCAAAAATCCAGCTGCCCTAAATTCCCCCAAAATGGGCACCTCCAGCTGGCCACCGTGGTCCTTTAAAGTCCCACTGCATCCCACCTCAGCATAGTTCTGGGAATACATCAAAAGAACCAATTCAAGTTCAAGACTTGGTTTTCCTTTCTAGCCTTGTGCACTGCTGACCAGGCTCTGCACAGAATTCAGATTTGCAGTTTAGTCTCAAAAAAGATCAAAACACAAAGACTGCCACGTTTTTCCCTAGGATGATACATTTTTGCAGCAAAGGAATACACTTCCCTACTGCCAGTACTTTTTTGAATGCTCCAGGAGATGTCCAGGAGATTGTTCCATTCCCAGGAGACCTTTAGGTTTATCTTGATTAGTTTATTGGCTTCCTTAAAATGATTTTTGACAGCACAGCAATTGCATTTTGGATCTAAAAGCTTTATAAATTTTTTTTTCCCATGCTGAATCTATTACCGGCCTTGAAAAGATCCTGCTGGCAGAGCTTTCCCAAGAAGGATGGGTGGATTTGCTTAGCCCTGGCAAAAGCTCCATTTCCAGGAGCTAGTCAGCAAACAGAACCTATTTTAGCTTCTTCCATCAGCAGGTTGGACCATAAATACCTGCAGGAAGTAGATCTGCAAGTCAGATGGTGTCATCACTACCCACTTATTCTGAGCACAGTGCCTGGCTTTAATACCTCCATAATCACAATTTACCATTGAGAAGCTGCCCCAAGCGATTGCCAATTCATAGAGGACACCCACGATGAGCAATAATGGCTTGTACTGTGATAAAATAGATTTATTGTCCATATAAATATACTTACTGAAGCAGCTTTCCTTAAATCTTTATTTATAAGGCACACCAGATAGCCCAATAAGGGAGAGGAAGTATTTCTATATACCAGACTTTTCACTTCATTTCCTAGAAAGATTACAGAACATCATGGACACAAGGATCACACCAAAGGCTACATATTCTAATTTCAGAGAAAATAAAACACTGTGAAGAAAAGTAACTCTACAGAAATCCATGCAAATATTAGTCTATATACCCAGGTTTTACTCTAAAATGAACCTCAGACTTCAAAAGGAATGGAGTTGAGTTGATGGACCCTCTGGAGATATTTATCTGATAAAAGACTTTCAAATTATCCTCCCGCCCCCTTAAGATATTATCTTCATAATGTACTAAGAAAAAAAATCCTGGCCTTTGGTATTCACCTAGCAGTCCTGGATGGTGCTGAAATTAATAAATAATAGAGCCACTAGCAACACCCTATTGATTTTCTGCCGGATTTGTCTGTCTCCTCAGAATTTTAAGAACTGTTTAAACAGATATATCCATTATGTGTTGGAAGGAATTTTAAAACTCCCCAGTAGGGCTGTAGTTGATGACATATTGACAGTATCTCAGCCTGAAATAATTTTGGACATTCCGCTTGTGTTGTCTGCAGATGCAGAGCCAAAAACAGCCGGTTGAAGGGCAAAGTGAAGGACAGATGCCTGAAGCACTCACAGAAAGCAGCTATACTTGAACATTACTGCTTCAACCCTTGGACATCAGCTTGTGAAGACAGAAGCAATTCCTGTTATCAACTGTACAAATAAAATTATTAAACCGTCAGACTGTTTTTCCATCGAAAAGAGTGCCCTAAGGACTGAGATTTTAACTCTGCTGCTAAAGAACTGAGGAGTTCTTATCTTCATTTGCTAATATAAACAGAATACCTTCACTAATTCCCTAAAGCAGCTCCCAGCTCCTTTGCAAAGCTTTCCTCAAGTTCTTTTGCTGTGCTCCACTTTGACTGCAGCCCAATTTAAGAGACCATTTAATGCATTAAAACTGGAAGGTTACAGACTTTCCATTCGAAATGTAGGGCACCAGAACACTGTCACCTTGCTAATAAAATGGGATGATGTGGCTTCACAGCCATTGACCAATCCCTTGGAAACTTTCTTACATTTTAATGCACTAGTTAAACAGAAGAGCATACAAGAGTTTTGGTTCAAGTATAGGAGACTAAACCAAGAAGATGTTCATCAGCTGTGTAAATGCTCCTTTTTGCACTGATCCTATTTGTTGTTCCTTCGCTTGAGCAGGAATGTTTTCCTCATTATGGTCCTGATTAAGAAGTTTGATGTGCTGACCTTGAATATCAAATTAAGCTCCACGCTGCAAGCAAAGCATCCTATTTTCTCTAGTGGCTTATAAATTCATTAGACACTTTAGACGGAGTTTTAAAATTTGCTGACACTAAATTCACTCAATATGGAACAGAACTGTTAAGATTTATGAGGCAAATCTGCAGCTAAGTGAAACATGCAATCTCCAGGTGACCCACCAGGAATCCTTTCCATCTAGACCCTCGCCTTGTTTTTTTAAACAATGCCCTATTAAATTTCAGACTCTTAATTATGTCCTCATTTTCCAGTCAAGTGATCAACAGCAGAGGACAGACAGCAGTCTGACAGCTGCTGGGACAAACTCGAGCCAGGAAGGCGACAGCACCAAAGTCAGTGTTTGCTTGGTGCCAGTGGCTTGAGACACTTGTGCTGCACACCCCTCACAAGTTCAAAAGGAATAACTTCAGTGGAAAAGTTGACTTGCTGCTATGGAGTGAAAATAATTTATCTCAGATGCCATGTTTCTGAAGCAGCCGGATCAGAATTTTAAATCTTTTTGCCATCTATATTCCCCAAGGGCATGAGAAGTGAATCAAGGCTCTTTTTTACTTTCATGGATTCTAGACTTTGACAGGAGTGCACAGAGGGAAAAAAAAAACTTTTGAACATCAGGCAAGCCTTGTGTGCCTGGTCTTTGCTTAACAGGCTTTGTTTTCATTTTGGCAGAATATGTTTTGTTTGCATTTAAAAAGGGGCATTTGGTATCAAATACAAGTGCATGACTAGAAAGCAGCTCTACCAACACCACCAGCCTCGCCTGACACACAGCGTAACACTCACAAAAGAAAGTTAATTCAGTCATTTGTGAAGACACTTAGAGGGGATGTCAGGATGTAAAGCCTGCTCACAACAGGAAGGAGAGATGAGGAGAGGGAGACACAGGGTAAAATTAATGACTGGAGTAATATTCTCACAAGACTAATTTATCCGATATAAGGAAAAGTATGTGTTGCAAACCTTCACGCTGGCAAGATTTAACCAAGCAGATACACTGCAGAGAAAGGGTCAAGATGAGGACATAGAGGCACCTCAAACACCCAGCAGCCTTCCCTCAATACTCAGCTGAAATTATTCTCTCTCATCTTCCACATGGTGTGCGACACAACAGTCTCCAGCCGTATGGCACCAAGGATGCTGCTGTGCTCTTGTGCTGCCGTGCTGGCCAGGAACCCAGAACAGCAGCAGCTGCCACAGGGATGTCTCTTCTTGCACATTGATCATTTTGTAAATACTGAGGATCAGCGCAGCTGTACGACTCACAGCTCCAGGGTGGAGGCAGCGTGGCTCACAGCAAGACTTTCTTGGAAGTCTGGTGTCAGTCTGCAAGTTAGTCTGGATGAGAGCATCCAAAATCCAAGTGGCAGACAGGATGCTTAACCAGCTGCTGCAACCTGAAGCACAAAAATACTCTTTTTTTGGTGCAGAGATACACTTATAGCCAATTCTGCCTGAAATAAATGTATCAAGATGGAATATAAACATAAGCTTGCTACACTGATAGAAACTATACACAAAAAATTGGGATGGAAATGTTTATCTGGAGAGTGACTCGAAGTGGCCTGAAGAAAGAGTGGCATCAACAGAACCTGATATCAGTGTTCTTCTGTGCTCTCACAGCTGCTGGAGGGGAAGCAGCTATATCTGATGTCGACATTAACTGCTGGAGCTGCAATTCCAACCAGGATGGCAAGGTGGAAGTAGGGGTCACACCCTGACCTTGTGAGTAAGGAAAATAGGGAGAGTAATTACAGTCCCCACAAAACAAACATGCAAACACAGAAGGACAGCAAAAGGACTCTTGTCCCACATTCCAGATGGCATTTCTGAGGTTTATTACAGAAATGAAGGTTTATAAGAAGTGTCACATCGTTAATGACATCAGAGAGGAGACGTGACCTTCACCAAGCCAAGGAAAAATGAACTTACATAGAACAGCCAGTTAAAAGATGAGGTGAGAAATGAAATGGAACCAGCAGGCATTTCTGCTTCCTCTGGAACCAGAAAGAGAAAAGGAGGGGAAAGAAATGCACTCAAGCCTGAATGGGGAGAAAAATGTGACCTAAGGTCTTCTACTGTAGCCAATCTTTCCACGGACAAATGCAACTGGATTTAATATACAACCAAGTCTGTGTTTTGCATTTTGGCCACTGTATATTTGATATAGTGTGTTTCATTAATACCAAAAATCTGCTTTCTGAAAACCAGAACTGATGGACAGTGGGGTTTAGTTACACGTAAAAGAGAGCAAAACAGCCCATGAGAAGTTGTACCTCTTGTCCATGAATGTTGTGCAAAGGAATCAAGAGCATTGCCTGCATTTTTAAAAAATATTTTGCATTTCACCTACAATAGCATATCATTTAAATGAAATGTCATAGCAACCAAAAATACCATCTTCAAACATAATTTTATCCTTGTTCCCTATCACTTTTTCTTCCTTCCTGTTTAATGCTGTAGCTGCTCACATTTGATATTCCTGTTAATGATCACCACAGCATTTTGCTTGTTTTTGCCATTTAAGGTTGGATCTCATGGCTCTTGTGGTCTCTTTCCAACCTGATATCCTGTGATCCACCTCTCCTGCTGCTGCCCTTCCCAGATTTATTTATCAGACTTTATTTTCTGAAAAAAACAAAGCAGGGACTTGACACAAGAAGTCCAAGATTTATAAATATTTTTTGCTGTGAACTGTATTTTAACTAAGCACATAGGAAAATACAAAATTTCCATCTCAACAGTCAGTCTATGGTTCAAATGAGTGCTGCCTGCACATGGGTCATGAAATAAAAGTATTAATAGTGGTTTAGCCCCTCAACTCTTCATTACTTTGGACTTACATCTGGTACTAAACCAGGAATCCCAAACCCAACAGAAAAATTGAAGAAAACCTCAGAAAAACTAGAGATCTGCGTCCACTGCCAGATGGCAACAGCAACAGCAATGAAAAAAATATTTAATGACAGTAAGATCTGAAGGAAAGATACAAATACTATAACATAAGGTTTTTAAAGCAATTGCTTAACAAGTTTATGGAGGGATTAATAAGACACATCTGCTCACTCTAGCTAGAAATCCTGTCAGTGGCCCAGGAGCTTTCTTCCAGTCCTAGGTCTATGTTATTTCCTGAGAATCTCTTAATTTACTATCAGTGCTCTCTGAGTGAGGCAGGGAAACACAAATCTTTCCATTTGAGCAGGAAAGGGGGAGTTGGAGAGCCCTGCTTGGGCTCCCAGGGGAGGGAGAATTCAGCTGCCCGGTGAGCAGGAGCCTCAGCACCATCACACCTCATTTCAGTCCTTCCTGCTGCTCGATGTCTCCTTGTTGGAACAATTCCTTTATTGTTTTACCTACAGCCAAGTCTCAAATTCCACACCTTCCCAGACACCTGCACACTGCATCCCTTCAGAGCTCTCCATCCTCTCCCCCACGGTCAGAAACCCTGATAACAATTTACTTTCAAGTTCTCCCAGGTCCAACAGCCTCATTTCTATTAGTGTTTATTTTAGCAAATACCAGCTGCTTGTTTTTCCCTTCTCCCACTTAGCACATTTTCAAACCCCCTCCAGCCTCCAGGAGGGATGCTGAATTCCTCTCTAACGTGATCCCACAAACGCTGCTCTCACCAGTCATTTTCCCCTAAGTGGTTTAATATTTTCCCTGATGAAATAATTACCAATTCTACCTTTTCCGAGATCAGTGAATCTCAGTCAGCCCTCATTAGTGTAACTCCCTTATCACAGCACACAGTATATCAAAATTGCTTCCTGAATCCTTCCTACTCTTATTAACAAGTTTGAAGCAGCTTTTGGATGGAAGAGTTTTAAATACTGATATGTAATTTACAGTTTACTGCACAAACCTCAGAACAACTTACATCAGGCTCTGTACTCAAATTCAGTTGCTCCTTTTCCACCCCAAAGGAAGACAATGTGTTAAAAGGAAGCAGCACAGTGGCTTAAACTAAACTTTAATTCTAAGTTCTTTCTAAGGCAATCAATCAGGCACTAAAAACCTCAGAAAAATTAGCTGCAAAATTATCTAGTCCTCCAGCTGCTCCAGATTCATAACCACCTTCCTGTTTTGCAGGCTGATTCCAGCGGTGAGCTCCACATCCACAAAATTAATCTGCCAGTGAGGAATGTTCGAGCAAAGCAGCCCCAGTGCTGGTGCTGAGGGACAGACATCCCCCTAAAAAGCCACCAAAATTTCAGCTGGCACGTTCAGTTTTGATCAGAAATAAACCTGCCCCCACCCCTGATTCATTTTCATCCATGGACTAGATTTCAAGGTGCCTAGGCACGCTTTAATGCAACAAATATGATACTGGCTTTTTTTCTCCTGTAGGAAAGAAAAGTCTGATAAGGAGGAAAAAAAAATCAATTTTTGTCATGAGGCAACTTTAAGTTAATTTAACAATATTTCAGGATGACTGCACATGGATTCTCAGACTGTCAACTACACAAGTTACAAGCCCTTTACAGCCTCATGCTGCACCTTGGGATCTGCTCTTTGTTTTAGTCTCCAAAAATTAGTTTGCAAGCTTTGCACATGGGCTTTTTTTTCCCTGTCTTTCGTAATTTTACTTGAAAAATGATCCCATAAATGCTTCCAAGTATGATCAGTGCTTCCGATAAAATTAGAAGGTGCTTTGTGGTATGGTGGTTATGGTTTTAATTTGCTTTTATGACCTAAACTTCCCTTTCCTAGCAATTAATTAATTCAGCAACAGGATTTTATAGTTCTGCTGGAGGAAGGAGGATTCCTGGAAGCTTCTCTGCAGAAGACAGAGATGTCCACATGCATCCTTTGTGCTGCTTCACTGCATCTCCAGCTCCTCTTATCTATCTCCAGCTCAGCCCTGTGTTTCATTCATCATGAGCAATGCAAACCTCAGTCACCATGTCTGCTTTTCTCTTTTTCAGACTCATGCATGATGTCTTTTGGAGCTGAGGGACCACAAGGAAAATGAACTTGGAAGAATATGGTCCCATCTACACAATAAAAAGAGTTTATCTTTGAGGATATTAATTTCTTCTTACATTAGAGACAAAAGGAGAGAAGGAAAAATCTGCAATCAGCAACAGGGAGCTGGGAGAAGAGTCCAAGTTGAATCCTCAAGGGAAATTTAGCTGGACAAATTAAACATCTAATTTTAGCTGGTTAACACAGCATAAAAAGGGCACAACAGCCAAGTGCTGGGTTTAAAGGTGGCCAAAGTCCATCATCTATCACCATCCTTTCACGTCCAAGGTTTAACCTTTGCTCAGTACAGAAAGACACAATCTCTGCTCACACTACCTAAAAAAGAAATTTCTGCCTCATCCTGGGCTTGAAGAAAGACTTGAAGATGGGGCAAGAACAGGACATGTAACAGGACAAGGGGAAAGCCACTAACATGCAGCAGAAATACCAAAAGATATTCTGCTTAGCAAAGATTTTTTTCCATTCATCTTTAATTTCCTACTCCACAGTCCTGAGAACTTCCAAGCACTTAAGAGTCTCTCAGGAGAGAGATTTCAGGACCACTGGAACTGTATTTTATCAGGAAGATACTTTCAGACCTGTCAACAGCCCCCTCACAGTACTTAAAGGATAAAGTTTCTTTGGAATTTGCTCTTGGATTGGTGGAAGAGGTGGCATTCTCCTGGGAGGTTTGTGGCCCTTCCCTAGGAAATGTTCCTTAATTTACTTCAGAACACACACAAACGGGTCCAAAACCAAGGAGAAAGTGAGAACAAAAATGAGTGTTGAATTTTGGATCACCAAAAAATTAAGCTAGGTTTTGAAGTTTAACTCCTAAAGAATTTAGATTTTAGATTTTAAAATCTTTACTGTCTTTTTCAGAGGTTTCCATCTAAGCAACTCCAGATCAAGGTATGAGCTGTTTTACATATTGATACCATTTCAGAGCCTTTTTACCCCAAAATCCTCCATTTTCAGGGGGCAGCTGAAAGAGTTGTTGTTCCCAAACTTTTACCTTTTTACCACAGACAGTTCGCTGGTAAAACACCATGAAGTGCCTGAGGAAAATTATCAGGAGCCACTGCAGAGCTGAACCTGGGAAGCAGGGCTGGGCAGAAGCCTCAGCCACAGCCTATTGAGCTAATTGAGAATGTTTCACTTATCCTGGCACTTAAGAGCCACAGATTCTGTGTGTGCTGCTGAATAAAAGAACATCTGCCTGATAACATCCATTTCGCACGAGTTACAAGTTTTAGAGAGCAATTACACAGCATTTTTGTTTCTAATCCAAATCAGATGTTTAAACCATTTTGTGATTGCACAATTATCTTGTTTTATGAGGCAACCCAAACATCATTTAACAAGATTTGAATGCCACTGTGTATTTTCAATTTATTAACGAAAATACAGAAGCCAAGACCCCAAACACGACAGGGAGAAGCAGTGGGGAAAGGATAACAAAGGCAGTGGTGAAAACAACCTTGCTGGGGAAACACCACTGCCCACCTGAACAGGAGCAGAGATGCTCCCAGCTCTCCTGCTCTGTTTCTGCAGGATTATTAAGCAGGCAGGAGCTGCTGAGGAAGCAGAGGCTGCTCATTCCTACCATAACTCTCACCTGGTGAGGACACAGCAAGGAGCAGGAGAGACTGTTCCCACAGCACAACAAATCCAAACATCAGGAGAAGCTGCTGCACTTAAAGCTCTGGAAAATCCAAACTGGGATTTTCATCTGCACAGCTGGTCAAGCTACACAGCAAATGATGAATACATACAGTGATTTTTGGATGTCTCTTCCAACCTTAATGATTCTGTGAGTTCTTTCTCACCGAAAGACAGAAAATTAGAGAGACAAACACATCATCCCTCTATCTGTGTACTCACAGACTTCCCATGACCTGTTCCAGCAGCAAGCACAGAGCTAGGGAAGGATTTCAGCAGGACTGGGTTCCCTGAGTTACTTGGGGATCTGCAGTACAGCCCAGAGATTTCTCATTCAGTGGACTTTATCCAAACATAAAACTGGGAAGCAGAAAAAGCCAGATGCTGCCTTGGAGAGAAGAGAGGCTGAGTAGACAAACATAATTCTGTTACTCAGGAATTAATTCTCACCAAAACATATTTCTGCCACATTGAAATTGTAATATTCAGCTTCCAAATCCACAGAACCCATTCCAAGATTATTCAGTACAAATTACACCCTTCAAAAAAAAAAAAAAAAAAGGCTTTGATTTATCATGCCTCATTTATATAACCCCCATCTACAGTCAAAAGCTAATTTAGTGTTTTCTAACAGATGATTTCCAATGTTACTGTACTGAATTAAGCAGCAACACTGAAAAGTCAAGGCCAACTCTCAATCCTGAGGAGGGCCAACAACCAAGACTTGAAAAGCTCACATGCACCTCCCAGTTTTCACTCCAGGAGCACAGCCATGCTCCAAGCAGGAATGACCAGTCATGACCTTCACTTGCAGCATGACAGGGACTCCAAACTTCATTTTTTAAGGTGAATCTCATCATATCCCTCCAGGCTTTGGCAGGATATTTTAAGACTAGGCTTTTTCTTAAGAGGTCATGGAATACATCATCCCTGCTGTACGACTTGCACTCTCAGCACATCCAGCTGCTCAGTGCAGGTTTCACTCTTCCATCCCTGCTTGGAGCTGTCTCTCCCTCTCGTGATTCCCAAGGGCTGGCAAAACAAAACTCTGCAAAACTCCACCAAACCAGACTCTCTCAGAGTGAAACAGCAGGAGAAGGAAGGAGCAGGGAGTAGCAGGCCAGACTGAACAGCGCACTGGAAAAACCTTGGCAGTGCAGAAGGATCACCACAAAATCTGGTTAAATTGTGCCTCACTGCCTGACAGCACAAGGTGGGAGCCAAGCAGGGCTGCAGCCTGAAAACTGTGGCAGAAACTGAGTTCTCAAGGCATTTAGAGAACAATGAAAACCACAAACCCCATAGATATAATTATAACTAAAAATAGTAACTTACTAATTTTTCTACCACTAAGACTGTTAGTAAAGAGCCATTATTCTATTCAGTCTCATGAAGGAAAAAAAATGTTTATGGAAGCAAAATAATTTAATCATTCCCTCCACAATTAGGAGAACTGAGGTCCAAGGAACACAGAAAACAGTGAAATATGTACTGCTCTTGTTTTTGTTTCACCACTGAATAACTTTCATGAGCAGAGTACTCAGACATCATCTCCTTTCTGTAAGGTTTAAAAGATGTACAGCACAGAAAATAATCCAGCATCAGCACAGGGACAGACCAGAGCACTGAAAGGTCTCTCAGAGCTCTAACTTTTTAACATTCTGGTTTTCTGGACTTTCAGTAGAGCTTATATAAATCTGTATAATTTGCAAACATATTTCCTCCTGAGTCATCTTTTATTTACCTTTTTTCTCCTCGCCAACTTACAGAACTAGCTTTGTGACTAAACAATTTTGGTAAGCCTTGCAATCAACAGGATTAAACAGCGAGTTCTGGGTGAACTACAGACAGAATTCATTTGTCAGATCCCCAGTGCCCTGACTTTAATCAGGGGTAATAAAGCCAGCAGTATTGCTAATCCAATCAGCAAGACCAATGAAAAAATAAATTTGTTACTGCAGTTCAAAAACTGCCCTTTCACTGTGCAAAGCAAAAGTGGAATGAGAATCTCTCCCTTTTCCTCTCTCACTCCAAAGGTCCCTAATGAACAGAAGAGGTAGGAGGCAGAGGAGTTGCATATCAAAGCCCAGTTGTCCCTTGAAATCCAACTTTAATTATTAATACATGGGATGTGCTGAGCAAAGGCAACACATCTGAGGTCTTGCAAGCTTACACTGCAAAATGGGAGGTTGCAAAGCTGCACCACTCAAAGCCAAGGAGACTGCCTCTTCAAGAAATTTCTCCCAATGAATTGCTGACCTGAATGTAGTATTTTTCTACTGCGTTCTGGGAAAAAAAAAATCAGAACTTAAGATATTTCTTCTCCCAGGAAATTGTTGTCAGTGAACATCTGCTTCTTTAATTCCATTTGCAGCAGGACAAGGTGCAGCTCAGAGCACTGCAAACCACAGAAGAGTTGCAAGGACTGAGCAGGTCCTGATGATTAATGAGCACTGGGCTCGGAATGATGCCAGGAGCTTCTCCAGCACATCCCTGTGGCACTGCTTTGGAGCAAAGCACAAACTAGGGAGTGTGTATAGCACAACCCTGCCCTCCCTATACTGCTCCAGGAATGATCATGGAATCACAGAATGGTTGGGGTTGGAAGGAATCTTTAGGATCATCTCATTCCAGCCCCATGCCACGGGCAGGGACACCTTCCACTAGACCAGGTTAGTAGTTGTCACTATTCTAGGATGGGACACAATGAATATTTCAGTTACTCACAGTATGTTTGTTCCAATTATTTATTTCATGCAAATCCATGGCTTGAGGACTGAAGCATTTCCCTCCTCCAGATTTTGTAAGATTCTGTGCTTTTCACACTGAAAGATCCCCTGCCTTCTTAATGGCAAGATATCAGCTCCACAGACAGACCTTAACGAGGGCAAGGACTACAATAATAAACATTTTATATGTCATAGTTTTATCACAGGTATTTTCAGAGAGAACCACAGCAGTGAAAGAGCATCACAGATCTCACCTCCCTCATGTCCTGTGTTCCTCATCCTGAGCTGCTACTTTTGAAATCTAAACTAAAACATTTTACTGTGGCTTTTGCATGACCAGAAAGAAAATCCAGTTATTGTCAGTCTCTGCCAGAGGGAGAACTTCCCTCAGAGCTGCTCTTGTTTTTATGGCCACAACATCCCTAACTTTCTTTGCCTGATTTATTTCAATATAAAACAACCTTTCTCAAGGGACATAACTCTGGCCAAATTGGAGATGCTGGAATATACTTGTAGGGAAGTAGATCTCTCTCTGTATTATTGGCTTGGTTTCCTTCCCCATCAGGCCTCACATCTCCAAGGTTTTCAAGAAATGAAATGGGTATCTGTCTGTCAGCATCACCTTCCACTTGTTGTTTGCAAGGGTTCTGCAGATACAGGAACCCTTTGTCTCTCCATCAATTTTTAAAATTATAGACTCTCAGCACATGGCTGAGAATGGACCATTCTTAAAAATAATTATTTAAGCCTTAATAAAATTTCTCTCCAAAGAACAAGCACGTAATTTTTTTTAAATCATTTTTAAAAAGTACATGCCAAAATTCACATGGGTGGGGAGCAAATCCCCATCTCACTGCAGCATTAAAGATAAGACAGGATCAGATCCATCTTCTGGACCAGATTTTGGAGAGCAGTAATTGTTATAAATCACTAATGAGTGCACGGAAATGGTAGGATGAGTTGGCATTAATGACAAGATGGCAATGCCTTTCTGAGGTTTTTTTATTAGAAGCTACATTCTCACCTATATCATTGTTAGTTTAGATGGAGAGGTTGTTCCAGACAACAAAGCAGCTGTTCTGAAATAACCACTGCTAATACTTTAATTATAGCCACATCATCATTAACTTGTGCTCTCTCAATCTGCTGCCTCCACCTGTTATTGTTAAGTTTATATTTATCTTATTATTATATCTAGGAGATAAATTATCTTCCTGTTATGTAGCTTCACATTGCTCAGCACAGCAGAAGCCCAAGCACGATCAGGACCTTCATACACCACCAAAAGAGGAGAATAATATCTTTTAAGTTCTCTTTCAGTTTTCTCTGGCATGTGATGTAATGACTGAGGAACTCCAGCCTGCAGGTTAATGCATTTTCATAAGGAGGGAAGCAAAGAAGTTCATAAACACTTCATAAAGCCCACAGGCACTGATGAAAAGCAGAATATACATCAAATATAAAACGTTGCTCAGGATGCCAACCTCTTCGCAGGTAGGCACTGCCTATTTGAACAGATATTTTTTGCACTGATGATGGTTTAATGAAGCAACTTTCCCGAGCTGTTCAAAGAAGAATCACTGTCTCTTCATTCTCCCTTATTAGCAGAGCCTGTTGATCAGTGAAGTGGAAGCTCTTTTGGTCCTCTGAGTCACAGCAGGAAGCCAACACACAGCCATGAGCTGATTGAAAGTCTGAGATACAGACTTTGGATCAGCTCCTAAACAAAGGTACAGTTTTAGAAACAGTGACAGACTGTCTCAGAGCTGAAAAAAAAGAAAAGTTGTCACACATGACAACCCCAGCACAAGTCCCTGACACCTCACCTGTGAGCTTACTCATAAAACCAGGGAAAATGGAAAAAACTTTCTGAAATTCTCTCTAGACAACAAAATTACTTCAAATTGTCCCCAGACAACAAAAAGACTTCAGTTAATCTCTGTTCTGATAGACTGTTTCAGGGCATATTTGTAAATAGCCTAGGGAACTATAATTAAGCAGTTAACTTGATGAACAGCTGCACTTTTTTGAAAGCAGTCATTAGAAGTAAGGACAGAGTTACCTGCCTCATTGTTTAACAAGATCTATTAGAATAAAAACATGAAATAGTAACCCTGGAAGAAAAATAATTCTTCATAAAATATTAGATGGTTGCATTTGGTTTCCCCACAGAGTTTCTTTCCAGGCTCCATATTTCTTTGGAAAGAAGGCATCTCATTACAGCTCTTGTTCTTTTCAAAGAACAGTGCCTGTGATTTAGCTAAAGAGAAGAAGTTCCAAGGAAGTGTGTGACCTCTAAATTCTCCTTGGACATAGAAATTCAGAGAAGACACAAATGGGTCATGGCTTCCTGCAAGTCTCAATGAAAACACTATTACCTAAAGTATTAAGATGTCTCACAGTCACAACAGAGGTGTGTTATTCATATAACATTTCATCTTGAGCATTTTTCTAATGCTAACTTAGAATTACTCAAAATTTTATTCATTTATAAAAACCATACATGCATTAATACGAAAGCTTTTCATGCTGTCAGGGTTCAACAAAAAACCCAATCTAGGATACTTCAGTTTTGGAAAAAAGTTGGCTGGAATAGACAAAAATATTTCTGTTTCTCTGTAGCCAATAGTTTTATCAAGCTGCTGTAGAACAGATTAAAGTATCTGAAGCTATAGCTCATCCTTATTAGGCTTCATGAAAAATTCTGTTTATTTCTAAGATATTCTATTTACTTTTGTATGACCTTGGTTAGGGGTTAATGGGAAGACTCTACTGATTTCCACTCATGATGGTGCCAGAATGTTCCTACAGGGGACATCAAAACCCACTGCAAGAGAAGCATCACCATTGTTATTTTAAAATATCAGTTCCCCTTAATTTAACAGAGTCAACTTTAGTGGCATCCAAAGTCTCTCCTCTATTCAAACACAAAAAGAAATTAATTCAGTAAAAGAAAACTAATGAGTCAAGAGGTCAACTTTTCATTACAGGGACAATTAGAGCCTGATCTATTCCCAAAGTAACAATAGCAAAACTTAAAGAGTGTTTGGCTCAAACTGAAGACAGAAGGAGTAAAGAAGGCCTGACCTGGATACACACTGTGGATTTCTTTCAATTTATGGCATCATTAATCTGAAGGGGGAGGAACTGTAATTCAGCTTTTACCTTTGGACAGGTTTGGTTTAAGGTCTCATTTATGCCCCACTGCACTTGACTCCAACCACAGCACTGAACACTTGATTATTTACCACTGCCACAGCACCACTGCATGAAAAACTACTTTTCTGGAACTGAGAAAAACAGTTTGCCCAGCGAGGGTGTGGAGTCCTCCTTACTGGAGATATCCCAGAGCCATATGGACACGATTCTGTGCCACGAGCTCTGGGATGACCCTGCTTGAGCAGGGAGGTGGCACCAAGTGACCCTCTGTGGTCCCTTCCAGCCTGACCCATCCTGTGACTTAACTTTAAAGGCTGTGAACATCATTTTACAACCCAGAAGTCTTCCTTTCAAAGTTTTCAATCTCACACATGCCAAATGAGTTCTCAGATGATTTGGGTGCCAGCATTTCTGAACAGGGAAGCTCCAGGAGCTCCTTGTCCTTCAGGAAGGGGAGAAAGGTACCATCAAAATAGATACCCCTTGATAGCAAGGGTTAAACTCTGCATAAACCACCACAGAGGAGCTAAAAAAATAATTTAAGATGGGGAAATTTGGCTTAATTATTCCTATTTTCACTAAGTGATACATCCACAAACACTGAACAGAGTGCCTCAGTTTCTCTCATTTATCACCCAGTTTATATAACGGAGCTGCCACGTGCTTGGAGATGAGGTGGTCAGGATATGTCATTTAAAAACCCTGCCTGTACTGATGCCTCTAACTCAGCCCTGAGAAAGAAGAGGCAGAACAAAACCAATTTGGCACCCAGCCCTGCAATTCCGGTGCCTCTGCGGCAGTTTGGATTAAGTGAGGAGCTGCAGCAGATGAAGCTGCATTCTGCACCTCCCTCGTGCCGCAGCTTTTAGTGGGAACAGCAAAAAATATCCTCGAAGCTCTAACCTTGTGTGAGCATGAAAGGTTAAACAGGCAAAAATCAGGCCACATAATGAGAGGCTGAACGAAGGGAAAAGAAACCGTTCTGGCCGAAGGATTTTCTGCTTCTGGAGCAGATAACCAGTCAAAGATCACCCAATCTGCCCCCAGAAGATAAAGTTTCTGGTGCTGTTCAATGCAAAGGCTTCTGCTTGTTCAGCACTGTATTTTTTCTCTTGTATTTGTTTCCCTTAGACCTTGGTGATCTTTCCTGCATTCAATTGCTCGGCTCCATTTCTCATCATGCTGTGTGTTACAAAAGCAACTATTCAGGGCTTGGAGGTGCTGAAACTCCTTATCTTGAGTTTTAAGGACAGATTACACTAACCTCCCTCACAGGGAGCAGTATTTTGTACAAAGTGTGTGAGCCACCAAAGCCCTGAGAACACCAGTTCTACAGAATATTGGCACAACAGGAACAGAGATGCCTCAAAGGATGGAAATGCTTCCTTGGCACCTCATGCTGCCTGGTAAATATACCAATGCAGTACAAAATTTAATACACACTGGAAGTTGCTGACATTTATTACCAAAAAAAATTGCATAATGAAATCCATACTTGCACCAGAAGACTAGGGCAAGCTGCATTTGTAAAAATCTGCTCGAATTAACTATTCTTACAGTATTTCTCTCTGTCTGGATTGAAAGATCTTGTAATATTCTGACCAAACCCAAAGGGGAGGGTAGACCTTTCTTGCTTTGGAATAGATTCAGATGCCAAACCACAGGGATTGCTTTGGCTCTAGAAAACCAAGTCTTCTAAATTTCCGTTCCTGGCAAGAAACGCAGAAAGTAAATCAACCTCTAAGGAGGGAAAAGGAAATACAATGTCATTTCCAAGAAAACAAAATTGCAGGACCTCATCTGTCGTGTGTCAGAGAAGTGGGGATGAGCAGAGTAAGCATTTGTGGGCACAGAGAGACTTCCCAGACCTTTGTGTCACAGATGGTCAGGCTGGCAGCAGTGCTGGATGGCAGGGAGAACATTCTGCCAAGCCAAACTTACTCTCTGACCTACAGACTGTGCCCATCAGTGCTTTGCAGGTGAAAAACAGAAGCACAGAAATTTTGCAGTGGAGTTCACTTGTTCAGGCTTCGTTCAAGTCTGTCTAGAAATCCTTTCTTCATTGCTCTGCACTGAATCATGGGCAGAGGAGTTTATTTTGCTTAAGATGAATTTTAACGTCTGTACAGGTGCAGACAGTGCACCTTACCTGCCCCAAAAATCCCTTCAGCTGCCCCACAGATGTTCCTCCGAATGCCAACAGCAACCAGAACCCTTATCAGCCCCACGGTGAAACAAAGCAAAGGCTTCAGCTGAGCAGAGCCAGCCAAGAGAGACCCAGGACTGCTGGCACCCACAGCAGTGACAGAAAAGCTCTGCAGGACACCTTTCAACTAAAACCATCTGTGAAGGTATATAACTTGTCATAGCATTTTCCCCCCTCCACTGTTTGGTTTCCAACTTCACAAATTATCTTAAACGAAATTAGTGCACATATGCTGCCCAAGAGGTTGCTTTTTTTCCCTCATTACTGAATCTCATGGAGATAGCATCAGCTACCACAGCTTATCTGCTCCAGAGATGAACTTTTTTATGAAATGCTTAAGGAGGTTAACATCAGTATTCCTTAGAATAGTTTTTTAAAAAAAGTTATTTTCTTCAAACCTTGGGCTGGGATTAGCTTTATCATTTACGCCTTTCAGTACACTGAGTAGGATTGTACACAACTTCACAATAACAAATTTTCTATTTTCCCTGAGCTATCATTTGTTTAATCCCATATTCTCATGGCTTTACCCATGCCATTAATTTCAATCACTTTTTATTTCTTTGTATGAAATAAGTAATGATGAGAAGTAAGCCAAATTAGAGACCAAAGGGAAGTACAAAAAGACACAACCTGACTTTATCCTAATTAGCCTGTATTAAACCAGGAAAAATACGGTCTCAACTGTAAGGACCTGTACAAAAGCAAGCCAGGTGCCTACACGGCACAGCAAATTGGCATTTCCAGGACTTCCCACACACTTTGTGTTCTGTTAGCTCAGGGACCAGGTGCAGAGTGGCTAAATTAGCTAAAAAAATAGCAACAGAGTCTGGGGGAAACTCCAAGTTAACACAGCTGAGAGCACACAGCAGTGAGAAACTGTCCCCATCTTGAATTATTTCACACAAACCAGAAAGGAGTGGTAGGAGGTGAAAAACAACAACACAGCAGAGTAAGAAGAACTCCCCAACACAGACCACAGCAAGCAATCCTACAGCCACGCCAGGATTCCTGAGTCCCCTGGCTGCCCCAGATATCTGCCAAACCATATGGTGGAATTCTGCAAGATTACCAGCCAGTTATAAAAATTACCACGCCTGAGGTTGATGCATTTCTGCACTTTGCAAGAGGGGCTTTGTGCAGACCTTCTGCTGAGCGGCACAGAGATCCTGACACTCCTCACAGCTCCCCAGTACCACTGAAGTCATCCCGCAGATGTCGCTTTCAGATGAAAAACTGCTTTCTCCAACGCCTGCTCTCTCCCCCTTTCCAAAACACGAGAGGGTTTGGCTTGCAAGGATTAGCAAGGGCTTTTCCAACTGCTTGGATCCATCAGGCAGAAAACCCCTCCTGCTGCTGTCCCTCTCTGCCTCCCTGCTGGAGCTTTCCAGGGGACTCAACCCTTTCCTGAGGGTTTGCCCACAGGACAGAAGGTTGTTCTGTTCCCACTGCAAATATTAGCCATTGTCTGTCACCAAAGGACAACAATATCTGGTGCTGTGTAAACACAGAGATACTTTCCTGAACTGAGAATGTAGATCCACTGGCTCTTTATGGATAAACAGATTTACTGAATACGAATGCTACCCCTAAGGTGACCAAGCATTAATGCAGTGAAATAAGGATTAAACAATAGTGAGCAATGGCCAATACAGTTTTTACCTATCAAACAAGCAATGATGGCCCTTGATATACAAGGAACACTCTCATAGACTTGAATCCATTTTAAATGGATTTTGTTTAGAGTCACTTTCAACTCCTACTGCTTTCTTACAAGCCTCAGGACTTCATTTTTAAACAAGGAACCCTTTGTATTCTGTCACACATGCACAGTAGTAAAAGCCAGACGTGAACTGCAGAGTCTCATTAAAAGCTTCGTTGCAAAGAGGTGATGGAAGCTTAGAGGACTTATGACCAAGCAGGGAGGTCTGAGATTCCAGTAATGGTACAAGAATACATTTTCAGAGAACAAAGCTGTTTAATGTGAAACAGCCTTTGAACTTTCAAATACGTGCAGTGCTGAGAGCACCACTGTTTGTAACACAGTGGCAAGAAATAAAGATAACCAGCATTTGCTAGGTTTATTTTACTCTACAAATGCTGAAAATAACTATAGTTTCCAGTCAAATAAAACCTGTACTCCCAGTACTGGTTCCAAAGTTAAATGGCTTTTACCCAGATTACAGCTAATACCTCACCATGCTGAAAATAACCCCAATTTACACTAATTGGAAGCCTGAAGTGGGAATGAAGGCAGCTCCCTGCTTGGAAGGGTTTCCACCAGGGACAGCATGATTGAGGCACAGTGGTGGTTCAGGAACCTGGAAGGCAGAATCCTTGCTCCTGTTCTGGGGCAGATGGAAGGATCCAGAGCTGATGTTCCACCTGGTTCTGTTTCTCTTCTCACAAGGAATATAAAATAACATGTGGAACCAGCACAGCCAGAGCTTCAAATATCCCTGGAATTTGAACATCTGAACATTGCTGATGGGGCTCTCCTGTTGGTAATTAGGAGGATGGTAAGGTCCTTGTGGGCACTTTCCTGATTCAAATGCTTAAAATAAACTCAAGGCAGCACTTACAGCAAAAACATACACAGGTAAAATTAATGTCGTAAATTCAGGATTCAACTAGCTAAGTCTTCAAACTTTGCACCCTGTAAGAGTCAGGTTATTCCAGTAAAATAGTCTGCTCCTCTTCACATGAAAACTCCAAGCACCTCCGTTTTCCCAGTCATTTTAGTTCAAATAGAGCCACATCTCCCCTTTCCCTCTCTCTGAGGCATAAAAAAGACATTGCACCAGAGAGAAACTGGGCAGACTTAGCAATTCAAACTTATCTCTTCTTTTAGGAACGATATAAGTGAATTTAAGCCAGAAAAACTGTATCATTAATATGTGCTTATAGGCATTTCCCTGAGCTTTCAAGCCTGTAGAACAGTGTGAGTTATCATATCAAAACCTTAAGCACCAGACAGGGAAAATGGGAGCTGCAATGTCTATGATTAAACATTAAGATAAGGTGAGAAAAAAGTTTCATTTTCACATGTGCAAGTTCATTTTTCGTCAAAAAATAAGTGCCAACTTTACCAGCCTTCTCAGCACCACTGTGTGACTCTCCTTGTATTAGTTCTACTAACCATGATTAAAAGGGATGAAGTCCAATTCTCTTCTTTGTGACTAACAGGAAAAAAAAGATATCAGGGATGAAATATTTCCATCCGGTAAACAAAGTGCCAGAGAAATATCAGAACCACTGTCAGTGCTGGCGGCAGCACCAAGGCAGAGATTTCCATTCAACCTTTGCCTTTGCTCCAGCTATCTGAAGCACTTAACATTTTCTTCTACTTCAGAGGAGGCTGCTTGAAAGGAAAAATAATTCAACATTGTCTACACAGAGAAAGAACAAAACGGTATCTTGTTATAGAAAAGAATTTTTTTTTTCATTAAAATGACTGTTTCCTAAGTTTCATATATAAAAACTGTCCTGAAAGTCCCACTATCAGGAGTGACACAGACAAAAAAAAATTATAGGTATTTAACTAGTGATTCAAATCTAAGTATGATAGGACATACATTTTAAAATGAAAATCCTTGCACTTTTTTGTGAGGTGTTATCTGGATCATCTTTTCTAAACAAAAAGGCAGTTTACTGGCAGCTGTGTATCAGACACGGCATCATTATTGTTGTTTGTTATCTGCAGCTTGCACAGGCAAAGTATATTAATAAACATCCCCTTGTCTGCAGCATGCTACAGCTTCCAGTTTGCAAGTGTCTGCATAATGTTGTGATAGCTGGATTGAAAATCCTGCCCAGGGAAGAGATTCCTGACCCAAATGGCTGGACAAATTCCTCCTCTGAGACTTCCCCCACTACCCAGACTAATTCTGAAGCACCTGATAAAACAGAGGCACATCCTTGGGTATGCAGAGCGAGGGAATGCAGCTGACAGAGACAAATTTCCTACCGGGAGCACATGAAAGGGAAAGCTCCTGGTGCAGGGGAGATGATCACAGGGCAGAATAACAAAACACTGAGCTGCTCGTTTCACCTGAGCCAGAGAAAAGGTGCATTTGTTTCTGAATAAACGGGGTGTTAGACACGCAATCAAAGCTTGTAATTAGCTACTAATTATAGCAACCGGGATCTAGTAATGGCATAGTCACTCAACCACCCAGATCACCATTTCAAACAAAAGTTCCTGCAGAAAACATATTTCTGAACAACAAAAAAAAAAAATAGAGAATTGTCACTTTTCAGTGACAAGCAACAGCAATTAAAAGCAATTATAAGCAGAGGATTTGCTTGCCTACAAAATCATATTCACTCCAATCTGTCTGCTGGCTGTATGAGGGGAGGGTCAGGCAGGAGACAAACACAGAGAGCTGCACAGGTCAACTCAATTTATTTGAAAGTCTCAGTGGACTTCCAAAATAAAGAATCCTTATGGAGGGGGAATGTGTCAGCCACACAGGTCTGGAGCTAAGTATGTTTTAGCTTCAGAAAAGAAGACACAAAAGAAGTCCACGACAAAGGACAAAAGATTAATAGTTCTGGTCATTGTGAGGCATTTGACTAATTTTCTCAAACTGACAAAGTGGGAAAAAAATTGAGATCTAAATAATTGTAAGCAACTAAATAATAAAATATTAAAAGGAGAAAAATAGCATGAGGACAGACCCTGCTGCAGGTGACAAAAGGGAGCACACACTTGACAGTGAGGAAAACTTTGGATTTAGACCCATCCAGTCCCTGGGATCACTTTTCCACTTAAATGAATTGCTTGAGAATTAGTTTATCAACTTCATCTGTATTTTCCTAATTCTCCAATGGTTTTGCTCAAAACAGGAGCTAGTTTGCTGCTTGCTCTTATTTAGAGATAAAATTCTAAATCTGCTTTTCCACAGAAACTCAAATTCCAGGTATTCCAATTATTCCTGTGTATGCACTTTTGAATGGACAAGCTAATTAATGAATTGTTTTGATGTTTTAATGAGGACTCAACCCCTCTGAGGACTAACTGCAGTGGGGAGAACAGGGCTGCCATGTTTTCTAAGTATGATTTGGAGAGAACAAAAGCTCCTGCTACATCTCCTCTTGCCCACCAGGCACCCCTGTGCCATTCTGGGAGGTGACCTCCTAATCTGCATACCACTTTTTTCTTTTTTTTTTTTTTTTTTGAGTCCAAGTGTTGCAATTTCCTTTGCTCATATCCATACAGACTTGGGAAACCCCCAGTGTGGGCAAGGGGCATTTGCATCCAGATCCCAGCTCTCTTTCTTCTGCTGCTCCTTCATCTCTGTGACATCAAGTATTTATTTTCTTGCCTTTCCTTCCTTCCAAGGTCCCCAACAGCTCTGTCCCATCAATCAAGATGTCAGGCTACATTACCCATATGATAAAAATAAAAGCAAACAACTCTCCTTGCATATTGTCTTACATTGTCTCTCACCTTGCAGGACCAGGGACTCAGTTCTCCCTGGACAAAGCTAAATCACTGCCCACCTTCAGAAATCTCTGCAACAACTTTGTTATGACAAAGCTCTGCTAAGATTTGATTGTGGATAAGACAAAAACACAACCTAACCCAATAAATATCTTAAATTCTCATTGGTTTTCCACATATCCACTGTCTTTTACCTTTAAGGTGTAATTCTGAGCTGTGACAAGCAAAATTCTTTTGTATTTTCATCACGCTCAGGACCTCACCCATAACTAAACTCCACAGTAATGATGTTTGAGTGAAATACTGTAACACAGTAAAATACTTCTTATCCCTGCAAGTTAAACACGGAATAAATCTACCAAATCACATCATTCAATAGAGATTGATGAGCCCCTGTATTTTTGTTGCTTTTTCCCCCAAATCACAAGAAATATTCTTCTCTTTCTCCTTCTGGCTCCCACCCAACCTTTGTGATTTCGCAGTTCTGCATGTTTACACACCAAGTATTGTATTTTCTAGTGCATCACCTCAAGCTTTTTCAATGTCACAACGAGGGACAGTGCACTTACTTATGCTAAAATGGTTTTTATTACCAACATTTTCTATTCTTGTAACGTTATTAACTGTGGAGTACACAGAGTGTGCAGGGCAGGCACTATGCATTAATCCTACTGCCAGAAAAAGAAAGAACTTCTCATTGGAAGCATCTGGTAAAAGCACACTAGAGGCCTTGAAATCATGACTGGTGCTCTTACTATTTGCAAAAAAAAGAGTACAAATACACACTAATTTGATTTCCCTGACCCTGTTTGCCCAATAGGAACCATCTGCTGCTATTCATTGACTCTACCCACCCTGATCCAGGATCACGAATCCAGCAGCAATCATCCCTTCTTTGTCTGCAGTGTCTTTGCATTAACCCAAAGCAGAAGATGAAATAAGGAATGTTAAAATGAGCTTTAACAATCTATGAAATTCTTCCATTATGCAGTTTATGGCGAGTGATTATCACTACACTTTGGATTCCCATAATGAGTTAGTTTCTTAATAACCTCCTGAGGGCATCATAGAACAGAGTCAATGGCTGAAAATTATAGGGCAAACAAGAGACAGCTCCAAGTCGGTGTTTTACATTCAACAGAGGTGCAACTGGACTGAGTTGGGCTCTGCATCCTGAGCTGATTTCAGTAATGAGGCTGAGTTCACACGAGAGAAGAATTAGCAGAGCTCCTCTCAACTTCCCTCAGCAATGCCTGTGTGGTTTTGTCCTCTGCAAGTAGAGATCTGAGACATTTAAATGGCAGCAGACAGAGCTGGTGTGGAACAAGAGATTTTCACGAAGAGGAGGAGCTGTGAACATCCCACGTTTTGGGCAGCACCCCATTACTCACCCCGGACAGCCGTAATGGAAACAAGGACCACGTGAATCATCCAGCCTGCTCTCTAGGAACTCACTGGGCTGCTCCACACAGGCCACAATAATAACATTTGTTATTCCACAATGGACTTTTAGATTAACTGTCTTATCTGGTTTTACGGCGCTGCGCTCGGCGCGTTTCGACGCCGCGGTGCTGCAGAAGGTAAATCACTTCGCCAGCCCTCCACCAAGAGAGCCACAGTATATCTTGCAGGAAATAAATATTGATCAAGCCTCTGTCATAATTACAGGCTCTTCAGAACATTCTGCTTGCACCAAGGAAGTTTTGCCATCACTGGGGAGGCCTAGGCACCTGCAATGAGATCTACTGTCTCAAAAATTAAATTGGGAGAGTAACTTTAACTGAGAGTGAGGTTAGTATGAGCACTGGCCAGTATTTATTAGAGCCCTAAATCAGGCCCTTCTGTAAATGACAACCAGTGAACAGATGTAGCATTATTAAGTCAAAGCACAAACAGGGAGAAGCTGCAATATACATAAATTCTTTGGGCATTTAGCTTAATGATATTTTTCTGGGGAGCTTACAGGTGGCAATGCAACAAATAAAACCTAGGAAACCATTTTCTACATGTTGGCTTTTTTTTTCCTCCCAAGGATGGCAGTCAAAAAGGTACAACCTTTAAAAAGCCATAACATATTTATATTATGCACAAGGTTAGCAGAGTTTCTAAAGCTCTTTCTGTGACTACCCTTTCTCATTCTCGTTAGCAATGTAACAGTTGTCAAACACCTCATTACAAGATAAGCTCAGTTTTATTTCAGAAACCAAGGAACAGACAAATTAACTGACAGCCCCAAGAACAAATTGGTTGTAAGAAATGGGCTCAGAAGCTGCTTTTTATAATCCCATGAAATACGTATCTCAAAAAAGCATCATTAATGAATTTTCTCAGAAGCAATCTTTGACAAATCCTAAGAGGTGAGCAATACAACAATCTAAAAATAAAAATAAGTGGGCATAAACCTGCAAGATCTTCAGTTATTTCTGAATCTCCAGATACAAACGAAGTGAAAAAATAACACAGGAAGGGAAAACATTGCAAGAACAGTTCAACTGATAAATGCTTTCATATCTTAAAGGAGTTAATAATTTAGAGAATGTTGGAAATAATTACTTGTTTAAGCAAGCTACCCACTGGACACATTTTAGAGCCATCAGGGAATTTTTAATTCAGTGTATCAGCTCAATTCTGATTCAAAAAGAAATATATTTTACTCTGAAATAAATTGTAGGCACGCTGCTCTCTTTGAAATCCAGCATGAGCCCCCATTCTGCTGCAAGAAACGCTTTGGGGGAGAAGCTGTGTTTCAAATTTATTAATGATTCCTCAAGTTGTTGCAGAAACGCAATTGCAGCAAGGCAATGTCTGGAGACACAGACCCTTTCATGTTCACTGTCAGAGGAGATGGTTGCTGAGGTTACCTAACAATGGGGGAATTTGTGCATCCAATTCCCTCTGCACAAAGGCCCCAGAACCCAGGGTGTGCCACACAGCAGGGCTGGCTAAAGCAACCACTGGGCTTATTGTCAGTGCACAGACTGAGGGGACACTGCTGTCTGCTCTCCTCAAATACCTGGTGGCCACTGGATCCAGAATCAGCTCTGCAAAGAAGACAGCAAAAGGCTTTTGCTGGGGAGGCAGAACAGGATAGCTCTAAAACAGGCTTCAACTCCACCAACTGCTTGAGAACTTCCAGCATGTGCTAAATTCATTTTTAGTTTCAGTAGGACAATTGAGTGTTCAGTGAGACATTCAGGGTGAGATCTCAAGACTCACATGCACTCTAACACCTTCAGCCAGGACTGCAGCTCCTCTCAGCAACAACTCCAGGGATGAACAGGGAACCTCCGTGCATTTTTCAGACATTTAGCATGTTCAACTTGCTGCCAGCAACAAAAACTAGTTTTGAAGAGCTATTTCTCCTCTTCAAAAAGCACAAAAGTTAGTGAGGAAAGCTGGAATGGGCACAGCCCCAAGGCTGCCAGAGCTCCAGGAGTGTTTGGACAGTGCTCCCAGGGATGCACAGGGTGGGATTGTTGGGGTGTCTGTGCAGGGACAGGGCTTGGACTGATGATCCCTGTGGGTCCCTATAAGTTGATCAGAAATAAAGTTTGTTGTTGTTACTACAAATTGTAGTTAAGAGCATTTGAACACGATGCAAGTGAGGAGGGATGAAACATCAAGTGAGTAGAGAGGAGAAGACAAAGGAAATAAAGAAAAGGGAGAAGTTTGTTTTCATAATTAAGAACAGATTTCAAAAGGAAAACTCAGTTTCATTACAGTCAATGAGTGCTTTTCTGTCCATTTTAAGGGAGCCATGACCTCACCCCCAGACAATTATTAAGTGCAACCAACTACTAAATCCTTTTTTTTTCCCCTTCAAACAAGGAAAGAAATAGTAAAATGAAAAACCTTTGAGTCTGGCAAATCCCAGAACAGCAGCTGAATATAAATGAGGAGATAAAAGATGAAAAGTGTGTTAAAGCAATTCTTCAATGAGTTGGAATAAAACAAAAGTTTGCATTCTCACTCCACGTCCCCAAAACAGTTTTTGTATAACTGAAATAAGAGAATCATGGCTGGGTATAGGGAGGTGTCTCATGGGTGACTAAAGAACCTCCATGGATTTGATAAGCAACTTGCAGAGCATGGCTGTGAGGTGAACACACACATTTGCTAGAAAGAGACAATATTTAAATAAACAGTGTCAAACAAAGCACTTCATTCAGAATTTATCATTTTTTAAGTTCTTGCAGTAAGATCTCTAGCTGGTACTCCCTAGAAAAAAAAAACCCAGCAACTGCACTCTGTGTTTTTTTCCTGTGGCCTCTCAGCAATTTAAGTCTCAATCACACGAGTTCTGCATGGGATGGTTTCAGAGATGGGATTTGTGGCAGCCCTTAATGACACTGCAAACTGTTTGTGCACCTTCCTGGCCTTTCTGTTAGGCAGCCTGTAGGGTCACACTGCCATGGTCAGTTTGCATCCAACACCCTTTCAGACACAGCCAGAAACTCCTCCTTGCTGGCAGAGCTCACACTGGGTCCCAGCCGAGCACACACAAACCAGCACTGGTCCCAGTATGAAGGCACTGGGAGAACACTGTGGACCTATGCAGGCAAAGGAATTGGCCTTATTTACAGTCCAGTAATCCCAAAAAGCTCAGTTCTGTATAGAATAAAAGCGGTGAGTGAATTTTAAAATTAAGAAAAATAAGCTCAATAGAAAATGTTCTTGGTAGATTCTGTTTCACAAGGAAAATTAGTCTTTTCTTTGTCAGCCCTCTCTCTGCAGACTTTGTGCTCATCATTTGTCCAGTCCTTAGCACAAGCCTCCTGCTACATGTCACAGTGCCTAAAAACTCCAGTTCAACACTAAGGAATGCAATTCTCTATTCAGAGCTCTAAAAGATTATTTTAAAATGACTATTTTTCAGAGAAGTGGCATAAAGAACACTCAGTAATTCCAAATACATGAGTTGTTTATCATTCCTGTGTATGTATCATTTATATGATTAAAACAGTAATGGCACATATGGCTAGAACTGGCAGGCTTCATTTAATGAAAATACCCAAATTTAAATGCCTTATTTTCATTATGCTGTTCAGAGGGTGTTGTTGCCTCTTCTCCTGGCCAAATACAGTCAGAAATCTGGATTCAACCATAAATCATTTCTTGCAAACACCTGAACCACGCATTAGAAAGGAAATTCTTCCCAATTTCCTGTTCTCCAATTCCCTAATGAAAAGATCTTGGGTTTTAAGAACAGCCTTTTATTTTCTTTAATGGTTATAGTTCAATAAAGCTGATATAATCCAGAATGGCTTTAAATGAAGAAATCTGCTGGATGAGATCCACAGATCTTTCAGTTCAGTCCAATAAGAAAAAAATTGGTTTCACTCTTAAATAAAAAATTGATTATGAACCTGTCTTGAAAATTATTCGTTACTAGAGTATTCCAGGGCCTGGAACAACTGCAGTCCCATCCACAGAGATGAGTGATGATCTGAGAGTCCAGTGTGCCTTACTGAACTTTATTTAAACTCATCCCAGCTATGTAATTGCTCTGGAGATCTCATGGAACTTCTCTCATTCCACATCCAAATGCTTCTCGGTAAGTTTTAACCAGGCTGAGGCTTTCAGTGCCTTTTGCTGCTCTGTGCTGCAGACAGGCAGGGATTTGGGGGATGCAGGTGTGCCAGATCATCAGGGAAAATGGTACTGGAGCTGCTCAACCCAAAAGCTGAGGCACAGGGAGGTACCACATCCCCAGGAGGCTCTGAGGTGTGAATTAACTGGGTAGCTCTGCCCTTGTTCCACAACACACAGGCTGCTCCTGGACTGAGCAGCACAGGAGGACTAAAAGCTCCTTCTCTAAAGAGAATTTGTGCCACAAAACCTTTTGCAGGCTGCTTTTCAAACTCTCTGCTTTCACTTACATAAAGAGACTTCAGACTGGGGCCAGTAAAGCTGCTCCTGATTTACAGTGATGGAAATGGAGGAAAATTTAGCAGGAGAGTTCACAGAAAGTTAATTGGCTGAGCTTACAGGCAGAGAGACTTTCTGCATTAGACCATTATAGAAAATACAGAATTAAGAACAAAATGCTCCTCTGAACTTTTGAGCACAACTTAGTCCACGAGACAACAGAAGGGGAGACAACAGCAAATGCTCAGCTCCAGCACTGGCTGAGTCAATTCCCAGAGTTCATCCCCAAAGCTAAATGCAAAACTGACTGCCAGAGGGGAAAGAGTAATGCATATTCTATAGATTCTCCCCTGCTGCCTGCATTCTCCCTCCATCCTTCCACTGTTTTGTCCTCATTTACAGCCACCATTGCCAGGTCCTTCAGGTTTCCATGTCAGAATGAGCCTGAGGAAGAGAGGAAGGTCTGCACAGGGTATGGTGGCTGAAATATTGAGGAGGAAGCAAAGGCACCAACCTGCAAAGCTCCAGCTGTCACAGCAAAGTCCTGCTCTGTGTATTATGGTGCAATATTCACTATAAAGTGGCAGCGGTGGAGAAAAAAAGACAACTGAGGCAAAACCTTTAAGCATTAACTTTTCCTGTACCTCCTCCCTCTTTGAGGACACCCAAAACTCCACACCCACCCTGCTGCCATTTCCAGTGTTAGGCCCTCGGAAACTGGATAAAATTATACTCTCAAATTTTCACACACCACACTGAGGATAAGTGCTTGAAATTCCCACTAAAGCGAAACAGATGTTGGAATGCAGCAATGGAACTAGGAGTTGCATCACAGCACAAAGAGTATTTTTAAGAATTATTCAAAAGTGTTTGGAAGACACGACATTTCTAGAATTAGGCCAACTTATAATAAGATGAACATTTTTAACATTAATCTAGAACAGAGCTGAAGGCTCAGCTCTCATTTCTATCAACTGTAACACACTTCTGCTGAAGAGGGGTGATGAGGGAAGATGTGTTTTCTTTCAGTGCCAGACATGCACATGGATCTGACACTGAGGAAAGTGTTCCACAGTATTCCCCAGTGGCTGCAGCTATGATCCAGAAACGGATCCTTTAAGAGCATTTAGTCATAACACTGGTACTTTGTGAATAAATCAAATCAAAGTGGCCACAGCATTAGATAAGACACTGAATAATTTTGCTTAGGACCATATTTACTAGGGCTGGGAAGAGCCTACTCCACTCTTACTACAATTTCTTTGACTTTTAATAGGACTGGAGTTTAGAGGGAAGGCAGCTTTTTCTATCTTTTTTTTTTTTCTTTTTAAAAAGTGATGTTGTAATTCAAATCCTGGTAACCTTGGAAACAGCCTCTCGCCTCAAATATGTCTGTGTCAATTAAAGTAATTGGGACACTCCAGCTAATGGTGCTGAGATTTCAATATCCAGGCTAGTGCCGAAGCATTAGTCCTAAAGGACTCTCAGCTGAGACACAGATCCCCTGGAAAAAGCTTGTCTTGGAAAGGTTCTGCTCCTTTTGTGAGCATTTGTAAGGAGGATAGCTGGGAAGAAGCTACCTTTAAAGAATGTCTTTGTATGTGTTCACAATGCACAGACTATTCAGTGACAGTGAACTTGGACCTGGAGTTTATTTGTATGTGTATGTCAACAAGCTCCCTAAGCCAAGCAGAAAAACAGCATTGTTACCTTTAAGATTGACTAGAAAACTCTACAGATTTACAGAATTAACCTTTTTTCCTTACCCTCTGATAACATATGTATGTAGACATGCACACACACCCCTCAAAATTACATATTCATTAAGAGTCAATCTCTATCCATGGCACATTTATGAGCAAACAATACTGACTTTACTACGTGCCTCAAGCTATCCTAAAAACTGGAATAAACCAGGATTCCCACCTTGTAACACTGGTGGCTGGGAAAAAGAAAATCAAGAAACTGTTAGGAATTTCTCACAGCCTCGAAAAGCAGCTCATTCCTTCTTTATTGAAACCAGAAAGACTTATTTAAAAAAAGGACTATCCTCTAATGTATTTTGAAAGCCAGACATCAATCAATCACTCAGTTCAATGGCAGGCATCACCACCTTTCTGCAGATACACTTCAGTAGAACCCTTTTTTGAGAGCATACAAATATCTTGAGGCCCACCCCCTACATCCCCAAAAGAAGGCATTGAAAAATATTTCTTTTATAGAGGATACTCACTGTGAAAATACTGGCATGCAGCATTCATAATTAAAAGGAACTTTTAAAATTTTCTAGAGGTAAATATCTTTCCAAGGTATTTTAAAGATATTTATTTTTGTATATTAAATTATTGCATAGCGGAAAGTGATTTTTAGTAAATGTTTTTTGTTGTTATGCAAATGGTAAAGTGACTAAGCCACATCTAATGCTGTCTCCCTTCCAACTCTATTAACAGCAGAGAAACAGAAGGAATTACATAGCCTTTGGGGGAAAATTACCTAAATAATGATGATTATGACTGGATCCTTTAGTTGTCACACACAATATGTGCAAAGGGCATAAAATAAGGAAGTCCAAGCAATCTTTCCCCGTATGAAAGGTTTACTGTAGGGTTTTTTTTTTTTTTTTCTCTAAATTTAGATGATCCAGGCCTTCCAGGCTGGAAGCAAATGGTCTGTTCAGACCTGGGCTGAGGTGCCTAAGTGATCCTTTAATATTAATAATGGAAAAGAAGGGGAAAAAAAGCAGGCAGAAGAGTGCAGTAGCTGAGTTAGGACCCACACACACATCACTGCCAGCAAAGGCATCAAAGATCAGAAAAGTCACAGTCCAGAACTGTTGTTTCAGTCCTGCTGAGATGTAAAGTTATTTATATAAGAAATCTGTAATACAATATGGAATAACTCCATCGACAAGATGTGAGACAAGTCCAAGTCTGCAGCAGAGCAGCTGCCAAGCTGGACTTGGACAGCTCAGCTCTAGAAGGCCGTTTTTCAGTTTAAAGACTATAATAAGCAAAACCCTGAAATACTATGCCTGTAAAACACTTTGGAAATATGCTGTAATAGTCACTAAAACCAGCAAAGATAGTGCAAGTTTCAACTTGTTACTCGTTACAGTTTGAATATGGAAAACACATTCTAGTCACTGAAAACCCAGACAGGAAGGGGTTTTGTAACAATTTACTTTTGTAAAGTAAAATCTTGTAGTTTCACTCTTCAGATGGGTCCAACTGTCCTTCCACTGAAGGAAGCTGAGTTTGACTTTCCCATCAGCAGCAGCAGAATTAGGCTATAAAGCTACAACTGCATATAAACAGCTGTCAGACAATCACATTGCAGAATAAACATAAACCCCAAATTAATTCAGAGTAATTATTTATACAGGCTCAAGTGAGATCAGCGCTGCGGATTTTTTTCATTTGGCGAAGATAAAGATTATCTTTGTTTTATTACCTTCTTTTACGTGAGAAGATGCTGAATACTGGATCTTGCTGTAAAACATTTCACATTTTAGCCTAAATATTTACACTGAGTTTCATTCTGAGGCAAAGTAGTTTAACTTAGTGTTTTATTTCACTAGTTTTACATTAGAATAAAAGCAGTTGCATTCTCAGCAGAGATTTTAATGCTGTACTAAACCCATCCTGCTGACCATCCACGAGAAGAGGCCCACAACAGTGGATTGTGCCAATCAGATCTTCCAGAAACACCAGCAGAATTAAATCTACAATAAAGGCTATTGAGACCTTTCCAAGAAAAACAAGCTTGTTTAGTCTTCAGATCATTCAATAAAAGAAGTATCTTACAGAAAACACGAGTTGGAATCCAGCTCTGCTGAGACACAGAGGAGGCATATGTTTGTGCAGAGCAAAGCTGCTCGGAGAGCAGCTGGAGATCCCTGGGCTGCAGCAACCCTCAGAGCCCATCTGGAGGGGTTATGGACCCAAAAGCCCCAGGGATTTCCTTCAGTCACAGAACTGGGATGCTCTTGGGATGTTTTGCTGGCACCAGCCAAGGCTTGCACAGAGCCAGGGACACCACATGTGTGACTGAAGGGCTCCTCATCTCAGGAATGAGTCTAAAAGAAGTCACAGTGATCATTTCAGGTTTATTCAGCACCTGTCAGAGCAGGGTGTGCTCAGGTTAGAGGTGTTGTCTACCTGGAGCAGAATAACAGAGATAATCAGGTCCATAAACATTTGAATTTTGTTGCTCTGTTCCAAATCAGGGCGAGATCAAGACAAAACATCTCTCAGATCCTGAAAACAATCTCAGAACAGGAATGTTGATGCCCAGCCAGGCCTCCACCACGGCACATCTTCTCTCATGCTACTTGCAAAGGCATCTGCAATCTCAGCCTTCGCCTGTCTCTAATATTCAGTGTTTTGTTCACTTCAAACTAAGTGCAGGATGATGAAAACTCATGAAGCATGATGGTGCCAAAAGAAAATCTGCACCACCATTAATTGCTACACGAGTACATCAGATCTGTCACGAGCAGTGACATGCCAGGCATAACAAGCATCTCTGAAGTCAAACTCCCTGTTTCTCTCTGCCACAGAATAGAGGATGCTGATGACAGATGGGCAGAGTTAAGCAAGTCGAGCGGCCAAAATCCTGGAGCTGCATTTCACTGCCAAGACCAGAACCTCAGTTTGTAGCAGAAACCACTAAATTGCTGGCTTCAGACAGGGAAAAAAAAAGTCTGTAAAAAATTAATGGTATAAATAATAAAAATTAAAAATGAAACAATCATCCACTCTCCTGGCACCTACTCCTAAATTTCTCCTCTGGCTCCAGGACTATTATTCCCTCTGCCTACATAGTCCCAGATCCACGTAATTGCAGAACTGCCACTCCACATCACTTAACACTGCTATCCCACTGAAGTCCAACTCCTCTCCTCTCTTCTAACTATTTTTTATCCTCTCCCCCTGAACTAGGATGCACTTTCATTGTGCCACGCTGACTGGCACCAGCCTGGATTTCCTGGAAAGAAAAGGTTCAGTCATGCCTCATGTGTATGAAGTCTCCCACCCCTTCTAGCAGGAGGTGATCATTTCTCATTTACTCCATGGTGACAGCACATCTTTTACCAATACTGGAGCTCCCAAACATGCTGAGGGTGTGTGCAGTCAGGAGGGACCCTGCCAGACACAGCCATTGTATACAAAACGGTGTTTTACCACTTTGCACCCAAATTCTGCTGGGACAGTTTGTTTCAGGTTCACCCATCTCAACCTGCATTGTTTCACATTTCAGCTTCCCAGTGATTTCCATCTGAGCTGCAAGTATCCAAGAGTCCAGAAGGTCTTCTATTTTAGTGTGGTTAATGGTGCATCAAGTCTTCTGCTGCCTCATATCCCTTCCTCAAAGTCAGCAAGGCTAAAAGGAGTCTAAGTCAGGGTAATTTCAGCCAAAGTTCCTTCAAGTATTTGCAACATTCACACTTTCCTGCTTATGAATTATAACAGCAAGTCATGAAATATTGCCATTTATGTAAACTTGCATTTTAAACTTAAATCTATTCTCAAGAAAATGAAGAGAATGATTTACTTAAGTATGAGAAAGAATGAGATCATTACAAGCACACTACATCAAAAATGACAAGAAAGTTTTCAAACCTTTTTTTATATTGGCAACCTGCACAGACTTACTTCACTATTCATTACTAGCTGGTCAAAGTGAAAACAATCAATAGTAAATTTCTACCAAAAGAAAAACCTAACAGCACAATATGATATTGTGTGTGTTAAATCAATAGCCCTCCTCAGTTTTAATGTAGTTGGTGCAATCCTTTAAGGAGAATTTTGAAATGAGTGTTTTTTTAAACCACAGAATCTCACTTCCTTCACTGTGAACTGAATAGGCTTTTAATGAGCATTTCTCCATAGAGATGAAATTCTTTATAAGGGTTTCAAAAAGGCTTTGAAATTATTTAGAAAAAAAATAACTAAACTGGCCATATTTCTAATATGTACTTCACAGATGGGTAAGATGAGAAAAAGTCTGAAAGCTGCTTGCCCCAGACACAGAACAAGCCACAGACAGACCCATGGAAGTGGGGTTAAGAGTTCATTCTCTCTAGAAGGTACAATGAACCTGATGCAGAGTTTAAACCTGGCAAAACACCTGCCACAGCAAACCTTCAGAGAGATGTGAGAGGCCAAAGCAACACGAACAGCTCCTGCTGGGCTGGGCAAGAGCAGGGATGGGGAAGGAGTTCCTGAAGAACACTCGTGTCTGTGGCTGTGTTGGAGGTTCATCCCAAAGGACTGGGGATTATTTTTGGTGTTGGAGGTACATCCCCAGGGGCTGGGGATTCTGTAAGTGCTCCAGACCTAGAGCAAGGCAACAAGTCCTTCCAGGCCCAGGAAGGCGCTTCAAATGCTCTGCAGAACTTCTGTACTCATTTTCCACATCCTCCATGCAATAAAACACAAGAATTGTTTCCCAGGAGAGCCCAACATCCTTGCCTCAGGGACTGTCACACAAAGCCACCTACCCTGAGAGTCACAGCTCACAGACATCCTGCAGGACTCAACACAGAAGGAAAGATGAGAAAAAAAACCCACTGCAGTGGACTGGAATTTGACCCTGAATTGCATTGGCAGGACAGGGACTTCAGAAAAATGCTGAATAAAGGAAGATCTCTCTGTCCCTTGAGTGGGATGACAACACAGCAGCACCAAAGAACCTCCAGTCCCTCTGTTCTCACCCAGCAAGGCTGTATTTATTTCCTTTTCCCCAGGATGGTGCACACCATTAGACAGGAACACTGATGTGGTTTCTGGACAAGTATAACCCCCATCCTTTCTCCTCCAGCTTCAGTGCAGCAAAGCTCTGTAAGCCACCAACTAATTTATCCCACAGATATCAAAGTGTCATCAGGAAGAGTCTGGCACATCTGTCAAGCCACTCTGTTATGTAGGCAAGAGATCTTCACCATCACTAGTTAAAAATCTCACAGGTTTGCTGTTAGCACTGAACAGAAAACCTTTGAAATGGAGACAGAAATATGGGCCTCCCAACAGAGCAAAAAAAATACAGCCTGTTTAAAACTACCAAGTCAGGAGATTTGATATTGGAAGGGAACAAGCCCAATAAAATAAATCAGGTGATAGTTACTGAGTACTTGTGTCAGAATAAAGGGCAAACAAAACTCACAGCATTCTATCCAGATCAGTGCACAGCCAGGGCTGTTGGTGCAAGGTAACCAGACTGCAACACACACTGTGATCAGCTACACCTCAGGCATATTCAGCTTCTGAATCCCAAGGCACAGTGCTACACTGAGAGCATATTTTAAATATATTTTGATATTTATAAATTAGAATGTGCTGTTGCTATTCACACTTTCACCTTGATACATTGATATGTCTATTAAAAAATAAAAGAAAATTGTACTGGCATTGAATTTGCATTTTTGAAAGCTTATGTAAATGAACATTTATAAAGAGGCCATGAGAGCAATATATAAATTAATAAGGAGAACTCACACTAATAGAACAGTCCTGGTTTAAAAAATTCTGGCAATACCAGGAAAAATGAGACAAGAGGCAGGGACCATCCAAACCTCAATCTGAGCTGTTCTGAACGGATAAGTTTAACTTTCTGTGACATTTTAATGAGTTATGCTACCCTTTCATACACTTGTCTGAATTACTAGTTAGCTTTATCCCTCACCTCCAGCAAGCTGTCCACAGTCCATGAGAGGAGTGATGGCACTGAAGGTTTTGGAGAACCTGTTTGATTTGCCATCCCATTTCCATACAGAATTAGATGAAACCAAAAGAGAATGTTTCCAGCAAAATTGAATTAGCTGCCCATCCCAAAAATCCTGAAGTATTTATTCACAGATCCAGTAGTTCATCAGCTCTGAAACTCCTGGCTTTATTATGTGCCTGTCAGAATGAATGATAATGCCAAGTGGCTGGCAGGATAATGAACAACTGCCAGCATAAATGGATCCTCACACAAAGCTCTCTGCAACACAAAGATGATGACGAGAGCAACACTCAGAGCTACACCTACAGCTTCTCCTTTCCCATTTTTCCCCATGTATTGTGCAATTTTCTTCTGTCTCGAGTTTACTTGGCTGGAACAAAGGTGGAACGCGAAACAAATTGTGGCTAAATTCTCCAGAGATGTGAAGCACAACTCTGCTGCAATCAATGTATAATTGCATAGTCATGCCACAGATGAATCTGCTCTCCATGCAAAGAATTTAGCAAGCACTGTAATATAGTCACTTATTTCACAGTTATTAAGTTTGCCCTCTGATGAACATCTCTCTCTTATCTACTCTGTTAGCACATTCTCCCTCCTGTTGCTTCCCACACTACACAAAACTAACAAAAGATTATTACAAGTGGAGATTGTGTGTGAAAATAATTCCAAATTCAGCTGCCAGATCTGTTCATACAGTACCACCTTCCAGTCCATTAAAGCAGATTTTAACCACAAAACATAGAAATCAGGGAAGAGAGGACTGAACTGAATTCTCAACTTCTTTAACTGAACAAAGATCCAGAAGGGATGCACTGCAGATTCCAGCTTGGAAAACATCACTTACACTAACCCTATAAATAGGATAAGCACAACAAGCAAACAAAGATATTCAGTTAAAACAAGCTTTACACACAATTTCAAGTCTATGTTCCATAGGGTACCAAGATCCAAAATGGTAAAATACTCAGGAAGTTTAGTGTAATATTGATTTTTAGCCCAACACCAAGTAAGCTACGCTTACAGTTTCTGCATTAATTACAACATAAATGCAGCACACAGATCTAGAGACCACAGTAAGAGTTGAAAAGGGTCAGTGGGGAAGAAAAAAAAAATATCACACTGCAGGTACATCTGAGATTGGAGCAGGTGTAGGGGAAAAAAAATGATGGACAAGTGAAAATCTAGCCCCAGAAATCTCCCTGGAATGGGCTATTCCCCCCTCATGTTACACTATGTTAAATACTAACAGGATTTCCAGTACTCACAGGTGAAGGAAACGACATGAGACACCCAGCAGATCAGTGCTGCCTCCCCGAACTCCTGTCAGCTTTCTGAGCTCCCCAACAGTGAGATTACAGGGAGAGAAAACAGATTCAGGTCAGCAACCCTGCACACAAAAGCTATCCTTGCAGGATGGGTAACAGCGAGAAAAGCAATTGCCTGTGAATTCTTGGTGAAGCAAAAGCAATTAGATTTTACAAAAAAGGAAACAGTTAGAAATAAGTTTTCTTTAGAAGGATAGCACAGACGCCAATTCCCTCACTTCAGCAGCACCATGAGAATCTCTCAAACATCTGAACAACAGGAGTGGCCACTTTTATTCCAGGTGGCCACTGGAAGAAATAGATTTGGCCTTTTCAACTTTTGGTGTACTTAGAGATTATTAGAAAGTACCTGAAGAAGCAGACAACAATTTTAAAATAACTGGATCTAAAGTTTAAGTCACAACTTGAGGTTTGGAAAGTAGGAAGGATGGAAGAAAAGGAAGAGGGGAAAAAGCAGAAGAATGATAAAGACACTCAAAAAATAGAAAATTTCAAAGAATCACAGGACCAGAGCCTCCAGGGACCACTTCATCCACAGCTGCCTCTTCTTGCACAGGAGATGTGACAAAGCAGAAATTAAATATCTGCCTGGACAAATAAAAGCTGCACTTCCTTTAAGCAGAGTAATTCAGTGCCTTCATCACTGTTGGAGGAAAAAGGAGGCACCTAAGAAGAGACCTAAGAAAGACTCAACTCTCAAACAGTCAAATCTTAGATGTACCCAACTTTCATAGCTTCTTATGTGAACAACAAAACCTATCTTAAACAAGACCTATTTTCAGAGAATACCAAGTCCCATGGTAGAGAAAACAGAAAAGGGTTTCCAGTACTCCAAGTCATTACCCACCTCAAAATTTAAGAGAGCATGGGAAGTCATTTTAGGCAGGACTGACCAATGATGCTGGAAAAATCATTTAGACCAAGCTCTTGTTCCAACCTGACTTGGAGAATATTTTAATTTGCCTGTGGAGGTTCTAGCTATTAGTTTTAGTTTTACAAGGCTCAAATTCACTTTGCAATTTTAGATTTTCAATGTGATAAAAACTTAAATATATATAAATATATATATGTATATAAAAATACATATATAGCTTTAGTAGTCACATACTTTTCCATAGCATTTCAGTTGTGGTACTCTTTTATTGACATATCACTGAATACAATAAAAACTGAAGTAAATTTTTAAGGTCTCTTTAGCATGTTTTTAGCCTTCTCCCATCCCTCTCCCTGTTCCAGGCAGGGATAGTGCTTACTTCCTTAAGACTGCTACAGAAATAGAAAAAAAATCCAGTAAGTAATGTTTCCTTTCTAACTTGTTTAGGTTAATCACAGGACCACTCCTTAGATTAGATAATCTAAGACTTTTATTTGCGAGTGGTCTCATAATTTTGGGTGGAAGCAGACTAAAACCCTTCATGCCTGACACATCTGAGCCAGAGCCAGCGAGACAAAAAACAAACCTCATCCTGCAACCTCCCCAGGGAAATCTTTATTCATTTTAATACTTGTTCAGTCAGCTGTCTCGGTGAATGACAAGGTTTTATCTCTAATGTGAATGGCTTCGAAGGCTACTTGCATTATCCATTCTTCAGCAGCTGCTGCTGAAACCACAGGGTTGCAAACTTATAATTAAATCCAGCTGCCACTACTGTGAGTTCAGTTCTATCGAAGTGAGCAGCAATGCCTCGTGGTTGCTGGCAAGATTCTGTCTCCCTTTCTAGACAATGTAATTAACTCTTTTGCCCCTTTTAGATGAAATAAACATCAGCACTGAAAATGCTGTTAAATGACTGTAAAATGGTATTTATGCTGAAGAATTCTGCTGCAGTCATTACACCTGAGAAAACAAATTCCTGGGTGGATGATGGCTGACAACAAATAGCTGTTTCCCTAAAAGCACTGAGAGGACACCCAAGGAGACACAAGGATGGAAGGAGTCTGCTGTGGAAAAAGTGTGACAGGATACACATTAACACATCTACTCTTAAGCCTTAAAACACAGCCTCTGGCATAAAGCACATACCGAGACCCAGCTGGAGAGAACTGCAGACAAGGGCTGGAAAGGAACCAGGACAGGCACCACAGGCTTTCTTTTGATGCTAAAATAATTTTTAGAGGCCATTGTTCCTGTCTTAAAATAGATTTAGAGGTATCAGGCCAGAGAAGTTGTAGATTCCCCCCTCCTGGGAGTGTTCAAGCATGGGGCTTGGAGCAACCTGGTCCAGTGGAAGGTGTTCCTGCCCAGAGCATGGGGCTGAAAATAGATGTTCTCTAAGGTCCTTTCCAAACCAAACTATTCTATCAGCTAGTCCTGACTGAACAGCTAAATCCACACATTTCTAGAGGTATCCCTTCTTTTCATTTTACAGTCAGAATCTGTTCATATCTGTTTGTCAAAGTGTTTTGGTCAGCAAAAATAATTAGCTACCCAAATTTGATTTTGTCAGTCATAACCCTTGCAGTGCTGCTCAAGGCAGCTCCCCTCCCTCCCTTTCACAAGAAACATTGCAGTGACAATGCCTCAAGAACATCTCATGGCAGGAGCAGCAATCAGCAGTGACACACTGCACTAATGCCACCAAAGGAGAAAACAACAGGCAGCTGAGCTTGTGAAGGGCTCCCTTCTTATTTGTACCTCTGTGGAGACACACATCAAAGATCCAAAGATCACACAAATCCAGAGATTTTTGTGGGTGGGAGAGAAAGTACAGCAGAAGTGCCAGAACTCTGACTCAGCACAGGATGGCTGGGAAAGGGGAGAACTCTCTGCAGACAGGACAGTGAGATGCACAGAAACCATCTCACCGAAAAGCCACCAAAATACAACAGAAATATTCTTAAAGACATAATAATCTGCTGGATAGTCAGCCAAATCAGTTAAAATTCCATGTTGTCTAGAGGTTCTATTAACATGGGCGTTAGAGCACCCAGAGCATGAACAGGGTGTTGGCAAAGCTCAGCCATGGTACCTTGGGCTAATTAAATTCATCTGCATTACCTGATCAAATTCACTGTGATCCAGCTTGAATCCCTGAAGCAAGCTGGAAACCCAAATAAATCTGTCCATGGTCACATGGAGACCAGCAGGTGCCATCAAACAGAATCCAGATGTTTCTAGAGACTCCAAGTCTGCTCATTCACCTTTTGGTAGTGTAGGGGGAGAAAAAAAAGGTAGCTGCACAGCACCTGTGCACAGCACTGAGCTTTGCTGGGACTTGCAACCACATCTCCAGACCCAGCATCAAATAAATGCCAGCAGCCACAAAGCAGCTCTTCCTGTTATTTTTGACTTCTGCCTTTTGCAGCAAGCAGAGTAAACAGCCTTTAGTGGCAAAGACAACAGGGGTGAATTCTCTCTCGAGTGGTTGTTCTGAGGTTCATTTACTTTCGACATATTTGTTTGCAGTTGCAGCTCTGCTGTCTGTCTACCTGTCGCTCCCTCCTAATGGCTGTGGAGCTCAGGCACTCCAGAGCCTTTCAGCAAGATGGGCTGATTATTATATCCTGTCATATCCAGGAGAGAGCCAGGCATGGTTTTTGAATCAGTGTTTTAGCATTCCTATTTTAGAACGGCAAAGCTTTTATTCCTCACAGCTTTTTAGTGGCTGCTTTAAAGGGCTTTTTATCTGGAGAGGTTTGTATCTTACTGGTGATGAAAGGTATTTCTATGGACAATATTGGCAAAGAGCAGGTGGGTGTGAAGAGGGAAGCAAAGAGGAGAGAATGGAAAGTTTGGAGGAAACCATGCTTTCAGGTTTTTTGAATCCTGCCTCAGCTCTTGCTCCCAACTGGAATTAATCTCTGAATCAACTGTTATCTATCACCAGAACAGATAATGTCATTTTATCTCAACCAGAACTTTTTTCCTTGAGAGACTACAGATAGCTTGGACCTCCTGCAGGGTTCTGTGCACTTCATTTGTCTTCTGCAAATCTCTGCACAAAACATCCAACTCATCCTTCTCCTGGGTTTCTAGTCAGCTCCAGCCCTGTGACACTTTATATTGAGGCTCAATGTTACCTTCCTATTAATTTGTAGCTATAAATGTCTATCATTTAATACACAAATCCCATCATGTTCTAAGTGTCAGGATACCTGTCAGTTGTCACCAGAGTACAGGAGACAGATCAGAGAAAGGTGTGTCACCATGAGACCAAACCCTGACAGGAGGTGACTGTTTGGATAGACCTACCTGATGGGGATGACAGGGTAGATTAGAAACAGATTTTTTTTTTCTTTAAATGCTTAAAAGAGTATTTTTTTTCCTCTTTAAGTAATTTAAAAATGTTATGTGAAATTTGTAGGTTTCTTTAAGTTTTAGGGGTTTAAAAAATATAATATCAACTAGTGCCTTTTTCTTTCTCAGATTCTCAAGGCAATTAGGTTATGGAGTGCTGAAGGACCCCAACACTCCAGTGAGGACAGAATCAGCTTAAAGG
Organism: Entomyzon cyanotis; assembly: GCA_024500445.1. NCBI lineage: Eukaryota > Metazoa > Chordata > Aves > Passeriformes > Meliphagidae > Entomyzon > Entomyzon cyanotis. The sequence goes on from JAKEPQ010000781.1 coordinate 4,499,399, forward strand.
CTACAACAGAACACTACTACACCTAGATTTTCATTAAATTTGAAAAATTAATTACAAACTGAAAAAAAAAGCCATCAGGTTTTTCCCCTTTTCCCCGTGCTTCTGGAAGGGCCAAAACTGGATTTGTAGATGTTGTGAGGCTTCCCTGCCCCACCCGAGGCAAAACCAGGCTGTGGCAGAAGCTCCCAAGGTCACCAAGAGGAGAAGTGCAGGAGAAGCATCCCAGGGAAGGCAGTGGTGACAGCAGGACACCAATTCAGCCCTGACAAACCCGAGCTGACAGAGGCTGATGGGACCCTGAGGATTACACAGAGATACAAACTGCATTTGCTGTGAACTCACCTGATGTCAGTGTGCTCCAGGCAGAGCCAGGGCAGGTGAAGAGATGCAGACTAAGGGGACTAATACAGGAAAAACAGCAATGTCTTCATGTGTAGTAAGATACTGAGAGGTGAAATTTGAAAAGGTCATCCTTATTTTAGACTGGTTTTAGCAAGGGCAGGGTTGTCCAGACAACTGAAGTAGGGTTTTAAATCCAAAACCAGCTGAAGTAAGTTAAATAAGGGGTATTTTTGAAATGCATGCTGGGCAGTAGAACATGCTTAACACTGAAAAAAAAAATCACCTAGAACAGCCTTTGAAAAAGAGTTTTAGATGTCTGAAATCTTCAGTGTAAGAAAGAATTACAGCAAAGAGATAAATATTTACTGGGCTCTCAGATCACTTCATCGAAATCAAAGGCTTCTGCATTTGCAATATGACCAAATTACATTAAGGTTTAAAACCTACACTGCCCAGTTTTCTTTGAATTAAACAAATTTGCTTCAAAACCGAGTTTAGAGCAAGGACTACTTCAAGCATTACCTGCTGGCCACAACCAACCTGCCATGTACAAAGTGAAGACATTTAAGCACCATCACCTGAAACTGCCTCCCACTGCTCTTGTTTGCTGCGTGCTTCACACACGACAAACAGAGAGGAAATGCCACTTCTGCTGAGATGAAACACGTCAGCACACCTTGTTAGCTCTGCTTGCTGTTCAAAACACACTCATGTTTTCAGATTTTACTACTTGGAAGGGTTTTGGACGCTCTGAGCACACAGGACTGTTATTACCTTGACAAGTGCTAAGAAAGGGCTCATTACCACAGTCCCTAATGCAGGAACAAGCGATTGCAGAGCATTCCCAGCCCACAGGATGCTCTCAAGCTGTCAAGAGCTCACTGGGGCTCCTTCAGTGCTGCAGGAAGACCCAAAAGTATCTCCACCTTCCTATCTGCTGTCTGCCAGTGCTTCTCCATCACAGGAAGAGTGTGGTAGCCAAAAACCAGGCACAGGACTGATGGATCATCGCTCCTGGGAGTGAAAAAGGAGCAGAGGAAGAACAGAACAGCAGGTCCCACTAGCAGAGAGGGTGATCACAAGGTTGAGGACAAGTATTTTCCTACCCTGAGCAGCCTCATCAGTCATCTCTGCTCCCCTTGCCATGACAGGCTGGCATTTTACTAATGAGACTGAGTCATTTGGAGCAGGAGAATGACTCTGCTGAAACAGAAAAAATCCAAACCTGGTATCTTTCAGATATTACATGCACAGAACTAGAGCAATCTGAGAATAAATTATCTTTTGTGCCATCCTCTTCCACTCTCTCTATGGGCTAATGGAGAATTTTCATGTTAAAAAGGTGGTCTTTGGTCAAACTGCATGGGAATCATAGCCAAAATAGAAAACAAAATGCCAGAACCCCTGGCACGATGAGGGTTCAGCTATCAGAACTAATCTACCCTCACAAACACCCAAATATTTTATAGTTTCAGTGGGAAACAAAAGTCCATGAAAACCAAAGACATCCCTATGGGCAACAGACCCATGGGAGCTTTCAGCTTGCCATTTGCTGTTTTAAAGAAGGAAAATGTGTAGCACTGGTTCATGGATTTACACTGCCCTGTAAGGCTTGTGTAGGTCTTCAGCCTCAAAGAAGAAAATCTGCATCTCTACAAGAGACCAGGAAGGCAGACAGAATGTTAATCAGAAGTTTTATCAAACAACTCTTTGCAGGAAGAAACATTTCATAGTGGAAAATGGAAAAGAAATCTTTTTCCACAGTGAATGAAAATTTTTTTTTGCAAGAAGGTACATCAGAATTCCTCCTATTTTTATCAGTGGTTTCCAAAAAAAACCCCACCTTTGTTTTAAGTCGTTTTATAGTGTAAACTCTGATCTACCTGGTCTGGGAGGTGCTGACATTTTCGTGTACCAGAATCTTTATATAGTTCAATATCTTAATAGTGTGTGACCAGAGTGAAGGCAGAGATTGACAGCTCGTCAATGAACTGATGAATATCTCCCTCATAAGCATTTCATTTAGCAACCCATGCAGTGTGCATTTTGCCTTTATATACACATTGCAAGGCTATTATCTTACACTTAATTACTTGGGTCTCAAAGCACCTGACGGAGGAATGAGCCACCATTATCAACATTTCATGTACAGCCAAGTCCAGGCAGAGTGGGGCAATTTGCTAGAAGTTACTGCACTAATATCCAAGGTCAGTGGCAGGTGAAAAAAGCTCTTATCAGGTGAGCACTGTACTCAGCAGCCACACTGCCTCTCAAGATGTGTGCTTGGGAAGCACTGACTGCAATCTTTGTTAATCTGCATCAGGCACTGCGAAAGAATTTAAAATTCCACTTGTGTCACAGCAAACATCAGTGTAAAATTTAAATCTGTTGACACTTAATCTGTTAAACACTGGAATATTGTATTCAGCTTTCTTCAAATGATTAACCTGAGAGGACAAACATCATGTTGCCATGAGATGACTTTCCTGACAAGTCTGCCCTGGTCATTTCTCACCTGTTTTTTTAAACATTTTCTGATAACACCCATTGTCTCAGATGGACTCAATAGTACTTATTCGTTCCTAATTATGGGAGCCTCTTGCAAAACATTAGTAATGCTGGGATTTTGTATCAGTCAAGAAATTATACAGCCAGCTCAGTTCTCACCCTGGTTTTCACTTTATGTATTAAAACCCATCAGGAGGCACTTGGTAAAAAGCCAGCAACAACTTGAGATTTGAAGACAAAACATTTAGGAGTCAAAACTAACCCCTAATTCATTGAGCAATTCTATGTACACGAGGAGTAAATAAATACAGAATGTATTGTTTGTAGAATTTGGAATGTTTTCACTGGCTGCATGTCCAAGCAAAAGTCCCAGGGCTGAATTAAACCAGCTAAATGAAATTAATTTACTTCCATGTCCAGCTCAGGTGGCTACCAGGCCTTGAACAAGATTTCCAGAACAACTGGTGAATATCAATGACACCAGCACTGCAGCAGAATTTATTCTTGGTGTTGGGCTTTACCTTCTCTTTTTTGCTACAGGTTTTCCCTCCTTTTCACTGGAAAAAAATGGGGCTCACAACTTCCAAACAAGTTTAAAAAGATGGAAAGAAACCCAGCTTGCAAGTTTACATTGTAATTGATATAAGTCTATTATTACAAGACAAATTGCAGCAGACAATGCAAGAGACAGCTCAATCTGTTACCGAGTCCCTGCAATGGCTGGATGAAGAACTCGACCATTTCACTCATAAATCTTTCTTCTAAGTTTTCATTGCTGCTTGTGTGGATGAAATAATAAAACTGTGGAGTGACGTGTGCAGGAGATGCAGTAACACATTTCTAAACACAATGACATCAAGTTTGTTACAGGAGCTCTGACCCTCCCAGCACCTGCTCAGGAGTAAGTCGTGTCCCAGGCTGCAAAACCACCCCATGACTCCTTTAAAAAGTCATTAGCTGCTATCATGGCAGCTGTGAATAATCATCTCTGCTCAGACTGCTGGGCTGTCCTAAGCCACTCTGGATGATCCATCACAAGCTTTCTGCAGAACAAAACTTCATTTCCAGGACACTTACCTATGCCCTAAATCAATGGCAAATATAAACTCCACAAACAGAAAATGAAAGATTAGAACATTTCTCAAGATGTATGTTTTTAGAGTAATTGAATTTAGTAATATTTTTGTACTGATTTCTTGTCTGTTGTCTGTAGTTCACAGTACCCAGCAAGCAGATCACGAGAATTGCTGCACAAGTGAAACTTTAGAATTAGCTGCCAACACTGATGACAGAAAGAGAAGAAAAGCAAAAAGAGTAGGGAGGGGGAGATATAAAATGGGATACATGAAGCAATTTTGCTTAAATGAGTTCAAGTGCAGCTATGACATGCCTGTGGTTCCTCCTCTGTCAGGAGACTGACAGGAGGCCATAACACCAGAAGTGACAGAAGCCAAGATTACAACCAAGAACACCCAATCTTTTGGGTTAAGTGTTGGAAGGAAAACAGTCAAATTTACAGTAAAGCTGCACAGACAAGTAGGGAGGAGGGGACAGACTAGACATTATGATCATTTAAACCCAGAATGTGTTACTATTGATTAATGCTGCCACATTAAATCCAAGCTACTTTAAGAGCAATATTCCAACATCAGCCAGGAAAACCAGAGGCTATAGCTATTAGTCTCACAGTACATTTCTTTTTTACTTTTGCTTGCACAGATATGACACAAACCTCAGCAGCATCTGACTGGAGGCACCTGCAACAGTTAAGAGGCCTTACACTCTAAATTGCCTTGCTTTTGTTAGGCAGGTGAATGGTCCATAACATTCTTCCTGAAAGAAGGTTTTTCCCTTCAGAATTCAATTTATAAACTTACTCCTGCCAGGCTGCGATAGCAGCTGCTGTATAAACCTGGAAATGATGACTACTGGAATTCCATTCAAACCTCAGGAATCAATAAAGAGCAGACAAACGACCAAAGATAGAAGTTCCACCCAACTGCAACGAGCAAGGCCTGCAGGATACCTCTCATTGTTTTTACAGGGGCTGCAGTCACCAGCCTGTGAAATAGAGACTGCACAATCTCATTTCTGCTTGAAAATCTGACCTGGGCTATCCACATGCTGCACCCACACTACCTGCCTGGTGGGAATACCTCAGTTCCACAGGTATTTCCAAGCAAAAGGAGACTCAAAAGACTGGCAAGGACAATTTATAATTTGCTGAGATATATTCCATTTGGTGAAAGCTTATTATATGGGTTTCTTAGAGATCCTGGTCCTGCTTACCTTGAAACAGCAGCTCTTCTCTAAGTTAATAACAAACAACCTGCCTTGGCGTCACTCTGGCTCATCTCAACTCACCCACATAAACTTGTTTCTGTGGGCAGGAAAGAAATACCCAATCACAGCTTCACTGAACTAATATTGTCTGCAGGCAGCACAGGCCCCATTGTAAACAGCTCTGCATTTTATTTATTGTTATATTCCTTCTCACTCATACTGCGTGACAGACAAGCCAGGTGAGGACATGAACGTATTAGAATTTAAAAGAGAAAAACCGAAATACTTAAAAATCTGCCTTCCTTTGAAGAAAACACAATATGCTTCAGTTGAAAAGGAAATTATCATTTGCCTAACACAAAAGAAATCCTTTGTCCCAATCACAGCCTACTCTGAAGGAATGACTTTCTTCTCTCCCTCAAGAAGCCAAACGGATGCAGTTCTGTAATTGTGGAGAGCTTTACACAGTGTGTTAAATTACTAGACAACCCATTGTGGGTTTATCAAATGGTGAGCCAGTGTGTGAGACAAAAAAGATTCTCATTGAGAGTGGGTGATAGTCTAAGTCCCACAGAATTCAGTCTATAGTATGCTAGAGCACAGTGAAATGAAAGATTGGTGCATATATTATTCCAAGAATACTATGAAATATTTGGTAGTGAGCTATAAAGACTCTGTACTTTGAGATGCACTAAAAAAAAAAATCCTATGAACAAATACAGTGCTTCATTTGCTGCATTCTTTACCTACTGCCCACCTGTTGACTCAGAATTTACTCTCACAAAGGTAAAAGCAATGCTGAGAAATTGGGTAAGAGCATCACAAGAATGTACAAGTTGAGAAGCATCACAAAGATATTCCACTGGACACCACTGCTGACATTCAATGATATTGTCCAATGCAGACACTCACTCATCTGATATCAATCAAATTAGATTTTCATCTTGCTTTGTTAAAATGCAATACCAAAAAAAAAATTTCTGGAAAATCAGAGAATGACCAATAACCACCAAATAACCACTTAAAAGTGGTGCAACAAGAGGCATCCTTAATGTCAACATTAATAAAATATTCATGTTTGAACAATTACTGTTGAAGATACATTTTATCCAAACACCAGATGCACTTGAGGCAATTTCCACTGGACTCACCATACTGGCAGCGAGGTCCCTGGAAGCCTGCAGGACACTGGCACATCTGGGATCCTTCTTCAGAACATTTCCCTCCATTGAAGCAAGTGCCAGCTGTGCAGAGCACTAGAGCACACAAACAGAGTGAGACAGGGTGTTTGAGCTGATTTTGTGCCAAGGATCCTCCAGAACTGCCTTTCTGTCATGGTCCTGTTGTCAAATGAGCTTCCAAATAAGAAGAAACCCAGATTTTCATTTAAATGGAAAGGTTAGACTGCAGTAGGACTTGCTATCATTGGTGTAACTATCATGTTGATATGAAGAAATTTAATAAAAGTAAAACTTAGATACTGCAGTTTAATTTGTAGATGCTTCAGAGGCAGAAGTCAGGACTCAAAGCACTGCCTGAATCCAAAATAAAACAGGAAAATCTGCCAGACAATAATGCAGCAATGGTTAAGAACCACTGATGCATTGGGAGATGATATATATGTGGAGGGGAATTGCAATTCTTCCCTTCCTATAACACAGAACAGTTTTATTTACAATAACTTAAATTCCACATACTTGAGCCAAACTTGCAAAGAGTATCAAATATAAAGGAGTAATTCAACCACTTTGGTGCCTTAAAGAATTCAAAGCAACTCTGCACTGCTCTTTCAGGAAAAATAAATAATTCACTTTACCACTGGTGCTCACTTATGTTAAACTCCTTTATGCCAGAGATTAAAATACAGATTGTAAACATCTTTTTAACTTCTTACAACTAAACAGGTGCACACTAAATATGTAGATTCAGGCTGAAACTAACAGGCATACCTCTCAGGCTTGTTTTCATTTTTAAACTACAAAGAGACAATCATAAAAGCAAGCTCTCTGAATGCAGCCCTCAAGTTGGTATGAAGATTAAAAAATAAATAAGAACAGATGTTAACTTTCATATAGAAAACACAATTACTGACAAAACAGTAACAAAACTAAACACTGAGTAGGTTGCCATCTTCTACTGATGTCTTGTTAACAGTGGCTGAAATGCTGCCTTATAATTTAAACTGAATTAAATCTTTTAGGAGAACATTAAGTCATGATTGGAAATCAGTGATAGGAATAGGTTCTCATCAGATGGAGAACCACAGGGTAGAAACATAACTTCTGCAATGGCAACAGCAGCAATGAAAATGCCAAAACCAGTCAGACTCCCCAGGGAGAGCTACACCCAAGAAACAAGTGCCTCACAGCAGATTTCTCTGCATAATGTGGGTAACAGCAATACATTTGGTTGGCCTATCAAAGCCAGCCTGGCACAAAATGCTCCAACAACTCCAATCAGAATTTAGACTGCTAATCTAAACTGTTCTACTGTTCAGATTAAAATTAAAGCTGTTTGGTACTTTTACATGAGTGCTTTTGTATTTTTAAAGGACTTTGCTTTCCCCATCACTGGGGAAATCCCAGTTAACAAATAACAAGAAACAAAATCCTTGTATCTAGAAGTAGGCATCAGCAGGAAGGCCCTAAGGATGTCACCTGGTGGTTTGTCCCAGTTTTGCCCCAACTCACAGTGCAAGCAGCCAGGCTCGTTGTCCCGCTGGGCCCAGCCAGGGCAGCACTTGTAGACAGTCTGCTGCTCCATCCTGTACACCTGCTTGTAAACCGTGTAGTAGCCAGACCTGGGGCGAGAGAAGTTGGGGAGAGCAATCACAGCTCCTGTTCCACTCACTGCCATCTCATCAGCAGCACACCACACTCATATGTCATATTTACATGACCTTGTTCCAGCCTCTATCAGAAGTTCTAGTCAAAAAATAAGCAAATATAGCAAACTGCATCCTAATAACATCCAATATTTTTACATGCTATGTCCACATGTTATTTTGAAGAATTTGTATTCAGGATAGTCAAAGGTGATCAACTTTTTAAAATATTTTTTTTTTTTTTGGGCAATCAATTTTGGGTTAGCTGTTGGGGGAGTCAGATCTCCCATCAGCTCTAAGCATGTGACAGAAATAGAAAGAAGTTCAATTTTTCAAAGTCAATGACTTGACAGCTGGGCTTCACCTAAACAAGAACAAGACAGGAACACTTTCTGATAATGTAAAATTCTGAATCTAAAGCCAGCCACAAAGCTCATGAGCAACCCAAAACACAAGAAGTCCCATTTTCTACTCAGTAAAAACAGATTTCAAGCCAAGTCTCAGGAGGACACTATGTCCATAACCACATCACACATTTCAGATTACAAGATCCACAATTTGTCTCACAAAATATTTAAAGAACTTGCACAAAGACTGTAATGATAGATAATATATTACCTTCTCTCATAGCTCACACACCACCTCCTCTTTGTGCAGCCTTGTTTCCACATCTTGACCATGCGACTGAAGGACTGAATACATGGCTCTTGGTGTCCCACCAGTGCCAGCTCAAACCCTGGGCACACATTGGGCCTTGGGGGAAAGAAAAAGATAATTTTTTTTGCTAACACAAAATTTAGACATCTAGAGAAATGTACACAAAACTATGCTGTGTTTGAAACAGAATTCATACTGGTGTTTGAACCCACTGCAGCTGCAAGCCTTAGAAAGCAGCACGTAAAGAATGCACTGAAATTCAGGCTCCACACAAGTCAATGAAAGATTTAGCACAGATTCAAGGGCAGATAAGATTTATCTAAACTATTGCTGGGGAAATTGTATATTCTGCAAGAGCCCCCCTTGCTAGCAGTCCCCTCAGGGAAGCACATGAAATTCGTAAGAGGAAGTATCCTTGTTCTCTGCTGATTATTCCTAAAATAACAAGACCAAAATAAAAGCGCTGCTTTGGAGGATGATATGTAATCTTCATCCTGCTACCTAGCCAGAGTTACAAAAATAGCAGGATTGCAGGAGGTTTGGAGGGTCAAAAAATAAGGTTACATGCTGATGGTTTTACAGAGATTTTGTCTGCCTTATCCTGATTTCTTTGCCCTGGTATAAATCAGGAAATTCTGCAAGAGAGAAAACAACAGCATCAAACATGCAGGGTCTAACAAGCACAAAACGTGAGGGGTTTTGTCATCTTTTAAGGCAAGAACCTGCTGCAACAAAATGAAATTAATTCACTGACTTTCTTTTTAGTAGTTTGTAGATTGTTAATGCAATAATTTAATCACCAATTCCCCAAGACAGGGAGGGAACAGGGACCTTCTATGCCTTCCACACCCACTCTGACAACAACATTCAGCAGACAAGTCCTTCCCCAGATTTCAGTCTGAACCCTCTCCAAGCTAAAGAGTGATCAAGTAACACAGTGTCACACTTGTTTCCTCTGTCCCTTGTCACAGGGAAGAACATGACCCTGTGCTGGAAAACCTGGGGATGGCACTAATAAAAAAGAGCAGTTCTGGCCCAACAGCTGCCTGGCATTTGGTCATCATCCCTTAGTGTAAGTGATACTGTTAATATCTCATTCAAGATTTATGGTGCTTTTTATCTCCGAGGCTCCCTGTTATGCCTGAACACCACACAAGGTAGCTGTGCTAATAAGAGAACATCTTTCATCCACAGGTCTTCAAGTAGTTTACAAACATCATTAAATTGAGCCTGTGCAGAACAGGGAAATACTATCAGCATGATCCATTTTACTGCTGAGATTAACACTTGGAAGAAGCCCTGCCTGGATCAGATCCACACCAGTCCCAGTGCCATGCAGAACTGTCATTACTCCATGGAAAAGGGACATCCACCCAGGCCTCCCAAAGGCACCACAACATCCCAGGGAATGCCTGGGACATCACCTCAGGGTAAAGAGAACCTCTGTCCAACAAGAACACTTCAGTCAGAAGAACAGAGCCAGTTGAAAAACAAGCCAGCCATGCCTCAGGAATTCAGGTAGCCTACGGAAAGGAAGTTAGGAGAAGAAAGCCCACAACTGTAAGCTTTGGTTGTCTTATGTCACCATGGGAAAAAAGTAAAGAATCCATTTGCACTTGAGCACCTCACCTTGATGGAAGTTACTTTCCTGAACAAGAATATTGGTTTCTCACAGGCTTTATTGAAACTTCTCAGCTCCAACACCCTAAACCCCACTGCCAGTGGACATCCCTCCATGTTCCTCCTCCCTTGAAGAGTCCATACTCTATATTGCTCCATATTTCCCATTCCTCTTGTCTGCCCTGGCTGCCAATACCTCAAAGCAGAACAAGAGATGGTCACAGCGCAGGAGATGGTCACAGCCCAGGTTCAGACTGCCTCAAAGAAACCAGCCAGCCTTCCTCCACATTCCCATGTCATCCCCATTCCTCAGCAATCCTTCCCATGTGTCCCAGCTGCCCCTTCCCTCTGGAATTACCTCCCCATTTAACAGATTTAGCTGAAGTTCAGAGCCATTGTTCCCAAGCCATTCTTAGCACAAAGTCTGCCATTTGTTTCCCATCCAAAGAAGATCTTCATGTGCCCAAAATCTTGCCTGGTTTTTTTTTCTCCGTTACGTCAGTTGGACTAATAAAACCCATGCCTTACTTAGCAACCATGCCTCACTTAGCAGGCTTTTTAAAATGATTCTCCCTCCAGTGAATAGAACATCGTGTTCTGATAATTCATGCAGATCTCCTTTTATTAGAATTGCCTAAAACTTTCCAGATAAAGGTACATTCATATGCATTGCTCTTCCATAAATAAAAGAGAGGAGCTGACAATTGTTGTAATGACACACTGAGCCCATCCCATAAGTTCCTGCTCATGTGATATTGCCATGTTTCCAGGAATAGCAGTATTGACTTCTAGGATATAGTTAATGGAAACAAATGGTGCTCGCAGAACAAAACAAGCCAGCAGCAGAGCCATATGTTTATGAAGATTTATTCAAAGTAAGCCATTCCTCCTTGATGCCCTTGGGATAATTTAAAGGCAGATATCAAAACTGCTGAAACACTATAATTAGACTGCAGCAGTTGCATAACATGTAGTCCTGTGCTGGCAAAGCTGGGAACCAAACATGCCCTCTCCAACAACTGAGCACCTTCACAGCTCCCCACACACACAGCCAACACTGCCAGTGGTTTTTCAGCTATCTGACTCATTTGATACCTTACCTATAAACTTAACAACAGCTTCTGGAACAAGGCTACAGCTACTAAAGGTACAATCCAGCACTGTGAGACCCTGCTAATTAGAGGCCACCCAGGACTAGGCTGAAGCCTCAAGTGGATGTAACTGTGTATTAGAGAACAGCTCCTATTTTACTCCCATGCCCTTTGCATTCAGAAGATATCTCTTAATGGGAGTTTAAGTGTTAAAACAAGCAAAACACTCAAATGCATATTATGGCCCACGATTTGATTGATACACAGGTCCCTTAAAACCTTTCTGCACTGCTGCTCTGTGCTAGCCAAGGCTAACACCACGGCTATTATTAGCTTGTCAGTCTGACTCAGGCAAGGCAGAAAGCTCTCGTAATATTTGCATTAGGAGACTGCCCTTTAAACAAAGACACCCTGCACACTTCCAGCTCAAGACTCGAGATTCTAATGAACAGATAATTAGACCAACACAGAGCAAGAGCAGCCTGGGCTAATCATATGGCTGTGGTGCCTGTGAACCACCGCACAACGGGAAAAGTTCAGAGAAAATTAAAAGCATCTCCAGGCGGGATGTAATTCATTCCTGTGTTTGGAATTTTAAAAAGAAAGGGAAGAGATGTACCAGAAAAATCACAGAATGGTCTGAGTTGGAAAGGACCTTAAAGATCACCTTATTCCACCTCCCTGGCCATGGGCAGGGACACCTTCCACAAGCCCAGGTTGCTCCACACCTCATCCAACCTGGCACTGGACACTGTTCTTTGTAAAGTTCCATCATATCTGTGACAGAGATATTTGCTTTTTCTGCGCAGCACCTGGCTCTTGGAATGCTAAAGTAAACCTCTCCTTCTAGCCATCCCCTTCCTCCCAGCTCAACAGAAGAAGCTAAAGGTAGGGCAGATTTAACAGTAGTGAGAGAGCAAACACACATCAAGATATCCTGGAAGATTTCTTTCAACAGCCCAAACTTTAAATCAAAACATTAACGAATACAAATTTGGCTGTCTGATTTTAGGTCTTTCCACAGAGACTCAGTGAATGACACCACCTTCTACACTAAGTCAGATGGCTGTTAACATCTTCCTAAAAATGAGATGTTGCAGCCTGCCTTGCCTGAGCTGATGAATTTGCAGCCTGAACACTATTGATCTTCCCACAAAACAGTCAATAGATGAAACCTGTCATAAGAAGCGACTTGCTGGAATTCTGTATTTTCAAAACACTAATTGGTTGGTGCTCCTTCCCGTTATGCTGTTATTAAAAGTTTAGAAAACCACAGACTGCTTATTCAGTTTTAGTTTGAAAAGATCAAAAGAGAATTTTCCTTAAGGGAACCAAGATTACAGTCAGGGCTAAATTCTCCACTGCTGTGATGATAAATGTTTTTGCACTAGAGATGCACTGATGTTGATCTGAAAATAGTTGTACGCTGCTACAGTGGATTTGGTTAGAGACTTTTCAGGCTGTCTGAATTCCCTCACACCTCCAAGATCCCAGCAAAACGTCACCATTGTCTTATAAAAAAGGCCTGTAGAAAGGCAAGGTGGCACCATGCAGAAACTTGTGGCACTGTAGAGCAGAAACACCCAGCAATATGATGTTGTGTGCAAAAGGATACGTTGATTAAAAGTTTTTAATCCATATAATCTCAATTGGAAAGGAGAAAAAGGCATATTTCATTTGAACACAGAAAAAGAAAAGTCAAATTAGGAAACAGGCCACCAAAACAAAAGGTCAAAAGAACAAGTTACATATATTTACTTATATATATAAATTTTGTCTCTAGCTACGTTTTGCTTAATATTTCACAAAGGCTAGAATGACAGAAAAGGCTTTTATTTTTCAAACTGCCATGCTCCCCTTTCTACCTTTAATCTATTTTAAGGCTCATTTCCGTGATAAAATTAATCAGCACTACCAGAGACAATTAGGACATCCTGCTCCCTTGACCACTAATCAATCCCTGCTCTCTCCTGATGCTGTATCAATATTTGTGATGTTTATAGCCCCTCTGGGACATGGATTGTAAGCACCAAGCTCATTTAGATTAGGTCTCATTATCACTGCTGTTCTCTGGCTCTGTGGATGGAGATCCACCACACAAGACTCCCCTCATCCCACAGGTTACTAATGCACTGCTGTGTCCTGCTCACATCCTCTCTTTGATTAGATGGAGCAGCTAAACAACATGAGAGTTCCTTCAGCCTCTGTGCCCTGCATCTAGATCAAGAGCAAATCAATAGGAGATGATTAATTACACACTCAGCTATTATAACAACAATAAGATTTTTAGTTCTTGCTGCTATCAAAGTGCGGCGCCTGTCGTTTACCTTCTACTTAACCATCCTCCTCCCTCCCCCAGGACACAATAATCTATCTTGGTTAGCAAGAAAAGCAGGAGATAAACACACACATCCAGATCATTTAACCATGATTGGCCAAGCCAGCTTTCTTTGCATTTTAAAATCAGGGAGTGATTTTTTTTTCCTTGTAGTGTCACTTAGATTCAGTCCCCAGCAACATCCAGTTTTAGAGTTTCTTGTCTACATCCAGGAGAGCATCAGCAGCACTGCCAGGGACCAGGTCTGCAAAGCCCCAGGCAGCACAAACACAGAGCTCTGCAAACAACCTAAGGCCCCATGTCCCAAGGAGTTCTCTCTCAGCATAATTAGAAAACCACATGGGATATCACATGAAAGGAGGCTAAGAAATAGCTCGCCTGTACTCATTGCTGAGACAAGGCAAATAATGGTCCAAAATCCAGACTAAACTGAGCATGTGAAAGTGTGAAAGCAGAGAGCAAAGCTCTGAGTATCAGCAGTCACTTCTAGGTGTAATTTGACATTAACTCCACCCATTGCCATTATCCCTCCCTGCAGAATGTGTAGCCCAGTAAATCTGCCAGGTACACACACCTGAGCTTCTTCTGGCAGGCAGGAAGCACAAAGGGACCTGATGTTAAAATATTAACATAAAAATCACTCCAAATGTCACACCACTTTGTCAGAAGACGAGAAAGCTCATTCTGGTTCACAGCAAGTGCGGCACTGTTTGACAATTAAATGAGTTAGAAGGTAGTGAAATCCTCTAGTTCTGTTTGGGCAATCAGTATCTAGCAATTGTTCCCTGCTTTTTTGGTGGCTGCCAGATTTTAACAGTTTCAAAGCAAAACTTTTTTTTATTGAAAGCTTACTTTCAAAATAACATGTAATATATAACTTCCAGTCAAGCTGAAACAAATATGATTACATCTAATATATGCAAAATATGTAAGAAAATCCCCTACATGGCAATGTTTCACATGCTAAAATATTACAAAGTCGTTTGCTTCCCTATAAATCATTAGCTTCACTACTAGTGATGCAAATGTCCATTTTTTGAAGAGTTGTGTTTGGTTTGGGGTTTTTGTTTGTTTGCTTTAACATTAAGAAAACTCAGTTAAGCTAAATATTTTATGAATTTCAGTCCCAGAAAAACTAACAACCATGCATTAGTGGATTAATGTTCAGCTGTGGCAATCTAGAAGGGGAGGAAAATTTCAGTTTATATCTTTTGGATTAAAAATTTACACTGAGGTTCTAAATAACCCACAGTTCCTGGTGTTACTCTACAGAGATGGACAGGCCTTGACTCACAATTCAAAGATTTAAGCAATATAATGATGAGAGAAGTTTGTGCAACTGTATTTTGCACCACTGATGGTGCACTGGTCAGGCAGGGAGAGCACCAGCAATAACAAACAGAAGGACAACTACTGAAGAGTCTCCTGAGGGTTGAGGTGTATAAAAACCCATCTCCTACACAAAATATTCCAACCCGAAAAGAACAAGGCCAAAATAGCCAAGCGATTCATATTTTGAGGGATTTCTTTTTTTATAAAACAGCACGAAGCACCTCATAAAGCTTCTTCTCATGCCCATCCTGAGATGATATATTTTCAATACTGAATTAAGTTGTGTACATAAAAACATGGTCTGGGCATGGCACTCTCCTCTAAACAAGATTTTGTGCCAAGTTCTGCTCTGACTTACCAAGGGAAGACAGCAAGGCATTTCTATTAAAGAACACAAACACAAGTGTCAGCACTCTGACTTAAATAACATTTCCCTTTCCACACACAGGAGATCAAATATTCATCCACAGGTCAAAGGCACCGAAATGGAGCTCAATGTATGGCTCAGCTTGTGTACACATTAAAGCACACATCATCTTACACCAAAGGCAGAACTATCAAATTCCCCTCCGGAACAATTAATGATTAGTTTTAAACCAAGACTAGCCTGGAATCCAAAGCACAAATCCAGGACTACATATGTTCAGTACATAATTTTAAAATGCTTTGATTTCGCAGTAATGAAAGGAAATTTCTTTCTGCTCAGAAATAAATTAAAAGCAATAGATTTGAGAGGGGACGTAAGCAATAACAGGCTTGAATTTCAGAGGAAGGAAATCTATTAACTGTGTTCAAAGAGAGAAGGTATTTAATTGGTGAATAACCCAAGTCTGCAATATGGGCTGTTAACCCTCTGGGAGCCAAAGTGTTGCTTCCATCAAAGTTCTGCTAAAAAGTCACCTCCAGACCAGGTCTTCCACTACAGATAACCTCATTCCTCCTCACCAGGGACCTTCTTCAAATTTATTAAAAATATTCCACTGTCTGTCAGAGCTAGATCATGGCATGCTTAGAACTAGGAAAAACAGGCAGGGCTGGATATAAACAATGCAGAAGAAAAATCAAAGCAAAAACCAGGCAATTTTCCCAAGAAATACTGCTAACACACATAAATAACTAAACTACAGAAACATTCCACAATAGCACAATCACACCTAAAGAAACCTGACAAACTTTCCCTTCTTCGAGTGTATTTTTGGAGAGTAGTGAGAGAAGTCAAATCCCATTACAAGTGAATGAGAACAAGATCTTTCTTACCCTAAATGTGAAGATTTAAGAATCATACAGTACATATAAGCTACCATGATTATGAGCAGCAAATTTCTAAACCTCTTGAGAGATTTAGAAGCATTTTATGATGTCTCTGATACAAACCCAGGAATTTCCAAAGCTGGAAAAAATTTACAGATCAAGTTCATCTTTGACAAATATAACAACTTCAGGCTATCACATTTTATGATCCTGTCTTACAGCTATTTCAGAGTTTAGGAGAAAGTCTTGATCTCATTTTTCTCCTGAAGAGCAAGAAAATGTCATAAATCAGGAAAAGTACAGTACCACCATGACACTCATTCATTATCCCCAAGTCTCCTGACAGTGACTATACTGGGGGAGAAAAAGAGGGAAAGAGCGCTTTGCCATCTGTTAAAAGCCTAAATTCAAAATTAATATTCCTCCAGGAACTGTGAAACAGAAGCTTTAAGTGCAAAGTCTTGAGAAATGGGATTCTGTGCTGTAATGCTGACCGGCATGAGCTCTATCTGGTGGCAGCATCCTGCACTGCACAGTAAAAGGACTAGTTTTGTTCAGTGGGATGTTCACATTCACCAGGATGAGAAACATCTCAGCCTTCAACTGCAACTTAAACAACTGGGGGGCAGGGACGGGGAAATGAGGGGATGAAACCACCATAAAACCTTTATGCCAAAGCATTTAAACCATGCTCACTAAAATCACATTAGCCAAGCCTCAAAGGCTGGAGTAGCTGCTATTCAAGAGTACTGAGGGTTTACTGCAGCCCTACAGACTCTCTGCAGACAGGAATGAGAAGCACTTGAGATTTCAGCTAAAAACTTGTTAGGTACAATGCAGTAGTCTAAATCAAAATTTGGCAGTGACTCCTGGCTGCCAGCATCACTTCAGCCAAGGGTTAAAAAAGAGACTTATAATCTCACCTGATGTACAAATTTAATACAGAAATGTATTAAATTAAGGTACAAATTTAAATACACCAGTGGGAAACTAGGTCTTTATTTTCACCAGAAAACCTACAATTTTTTTTTAACTGCAAAACCTCCAAGTGTAAGATAAGCCATTCAAAGAAATGAAAGGAAATTCCACTACATTATTCAGTTCAGCTCAAAAAAGTAAATATACTTTAAGCCCTTATTTAATGCGGGTAATATAAACTTTCCTCACACCTGCAAATTGACATTACCAGAGGTGAAAATACAGTGTATTGGCTAAACAGCCAATATATTGAGACAATTTCTCACCAAGAAATGATGACACAACCTACTTTTCACATCATTTGGACAGTATTATGACAAAATTCCAGGCTCCAAGTTTAAGCTGTATCTCCATATACTTTATATAAACATTTCTTGTGTTACTTTGTTTTCTGCATTGCATTCCAACATATTCAAATTGACATGCAATTTGTTCCGCTGTAGCAATTACAACTCAGATGCATCTCTTCATATGGAATTGCTTTGCACAGCAGCAGTTAATTCTTGAAATACATTCCAGTCCTAAAAAAAAAAAAAAAACTTAAAAAGTGGACTTTGCCTTTCTTAATTGTACCTTAAAAGAATTTTTTATTTTTATTACTTGGAAAGAGTGTCCTCAGCCACATCTGTTTGCAGTGGTGCAAAACCAGTCCTGTGTCATTGTGCCCAACAGCTGGTACAGCTGAAAGGCCGGGTTCACTCAAGGGTTGCAAATGCAGATAAGATGTGAATGTTAGATTTTGCTTTTGGGAACGTGATTTAGCTGGAGGAGCACAAGCAAGCTGATAGCGCCCCACAGAATTGAAGAAGCTGGAAAATAGTTACTCAGCCAGGAATAATCCAGCTCTACATCCAGGTGTTCCTTGGAATGCGACCAGATTGCTTATGGATAAAGTGAAAATATGCAGATACAACATGTGAGCAGTAAAGAAAAACTCTAAGCCAAACAGCTTTATTTCAAGATTGTGACTGGATTCTCTAAAAGCAAAGCAGCCCCTTTGGATGTCATCATGGACCTGCAAGACTACAGAGACTCAAGCGGCTTAATGCTGACAGGAACAAAACTTATCTCCTGACTTTTTCAAAGTCTTCACTTGTCTCACCTGGGAACAGAGGAATCCATTCTTGAGCCCTGTCCCAGTCTGAACTGTGAAAGATGGTATTTATTGCACAAAGGGGGTTCTCAGCACATACCTCATAACCACTCCTGCCTCCTGCTCTGTCCTACATCCCTCACTACCAGCAGACATCTGTACTGCTCAAACTCCCAGGGGAATATTCTCTAGGAGAGGATTTACCACTTCTGACAAAGCCCTCTTCTCCTAGCTCCTATTTCTGCACTGTCCCACAACCACCCCTTGACTTGTGTGAAGACCAATGCTAAAAGTGAACACGGTGCTAGATAACCCCACACCACACTTACATCATCTCACACACCCCAGTTTTGAACTAGAGAGCTCACAATAAAGTGTTTAAAATGTGCATTTTATCATGAGAGATGGGTAATTCCTCATCAAAAGGCGCAAATGCGCTTTACAATGAAAATGGCATATCTGTTCTCCGGTCATTCCAGAGTTCTCTGGAGTTCTGTCAGAAGATCATCAAGGGCTAATTGTATGGAAAAGCAGCTGATAGAAATATCTCGCCATCCTGTAATCTGTTCTACATTAAATCTCCTCAGGGGGCTTGGAAGCAGAACACCAACATCCACACTGATCCCTCTAGCATTTCTAGCTCGGCGCAAACACTCAAGTTAGCAACAGAACAAAAACAATTATGAAGAATATGCTGTATAGCCTCAGCCACATAAGATCTCAATCAAAACAACAGCAAAGAACATACTTGGCATGGTGTGTTCCAAGGGATACATTTGTTGTTCTGATTTCATTGACTGCAGATGACTAACGTCAAAAGAACAAACCAGAATTATTAGAAAAAGTGATTCATGAAAAGAGTGCTCCTGGACACTTCACTGATCCTTGGTGAAAGCTGGCAGACTCACTCCTAGAGAGTAGTGACATCTTGCATTCTGCTTACACCAAAGGCAAAGCCCCTAAATAGCAAAGAAGTTTGGAATAACACTTAGACTTGCCCCAGCTCAGGAAAAGCAGTAAGAATGGCAGGCATTTCAGGAATATCCCCTTGGGAAAAACACTCTGCCCCAGGTCTGGGGGTTTGGGTGGGTGTTTCTGATTGCAGCTGGCTGACAGTGCTCTGCTGCTCCCAGTGCCTCCAGCCCAGCAGCAACATCCTCACACAGCAGCATTTCCAGAAGGCAACCTTTCCTCTGCTCTTTCAGTGACACAATCTTTGGAAAGGTAAAAGCAAACAAAAATTGTTTGGAGGCAATTCACAGCTAACAGCACCTCCAGCTTCAAAAGTGCAGAATCATAGTTATTACTGATGTCAAATGCAAACAGATTAATGTAGGCCAATGCTACTCCTCCTCCTCCTGGTAGAGTAATTGCTCAGAAAGAGAGCACGAAGCATGCCTGAAAGAAACACAGAGCACTTTTAACAAAGGAAAAATGTTTTACCACAGAATGAACTTAACTTCTCAAAGCACTGTGATGGATACTTTGTGCTCCAGCAAAATGGAGTTATACAAACCACCTTAAAAGCACTTCTGGTAAATACCGTGTAAATGTGTACTGTATAGAAAGCCAGTGAGCAATAGGCTTGGAAATCTCAATTTTCGGACAGGATAAATAACTAAATTGAAAACAAATACAAGACATTAATTACGAAAGGGATGACGCTGATGAAGATAAAACCCAAGGAGGTAAGGGAGGTTAGAATTTAGGGTATAGACAGACATCCGAAAAGGCTGTTGTCAGGGTGTGTTGAGAGGGGGAGCAGGGGGACACAACATTCCTGAGAAACACGAGATGAGAAAGGTACACAGTGCAGGAAACAGTTTCCAGAAACATTCCATTTCAACACGCAAAAACTTTAACCACGGATTTTGTGCAAGCTTCCAGCTACTCTCTTACAGAATCTGACCACAAACTACCTCTGCACACAAACGCTACATCGCGCTCACAACAAAGAGCATTTGCTGCTGATGCCCTGCAGAACCCTCCGAGAAACTTCCTCCGGCAGCCGCACACGTGTGGCCGCCAGTTCTTTGTGCGCTGCCGGCCGCGGGTGATGTTCCCATCGCTCCCACCTCTCCTGCCCTTCCCTGCCCGCCGGGATTTCCATCCTTCACCCCATCTCTGTCCCGGTGCTCTCTCTCCCCGGCCGGGCTCAGCGGGGCACGGACACGCTCCGCTGGCCGAACGCGAAGGCAGCGGCAGCCCCGGCGGTGCCGATGCTCTCCGCGGAGCTGCCCTCACCTCCGCGGCAAAACCCAGCCCTCCCTCCGCCCCGGGAGCCCCGCAAGCCCCGTCCGGAGCAACTCCGGGAGCTGCGCTGCGGGGACGCGGGAGGTACAGCGAGCCCAGCCGAACTTTGCTGCCGCCCCGGGAGCCGAGGGGCACAGGACCCTCCCGAGGGACAGGAGCAGCGTGTCCCGGCCGTGCTGGCACCCCGAGACCCGCACACTCATACAGCCCGAACCCCGCACACTCCTACAGCCCCGCACACTCCCTCCCAGCCCCGCACACTCGTACACCCCACACACTCCCTCCCAGCCCCGCACACTCATACTCTCGAAGCCCCGCACGCTCCCTCCCAGCCCCGCACGCTCCCTCACTCACATGCCCCGCTGCAGCCGCGGCTCGGCGGGCACGCTGCGGGCAGCCGGAGCCCAGCCCAGCAGCACGGGCAGCAGCAGCAGCGCCGGCCCGGCTGCCATGGCGCTGCCGGGGCAGGCAGGATGGAGCAGCAGCCGGAGCAGCAGCACCAGCAGCAGCCCCGCCACCCCCGGCCCCAAATCATTTAAAGCGGCGGCACAGGCGCGCCACGGGCGGGGCGGCCCCGGCCCGCCTCCATCCCCGCCCCGCCGGGCAGCGCCGGCACGGGGAGCGCTGTGTGCTGCTGCTGCCCGCTGCTGCTGCCCGTGCCGTGTACCCGGCTGCTGCCCTCGGCAGTGCCGCTCCATTCCCGCCTGCAAAGGGAGTTCTGCTGCTCCGCAACCCGCCGGGTGCAGCTCGCAGGAGGGATGAGGAGGGGTTGGTTGTTTTCCGCGCACAGCGCTCGGAGCGATGCGCAGCCTCCAGCCCCGCTGCCCGCCCTGCTCTCCCGTCGCCGCCGGGATGCCAAGCGCCTTCTGGCTCTGCTGCGCTGACACAGACGTAGCTTGGCTTCTCTTTTTTCCCTCTGGCCCTTCTTTGTTCTGCGCAGGATGCCCGCTGCAATCATATCTGAGCACTTCCAAGAGGTGACCGGGAAAATAAACGCGTTTAACATTTTGAGAGTAGGGTAACACCGCCACTGCCGAGAGTTAGTGACAGCAAGCACATAAAACTGGGAAATGAGGAGTGGTTTTTAAACCGCAGAGCTGCCTGCTGTCCTCTAGACCATCCATCCTCTCATCTTTATGATCTCTCCAGACCTTCACTGCTGTCAAAACACAACTCTTCCCCCTTTACTGGGGAGAGAAGGGAGACCAACTGACCTGGAAAGGGAGCTGTGCATAGTAGCAAATAAAAAATGAGAAAAACACACCTTAAGCATTTTATGATCTAATGTAGGTCTCCAGGTCCATTACAGCACGGTTTCCCTGTCTCTGGAGAGCTGTGACTAACCAGGCACTGGGCTGTGAACAAGCAGATGGGCTCTGAGCCAACCAGTGCTAAAAACTGTGATTTCTTTCCACTCCAGTGGAATGGGCTTGGTCTCCAGTTGCTCTAAAGCAGCTCCTGCACAAATTTGTGACAGACACAACTGGATGGGTACATCAGCATCCTCAGCATTTAGGAGTCAGTCTCTGTTTCACAGAGCATTAATTTATCTCCCTTTCAGCCCTGTAACATGATACACCCACTGCTCATTTTACACTCACTTTACAAGTGGTTTCCTGTATGGTTTTTATTTTCCAAGGCCTTTGCTAAAGTAGGTAAACATTTACCATTCATAACAAGAAGACTGGTTTTATATTGTTCGTTGCTTTGAAGCCTGCATGGACATGATCCCTTTGAGATTTTATCAACTGATTTCTTTTTCATGGTGGAGAAAACACACAGCCCTTATCTGGCCTTAGAGAAGATTTAATTGTACCCTGAAATTTTCACAGAATGGCTGAGTCTTTCTTGTGTCTGGAGTAGTTTTAACTCCACAGGACCTTGTGTTGAGCTAATCTCATTACCTCCCGCAGAGCACATAGTTTTCTAATCATTTTATTTCTTAAACCCCAGAAAATCTTTCTTCATAAAATAATAGACCTTCATTATGTCAAGGCTGAGTGTTCATTTTGTCCTGTGATGTCATCCCAACCTGGATTATTTTCAGGATAACATCATGGCAAAATAGCGAAGGATCTTATTCCTCAGTTGTTGGGGATTTTTCCCAGGAGAGGTAAATTAGTCTTAAAAAAATACTTTAATTTTTTCCATCTTAAGGAACCTAAAAATAAACTATTAAACTTTTTTTTTTTTCCAAAGCTGTATGTGATCATTACAAATTATACACAACGTTTATTATACACAGTTGTTAAGACTAATGGACCAGCAACATGCAAATTGGGAGGTACAGAAATGCAGAGTGAAGGCCATTTAATAGATGAGACCTTTGCCTGGGGGCCACACAGCAAAATGCAGCTGCATCCAAATTCTGGAGATGGAGCTGTGTAAAATCCCTTGCTTTCTGGACAGGAAGCTTTAGCCACTGTGACACTGACATTGTCCTGAACTCCAAAGCCAGCCCAGGCGGTGCAATGTGCCCATCTTACAAATATTATTTAATGTTTTCTGCTCAGTGTGTTTTAACTGACTCTGTCCTGCAGAGCTGTTGACTTCAATGGGAGGATTCCCATGGGTGGAGTTAGAGCATTGGTGGAAGGAGTTTCAGAGCCTCCTGGGATAATTGATCTGCTGGGATCCCAGGTCAGTAAACCTTCAGAGCTGGCACAGAGGTAGACTCATTTATTCTGGATCCTACACTGGGCTATGGCATGAGAAAAGGGCACAAAACCCAGCATTTATTACTTCTTTATACTCCCCATCCTTGCTATGACCAACCAGGCACGTGCCTGCCGTCATGAAATTTATTTGCTATAAGTGCATTTGCAAAGAGCATCTTTGACCTTGGCACCACAAACCACACCCTGGCCACAACCAAACCAGTCCCTGGGCATGTTGACCACAGTTCCCTTCCTGACTGAGAAAAGGAGTAAATTAAATTGCATTTTGCTCAGCTAAACCGCTTTTGAACTGAGCAGGTAAAGTGCCAATTCCCCTTGGTGGCTTTGTGCAGTTATAATGGGATCCAATTGCCTAGAATACAGGTGGTTAGGGAAAAAACCAGCTCATGCCCTGCATATAGTACTGAAGGACTTTCTAAGGGATGGAAATTACATTATTCTCTTCTCTTGTTGATCAGAAAATTGTTCTGTCAGATTCCAGTGCAATCCAAATTCAGCATGTTATTTACAACACTGTCCAGATCACGAATTCTGTAAAAGGTTTGGTGTCTCTCAAAATGTTCCATCCCATCCTCTCCATTTTGAAACATATTTCCCCGCTCATTAGCATTTTAATTTTGATGTATAATTTCCTGCAAACATGCTGTGACAGTTGTTGTGTATCCCCAAGCAGGAACAAGTGTTGCCCACAACTTTGACTCAGTGTCACACCATCCTGTTCTATTTTCATTTTCCTCTCTAATTCTCAGTATCTCCATTGCCAGTCTTTTTAAATTGTAGCTGGTTACAGGATTTAACAGTCCCTTCTGATATAAAGAAATTTTCGTGCAGAGATTGTAATTAGGAAGGCTGAGCTCTGTTCTGTTATTAGCAGGAATTGTGATTTTTGGAGTGGTGGGTTAATTGCTAATAACCATATGCAATGCTTCTGTCAAGATGTTTCCCATTATAGTAATTAACTTAGCAGCTGGGGTAACAGACATTTACCATTTGTCTTCACAGTATCCCTGATTTAGGATTGTTCCAAAACCCTTTTTGGACTCTGTTTGTTCAATTCCCAGGTGTAACATGAAAAAGAGGGGAAGCTGAGAAGGGGAGATCTGGAAAGAACAAGTTGCAGGGATAGTACCTGTTTCAGATACAAAGTGTTTATCAGTGTATCCTCAGGAATTCTGCATTTTTCTTCACTAATCTTAGTCTTGAATCATCATTTTCATCATCACTGACAGAATGGAGAGCATGGCAGAGCAGCCTAAAACAGAGAATGTTTTCAGAAATTATTAGTTCGATGCTCAAATTAATCTGATCATTATTGAGGATTTATTAAATAAAAAGTGCAGAATTTTTTAGTGCCTATTCATATCCTTAAACCTCAAAATCCCTATGGCAGGTGATTTTTTACACCATGTTTTCTAGTCAACTGTATAGATATAAAACTTTTTTGGTAATTACTTTCTTTCTATGTTGTCTCACTGGAGCTCCTTCCTTCACAGAGCTGTGCCAGAATTACAGCAATATTATTAAGTATATGGCCTGCCTGAAAATTAAGAAGGAAATAAAGTTGTTCTCCAAAGCCAGATCACATGACAGAGCAATAGCAGTTTTGTTGATTTAATTCATCAACAGAATATATTGAAAGGATTCATTTTGTTTATGAGATAATTTTAAAGACTTTTAGGACCATGATGCCAGATTTATCCCTTTTTTTTAAAAGTTTGTTCTGGCCAGAGTAAATCCTGTACAGTGCTGTATTAAAGAAGGTTTGTTAATATCCTTAAAGATGTAAAGCAGCATGCCAAGGGCACTGGGAGCTCTCTGTGTTGCAAGGAATTGGCTTTGCTCCATTGCAAGGAATGGGGGAAAGCTAATTTACAGCAACTGAGGATCTAGCCCACGTTGTTAATCATAATTATGGACTTATTTTGGGAGGTGCATTTTCTAAAGCAGTTGGGGAAGACAAGAAAATTAAGTTAAAATTATTTTCTTCCACAGGGGGTAAAAGTAGTACATAAATAAATACTTGGTGTTGCAGTAGATCTTTAAAACCTCCAATGGTTTTCTGGCACTGCAGCGTCCAGTGATATTTTTTCCTGCAGCACATAATAGTAAGTTTCTGATAATAGTGCTCACAGACAGCTTTGATTATAACCACTTGTCAGGGAATGGATAACTAGGAAAATAACACCATATTCAACTGTAAAAAATGCTGCCTGAAGTACATTAACAGAGTGATAATTTCTGCTAATAGCAGCCTCCGAACCCCATCCATTAGCTTTGAATTGAAATTCCTGCCTCATTTCTATCTTTCCGAGCGTTTCTGCCCTCTGACCCTCTCTCTTCCATTACTTGGGAGCAGCAGAGCCACCCACAGACACTCTCTGGCACCAGGAGTGAGGACAAACTGCTGTTTGAGCAAACTGCTGGGGACTGGGGACTGGGACACTGCTCCTGGCCCTGGCTCTGGCAGTGCCACACAGCAGGTGAGGACGGGCAGGGAATGTTTGTCCAACAGGTTTGCATTCTGGGGGAGTTTTCCACCAGCATCCTACTCCTTCCGCAGCCACTTCCATCCACCCTGCCAATCTTACAGTCAGCAGTTACAGAAATTACAGTTGCCAGGAACAGGAATTTAGGTTTTCGTTCGTGTGTGATGTTCCTCCAGAGGAGGGGATGGAAGGGAGTGAAAATAAAAAGGGTCTGAACAATTCAAGCCCAGAGCAGATCATAGAATCACAGAGTTGTTGAGGTTGGAGAAGACCTTTAAGATCACCAACTGTCAACCCCATTCACCACTAAACCATGTCCTTGAGTGCCACATCTGCACGTTTTTTGAACACTTCCAAGGACAATGACTCCACCACTGCTCTGGGAAGTTTGTTCCAATGCTCATAACCCTTTCCATGAAGAAATTTTCCCTAATACCAAATCTAAACATCCCCTGGCACAACTTAAGACCTTTTCCTCTTGTCCTGTCACTGGGACATACCTGACCCCCACCTCACTGCAACCTCTTTCCAGATAGTTTTAGAGGGCAAAAAGGTGTCCCCTCACTCCACTCAGTCTCTCCAAACAGGAAAAATGTTCAAACAAAGTATTTCTTTTTGACAGAATTAGTAGAAGCCCATTGATATTCAAGTCAGGAGGAGATTTCTGCAGGGACCTATTACATCTGATTGGGAAAATAAAATGTTACCCACATCCACAATTACTTCTATAAAGACCGCTGATCTCATTCCCGAGCTTTTCTCTTTAGCATTAGTTAACCAAAACTCCAGTAAGAACAGGCTCTTGACAATATAATCCTAAAATAAGTTTTATGTTGGCAGGCAATAGCAACTGGGAGTACTTTCATCTATTTCTGGATTTGGGATAACGACACTCCAATGAGTGGCTAATCTGGTGTGCTTGTGTACATGGAAATTAAAATCACACATTTGGGGGCAAGTCACATCTTCCCTGACCTACACAGGTGAGAGCCAGATGTAACTCTTAAATTTAATGCAGCTATTCCAGCCTCATCACAACACAAAGGAAAGAATTAGGGTTTAGGAACTTTACAGCAATCCAGTATTTGGCAGAGCAGTGCATGTATTAATAAACATTTTCTACGAGGAACTGTTTTATGTGGTTTTTAACAATTTTTTTCACAGTGATCTTCTCTTGGCCACGCTGATATCCACCTGAAAAATCTGCAAGCAGCTGAACAAGCAACTCATTCAAAAATTTAGCAGAGTATCTTCAGGCTTATGCATTGAGAGAAATCAAATTTGGGGTATTCGTGCTAGGAGTGTTTAAAGGCTCATCAAGTCAGGAGATGCAGAGAGCCCTTGGAGACTTGGCCAATCAGAGGTAGGCAACACAATCTGATTACCAAATATTCCTGATCTATCCAGAGGACAGGAAAATTCCAGGAGTTATCCTCTATGAAAATTGAAACAAATAAGTGCAGAATAAAAAAAAAAATTAAAGAAAAATTAAAATATGTGATAAAAGAGGTTTGCTGCCCCTGCTGAATTTTTCAGTTAGTTCATAGCACAGCTCAGTGAGTGCCAGGGCAACACTAAAGGGATGAAGTCAGTCACACAAACCAGGCAGTAACAGCACTCCAGCAACCTCAGCCTGGCAAACTCCAGCCTCAACCAGCACTGATACTTCAATCATTCTAATTTATCCTCCGGGGTAGGCAGCCCCCTCAAAATTTGGGTTTTAGATGTTCAAACTGGTAACTCTCCTCTACATCACTGAAAATGCGATCGCAAAATAAATCAAAGAAAAAAGTGCTCAGAAGTCGAGTTCTCCTCAGGGTTTCCCCGTCCCTTTGGAATTCTCATGGATCTCAGATGTGAGCTGCCATGTGATCCTGAGCTTCTTCCTTTGTGTAATACAGTGCTGAGCACATCACTGCTACTTAAAATCTGAAAATTCAAAGGAATAAACGCTTTGTTTGTTTGCTTCCAATTAGGAGCTAATGAAATCCCAGGAACACACTTCCAGGTGATTTGTCACAGAACTGAAAGTCAGTGGTGGTTCCTGTGTGTAACTTCCCTCTCTGTCTGTTCTGCTGACACAACTAGACCACACTTCATTCTCCCAAAGACATTAGAGCATTACTTGGCTGTTTTTTCCTCCAAATTACCTGCCTGGCTACTGTCACCATTGATCTTTCAAGTCCTTGACTGAGTAATCAGTCAGAGAGCTAATTAATGTAGTGGCTTGGAGGGAAGGATGAAATGAAAAAGGAGATTTTTTTTCCCTTATTCTTCACGTTTTTATTGCCTTTGAAAGGTGCTTTATCCGTAGCATAAAGGAGCATTTGTCTGTGCTTTTTCCTCCTGACAGTTCACCTACCATAAATCTATTTCTCAATTATTAACAGAAACCAGGAGAATTTCATGGGAATGGTAATACTGAAATCCAAGAAAAAAAACCTCTAAGATTTTGTATTTGTTTTTACCCTATTGACACTCATGGACTGCAGTGTGTATTTGGAGTGAGCAGCAACTGCAAGACATGACCCAGATTTTCAGATGGTTTTAGAACTAAAACAGATGTTTTAAAATTAAGATAACTTTGTTATATTTGATGGGAAAAAAGGGGAGGTTTTTTTGGTTGGGTTGGTTTTTTTTTGTCCTTCCTTCCTGCTGGATCCCCTCCCCAGAATTTATCCAGATTCATTTTTAACCAAAATGGGTCAAGCTCAGGTGCCTGAACATATGGTTTAAACACCAGCACTCTGTTTGACTTTAGTCTGGGACCAAGGACATGAGAAAAGGGAATCACAGAATGGTTTGGCTTGGAAGGAACCTTAAAGATCATCCAGTCCCACACCTTCCACTGCACCAGGTTGCTCCAAGAGCCATCCAACTTGGCCTTGAGCACTTCCAGGGATGAGGATCCACAGCTTCTCTGGAATGCCTCATGCTAAAACATATATTCCAAAGGTACTCATAGAGTCCATGATTAAAAGAAAAAAAAAATTCAAATGTTAATGGCCAAGTTCTCCTAAAAGAATAAAGGAACTATTTAAAAGTTAGCAGTACACAGATCCTGTTTTCCTCATCCTGGATATCTAAGAAGCATTGAGGATTCTTGTCATTGTAATGACTCTGATACGTGAAAAGGTATTTAATTTCCTTTATTCTCAAGGAACTCTACATGTCCTGGAACAGCTCTTCTAATCCACAGAGTTAACCCCATACTGCCATGCACATACAGATGGATATTTACATCTTCTACAGCAGGATTTAAACTCTGTTCTCCACAGGGAGCTGATGAGCTGAAAATGGTTTAATAAGCTTTCTCTTAAAATTCTTCGGGGAGGCAGATATTAGCATCAGCAGTATTTGTTGCTAAATGCAAATAAAATCATTGTGCATGGGGGAATTGTGCTGACCACGCTCCAGGAAGCAGCGAGCACAGGGCTGCAGCAAGCAAGTGGCAATTAAATATTTCACACATGCCTGCGTGGCTCTTTATCTGCAGCTTAACGGGTTGGGCCACAGCCACAACAACGACACCCAAATGGGGTTGGGATGGAATCCCCAGCTCGTAATTCTGTGATTGACTCGTGGAGAAACCCATTTCCGACAAAGGCTTGCACGAGAAGTGTCTGAGAAACCCACATTGCTGTAGAGAATTAGACAGGAAGAAAATACAGCAGTCAAAAAAGGAGCTTTCTCTCCAAGAAAATCAGCATTGCCTGGGCTGAGTACTGCAAACCAAGCATGTTTTATTAATTCAAGGATCAAGACAATAATAAATTAAGCACCTAGATATACAGGGGGAAAAGGCAATGTCAGCAGTTACAGGCTTTTTAGACTTGACCTCCTAATTTGTGCAAAAATCAAAAATATTTCTGAAGTTTACTATAATTAAAGATTAATAGAAAGGCCGTAAAGTTCTGAAAAGTTTATGAAGCTAAACCTTGCCAAACGAACTCAACATTTTTCTTTTATTATTGACTTTTTAGATGCAAACTCTGATCTATTCTGACTTCAGCAAAGCATTTCTTAGATGTGGGAAATTACTTGTTTAACCTCGAGCAGTTCTCTGTGCAGAAAAAGCTAAGGAGGATATAATGGTGAGTTGTGTCAAAAGGGAAATTGTTTCGTTATGGGAAGCTCAGTAATGAACTTTCAGTGATGAAGGAAAAAATAGTAATATCTTTGCAAAAGCGATAGGCACAGCCTCATGGAGTTTGCTGTGGGGAAGGTTGATGAGGACCAGAATCTCCTGCTGGAAAAACAAGATTACTTTGAGGCTGAAGTCTGTGGGCAACATGGATGGAATCTAAACCCATGAAAAGCTGGATGAGACACTCAGGGACTAAGAATAATTGCTCCTCCTAGGGGGTCTTCTGAGCTTCCTCATACAATTTTGACTCTTCAGGAGCTGCAGAAGAGAATCCAACAGGATGCAGACATGGAACAGGAGCATTAGGATGAGCCAAACAGACAGCCAGGAAAAGAGAAGGAATTTGATGTGTTTAGACGAGCAAAACTGAGGCTTGTTTAAACTAGCAGGATGAAGCTGAGGGAGGAAAGAGGGATTGCTGTGTGAGTGCTCTCCTAAAGCACACTATGGAGGGGGTGGGACAGGATCAATGTCAGGGACACCCAGGAATGTTGGCACAGGAAAAGACAAGAGAACAAGCCAGTCCAAAGCAGCCACACATCTGCTGGAGCAGTGAGTGTCTGGGACAGCCTAATGCAAGCAGTAGCAGCAAAATGAAGAACTAGCTGCATGGAGGAAATCTGTAAATTCATTAGAAGAATTCTAAAATATGTTTTTATGTGATAACAGGGAACTGGATTTGGTCACCAGGCAGTGCCTTTCAATCCCTCGCTCCTTGCTGGGTTTCAGCTGTTTAATTATGAATCCTATCACCATAACCATAGTGTGCTGCAGCCTCAGGTACAAGAACAACACCCTCATCTTCCTCTGGTAACTCCTGTGCTCAAAACAGGGCTGTGCCTCAAGTAACTGTAGGAAATAGCTTTGGAGGAGGCCAATTTAACTAACTTTCAGTGACTTCCAACAATTAGCCCTTTTGCTCCCTGAAGAGGGAATAATCCTCTTGGTTTGTGTTTGGGTGCAAGAGAATCCTGCACCTTGCTCGGGGATCTTCAGCCCTGTGCTAATCTAAATCATAACCAAAAAATACACAATTAACCCTAACATTAGAGTGTGCTATGATGTTTCCTCTTAACAGAGAAATACATTTGTCTTTCAGATCACACAAAACCAACAAGAGGCTGAATAAATGCAAAGACCAGCTGCAATTTGCAAAGGCAAATTTGCATGCACCCATGTCATGATAGCATGGGTGACTACAGCAGTGGTGCCAAGGCAGTCCAAACCTGC
This sequence comes from Entomyzon cyanotis, assembly GCA_024500445.1. Lineage (NCBI taxonomy): Eukaryota > Metazoa > Chordata > Aves > Passeriformes > Meliphagidae > Entomyzon > Entomyzon cyanotis. The sequence goes on from JAKEPQ010000781.1 coordinate 4,530,510, forward strand.
TGGCTGAGCTTGTTTGCAATGTTCCTGACACTGGGAAATGATCAGGTGCTGTAATTTAGTTAGAATTAGAAAATGATATGTGCCAACTTTCTTTTCAGTGTAGCAGCACCTTCTTTTGTAGCCATGTATTTCCTATCAGTCCCTGGCTCAAGGTTATCACTGCAGGGCTATCAGAGGCTTCTATCACATCTTTATCACATCAGCAAGTTGCCTCCTAAATTTTCTGTACAAGACCTTTATCCCCAGCAATGATGCAGGCAGGAAAAAAGGCTGTGGATTGATCAGCAATTACAAAGTTGATTTGGTGGATCTAAACAACTGCAGAACGTTCGGTGCAACAGCATTTCCCCCACTCTGGTCCTGAACTCACGGGAGGAAAATTCAAACATTTAATGTCATTAAACTGGTATGGTAGACAACATTTCATTTAACATCAATTAGTGTGATAGCTGATAATTTGGGCCAGGGCAATATGCAATTGACAGCCAGAGCTTGGGGTGGGCATGATCTGGATAAAGGGGATGCCCTGTGGATCTCTGCAGCTGAGGTGCTCCTCCCCTGTCACTTAATTCTGTGTGTGTTGAACAAGGTAGGAGCCCCACAGGACACTGCTCCTGTTATTAGCAATTGCATTAATGTACTAAAACCCAGGCTGAAAAGCAGTTTCTCTGGGTATACATTATATTCAGTGAAAATGGGATTTGTGTCCCAAACTGCTATGATGTATTTTGGCTGTTGCAGCGTTACTACTCACCTAGAATTTTTAAATTTATGGTATTTTTCTGCATTTGCTCTCTTTAAGTGTTGAGCACAGCAGTGATAGTGATATACAGTAGTTAGGATAAACCATTCTGTCCATCTTAAGGCTTGTTTTTACTTACTTAAAGGTCAGTAAATGCAGCATGGGAATGAGAATTTGATAGCTTAGGAATTAAAAGTTTATGGGAATTGGGTTTGTTTTCTTGCTCCCAAAGCTCATAGGTGACCTGAAAGGAGTCATGAGAAGAGCTGTAAAGTTGTAAAAAAGGATAACTTTAGGCTGTTTAGCTCCTAAGGTAGAGCTGCAGTATCTAAACTTGCAGCAGAGAAGAAATGGATCCACAGCATCACCACAGGAAGCCATGTAAATTATCCCCCAGAAAAACATAAGGGACAAGGATGTGTCCTAAATCTCATCTTCCTCTGGGCTTAAATACTGGCCTGGGAAAATATTGCTGTCTGTTTGGGCTCTGCGGTGTGGGATTATCCTGTTCTTTCTGTCAAGTGGTCACTGATAATTTAGCAATCTTGAGCTGAGGGGCCAAGGCCAAGTTACCTCTTTTTCAGCTCAGTGCCTCCTTCTGCTCCTGCTGCAGCACCTCCACCCATCTACATCCCCGTGTTGGCTTCCTCTTCCTCTCAGCATTTTTCCAGATTTTACCCAATTTCTCATCCCAGTTTCTCCTTTGTCAGGTGCCTCCAAAGGTGAAGACCTGCAGAAGTACAGGAAACACTGAAGGAAGATATTTTCTTTTGAGCTGTTGGGCAAGAATAGAGACCTGTGTGTCCTCCAGCACAATCCCTGTTGGGGATCAATCCTGGTTCCATGACATCTGGAGAGGTTATCTCAGGCAGCACAGAGGGGTGTGAGCAAGGGGCAGGCAAAGCCCTGCTCTGACAGAGGCAGCTCTGAGCACAGAATGAACCAGATTGTTAAAAGCATCAGGGAAACCACCAGCAGGATCGTGGCCATTGTGAGCTTTGGGCTGGCAATTCTCGCTGCACTGCCAGGATTAAAGCACTTGGATTTCACCTCCGTGTCTTAAGGCACTGGGGGGTTGTGCTTTCATTTCAAAACTCCCTTTAAGTTCTCCCTGCCTTGCCAAGGTGGCCTAAGGACAAATCCATTAATCCATGTGATATGGAGGTCTGTTTGCATTATGGGAGTTATGTAAGCAGGTAGAGCTCATCAATAATTAAAGGCTTTGTGGGTAAAGTAAATGTGACCATTTTCTTCTACCTTCTCAGGGTTTCTGTGCAAGCCCCACAGTCTTTCTGCTTTTCTTCTGAGTAATTTTAAGGGACAGTGTTTTAAGGGATGACAGCTCCAATCCTTCCACCTGCAGAGGTTGTGTGAGCCTCTCTCATTCCTCACAGAAACATGCTGGAGGAATTACCAATGTAAAACAGGGATTAGAAAGGGAAGGCTCAAGCTCCCTGGTTCTGTTTGGATGGCAGCCTGTACGAGGTGTAATAAAATCAATAGTTTCTCTTGCTGAAAGGGTTCTTTCTATCTCCAGCAATGACAAGAGGATAGTGGGCAAAGAGCTCTATTAGCTGTTCTTTAAGAATCAATCACACTTAGAAGCAATAGTCAAAATGACAGCAGCGGCACAATAGATGAATAATTTTTCACACAAATAGCCCGAATTTCAGAGATGTGACACACTTTTAAAGAGATAGTGGATAAAATATCTGGTTCTCTGAAAACCAAGAAAATACTAAGCATTTATTACTAAAGACACTGAAGCAAAAGTGCTCAGATCCTTAAGGGGTAAAAGCCAAAATATCAATTCAGACCACCTGGAGCAAGAACATGAGATAATGATCAAGATTCACTTGATAAAATTTTAAATGTCATATCAGAAAGTTCAAAATTCCTGAAGCTGCACTCAGGAAGAAAATCACCATGGCAGTGTCACTTCTGGGCTCTCCCTCACCCCCAGTGTAACAACCTCTGAGCCTCAGGATGTGGCATGAGGCTGTGTCAGGGGAGGTTTGGGTTGGATATTGGGAAAGGTTCTTCCCCTAGAGGGTGCTGGGACACTGGACGGACTCCCCAGGGAATGTCACAGCCCCTGGGAGCTCCAGGAGTGCTTGGACAACACTCCTAGGGATGCACAGGGTGGGATTGTTGGAGTGACTGTGCAGGGCCAGGGGTTGGACTGGATGATCCCTTCCAACTCAGGATATTGTGATTTTATGATCTGCTGAGGATGTGAGCTGATCCAGCCCAGAGCCTTTGTCTCACAGCAGATGAGAACCAGCTGTGTTAAATCTCTATTATATCTACATCCAGCATCAAGATGTAATTGGCAATTATGGAGTCACATTAAACATTATGTAGAGAGCTATTTAAATACATCAGAACTGCATAAAATACAAGGAAAAAACCCTATCAGGTAAAAGCCATATTCATGCATAAATAATGAGGGGGAAATATGGCAATCAGCTTGTTCTGTTGTATCACACTGAAATTTCCATATGGCCCCAGCAGTGTGGAAGAGCAAATGGAAGCCACAGCAAAGAAAGGAGCTGTGTCTGGAGAATTAGTCCTTGCTGACACTGGGTGAGCTCCTCGTGGGTCGACAGCAAGCATGAAAGCACCATCAGGACCAAACAACCTCTGGTTCACATCCTCCTGCTGCCGGGGGTGCAGGGTTTGAGGTGCTGCAGTGCAGGAACACTGGCAGAGCTGGAGGCACAAACAGGCAGTAGCTGTGCTGGAGCTGCAGGCAGGATGACTTTGTAAATGTGGACAGCAGACTGTACTCTGTCTTTTCATGCTGTCGTGTTTCTTTGTTGATGTCTCTGTTTTAAGATCTTTTTTCCTCCATGCATCACCAATTGCCTTTTGTTTTCTCGCAGCAGGAAAGGCTCAGTTAATCCATATGTCATGACAAAAAATCCAGCCTTCTCTTTGATAGGAACCAAGCATGACAGCAATCTATTGAAAAGGTGTTTTGGACTATCATTTCTTCCAAGCTAATTTATTGACTGGATGGCTTTCAAAAATAATAGGTCTGTTTCCCAAGATAATGAGCTGAGATGTGACTCACAAAGTCTGTGTGAGCACACAGACAGCCTAATTATGAGAAATAAACTAATAATAAACCATCAGTCTCTAGAAATCAGTATCTGTTGTGATATACAAGTCTAAACATCAGAGAACATGAATGTTTCCACCTGTTCCCTTCTGCAGTGATTTTGTTTTATTATCCCTAGATTTGTAAAATAAATTTCTTACCATTAAGCCCTAGACAGATCAGGATGTTGAGAAAGATCTGATTTTTGGAGGTGGGGGTGACAGTTTTGCTGAGCAAACTCCAGCTGGAGTATGTGGTTATGAGGGGAAAATGCTATTCAAATGGATATTTAGTCAGAATCCACAGATTTATAAATCAGAGCTGGCAAAATGAATCATCCATGCAAATAAAAGCTCTTTAACACACCCCATTGACCATGTCTGTTTTTTTCCCCCCAGTATATTTCACTTTAAGTACAGATCACAGTGTAACTACCTAAAGAATGTCTCTTTTCTGTAGCATTTGCGGAACAATTTAAACCATTTTTAACAAATAGTTTCTGTCACTCATTTTCCCATTCCTAGGACAGATGATGAACAGGACACAGCCACATTTTGCCTGTAGAAAAGGCATATTAAAGAAATGTGCCATGCTTAGGAAACATGAATTATTCTCACTCAGTGCATGTCCTGCTCCTAACAAACAAAATGCCCACAATCTTATCTTCCAGAATAAGGGAGCATGTCCAACTTGTGCTGAAGCTGTAAGAAAGTCTGTCACTACCTAGTCCAGCCAGTTTTCAGCTCTTGGACCCCAGGGGGAAAATTTCATCCTGCAAAGAGCTTTTCTGACATGTTTACAACATACCAAAAAACAGGTATTCAAAGGAACTTTCACCATGTTCTCCTCCCCTCAGGTGTAAATGCAAGAGAGGTTTTTATGATTACCTGTGCTCACTCTGGAGTAAAAAACACTCTGGAGTAACCAGCTGTAAAACCAGTTGAACAGTGGGAAATTCTGGCTCTCTGTGTGTTTATCACTCTTTCAAGGCTGGCACTTCTAAGTGTGACCCTGAATCACGCTGACCTTCCCTTGGCTGGTGAAACATCTCTGCCTCATGTTACCAAGGAAAGAAACTGCTGCCTTAAAATGCTCCTGACCTTGTCCAGCACATTCCTCGTGCCACGACTGACTCGCTTGGGGTTGCCAATAAAGCAGAGCCCACGTGCTCAGAGATTACAAACCAAAGCTGCAGAAGTCACATTCCAGGAGCATTTATCATTTCTCCCAAGAATTCAGAGCTCCCCTCCAGCAGGGTGAACTCCAGTTTGCCGGGGATGCTCTGCCTTTGGCTGACATTTCCCTGAGTTATGATGGGATTTCTCCAAGCACACTTCAGAGTGTTGTACTAAAATCAACACTTCCTAATGCTCAGCAAGACTTTTGACAAATCCGGTTTGTTCTGGGGATGGACAAACAGTGAAGATAATCTGGAGCCACAGACTCATCATTATTTTCTAACCCTGTTTTGTCTTTAGAATGACAGACGTCCATTGAAAAGAAAAGCATGTTTCCAATGCTTTTGAGCTTAGCAGGATTTTCCCTCCACAAACATCTCCTATAAAAGCTGTTCCTGAGAAAAGTGAGTGACCCAAAGCCCCATTTGGAGCTGCCCTGGAGATCCCCCATTCACACAGATTTCCACTTTCCTTTGAGGGCTCTGACTGAGGCCTCCAATGTGAGCAGTTCCCAGTGATTGTGGAGCTCTGCAGTGGTAAAAAGTCCACTTAGAAGAGACTAACAGATGCATTTTTAGCTGTGAAATAAAACCTGGACTTTAAGGGGTGAAATTCTGAGACATAAATAATCCTATGGTGCCACAACAACCCTGTTACAAGATGTTTGAAACCAATTTGCCATAAATATTTTTGAACAAGCCCAAGTACACAAACTCAACACCAGGCAGGCATTTCTAACAAGGGCAGGTGAGAGAGGTACCTGTTGGTTTTAATTAAGCTTTGCAAAACCCCCTTTGTGCCATGGTGTGCCAGGGAGAAAAATAATGAGGCAACCCAAGCCAAAGTGCTTCACTTCCAGTGCAGACTTTGGGCTGTGTGAATCAAATTTGCACTGAAAATAAGCAACCCATGAGCACTCCAAGAACAGCAGGTCAAGGCAAAGCAGGATGAGAGCTGCAGTGGGGGAAAAAGGGAATTAATGTTTTGCAAGCCCCTGGTTTCCATCAGCTGGGTACAAACATTTCATTCTTGTTTCCAGTGAAACTCTGTGGATTGTTTCAAGGTAATAAACATCCACTGTTATCATCTCACTTGGCACTTTAGAATGTTCATCCTGCAGATCTCAAAACACTTCAGAAACCTCTGGCAAAAGGCTGCTTTAAAGTTGTGGAAAAGTTTTCCTGAATGTTATCAGCAATTCATAGACAGAAAGAAAAAATTCAATTAAAAAAAAAATCACAGCAAATATTTTTCCATTGTATTAACCTCTAGGGATGTCCACTGAAACAAAACCAGTTGTGAAAAAATATACAGTGGGAGATTAAATTTTTACAGTTTAAATAAACCACACATTGGAAGAAGGAAATGACCATCCCTCATTCCCAGGGAAGAAAAGGGCTGCTTGCAACACATCCAAAGTGAGGCAGAGGCAGAGGTAGGATGTGCAGAGCAGTTATCTTGAGGGCTGTGCTGATGGATCAGATCATGTGAAGCTCAGATGAACATTATCAAACACAGTTTTATGTTTTGTGACATAATGAACATCTCTGTGAATAAACCAGCATGAACCGGGGAAGGATTTTTTTTCCTATTTCCCATTTCCCATTTCTTCTTTGGCTCTGAAATAAAATTGGTAAGTAAAAAGACCCCTTTGAAATAAAACCTGGACAGGTGTCCCCAGCTAACTTTTATTTTCCTTGAACAGGTTCTACTCACAGTGAAGAGAGCAGAAGAGTGGAAGAAGAGTGTCAATGTAGTATTTACTACTTTCTGGAGGAGAAAATGCTGGTTTTCCCAGTAGCCAAGTTCTTGAAGCCTGTAAAATTCCAGATGTTCCTCAAACACCTGGAACTGCACAGGAGCAGGAGGTGTGGGAGAGAGGAACAGAAAATGGAGATGCTGCAGGGGGAGACACAAACACCTGATGAGCAGAACGTATCAGGCTGCAGATCTGAAGGAAATCTGTGGCACAGAAGAGCAAGGAAGCCTGGGATGGCTTTCCATGAAGGTGTGGAATATGAAGGGCAGATGGGTTGAAAGAACCTCTCACAAAGATCCTCTCACAAAGAACCTGCAGACCAGGAGACCTTTTCAGGAGCCAGGACTTCCATGGATTCCCACGAAACAAATGTGCTGGCTTAGGGAACTCTGTGATCACGATTTTTAGGGGGTTTGTGGGGTTGTTTGGTTGGTTGGGTTGGTTTTTGTTTTTTAGGAAGCTTGAACGTTTGGAGTTTAGTTCAATCTCTGCAGTCACCTTCTGGGGAGTTTTCATTTTACTGAGCCTGAAGTGGTTTTACCTTCACAGGGCTTGGTTTTGCCAGACAGAAAAGGCACAGAGGTGGAGCCGAAGCTCCCTGTGCTCAGCCCAGCATTCCCTGCCCGGGCTGGACACAGCTCTCCCCAGTCTGACTGGCCCGGGAAATGCGGGAATGTTGGGAGATTCGGGAATGTCGGGAGAATGAGGGGTACCCGGGAGGTGCGGGGATGTCGCGAGGTGCGGGAATAGCCGGGAAAAGCGGGGATACCCAGAAAAAACGGGAATAGCCGGAAAAAGCGGGAATAGCCGGGAAAAGCGTGGATGCCCGGGGAAAGCGGGAATATCTAGGAAAAGAGGGAATATCCAGGAAAAGCGGGAATGCCAGGGAAAAGCGGGAATAGCCGGGAAAAGCGGGAATACTCAGGAAAAGCGGGAATAACCGGGAAAACTGGGAATGCCCAGGAAAAACGGGAATGGCCGAGGAAAACGGGAATGCCCGAGAAAAGCAGGAATAGCCTGGAAAAGCGGGAATGGCCGGGAAAAGCGGGAATATCCAGGAAAAGCGGGAATGCCCAAGAAAAGCGGGAAAAGCAAGAACAGCCGGGAAAAGCGGGAATATCCAGGAAAAGCGGGAATAGCCGGGAAAAGCGGGAATAGCCGGGATGTCCCCCAGCATCAGGGATGTGGTGCCACCTGGCGGCCTCATCCCGGAAGGGCACCAGGTTTGGGGATCCCAGGAAAGCTCCTGGTCCCACCTTTCCAGCTCCTCCGGAAGCGGATTTTGGGACAGGAGGACCTCTGGGAGACTCCTGTGCCCCACGGGAACAACGCAAGAGGTCCTGGCCCTGCATGGAGTCCGAAATGTCGTTGCTTGAACAGCCACATGAAGCAGAGTTTTCAGGGTTTCCCGACACGTGGTGGTGCTGCTGAAGAATTGTGGAGTGCAAATAGAGGAGAAATTTAAATAACTCAGGGTTCAAGATCATTGAACAAGGAGAAAAGAAAGAGGAGGAAGAATAAATCTCAAACTGACTCTGCCTGAATGGTAGAGAATAACTGGGCGAAAAGACCACTTGTATCAGAGAGAAGTCTCAGATGGATTGGAGAAGTTTCTACTGTAGCAATCAGGGATCATAAAACAATCAGGGATCATAAAAACATGGAATATTTTGGGTTGGAAAAGACCTCCAGGCCATCAAGTCCAATGCCAACCCAGCAGCACCACTGTTTTCACCATTAAACCATTTCCTCCATGCCACATCCACCATTCTTTGAACACTTCCAGGGATGGTGACTCCACCACTGCTCTGGGCAGCCTGTTCCACAGCTTTCCATGAAGAAATTTTCCCTAATATCCAGTTTAAACCTCCCCTTGTGCAACTTGAGGCTGTTTCCTCTCATCCTGTCACTTGTTGGAAAGGAGACCAACTTGGCTCCAGCCTCAGTATTTGCTGAGAAGTTCAGGTGCCAGTGGCATCCCTAGATGTAATGGATAAAAATAATGTAAAATGAACATTAGAACCACACCTGAATAGTCTGAGGAGCAACCACCCCGTCCTGACAGTGCCCATACCTGCAAAAAGTAGACCTGTGCTGTGCAAATTGAGAGCCAGAAGATCTCAGCGTTTTCCCACCAGAATGCAAGAAATATTTCTGTCGCTGGATGTTCTCGTTACGAGGTGTTAAATTTGGCTAACAACGACACTGCTCCTTTCTAATGGATAACTCGGCTGCACTTTAGTCAGCGTTTCTCCCCTCATTAAAAAGTAAAACAACACCTCATCAGCACGGGGTGATTTGCATACAGAGGCTTCCCTCCCACGTCTTGAAACGTGAAGTCATATTTCACTGAAAATCCCCCAAAAAGGATTATGTCCTCACTTCAAAGGGCTTATTTATTATTCAGCATCGGAGAGGTTACCAAGAACCCCAGAAGGATTTGCTGGATTTGTTTCTGCAAATAGTGTCACAAATCTACTCCAGTCGTTTAGTTTTGTGGTGCTTATTGTCAGGGAAAGATGAAGTTCCAGGTCCCACAGCCCTCAATCCAAATGGAGGTGCCTAAAAAAGGCTGGATAAGCTTCTTGCTGAGGAATGTGAATCAGAAACCTAAAAATATGGCAAAACATAGGTGGCCTTTGTTCAGAAGGCAGCTGTTTTATAGAAGAATCTTAAAGAATGACACACAGGGAGCTTGGAGTGAGGAATTTTGGGGGTGTTTCCCTCCTTTCAAAAAGGTTATTAATGATCTGCAGATCATCAGTCTACCTGTTTGCCTCTTCCTTTTGTTTCTCTCATCTTTTTGTTTCCCTCATCATCCTCTTCAGTGGTATCAGCATTATTGGCCACTACTGGAGGGGCTCTAGGGATGGAGAGACACCAGTTCAAAGCTCTTTACTGCACATTTTACATGTGTGCTCATACCTTGTATTTTCTAATCCCTTTTCCAAATTCCATTCAACAACAGTCCTGATCTCAGGGGTAAATATGGCCTCAAAGTAAAGTCCATATAAACTTCAAGGCAAAAGGAATATATAAGATATTGGACAGAGAAGCAGTATGATCAAAGTAAAACATAAAAAATCCCCTTTTTTTTTTCCAGACTCAATCTTTAGGTGCAAAGGAAAATAACTTAAATTGGCAGGAGCACATTTCTGGTTGGTTATTTCAGTAAAAGCAGCTCGTTATTTGAAGGGAGAAACTCTCCCCCAGCCTAAAAGAAAAGGAGATTTACAGTATGATCCCCATCTGGCTTAGGATGACATCAAGACTTTTCAACATGGTTGTCCAAAACAGTCAGAAGCCCAGGGTTTGGAGTATTTTAATCACAGAACCATTGAAAAGAATCCCAGAATGGTTTGAGTTGGAAGGGACCTGAAAGATCATCTTGTTCCAACCCCCAGCCATAGCAGGGACACCTTCCACTGTCCCAGGCTGCTCCATGCCCTGTCCAACCTGGCCTTGGACACTTCCAGGGATCCAGGGGCAGCCACAGCTTCTCTGGCACCCTGTGCCCAGAAAGTGTGGAGAATCCATGGCTGAATTCTCCCTTCCCCTGACTCAAAGAGGACTGTAACTTCCATCTGTCACCTGGGATGTTGTGTGGAAAGCAGCTCAGATCACAAAGGCCTGGCTGGCTGGGACTGAGCACAGAGGCTCCTCTGCTTTGCTGTTTTTAAAGGCAGAATCCTAGTCAATGTTTCTTGTAGTCAGGGAGAATCTGAGTTCAAAAGAATTTCAATTGTGTCCCAACAAAGCACTGTGGCATGGAAACAGGATAGAAAGCTTGGATGCATGTTCTGGATCTGGTTTATAATGAGAGGGTTTGGGGCCCATGCAGTACTGAAAAGATTTCCAGAGATTTCAAGACCTATGGCCAGATCTCTGGGGCAAAGTTTCCTGTTATATGGGACTGCTCTACACAGGCTGAACTGTGTAGAGTTTTATAAGTGAAAAAAACCCCAAGGATGATCATTAGTCTGTGGCTTTGCAGTTTTTTAATGTTAACACATAGAAGTTGTGACCAGTGGTAACACCTTTGGCACCTTAAATAGTGTTTGTTATTGCCAGGAGAAATCCTGCACGAACTAAAAATGTTGGACATCTGCCACTCACAGGTTTATCACAGAATTCCAGGATGGGTTGGGTTGGAAGGGACCTTAAAGTCCATCCAGTTCCACTCTCTGCCATGGCAGGGACACCTTCCACTGTCCTAGGTTGCTCCAAGCCCTGTCCAGCCTGGCCTTGGACACTGCCAGGGATGGGGAGTCCTCAACCCAGATGAGGCTGATGTAGAGCATCCTCTGAGGTTAAGATGCCAAACATCAGTTTAAACCAACTCTTGCTCTTCTAGGACAACTGTTTTCCCAAAAAGTAACACTAAGGAGTGTCATCCAACCTCTGAGAACCCTGAAGTTTTCAGCTGTGTGTTGCATCTGATGTGAATGTATCAAATAACATGATTTACCTGCATGGACTTTGAGGTGAGCTCTAAGAAGCACATTGCTAACAGTGTGAGGCTTGGTAAAGTCAGGGGTTTAGCTATTCCCTTCAAATAAGGGAAGGAAACCATTAAAAAAAAAATATCCTAGATACTGTAATTCCTACTCCAAAAAATGGAAATTTATTTTCCATTTATTAAAACTTAACTGTGCTTCAGATGAGACCACGTGCCTTTGGTATTTGTGGAGAAATATTGGCATATTGGGTTATAAGTGACAAAGAAGATGGGTAATCCTGACTGATCCTGAGGCTTTATGTCTTCAGAAAATCATCTAAAACTTACTTCTTGAACTAGTTTCAAAATTTGCACTGAAACACATGAACAGAGCCCTAAAAAGACAGTGAACACTGAGCTGAGGGAAAAAAAAGACAGCAAGCCACACTTAAACCTCATCTATCACCAAATACCATTATGATAACTGCTGTAAAAAATTCGTGGGTTTAGGATGGACACATCAAAGTGGAGCAAGAAGTTTACAACCTCATCTACTCCATGGTTACTATCATCTTTTAACCAAGCTCCATTTATGTGTCCCAAAGCAGAGACAACCTTCTTTTCTCAAAATACCCTGCAAAAGTGGGAAAGGGAGAGTCTGACTTCAAAAGCTCTCGAGCACTGTAACAGTAGATCAAGTGTATTTTAATTAGAAAAAGATTCAGGCTGCAGAATACAGGTCTGGCTCTGGACCTAAACTGCTCTAACATGCAGCCTGGCTGTCATATTTCAGCTGGGGCCTCTTACTTTTACTGTGGAAATAAAAATGAAAAAAATCCTCCACTGTAACATTGGTATGAGTCCAAATTGACAATAAAGTTGCTCGAGTTTCTTGGGATTTACCCTAACAGGAAGTTTTATCGCTGCACATCAGCGTTAGTCATGCCTCAGGTTATGAGTCAAGTCAAAACAAAGCCATCGCCTATTAAATTGGGAAGGGAAAAGAAAGTAAAAGTGAAATCTGGAGTATGCTGTAGTCAATAATTTGATGTTGGCTTCAGGAGAATGAGTGTGTCACCCAGAAAGGTGTCTGTAGGAATTCCAGGCTTTGTTTTATGCACATAATACACATTAAATAGCAATTCTGAGAAGTGCAGCCTGTAGGTAAATATAGTATATACTTGATTTCATTAGGAATTGCACTTTTAATCAATCATTCTTAAGGGTAGGAGGTCAGGAATTTTTTTATCTTTAGATTTGGAGATTTCTGCTATCTGAAACAGGAGAAAAATCATCAGCTCTCCCTAACAGCAGGTTTCTTCTACATGAGCTATACGAAATCAAAAGCTCTATGGCTTTGCTGCAGCAGCTTTCTCCATTCTTTCAGTCTCGTTACGGATAAACCGAATTAATTTTAAGCAACCAGGAAGTTAATCTGAGCCACTGCAGAAAGTTCACCATAATAAAACGTTATTTTACCAAAATCTGGCAAATTCACTCTCCTCGCTGCTGGCACTTGAATGTTACAATATCCAATAATGGATTTTGATTTCCAATTGTTTGGTTATTTCACCCCTCGGAATAGCGCAGCTCTAGTCCAGATGTATTTTAATCTTCCTTACTGCCCCTGCCAAATTTCTGTTTCCCATTTGCTGAGTGCTCTCATCATGAGCAATATGTCCATGTCACTTCCTCCCTATATGTTCAAGCTTTTCCTTGGCTCATGCAATCCGGAAGAAGCTAAGCCCAAAGGAGAATGCAAACCCTTTAGGGCTGCTATTTTTAAATTCAGGAACTTCTGTGGGGCTGTTTGAAAAGGAGATTCCTTTTGAAGATAATAAACAACATCTGAGAAATAATATTTACAGTTCCTCTCCAGTCTCATGTCCCAGCCCTGTAGCAGGTCAGTGAAAGTGACAGTCCAAAAAGTACAAAATATCCAAAGAGAAACCACAGAGAATCAGGTTTCCAAGTGTGCCTGGTGCTGTGGGGATTTGGGATATTTGCTGAAACACAAGGACTGTCCCCACTGATCATGAATGTCCCACCCCTGGAAGTGTCCAAGGCCAGGCTGGATGGGTCTTGGAGCAAACTGGAATGGTGGAAGGTGTCCTTGCCCATGGCAGGGGATTGGAATGAGATGATCTTTCCGGTCCCTTCCAACCCAAACCATTCTGTGATTCTGTGATCTGCATCACCAGGTTCTGGTACCTCTTCCTCTCTCCCTCTCCTCCTCAAGGATTGGCCTGACTTCCTGTAAACACACCTTTGATCCCTACAGATGCAAGGCCAACTGCCCAGGAACCAAATCCTCCTCTCTCCACATTCGGTGGGGAGAAAGGGAGGGCAGCTTTGAGCCCGGAGACAAGAGAGGCAAAGATGTCCCAGGGGCAGCACAGAGATCAGGAATTCATTCCATTCCTATTCGTTTTTCCTGGGACTCTGTGAATTACCACTCACATTTTAGGCACCTTCTTGAGTGACCATCAGTCCCTCTGTCCTCTGACACTCACACAGTGCAGCTCTGAGCCCCACGAGGGGATCTCACATGTAAAGCAGAACGAGTGGCAAAGAGCAGGAATATGTTCAGAGTGCACCAGGCTTCTCTTATGAAACAGCTAGAGCCATCTAGGTAAGGCAAACACTTTGGGTTTCTGCCAGGATACAAATGCATTCCAGCTGGGAATCCTTGTGGCATTCAGTGGTGCCAGGCAGTGTGCTGGGCTGAGAGGGATCCCACTGCAGAGAGTGGGGCCAGGAGTAAAACCCCTGATGCTGCTCAATCCCTGATCCCATCCTCATTCCTATTTCACTACCACTTTTCTGTTACTTTTGCCTAAGCAAATACTTCCAGCAGAAGCTTATCTTTGAAAATCTTGTGGTTTATAGTTTACTATGAAAAGTAATGGTGGTTCTTTTTCTGTGCTAGCAGTATGTATTAAGTATTTTTCCATGTTATTAGAGGCCAGCTGACAGCACATTTCCCCCTGGCTCATTCTCCTCTACCCAGACACCTATTTGCATGAAACTTTCAGGAATGTCATATCTGAGATTGCTGCCCTCTGGTAAATCTGCTTGAATTAGACCATGAATTGCAAGGTTTCAAAGTGAACAACACACAAACACAACGCCCTGGGCTGATTGCAACATCATTTCCTAAGAAAATTAATTTTTTTTTTTTAAAAATCAAACAATAAAGGCATGCACAGAGCTGGACTGCATGGCTCTCAGGGACTGTTCAGCATCACGGCCAGAGCACAAGAATGTCTGATAACGTAGGTGAGTAGATTTTGCTCTCAAGGCTCATTATTTACAAGGCAGTAACTCTGTGCAAAGGTTCTTAGCAGCAGCTGTAGCACTTCTTTATCCACAATGTAAATGTGCTGTGTAAATGCTTGTAAAACTTTATGAGCTCCATTGCCTCCGAGCACTTCCAATCCAGGTATGGTTAATAAATCCTGCATGTGCAGTGTCTCCAGCCTCTCCCCAACCTTCCAGGGCAATATTCCACAGGCCAAGAGCTCCTCTACACCCACTGAGCAGTGTTAGGGGTTTTTTTTCACTCTAAAAGACACAGTCCCCTTGTAAGGAGCTGCACCAGAGATTTAATTAACTTTACTTTTTCCATCCACCACCTGTGGCCTCCACCTCACACACTCCCTGCCTTACTTATTGATGCTGCTGAGCACCCACACCCTCATCAATGATTTCTTTATTTCTCTATGAGATTTTTTTAGGGTGAAAAGCAGCAACCTGGCTCTCCTCGATCTTGTGGAGAATCCCCACTAGGTGGCACCGATATCCAACATTCCCTCTCCACCCTGCGTGTGAATTCCCCTTGCTTTGCTCCAGGTCTTCTCTCCCTTTTTTTTTTCAGCATTTCCAAACTCTGAGCTCATCGGTTTTAATAACTACAAAAACAAACAGCTCCCGGGATCTTTTTTCCTGTCCTTACGGCGCTGAACGGATCCAAGCCAAAAGCCAAGTTATGTTTTTTCACAGACAAAAAAGATCAATTTTCAGTGTGGTTTCTACAGCTGGTTCAGGAGTGGAACTGGTAGAGCCATTAATTATTTATTTTAGGACCGTCATCATTCGAGTCCTTAGTGGTTCTTTACTTTGTCATCCTCACTTATGTGCATAATAAACATGACCACTGCAAGAAAACCTCTTATCCCAGACAGACCAAGGAGCTGGCAAATAGGGAAAGCTGTGAGGAAAAAGGATGTAGAAGTGACTGAGAGCTGCCACCAGCCATCCATCTTGCAGTAAACAGGAGAATGTGGAGGGAGTCCTACACAAAATCCTTTGTAGGGAACTCAAACAGGAACAGAATCAGGCAAAATGTGACTCAAATGAGGCTTTGGCAGCAAATAAAACATAATCATTCTCTCAACAGGAAGTAGTTCAAGAGTAATTCCTCACTAATAGGACTGAAGTAATTGTGGATATCTTTTCGATGAGATTGAGATTTTTCAGCAAGTCTTTCTCAAATTCAGCTCTTTTCTCCACTACTCTATAGGTCCCAAACAAATATGTGAAATTCCTTTGGACTGGAACTAATTTTAGTTTGTAATGTAACAGCAAAGCCCTTCCAAGATTAACAATTAGGAAAGATAGTTATGATTTGGGAAAGAAGCCTGCATAGATTTTCCCAGTGAATAAGAAAAAGCTAGAAGTCAGTAACTCCAATTAAACTACAATGACAATTTGGGAATAACCCTGTAACTGACTGGAAAAACAGCTTCTGTTTCTGAGTCTGCCAGGCCATGATAATATCATTAACAGAGATAGCAGTCCTATGAAAATGAATATGGATATGGCTGTTGAAATCCTGAGTTCATTTAAAATTCTTTATCTGCATTTCTTCAGATTTTAAACACAAATTCCTGAGTGGATGTTTTCTCTCCTCAAATTAACTTTCCAAAGTAAGAGTTTCCAAACGCCATTTAAAAGTCTCCATTTCAGATCCTTTAAAAACCACAAGGAAATCCCAGATATAAACATCAATGAATGTACATTAGTTCATCACTCACTACCTTACAGTGCAATGATAATGCAAACAGTTATGAAGATGGGATTTCTGGAAGGCCAGACAGTTTTACAGCTGTGGGATAACAGATCCTGGCTTTTATTCAGGTGCTGGAAAAACAAAGCCTCTGAACAAAATGGATAAGTGTGACAAGACTTGGAAAGGCAGGGGATGGAACAATTCAAAGTTCACTGACCTATTTACTCCTGCATCTGCCACGGCATCCAGTCTGGACAGCCCAATGGGAAATGAACCAGGAAAATGTAATCAGTGGAGATTATCCTATGTATGAGAGAAAAACAATGTCTGCAGTCAGCCTTCCCAGGTTCAACAATTTCCTCTAACTCATAAAAAGCGGAATGCAACTGCTGTCTTTGGAAGCAGCAATGTGGGGAAGCCTCCTTCCCTCGCAGATAGGACACAGAATTCCCCAACACTCCAGGCATGGAGAGCCCACCAGGCTGCTGTGTCCTTACACTGCATGGTGCTCCCCCAGCAGTCAGGGCTTTTTCCTCCCATGTAGGATTTTTCCCTCGCATTCCCACAAAAATCCCACAGAACTCCTCCCTGAGCATGGGGCAGCCTGAGTTGTTGTCTGCATTTCACTCACTGGTTCAGGGGGATCTGAATCAGCAACAAAACACACAGGAGCCAAATACAAACAGATCCCTGGGTCAGTGCACACAATGTGCAATGTTACATCAGTGCCCGAAGACTCAAATATCCAGCCCCTTAATTGTAGGAATATCCAGATTATCATTAGCACGCAATCATTATTATTTTTATTTTTTGTTCCTCAAGAACAGGGGTTTCCAATTACGAATTTCCTCACAAGGTGAATCACCTGACCATTGTTTAAAGTCAATTCACTGTTTAAAAGATATGGGATCCTACTCTTTATTTTAAGTGTTTACTACTGTTTTTATGGAAGCTGTCATGTTAAGAACAATGGAGCATGTAATGGCACGAAGAGGGGTTTTTTTTTTCCTGGGGATTGCAGCAAAAGGCTGATCAAATTTCAATGTTTCTTAGAACTGTTCTGCCTTGACAGGCAACTAATGGCTCCAGCACAGGATACATTGAATTTCAGCTGTGCTGACTGCATGGCAATGACATAAAGTCACGTATGGCAATTTCAAGTGCATCCTGTGTGTGTCATGTGAACAATGAATTTGTAGGTCTGTGACAAATATAGCTCCATTACTTCCTAGTCCTGCTGCAACATCTGTACATTTTAATGCATCTACTTACCTGCATTAATTATTTACAAAGGATAATGGTTTTGAGCCCGTAAAATGACAAGACTGTTTAAGTCAGGAAGCACCAGAAACAAGATAAAGTCACGGTGTAGCCTCCTCAGACATCTCCACCAGGAAGCACATTTCCCACCTCAGTGTGGAATTGTTTAAATTACTCTTTTTACCCACACAAAATTTTCTCACCAGTGTTTTATCCCCATTCCTACCATGAATGCGGCAGGATTTAGATAAAGGAAGATTTATATGCATCCATGAAGTAGAAGTCAATCATCATCTCCTATTCCACATCCAGAACTGGGGCACAGAACATAAACGTCAAAGGTCTGATAACGTGGAGTGTCCAATTTGGTATACCTTATATTTGACTTCATTTTTCTCCCCCAAAAAGGTAAATAGCAAAGAACTTTCTATATTAAAACACAGCTCTCCTGGTCCTCACCTCCAATTTGGACATCAGCAAGCACAGTTCAACTGATCACTCAAGCTGGACACTCAAACATAGGTCAGCTATAAAAATCCTGACTTCCCCCAATGTCACAAACTATGACCTCAAGCAGGGGTAAATCAAATTTTCCCAGGAGCATTCACCTCTTCAAGCCCAATCTTTTTATTCCTGCAGCTCCTGGTCACTGCTAGATGACACTGCACATTAAAACAATCTCTGTATGTGTTAATAAACTTTAGCCACTGGACAGAAAGGTCATTCTTGGCTAAACATCTGCAGCTGGAATGTACTTTGTAGCTGGAGAGGTAATAACAGATGCCTTGCCAGAACATTCCTTAACTTCTGGCAACCAAAGGAATGGGCTGTGACTTGTGTGGGACAACCTTTAATTGTTTGGGATCCCTGATACATTGTTTGGACAGATTAAAATAAAATAAAATAAAATAAAATAAAATAAAATAAAATAAAATAAAATAACTGCTGCCTGATCTATTTAGCCGTTGTGCTCATTACAGCATTCTGGGAAAACTCAAAGCTGTTCAATGATCATTTTTATTAGCTATTGGCATCCCTAGTTATGTAATAATTGTGGCATCGAGTTTAGCAAAACTGACAGTGAAAAAAGTGAAAGAAAATAGAAGAAAATTATATTATGAGAAGGAAAATAAACAAAGGAAACAAGCAAACCAAAAACCGTAGTTCTGTGGTGTCCAAATTACAGAGGATGTACTTCCCACATCTTGTGGTTGATGATGAGAACCTGTGTCCCTAGGAAATGGGATTTTTCTAACATCTCTCGCTGATCAGGTTCTCAGCTACCCAGTTGAGTACATGTAACCTTTCCTTGTGTACAGGAACTTCCAGGGTTATAATTCATACATTTCTCAAAACTTAGAGGAACTTCATTTTGCTCAACATTTCTCCAGATTGGTTGAACCTGACAGAAACTGGCCAATGCTCAGCTGGTACAGCAGAGCCCAAACTGGCAGGCAGTTGGGTCACACCAGCCTCCTTGGCTTGGGAAATGAAAGCAGAGCTGATAAATGGCTGAGTGCAAATTCCTGCCATGAATTCCCTCTGCAGCTTCCCTGCAGATTCCCCATGGCTCAGAAACCACTCATCCCTCATCTCTTCTGATTATATCAGCAACGTACCCAGAGATTAGGCCAAGTAACATTGCTCTCCTAGCAACTAATTTAATGCTTTTTTAATATATTACAGCCTCTTTTAGGTCCAAGCCTTTCTATTTTGGGACTTCCAATTCAAATTTGCCTAATAGCTTTGCATAATAGTCCCTTGCTCCCAATAAATTCCTCATTTCAACTTTAATTGGTTTGTTCATGGAGAATCACAATTTACACGAGTTGAAGAGATCTATCACTAGCAGTTACTGAATATAAGTAATATTTGATTAAACAAAATGAGATAGTAATTTGCTCTTTTTTTTCCCTTAGCATTTGTTAATGATATTGCCAATTGCTACCAGCAGATAAAGTATGTTTACACCATAATCAATTAAATGTATTTGGAATAGGTATTAAATAACACTGTGGGTTCAGTGTCCTTTTAAATTTACATTTTATCATTTTTAACATTTTAAAATGTCAGCCAATTGTTCTCCAGTGCAAAGTAATCAAAACTATAGACACAGAATGGTTTTATGAGAGGTGATGTAAGCAACAAGTGGAAACACAAAAAATTAAATAATTTAAAGAGCTGTAATACTGAAGTGTAAATCACCCCCAGTGATTTTAAAGTTTCAGTCCAAAAATAAAGAATTATCTCATTTTACTCAGCCTGAAGAGCCTGGAAATGGAAAAAGCACAGGATAACACTGAAGGAGCTTGGGAGAGGGAGGGGAGGTAGAGTTTGGGTGATAGTAAGAACCTTTCTGAGAATATTTTTGTGAAAGAAATGGATATTCTAAATCTGCATGAAAATACCTAAACTTCAAACACTCCTGGTTGGAACAAGATTTTAAATATAACTTTGAGTACTCCAGGAAGCTTCCCAAAGACAACAGAAAAGACCTTTTTTTTTTTTTTTTTTTTTAAAGCATCACTGTTTCAAAGCAATTACAATCTCTTCCTGGATGTCTAAATAATAATAATTTCAAACACTTTGGTCCTCAAACAGAGAGCAAGGGATTCCATTAAATGAAAATATATCAAACAGATATTTGACATACACTTAGAAATCATATTAGCTTGTGGTACTGACTGCTATTAATTACTGGAATATGCAGAATATTTGAATAAGAATTTCTGAAGCTTCTTTGATGTTGTTTTTCTATTAAGGCCAGAATAACGCCAAAGAAAAACATAGATTTATGAGTTAGATATATTTAGGAAAAAAACCCAACCATGGCATAAGTATTTGAGGTTTTTTTTTTTTTTTTTTTGCTTATTCTTCTAGTTCAGCTTGACCCTTGGTCGGGCTTTGTTTTTCCTGTATTAAAATACACTAGGAGAGGGAGCTGTATTTATGCTAATTCTGAGTTTATGCTGATGAAATACGTGACCTGGTTTTGGCACCACAGTGGGATTTGGGAGCACCGAATGAAGATGGCATTTTTGGGGGCTAGAATTGAGACGTACCAGTGACCTGAGCTGGGCTCTGGGAGGAGGACAGGGAAGGCTGTGGGATTCAACACCCAAAACAAAGTGTAGCCAACAACCTATGGAAAAATAAAGCAATCTGATGAGTAGGTTTAGATGGGATATTGGGAAGGAATTGTTCCCTGTGAGGGTTTGAGGCCCTGGCACAGGGTGCCCAGAGAAGCTGTGGTGCCCCTGGATCCCTGGCAGTGTCCAAGGCCAGGCTGGACAGGGCTTGGAGCAGCCTGGGACAGCGGAAGGTGTCCCTGCCATGGCAGGAGTGGCACTGGATGCGCTGTAGGGTCCCCTCCAACCCAAACCATCCTGTGACTCCATTAACACATAGTGGAAGGTGCTTGGCTACAAGCACTGTCTCTTTGGGGCTTTGCCTTCCCGGTACTGCTGAGCCCCACACGGTGCCGGCGGTGCCACTCGGGCACTCGCTGTGTGTCACCCCCGCCGGGCCACCCCCTCTGTCCCCTCTGTGCTGTGTCACCCCCTGTCCATGAGCACCCAAGCCCCGTTCCTCAGGCGGGGACTGAGGCGCTGAGGGGCTGAGGCGCTGAGGGGCTGATGCAGTGAGGCGCTGAGGCTGAGGGGCTAAGTCTGAGGGGCTGAGGGGCTAAGGCGCTGAGGCTGAGGGGCTAAGGCTGAGGGGCTAAGGCGCTGAGGCTGAGGGGCGGGCGGCGAAGCTCGGCCCGCTGCGGACGGACGCGGCGGGCACCCAATGCGCTCCGGAGGGAGGGCAGAGCCCCGCGGCCCGACCCAATGAGGCCGCGCCCGGAGCGGGACTTCCTTCGGGGATCCCGCGGCGGGGGAGCCGCGGCCGAGCGGGGACACGTCAGTGCGGGACCGGGACCTGCTTTTGTTCCCCGCGGCCGCAGCCGCCCCGGCCGCAGGCACCGCACCCGGGGACAGGGCCGCGGAGCATCCCCGGCATGAGCCCCGCTGCTCCCCGCCCCGCCGGGACCGCCCCGGGCGCTGCTGCCGTGCCCAGGGGCTGAAACGCTCGGCCGGCCCCGCCTCCGCCGTCCCTCCTTCCCTCGTTCCCTCCTTCCTCCTCCTCCTCCTCCCGGGGCCTCCGATGCCGCCGCCTGCCGCCCGCTGCTGAGCCGTGACGGGCGGGGGCCCTCGGGACCCCGCCGGGGACATGGGCAACGGGATGTGCTCCCGGAAACAGAAGCGGATTTTCCAGACGCTGCTGCTGCTGACCGTGGTGTTCGGGTTCCTGTACGGGGCGATGCTCTACTACGAGCTGCAGGGCCAGCTCAGGAAGGCTGAGGCCACGGCGCTCAAGTACCAGCAGCATCAGGAGTCCCTCTCGGCTCAGTTACAAGGTATTCCCTCGGCAGGAGCGTCTGCTGCCCTTCCCCGGGGCATGCGGAACACCCTCCTCCTCCTCCTCCGGCTGTCCAACCTCTCTCAAAGTTTTGCTTCTTCTCCCCCTGCTTTTCCTGCAGCCTGTGGGGTTGTGGGTCTCACCGCGCTGGGATCCCAGCCCCGCCGAGGTCAGGGTGAGGTTTTATCGTGGATTCCTAGAGAGATCTCATTCCCACTCCCTCCCACACGTCTTGTAGTGACTCTTATTCCCAAAGGGCTGCACATCACTTGGCAGTTCTGGCAGAAATGGGAAAGGCAGGCGTGCTGCCTGCTGCCCATCTAGCAGTACAGACTCTGCCCAGTCTGGGGTTTTTGTGGGCTTCTCTGTTGTCTTTGCAGGGCTCGTTTTATGTTGAACGTTCATCTGCAGTTCCTGGGCAGCATAAACCTTAATTAGCTCCAGGATGGAGGAGAGGAGTATTCTAATAAAGTGTTTTTAAAGGGTAATTTAAAAGTAAAGTTGAACTAAGTTATTCTGTTACTTTTGGAATAACTCAATTTCTTTGCTTAAAGGTGCCACATAATTACAGATCCTTGTGTATCTTGGTTTAAGGATGCAGCAAATGAGGGTGTCCTGTAGTTGAAGATGAAAAGGTGTCTGACATCTGCATGCCCAGCAGTCAGAAGCAAAGCAGCAGGGGTGTACCTGGAACATCAGTGGTCTGGGAAGTGGGAGACCTCAGCACCTCTCTAATTGTCAAGTGCAAGGTTATCAGGTCAGCACAGATAAAGCCCAGAGCCCGCTTTCAAGTTTTCTTCCTCAAAATGGCATGACAGAAGAATCAGAGAGATCTGTAGCAGCACTAAACTTCAGGGTGATCCTCAGCCATCCTTTTCCCTGTGGAAGCATCCATCAAAGCATGCCTGGGAGCACAGTTTGTATGCAGAGAGCACAGAGTTGGGTTTATGCTGTTAGATTCTTACAGCGATTTGTTCCTTCAATGTGTTTAATCACCATCTGACACCATCCTTAGTTAGTATTTCAATTTCAGGCTGTTTCCAGGTAATACCGTGGAGCTCATTGCCAGAAAGTTTCATTTTAGTCCCATAAAAGGTGTAAATGCTTGGCTGGGAGGTGGGTGTGTGGCAGATGGCTAAAGGGCTACTCTTGCTAGGCTGTGTATTTGCCAGCAGTATTTGCGGAGGACACAGGGACATCTTGTTCTCAAGCTAAAATTTGACAAGTTGGCTTTTTCTGTCGCTCTGGCTTTGCCAAAGAGGAGCGAGCAGCAAACTTTATCCTTACACAGAGGAGAGATTCTCTGGATCAGATGTATGAGGTCTGGGCTGTTAGTTTGAACTTTTCATGCTTGAAAAATTATTTTGAGTAGCCATCATCTACCCAAGCATGTTCATGGAAGCAGCAGGCAAGCAGTACTTGACAACTGTGGCTGCTGCATTTTATGTAATTCTCCTGCTTGTTTCAATGTATTAATGGGAAATGTGAAATATGGACCAGGATCTGATAACATTAATAGATTTGATGATCCATGCAATAAACTCACATGGTTCTGGGATCCGTGCCAGTGTATCAAGCCTATTAAGCAGGAGAATTTATCTATGCCAAGTATGGTAGCAGTAAACCCTGTTTAAAAAAATAATTACTGGCAATTAAGTCACAGAACAGCAGGAAAAATAAAATGTAACAATAAAAATTGGTTATTTAAATTTTCCTGTGTTCTGGAAGTAGCTGTTATACCTAAGAGAGGGGGAGAGCCCAGAGGAATACTAAATGCAGCAGCAGCCACTAGCCGCCTAATGTCCCACTAAAGTAAAGGGAAGTTATATGCCTGAGGACTTCAGAGGATTTGGGAAATAAACTTTTCTTTCCCATCTTTCTGAAATGGCCTCTGCTGTATAATCACCTGGATTTTTGCAGTAAGAGTTTATTAGTGAGGAGAGCACAGGGAATTCAGAGCCTGTGCCTATCCCCAACACCTAGAGAGACATAAGCTGACTGGTGATACCCACAGCAAACCCATTCCTGAACCTTTCCTATTTAACTCCATGTTATGGAACAACAGGAAGGAATTTTCTTGAAGCAGGGACTTGG
Organism: Entomyzon cyanotis; assembly: GCA_024500445.1. Lineage (NCBI taxonomy): Eukaryota > Metazoa > Chordata > Aves > Passeriformes > Meliphagidae > Entomyzon > Entomyzon cyanotis. Next base: position 4,554,496 of record JAKEPQ010000781.1, read on the forward strand.
ACACAACGTAAAATGCTGACAGAAAATCCTGTTTACAGGTGCAGTATCTGACTGCACTTTGAACTTTTGATTTTAGATGACCTGGATTTTAAATCAACAGTGTTCCTGTTGCCAAATAAAAAAAAAAAACCAACCCTCTAAGAATCTCTGAGCTACGTCTCTTGGCTGTCCAAAGTTTATTTCTTGAGTTTATTGTTTTATGAGAACAGTAAAATATAAGTAGTGCATTGGTAAAGTAATGCAACTTATCTTTTCCATGCAGCATAACCAGTTTCTCTATAGATCTTGGACTAGAGATAACTTTGGGGCCTGAATGGAAGCACTCGGAAATATTTTTAAAAAGAAATCAGTTAAAGAGCAAAGTTAAAGGAAAGGAGAGTGCTGCATCAACAGAGGCTGATTTCTTGGTGTTCACAGTTCTCCTGCATGATTGAATAGGACTGTAAAGCTGAGGAGAAACGAGTACCTTGGACTTCTATTTCCTGAACAACCATTTCTTCAGGAGGTTTCTGTAGGTTTAAATGTAAGCTAAGAAAATGAAAGGTAGTTTCTAAGAGTGGTGTTTCTGAGAATCCTGAGGCTGTATTGTGGCAGGCTGGCTGTGCCCCTGGAAGTCTGACTGGATTGAATTTCTTGGACAGTGAAATATCACCTGTTATCTGAATTTTTGTGGGGTTTTGTTGTGACTGCTGGAGCCTACAAAGGCAGTTGCTTTGCTGATTGCACACAGAGGAGCTTGTGAGTGAAACTTGAGTCCATTTGTGAAATGCCTGAGGTTCATGGACACTCCTCAGTTTATGGGCAGGGTGGCAGTTTAGGACCTGAATGCCTTTGGTCTGCCCAAAATCTTAAGATCCTCAGCTGTAGCTCAGAGTGCAGTTCCCTTTACTTCCTACTGTCCCCTCTACTATTTTTAACGTTTGGGGTTTTTTTCTCATCTATGTAGGTAATAAAAACTTTCTTTTTGGTACTTGCCAGTTCTTCATGCCCAAATGAGCTGTTCTTTCTGTTTTTCCCTTGAAAAGCCAGCTGTCTTAGATTTTTATCTTTTTCCATTATCTTGTTTTGCTCAAACACAAGAGCACATGGAGGAGGCTCAGTCTCCTGAGAATACATGGGCAAATACCAAGGCAGAATGCACAGATCAGTGGGAAATGGTGCAGGAAGAGGCCTCAGAATCATTGAACATGAACACCTGATCTGAAGAGAGCTGCACATGGCTCTGTTTTGGGCAGTTCTGCTCTCTCTGGTGTTCACAGCTCCAGCCACTCCACTGAGAAGTGTCTGTGCCCTTTGGAATAAGGCCAGGGTACAAAGGGAAGGATGGCAGACCTGAGGAACACAATAACTGGGTTAGAAAGGCTGGGATCTTAAACTCACCTCATGTAAAAGATCACTTTGTAGGAGATTTTGTAGGAAAATCTAAAACTCTGGCATTTTTCTCTGACAAAGTTCTGTTGGGCATGGAGAAAGTAGGGCAGCTTTTGTAATCCACAAAGGGAATACCAGGGGCAGAATTTAGAGATGACACAAAATTTTTTGGCTGTGAAAACCCAAAGTCATTGTTATCTATAAGGTCTTTCATAGAGGAGCTGATCTTCCCAGTAAGCAGATTATTTTTAAATCTCATTCTTTCAGCACGATATACATTTGAAACATGAAGATAATCTTACTCAGTATTTCTTAAAATGATAAACGCAAAACTTGGTGCTCTTTGCCTCCTTTAAGGATGTGTCAAACTAAGTCTTGAACTATTGGCCATAAAGGAACAGGCTTCAGCTGCTGGAACAGAACCACACTGAGAGCTGCAGGTGAGCCTGATTGTACCTGGGCAGGATTGAAAATATCTACAAATGACTTTTTAGCCCTTGCAGCTTCTGTCTTCTCATCCTGTGGGTGTTAAGTAAACCCCTGTGTACTATTTTAATCTGTCTAATCTGTTTTAATCCCTAATCCTAATAACAGCCTATAGTTAGTGCCTTTTACTACCTTTAATTTTCCTGCTCTTTCCCTGAGAGTCTTAAGGTATCTGATGGCTTTGTGCAATCTCTGTGCAGGCTGAGACTGTCCTGTAATCTTGGGAGGCAGCCCAGCAGGGACTCTGGATTTGAGAGTTCTGAGTTTTCCCTTCTGTGGACAAGGTGTGGATTTCCTCAGAGGTTTCTGATCAGTGCTAGAAAGCACCAGCTGTGAAGCAAATGTAGATTCCTCTGTGCCTGTTGTGCCAATTGTCCTAAATGCAGACTCTCTGTGGGGGTGACTTGTGTCAGATCTCTAGTAGCATTCATTCTGTGCTGGAATTGTTTAATGCACCACAGTACCAGGTCACAGATCTGTGTCACTGCAGTGGTTAATATTTATCATATCTGCATGAAAACTGCACAGATGCCAAGGCTGCTCTTAGTGAACACATACAGATGTGGGTGTGCTTCACTATCAAACCCCTCTTTTATTGTGTTTACTTCACTATCACCTCCCTCTTTTATTGTGTTTTAAACTTGTGCCTTGAGTTGGCAGAGCTGGGAAGAGCCAACACTGCTTTTGATGGTTTATTTTTCATGTGCATCAAACAGAGCTTCATCTACTGCAGCTCCCATGTGGTTGGTTGTTCTTCCTAATAACAGAATCCTGAATTCCTGTCATTCCTATGACTTTCAGGTTGCACACAACACTGCAATACTTCTTTTGATTGTTCTGTTGCTGTCTGAGAGCTCCACTGTAAGAGGAGAGGTTCTGTGTGTACTTCCCCACCAGGTGCTGTGCTGCCTGCAGTGGTGAGCACAGCATCCCAAATTCTGCTACCTGGCTTCCTGAAATGGCATGCTTTGGTTTGTAACCTGCTCTGAGAACCTGGCTGTTGTACCTCCACTCACGTTTGCAATGGGTATTTAATGTTCTAAATACTTAAAACACATGAAATGATTGAAATTGTGCAGAATTTTAGTGTGGAAGAGGTGATTGCTGTCATGTATACATATATGTATGTATAGAACTAGATAGATACATGTCTGTTTTGCTGCTCAACCTCAAGATTTTAGGGTATCTGGAATTACCAAGCTTTCCTCATAACCCAAGTGCAGAAAAGGTGCCAAATCTCTGTTCAAATCAGTTAACTCAGGGAAGTTTGTTTCCAGCTCCGCAGCGAGTAAGGGTCCTGCAGCTGAATTCTGTGACTGGAAAGATCAACTGAGCATGTGCCCATATTGATATATTTTTCATTCCCATAATCTCTGCCTGAGTGCTCTTAAATCATTTTCCTCGTAGACATAACAGTTCCAGGATAAATTTCTGCCAGTGCTGCAGCATTTCCTTCAGACAGAGCAATCTGAAGGAATATTGAGCACAATGAGCTAATAGGGTGGGTTTGTTCCCTGGGTTTTGTGTTTCCCTTCCCCACTTTGACACAAGACCTGGTAGCCAACATGATGCCAAGCAGAGCCCAGGATTTGTTACTGATGGTGATTTAAGCCTCCTAGAGCTCGTCAGTGATGGATCTGTGTGGACACTTCAGAGCTGGGACAGGAGGGAGGCAGGATGGGTTGATGGTGGTGAGGTTGCATTCTGACTTCCTTGACAGTGGTGTCCTGTCCTATATTCCTGCCTGACTGAATTCCTAAGCCTTAAAAATGATATTCCAAGCACATTGGCTCATTGGGTTGGCTGCTTGTCAGCCTGTGTGTCTGGGTGGGGCAGCTTATGAGTAAGGTTTCCACCCTCTCTGAGATTGGAGTAGCCATTATAGCATCTCTGATGTGCTGTAGAGGACATTGCCAGCAATTTGTGGCTAACAGAGTTCACTTTGCTCCTTTTGGAAGAGGATCCTTGCAGGGAAAAAGTAATTTAATCTGCCCTGCTGAAAGTCAGGTGCTGCTTTGAGGTTTGATGGTAATGAAAGCTAAATAAATCAGCTTACTGAAAAAATGAGCTACAGAGAACAACTAATTAAAGCTGAGTCCTTCGTTGGGTGATTTTTCTTGGGATTTTTAGGATTCAGGGGCATGAATTTCCAGTCTTGTTGGAGCCTGAGGTGAGCACTTGAGGAATTCGACCTGTTTGGATGCTGTCCTTGTTTAAGGAAGGGCCTTGTGAGCTGGATGCAGTTCTCATCTTTTTCTGATCATTTAGCTTAACCCAAACTTGTTGAGATTTTCTGCTGTGTATCATTAATTAAGAAATAAAAGAAACTGCAATTGCTCCACCTCATCCTCTAGGTTTTCCCCTTCCCCTAAGGTATCTGAAATTAGCTTGGTATCTTCTTTTCCTGAGGTGACAGAGATCCCAGAGTTTGGCAGTCATTTCCAGGCCTTAATGAGAGAGATGATGAGAGAAGTATGGTCTGCTTGAGCTCCCAGAGGGCAGAGTAAGGAGCCTGCTCCTATCCACACCACCACACTCCAAAAAGCCATTTTCAGTCCAAAAATGAATCACTAACTCAAACTCTTGATTTCTCGATGCAGTTTGTGTGTATATAGATTGTTGTTTCTTTTCTTCAAGGTCTATTTTGCACTAGTTTCTGAATATAGATATTTATATAGATCCTGACACCGTGTAGATGCAATCACTACACCTTCATAAAAATTGGGGAAAAGTCTAAAACAATTTTTGAGAAAAAGAACAAGCCCTTGTTTCCTGGAGCTGAGGATTGAGCAGACCCAGATATTCAGAGATGATGTGAGAAGAAAACTGTTGTCTCTGCAGCTTTTATCAAAGTTTGTGTGTTTTTCTGCTAATTTAAGTCTAAAAGGTTTTGTTGGAACTATTTGCATTTATCATCACTCCAGAAAAGAGAAAGCCTTTATCATCTGTTGGTGTAGAGAAAACAGCAAGGCAAGGTGGGGTGCTGATCCCACCTGTGGTACCAAAGGTTGGAACAAACCTTTTGTGGAGTGCACTAGAAATCTTTTCTGGAAAACATGATCTCCTTCCTAATAAAAGTCAGGTCTGAAGCCTATCTGTAAGGGATTAAATATTTAATCTCATTTAATACCCCTTCTCCAATGTATTTTTAGCAGCAGCTATTACAGTTTACTGTTAGAACATGATAAATCCTTCTCTCTGTTCCAAGTTATCTTAAATCTGTTGTTTCCTAGACGTGTTATTGACTTCTAAGAAAGGCAGAATGTGAGGCAGGGTGGAGTACAAGGATTCTATTAAATGTAGATGCTTGCTCCAGTTTAGAAATTAATTTTCCTGTCATTCTTACAATTGAATATATGTCACAATGATTTCTTAAAAATACAAGTGTGTTTTTCAGGGGTAAAGTGCATTAATGTGCCAAATTCCCCAGCATTTCCCATTTTTCCAAACTGCAGTCAAAACAAAACTAGAACCAGTTACTGGAGCTCTTTAGTTAAAACAGAACTTCTTAGTGGAATACTGAGTAAGTCAGAAGAACAGGTTTATTTTAATTGATAACTCATTTTTGGTGCAGGATCTCTGAAAGCAGATGTTATGATTTCTCTTAAAAAAACCCTGAAGATCCAGATATTAAATACAAACTTCTCAAATTATTAATATTCTGAGCAACATAAATGACTGGGGAATTCAGTCAAAGCAGAGGTCATTCTTAAACACAACTGCCAATGCATAGTTTGGTTTTCCAGGAGGAATTTGAAATGACTGCCAGTAATTAGAGAAAACCTTTATTTGATCATGCAAGTAAATTGAAAAATGTAAGAGTTTGTTTTCAAGTGGAGGTAATTCTCACAGTCCACTCAGTTCCAGCTGTGGTTTGCAGAGAGCAAAATGAGACCAGTCCATCCCTGCCTGGGTGCAAAACTGTTCCATAATGAAGCCTCACACACCATCAGTTTCACGTTATCTTGGCTTCTGTTTCTCTCCTTTTTGTGTAAATTCAAACCAGAAAACTTCAAGAGCATAGATTATTAAATAGCTGCGATATTTTGTTCAATATGTTGTAAATATTGTGGCTTGGAGCAACCTGGGATAGTGGAAGATGTCTCTGCCCAGGACAGGGGGTGCAACAAGATGAGTTTTAAGGTCCATTTCAACCCAAACCACTCTAATAAATATGTTTTTTTTGTAATGTTGTTTCCTTGTGCTATCCTTAAAACACACTTCCTAGTCTTTGTTGTGGGAATACTTCTATTTTTTTTTAAGATATTTGCAGTGACACTGGAACATCCATTTATTGCTAAACCCTCAGCTGAATCTCTGAAATAGATGGAGCTCACCCTGTGATGCTGTGACCAGTATGGCTTGTACTGTGGTGGAGAATCCTGCTGCTTGTCCAGCAGTTACCCACACTTTGATAATCTGTTTTTGATAAGATTATCAGTGGCGAAATCAGTGGATCTCATTTGAAAGGAGATGCACTGATTTAAATGCAGAGGTGGAACTTGGGGAGCAGGTGTTGCTGTATTAATAACATCTTCTTCCAGCATGAAATGTGTCAGAAGAGTCATGAAATATCTTCTGCGATCAAAATTCTAGTTATTGTCATTGGATCAGAGAATTTATCCTATATCCTGTATTGAAGGCATTCTTCTTTGGCTCATGGAAATGCTTTACTTTCATCAGGAAGTAAAGCATCTTTTCCCATGGGTTCACATTTTAAATAGTTCTGTTTGCAGTGACAAGAATTGGGAATTCACTATTTTCATAGCAAGTCTATGTTCTACAGACCTTTGCAGTGTTACTAGAGAAGTGCCAGTGTGGTTTACCCCACACTGCTGATTCAGTTCAACTCTGCCACAGTGTGAGGGAAAATAACACTTGAGTGTTGCCAAGACTACTGAAATCTGCTGGTTTTATGTAAAAGGTATTGCTGTAAGCTCAGAGAAAGACTTCAGAATTGTGTAACAAACGGTTGTGTTGAAATTAGTAAAATTTCTTGCATCAAATATATATTAAATCCCAATGTAATCTTCATTTTCCAGTATTTGGAATAGTGGGAGCAGATGGGGCATTTTTATTCTGGTATCCTTCTGATCAAATGATTAAAGTTAACACAGTCTCAAAATTGCTGATACTGTGAACCAGGAAATGCTTTCTCTTAAATATACAAGAATGGCTTATTTTGCTTGATAATAGCTTTATTGCTTAGAGGTGCAGAGCAGAGATAAGAGAAGAACCATGACTGTTAAATAATCTCAATTTCATCACCTCCCGGTTCCTGTGTTGCAATTAACGTTCAGCACTGGTCAGAGTGGTGTAATGTGGGACCATGCAGGGCATCTCACACTTCTCTTGTCCCTCTTTTTTTTTCCTTTATGGGGAAAATCTTAAGTCAAGGACTTGATTTTATTGGGATCAGTTCAAGGACTGTTCAGTGTTTCCTTGTTGAAGGTGAAAGGTCTTTATTGAGCTGTGACATTACAGTTCTGTTTCTGGGCTCTATGAGTTTGTTGGTCTTTGTTCATTTCTGTAAGTTACATTCCGTAGGCAATTTCAAGAATTAAAGTGATACCTGCAGTAATTCCTTCTTTGGAATAGTGCCTATTAGCCATTAGATGACATTTCCTCCTGCTTTTTTTACTGTTCTGTTAAATATCATGTAGAAATAAAGCCCAATTATTTGTGCAAAGATCACTAGAAAATTTAAAGCTTACCCTAGTAAATATTATTTGTGCATCCCAGCAGAAGGATTTGGTCAGATTCCTTCTATAGGTTCCACTCCTTACTGAGAAACCTCTTACAGAAAACCTGATTTTCAGTGTATTTATTTCTTTCAGGTTCTTGCTCAGACATCTTATATCCAGGCTGTCAGCAAAACAGGAGAAATGCCTTCTGCAGTAACAAGTCCTTTGCAGTTTGGGCTCTTCTTAAACTTCCTCACTGGTGGAAATAATTTGTATTTATGGGAGATTAACACCTATATGTACTTATAAAATCTGACCTGACACCTACTGCCCAAAGGAGCAAGTGAGAAAACATGGAACTGTGCTTTGGTAATAATTATTCTTAATCAACACCTTCAGTACATTGCACATGATGGACTTTTATCAGAGAGAAACATGCTGAGCCAAGCAGTAAATGACTCAGAAGGACAGAGGTGTAGGAGGAAGTTTTTCTTTGCCCTTTTTGGTTGCCTCAGGGGCTGGTTTAGGACTTCTCCAGCTTCATCCCACTGTTTTAAGGGTCAGCACACAGCAGGTGGAGGAGAGGATGCACTGCCCGTGTTCAGGGTGAAACCCAGAGCTCAGCAGGGATTCTCTGTTCTCTCAGAGGTCTCTAAAGCCCAAATCCTGCTTTCTCCTGCCCCTGGGCTAGGTTTGCTGTGCAGGGCTTTTCCCCACACACACACTTGTTAAAGCACCAGGAAGAGCTCTGGAAGGTGCACTTGCAGATGGAGAGGTGCAATGGAAAATGTGACCTCCAAATCCATTTGTGGTTTGGTGTGTTTGCCAAAAAGCCTGTTCCACCCTGATTGCATGGGAGGGGAAGCCCATTATGGATTTTCATTGCTCTCCCGAGCTTCTGTGCTATAACCACTGATCCTTTTGCACAATAATTCAGCATTCACCACCTTCAGAGCCCAAATAAAACCATTCCTGTAATGCAGCCTTTTTTTTTTTCCCCTTCTCCAAGCCTGCTGCTGGTGACTTTGGGAATATTCTCTGCCTGCTTGTTTTCTTACAGAGGGTGTTGATACATTGACTCATCTTGACTGATGCCCTTGACTTTAGCAGATAAATAGCAAAGAGGAGGTAGGTGCCAGGGATTGATTAGCAATCCAGCTTCTGAGCCACCACGTCAACACTTGCAGATAAGCCTGCAGAATGCACCTTGGTGGAATTAAGAACATGTTTTAAGGTGCAAGAGGAGTTTTCTGTGGCTGCCAAGATACAAATCTTTATTTGAAGTGTCTTGTTGAAGGCTTGTGTTTACCAATGGTTTATTCTCACAGTTTTGATGGAAAAAATCACCCATTCTTTTAATACAAATTAATAACACATTAAAAGAATGCAAACTGTAATTAGGGCAGTGAAAGCTACTTGTGTTAAACTGAGCTTAGACACAAATAATGGTCATTTCTGTGAGGTTTAATTGATATGTTTGCTGCATACTTGGCTGTTTCAGATAACAAGAGGTGAGGGAAGGGTAAATAGGGACTGATGTGCCTCATCCCAAACTCCGTGCCCAAAGCATGGGCTGAGTGACATCCTGCTTTACTGGCAGCCAAATGGGGGAACTTTGTGCCAGAGGATGTTGGATGTCCTAAACACAGCTGGATACAACAAACAAAGCCGTAAATGTAACCTCACTTTGGGATGGTGTCTGCAAAGGAGCCATGGGCAGCTTGGGCAGCCTTTGGGAGTCATTTTTGCAGGGAGATAGTGCAAAGGAATACTGTATTCCCAGTTTTTGGAAGAATTTAGGATGTCTCTCAGGTCCCCCATGTCTCTGCTGCACCTCTCAGAGCTGTCCTGCCCTTGGCCATCTCCCTCCCCTCCCTGTGACACTTCGTGTGCTGCCAGGAATTCCTCTGGCAGCAGAGCTGTCCTGTCTTACTTCCTTGTCTGTGTGCAAACTAGGCACGGGAGGATGGAAACGTGGAAAATGTCCCTGCATTCCTGAGAAGGAAAGAGGATTTGGTAGCTTCACCACAGCTGGCTGCCTCCATAAACAAATATCTATCCTGGTTATCACATTCCATGCTCAGCAATGCAAGTGACCCAGAATTTGGGATGGATAAAAGTGTGCAAATAGGAAAAAAGTCACTGTCACAAGTGGTACAAGCAGCCCTTTATCCCATGACCTCATTCCACTTGTATTTTCCTGGTGCATTCTGTGCCAGCACTCCCTGGGTGTGTTCGGGGTGGGTGGTGGGGTTTGTGTATGTAACTTTTTAAATGAATTGTGTGCAAAATTTCTCTTTTCAGTCGTGTACGAGCACCGGTCAAGATTAGAAAAGTCATTACAAAAGGAAAGGCTGGAACATAAGAAAGCAAAAGAAGGTAAAAATGTGCTTTTCACTTTGACTTAACTTGATTATAGTAGAAAGTGATTTCAAATGGTTTTTCTTCAATTTTGAATGAGTTGGATAACATATTAGCAATATATTAACATTCACTTGGCAGAGCTGTGCTGGTCTTTCTAGTAGTTCTTTTTTATTTAATAATTTTTAATCAGATCTTTTTAAAAGTAATCATATTTTTAATACTGTGTACGGATCACTGGAACATGAAACAATATACCCAGAGAATATGTTTGTATCCATGTACATAAACCCAACACGTACATGGGGTATGGGCATGTGTAAATCCTGTCCTGGCATGCCAAAAATTCAAAACTTGTACCAAAACCATGGGAACTTTTCCTGCATTCCATCAAGGGGAAATTAAACTCTGGATCAGTACTTTTACATGTGCTGTGGGGTGAACACATGCTTACATGCCTTTTCCTGATTAAAACTGAAGTTCTAGGCGTGTGTGAGGCAGAAATGTTGGCACAAATTGTATTTCTTACACCTCTGGAAGTTCAGCAGGATCCAATCCTCCGAGTTTCCTCAGTCTCTAAATTCGCGGCAATTTTCAGAGTAAAGCCTCTCTTCTTCCTATAACTGAGGACTCAGCTGCTGAATTAAAATACTGCTTTAGCAAAGCTGAAAAGCAGTAGGAAATTATTCTCACCGTTTAGGTCTTGGTGGGTTTCTGGTGCCATCTAGTGTAGAACAGTCCTGCTGCTGCCCCAGGCTGAGACACCTTTTCAAACCCTGAAAAGAGAGAGGATCGAGAAATAAATGATGAAATGTTTTATTGTTTCCAAGAAAACACCATTTATAAATGTCCTTTTCCTTTTGAATGATGCCTCTTGGGCCTCTGCTGAGAGAGTTCATGTAACAGATTTAATTACTCACCTGTAGATTTGAGCCTGAACTCTGCATCTCTCACTATGAGATGAAACATTTTAAAAAAAGTATTTTGTCAAAATTTGTGCATTTTGTCAAGCTCTCCATAGGTTGCTTTTCTTTCTTTTTTTTTTTTTTTTTAAGATCCTTTTGAAAATTGTTTCTGCATAAATATTCAGCTCTTAAAGAGAATTTATGTACTCAACAGTCAAGTTATTCAAGCACAGATTCTCATCTTCCTGGGGTTTTTTTTTCATCAGTACTTTCCCTTTCATGTTGCAGATTTTCTTGTTTATAAACTAGAAGCACAGGAAACACTAAATAAAGGAAGGGTAAGTCATCATTCCTAGTACAAGTTTTTAATAGCTGATGCTATTTGAGTTGCAAGGGAAAGGAAATGCTTTGCAATTATGACTGTTCAAAGGAAGAGGTTTTGCAAAATACTAATTGAAAGAACTCTCACTTATCCCAGTTCTACCCTGCATTCATAAGTGCTCTCCAATTCCTCATTATTTGAGCTATAGTAGGTGATACTAATATCTCTCGAGAAAATTAATTTAGAAAATAATCCCCCTGTTTATATTATGGTAGTTCAAACGTAGTGTTGTTATATTTAAGGGGAAAGGGGAATAAGAAGGTGTTAGAAATCTTTTTGTAGCTTAGCCCACAGGGAAAAGAACAGTGACAGCTTTCTAACACATGGGCTTTGAACTGGAAAGTATAAAAACATCAAGACACTTTGTTTTATATACCAAGTGCCAGAAGGAAAGCTCTGTCTGGCAGAGGACCCAGAGACCTGTAGAGAACTCTTTATAAAGCAAGTAAATTAGGATTTTATGGTTATTTCATGTTGAAACTGGGGAGCAGTTTGGGAGCTGAATAACAGGAGTTAGAATAGGTTGTGCTGCAGTAGTGCAGAGTGTAGGACTTGCTCTGCTCCAGAGCCAGGGGAGGGATGGATTCATTTCCTGGGAAGTTCCAGCCCTTGGCTGGTGGCTCCCAGAGAGCTGCATGTGCAGAGCTCAGGGCAGGGTCAGGGTGTTTGTGTTTTCTGACAAAATGAGTGTTTTATTTTCCAGCAAGACTCGAACAGCAGATACAGCGCTCTGAGCGTGCAGCACCAGATGCTGAAGGTGAGTGACTGGGACAGCACAGCACTGTGGGATTGGTGATGCTGGGGAGACACAGCCTGGCTGGGTTCTGGGGTTCCCTGCAGGTATCAGGGTGTGCACAGTGCCTTCCTCTTAACTTTTGAAAGATGCTTTCCTGCAGTTTTTCCTAGTCAGGCTTTCCGCTGGGTTATTTAATCTTATCAGATGCAATTACTTGTAGGGAATGCTGACTTTTATCAGCCCTCACAGATTTTGGCACATTAGGATTTTCTTAGACACATCCAGCAGCTCCCAGGGGGCCACTGCAGCTCTGGGGTGAGGTGACAGCCCTGGAACAGGAGCCTGCTCATCACAGAGATCATTTTGTGCTGGAAAGGAGCTGCAATGTGCATGCTTTGAATAATAACCTTCCCGTTATGAATGCTTCCTATTCATCTGCACTTATTAAACAAATTGCCAAAGACAATATTAGCCAGATATGCAGATCCAGAGCTGTTCCAGTGTCCCAACTTGGTATTTGCAGAGTCAACACGAAGAACTAAAGAAACAGCACGCTGACCTTGAGGAAGATCACCGAAAACAAGGAGAGGAGTTCAGCAGGACGTTCAGTGATCACAAGGAGAGGTACCTCCAGCTGCAGCAGGAAAAGGAGCAGGAGATCTCCAAGCTGAAGGGTAAATTTAACCTGTGTCTGGCTGCCCATGTGAAATTTGGTGTGGTGTGAGAGAGGCATTTTCTCTGTTCTCACTCACAGGTCATTCATGCATCTTCTGCCGCCTGACAAGTTACATTTAATTGATGATGTTCTGTGGCCTCTCCCTGAAATCTGTTCATATGTGCTTTGTGTTTCTCTCTGGTTTAGAGAAATAGTAAAAAATTCAGCCCTTAAAAAAAAAGCCAGTCAAGTGTTAGAGGTTGTTGAGCCAGCCTTCAATTTTTAATTCTAAAACTTGTATAAACTTGGAAAAAAAGGTTTGCCTCTTCTTTTTTGTAACTGAAAGGCAGTCTATTTGCCACTTCTAGCAGAGGTTTAATTGTGCCTCTTTTTTCAGTGATTTTATATACATTTTATACCTCCTTTTTCCCTACATTTACCACATCCTCTGGAGCCCACTGCACCTGTACACTTGGATAATGAATTCAGTTTTACTCTTGGCACCCAGTTTCCTGTTACAGATTCTGGGCAGCTTTCAGGCCTTTTCCATCCTCATTACACAATTCCATAGAACAAAAGGATTGGATTGTGTCCATCAGGACCTTCTCTGCCATGTGTCGCTAACACACAGGTTGGTTCTGGAGCTGTTTGCAGTTTTGTCTGCAGGAGCTTCTGCAGGCAGAGCTTGGTTACACATCAACATTGTGTAAAAAGTGGGAATAGAAGCCTCTCCCTGATCCCAGGAGCTTTTGGAGCATGGTGCCCATCTGGGCATCACTGCCAAAGGAGTAGCTGGGTGCTACAACAGAAAATTCTCACTGGCCAGATGTGATGTGGGGAAAGGGAGGAGAGTGCCTTCCTCTCTGCCTTTTCAGGATTCAGATTTCCATGGGGAATTTTGCCATCTGCAGTGCCCAGCAGGAGCAGTGATGCCGAATTTCAGGTGCAGACTGGGTGCAGTAATATAAAATTTCACCAAATGTTATGATTTTCTGCTTGAAAATGTATAGCTTTTAATAGGGCTGTGGAGAGAGGTAAGAAAAACAAACCATACAGTTATTCTACTTAATTTTTACTACAGCAGTCATGTGGGATTTTATGTAGATTGTGTTATAATTTTCATTTTGGTGCTTAGCCTGGTTTTATAAATCCAGCCCGGTTTAAACTCTGTATTTATTTTCATTTCTTTTCAACAGAATCCCTGTATAATTTACGGGAGGAGAACAGGCAGTTGAGAAAAGCTCACCAAGACATTCACACCCAGCTACAGGATGTCAAGGTAGGCTTTGCTCTCAGGAGAACTTTCGAGATCAGGAAAAATATTCCCAAGTTTTCCCAAGCCCAAAGCAGGCTGTGCTGCAAACTTGTAGTTTCTGTTATGTGGGAAAAAGGAGAGGAAGAGGGCTGATCTGGATTTCTTGTCTGTGGCCACCTGCACTTTAGGTACGTGCCCATTAAAAAAAAAAACAAAACAAAAAACCAGAAAATAATTTAGTATAGAAATTAGAATTGGGAATTTCATCTTACAAGTTGAGAACTGAGTTTTGGCAAAACTCAGTGCCTGATATGTTCTAGCTCTGCTTTTTAAGGCATTCATCAACATCTACCCCAGCTTCAATTTTATTTTAGTTACACAAATCTTGGCCTCCAAATTTCCTTCCCTGGTGTGCTCACTTCCTCTGTCTGTTTAATATGCATTCCATGTTAAAAAAGTGCTGTCATCCCAGCTCAGGATTTTCTTCTCAAAATGAATTGAATTATCTTCCTAGTTCAAAACCCCCCAGCCTCCCTGACTGATCTTCAGAACGAGCTTTATGTGAAACATGTCATGTTCTTCTTTTTGTGTAGCAACAGCATAAGAACTTGCTGTCCCAGCACAACGAGCTTGTGGTGACATTGGAAGACCACAAGAGTGCACTAGCTGCTGCTCAGGTCAGAAGGAAAGCAGCTCCTGCTGGCTCTCAGCTTCCCCAGTCTGTCTCTGCTGCCCCAGCTGCCTGCAGGGTGCTGCATGTGCCTTTGGCATGGGGATCCAGCGGGAATGCTGCCCTGGCAGGGAGTGCATGGCACGGAGGGGCTGCTCCTGAGAGGCTGCAGCAGCTCCCAGGTCGGGCAGGAGGCAGAGCAGGCTGTGGCCAAGGCCCAGCAGTGCATGTGTGTTCCTCAGAGAGAATCCTTCTGCTTCCCTGAGAGCTCTCAGTGCCTTTCTTTCTCTGTCTTCTCTGATGGAACTCTGTTAGCTGAGCGTCCCACACCCTGATCTTTGTATTTGTTCTTGCACTGACCTGGGTGGTGGTGGAAAATCTCTTTTTGTGAGGCTTTCATAGAGTCACAGGATGGTTTGGGTTGGAAGGGATCTTAAAGCTCATCTAGTGCCACCCCTGCCATGGCAGGGACACCTTCCACTGTCCCAGGCTGCTCAGAGCTCCATCTAGCCTGGCCTTGGACACTCCAGGGATCCAGGGGCAGCCACAGCTTCTCTGGGCAATACAAATCAGTGCAGCAGCAGCAGAACATATGTGGAGATATACATGAAGGAATTAAAACTCCAGGTGGAACTCAAATCAGTTTTTAAAAGAACAAGCAGCATTAAGTTGCTGAAATGTCATTTTCAAGTGAACTATCCACGAAGCACAAACTGTTGCAGGCTCAGTCAGCTGTGCCAGTACAAGCTGTGTAGGCCACAGGGAATCTGAAAATAGGAGTAATGTTGGAGCAGAGGAAGACTTTTGGTGAAAGATCAGAGGGAAAGGCAATGAGGCAGTGTGAAGTTATTTTTATTCCTGACTGATTTTCTTTCAGGCATTTTCACAGTCCACAAAATCATTAGCAGCATTAAAAGCATTGAGTCTATTGAATTTTTTTTCCCCAGTTCTGCTTGTTGTGCATGTCGATATCTGTAGATATTCAAAAAATAGGGAAAGATCAGTATGATCCAGCACAGACTGAATATGAAGAATCATAATCTGCAGTACTAAACCACACTGGCAGCTAATTTTGAGCTCCTCTCCCCCTGGCCACATTTGCCATTTGTGTGGTGTGTGTTGATAACATCTGAAATTCCACAAGGCCACATGTAGGGGCTGATTGAAGCCTCACCAAATCCAAAGGGAAGCTCCACACACTCCTGGCTTTGATTCAGTTTGTTAATTAGAAAGCCTGTGTCACACAAAGCCTTTGTGTCTGCAGTCAGGGGGTGACATTTGTCCTGTGGAGAGAAGGGTCTTGCACATGCCTTGAGAACAGAAGGTATTTCACACTTGTGTGTAGTTTCTCCTGCAAACCAGCTGCAGAAAGCTCCCCAGGGATTCTTTCACAGCTCTGTAATTGAACCCTTTATTTCTAGGTGTGCTCTAGGCATTGCATACCAGTAGTCAATACTGCAGTAACACATTTGTGATCTGAATCTGTAAAGCATTGTAGTCTTTGTGCTTTTCCACAGCCAGCCAGATTAATTATATATTTTCATAAACCCTGTTTTCTGCCAGTATCAGCACCCTTTAAGGTGTGGTCTTGAATCAGAATGTTGAGTTTAGTGCCTCTGCAGTAGAACAGAGTGCTTGAATTGTGATCTGGGTCAGCACTGTTTAAATATCATGGAATGGTTTGGGTTGGAAGGAACCTTTAATATCATCTCATTCCACCCCTGCCATGGGCAGGGACACCTTCCACTAGCTCAGGTTGCTCCAAGCCTCATCCAACCTGGCCTTGAACTCTTCTAGGGATGGGGAATTCACAACCTTTCTGGGCAACCTGTGCCAGGGCTTTACTACCCTTACAGTAAAGAATTTATTGTTAATATCAAATCTAAACCTTCCCTTCTCTCCAGGTGAACACCCCCAGCTCTCCCAGCCTGGCTCCAGAGCACAGCTTGGAGCATCTCCATGGCCTCCTCTGGACTCATTCCAGCACATCCCAGTATGTTCATCTCTCTGCATGGTCACCAAGTGGAGACCAAAAAAAACCAAAAACCAAAACCAAAAAAACCAACAACAACAAGAAAAACCCCAGATACCTGTGTATTAGTCCTTTGTTCAGTAAATACTCCTTTTCCCCCTAAACTGTCCTCTCCAGCAGTTGATCAGGGAGCAGAAGCATCAATCACTGTGCACTCTGCTTTCCCTTCAGGCTGGTCTGTTTTAAGGGGTGCTCAGACACACCCAGCACCTCCACTGGAGCAGCAGGGAAACTCTCTCTTGGGGCATCTGCTGTGTATGCAGCTGGTCAGCTTTTATCCATCCTGCCCACTGCAGAAAATCCACTTTCACTGGAAATCTTTCTGCTGCAGACACAGGGATTGGGGTACCAACCCTGCTGGATTTTCTTTAGAGCTTCTTGATCCTGATCTTGTCCAAAGCTAAACAGCAAATCAAATTACAGCAGTTTATTGTTGCATTTCAGGAAGGCCTTAGAAATCTACATTTTCCTTCTTTTCTTTTTTCCCTTCTTTTTTTCCCCTTGCTCTTCACCACTGGTGTACTGTGACTTTCTTTCCCTCAGTTCTGTATGTTGGCTGTTGTCTTGTCTAACACCTGTCTAAATGTTGAGCATTTGGCATTTTCATGACATGGAGATGTACTTTAAAACTTCTGTTTCTGAAAGAACTGCACTTCTTTCTACCAGCAAAGGAGAAGTTGTGGTGCTCTCAGTTTCCCTCGCTTTAGTCTGCCAGGAAAGCTGCATCATCCCCTTCTGACACTTCTCCTGCTTGGCATGAATAAAACAACTCCTCTTCTTTGTCCCACAGAGATGTTTTTAAAACACTTTGTATGCATGTGCACTTTGGCTGAAAAGATCCTGATGGATCAGTGTTATCTAATGTGTGGAGAAAAAAAATCTATTTTTAAAAGCTGCCATCCCTTCTCCTCCCTGGAATATCAAATCTTTCTACCACCTGTCCTGCCAGCAGCTTTACTCCAAGGTGACTACATTTGATTTAGAAATGAATTCGGACACACTATAATTAACATGTTGGCTTTAGACTCAGGTGGAGGAATACAAACAGCTGAAGGACACGCTCAAAAAAATCCCAAGTTTCCAAGAGCCAGAGAAGCTGGAAGGAGGGAATGAACAGGCCGAGGTGAGGGGAACATCCCCCCACAGCCACCTCCCGGAGCACCACCCAGCTGGGGCTGAGCAGCAGCAGGAGGTAAAGGGCTACACACACCCCAGGAATGGTTTTTATCCAGCAAAACGTGTGCAGTGTCTCCTTAGAGTGTGTATTTAATAGTGCACCTTTGTCACTTGTGGAGGAAAGGGCTGAGGAATGGTTTCATCTTGTTGAGTAGAAGGAAAATCTATTCGTGATGACCTTTTCTCACATGGGTGTAAGCCAGTTTTAAGTAGATTTATGTCAGCTGTTTTGAGAAGTTGCTAAAAATCTAAGTTTTTTGAATAAGCAGTCTAAAATTTTAGCTGTCTAAAGTGTTACAGAAAAGCTTTAACAAGTTCTGAAGAAATTTTTCTCTTAAAAAGTCCCAGTGGCACATTAAAGTCAACGTATTTAAAATTGGCACACCAATGTTCAAGCAGAAAATGCGTAATCTAGAAGTTAAGAAAAATCAGTTGTGATTTTGTTTTACAAGAATTCTTGGCCAGCAGAACCTAGAGGAAATAAAAATCATGGAATCATTTAGGTTGGAAAAGAACTTCAAGTTCTTTAAGTCCAACTGTGAACCCAGTTCTGCCAAAGCCAGCACTAAACGGTCTCTAAAATACAAAGTTTGCTTTGTAGAATTGTAAGAGCTTTTGTTCCACTTCAGATAAAATGAGGCTTAACCTACTCAGTGATGGAGCTGTACAACACCTCATGTAGCTGTGCAGAGCCACAAAGCAGGCAGTGACACCATTTGGCAGCAGTAGCTCATTCCAAACCAGGCATTTGGCCCTCCTGACAACAGCTCCAGGCTGGGATAAAGGATCCAAGTCTGTCCTTGGCCCTCTTGAAGCTGAAATCCATCATAACACACATAATCCTGTGTCTGTTTTGCAGAATGAGAAGCCAAGAGAGAGAGAAGAAATAAACACCCAGGAACAGGACAGGGCTGAGCCTTTCCATGAGCAGGGAAAGGCTCACGAGGGCCAGAATGGCAAAGAGCTGAACATCCAGGAGCAGCAAGAAGCTGGAGAGGATGAGGAGCAGCAGGCAGATCAGATGGAGGAAGAACGCAAAAAGGAGCTTGAAGAGGAGGAAATGGAGCAGGCAGGGCAGCCTGAGCACCTGGAGGAGGAGCAGGACCAAGTCCCAGAAGAGCATGAATGGAAAAAGCAGGAACAAAAGGAAGAAGAAACCAACATGTTGGGTGATCACCTGCAGGCAGAGGTAGGGAGCTCTTTTCTAATTGATTAAATGTTTAAATGGAGGCTTCTCTTACCGTTGCTGGCCATGCATTGCACTCATCTATTTCTACGCAAGATCAATTTTTTTTTATAAAAAGTTTGGGATGCAGAGCACTCACTAGTTTTTTAGATAAATTTACTGTCAGATTTATAGAAAATTTGGGATTCAAAGCACTTGGATGCAGAGGACTCAGGCTCGACTTGAGCACATTTGTACTGCTGTGCTGGCCAGATCTTAATGAACATTAATTCTGCTGATAAAAAGCAACAGATGGGAAAAAAAAAAGAGCAGCAGACTGAATCTTGTCTCCCACTTTACACCTGAGACCCGTGATAGCTGGTGAAGAACTCAGCAGGTGGGAGTGAGGCTGGGATGGAGAAATGTCCTGCTTTGGTAATTTGATGCATCTCAGCAAATTGCAGAGTGTTTCCTTGTCAGAGACACCTGCCTTCTGCCAGCTAAATGCTCACTGGCATTTGACAGGGAATTTTAACTGCCAGACAAACATGACTGAAATAGCCAGGGGAAATCAGTGTGCAGCTCTAAATAAAACCAGCAAATCCTGCATTTACATTCTAGATTGGATCTGCACTGGAAAATGGATTTCACTGGTCTCACTTTAGGCTTTGTAAATACTTTCTCTCCTGGCAGATGAATTGTGTGACACTGGTGTAATGAGAAGCTGTTGCTGAGGAGCTGAAGAGGTGCAGAGGGTCAGAAAGGCAGCAATGGGTTAAGCTGTGAAACTGGAGTTACTTTAAATTATTGCTGAGTGTAGAAAAATGTGCAGTGTCTCACTTAAGGCTAAAAGCAACTCCCACTTAGATTATCAGTTAAATCAATGGAAACTTTTGCTGTATTATCAGTCATCAAAACCTCCTTCTACTCTGTAATGTGTTGGGGGGGCTATTATTATTTGTAAGAAAAACATGACTTTCCTTAGCCCACAATCTCCTCTTTCTTCCCCAAATCCTCCACAAACACTGCAACACTTCCAGTCTGTGTTCCAAAAAAA
This sequence comes from Entomyzon cyanotis, assembly GCA_024500445.1. Lineage (NCBI taxonomy): Eukaryota > Metazoa > Chordata > Aves > Passeriformes > Meliphagidae > Entomyzon > Entomyzon cyanotis. The sequence goes on from JAKEPQ010000781.1 coordinate 4,574,431, forward strand.
TGTTTAACTTTCAGCAGGGACAAGAAAACTTAAAAATAACTTTGCTGTAATTTTGCCTATTGCATGGAGCACCTGCATATTTTTCCGTCTGGACAGATTTCTCCCTGCTTGTTTCTGATCATTGAGAGGATGATTAATCTGTGACTAACACATTTCTGTGACAGATAACACCAACCAAAGCTGTGCCAAAGAGACAGAAACCAGCTTATGAGCAGCAGCTGGAGCAGCAGCATCTTGGAGCCCAGAGAGCAGAGGAGGCTGAGCAGCTCCGGCAGCACCAGGAATCTCTGCACCAGCAGAGGCTGAGAGAGCAGCTCCTGAGGCAGCAGCAGCTCCAGGACAGAGAGCTCCAGCTGCAGAGACAGGCAGAGCAAGGGGAGAAGCTCTACAAAAACCGCCTCAGGTTCAGTTCTCCTTCATGAGTTTGTCGTGGTTTGTGCTCTGGGTTTTGTGTTGTCAGCTCTGTTCTGCTCCCTCGTCCCTGAGGGCAAATTTCCAGGGGGTATTACTGACTGATTCTCTGAAGAGCTGGAGGTTTGTTTCCTAAAATTCAGAGTCCTGGCTGTACTCTTTGCCTGACCCATATCCATCAGGACTGCAGACTCCACATACAGAGACACACAAGCACAAAGTCAATGGTGCAGCACGAGAAAGTCTCTGTTCCATCAAGTATATTTCAGGAAAAGTGATGTGAGAAAATATCAGATAATAGAGCATGAAACTGGGGCCTGCTCTGGCAGGTGCTGAGAGAGGCAGAGCTGCAGGTGGGGGGTTTGTTTATTACAGCAGAAAACACACTTTTATGAAACTGAAATGATGTTTGGCTTTTCATGTTCTCAGCCAACAGGCTCACTATGATAACATGGACCAGGACATTGTACAAGGGGAGGAAGAGCAAGGCATTCAGGAAGAGGAAGGAGGTAAGAGAGAATTTCTGTCCCTGCCATGCTCACAGGCTCCCTGTGTACTGCCTTGCATGGCAGACTTTAATATTGATTTCATATCCAGATTGGATTCAAGTGAAACATAAACTCGCAATTTAAAACCAGAAGCTCAAATAACTGTGGCTGAACTGGCAGTGAAATAGAGAAATTACTAAAGATCATATCCACATTCCTGAAAGGAAAAGTGTCCTTTTGACTGAGCTCTTATCCCAGGGCTTTGAGGATCTTGTTTATGTTCCTGGCCCTGCCTGTGGGTTTGTTTGATATCTTTAAATTATAGAATCGTGGAATGGTTTGAGTTGGAAAGGACTCATCTCATTCCACACCCCTGCCATGGGCAGGGACATCTCCCACTAGCCCATTCAATGCCCCATCCAGCCTGGCCTGATCTTTTAATTTCTGTTTCCTATTAGGAGTAAATAAATTCTGTGAGCATTATGTATTTAGGTAGAGGCTGCCCAGTGCTAAAAGCACAGGTGGAACCTTGTCTGTAGGAGACTCAGAAAAGACTCAGTAAAAACTGCTGTCATCAATAATCACCTAAAAAATTCCTCAGCTTACGAACACAACCAGCACCAAGATGAAGGTGAAGATGAGGATCAGAATAATGCCAATGAACAGCAAGAAGCAGAACATGGAGCAGAAAATCAGCAGGCTGATGAATCAGTGAGTATGAATTAAGATGCTGAGGATTGCAGTTGTTACTGAAGTGAGAACCCACAGGTCTCGTCTGACATAATTGCACCTTACAGAAATGAGATAAGCACAGGTCTGCTAGGAAGACAGGCTTGACAGTTGAAAACAACATCTAAAATATATTTGAAGCTGCCCTTCCTGATTTGGGAAGAAATTTAAAAAAGCTTTGTTGTTGAAAGCAAGTTGTTTATTTCCACATTCCTTTGATCTGGTGGAATAAAGGATTTTGTCTTAGCTAGGACTTGAACAGGTACATTTGGCTTCAAAAAATAAGAGCAGTGGCCAGTCAAAATGAGAGGGGATGGTATTTTTCATGCTGTCATTAATTAAAAGCCAACTCAAGAGCCACTGTAACCAGCTGGGGTCAGTGCAGAGGTGTGAGATCTTGGAAGAGGATGTAGGTCAGCACTGAACTGAGCCCTGATATTGACTGCACAGAGCTCTGGGGGCAGGAGAATCACCCTGGGCCTTCCCCAAACTCCAGCTTAACTGGTGCAACATCAAGTGCATCTTCTTCACCCCCTTCCCCTTCAGCAAATTCAGGTGTACAGTGAATATTTCTAAAGGATCTTTAACTTGTTGGTTATAAAGGCATAAAACTGCTATTACTGAATGATAAGCAGACAGAAAATGCTCCTTTTCTGCATGGCAAAGATGAAAAGTGTTTTGTTGTACTGTAGACATAGCCAAGGTCAACAGAGCAGGACAGTCAGGTACTGAACAATCCCATCAGCTCTCTGGAGCTGTGAGCATTTCAACTCTTATCTTTGTTCACATGGCCTTATCAGGCACTGTCAGGTGCAGCAAACACAAGTTGTTCAGCAGCCTCTGTGGAAGAAGAGCTCAGATTCACTGTGGTTTTCAGCAGGAGGTACCTGCATTCTGCTCTGTCCCTGCTCATTGCTGAGGCTCTTCAGTGAGCCCTGATCCTGCAGAGATTCCAGCTGCTGTAGGGGGATGGAGTTGGCTCTGACACACCCCATGCTGGTGTTTTTCCAGGGAAATGCAGTTGGACCATGAGCTGAAAGTATTTAACACTCACTTCTGTAAATTACAGAAGGCAGCCATGGAAGATGTGAATCCTGCTGATGATCCCAATAATCAGGGAGAAGATGAATTTGAAGAAGCTGAGCAAGAGAGGGAGGAAAACCTCCCTGATGAAAATGAAAAGCACAAGGAAATGGGTCAGAAACAAGGACATCCAGGAATGGAGGAGCACTTGGTGGTGGGTAAAGGCAAAGGAGACACTTCTAGGGCCCCTTCAGGAGGTTAAAGCTGCACATTTCAGCTGTGTTGGAGCTGTAAACTCCTCCAGGCAGAGACAGTCTGTGTTTTTATGGCATTGGTCTTTAATGGTGTGAATATTCCATTGTCTTCCTGCTTAGTATGGAAAGTCTTGCTTTATTCTGTGAAGCAATTTTTCTTAAAATCATCCTGCTATTTTTTAATTGAGGGCAATTTTAAATCACAGAGCTGGGCTCTCACTACTGCTAATGAATGCACTAAAACTTCTTCTGCCATTATTGTTACTTCAGCTTCACAGAGAGTTTTAGTTCCAGAACAAGAAGCTTTAATCTTCAGCCCTCTGGCTATTAGGCAAGCTCATAGAACTGAATTTTTATGTGATCTTTGTGCAGATGGCAGGAAATCCTGACCAGCAGGAGGATAATGTGGATGAACAATACCAGGAGGAGGGAGAAGAGGAGGTAAGAACACAGACCTACAGCAGGTGAAGGCTCAGGTAGCAGAGCACAACTCCATTAAAACCTTGGTAACTTTTAGAACTGCAGGACAAACCCAGATCACTTTGTCTGACTTTAACAAACCTGGGAAGTCTTTGCCATTACTCTGCTGTCCCCTTCTGGATACACTCTGGGTTTCTCATGCTCATGTGCTGCAATCCATTAGTCTTCCATGCCACACAGCATTAATTGTGCAATAATTGAAAAGATTAAGCCTTTCACAACACAAGGAGAATTTTCAGGAAACCTCAAGGTCACAGAAAACCTCATTAATCTCTAATCACACACTGCAGTTCTGAGCAAACTGCTTCCTTGGCCACTTAGTGACTCTTTAGCTGTGACTTTGATTTATCTGTGCTCCTCCTGAGCGATCCAAGCTGCAGTTGGTGGAGTTGGTCAGGGAGCTGACAGCACACTGAGCTGGAGGAGAGAGGGAGGGAAGAGACATTTTCCTTCATGTTGTGCTCATTGTGCAGCACCAGCCTGAGCCACCCTACAGCCCCTCAGCAGTACCTGATTAATCCCTGCTTCTGCTTCCTGCTTCTGAATCCCTTTCAAAAAAAGCCATGGAATTGGCTGCTGTCACTCCCTCGTGGGGAGCACTTTGGATTAGCTGGGATGCACTTAGTATTCACCAGTGCAAAATGCTGCTGCTTACAGCAAACCAGGCCACTGGGAGCTGGGAAGAGCTGGCCTTTGGCAGCTGCTCTTTGGCTTACAGGAAGCAATTTATACTCATCTCATAAAGGACTGTGCCCACTGTGCTTACTGGAAGTAGGAAAGAGGGAGCAGGGATTGAGCAATTAGGAGAGGCATGAGATGTTGTCATGGGGATGAGTTTCTGTAGTAGATTGACTCAAATATTATCCATTGCTGCTCAGATCTTTCCTAAAGAAAATCAAGTTTACTTCAAAACATTCCTCTTTCAAATTTGCACCTAACGTGGGAAGTGGGGTGTGGAATTGAGGCAGAGTGCTGACAGAATGGAAGGAAATGAGAGATCCAGAAGCTGAGTAAGTGGGCAACAGATTCAGCATGGCCTGCTCTCTGCAAGGACAGCATTAGAAGAGATTGTCTGTGAGAATTGTATTTAAAAGTTAGATGCTCTCAGAAGTGAGTTTCCTGATGGTTGGGTGGTTATGGTTTGTGAGTTTCCTGATGGTTGGGTGGTTATGGTTCTTTTTATCTTCCTTTAGCATCTCCATGCCCTCTTCTCCCTTCTTTAGAACCTCCGTTCTGTAAAAGTTCCGCTGTGAAAATGTGTTCCTTTATGCCCCAGGGGAATTAAACCATAGGGAACATCTCTTGTGCTCTGTAGGTCCAGGAAGATCTGACTGAAGAGAAGAAGCGAGAGCTGGAGCACAATGCTGAGGAGCCCTATGGGGAAAACGAGGAAAATGTGAGTCCTGTGCATCCCCAGGGTCAGGGAGGAGATCAAAGCCTGAACACAACTGATCATGGCACAGAATTGTTACATCATAATTCTTCTAGCTTGCTGTGGCTCATGGACCTTAGCATTTCATGCTGGCCCAACTTCCTTTTGCTCGCCCTGCCATCTCCATGTCAATTCTTGCTCCCTGGAGGCCTTGGAAAAACTCTTTTTTTCTGTTTCTGTCCATCAGCCTGAGCTGAAATTCATTTCATTGCCCTGAAATAAGCTGTAAGGAACCTGGCACTGAATCTGTGTGTAATTTTATTCTGTTTTGCTTTCCCCAATCAGGCAGATGAAAAGAATAACAGAGGGACAGACCAGGAGCAAGAAATGCAAGAAGACAACAACCAGAAAGAAATTCATGAAGAAAATTACGAGGAGGAAGAGGAGGAGGAGGAGGAGGAAGGCAGAGCTGTTGCAGCAAAAACTCGCAGACGAGGGGAGATGTAGTCCCTCTTTCATTTTTCTTTTTCCAGTACACAAATTCCTGTTGTGTTTTTTATTTTAAAAACCAACTCTTTTTAGGGTATTTAATTTCCAAAACAAAAAAAAAAAGAAAGCTTGTGTTTTACACTTTTTACTTTTCTATTAGATGCTCTCCTATGTTTATATGAATATGGTATTTTGATACTCTAGATTAGGATTTCTTTTCTATCCAGGCTGTACATAACCAGACATCCTCTAGGTTGAATTTTTTGTAATTCTGGGCACGGTTTCTAGAGGCCATTTTGGATACACTTTCACCTTGTCCAGGTCTGACAGAATGTTTGTTGTAACGTCAGACACACTCAACATGGAAGGAATATTCCTAGTGCCTAAACCCAGTTGACTTCAGTCACTCCAGCTCGTTGTCTTCCATAAATTTCCTCTGACCAAGGGCTGGTTATTCCTCAAAACCTCACAAAGACAAGCAGGGGCTGAGCTCCTTGCAGGACCAGACCTTTGCTAGGTGCAGAACAGTTACAAAATATGCAAGTTTTCCAAGCCTTCAGAATGCAGCCAAGCTAACAGCTGTTAATTTTGGCAGCTGTTTCTATACGGTTCAATTATGCATTTATTTTAATGAGCATTCCCAGGTACTTCAATTACATGCAGTACCTGGCTGCTCATGCAAATGGGGGTGTGCTGAGAGGAGCTGGGAGCTAAAAACTAATTTAGACTTGGAGCTCCATTATGCCAAATCAAAACACTACAGCTGTCACAGGGATGAAGATTTACAGCAGCAGCAATTTCCTTGTCCTAGTTAATATATCAAATATTTGACCAGAACTAGAGTGATGTTGCCTCAGCGCCGTGTTTTCTGCAGGGTGTGGGAGCTGAGCTGATACAGTTGGTGCAACACGTTGAACTAAGGCCTTTATACCTTCTTTTCCTTATTTATTTTAAAAAAATCTGCTGGAAGGATTTCTCTGTGCCCCTGGGTGAGACTCAGACTGGAGCCAAAGCCCACAGAAGTTGTTTAGCCCAGCAAACATCTCCAGCACTGCATGCTGAAACCTGAGGGGAGGGGAGGGAAATGACACAAAAATTGTGCCTTGGTGTGGGCAACCCTGAACATAATCCCAGTGCATGAATTATACAATATTTGTATTGGTACAGACAGTAGGTATTTAATAGATGTTAAAGGAGAATGGGAATCTGGATTTCCCAGGTGATGCCCCATTGCTGGAAATGAGGCACAGGGGAGCTCCCCTTCAAAGGGTGTGTTAATATATAAAAGGAGAGGGAGTGGGGGTTTTTCCCCTTTTTTTTGTTTGGTTGGTTTTTTTTTTACAATGATGCATAGCAATGTTTTCAATTTTTTATGTGAATGTAATTTAATTCATTTTTCTACTAACTTGATTATATTATGTTTCATAGTTGGTTTCCATTTTTTGCAATTTTCCTAATTGTCCCAGATTGAGTGCTTATGTTTAAGATTTTTGCCAGTGAGTATTTTGGGTTTTCTAGTTACCATAAATCAGATTTATCTTATGTATAAAAAAAAGTTTACATGAGACTGTAAAATGTATAATATGTACATAATCTTCAGAATACAATTATTTTGGTAAATTGGCCTGTATTTTTAATGTCATGGTTGCAGTATTTAATTATTTGAGGCATAATAAAACTTGACTGCAGTCAATAAACTAGAATGTAGTTACTGATCTTTCACAAGTGTGAGAGTTTGTATTAGTTTTCCTAATGATGTGTTTGTATTCCATTTTAATAGAGAGACAGGCAAGGGGAGGGATGGAGCTGAGAGCCAGGATGGCATTTTTAGGGAATATTTTTGTTGATGGATTTTCCCACAAGGGTCACTTGGTGCCACACCCAGGGTGACCATGGGGTAGCTGAGCTGGTCCTCATTGCCATCGGATCCCTGGAATTCAGGGAATGCCAAATGCTTGGCTAAATCAAGAATTCAATGAGTTTGTGTGACCTAAAACTCAAGTGGAGGTGGGCCACAGCTCCAGCCCTGCAGCACAGAGCAAACAGCACAGGGAAACGTTCAGTTTTCCAGCTCGCAGTGTGAGCCCAGCGGGATGCTCTGCTTTAGGACTAACGAGAGTGGAAGTTGGAATTCAGAGGGAAAAGTTCCATCACTTGGGCATTTGGCAGCAGCAAAGCAGCCTTCAGCATCCCGTGAGCAGGGCTGGCAGGCACTCATCCAAACACTGGAGACAGTTCAGGGAGCAGGGTGGGAGCACTGGGAAAACTGCTGATGGAAAGAGAGTTCACACTCCAGACAGCTCAGGGAGGGAAAGTCCTGGTGACTTGGCTGAGAACTCACAGAGGGCAACACCCAGCGAGGCAGGAGCCCTCAGCCTGCCACTGAAACACACAACACAGCCCCACATTAAAATCCTGACCAGAAATTGTGTGCTTAGTCATGGAGTTAATTAGTCCTCGCAACAATTAATTTTAAGGCTGCGATGATTTTTTGCTCGCAGGACATCTTTGAAAACCTCTCTGGTTCAGCCCCAGCTTGGGCATCATGAGGGAATCCTGCCTGCAATAAGTTGCAAAATCACTCAAGAGGGTGAGAAGAGCTCCTTTAGCCATAAATGCATGAAAAAAGAGCACAGTGCAAAAAATGAACCCAGTGGGATTGATTCCAGGGGTGCTCCAGCAGAGCTCCAGGGCTCACCTCAGCGAGGCTGCTCCGTGAGGCGTTGCTGTTCAAAGCCAACAGGGAAGGCTGAGGTTGGGAACACAGCCCATAAATCCATTTGTCACTGCAGCACAAATTCGGGGCTGACACCTTGGATCCACTCCTGCTCAGGTTTGCAGGGGAAAGAGCCGCCGGGCACTCTGCTGAAAACGACCTTCCCTCAGCTTTTCAAGTCTGAGCACGTAAAATCAGTGTTTACCGAGCACACAGAGCTGCTCACTGCTGCAGCAGGAATAAATGTGTTGGTTCAGACACAGCATCTGCAGGGTGAGGGGAATCAGAAACCCAGAGCTGTGCAGCCAGAGCAAGATAAAAAGTTGCTTTTGGTACTCCTGACATCATCAGCCCTCAGAGTTCTCTTCCCTTCTTGTGGGCTCAAATGCAGAATTATTCATCATCATCATCATCACAACTAAAGAGAATAAAAACCCCAAATAATGTTGCCATATATTCTAGTAAAGTTTGGGGGTTTTTTTCTTTAGAAGTTCAGCATATTATAGGTATTTATCAGCTCTGTTACAGTCAGGGACTTGGCTGATGAGATTAACAACAGCTCCTCTTGTTCCTGTGTGCTGAAATACACCACAGAAAATTCACAGGCATTTTGGTATCAATAACTTCTCATTCCTTGAAACACAATCATTGGCTTTCATGCATATTTTATTCTCAAATCTGCTTCTACCTGTAGATCTCAAACCATTTTAAGAAAGTGCTAAACCTGGTTTTAGGGAGAGATGCAGAGGGAAGGCAGCACAGGGATTTGGACAAGGTTTTTGAGAGGAAACCTGAGAACAGAGCCCAGATTGGACCCAAGTTTAGCCCCAGAGTCCTGATGAACCTTCTGATCATGACAACCAATATAAAACTATTTCTGCATCTTTTCAACCACACACCAAATGGTTTTGTCAGTTCCAAAAACTTTCCCCACAGAGTTCTGACCTGGAGTGATCTCTCACTGTTGTACTCCGCATCCCTGGTGTTTACCAGCTCCTGCCTTCCCTCGCCTCCCCTCTGCTCTCAGCTGTGTTTCCTCAGCTCCACACAGACATTTCCACTGCACAAAGGAGCCTTTCAGATGTGGCAAAACTATCAGGACAATTTTGCCATCATAAACGCTCCATCTGTCAGCCACTGATGTGACCACAGCACCCCAAAATGCCTTGAACACACTCCTGGTGCCCTCAGAGCTGCAGGAGAAGTCTCTTCAGGGAATGCCCATCCCAGAGCTAACAGCCTGGAAAAGCTGCCATGGGATCAGGGAGCTGCCTTTAGTGCAATTATGAGGATAACTGTGAGCTGAAGTAGATGAAAAGGTGAGCTTTAATGAAAGGTTAGATCTCCCAGGGATTTTTATCCACGCTCTCGTACCAAGAGAACAAAATATAGTCATAGATGGCATTTTGGAAAAGGCAGCATCCTTAATTAATGAACAAATGCAACTGCTAGGTGCTCCATTGTGTGAAAATGAGATTATGGAATTAATTCCCAGACTGTGTGGGATCCATTATCCCACTGGTGTCGGAGGGAAGGGCAGGAGCTGCAGTTCCTTCCCGACCTGTAGAAAAGCCAACCTCAATTACACCCAGCAGGAGGTGCAAAGTGTCCCTGGAAAGCTGTGACTGTGGTGATGGCCCAGGGCAGCCCTGAGCTGTTTGTGTACAGCAGACACTCCTGTGGAATTCCTGCTTTACAGGGAGACAATTTTCCCGTCATTTGTTGTGACAGGTGAGAAATGTGACAGCTCCCGTGCGTTCAGCCGAGATGCTTTTATATATATATATATATATATATATATATACACACATATTTATATATATATATAATGGGTACAAATTGAAAGAGGAGAAATTTAGGCTGGTTATTAGAAGAAATTCTTTCCTGTGAGGGTAGTTTGAAACTGGCACAGGTTTCCCAGGGAGGTTGTGGACTCCCCATCCCTGAAAGTGTCCAAGCCCAGCCAGGATAACACCTTGAGCACCCTGGGATAGTGGAAGGTGTCCCTGTCCATGGCAGGGGGTGGAACTGGATGAACTTTGAGGTCTCTTCCAACCCCAAACCATCCTACAATTCTACATCTATGAATATACAGGGATACAGAAATATCTATTACATGAAATAGTTGGTGCAGAATTGTATTTACCTGAGCCTTGGGCACAAAGCTCAGTTCTGAGTTTCCAGAATCTCCTGCAACCCAGACAAACCTTTATGAATATCTGCATCCCACTGACCTCATTCACTGAGGAACATGAACCTTATGTGGCACAGAAATGCCAACAGCACTCCTTGGGCTGCCAAATGCTCTAGAAAACAAAGGCAAATTGGAAATGGAAATGGTTCCCCTCCTTGTTTTATGCCATGCCAGATGGCCGTGTTAATGGATCAATTTGCTTGTAAAATTAAGGGATGTGGTGCAATAATGAAAAATGTTGAGATATTTCCAACCTCAAAATCAATATTTCAATGAGGTTTAAAATAAATTTGTTGAAAATAATGCTGTGATTTGAAGAAAGTCTTCGTAGAAGTGTTATAATTCACAATGACAGATCTGCAAAGCCTCAAACCATGTTGTTCCTGAAGAGACACTGAGATTTATCCTGGAGAAAATTTAAAATTAGGATATTAGAAAATTCTTCTGCAGTTTCAAAATTGAGAAGTTATTCAGAAATTAGTTTCTGCCTGGTGTTTTTGTATAGAGGTTCAGGAACCCAAGCAGGAGACACATCCAAAGCCCAAAAACCTGAGTTCCTGTGGGTTATTTGTGGTTTTTTTTGCAAAGCAAGAGGACTCAGTGGAGGTAGGAGGAAAGAAGAGGCCAGAACTTTCAGCCTGCTTCACTTTCCCCATTGATTTGGACTGTGATGTAATTAGCAGCTCGCCAGGTTATTCTGCATGGTGCTTCCACGCTGTCAGACATCGCCCTCAGGGCTTGTCCTGGCAGCAAACATCATTAAATTTGCAATTTCCCTCCGTGCCTGCTGCACTCCCCATCCAGAGCTTCCTGTCACATTGCCTCAAAGAAACCTCTGCTCTGCTGCTCCCTGAATGCAACACAAAGCAAGTCCTGGCCTTTCTTACCCTGTTTTACTCCTCCTGCTCCTCTCAGCTTTCCTGCTTTCAGCACTTGTTCTGGCTTTCCTCTGCTCCATGTGGATCCCCATGACGCCTCAGGTCTTCTCCTCAGCACCAAAAAGTGCTTTACTGAGCCTCCTGCACTGAAGCCCTTGGCAGTAGCATCCCCATTAAATTACCCTGAGCTCCAAAGCTGAGCTGCAGGGCTGTGCCCCTGTTCTGAGGGGAATTTCTGCAGTACAGGAATCACAATCAGTGTCGTGAGGAGAGAAGGAAAGGGGCATTTCCATCTTGTTGGGTAGCAAAGGTTTCACAGCTCGAGCTATTAAACGTTAGAGTGTGGAAAAAGAAGAGGAGATTATTTGACATTCCTCTGTATCTTAGGAAACTGCTAAAGACTCATGAATATTTCAAAGAGCCCTGGCTTTCCAGAAAGGTGCCTTAAATCTCTTTGGTGCGCAACAGATGTGGTGTTTTTCATTCCAGGTACAGCATCACTGATTCAGCTCTAGTTTAGGTTGCATTTTAAGCAACGGGGGACAAAAAGTAAAATAAAAATCAAATTCTTTTTTTTTTTTTCCCCTACAGAGCAATCCCACAACTGCCAATTCTCTTGGTGATTAACTGGTCGTTCTCCATCACCTCTTCCTGTTCCCAGGCAGCTGGGCTTTGCTAAAGGTGCCTTCTGGAGAAAGCAGCATTCAACTTGGGTAAAAGCACAGAGTCAGCTTCCAGTTTTGTTTCCTTGCCTCCACAAAGCTGCATTTTTCCTTCTGATGGTGTTTTCTCAGAATAATTGTGCTCAGAGCCAAAGGAGCTGCCCCCAGGTCAGGTTCCTGGGGACCTGCAGAAGTTCCCTGCCTGTTTCTGCTGGCTGAACCCTCAGCCACACATTAACCCCACAAATGTCATCTCAGAGAATGCAGGCAAGGAAAACACAGAAAAACAAGGAATCAGGGATTCAGGCCTCCCAGGAAGGGCTTGGTTTTTTGCTTTCTTCTGGATAGGGAGGGAAAGGCAATCCACATTTTGTGTCACCAGGCTCATCCTCAATAACTCAGCCACCACTGTCGGGGTGGAAAATGGCAAACCTTTTGGGAATTTTCCCCATTTCTCACAAGACTGAGCCCATCTGGGTATCCTCTCCTGCGTGGCCCCAATGCCAATGGATTCTGCATGCTCCCTTTGGGTACAAACCATTTACAGGGTGCTCAGAAAGGACAGCTCACTCCCTTCCCCACCCTCTCCTGCAGGCAGCACACACTGACAGCCCAGGTAATGCAATACCTAATAAGAGGATTAAGTAGAGAGGAATTCTGTTTAAAATTGCATTAGCAGTGGCAGATCCCTTCCCCGCCCGTTCCAGCTCCCTCACAGGATACAATGTCCACGCTTGTAAGGGAAGCTTATTGACATCTGATCAGTCAATAAATCTGTTCTTGTTTTTTAATGACCCCAAGAGCTGTTTCCACACGCTCACGTCATCTTACCAACAATTTACCCTCATCAATTAATTATTTCCTGTAGGGCCTTTTAAACCCTATGGCCTGTTTTAGCTCCTTTGCAGCAATTCTCATCTAATTGTAAATCAAGGCTGGGTGCAAAGCAGGATTAAACCTCACCAGTTCAAACAGAGCTGTGCAGAACCAGAAACAGAGAGGCAGAGATACAAGGCTCCTCTTGGGGACAAAACTCCAACACAAGCAGGAACAAAAACCTCCTCAAAGGAGCCAGGAGTCAGGACACCAGTTTGGTTAGAGGGATGGAGCACATCTCCCAGGAGGAAATGCTGGGAGAATTGGGGTTGTTCAGCCTGAAAAAGAGCTTGGGGCGACCCAATTGTGACCTTTTAGTACCTGAAGGGAGCTACAAGAAAGATGGAAATAGAGTATTTAGGAGGACAGGATGGGAGAAATGCCTTCAAACTGTCAGAGAGCAGAGTTAGGTGGGATATTGGGAGGAAATTCCTCCCTGGGAGGGTGGGGAGGAGCTGGGATGGAATTCCCAGAGAAGCTGTGGCTGTCCCTGGATCCCTGGAAGTGTCCATGGCCAGGCTAGATGGGACTTGGAGCAGCCTGGGACAGTGGGAGGTGTCCCTGCCCATGACACAAGGGTGGCACTGGATGGGCTTTAAGGTCCCTTCCAACCTCAAACATTCAGTGATTCTGTGATTTACAATAAGTGGCTTTGAGCCCTTTGTTGCTAAATCCTGCACATGACATTTGCAATAATTTTCCCTTCTGTGCCTGAGTTTTCTGCCTGTGTAAACGGAGAGGACAGTGCTCTGTTATCACACAAGGACTTGATCAATAAGAATGTATTACAGATTCATACAGAGGTGTATTAAAGCATCCATGCTATGCTAATGCCTCCCATTTAAATACTATAAAAAGCTCAGTGGGCTCTTGACTGAGCCATTAAGTGAACGATAGGCAAATTGGAAATGTCCAAGAAAAAAGGAGCAGAATTACACTGTGCTATGAAACACCAGGCAGCTCCCATAAAAATCAATGGCACTGCATAGCAGTAAATTGCTGGGGAGATGAGCTTTATTTCATGGCTCATAAGTGAACATGAATCTCTAACAACCTGTCAGCCCTGACAGCTGTGCCTCTGGAAGGATCTGGGTTTTCAGGAGCTGCCTCCACCCCTGGACCTGCTCCTGTGGGCAGCAGCTCCTCTCCCCAGGGAGGATCAGCCAGGGGAAGGGATATCTCCACAAGGTGTTCAGTGCACTCTGAGGTGACAGAAAGCCCCTCAAGCCTCACAGGGCTCATCCCACTGAAATCTGCAGTGCTGCTGCAGTGACTGAGCTGTGCAAACACTTTGAAATGTTGTGTTTATTTCTGTGTGTTCTGCTCTTTAAGCATCTTCTGCTTCAGGCAGGCAAAGTTATTCACTAATAATGTTGTGGCTGCACCTTGAAGGAGGAGGCGCTGAGAGAAAGCAGCCTGTCTGAACACTAAGGAAAACCTGTGACAAGGCTACAGATGGAAATGGGAAAAAGGGTTTCCACAGACCCTGAAATTGTGTTCTTCTCCAGGCCTAAGCAGAGCAGGAAGCTGCAGTGTTTGCTAGCTGGTTTATGGTAGGGAAATTGCTAAGACATGGCAGTGATCAAAGCAGACTGACAGCAACTGTGGTGCTACAAAAATCATCAGGGGAGGAATAGACACAGTTTTCCGAGGTGGACTTTGGGAGGGCTGAATCTGAGGGCACTGCAGGTTAAAATGCAGGCTGTCCTACAAACAGGAGCAGCTTTGCTTCTGTTAAAATGCAGGATTATCCTACAAACAGGAGCTGCTTTGCTTCTCCCTCAGCTCATTGGCAGAACCTTTCCTACCCTCGCGTGTCAGAAACACAGCAAGTGCCAATAAATTCTTTCCTTTCATATTTTTATATAAAGAACTTGTTTTGATGCTGGCAGGGCACTTGGGGAGCACAATGCCAGAGTCAGCAACAGAAGCCAACAGGAGATCTACACAAATCAGAACTTTGTGGCCTTATCTAGAGATAAAGGTCTTTGGGAGCAACAGATAAAAATCAAATAAGTGACATAAATCCCCAAAGTTATGGGAAAAAACCAAACCCAGATTCAACCATTGCCCCCTACTTCATCACACACCTTTTTATCTGACAGTGAAAAGCAGGAACTGCCAAAACACTGAGAGGACAAACCAGCCTAAAAAACTTTATTTTCCCTCAAGCCAGATTCTTCACCTTGTCCTCTCCCCAGACACTGCACTTGCCTTCAGCTCCCCCTGCAAGCTGCCAATCTCCTCACACAACCCACGCCAGGCAGGCACTTCCAGCTCCATCAGCCTCATCTTTCAACTATTTTCCTTTCCCATAGTGGTTTTGTTCCCCTGATGATTTCTTATTATCCTCCACAAGGCGTTTGAATCTGTTTTCCCAACTCATCCAGCACAATAAATTATCAGGAATTAAATTAGCTATCAAAGGGCTAATAGACTTGTTCCTTCAGGGGCTAAATTAGTTATATCAAACTTTATCTGGAAGGGGCAAGGTTTAAAAATATATTCTTCCAACAGGTTTTAGTCCTCATTATACACTCTGAAGCCTATCTGCAGCAGCCACTCAGGGGACCACGAGAATCAGCTGCTCAACACAGATGGCCTTGAACTAAAGGTCAAAGAAAAGAGCATTAAAAATGTGGAAATACTTTAAAACCAATCCTGCAGATAGTGCTTGTTGGCTGGAGCTACCTTTCTGGAGAGGTTTCACTGCCTTTGAAATGCTTCCTCAGTGTTACTCATGCAATTCCACTGTACAAGAGTTTTGTTGTTGTTTGGCTTTGCTTTATGTTTTAAGTAGGATTTCTGTTATCTCTCAAGAAAGAAGAATATATTTGCTTCATTGTGAAAGGATTAGGAGCTGAGACATTGTGTAATGTTAAAGCAGCAGAGACTCTTCATCATGCAATAAAACAAGAAGAGCCCTCAAGCACTGATTATGAGAACTATTTTCCCCTGTATATAACACCCTGATCCCCACTGGCAGCTGAGGGGATGGAAAAGCTATACTGGACGTTATTCCACCTAGGAAAAATGCTGGGTAAATACCTGTTGTGTGAAGCCCCTTTTTGTTCATGGAGTAGCACCTGAGCAAAGCAGAGTCTGTCATTGCTGGGACATTCCAGCCCAAATGCTGCTCCCCAGCCCTGCATTTACCTCAGTCACCTCCAGCACACCCACTGAGACAGAGGGGATATGGAAAAAATCCCTGGAATAAGCAGTGATCCTCAAAGACTGGTGAGATCCAGCAGTTTGTGGTGCAATCTGGGCACTTTGGGGTGCAGGATCTCCCCATACCTGGTGAAGCTGGTCCAGGTGACCTCCAGAAGGATCCATTCCAACCTGAACTGTCCCCCAGGGTGATGTCCATCCTTCCTAGCCATGAATCTGAACTGAGTTACCTCAACCTGACCACCACAACCAATCCCAGCAATGAGATACACCTGGGAGAGCAGCTCAGCCCCAGCTGGGGCTCTGCCAAACCAGGGAGTGAAAATATTGATAGGCCTTCATCAAATTATGGGTGGGGAACTCAGATTTCATAATTTTGAGGATGAAATGGTTAAAAAATGCTCAACAGAAAACAGCCTGTGGTAGATACAGGGTGCTGAGGGTGCTCAGCTCCTCAGTGGTTTTTAAGAAGTGAATCTCTGCACAGAAGCAGTACAGCGACTCTGAAAGAGACCTTTAACATGAACATTAGGCAATTCTAAGGAGATCCATAATAAGGGGATATTATCCTTCTGGAAATCCTATGAAATGGAATTCTTTGAGGCCTGCAGGAAGCACTGGAGAATAATTTGCACAACCCAAAAAATTAGCACAAAGAGGAAAAAAGGCACTTTAAAGCCAAGACCTCGTGCCAGCTCCCTCAGGTGGGCTCTTTCAGGCATGCTGGGTACAACTTTCAGCAAAAGCTCAGCAACCAAGAGACCCAGAATGGCTTAAGGAAGAAAGAGTGGTAAATTGCAGTTGGTTATTATTGTCCGAAAGTTCAGTGTTTCTCTGTGAAATCTGTGTTTCTTTCGGCTGTAGTTCATTCCACTGAATAAAACCCATTTTTTTCCTAATTCATTTGAACTTTTGGCAGCTGCACTGCAGTTCATTGGCCAGGGTTTCGTGGCTGCTCTGCTCTCTCCAGTTCTTATTGTTGGATAGCTCAGCTCGTATTATTTCACCCCAGACAATATTAATGGCTGTGACAGTTCCCTGTGCTCACACAGACATCTATCATACAGATAAACCCCTAATTCTGTGAATATCTTCTCTTCCAATCAGTGGGTTTCGTTCAAACAGGATTATACAATGAAATGAAGAAAAGGAGGCTCTTTGGGGAACAGCAAAAATTAATCCTGAGGAAGCTGCGAAACCTGGTGGTTCAGAATGAGCCACATCCCAGCTGGTGACAGCAAACCTGCCCTTCACCTCTAGGAAAGGACAAGAGCTGGGGATATTGGGGAAGTGATTCATCCTCTCTGGAAGCTGCACCTTGGCTCTCCTGCACACAGCGCAAATTAAAGGACTCTTCTCCAAGTAAATGAGGAAAACAATTTGTTTTGAAGAAAGAGATGAATTACAGCTTAATTAAAACAACATAAGGAGGCTGGAGGAGGAAGGCTGAATTCAGATCAGTCCTGAGGGAGCTCCACAGTCCTTGCAGAAAGAAGACATTTGGGTACAATACATCAACAGCACAAGAATTTCCATTAGTTATTCCCATGAGGCACGACTCTCCTCGGGCACACAGCTTCACAAAGATACCTTTTCCCCACAGCACACAGAATTGCACTCACTCCAAAGTCAGTTTGTGTTAGAAACAAAAAAGGGACAGAGGCTGGATGGGAGCACAGCAGCAGCTCCTGGGAGATTGGAAGTGGCAGCAGAGGGAACAAGATGTGCTCTTTTTCCTGGCACTGCAGGAATGTCACCCCTGAGCCCAGCCAGCAGCCAGGGGGGCTCAGAAAATGTCCCTGCTGGGAGCAGACAGAGCCCTTGGGAAGTGCAAAAAACAAGGAGAGTGTTCACCTTCAGCAGTGTAGAGTATTCCAGAGGACTTGGTTAGCAGCTGCTTCTCAACAGCAAAGTCACACTCAGTAATTAATAACCCAAAGGTTGTGGCCTACAAAAAGTGGGTAATAATCAGCTTACCTTGTTTTGCATCTCTCCTGCAAGGAAAGGCTGAGAGAACTGTGTTTGTCCAGCCTGGAGAATAAAAGGTTTTGGGAAGACCCAAGTGGGGCCTTCAGTCCCTGAAGGGAGCTAAGGAAAGATGGAGAGACTTTGGGCAAGGGATGGAGTGACAGGGCAAGGAGGGCTGGATTTGAACTAAAACAGAGCAGGTTTAGATTAGATATTAGGGGAAGTTTTTCCCAGTGAGGCTGGGGAGGCCCAGGCAGAGATTGCCCAGAGGAATTGTGATGTTTCCATCCCTGGAGTGTTCCTGGCCTGGTTGGACAGAGTGACCTGGGACAGTTCATGGACAAGGAGGGCTGGATTTGAACGAAAAGAGAGCAGGTTTAGACTAGATATTAGGAGGAAGTTCTGCCCTGTGAGGGTGGGGAGGCCCTGGCAGAGATTTCCCAGAGAAGCTGTGGTATTCCCATCCCTGGAGTGCTCCCGGCCTGGTTGGATGCAGTGAGCCGGGATGGTTCATGGTGTGGAACTAAATTAACTTTAAGGTCCCTTTTAATAAACTAAATTAAGGTCCCTTTTAACCCAGGCCATTCTGTGATTCTAAATCCCCCAGAGAGTGCTGAGAGAGCCACACAATTGTGCTGGAACTGGACAAATTTGGCCACATTTCCTGAGGGGAGGCCTCCCCTCAGCCCTGCCTGAGCTCCTGAGTGCTCAGGATATAGTAATATATATATCAAATATAGAAAATTATCTCACATAATATATAATATCTCACAATATATCATTGTCTCACAATATAATAATAACAACATTATCTCACATCCAGCACCAAAACTGCTTCAGACATCCAGACACAGCACTAAATCAGGGTGTGAAAATCCACAACTTAAAGGTACATTTAGGGCAGAATTAATTATGTCCTCTTCAATAACTGTCAGACATCTGTGGTGTAAATAAACCACAAAATCCCAATAAAATAAATCCCAAATAGAATGAATGGGATTACATCTGCAGAGAATTTCATCCTGGATTTATTCTGGCATGGTCAAGATGACAAGTATTAGGCACCAAATATAATAATTAGGCACTCTGGTTGTGTGAGGTTTTTGGTTCAGAGTGCTTGAGTGTGATACTGTCACAGTAAAAAACTTGGGACATTTTTGTCTCATCTCTGTGGCAAGGGACATGACAAGCACTTGGAGCACTCCCCTCTGTAGAATTAACATTATATTCTATTTTCTCCTCTGTTTTCTCTATTTTCTCATCTACCCGTTGGAGCTTCAGCCCGGATTTTATAGCTGTATTTGCTGCAATGCTTAAAGGAAGATAATAAAATAAAACAAGATAGCAGAGGAAAGAAAACTGCCAATACTTCAAGTGGGAGCCACTGGTAAAATGTTGAATTGAGTGGACCAGAAATGCAGCAGATTTGAGCAACTTGTTCTTTGTGTTTTAGATTCCAAATGTCCTCTGAGCTGAGCCCATTGCTGTAGAATGTGCCTTGCTTTAGACATCTGTCCTCACAAGGAATTCTGCCTTTTAAAGATAAACATCCCTTGGGCTCAGAAAAATGGGGAGTTGAACATTTTATACAGAAAATTAAAAGTTCATCAAAGAAACTCTGACTTCATCATCCATACCTTTTAATAGGAGCATCCTTAAATTGGTTCAGTGCTCAGGTTGTAAAGAGTAATTACAGAAATCTACTAGAAGAAAAAATAGACTTTGTGTAGAGTAGGAATGGGAAATTTGTTATCATGTAGTAAAAATAAAATAATCAGTATGAAAAAGAATCAGACACAAAAAAAGAAAAAGAATACTGGCTAGGATTTCACTCCCCAAGACTGACTGGACAATTTCCTGTAGCGTGACTAACCATGAACCTTCTGGTCATTGCCAATTTGTTACTGTCCAAGCTTCTCTCATCCCTGTTTATGTTATTACATTTATTTTAAAGGCTATTTTTATCCAAAGCATTTGTTGTTGATGGCCTTCTTTCCTTACCTTCAGGGATTTCAATTACATCCTGGACTGTGTACCTGGTAATTCCAAAACAAATATGTCTGGAGTGGTAGATTACAAATTAAAAATGAGTGATCTGGGATATTTTAATAGCTTATTTCCACCACTCTTCCTGCCATGTGCCTCTGCATGTCCATGCATGTATCCAAATGGATCAAAGAGTCAGGCAGCATATTCAATGCATTCATTTTTTTCTTTTTGTGTTGATAGCAAGGAAATCATCAAAAATTGTGAAAATGCTTTATTGGACAGCAAAAATTAAGTGGTGATGATTGAAAGGTGCCTTACACAGGGAGGTATTTGATTTTAATCAGTCAGGAAGGAAATGGTGAAATAAATGAATATAGTCTGATATATTCAGACTATAGGTTCTCTGGGGAAAGGGGAGAGTGTTCTGCTTCTCCAAGGTTAACAGCCTCACAATATTCATTTCCTGATGGTTTCTTCTCTGGTACAACTTTGCTTCCATGACCCATGAACTGTAATACTTACATATCTTTTAAACCCTGCCCTGGAATTCCTGGGATCATAATAAATGATTTAATGAAAATTCTTGTTTTCTTTCTGTTCATTTAATTCATCTGGTTTTTGCTTTGATATTGCTCACTTTTCTATTTTGTATTGAGAGATTTGGATATAATGAGAAGTGAAGAGACAGCTAAATGAGACTTGGGCACACAGTTCTGGCCTCATCAGCCCTGGACCTGTCTTAGGATGTTAAGCAAGACTTTGGGAACACTTTGCTAAATTTTCATGAAATGTCAGGTTCAAAGGAACTTCCTAAATAATTGGAAATTGATTTCATGACACTTTGATTCTGAGCTCACAGGTGGCAAGCTGTTATTTTACATTTTGGAATGGAAGGGGGAAATCTTCCCTGTGAGGGTGGGGAGGAGCTGGGATGGAATTCCCAGAGAAGCTATGGCTGCCCCTGGATCCCTGGAAGTGTCCAAGGCCAGGTTGGATGGAGCATAGAGTAATCCACGGCAGGAGGTTGAATAAGATTGAATAAGTCTTTTATGTCCCTTCCAACCTAAACCATTCTGTGCTTCTATGATCTCCTTTAAATCTCTTTGGAGCAAAATGACTCAAACATCACCAGCACATCCTTGCTCCTGGATGCACTTTAAATAAAATCAGCAAGGCTCCCCTGTATTACCTCATATTTCCCTGGGATCCCAGAGCCAGAGCATTGAAATAATGAAATGAAAAATTATGAGAGCAGAACCAGCTTCCTGTTTGGAAAGAATAAATCAGTGTCTGTGCCTTTCTCTCGTGACTGACCCAGGACTCAGGTCTGAACAGCAGAGCCTCTCAGTCTGTTCCCAGGAGAGACTCAGCAGCTCCTAATTCCATGTGCAAGGAGTGGGTGGTAATCTCACCAGGAGATGGTAACTGAACCGTCTGCCCATGGGACTGGAGCAATTTCCCATCTCAGCCTCTCTTTCTGATGCTGAATTCTGGGAAGAGAGCCTAGTCCTTGAGTGCTTTGTGCTGTGATTTGAGCTTTGCTGATTTGAATGCTCCTTAGAGTC
This sequence comes from Entomyzon cyanotis, assembly GCA_024500445.1. NCBI lineage: Eukaryota > Metazoa > Chordata > Aves > Passeriformes > Meliphagidae > Entomyzon > Entomyzon cyanotis. Next base: position 4,595,696 of record JAKEPQ010000781.1, read on the forward strand.
TTGTACTTCGGGAAAAGCATGTTTCCCTTTCCCACTTCCAGCCCCATGCCCTCACAGCAGTGTCCAGCTGCTCTCTGCTCTTGGGCTCGGCCAGGTCAGGGTGAGTGAGGTGGTCAGTGGTGTGGTCAGCAGGGCTAAGATGGTCAATAAGAGTAAGGTGATCAATAAGTGTAGTCATTCAGGCTCTGTTTCCTGTCTGCTCTAGCTCCTGCCTTATTTCCAAGAACATGGTATTTCCTCACACATATCCTCAGCTGAGAATAAATTTAATCCAATGTTTTTACCCTTCCATTCCCAGACACAACAGTGGATTTTTATAATGACAATGTGTTGTACTGTGTCTGGATTCATTTCTAGACCACTAGCCTCACTCCTCAGAAAGCTTTCATGTTTTCTGTTCTTGTCCTCTCCATAGGAAAGATCCCTGTTCTCTGGACCAGTTTTCCATGCTGTACAGCACATGATAGTCTGTTTTCTTGTTTCAGAACTCTAGATACCATGTTGGTTGTGTGTAAACCACATCATCTCTCGCTGAATCTGTAAAAGCTCGTTGCTGTATATTGTTGAACTGTCCCTCCTGATCCTGTGGTGTGTTTGTGAAGGGCTCTGTCACAGTGTCACAGTGTGCTCTGTTCCCAGTGCTGGGTGGATTCCACTGGCTGGATCTGCTTATCAAGCCCTGTGAGCATGGAAATGCTGCTCTGCTCCTCGGAATTTCACAAATATTTCCTGAGGGTGACCATCATGCTGACACCTTTTCACAGTGCTCCACTGCCTTTTCCTGTCACAGCTGTAGAAAATCCTCTGAGCCAGAATGTGATACATTCAAAATCTTATGACTTAGTCCAGGCAATATTTTGATCACCTGTTTAGACTGCCAGGCTGTGGCAGAGGTAAGGACAGCCCGAAGGGAGAGCCTGGCAACTTTCCAAGCTGGTGATTTCTCTTGCCTGGATGCAGTACAGATGTTAAATAGAGCTGCTGTGACCTTTCTGCTGATCAGTCGTGGCACTGCAGAGCCCTGCAGGGCTGAGCACTCATTCCTCCTCCCTGAAACTGAACCAGCCTGGCCCTGCAGCAGCACCCAGCAGAGAATTTACTGACTCTCTCTGCAACCAGGCAATTCTCTTAATTGTCCTCATTTTCCAGGACTCTGTCATTCTTCCCCTGCACTGTTGGTGGCACAGCTATTTGTGTGCTGGTTGAGAAAAAACCCCTAAAATGGAGCAGCAAATCAATCAAAGCCAAGGACAGGCACCTCTCAGTGAGAATTGCATTCAGATATCCTGGGGAGTTCTCAGAAATCCCTTGTCAGCTTCCACAGCTTTTCCCTCCTGTGCCTTTGCTTTGGGGAACCTCTAGGAAGCAACAGGTCACCCCTAAACAATGCCAGCAGTGAGTCAAAAAACTCCTTTGCTTTTCATCATTTACCTCCCCAGTGCTCTCTGGCCACACCAAACACCAAGCAAGACCTTTTTAATTAATTTTTTTCTCCTAAGGGTTAAAACAATTGAGGTGGCTCAGTTTTTCCCACGTAAAAAACTCATTAAGGAGCACTTGGACATTGGTGGGGTTTTTTTTCTGTTGTGTGATTTGTTTTCCTTTTCTTTGGATGTTTATCCCTGTGTCATTCCCCACAGTGAACTTGGGATCTGAACTTGGATGCTTTTTAATTAAATGCAGCAGGAGTCAATAATTGTGAATTGTTGTCTACACAGAGTTCCTAGATGAGAAAATCACACAATATTTTTAATACACCAAACTCATGATACTCAGTATAACTTTATGTCTTATTTACATATCCATATCCATACTTACTTGAAGTCTGTGGTATCACAAATGCATTCAAAAATGTTATATTTCTGTTTCAATATTCCTTTGACCAGAAAAAAATAATAGAACTTCCATAAGTAGAATTTATGGTCTCTTTTAAGCAAGGTGGTTGTAGCACAGTTGTGATCCTACAAAAATACAGTGCTAGAGTATAGTACACATTTTGTAAAAAAACCTGACATCAGGGGGTGAACAGTCCTCTGGCAGTTTTGGGATACCATCCAGCATTTTCAAGTTTGGCAAATTGGAGAATACACTTCAAGAAAGAAAAAAAGAAAAATAGAAATTGAGATAAATAATCTTGGGAAATGTTGAGAACAAAACAGACACTGATAAAGACATGGTGGATTCAAACATATCTAAAATAGAGTTGGGTTGTTGGAAATCTCGAGTTGTCATTTGTTGCAGAGTTTATCTGATAAAGAGCTAATTAAAAACTCTCAGATTTCTCTCTGTTGCACCACTTTTATATCCTCACACTCAAGAAAGCACTTCAAGAATCTGCCTTCCAACACTGAGAATGAACATAATACTAGAGTAATACCAAATAATACCAATATTTAATTGCCTTAAGAACTGTCAGTTTGAGAGCAGAAACACAATTAGGAACTGCTAAAAAGTGTTCTTCTGCTTTGTTTCTCCTGGACCTTTTGACATGCAAATAAAATATGAAATCCATAATTTTAAATTGACTTTTTAACGTCCATGCTGCTAATCTGCCTCCCTGCCTCTAGAAAGCAGCAGCATCACCATCCCACTGCCACAGGGATGCCCACCAAGCTGAAGGGAAAACACCCTGGAAACTCAGAAAAATTTTCATTAAACACTTTTTATAAACTTCTTCTTTGTTTTTCCCCCTCCTGGGAAGCGATGGGAAGAGATTTGTCCCATCTTAGACACACTCTGTAAAGTTTATCTTTAAAATATCAGCACATGGCTGGGTTTGTAGTAGGGAAAAACATGCAACCATGCAGATTTTCAAAGAGGGAGACAGAATAAATTATATCCTCCTGAATTTTCTTGGATTGTGATGTCTTGGATTAGAGTTTCCATTTCCAGGGGCTGAGGCTGCTCTGTTAAATCTCCAGCCCACCCCAAAGCCTGAAACACAATTTCCACTGCTCAAGGCAGAGCAGCTTCCACAGCCCTGCCACAGGGACAGGAGGGAATCCAGAAAAATCAAATGAAGGCAACTTAATTTTCTCCTGCTTTTGCTCCCATCTTTCAAGACATCCTCCTGATTCCATCTCTGACATGTAATGCAATTTAGGCTCCTTGCACAACCCACCAGGGATGCAATGAGACTGAAGAGAGTTTGAGTAATAGGTAGTTTCTATTAATAAAAGGGAATCTAATTTATCTGCCCTGCTCACTGTCTCTACACTTGATCCATGGGCTTAGTTCAGTTCCAGAACTGCCAGTCATGCCATTAAAAAGCATCGCAGGCAGTTTCTGAATATTTGGGGGCTTTTATCACATAATGGCTCACTAACCCATGCTCCTGGAGCATTTCAGAGAGTTGAAACCGTGGGAAAATAAAAAGCTTCTTTAGGAAGTATTTGAAATCCTGTTCCATTTCAACTTTCTGACAAACATTTTTTTGTGCATTTATCACTGTTGTTAGCCATGAGGGAGTCAGACTTACAGTTGTCTGTATCTTTCCTGGAACTCACAGGGATTCCTCTTGAGTACGAGGGATTCGAGTGGAGAGTGTCTGAAGTCTGATATCCCAGTCAGGGTGGTGATGTTATTTTCAGCCAGAGATAAGTGCTGAATCTGAGGGATCTTTGGCAGCTGTTTGAAGGATGTAAAGTGGTTTTTATTTACATTTAGCTCTCTGCATCTGTAAAGTACAAAGTGTATGGCATCACTGTCACATCTGGGACAGAATCCCCGCAGCAGGGATGGATTTTATACATTAGTTTTATATTTGTGCTATTTTTGCCTTCCCATGGACTGCATGATCAGATCCCTAATTTCTTTATATTATTCCCTAATTTCTTTATATTATACAACAGATGCATCGTTATTCCTGTCCTCAATACTACAACTCAGAATTGCAATAAACTGAGGGATTCTCAATACAATATCCCCCAAAAAAGAGCAGATTTGGCAATTCTCTTTGGAGAGTCTGCTCCAGCTATTACTTAAGTAAATAATAATTCTGATTTTTATCATATTACATAAAAATAGAAACAGGACTTTTTTCTACCTTGGCAACCTTATGGCACTTAGGTCTGTCAAAGAATTGTCCACCAACCAAAGCTTTTCCACCCGAATTAATCTTCGGAGAATCCTTTTGAAGTTTTCCACCTGGTAAAGGTCACCCAGGCCCTGGAATGAAAGGTTCAGTTCCTGGGAAGGGAAAAATAAGAGAAATCACTTTTTTTCCCCTTGCTTTCTAATAGTTAAATAACTAAATATATAATTAGTCAGGAGTAGTTAAAATGAGAATATATTTTACGATGCTGCTCTTATAACAATTGGTGGTACCAAGTGCCAAATTCACCTCAGAATCATAGTGATGGGCTCCATCATCCCTTGAAATTAAGGAAGAAAAGAAACAATCTCTCAAATCTGAATTTGAGTGTCCAGCCCCTCCAATGTGCATGTGGGGAGGGAGCAGCACTAAGTGATTGTGGCTTTTTGCTTTGGCTTCCAAACCCATCTGGAACCAAAATGCAGTGCAGCAGCCAGAAATGAATATTCATAGAGTCCTCCCAGAATGGTTTGGGTTGGAAGGGACTTTAAACTCATCCCATTTCACCTCTGCCACAGCCAGGGACACTTTCCCTAGACCAGGGTTAAACCTATTAAATGCAGAGAGCAGCCAGCACATGATTATTTGGCTTCTTTACAACTACATAACAAAATGTTAATGAGAAAGTTTTACAGCACAGTTTTCCCAGTTCTCTTGCAGTCTCTTTTCCCATTTCTCTGTGTCAGTTACTTGTTTTCTTTTTTTCAAAGTGTGTTCTTCTTTTCTGAAAAACAGCTCTTCTTCTGAGGGCCCTGGTCAGAGAAAAAGATTTATAATAGTGGATGTGATATAGAACTGGCACTTAGTCACTTGCTGGAAGAATATATATGTATTGCTGGGAAGATTCTGTAATGAAGAAATATATATAATATTATAGGTGTGTAAGTTTCCAGGCTTCTGAGATATAAATTAGTGTGAAGATTTTTCTACCATTTCCAGGCCCATAATTCAGCCAGCAATCCACAGTCACAGTGATTTTGTGCATGGCTGGTGAATGACAGATCTGCTACAGCTCGGAATCAAAGCCCTTCCTGAAGGGTTGATCATAAGGATCTGAATTCTAAAATTCTTTTTATTCCTTCCCATGCCATGAGTTAGCCTTTGATTGGCCTGAGGAAGGAAAAGGTTTGCAGCTTCCAGAGCAGTGACAAGAGCTGGGATCCACAGCTCCACTCCAAACCTCATCTGGATTTACAATGACACACACTGGAGACTTCAAAGTCTTAATGAGATGTTGAGAGCTATGGACATCTCCAAATTCCTAATTAAAGCAAGCACAGGGTGGAATTTTTCCACTCTTTAGTCCCAAACATGTTGGATTTTAAAATCCATCTTTCATACTCCATTCTTGAGTGTGTCTGTAGACTAATTGAGCCAATTTAGCCTTAAAATATAAAATATGTGCCACTGTTTGCAGGACTGGATTTCCCTCTTGCTTTCTTGTTTAGCTCTTTGGCATATGGCTACTGCATCCTGAACACTTAAATGTTAATGAATTTTTGAGAGAAGTAATCAACACCACATTAATACCAAGATTTTTCAATTTGTGGTTCTGGCAGTTGTTTCTCATTGTTGAAACGGCAAAGGATAATTACCTAATGATTTAAAAATAACAATCATGGGATTAAAAAAAAATAGCAAACTATGGGATAAAACCCTGCCAATTTTCAAAAGAGTGGCAAACTCCATGATTTAAGCTCACAGCATTACAGGATGTACTGTTGGACTAAATAGAGTTAGGGCTGAAATGTCAAAGTGTCTTTTTGATCTTTACCTTCCCTCACTCGGGGACAGTGGAGCTGATTTCCTCGAACACTGTGTTCCTCTATGTCACACCAGCTGAGGTACTTGAAGGAGTCAGAAGGAAGCTGGAAAAAAAAAGCAAAATGAAGATATAAAAGAATCAGTAAAAGCTCTTGAGGTTTCGACATTGTATTTTTACTTTATTTTTTTTCCCCGGCCTTATTACAGCAGAAATCCCTCCAGTTAGAGCCATATCCAGGAGCTGGTAAATGCTGGGGGAATTCAGAGTCAAGTGGAGTTTGCCACAGCTCATCCTGGTTTATTCCAACAAAGTGGCTCAAATCTTGGAGAGAGCCTTTCCAGGGCTCATTATCTCCCTACCCATGGCATCAGTTTGGTGCCCAGAGCTCAAAGCTGAGGAAAATCCCTTTCCACAGCTGACCCCATAGAACAAAATCTCATTTATAATCTGCCCCAGTTTTGGAAGATAAAAGGAGGCAAACAAAATCCACTTCAAAGCTGAGGAAAGGATTTTCTGCTTCAGCTCCCCTTTGTCAGTGTCTCTCTCCTATAAACCTTTAACCAGAGTGGTAAAAACAACACTTACTGGGAAAGGCAGCCTGGAATTCCAGTCCAGCCTGAGGATTCCTCTGTTTTGGGATAAAACTGGTGGAATAGGGTTTGTGTCACTGAGGATGGAGCAGCAGGAGGAATAGGATTGAAAGAACTGCTGATTGCTTGTAGTCAGACCTGAGGAACTAGAGAGGAGATGGTAAGCCAGGGTGGATTCTGTCCAGACAAACGCAAATTGTATTGGTTTTGTTTTGTAATTAGAGAAAAGAATTACAGAAAATACAGAATAGCTTGGGGTAGGACTTGCCATCAGGAAACTGCCACATCCTGAGGAAAATCCATGGGCAATGTCCTCACCTCTCACCTGAGCAGCATTTCTTTGCACACAGGAGGCTTTCACAGATTTGTCTAAACTTCAGAAAGAGGAATTGACTGGCAATTTGTTAGAAAAACTGAGTCCTGGAGAAAATTGAAGAGCTGAACTTGTTCAGCAGTGTGATGTGTCCCCTTTTACCCAGAGCCCTGCTTTTATGGAGCCAGGCTGGGTGAAAAGATACCTCAGATACTTTTATACCTAGATAATTTTATTCCAATGTACATGTATTCTAATTCATTATTCTACTAATATTATATTATCACATTTATTTTAATCTCTTGAAAATGTTCTAGGAGATTCTCAGAGATCTGGAGAAAAGCTGACTCTTTGTTCAATAATCTTCAAAGCACAGAATCATTAGTGCTGGGAAAGACCTCCAAGATTATCAAGTCCAACCTTCAGCTTGAAGTCGCATGTTCGTGTGCTTTGTTAGTCCATTGCCTAAGAACACTTCCAAAAATCACATTTTATATATCCCACACAGTGCAATTTCTCCAATTGTGCTCCAGAGGAACTGAAGAATTTGCAGACTGGCGGCTGCAATTTAGAAATTTACCACAGAATACTTGAAAACCATGATTTAATTTAGTCAGGGTGTGCATCCAGCCTGTAATTTGACATTTACTGTACAGGCTTGGGGAGCTCTTGCCAGGGAGTATCAGCTGTCAGTCAGCATCGTAAAACAACTGCAGTCAGGAGCAGAAAAACAGAATAAAAATGCAACTTTAAAGTGGTTTGGAGAGGAGAGCAAAGAAACTCTCATCCTGAGAGTAACAGACAGGTGAAATAGAGCTTGGTTAAAATGTGCAATTACAGATTATTGGCAAATCCTCACGAAGAGACGTGTCCTGGTGACCTCACTGCAACTGTGCAGGAGCAGCTCTGACAAGCAGCTCTCCTCCCTTCGTGCTTTATGGTGAGGCTTTAATGGGATCAGACCAGCCCCACTGAACTGCAGGTGACTTCAGGAAGCTGTGAGAGCTCAGCATTTTGGAAAATAACAGCTATTTACTGAGCCACTTTTGAGGTGACCTCGAGGCAAACAGCCCCTCTTGGTGTGAGTGTGTTACAGAGCAGCAGGAGTTCACACGCTGCAGCCCTGGGAAAAGAGGATTTACATCAGGTCAATAGTAATAAAACCCCAGAAAATAAAAAAGAGCTGGGAATTCTTGTTTAGCACTATCTTGGTGTTTGTTCTGCTTCTACTTTGTTGTATGTGAAATGAGGTCAGACCAATGAGATATGCAGAAATTCTTTTATGTTTAAGAAAAAGACCTGTTATTCTCCTCAGTTGGGAAGTGATTTTTCAGGATGTATTCAAATGATTATTTATATCTGCAAGACTTTTCAAAACCTACCTTCCTCTCAGCTAGATACTACCTCCTCTGCTGAGACAGGAATATACACTCCCAGTCCCTGGAAATGTGGGATAAAACATTTTAGCTGAACCATGTAACTTGAGAGCTATTCTGATCTCCTGGCAGAAAACCCACTCACAAAATTCTGTGTGGCAAATCAAACATAAAGTTCCAGCAAAAACATGTGATGGATACGACTTCCCCAGTCAGGTGGGTAGTGAGATTTCCATGGGAAAGAGTGACAGAAAGAAACATCTTTCATCCCAAAACTGCCTGAGTTTAATAAGCACCAGCTGGACCCCAGTGTTTTGTCACAGAAGATTTTTCTGGAGGAGCAAGTGCCACACAGCTTTTCTCTCCCTTGCTTTGTTTACCTTCCTATTTTGCTGCGAAATTGATGCAAAAGGACTGGCAATGGACGAGGCAGGATGCAATTCCAAGCAATTACAGATCGCACAATACATGAAAGGAACAAAATTTCCTGCCTTGATTGTGAGGCCCTTCGGCTGGATATGAATCTCCAATGACACCTCTGGGAGCAGCACACTAGATTATGTCAAGCATTAAGGGAAAAAAAAATTAGATTCATGATGTCTGTCCAGGCTGAGTCATTTCCTCTCACTTCGCCTGCAGTGAGAAATTGGTGGTTTCCATAAATCACAGACCTAAATTCTTATGAGAGAAGAATTAATTTCACTAATGGAAACCCTCTGTGGCAATTGCATTCCTCCATTCTCCCTCTTTTTGGGGGCTGTGGGGGAGTATTTATGATGTCTTTTAAGCAGAGGTACTTGACTATATTTTAAGCAACCTGTAATAGAGGTTTGGAAAGGAAACTTCCAGTGGCAATGGGGGAAAAAAAATCTTGTGTGTGACCAGCTTCTAATTTCTGAGGCTGGCCCTCAGTCCCGCTCCTCTCATGGCTACAGCTTTGCCACTGACACCAAATCCAGGTACAAAAATCTTTTCATCTCAATAATTAAAAAAAAACCCCAAAACCATAAAATTGTACTAAACAATTCTTTGCAGGCACCTTGAAGTCTGGAGGGCTCCTTGTGAGAGGGAGCACAGACTGTGGGGGAACTGGAAGCACTCATGGCTAACCCCCTGTATTTTATGTGTTCTCCTCAGTGGAAGTCCCAGCGAGGAATTCAGTGTCTGAAGTGTTTTGCAAACTGTCAGCAAGGAGAACAGAACAGCTCCTGCATTTTTCAGAACATGACTGAGGAGACAACAGGCCATACCTTGGAAAATCATGCTCTGCTGAGCTCCCTGATCAAAATCCCACCTTACCAGGATGTCAGTGTCACTCATGTCCCTGTGAAATGCTTCTCCTCTTGCTGACACCTTGGCCAGATTTCCACAGAGCCCAGAATGCTCTGAGTTTCCTGACTGCAGTGCAAGTACTTTTGAGCCCAGACGATTTTAAGTGTAGGAAACATTAAAAGCCCACAAAAGACTTTGAAGAGCTGAAGCTGAGCTGCTTCTGAAACTACACCAGTGAAAGATATTGAGTGAGAAAATGAGTGAAAAATCCCTCCTGTGTATATTTTAGATATTTGGCTGTTAAGAAAGGGCTGCCAGTCAAAAGACTCCTTTCTCCTGATAAAACAGCAACCTCGACAAACAAATATCTGAGCCTCCCCAGCACAGGTTCAGCTCTGCTGCATGGAAAATGAGAAGCTCAGTTAAAGAGGAGTGAAGATAAAAGAGGTTATAAGCAAACTCTTGCATCTGGGATTTGAAAAGCTTTTTGTCCCAGTGTTTTGAGCAGTTTTGGGGTCTGGTTTAGCTTCCCACAATCTTATTCCCAGCTGCTCTTCAGGAATGAGCATCCTTGAGCAGGCTTAGCTTTCACTGAACCACAGCTGCTTTTCCTGCAGACCTGACATGCCCTGGATAAAAGGTTTGGGAACAAATCATAGGGCTATTTATACTAACTCTGCACGTATCCAGAGTCAGAATTCCTATGCTGCATCCCACTAAATCCCAGCCCATATCTGATGGAAACCCCTACTCCCATCATGGTTGATCTCAGGGAAGTCTGGTCAGGTTCTTATTTAACAGCAAAGTGCTCCAAGTTCGTTCAGTCCTGCTACTATGGAAGTGAAAAACATGCATCATTCTAAAGGAACAAAATCAAATGTGTTTTAAGATCATCTTTTAAAAATAGAAGAAAAAACCCAAACCGAAGAAACGAAGAAAAAAGCAATAAATCTTCCCAAAGCAAAGAGTTCTTATCACTAGGTCGGGGCTGCTGATTTTGCACAGGCTCTGAAGAGAGCTGGGTCTGGATCTGCCCAAGCCACTTGCACAAAAAACTGCTCCCAGGATACAAACACCCAATTATTTATGTCGTCCCAGTCAATGGCAAATGCAAAAGCCATCCACATAAATTAACTGCAGGGTTAACTAACAAGCACAATTTGTGAAAGTATTTAAAAGATGGCAAGCTCAGAATTCAGGCTGTGCTTCATTTCAAATGTACACAATTTAATGCTCCAGAGCAGCTTTGCTTGTATGCAAACATTTATTAAGAGAACTCTCTGAACTTAGGATAGTAGAAGATATGGACGTAGTGTTTGCATGCTCTATTACCTTTCAATTATTCTTATAGGAGTTTTATGAGAAATTATGCAACATTTTGAAGCAGTTCTTTTGAGCATAATTTAGTGACAAACACACCTGTAAGTTATGGCTACAACACATCCTTGCTGATAGCTGTAGCATCAATTATCTCGCTTTATGCTTCATAAAATTGCCCCCCCCCAAAGACATAATTAACTTAATTAGGTCCTATCACTATAATGACACATTCCTAGCATATTAACTAACATTTTCCTCACGGATCCATCCTGTGACGATACCAACCCCACACCTCAATCCGTGTGCCATTCCCACATTTCCACACCAAACTCCATTTTTGTTGGGACAGCTTTTGTCTTTCAGCGACCAGGCGATGACAACCAGGAAAAACAAACCCCGTTGGAATTCCTGCTTTCTCTGCTCAGCAATCTCCGTCAGCAATACCAGGCTGGTACATTTGAAAAAGACACTCAATCCTGTAACTCTATCTTTGTTGTCAAAGCATGTCAAGGCAGCTGTGCAATGACTACATCTCCGTGTCTCCTTTCACCCTCCTACCTTTCAGACATGTCTCGCTGCTGCACAAAATCCTCACATCTTGCACGGGGCTATTTGTCTACGGGCAGAGCTTATCTTCCCATCTCTGCCCCTGCACAGGGAGGGAGTCCCACGGCCTCTGGAGAGAGGGGGAACCTGCAGGGATCCTGGCCGGGGCTGGATGGATTCTCTGTCTCCAGGGAAACACTGTCACCTCGCAACGCAGTCACGTTAGGAGCTATTGTTACAGACCTCTTAAGCACATCAAACAAATTCCCGGGCTGATCGAGCTGGTATCAGTGAGCTGTCTTTCCAGAAGGTGCCTAAAGATGGGTTGGTGATACCTGTAGTGAGATATGTGATCATCTGGCTGAATCTCTGGTCTGCTCGCGCTGGCGGCTTCGTTTTCACCAATTGCTTTCACAGTTTTGCCCACTTGAAATTCATATTTTCCTTGCCTAAAAGATCTCCTGCTTCATTAACGGCTTGTAAAATGCCTTATTAACTTATCCAAGCAGTTTGGATGGAAAGAACACACTTAAAGAGGCTCATCTTTTCTGTCACGTTCAGGAAAGTTCTTCACGCGCTCCTCTTCGCTCTGTTGAGCGTTCTTGCCTCATTTGAACGTGCTCAGCCATTTTAGGAAAACCTTCCAGCTTCCTTCTTCAGGTTTGCAGCTGGGAATGAAAACAAGAGACTCTTCCCTTGCTGGGAACCAAGAGGTCAGGTTTGTGTCTGTTTTTATATTACATTTTTCTTAAAACGTTGAAGCTGCAGGTTCTGAGAATCAGCCCAGTGAATTATTCCCTTCAAAATGCGTTTGACTGATGTTTGTTTGGTTCAGCCAGACGAAGTGCAGATGCTGGCAGGGCTCCAGGATGGGATTGCAGCAGCCCAGGATGGTTATGGGCACTGGGCAGTCCCTGCTGAGGTTCACAGGTGGTTTTTAAACCCCAGCAGGAGCCATGGGAGCCAGGTTTAGTGGAAGGTTATAGCAGAGCAGTAAATCATGCCCTATTGATCTGCATCACACCACAGGCACAGCTCCTTCCTCACTTGAGCTCCTGGGCTCTGCTCTGAAAGAAGAGGGGATAAATAGATGAAAATCAATGTGGAAAAAGTACACAATCCCCTCTGCCTGGGGATATTCAATTGGAAATGTCATACAATCAAAACCTGTGCTTCAGACTTCTGCCTTTCAGCTTCTTCACAGAAAAATTACTCCTTATCCTCCTTTTCCTTCATATTTCTCTTTTCTCTTTTTTTCGGTCGTTACAAAGGCTGATCATTGTAAGATCTTTCTGCACAGAAAGGCCTGTGCTTTCCCCAACAGTGTCTGAAAGCTCCAAAACCTCCTCTTAGAAATTCTGCTGGCAAATTCTCTGTGCCAGTAAAGTAGGGGGGAATAATGGTTATTAGAGAATTTCAGCTCCGTGCAAAAGGCATTTTGTGGTTCCAAATGTTGAATTGACGGATCGTTATGTGAAATTTAACAAAGTAGTCATCCCACACAGGTTTCATTAAAACTTTATGTGGTAAGAACTGAGTTTATTACGGGGTGGGCGAGGATGGGCTATTAAGAGATTCATCAGGTCACTTGAGCGTATCATTTCTCTGGCTGCTAAGAATAAAAAAATTAATATCTAAATCAAACAAGATTGTAATTTGGGGCCTTTCTACTTGCCATTTTTTCCTCTGTCTATCAAATGAAAGGTATTGGTCCCCATCACAGCCTAATGGGCTTCAGATCTTTTATGGCAAATGCATTCCTCATAAAGCCCATGAAAAATTATCTCTGTGCTATTTCAGAGGAACGACATATTTTACATGGTGTCACCCTTTCCATTATAAACACTATTTGTCAGATCTTTACAACCTGCCCCTAAAAATGTGCTTCTGACAAGAAATTCAGCAGTATGTCCCAGCTCTGCAGGAAAGAAATTAGTTCTTCCCACTTTATCGAGTTTTGACCAGTAATTTTGTCTTTGAATTGGGTAAATACAGGGTGGACATCAGTCTCAACCCTGTGTCTCTCAGATCAATATTTGACCCATGGGATGCTTCCCTGCATGTCCTACAAGTCCATGAAATCGAATATGAAATATGCAGGAACTGGGCAGAATCCAGCTCATCCTGAGGTCTGATTAATGACAGAAACAATCCCAATTATTCTCACTGCTGAAGGCCACGAGAGGCTGTGTTGTTCTGGGCACCACAGCAAGGCAGGGAAACAGAGTTTGCTCCAGAGAGTTCGTGCTTTAATTGAACAGAGCAGCCAGACAAAGAGTAGGAAGAAAGGAAATAATATTATCCCTCCTCCTTTTATACAGAAATAACTGAGATGCTCAGACCATGAAATGCTGGCACTGTGGTGGCAGCCAGCAGAAATCCTGTTCCTGTCACCAGGGTCAGCATTCACACAGGATTCACAGCCACTGACTCTGTTAAAACCAGACTGGATGAGCAGTCTGCCTGCAAAGCCTGCATTTACTGCCTGAGTTTCTGACCTGACATTTTGTTACTCGTTGTTAAAGAATGCTTAAAGGACATTTCTCTATCGTGACATTTTTCTGATGCAGGGATAAATCAGTTTGTTGAAGTGATTTTATGTTCTTTATGTAAAATCTTTTTTTTTAGTGTTAACTTGATGCATATCAGTGATATCAAACTGATTAGGTAGATGCCACCAGTGAAATCAGATCTAAAAACATAGCAACACTTTAGCACCAGCAGAAAGTTAACTTCTACATTGTTCTTACCTGGTTTGACCATATTCAGGAACCCAAGGTGGATGAGTCAGTGAGAAAGAGAGAATTTCTTGGAATATTTCAGTGGCAAGGTCAGCACGGCCCTGGAAAAGGAACACACTTTGAATGCACAAATGCTCATCTGTGCCTGGGCAGATAAGCAGGCACACTCACAAAAACTCACATAAACTGGTTATTTTGCTGAGTTACCCAGGCAACACATTTCCTTTTGTCCTGCCCATTCAGGATTCCAAGAAAGCATTCGACTCCCACTGGTAGGGCTTGGAGAGCATTCCCAGGGAAAAGCCAAGGACAACAGAACAAAGTCTCGGGCAGGAGGAGAGCAGAGTCAGTGAAACATTTCTGCAGGGTCACCAGACAAAGAGGAATCAACAAGTAGCTGCATAAATAATTGAAGTGAAAACTATATATGTCTGCTTTTCTAAGGTGCTACAAACCCATGGGTTCCAAGAGGGTTGGAGGGGCTGTAACCAAGCAACAAGGACTGAAATTTGGTTCTCTCTGCTGGAAAGACAATGGGCTTTCAACTCATAATGACAATGCCTGGCACTGAAGATCGAGCCTTTCCTTGATTTAATAGTCTTGGGATGAAGCTATAAGAAAATATGTTTATGGGATGAAGAATGGCATTTTTATTTGGTTTAGGAGAGGCCTGTTCCAGCATCAAATCTGTCTTTTCTAACAGAATGAAGGTCAACAATTTCTGGATGAGTTAGACTTTTCCTGACGCTGAGGAAAGACCACAAATAAGCAACATTTCAAGATTTTTTTCCCCAAAACTTTCTTTTCAAAAGAAATAATGGACATAACTCACTGTCTCTTCATTTGTCTGTGTGAGAGAGAAAACATAATTGTATCCCAAGTGGAGCTGGTGGCACACAACACTCCTGATTGACGGGCAATAACGATTTTTCCCATTATAAACCTCCCAGATTTGAGGTATATTTCCCCTTTTACCTTCAAACATGGCTTTTCTATTGAATGAAGTCATTGCATCCCCAACCCTCAGATGCACATAAGATCATGATTAACCTTGCAGCCCTCAGGATTAAAGCCACTGAGTTCAGCTGGAGGAGAACCAACCTTGTGTGTGAATGTGGAAAAACCCCAAAGGTCCCTGCCAGATCTCTCCCAAGAGGCTGAACCCTCAACCAGGTCATGCTTTGGAGCTCCCTGAAGCTCAGTGACAAATTGCCATCCATTTTAATGAGCTTCCTGTCACTCTCCACTTCTCCAGCTGCCATTCCTGCCTAATCCTCAACATTTAGAAACATCTTATCCAAAGCTGCCAAAACAAACAAATCAGGCATTTGATGGAACCACCCAGAGATGAAACCTCCAGTGGGAGGTCAGTCTCATTTCCTCCATCCACATCTTTATTATGAATCTCATGTTTCATCTTTTCACCAGTTAATTGTTAATCATTCCCAGTGGAACACAAGATTCATTAAGTACTTCCTAATTTATCAAACATGACTCTCATCAGGTAATTTTAATCATATGAAAATCATTCCAAATTCATTTTGATAGACAATTTCCTGTTGCAGCCTAGTAAGCCTCCTCCTCCCCTGTGTCACTGGAAGCAGCATCTCTGCTTATTCTCCTCTCTAACTTCCAGCATTGCCATTACACCTCCATCATTTTTTTTGGTATTTATTTACGAAACTGCTGCCAGCTGCTAAAGAGTTATGTTTCCATTTTTTTTCTTGTTTTTTTGCTGGAGAATTGATTACCTGAAATATATTGAAAAAATTAGTTCATTTCATCCATCAAACCCCTGCCTTCCTGAAAATCAGATCTTGCAAATACGGGAATACTTGGGAGTCATCAGAGCACTTCTTTATTAAAGTGGCTTTGCTAGGTTGTCACATATGAGATATTTGAGACAAATAGGCATAATCTCCTTAAGTATGGGATGGGAAAATAATTGTGTTGCTGGGCCAAGGTGGTGAAAGCTACCCAGCTCTACACAAGCTAAGAAAGGAGAGAAAGGACAGGAAAACGTGGAAAAACAATGCAGTTGAATGACAAACATAATTCAGTTGTTTAAAATTCAGAGCTGCCTGTCCCCATTCCAGTCAAAGAAGGAACTGAGAACTCTGAACGTGTATTTACAGGCAGAACTTGTTCCTGACATCTCCCATTTTTTTTATCCCTATTCTTTCCCTGAGTCTTATTGCCAAAAAAAATTAAGTTCAAATGAATGCCTTGTTATTCACTGTCTGCAAGGATAATAAAGATGTTCTCTAGCTGAAAGCAGAAAGCAGGGCCCCCTGTGATCATGGGGAAAAGAAGAGAGGAGCATTATGAGAAGAATCAACTGTTTTTATTAAAGGTGTTGTGTTCGTGCAGCTTTTGTCAGGAAATCCAAATAATTTGCTCCCACTTGCTTTCATTTTGAGAAAATGGCAGCCTTGTGTTACATAAAAAAGGAATGAGCCTTGTTTCTCTCTCCAGTGCTTCTTTTATAGGCAGCAGACAGACACTCTGTAGCTGTCCACAATTCCTGCATTTAAAGTTAGGAGCTGGCACGGCCTGCCAAAAGAAATTAAATGTAATGAAAATGTGTTTCTGTTAAAGTCAGAGACTGGATTTGCTGTATCACATCTTGGTGTCCTGAGGGCTACAGCACGTTCTGCTCCCAGCCTGCTGGGGCTACTGAACCATCCCTGGGCTGATTTGCCATCGCTTTGTCCCACAGCTGAGCAGCTGTACTTCCCAAGCAGGGGATTTCTCAGCAACAAGCATTTTACATTCACAGGGCACAGCTCTGAAAAGCTATTTTAAATCAGGTCTGCTGACTCCAGTGGAGAAGGCATTCTGGACTCAGAGCTATCCAAAAGACAACAGGACCTTAAAGCATCTTCCTCTGAATGATGTCCCTCGCCCTTCCTCTCCACACCACGGGCTTTCCACAGGAGTTCTGGCCCTGCAGGACCCCAGAGCTGCTGCTGGAAGTTCCCAGAGCCCTGTTTGCAGTCCCTGAGAAGGGCAGAGCTCCATCCATATGCATCAGCCTTTCCTGCCAAGGGCTCAGTTTCAGTCAGGGCCCAGTGGAGGCAAACCACGGCTGGAAGTGGAATGACTTCATCCAATGCCTCGCTCTGCTTTAGCTCTTTTCAGCCAAAATCCCCTCTGCAGCCAAATCTCTCTTTTTCAGAGGTTCATTCCCCACCTCACTTTTTTGCTTTAACAGAGATGAGGTGATAGGAGAAGCAGCTTTTCTTGAAGGGAAAATAAGAAAGGATTAAACCCCATAGACTTCAGTTCCATCCCGTTCTTTGGACTTCAAAGAGGCTCTGAGCCCACTGCTGCCCTACAGGGGCCATGAAGATGCTGTTAAACTACTTTATGTCAAATATTCTCCAGTCACAGGGCCTGCCAGGTCACTGAACCAGTCTCAACCATTAACTACACCATCTTTCAGCTGCTTCACTTTGCTGCCAGCTCCATGCTGTATTCCCAGTTGGGAAATTAGAATTTTCTTTTTGCCTCACACTGGGGGAAGAAGAGAGCCCTGTTTTCATTTCATAAATGACAGATTGACCAGGTGCTCTTGTCTTGATTAAGGCAGTTTAATATTTCTGCTGATACCTGTACTTTAAAGTCTCCTTTCAGACCTCATATTTTTTGCATATTTGAGTTGTGAAAGATCAGCAGCTGAGCTTCAGTCGTGCTCCTCCTCATTTTTCATGCTGCCTTCACTGTTTTTGGAGAGCTGCTGAATACAAAATGAAGCTGCAAGAGTGTGTTTGCTCTACAGCCAGCAAGGCATGAAGCCCTTTTTTTCTCCAGCTGTGGAGTAGAGCCAGAGCATTGCTAACAGTGTCACTGGAGATGTGACTCAAAGGGTGACATTTCGTACTCCGTCGTGTGACACCAGATGATTAATGCTCGCAGCACAACAGGGGCTGGTTTAAATAAACAAAATTAAATATATTTCTGTGATTATGGGAATCGTGTTACATCTCTGAGGGAGCATCAGCTGCTGCTCCCAAATGCTGCAGATTTGTCAGCTTGTTTTGAAACGCTCTGCTTGTTCGCTGGATTTTCCTGCTGCATAAATCCATTGGCACTTTGGCCCGAGCAGGCCAGCAGTGATTTGGGCAGCAGTTTTGGCCACAGCCTGTTGCTGCACATCAGCCCTAATCTTGTTTTACAGTCGGCAGTTTGCAGCATCATCTTGTTCCCATTTTCAGCATTAGAGAGACATCAGGGGATGTCAGAGAGCAGGACCTTAGCCCTGAGCCAGAGCAGTGGGATTGTCCCTCTGCTGCCCCAGGGCATCAGAGCTGCTGTCCCTGCTGGCTCCCCAGAGGGTCGCCCTGGCTGTTTGCTCTGGAAAGGCTCCCTTGGGATGCAGACAAGTGTTCTGAGCCCTGGCACTGCCCCAGCTGCACCCTGGAGCAAAACCTCACATCCACACCCTTCCCTCTGCAGCTGCCTCTCCACAAGGAGGAAAGGCAGCATGGAAACCCCTGGATTGCACCAAACTCCAGTCAGGGATTGCAGGGGCTGTGGGAGGACAGGAGGGGAAACATCCTTACAGCAGAGGCTGAGCCACCTCCCTTCAGATCTCAGCTGGGACTAGCTGGGAAAAGAGCATTTCCCTTTGCCCCCTGGAACCAAAATTTGAACCTGCAAAGGTGCTGGTTAAGTTCTGAGATTGAGAACAGGAATAAATACTGATTTTATCTGCTCTGCCAGCTGTTTTCGGTAGAAATGAGTCTTAGCTGCTGTGCCTGTGCAGGCTTAGCTAGTGTTACAGCAGCTGAAGCCACCACTGCCATGACACACAGAAGCACAGTGCTGTCACAGATACCCCTTGGTTTATCAGATGGTGTCTTCAGATGTCTGTGCTGAATGTGAACACACTTGCAAAATTAATACTCCCAAGCTCTAGGAAAAACAAAAAAAAAAAAAAAAAAAGAAAGAAAAAAAGAAAAAAAAAGACTTTGTACAGAAACCCTAAAAAATAAGCCAGGCTTTGCAGCACTGAAGGAGATAGAAATGTAAAACATCCTTTCCACTTGAAAACCTTTCTCTGTGGAGTCATCAGGATGCATTTCCTAGGAAAACAGCAAAGACATTGATCTGCCTTGCTCTTGAATGCTGCTCAGATCATCATGCTTACCATGAAGGGTGGAAAACAGGCTGCCAGCTGGTTAATGGTCCTTCTGAAAAATAGCCTTCTGTGTCGCTTTTTGGAAGTCACTTGTCATGGAACTATCAAACTATAATCTCTGCACTCTTGTCATCCATAGGAGGAGGCATATTTTAGGTAAGTGTTATCAAGGCTAAGAGAGCCTGAATTAACTTGTGTTCGAGATACTTAGCGCAGCGACAATAAATCCACTAGAAAGTTGTTCTATCTAGAAAATACAAAGTAATAGAAAAGCAGCCTCTCAGGAGAGCTCTGCCAGCTCCTCCCATGGGGGTTGTGGCTCCTGTTGAGGGCTCTGGGTGTTGCCAGTGGCTGGGGAGCTTTGCCATTGCCCATCGTGTGCAACACTGATAGCCCTTTATTTCCCCAGGGTCCTCTGCCTTCATCTGTCTGCTCCTGTTAACTGTGAATTCCCTGTGCAATGGTTGCAGGCAGAGGAATATGCTGCCATCAGTTTCAAGAGGCCAGAATTCATCATTTATCTCGGGGCACTGAAAGAGAGGAACCCAGCCAAGGTAGTGACTGAGGAAGGGAGGGGGGAAAACAACCTTTTTATTAATTTTTATTCCCTTACAGGCATCCTGCACCACATCCTCCAGCCTCTAAAGCAAGAGGCATAGAGTGACTTCATTATTTTGTACTGCATTATCTCATGGTTTTGTGCAGTAATAGGTTGGGTTTTGCTTACTTTTAATAGCAAAACAGTAACAGGGTTTGTGATTCCCATAATACATCCACATTTAATGAGTGCATGTGTACACAGACAAAAAGCAATTTTCTAAATTCTACATCTTGCATGCTTGTAGTCTTCACTTTTTTTTTTGCTGGAGAAACACTGTGATTAGAAGACCATTTCATATTTTCAGGTAAGTGGCCTACAGTAATTTTTGCAAATTGGGCAAAAATTGAGTTCTTTGTAATCACAAAAAATCCCAGTTCCCACCCAATTGTTTGAACTCAGGCACCAGGGCATAGCCTGAGAGAAACCTGCAGAGTCCAAAACTGCCTGGCAGTCATGGCAATCTTTTCATGATGGACTACAAAGGGATTTGGAACAGGCTGCAGATGACAATGTCACTTTCTCTGGTGATGCTCTGTGCTCTGAGCTCTTTGGACATTACATGACTCTGTGCCTGATTTAAGCATTTCAGGCTATGGAACTCGACATTCCCTAAGTTCTGTTCAGAGCTAACTGTGTTTCTCCCTCAGGATGTACCTGGATGTGCTCATCAGAGCTGCTGACATCCCTGGCTCCTGTGAGGCTGTTTCATTCCTGCTTCCAAGCTCTCTGTCCCACACAAGTGATGATTCAAAAGCTCAGTAATCCAGAGCTCACCAGCCCAGAACACTTTGTTCCATAGCTGTATACACATTAAAGGTGGAATGGCACTGGAAAATAAATGAATTAAAATCACTGCAGTCAGCCTGTTCACCTCACTCCCCATGACACTGCAGCAGTAAGAGTGGCTCTGAAATACTGGGATGATTCACAAATGATTTCTGATCAAAAAATCTGAAGTGAACTTATAAACTGGAGCACAATGATTCTCTTTTTGTATGGACCAAGATAAAAATCCTGTGAAGGGAAAATCGATGGAGAAAAATGTAAAACAGCAGCAGAACTGGCCTCTTACCTCCCTGAATTTAACTGAGGGCTTTAACAGAATCACAGAATGGTTTGGGTTGGAAGAGACCTTGAAGCTCAACTCGTTCCAAGTCCCCTGCCAAAAGCAGCTCAGCTGATGAAGACATTGCCTTGGTTTGGAGCTGGCAGGAGAGCTTTACACAGTCCTGCTCCTGGAAAATGACAGACTGTCACTACACACTGGGAATTCCAAGCTGCAGCCTGACCCAAGGAGAACATTTCCAAAGAATTTTGAGACCAGTATTTGTTTTGTTAAAGACTTCAGAAATGTTATTAATTCCTGTGTCAAGCTAGGCTGACTTTTTGGCTGTTGCCTTTAGAAACATGCATTTACAGAATAAATTGACAATGACAAAAGCCTCAAATAAACAGGCCTTTTGTGTCACCCTGTTGGTGACCACTGGGACTTGGCATCACCCAGAGCATGATCCTTACAGTTTTCAGGGCAAGAGGGACTTCCTGATTACTTTGATTTCTTACCATATTTTAACATATTTCATTCACTCTGCTCAGGCACTACTATCACTGCTATCTTATCCTGCAAGGATCCCAGCTTGGGTTTCAAACATGACTTTCAACAAATACCTGTAAATAGAGTAAAAAACTATGACTGGGTTCAAACTCTTTTGGCAGCATTAGAATACTTGAAGGAATGGTTGAAGCTCATCTTTTTCCATGGGCAATTCCAAACCCTTAATGAAAACATTAAAGACATGATTTAGACACAATCCAGATTTCCTCTGTATCTTTTCCCTTCCTTACTTAAAAGCACTCCTACACAAACACAGTCATTTTTCTGTAGGAATTTTCCCTCACTTTGTCCAAAAGATCACTCTTCCACAGGGAGGATGTGTGTTCATGAGAGAGATAGTAAAACAACTTGTTATCAGTAAAGCCTGGGTCATATCTGAGACATCATTCCTATTGTGATTCAGTGTGGCTGAAAAGATAAAAACCCAGGCAATGGGCTGAATTCCTGAGCTGCAGGAACAATTCCAATTCTTTCCTCAGCCAGCTCATAGTAGACCTACAATTTTACAATCAATATCTGTATCTGGGCTCCTACATTTATCTTTTCCACCTTTCCCCATTACCTGCCTGCCAGAGTGACCAAATAAGCCTGATATCCTCCATCAGCCTCCCAGCCTTTACTATTGCACTGCATCATTGTCTATAAATTGCAATTTCAACTGCATTCTCAGTACATTACTCCTGCCTATCTTTTCATTCCGTTTGCCTCATGCCTAGAGCAACTGGCCCATGACTTTGGCTTCTAATTAGTGCTGTGAGATGAAAAAATCTTCCTGTGGCTGCTGTTGGAAGGCAGTGCTGTATGGAAGGAATGTCACTTGAGAAGCCCTGGTGGAGGGGGGTGACAGACAGAGTGCTAATGAGTTTCAAAGTACCAGCGATGTGCATTGAGGATGGTTTCCCATGTGGAACTTTGTTTTACAGCCCAGCTGGAAGCCCAAGAAGCTGCTGGAGCAGTTCAGAGAGGTCCCAGGGAGCAGCTGGAGCCTTCCTTCTGTCTGGAGCCCTGAAGCTGCAGCAGCTTGACCCAAACCCCTTGGGAACTGCAGACAGTTTGCCAAGCTCAGTGAACACCCAGTTCCTCCCCAGCTGTGCCAGGAGAGGCAGAGCAGCTCTTGAGGGAAGTCAGCTCAGTCCTTGCTGGTATGATCCGAGTTCCCAAGGTGCTGCTTTCCTCCTCCCTGGCACTTTGGGGTAGCTCATCCAGCCCTTTCTAATCCGTGCATCCCTGTTTTCCACTGCAGGGGCAAAAGCAAGGATTGCCCAATAAAAGGGACAGGAACAGCTCAAGGATGAGCTTGGAAACACCACTTGTGCAGTAGGCCTTGTGGTCATTTTAAGAAAATCCTCATAGGAGCAATATTGCCTCCTCCCCAGGCAGGGAGAACCCCTGGCAGTGGTGGAAGCTCACTGTCCCATGGGACAACACGCTGGGAATCTGCTCATGCAGGAATTCCAGAGGGGCAGGGGTGAATTTAAGAGGCATCAAAAGAGAACAGAACAGGGGCAGCACATCAGTGATTCAACCCCAGTTATTGCTCTCTTGGAGACAAGAAATTGTGTCCTGTTGCAGCAGTGGCTCTGAAATAACCCCAGCACAGCTCCAGGGCTGCTCATGGAGACAGGTTAAAGAACAACCCATTTCTGTTATTTCATCCCACCCCAAGCATCGTGCAGGACAAAAATTCCTCTGGGAGCAATGAACTTCCTCCAGCAATCTGTTACCAAGAATCAGAGAGAAGTTTGCAACACAAAGCAGGTATTTGGAGGTTTGTTGCCTTCATGTGGGATTATGAATCCCAAAAATCTGGGGCTAAACAGGCTCCAAACTCAGCATCTCTCATTAATTGTGCTGAGATCTACCTGTACTTGGGCCCTATCCAGGTCATTCAGGTTTCCAACACTCCCATAGGATTTCTGTCAAAAGGAAAGTCCTTCTCAGCTCCTTAGGATAGAGTGACATCTTGTGGTTTCTTCTTTTGTCCACCTCTGACAAATAAAAATTAGCCAGAAGAGCCTTGACTGAGTTTGGGTTTGTTTGTTTCTGGTGCAACACCAAGATCTTATTTCTTTGAGGAATATCCTGTCCTTCATTCCCAGACTGATCCCAAAGTTTACTCTGCCACTATCAAGGCTTGTGGAAGGAGAGTGGAAATTCGTGATGGGAACAGCAACAAACCCATCTTCATTCACACAACATGACCAATTTTGGCTGAATATAAACTCCACAAAACCCCTCAGGTGCTCAAGGTCACATATCAGTGAGATCTTATCAGCCAAATCATCTTCAGCACCACTACTGGGAGGATTCTTAGGGAAAACCTTTCCAAGTGCAGCTCTGAGCAGCATTCCCACCTGGACTGCAGGACAAGGAAGAGAAGATGATCCCATCAGGCAACTGCATCTGAGGCTTCAGCTGCAGCTGCATCCCAGCAGGATCTCAGCAGGCACTGTCACACCAGGGTCACTCAGCAGCACAATTACAGACCTTGCAGTGATTTATTTTCTCACAGAGACTCCACCAAAAAACAGTTTTAAATTTAAAACTAAACTCATATATGAGATACCACTGACAAATTCCCCCTACCAGAAAAAGATGCCAAAAAAGGACAAAATTATTTATGCTAGTTTTGTAGTGAAGGAGCAGTAGCGTCTTTGAAAGGAATATTATACAAAAATCTGGACTAAAAATTATAATGGAATAGTATTCATATACCTATTAACTGGTAACAATGCTTAAGGTATTATTACTACTGAAAACTATGGGAAAAATGAATTCATATTGTTGTAAAGCAGGTAATTCTCAAGAAACAGAAAAAGGGTATTTTGCATCTGTAAAGCCTGGGAGAGCAGCAAGTGAAATCACAAGTGTTTGCATTTCTGTTTCTGCTGGTTTTCCTATGTTCCCATTCAGGGAATTCTGAAAATTAATTTGGAATTTGTGATTCTGCATCATTCCATTGAACCTTTGCTCAATCCTGTGCACTTGCCTGGTATCCTCTAGAAACACTTCTGCCTGGCAGCTGTCCTTCCAAAATTCAAATCTTTAGCTCAAATCTATCTTCAGCCTTTTCCTTATTAAGGAGCATCTACTCTGCAAGGAACTGATGAAAAGAAAATTGGTCAGGAAAGAACTTCTGATGGACTGAAAATAAGCATGACTGAGGGTTTCTCATGTCTTTCCAAGTCAGAGTGAACACCACAAAAAATTAGCCTGAAAAACATGTTAAAAATTTTAAAAATCAGTTTAAAAGTTTAAAAAGTCTCCTCTAAGATAAATCCACAGGAGATCCTCATGTGGGTCACTTTTACAGACAGCAGGGGAAGTCCAAGGATTTATTTAAATATGAAGAACCAGCCCTTGTGTAACCCACACCAAAGTTCATTTTACCTGCAGCAAAACTAATTCTTGTCTTGGTAAAATTAGCTGTTCCTTCTGAGCAGCACTCCCCTTCCCTCCCAAGCACAACGTTTTTAGCTACATAGGGCTAAAATTACCATTTTCATCTAAATTTGAATACAAAAGCTGTCTTACCAAGTCCAGACTATAATATAGAATGGTAATAAGCACCAGCAACACACTAAGGAACCCCATTTGGGAAACAATTCAAGGAGGCAGGGATAGAAATGTGTTGAAAAGGCTTTTCTCCAGAGCATTCCAGCCTCCACAGAAACATCCATCACGTCCCAGTCTGACCTGCAGGAGTTGCACCAGCAGTAGAAAAGGTGAACAATGTGTCAGATTTTGGAAGTTCTCCTTGAATGAATAACTTTGGGAGTAGTATCTCTGCTGCCAGGGAAGCTATAGCTGCAGTTCAGCCAAAATGCATTTGTTCCCATAGAATTCCAAAGATAAAACTGCTATTGAATAAAAGAAACCCCTTTATTATCCAAAGGTTTGTATTTATGATCTGTTTCAAAGGAGCTCCTCCCTCCTTTTCGTCTATTCTCTCTCACCTTTTTAATAACCTCTGTTCTTTTTGTGTTTTGAACAATGAGGGAGGAAATAATTATATGTCTCTCTGCTGACAGTGGGTGCTGCTCCTCCTCTTCCAAATGGAAACAGCAACTAATTCTCCTGCTAATATTTACTTGTGCTACGTGTCATTCTCCTCTCTGTCAGTCTGCTCTCAAGAAAAAGTTAGAAAATGAAAAGAATGATGTTGTTCCTTTAGACATTTACTTATGAATAGAACATTTTTCGACACTTTAAGTTTGGGTGGGTTTTTTTTTTTGAGAAAGAATATTCTAGAGCCCTGAAATGAGATATATTCAAGAGTAGAACAACTGCTGTGGGGGAGAAAAAATATGTCCACACGAATGCCATTACTACTGAACTCTTTTACTTGGGTCACACACAGAGCTTTCTACACTGACAGGTCTCAGATATTCATGCGATCAGCTTTTATTGTCATCAACACTTAGGGGAGGTCAGTGGCAGAGTCACATGCAGGAGCATCCAGAAAAGCAGCACTTGAGAATCACGTGGGAGAATTCACACAAAGTCTACCACAGTCAGAGAATCCATTCCACTGCATTGGTTCCATTGGCTCTGCTGGAGCAGTGCACTGTTCCCTGCTCTGCCAGGGACAGCATGAGGTCACAGTGTCCACCAGGGCTTCTTCAGCTCTAGAAATGACCACCAAAGCTTTGCCATTTGCATTATTCAGAGCTGCACACATTGCTGCTCCTGTCTCATTGATCAAGTCAGTCTTTGGACTGTAAAAAAATTACAAATAATGGATTTGCAGTTTTCTGCTTTACAACTCACTAGAACAAGAAACAGTTGTTGACATGTACACAACTTTATTTCAAGGACACAGCAATCACAATGACAGAAACAGAACCATTACTGTAATACTGTAAGCTTTCCTCTGGGAACTGACTGGCAACACAGTTAGATCCGAAAGCATTTCCAAACAGTATCTTGGGGGAAAACACAGCAAACCTTAAATATATTAACTTCAAACTTTATGTGCTTATCTCCTCCTCTCGGTAGCTGGTGGCAGTTAAAGCTTTTCAAAGTCATGGCCACTTGAATTCATTGCCTCAGGGTGCATTACCCTTCCCATGAATAGCACGGTACCTGTGGAAAAAAGGGGGAAGGAGGGAGGGAAGGGAAGATGTCAGAACCAGAATGAGGTTTTTAGGTGATGAATACCAGCAAGAACCTCTAGAGCAGTGCTGTGGGATTTTATAGGAACGAAGGGCTCAGAATTTGGCACCAGGAAATGGCTCAAGAGCTCTGGTTGAAGGCAGCAACCAAAGCTGAGCACTTGGGCTTGCCTGGAGAAGAAGGGCAACCAACAGGGTTTTTCCAAAAGGTTTCCAACCCTGGATTTCTGGATTAGTAACAAGCTTTGAGGCTTTGCTGGCAATTTGTCTTTCTACATGCAACAAGGGCTCTGCAAGGTGAAGAACTACCCCAAAGGGACCAAATTCTACTCTGTCCTGATTTGAACTTTTCTTTTTTGGGGAGATTTTTGGATATTGACTAGCAATGAAGGACAGATACCCTCCTCCAGATATATTTTTTGCCTCATGTGCCTACAACAGCAGGGATATTAAATTTATTACAATTTAAAA
Organism: Entomyzon cyanotis; assembly: GCA_024500445.1. Lineage (NCBI taxonomy): Eukaryota > Metazoa > Chordata > Aves > Passeriformes > Meliphagidae > Entomyzon > Entomyzon cyanotis. Next base: position 4,622,656 of record JAKEPQ010000781.1, read on the forward strand.
ACCCCCAAGAGTTGGTATCCTGCCTGGTTTCTGCTGGGATGGAGTTTATTTTCTTCTCAGTACCTCATTCAGTGCTGTGCTTTGAATGAAGTCCCACAAGTGACTCTGCCTAAGCACACTAAGCATCACTGCAGAATGGTTTAGTAAACACTGATACTGTTTTGGGATCACAAACACAGACCTGTAAAATACCCTGTGGCTGCTCAGCAAGGCTGCAGCATCCACTCACATGCACATCATTACAGCAAATTACAAATATGAGACCAAGGAATGAGTTAATCCTTGTCCCTTTTGCTGGTGAGTGCTGCTCTCATCCCTCACCTGCCACAGAGCACAGGGAGGGCACAACAGAATATTCACAGCTGTGATGTTCCTCCATTATGCAAATCATTTGGTTCTGGGAGCATCTTTCAGTGGTCTCACTACAGCCAAACTCTCAGGGAATGCAATGATTATGGATATGCAGGCCAGTAACACACTGTTCTTGCAACAAAAATGGTGAATTTTTCTTCTTCTGTGAATGTTTTTCAGGGTTATGTTAGATTTTCGTGTTTTATTTGGGGACATGGAAAAGGTGAGTCTTTCAATATTAGGTATTTTCACCCAAACTAAGGAAAATCTGCAATACAAGCCCAGTTCACAGGCCAAAACATGCAATTTCCCTTTGAATGCTCGAGGATCTGCTGTGAAAAACTCAGAAGAGTCTGCAATATTCTCACCTGTTCTTCTGTTTCTGACCAAAAAGAAAAAGGGATGGTCCACTATAACCTGGGGATAGAGCACTGCCATTCTGCTGATGGCAATCATTCCTGCAGGAAACAGAACACAACTTGTTCAGCAGAGACATTTCTGCAGCCCCTCAAGTCCCAAACTCAATGCTAAGTACCACCAAAAAATAGCAGGAAAATATTACCTGGAAATGAAAGAGACCTGCAGAGTAATTGCCTATTCTGGCTTTAAGAATGATTAACAATGCAGAGTGCTGCAATTTCCCAGGCTGAGGGAGCAGCATATAAATTTTAAGATCCAGAACCTTCAGAGGAGTTATGACTCCTGCTCACTCAGAGAGGGAAAGTGCACTGCATTAAGCAGCACTGCTGACCTGTTTTACACAGCTCTGATCTGCAGTGGAGACTGAAAGGGAACCCTTAATAACTAGGGAATATGCAAAAATTAAATGGGCTGATCCTGCAGCTTTTGGCTGGAGTTTTTAAATAATGCAGAGGCTGAAGGTAAAATTAACTGTGGATCAGGCAGAATTTGGCTCTTTGTTGTTTTTATTTGGAGGTGCATGGATTTCTCCAGGATGTTATTATTAATCACCAGTGTTTCTTTTACTTTTAAATTTGCACTCCACAGTTCATAAAGAGTGGAGCACGCCAGTAATCTCTGTCCATAGAGAGACTTGGGCATAATTCAACCCAGACCTGGCAAGGAATTCCTTTCCTCAAAGACTGGTATGAGCAGAGGCAATTAGAAACCACCTAATGATGCATATGGGCAATTAATGTAACTTATTTTCATGTGATAATCAGGTAAACCAAGCAGCTGCCCCCAGCAGTAACAGGGAACAGCTCTGGGTGTGCATTCAGCACTTCCCATCCTGTTTCTCTAAATATGAGCTTATTAAAATGCAGCTGCAACAACTCTCATCTCCTTCTAGCTCTCCTGCATCAAATGCCTCTGACCACCTCAATTAGCAGGTGAAAAATGATGAATGCTGAAGTCCCATCAAGGAAACATAAACTGCAGCCTGTTCTCTGCTGACAGGAAGAAAATGAAGAACAACAGGTTTTTCACAGGATGCTCAAAATATTTTGTGAAACACTTGTTAAAAAAATGCCAACACTTTTTATATTTCCAGAATTCTCTCCTGACAGCACTACACTTGCTGTGCTGTGTCTCCATGCTGCCTTCCATTTAGCTTTCCAGGCTGTATAGCAAATCAGTTGTAAAAAATTAATTAGCACAGAATAACCAGACATTTGATTTAATTCTGCTTTTCAGTCAGGTACCTGAGGCAGCAGCAGCTTCTGATCCTTCCTCATTAACTTCTAGAAATGCCTTGTGAAATGCCTTTGCAAGGTAAAGTTCCTTGTTATCTGCAGAAGAAAAGGGAATGCATTTCAAGTGGCTCAACAATAAGATTGAAGCATTTTAAAAAACCACCCCAAACAAACCCCAACACTATTATCCACCTTCTGCACCAGGTAGGGAAGGAGAAGAGCTTTGTTGCATTAAAACACCTTCTGCCAATACCTTTTAATAGCACCATTTACCTCACTTAAATTTGTGCTGCTCTCCTACACCATGGATACCAAAATAGCTCAGGACTGCCCAGAGCAGCAGTATAGCAGAGAGGAAAAAAACAGCCCCTGGACACAAGATTTTAAATACAATTAGTGGGGAAAATGATTATGACATTATAGGCAAATACTTAAACATGAAAAAAAAATCATGAAAAAAATTTCTGCACGAGGTACAACACAGACTTCCTCCAGGAAAATGAGGTCTTTTCTTTCCTCTTCTATTATATTTACAAGAAGCTGAAGCTAAATATTTATTGCAAGAACCACCGCAGAGCTAGCTTTTTTCAGTCTAATTTGTTTTCCATCCTTCTTTGTCAGTATTTTAATTTCAGTCCAAGCCTGCTCCTGCTGAAGTCAGTGAATGTTTCATTGCTTTTTGTCAGATGCTGAAGGATCAGCTCGATTGGAATGCTCAGGAGTTGTAATACCAAAAAAAGCCAAAGCCACGAGGAGCAGCAGTTGGGAAAGTCTTTCCCCAGCAGATCTCATTTGCTGCTCTGTACACTCAGCACTGAATTAAACCTCCCAGTTCTGCTGCTTCACTTCAGTCACACCAACAAAAGCCCCAAATCATCACCTCTGGGACTGTGTGTGATAGAACAGAGGCGAGGCTGCTAAAACTTGTACCACTTCTGGACTTCAGTCCCAATCCTTCAGAAATGCCACCCTGACAGCTGGGATTGAGCTTCCACCCTGTTCCTTTAAAAATGGGATTTCACGCAGCACCTACTTTGATATTAAATTCATTAATTTGTTAATGTTCCAAACAGTTTAAGTTGACAGGAACAAGTGCCACTGCAGATGAGAGCAGCCCACGGCACCAGCTATGGAATTGCTGCTTCAGAAGGAGTTACAAAAAGATGAAAACTACAGATGAAAACTACAGCCCAACTGACAAGAGAAAAGTGTCCTCTCACCCAGAATGTGCCTTATACCCTAACCCAAGTTTCTACAGACAGAATGCCTTTATTCAGTGTAGTATAGATAGTTCTGATTGCTCTGGAGCAATTTCATTTTTTTCAGTCCTGCCAGCTCTCAAGGAACACCCAGCAAAGATCCCTGTGGTTAAGTTTCTCATGAGAGAAGCACTTTGTGTTTGTTTTCCATTTGTTGCCTTTCACTTCGTTGGATATCTTTGTCCTTGGATGATGAAAAGAGCAATTCCCCATCCCAAATTACCTTCTCTAGATCCTTCTCTTTATATTGCTACTATCACATCCTTCTCATTCATCTCTCCCTGCAGTGAAGGAATCTATTTTCATATGAAAGCATAATGCTGTCACTGAGGGTTCAGGCAGCCTTTTCTTTGATCTGGGCTGTGATTGTCCCATCCTGACTGCAATGCTCCCATATCACACTCACCTCCTGGGGATTATCCATCCTCCCTTATGGCTTCCACAGGGGACAAGGTGGGGCTCACCTGAGCATCTCCCATCACAGGAATGTGGATTTCCCTACGAACCAACCCGACTGGGCTGTGAGCATCTCAGGGAAGCCCCCATGGGATTTGGTGGCAAAGTTTCAGCTTTTTGCAGGACCCCAGGCTGACCCATGGGTGAGTGGGAGGGAGCTGCAGCTGCCCCCTAATGAACACGACTCCCTTGGCATCACACTTCATCTGTCACTGCTCTCCATATGGCTGCAACTCCCACTCAGCTGCCAACTGGCTGCTCTGCACGGCTCGCTTTAAAAAAAATACCATGTGGGTTTATTGGCTCTTCTTGCTTAGGCTGTCCCAGAAAAATTATATGGATGTCAGTCAAGACTTCCAAGAGCTATTTAGTGGACTGATGCTCTTCTAACTAGTGTGCACTGTGAAGGTAACTCACTGAGATCACTTCATCACTCACTGCCACCCAGGTCACCTTGCATTAAAAGCTGCTGCTTTTAAGACTCTATAAAACAGGCAGAAAGATTATAATCATTTGAAGGAGAAAGGGAGTTTTAGTATTGAAATTAGTTCAATGCTAAGTCTTGAGTGGTGTCAAAACACTCCAGCAGCAAATTTATGCTCTGTGTAAATGATAAAATCCCAAATACCAGAGGTTGTTTCAAGATTGTTTTGGATACCTGATGGAATCAGAATCAAGTAAATACTAAGTCTTTTCTGAAAGTGAGAGTCAGAATCCAGGAGACCTGACAGCCAAACAGGAATGTCCTCCTACTCACCTGTGGCAATTGTCACAGAACTTCATTTCTGCAAGAGAACAACATTTGCAAAGTGTACCTGGATGAACACTTTGTCTTTGGTTGCTCAGACATCCCAGAGGGTAAAGCTGGTCCTTTTCTGGATCCATTTTTCAGATTGAAGCAAAAAATTCTGAATATTGAAAAATAATCCTGCAATTTGGTTTATATCCACTAAAGGCACGTGGAATTTTGCTGAGCTCACCAATCTGTCTGGATCTGATTCCAGGATTAGGGCTGGAAATTGAAGTTGCAGTTTTTTGTGTTGAAATTGCAGGCAACTTGCCCTGACAGCAATGCCAAAACAACAGGAATGGAGGAGGAGAGGATTTTTAAACCCACCTGGATTTCTCAAAAACCTCTTTAGATTTAAGTTGATTTATATCTCCCTAAATTAAGTGTCCATTTAAAGATTTTGTTGAAATATCTGCATTTAAGGCTTCCTGAAGAGCCAGATTTTCCAGAGGGCTGACCCAGAGATGATGTGAACTTCCAACTTCCACTTCCCTCCTACCTGCTGTCCCACTCAGGTGTCTGCAAAATCCACCTTTGAACAATTTGTCTTCATGACTTTTATCTTCCCTTCCTCCAGCCATATTTCACATTATGAAAACCAGAAACAGGAAATATATTTTGTATTTTAATTACTTAAAACTTCATTTCCACAGCATCAGCAGCAAGGTTTTCATTAAAGACATTACTTCAAAACCATTTTTTTATTCTTAATTTACAAGTGACCTTTTCATGTCCAGGTTGAATATCCTCTTTTCAGTGAAAAGCAGGGAAAAAATTACAGTAAAACTGATGGATTTTCTCTATACACTGCTCTATACCTAAAGAACAAGTTAATCTTTAAATAGCAGAGGAGTTAATTCAGTCATGCAGGATGTGGTATTTTGATTCTGTACAGTACAATTGTCAGAAACACAAAACTTCAAACAAATCATTAGTCACATGGTTTAAGATCCTTTCTGCCAACCTCTCAACAAATAGATGTCCCTGGTACATATATGAATTTAACATGGAACTAAATAAGAGAAGGTGCTGCCTTTGTGGCTCCCTGTGCATTTTCCATTCTCCTCAGTGCTTTTGCTCAAGTAAATAATTTCCTATAAATAGACCAGAATTTAGTGGGAAGCTTACTTTTCTTTTTGAGGTGGCAGAGAAATTGAAGGTGTTTTTCTTCAGCAAAATGCTATTTCTTTGAAAAAGGGTTTTTCATTTATTTCAACTCTTTTCATACTAGCTAAAGCCAGCTTGTCCCCAATTTCAGTGGAAAAGTGAAAGTGGCAACCCCGTGGAATAGGCTGCATGACACACTGCAAAGAATATTTCAAACTCAGCAAAAATGGAAGGATAAGAACATCCTGAACATTCCTCTGTAAATTTGGGAGGAAGGTTTGCCTTTCTTCCCAGTGCTCTGAAAAGGTGGGATTGTCCTGGGGACAGACAATGCAGAACAGGGATTTCCCATCAGCTGAGCATCTTCCTGCATGGCTGGGGAGTAACACATGGAGCTAAAAAACCCAAAAATCATACAGGTGGCATTTAATACAGAGGAGCTGTGGTGTCCCTGGATCCCTGGCAGTGTCCAAGGCCAGGCTGGACAGGGCTTGGAGCAGCCTGGGACAGTGAAAGGCGTCCCTGCCATGGCAGAGGGTGGCACTGGATGATTTTAAGATCTCTTCTAACCCAAACCATCCTGGGTTTAAAACCTTTGGCAGGTATTAAAAGCATAAATATCTCATTTCCACACAGATTTTTAAAGGTATTGGGTATTTCAGCTTCAGAAAACTAAGCTTAGACAACACATTGCAACAGGCAGGTGGCAAATTGCTTTTATCTCCAAACTCTTCCTTCCTGTGCTGCTTCCAGGTGTCTGGGGAGAGGAACTAACTGTGCAGCAGCTTAATGCTCCTAAAGCTGGGAACAAAGAGCCTCTGGAGACACAGGGTGACCCTCTGGTGTGTGGATTTCATCTGCCACCAAGGCACTGCAGCCAGGGATCTGCCTCTTGCAGGGCATCCCACTTGGTCTACATTTCTAATGAGAGCCATTCCTGAAATACTCACAGTGAACTTCCCCAGGTGAAAAATGTAATTCCTCATCTACCCTGAGAGACAAGACGAGGAGCTCTTACCAGACATGGCAGTGAGGTCAGCACTGCTGCTGAACAGCTCTGTAATTCCCAGACCTCTCCAGACATCCTTCAGATCAATTTCCTGTTCCACTGTGAACCTGGAGGATGGAAGAGAAAATTACAAAAAGCCAGATGTAAGCACTACTTACTGTTATTAGAAGATTAAATTTTCCAGGGAAAACCACCAGGATAAATAATGCAAAGCAGGAGAGCCAGTGCTAGTGACACCTTCCCAAAAATGCTTATAAACAAATGAGTTTACTCACAGCTGGATTTTTCCTAATACAGAAGCAATCAAAAAATATGCTAATGGTATGTGCAGCCCCTGCCCATAAAACTGCAGTGCAAAATTATGCAGCAGCTAATGGAAATGCTTACTTTTTACACAAGAGGTTTTCTCTAAAACCTGAATTTAATTGTACAGATACCAGAACAGAATATCAAATGAGGCAAAGGACAGCAGAACTTCCCAGAGAGCTGCTGGCAAAGGAGGAATGAGAAAGATACTCCATTTTTATTTTGATAGGAGAAGCAAAGACAACCAGCTATGAATATGAAGTCTAATTCAGCTCTAATTAGCGTGGTGGCACAATTGTAATTGGGTTTTGATTGTGAGTAAAGAGCAGGGAAAACAAATAGCTGTCAGTGCAAATGCACTGAGTGTAACCTGGCAAAAGCCTCATTCTAGGCTGGGTTAGTGTGCTGGAAGGACAAACTGAGATCTGTCCTCAGGGCAAAATTTTGGGCAAAAGCTTGTTTCATTTTCAGACTGATTTTCAAACATTATAAAAACCATGCCTGGTGTCAGTGAGACAAAAAAAGAGCTTTATGTGTGGCCAGAAAGAGACTGGACAGCTGGAGAAACACAAAAATACGGCAGAAAAATAACAATAATGGCAGCCCCAACCAGAAAATACCACACAGACAACGAGACTCACTATAAATGCTTGTTAGGGGTGAGTTATGGCTGCTCTGGAGGATGACCAAATGAACTATTAGTCATTTACAATATGCTGGCAGTGAGTGGCTCTGACTGTTCAACACAAAACATGGACTGGAGGATGCTGCTCTGGTTTCTCCAGCCACTGAGGCAGACACAGTCACACCTCAGGCCTTGGTGATGGAGAAAGGAAGTGCTAAACCCAAATAAAATGTGCTTCTGTGCAATCTCCTTTTTTAGGATTAAACTTCCCCAACTCCATGGCAGAAGAACATGGTCTTTTCAGGTGAAAGCCTGGCCCAGAGCTCTGATGGAGAGCTGAGATGTCCAGCACCTTGGCAGCTGGAAAAAGAATCCTCTGGACATCAAAACAGAACTGGGTAAGAGTCAAGTGGACCTTCCTCACTTCCACAAACCTGAAAAACATCCACTACATCATCTACTTTCATAATGAACTTATAAATACCACTGGGAGCCAAAAATCTGTGGTGGAATGGATATTATCCAGAATTATCATTATCCAGAGAAGAATTTTTGGACTTAAAATAGGATCTGGAGGAAGCTCAGATAAATCACTGGTGGCATCAAAAGTCCTCATGCAGCCTGTCCAGACCAATTCCAGGAGCTGCATGGAGTAAAAACACAGGAACTGGTTCTTGTGATTGTATTGCCTTGGAAGTTCCCAAAAGAATCAGAAGAGACCAACAAGGATTTAATTACTGGAAGGAACTTCTGATGGTATTCTGATATTCTGCATCAGTTACTGTGGTAACAAATCTACAAGTTGCTCATTCAATCACATTTCCCTGACTTTTAGGTTCCAAAACTAAAACCAGTTTTACAGGTGTGTTTAGAGAGTAAAAGATGTCCAGATCTATTTTAGAGACTTTGGTAAAAACCCCTGAAAAAGATGAATTGATACTTGATTCCCAGTGCTACACTTAGCACAGCTCAGTAGCAGAGGTCCTGTCTGTGCACATTGAGTAAGTTCAGAGAGAATAAACTCAGAAATATTTCCTTCTACTTCATACTTACATTAAAACAAATTGAAAACCACTTCCAACTCTACCTACTTTTTACAGAGAAGGCAAATGAATCCCTTTTTGGCTTTTATTTCACCCCAATATTAAATGCATCAAGCTTTCAATACAATTTAGGTAGGAGCTTGCAGTGTCAAATTAGTAAGGAATACCAGGATAGCAAAGCAGCCAGTAAAGTCTGCATGAAAAGCAAATTTTGAGGTAAAAAATAGGAAGAATAACTGCAAAAAAAGCATCTTTTTCCAACTGTGGACTCAGACACAAATGGAAATCAGGTGGGTTTAAGTCTCTGGACCATTAGACAGCAAACACACATCTGCTCAGTGAGGGATTGTGACCCAGAAAGCAACTGTGGCACAGGATGCTCTTGCATACTGATCAAGGGAGAGGGCTGGGAGAGGTTTAGGGAAAAAATAAACCTGGAAAGCCTCAGCTGAACGTGGATCTGAGAAAAGGGAGAGCAAACTGATTGGTTATATTGCCAAAAAATGCCTATGGGGAGGACAGGAGCAGTGACTGGAGACAGAGGCTCTGTCCCTGACTGGAACCTCTGGAAAGGCAAATACTGAGCAGGTGGATGAGTGCAGGGCTGTCCAATAGCTAGAGAGGTGAGGTCCTGCTTTTTAGGACAAATAAATCAGACCAAAAATACCCCAACAGGTGTATAAATATCAAACGATCCCTTTACAAAACCAAAACTAATTACTTCCCTTCTCCCCTCGTGGAGTTCTGCCCTGTGGTCAAACCCCACTCCAAACAGCCTCTCCCTCCTTTCTCCCATGCTCTGAGCAGCAGTGAGAGTTGCAGATCAATTATTAATGAGATCTCCAACCTTTCAGCTGACATCAGAACCAGCCTCTTCTCGAAAGCAACAGGGCTGCTTCACACTTGGCAATTGAATTTCAGGCTCTGCAGTCCGACATAACCATTCAGCAGGAGTCATCTCCCAGGCAGACCTGGATGGCTGTGCACTCCTTGCAGACGGGGAGGATGGCATTCAGAATCAAAGCTGACAGCCTAGAACACAGAGCTGACATCCCAGCTCATTGCCCACACATCTGCTGCACCTCCAGACTCTGGGAAGGTGGAGCTGCACGGTGCTACCCCTGACACTTGGTGATTTGCACTGCTGGTTGCATATCATGAGCCAGATGGTCGTATTTTATCTCCCCCACTACCTTTTAGGTGCTCCTGGTGCTTAAAATACTCTGAAAAACCGATTTAAATACTTCAGTATCAAAAATCATGGAATAGTAGCAACTGAGAGCTTTGAAAACCACCAAGGGAAGCCTGAGAGACACTGAAGAGAAGATTAGATTGAGAAACCAGCAAACAATTCTCTGGAGATTTCAGCAGAGAATCAGGACATTTTAATGAAATTTAAAGCTTGCACAAGCATTTAGAACAAAATGATGCATTTATGTCACTGACATTCTGTAGTTATGCATTCACATTCCACATCAGGACATCTTTCTCCTATTTTAGAACCTTTTAAGATAGAAAAAGGGATGTGTTCATCTCCTGTGGTGTCATGCAACCCTTGAAACAGTGAATTTTCTGTGATTTTCAGATGCTCAGGATCCACAGAGCCAAGGAGGATGAGGGTACAGGGTCTAGTCATCCAGGAGAAGGGAACTAGAGCCTGGAGTGATTCATCCCAAATGCCACCATTTCACAAATTCCTAAGGGTTCTGAGCGAGCCAAAGCCAGAAAATCCCAGGTTTTCAGATTGGTTCTACCAGAGGAAAGGCAAAGAGAGGAATGGCTGCATTCCTGACATCAATATTCCTGCCTGGAGCACAGGCCCTGGGGACTGAAGCACTGTTGTCACCCAGCCTGCAGTGCCAGGCTGCCAGCTGCTATCAATTCCAGCATTCCGGTTGGAATTCCAGCCAGGCTGTCCCGAGGTGCTAGAACCAAACCTCCAGGATTTAATGCCCTGAAAACAAACCAGCAAGAGAGAAAAACAACCCTGCTAACAGCAAAACCATCCCAAACCCCCCATTCAGCTGCTCTGGGCAGGGGAAGCAAAGCAGGTTGTGGGTTTTTCTCTAGTCAGATCATTCTTTCCAGGGGTAAATCTGCAGGAGTTGGGTGGCAATGAACTCCAGTGGGACAGTTTTGTGTCTCTTCTGTGGTTGTACCTCAAGGACAATCAGCACTGGCCCACTCCTCATGAAATGGGGACTTGAGACAGTAAAATCAGAACCCTCAAGGGTTTTGTTTTTCATTTGGGTTTGAATATTGGTTGGGTTTTGTAAGGGGTTTTTAAGTGGTTTTGGTGTTTGTTGTCTTTTCTTCCAGAGAAAACAACCTTCAGCTAAAACCACTTATCATTTCAACACCATCTAAAGGTTTTGAAGGTATTCTGAATGCACAAAAAAGCAAGAAGGTTGTTATAGAGATTTGGGCACACTGGAACAATCCTTAAGAGGAGATCTGCAAACTGTAGCACCACTGTTAGGTACCAATTCCTCCTATGCTCTTCAAGTAATTTATGTTGGAGAGACAGCTTTGTAAATTAGATTCATGGTCTGTTTCACTCCTATGGAAAAAGTGGATTAAAATGTTGATCATTTTAGTCTGGGTTAAGCTGGAAACAATGATTTGGAAATGAAAATGAGGGAGTATAATTTAACAATTCTGTACAAATCTCTCCTTTGCCATTAAGAGGAATAATACACAATTTCATTTGCACACAGATAATGCAGACAGAAATTGCAAAGTTGTGATTAACTCTGCTTTGGCAAGTCATTCAGTCCTATTACAAATGTATAAGTTTAAAAAATGTTCACTTTATAATTGGATAGCATCTTTCAAGATATAAAAATTTAATTTTATTCTACTGCTGCTTTCAATTTCTCAGTGGACAGAGCCTGGAGGCCACATTTCATAACATGCTTTTCTGAGTCACAGCATCAAATATTTATGAAGTGTTTATTTAGAGCATTGACAAAATCCTGTAGATCACCTCTGAATCCCTAATGGAAATCCAACACCTTGGGAGCATGCAATTAATCTCTGGGTTTTTTGTAAGGAGGCTGCAGTATTCCTACACAGAATTCCATGTTCAGGATAGTTGTCTTTTATAATCTGAAAATACTGAAGGTGATTGGCACCTGCTTCTACCTGGTTTGCCTCTCTACAGCCTGAATTTGCAGGTGTTTATCCCACTTTTGAGGTTCCTGGGTAAGAACCAAGCAGCCTGAGGGCAGAATAAAATAAGGATATTTTATGATCACACAAACCCCAGGCCTCAAATTCCCATCTGAGAACCCTGGAGTCTCTGCAAACAAAACCCCAAATCATCTCTACAAACTTAATCCAAGTCATAAATATAATTAGTATGTTTTCAATGCCATTCATGTATTTAGATACCCAGAATTGTTAAATATGGAAGCTGCTTTTGACAGAACCTCCTCACAATCAGTGGAGAGAGATTTCTGTTGGAGATCTCCCACTCTAGGAATTCTTGGAGAGAAGAGACCAAACTTGAGCTCCTGATGCACAGGATGCTGTCCCAGGTAAAAAAGGAAAGCTTAATGATGGAAGAATCCTCAATTTTGCTTCTCATTAACATCTAATTAAGGTTTGCCCAAGCCTGCAGGAAAAGCAGCCTAAGAGGGAAAACTCCCCTCCCAGGTGTCTCAGCTGACTTACTGAAGCCCCTAGGACCTGGAGCTGCAGGAGAAAACAAAGAAGAAAACAAATCCCAGGAATAGTAGGTTCAGTTTCTACAAAACCTGCAATGCAGCTCTGTGCTGCTCTTCCTGCTTCTTCAAAGGAACTGAGACTTAAAATAAGAGAAACTCTTACTATGAGAAGTGAAAAACAGCGCCAAAATGCTGCTGGCCCCTTCACCAGCCTGCCTTTAAAGCTTTCCAGAGGAGTGGATTCCATGTCCATTTGGAGTCAGGGCACGCTGACAGCACCAGTCCATCTCAACCTAATTTATCCTGGCTAGCCTTGTTTATTGTGCTCAGCTGCAGTCAGCTCCTGGCCTCTGCTTTGGGGAGGGAGCTGATGGACTGCAGGGAGCCTTAACCTGTGCAATGTAACAACCTCACACCTCCAAGTCACCTTAAAACCAATAACTGTTTTAATGATTAAAGGATTCACTCGGGTTTTTTTTTTTTTTTTTTTTGCTGCCACGTACATACTGCACAACGCCACAAAAATAGAATGAGTAGAAGTGATTCCTTTCAAAGATGGGCTCTATTGTTACATAAACACTTCCATGAAATCATTATGAATCACTTGAAGGACTGCAGGATCCAGCTGAACATTATTAGTGACATTTAGTAGTAAACAACTCTGCTACCAAGGCAGGCAGAGCACAGGCATGAGAAATATCTGAAGGTGGATGAAGCAGGGTTCCAGGAAAGCTCCTCAGTGGTGGATGTGGGCAAATCTGCACTGAGCACACCAATTGGGTCTGCAAATGGACTGACAGAAGTTTCAGCCCTTCTGGTAGTGATGTCTTGTTAATCTATTGCTGCTCTAAGGAGAAAAAGCAGCACTTCTTGCAGCTGGGAACAAAAACCAACCCAAAATGGCCTGGAATTACCTCTCAACACTCAACCATTTGTATCTACACAGACACCCAGCACTAGGACTTCTTAAAATAGCAGCACATAGAAACCTAATTAGCACCTAAATGAAACATTTGGTAGTTCAGACTTCCAATATTTCTGTGGCTCCTGTCTAAATGGAACTCAGCCATAATGAGTTCTGCACTGCTCTGAGCATCATTCCAAGTGGATGTGCTCCTGATGAGGAAACTTTCCTTTCTGGAGAGCTCTCCCATGACAGGGATGCAAAAGCAGAGCTCCTGTGTTGTTCAAATAACCATCATTGTGCATTGCATCCCCAGGCTTTCCTGCCACAGCCACCCTCCTGTGGCTGCTGCACAACTCCAGCCTTGAGCAAGATGTCCAAGTTTGCCCTACTCTGCTCCTGCATCCATTTGGATGCAATTTCCCCTTCCAGAGACACAGGAACACATTCTCACCTCGGCAAATACACTTCCACTTTTTGCTTCTTCACAGAATTAGCCCACTCATTAATCAAGGAGGCCTTGACCAGTGGTTCCAGTGTGGCCAGTGGAACTTCCTGCCTGGAAAGGACAATCATCATGCTGATCTCATCCCCCTCATAGGGAATTTCCAGGACCTGGTAGATTCCTCCTGCTTCGTTGGAGCCATCACTGAACTCTCCTAGAGGAGAAAAACAACAAAAATCCTATTAGAAGTGTTTTCTTTTGCCTTCAACTGAAAATAGGCCTAAATCCTAGGCAGTATTCACTAGATACTGGAACTAAAAATGATCCTTTTTATTCCACATAAAATTTATATTGGCTTCTGCATCACAGAATTTGAGGCTTACATTTGGTTTCTCAAAGAATACAAGTTCAAGCCATCACACAGTTTGTAGATAATCACAGTCCTGTGACAAAACTGTCACTTAAAGAGCATAAAATTTAGAGCTGCTGAGACTTTCAGGAAAATGGGCAGAGGTGTTTTATTCAGGAGAGAGAATTTTTCAGTGATGAGACTGAGCAAAGTGCTGCAAGTGCCAGACACTTTAGAACCCACTTGGACCTCAAACTCCAACTAAAAATGATCATTAGTTCTGCTGTCCAAAAAACCCTGATTTTACCAGTCCAACAGTTGTGAGCAAACATTATTCTTTTGAATGTTTAGCACAGCACAAGAGAAACATTTTTGTGATAAGCAGGACTAGCTCAAGAATTGCCAACAGGTTAAATACAATGGATAAACATTCTGAAATCCACGCTGTGGCACCAAGCAGGACACTGCAAATGTTGCTGCCTAACTATAATACACACATTAGGAAAAGACACCAAATCTGGGTCTCTTCATTGGGCAAACACCACATTAAAAATTCTAGGTGGAAGAACTGACAACAGCACAAATAAGTATTACTGCAACAAACCCATTAAGTGAAGACTTAGTAGATTTAAATTGCTGCAGGTCTAACTCACCGTAGTAGAACTCTCCCTGCTGGTACATCATTGGAATCTGCACTTCACTTTCATCATCTTTAGTGAAAGAAAAGGTTCTGGTATTTTCAGGCCTGAACTGTGACTTCCAGTTGCCTTTAAAGTAGATTGCATTGATGAGAGCCAAATGAGTTAGAGCACCAAAGTCTCTTGAAGACACAAAATCTTTGATCATGCCTAAAAAGAAACCCAGCTGTCAGTCTGCATGTCAAAGTGAACATTAAATCCAAACTTAAGGCAGCTTGAAAAATGCAAGAAAATAAAAAGCAGCGTTAACATGTAATTTCCAATTCAGATGTTTCACTAAATCTCCAATTACAGCAGCAGTGTTTTGTAAACCTAAATCACAGTGTAGGTGTGTAAACCCTTCCATCAAGTACATGTTAGTCAACTGTTTCTTGATCACTACTAAATACACCCTACAAGGAAGCCATGTGGAAAAAGGGTCACAACGTGGAATATTTACACTGCTGCTATGAAACAGTTCAGCACTTCCACCTTAAGGTCAGAACTTCTACAAACTGTGGCTCCAATCCAAAAAAGCACTTAAATGGGTGCTTGATTTAAAGGGTCCAAGTGCACCCATTGCAGCCTCACCTGGGCCAGCTCTGCAGGAGCTGAGCAGCAGTGACATTGTGTTGAATTCAAAGCCAGGACTGTAAAA
The DNA here is from genome assembly GCA_024500445.1 of Entomyzon cyanotis. NCBI lineage: Eukaryota > Metazoa > Chordata > Aves > Passeriformes > Meliphagidae > Entomyzon > Entomyzon cyanotis. The sequence goes on from JAKEPQ010000781.1 coordinate 4,637,958, forward strand.
AATCCATATAAATTGCCAGCATTTGTTGCAGTGACATTAGCTCTTGAAAAGCCAAAGAGGAAAACCATCTAGCATCTGCTCTATTCAGGGGAGGTACGGCAGCTGAGCATGGCAGCTGCTTTGCTCCTACTCCTAAATAAGTCATTTACATCACAATACAGCCTGCTACCTGCTGGAGCTCATCCCAAGTGCCTTGCATTTCACCAAAATCCTTTCCAGTTTGGTAAACTGGGTGCACTGACCAGATCTGATCTGTCCCTGTTCCTCAAGAATTACAGCCTCCTTCAGATAGCTTTCTCGCTCACTTCTATTTTTAGCTGACATTGCAATGCAAAGCGTTAAAATAAACACATTCCTCGGTCTGATTATTACTCCTTAATCCATAGTTTAAAAAACAAATTAATTCTGCTTTCTGGAGCATGTGATCCTGACTAATGGTGTGAAATCTGTGTATCACAGGGCTGGATTTCTTCCGGGTTGCTGTTTGTATTTCATTTTATCTCGAATGTTCCAAGGAGGGAGGTGTGACCAATACTCACTTGGAGTTGACAAAAAACAAAAGGCAAACATTAAAAAGGAAAACATTTCCAGATTTCTATTTGGTACTCATATTTCTTTATGCTTTTTCAGCCACATCTTGTTAATTCACTAATGAAATGTTAAGGATTTTTCTGCCCAGAGGAACCTTTGATGGTTCTGTTTTCTGCTCTGAGCCTCCCATCATGCTGAACACGCTGGAACTGGAAACCTGCCTGTCCTGTGCTCCTTGCTAAGGGGAAAACCAGCCTTCTCCTCCATCAGAGAGGGAGATGGAGAGGGCAGGGACCAGCTGAGGGACTGGAACCATCCCACCCTGACATTAAGAGTCCCCAGCTGCCCTGCTGAGCCCTGCTTTTCCCTTTCCTTTTCCCTCAGGCAGACACCACAGCTCTGGAAATGCTCTGCAATCTGCTGCCTCACTTCCATCCATCCATTTCTGCAGCCTGAGAGAAAGGCCACTTTGTTAGGAACATAATGGCTGCTGAGTTCCCTGGGAGAAAAAAACCAGACCCTTTTCAAAATGGAATAAAAGCATTACAGGAGGTGCTTTTCCACTCTGGAGCCATACATTTCCATAAAGCACTATGGGTTCTTAAGTGCTCAGTCTACTTGGGGATGTGTGAATTCCTTCCAGGTGATTCCAATCCCTTCAAATTCCCAGTCTCAGATCCAAACCCCAATGAATTACTCCCAAAAAAAAAAAAAAAAAATTCAAAAATCAACCTACAGAGTGGGCCAGATGAACCAGAATGAGACCATCTGATCCCTCCAACAGGAGACTCCCAGATTTTGGGGCTCTGCAGTATCCAGGAAATGTCACCTCTCAGGGAGCTGCCAAGCCAAGCCAGCATCCTGCAGCTCTCAACGTGCATATTTACAACAGTAATTTTGTGCTTAACTCCCCTGCTGCAAATTTATGTTGTGGAACTGTTGACAGCGTTCCTAAAATCAACTACCCTCTCAACATGCTACCTCGTTTCCTCACATTGCAAAATATTACATTACACTGTCTGACTTTGTGGTTCAGAATTATCTTTTTATTCCCTACTATTCTATTTCTCAGCACCTTGTAAGGATGAATTTCTCAGAGGGGAGAGTTTCTCCACACATCCAAAGCATGAGCCAATAACCCCTCTGCAGACAATGCCATTAGCAATAACACTTACCATTTTAAAAATAATTTTAAATACTATTAAAATGCCTACCATTAAAACAGTCTCATTCAATAAAAGCTACAGATGGTAAGACCAGAGAAAAAAATATTCAAATAGACACCACATGATTAACAATGACTAATATTACTTATGACAGATGATTCCTACACAGAAAAAAAATAGAAATACTAGAATTCTTTTCCTGGGAGGAGAAACTTCAGTCTCAGACAGAACAGATAAAAGCCAAAGCAGCAATCCAACAACAGTAGATAAGTTTGGAAGCAGAAACACTTCCTGCAGGAAGTGTACAAAAAGATCACATGGACTTACTATTTGTGTGATTCTCCACCCACTTATTGATCTGAGTAGCAACAGCTGCACTTTGGCTGAAATCTACATTCTCTACTTCAGCTTTAAAGTATTTTTTCACCAGCTGCAGGAATTTGTCACTGACATGAAACCCATTCTGCACATAGAGGGAGTTGGCAATGTCCAGCACGTAGTGACTTTCTTCAGAAGTTGCCATGTCAGAAAGGTCCTTCAGGAAGGCAAACTCTTCACCTGGGCAAAGACAAAAAACCAACTTCAGTGGTTCAGAAAGGAAAGCTATTCCATGGTTTTTCTGCTGAAAATCCGCAGAGACGTTTTAAGCAAAGAAAAGTCATCTTTTTAAAATAAACTTGTTTTTAAACCTACACACACCTTCAGATCTCAAGGAATGATCTACAAGAATGTATTACTTTGAGCCTGTTTGTTCTACTAGCTATAATTAGTCTAATTAATGAGACATTTGAGTCCCACCATAGGCAAAGCTATCAATGGAAATCCTTTCTACACCAAAAGAGCAATTAAAAAAAAATTATTCTTACAGGTCCCATTTCTAAGTATTGCCACCATAAATTCTTAACAGAATGTTTTGTTTCCTCCTAAATGCCAGTTGTTTAAGGAAAAATGAACTTCACATTTCAAAATGAAGGACTTCCCACAGACTTTTCTATGCCAAAAGCATAAATCAAGAATTTCCCAGGATCCTCTGTGGGGCAATACAGAATCCTTGTTGTGTAATGAGGAATCCTGAGTAGGACTAAAGCAGTCTGCTTTAAGACAGGAAGCTTGCACTGCTGCATCACATGCCTGAAGATGAAATTCTTAATTTAAAACCCAACAAAATAAACCTTAAAAACAGATTTTCATTATATATTCCAAGCAGCAGTCGTGGGAATACTTTCACTGAGTGACACTCATATGCAAGAACAGTGAATGGCCCAGAACAAATCAACTGCACAACTCCCTCAATTACAGCTAAGGGGTAAATGATTAATGTTTTAGAGACAAACTGTAGAACCCAATTTGTGCTGCAGCCTCCACAGAGAGGCATCATCTCTGCAGAGGTTCTGACAAACACAGTTTGATGTCTGTGTTCAGAAATTCCTCCCCAAGATCTTCTCACTGAAGACTGCAAAGTCCAGCACACTGCAGGAGTAAGAAACTTCATTCAGGTTTCAAACCAGTTACTTGGATATCAGTGGAAGCAATTTTGCTGAAACTACTGTTTCCCTTTTCAGGTTTCACTATAATCCCTAAAAAAGGATGCTCCTAAAAAAACCTTCTATTTCTAGAGGCCAAGGCAGGCTTATTTTGCAGCAGAAACCACGATGAGCAGTGTGAGCTGCAATTGTTGAAGATTCAGGTACCCCAGGCAGGGTTTTATGCCAGCATCTCTCAGCTCATGCAGAACCCACATGTCTGAGCCTGCCAGGCCATCAGGAACACCAAAAATCCAGTGATTAACACCTCAGGGACATGACCAAACCACTCCCACCCTCAGTCCTGTTTCTCTAAGACAAAACCAGACAGGATGAAAAGACCTCACCATTTTTTAAGCTGTCAAAGCCCAGGGAGTGTCGGATTTCTTTCAGGGTGGTTCCATGGGCTCCCAGCTCCACCATGCCCATGGCTATGGCGATGCTCAGCGGGGAGAACAGGATGTTCTCATCCTCCCTCGTGGCTCGCAGCTGGTTGTAGACGTTCACAGAGAGCTCAGCGATGGTTTCATCAGGAAAATTGGTCTTGAAGGCTTCGCTTTGCAAAGCCAGCAGAGACAGCAGTGCCAGGAGATACATGGCTTGAGATTTTAAGGTCTGCAAGATAGATTTTTGACAAAGTGAGATTGTTTGAATAATATAAAATTCAACTTCAGGGAAAGAAGAAGAGTCAACTTTTTAATCTGAAATCCGTGGAGGAAGAAACCCCCCTAGTCAGAGCTGAATGCACAGTGCAGTCACTTGCAGGAGACACTGTTCAAATGAAAGTAATGATCTATTTTCACAGAAAATAACCTCCTCCATTATGTAACTATGTGTTTGTGCAACCTTCCAGCCCCAGACCAACAAAACCCTCTCAGCTTCTGCAGAAAAAGACCCCAAGACAGCAACCCCTTCCCTACTTCCCTTTGGAATTGTGGTTGTTTAGCAATGCTGATTTGGAATGGGTTTGTGTTCCTGCACCTTTCCATCATGAAGCTCCATAAATCTGCTATTTCTTCCATTCGACCTTCTAGTAAGATGTAATTTATTTATCTAAGTCACTCTGAGCCCCCAACAGGTAAAATTATTTCAAGCAGTGTAAGGGAGCTTGCTGACACCCATGATAAAGTTACTGTTCCGTGATGTTGCTCAGTTGCAAAACACATGGCAAGCAGCCAAAAATTCTTTGAAAGAAAAAAAGAAAAAAAAAATCAATCATGCCTTAGTTACCAAATAAACCCCCTTTTGTTAGTAAATACCAGTGAGAAGTTGGGTAGCTCTGCTAGCTGGGAGGCAACCCCCGCTCAGAGAGCCTCAGAGGACAAGGGGACTGCATGGTGAGAAAGATCCAACGGTGGGAAAAAGAAATGAAACTAAATTTAAAAAAGGGTTAGCACTGATGCTTCTGACTAATCCATCCTCCAGGCTTTGCTGAAATGCTCTGGGCTAAGCAACAGTTCTCACTCCACCCCAGTTTAGCTCATCACACAACTACTGATAGTAAAATCCCAGCTCCTGGAGCAGTGAATGTGTAACTTCATCCTTCCATTTTTATTGCCATTTTTTAAACTCCGTGCTACCTTGGCACACAAGCCACTCCTGCTGCACATCCTGAGTGAGAAACAGAAACAGCAGAGCTCCATTTCAATGCCTTCCCTCTGCCACCATGAGACACAGCAGAGCAAATCCTCCCAAAGCAGGGGTTGGACAGGACAAGGCTCAGAGCTTCATCCACAAGTGTTTACAAGTTGTTGTGCCAGGCACAGATTTGTGTCAATGCTGCTGCTCCACTCAACCCATTTGCATGCAGCCAGCCCAAGTGCCTCTCCTTATGCTTCCCAGCAATCCTGGGGCTGCATTACAGGGGTTTTATAGACATGGCACAAAGTAAGCTTTATGCAACATTTATATTCTGCATTTCATCTTCAAAGGGCTGTGTAGCATTATCTAATTCACTCGCACAGCGCTGAATGATCCATAATTTAAGTGTTATTACTCGCGTTTTAGAGCTGAGAAAATAAAAAGAACAACAGGGTACACACACGTGCCTTGGCAGCCACTGGTGCCAGCACTAGTTAAGATTCCTCCTGTCCCCCAGCCTCCATCAGCCTTTTGTTTAGTCCTCAACTGAGAAAATTAAAGAGATGAACAGCAATCCCATGTGCTTCAGGGGAAAAGGAGAGCCTTGCCTCTCCCCTGCCCCTCATCTCCCTTCCTCTGAATGTTTCCATATATATAAAAAGCACTCCCCTTTTCTACATTTCCAATAAATTCTCATCTGTGGTGGCATCACTTCACTTCTCTGGACTACCTGATCAATCTTCCTCTGATTCTTAGTGTGATAGCAAAAATCTCCACTGAAAGCTCTTATTCTATTTAGGAACAGCACAGGTAAGCCATACAAGCCTAAAGCATAAGCTTTAATAGTTCTGCCTGCATGTTCCAGTGCATTTACAGAACTTTCCTGCACATCACTGCTGCCCAATGCAAAACACCAGTCTGACCATCATTATTTATTTCAGAAGCACTGAGACAATTTTATAACCCCAAATGTTATCAACACACCACCATCTTCCCCAATAACTGCTTTTCTTAATAGCAGCTCATTTTTCTAACCTGTCCATTTATAAATTATTGACTTAAGGATATCGAAGTTTCTATTATAGAAAATAACTGGATTTCCCTGTGACCATGGGCATTCTGGTTTTCTTTATTTAAAAACCCTGGAGCATGCCTCTCCCAGTGTTACATAAGACTTCAGGCAGCACATCAGCATGATAGACTGAGCCCAGGTATTATTCTCTTATCCTAAAAGCTGCACAAGGCAAGAAAAGCTTAATAAACCTCCATCTCACAGGTCTATAGTGGCCCCAAAAACTGTACTCAAAAAATAGATAAGCAGGAGCTCATCTTTGTTTTGTTGAGGATGAGCCCAAATTTGGGAGCTTTCCCATCCTAATCTATACAAACAACTTGTGCAGCTCAATGTGGATGCAATTATAGAGAGCTAAAGCTTTCCACTCCTGGATCAAGAACAGCTTGAGCTCACTTTGAGACCTGACATGGTTAAAACAGATGTAAAATAATCTGCAATTTTAAAAAAGGGAAGTTGCCCAGCCTTGCAGAGGCAGCTGTTCAGCACTCCATCACTGATCTCTGTCCTATGCACTACTGCCAGACAGCCTTAAATAATTGCAGAGGGGAAGGAGGGGGGAAATTTATACATCTTAATTAAGTGTTTAACATGCAGGTCAGACTGTCTGAATGCTAATAAAATATGTGTTATTAGGCAGTGCTAGAACCCCAGCATCATACACAAATCAAAATCATATTTCTTTGTGACCACTCACCAAAAGCTCCTGATGTGAAATAATTAAGTTGTATTACTTTTCATTATTTAGTTGGACAGAAAATAGAGTAAGTGTATAGATGGAGACAAATAATATTTATACTGAAATGCTCTTAACAAGAAAAAGTACCAAACTTGTGTTTTTAAATACATGCCAAATCCCACTGAGGGCAACGCAAGGGGCTGAACTGTGCAGAATAGAAGCTCCCAGTAGGAATGAATGAAAGCCAAACAATTTGGATTTCACCCCCCCAACTCTTCCACAGCATTTTAGTCTAGAGAGGTTTTCAAATAAAGTTCACAGCCAAACTCCCCAAACAGACACCCAGGGGAAAGGAAATACAGACAGGGAGGCAGGAATGAACACCCAGATACAGGCAGAGGATTCACCTGCTCTTTTGCTGTCAGTGCTTTCTAAAGATATTTGTGAAAATTTAAAAATAAATGAATGAGTCCAGTGCAAGGGGAGATGTTTTAAAGCAAACTGAAGATGTGTGGGTGCTGCTCTGTAGAACACCACAGACACCTGATCAATCCTTGCCAGCCAGTGTGAAAATGGTCTCGTCTCATCCTGTGGTGAATTCCTCAGCTCCATTCCTCTCACACTTCTGCTTCGTGCATACACTGCTCTGCTGACAACTGGGAATCCAGCTCTTAATTATCATTCCAGCCAGAGCAGCTCCTGCTCTCTGAGCCTGCCTCACTGCAGGCTGGATTATTTGGGGTTTGTGTTTCCCCAGTCAGGAGGGCTGAATCCAACACCAATTCTGGTGCAGCATCTTCTCAGCATCTCTCCCCAGTCAGTCAAAAACCAGTCTCCCTGGTTTGTCACTGCAGCACTACTGAGAGCATCTTTACATTGCCTGGACCCTATTCACAAACAATTTAAGTGAAGGAAATGAAGCTGAACGTTATGTAATGCACATCCAGGAAGTTAAATAGTCCCTGTGAGTATCATCAAACTTTTTACTCAGTCTTTTCTGTCTTCCTCAGACAGCCCCAGTACAGTCTGTCACTGCTGATTTGCATCAATGCAATCTGGTTAAATAATACTGCAGCAGTGGAAAAGGAGTCAACGTCCCCACTGAACAATGTTTAAAAATCAAGAATCATCAGTTTCAAATGTTACTCTGTGCATTTTGCTTTCACTGGCTAAATATATGAATGAAAAAAAAGGCTGTTAAAAATACTTTCACTCCTCAGCTGTACAGATGTTAAGGCCAAAGGGATGAATTTGTCACTTGAGGGTCAGACTGAGACAGAATCTGAGTTTTGTTTAATTTGACCATAACTGATGCATGAACACCTCTCCCCTACCAGGCAATCAAGGAATCAGTGCAAACATACACTCTCCTTGCCTCTTCTTGAGAAACAGCTGTGTATCACAAATCCTCACTTGCTGCAGAGTCTGTCAGGGAGGATCAGTTTTGTTCTGGCTTGCAACTGTTCTCAGTGGGAAAAAAGCAGTGAGAGAACACTAAACATTCTAGATATACACCACTCAGTAGGTAATGGCATTGAGGTTACACCTAGCTCAATTCCTAGGAAACTTTTTTATTCAGCATTTCAGAACACATCTGGAAAGATGTCATCAGTCCCAAAACTCAGCCCAGCACATTTCCACAAGTGGTCCAAGCCAGCCCAGTGCTCCTGTTCTCCTGCCCTGGGGTCAGTCCAGATGTGCTCCTGTGCATGGGCACAAGGAACACCCATTCTTGTGATGTTTGAAGAGAAACATTTATCTGATAAATACAGGACTGCTTATCCAGCTCTTGCCTTTCCCCAGCAGAAGGCTGGGATGACTAAGAGGAAGCAGAACAAATTCGCCCCCTCACACCCACAAACTCTGAACTATTCGGTTCCAGTAAAATGCAGAAGGGGCAGGCGCTCTCTGTAAGCCAAGATATTTTGAGTTATCCTATCAACAAACTCCAACTGAGTTCACAGACATGAGGTACCACGAATTTTGAAACAGTGAGACCTGGACTCGGCGTAGGAAGGTGCCAAAAATTCAATTAAGGGTTGAATTCTAGTGCCTTGTACTTGTCAGACAGGTTGAAAAAAATGGGTTATAATTTCCTTTTCTTTTACACCTTTACAGAGGGTTTTATAAAGAAACTAATTTATGGCTTTAAAAACCTACAAAATAAAGCTGTGATACATTGCCTCAGTTCCTCAGCACACAGAGACTAAACTAAGATTAGTTGCCTTCAAGATTACTCTTGGCTACCTGCAAGCTAAACACCAAAGGTGTGGGAAGCACAAATGAGAAAAACTGCTGATTCCTGACCAGTGTGTTAAAAAAAACCCTGGGGAGAAAGCAAGTGTGGTAACAGGACTGATTACATTGTCTCCTGTAAAGAGCAGCTGCAGGAACAGACTGAAGTCTGGCAGAACAATTTGATAAAGCAACAGACGAATTTGCTCAGGGAACAAGAGCTGCTGGTCAGAGGAAAAACCCACTGTGGATCCAGGTAGGAACTGGGTGATTCTCCTTCCTTCCCCTAAAATCCAACCAGAACTTCATCCTGCTTGGGAAAGATGAATTGCAGAAGGATGTAAATTTGGTGAAATCCAACCACTACTGCTTTGCCAGTTGGTGAATATGACAATTGCTGCAGGCAGCTTTACTCAGAATTATTTTTTGTTGGCAATCACATGAAACAATAAATATCTGAGAGAGGGGGACCAGCTAGCTAATAATACCAGTTTAGAAAACGAACACAGCTTAGAAAACTAACGCAAATTTCCATCCACTGAACCCCCTGAGCCCCAGCCGAGCACAGGGGAGGCAGGAGCAGTCAGTGAGATCCTCTGCTGTTCCCCAGGACCAGGAATGGTTGTCATGACTACCCTGAAGGATGTGCAGGGGAGGCTCCCAGTGATGTCCAGGATTTGCTCCTGGCTAGTTCAGGCTTGCCTCAGGCCCTGCAGCAACAGGGGAATGTGGCTGCTACCACAAACCTCTAGCTTCTCACAAACCCACTCAATCCGCTACAGAACAATGAAAGGATCACCTTTTCAGCCCTTTCTGCTTCGTCCAGGAACCCAAGCTGTCTGGTTTTTGTTTGAAGGTTGGGCAAAAATTGCCCCTCCAGCCAGCATTAGTGGAGGAGAAGGATTCTCACCCCCAGAATGTTGAGATTTTACCTCAGGAAAACCCCACAGAAGTTATGTGACACTTCCTCCCATCAGCTGCTCACTGTGCTCATCTCCCTTTCCCTCCCCAGCACTGGGACTGCAAAATAAAGCTCAGACCTGAGCTGGCTTCACCTGAGAGAGAATTTCTTTTCCACAGCCAGAGGAAGAGGCAGGTGTGCAGGGAACAGCAGTGCAAGGGGATCAAGCATCCTGATGGGAAACCAGCAGGATCCCATCCTGCTGGGAGCAGCAGCACTCACCCAATGCCCTGGGATGCCACAGAGCCTGCCTGGAGGTGAGAGCAGGCAAATCAATACCAATGCTCACAGCAACAGGAGGTGTTATTGCTTATAGCCAGCAGAATGTAGCCAAGGAAATGGGGGAATAACTAAATGTCCACAGAATGCCTTAGGCTACAGCTATCGAGGACAGTGAGAGCAGCACATGAAGGGATTGATGAAGTGCTTTGGGTATTAGAAGTAGTGCAGTCCCTGAAGTGGTGACAATGCTGGGACATCACTGCTAGCTATGACATGTGTTACATTTAGCCAGCAAGGCAGCTCCTTCGCATTAGGGGATGTACTCACATTTTCTGTGCTGCAAAAAATGTTTATTTCTAAAAAAATGTTTACCCTTAGCTCATGTGAGCATTGGACCTTGTCAGGCAGAGATTCTACAGGCACATGTAGAATCACTGAGCTTGTAGGAATCTGTTTGTCTCAGTGCAATGATATCTATATCTCAATCTGCACAAACATTTATTAATAAGTTACGGGGTTTTATCACCATCTGTCAATTATGGTGTCATTGCCTTCTGGAGCAGGAAGCCTTGAGGTTAATTTCATTAGAGAACAGCACAATAAGGATATAGGAAAGAGTGAGGCATTTAAACCTCCACTACAGAGTGACTAAGACAAAGAAGAGTCATTCTATAGGAAGGGTTTGCATCACACTAAGACCTTGCTCTCCAACACACAGCCAAGCTATTCCCCTCAGGATTCTTTATTGCTGTTTTTTAAAAGACCCCATGGCACCAGGAGCTTCGAGAAAACCTGAGAGGAAAAGGGTGCACTGGAAAATTTCATATTGACAATTTTTTCCATTGAATCCCAAATGTTTTTAAACTTTCATGGAGCTTGGCACTGAGTCACTAACCTGCTGAGGCAATTATGCAAGCCAAAGTTGTCTTAATTGCGCTTCCTCAAGCATATTCCCTCAGCTCCAATTAAAAAATAAAAAGAGATACCGAGAAGCCATGTCCAAAATACTTTAAATTTGAATAGCCTAAAGCGAACATCTAAATACATGTCTAGACAATTAAAAAAGGTGGTCTTGTTTCCAAATCTACTGCTATAAGGCCTGCAGTTGGGAGGACTCATGTGCAATTTCTCTATTTGTTTCTTCTGTCTAGGAGAAACAGATTTTTAGAAATAGTTTGGCAGAGTGCTTTATTTTTCACAGCTCCAGTGTGCCCCACAAAGTAAGAGCTATAAATAAGAACACACAAAACCCACAGGCACTGGGAAGGAGAAAAGTTGAAGCATTACGGAATTTGGGAATTCTAAAGGCTCTGAACTGGGATGTGCCTGTGGCTCACCCAAGAAAATCAACACAGCCTGACTGGGAAGAGCTTCAAGGCCCTTACCACAAACTTCCTTACTTACAATAAACCCCATTTCTGCTATTTTCCTGTGAAATCCAGTTGATCATCAAGCTCCCACCATAATTTAATTAAAAGGGCAGTAGCTAAGTTTTACCATATGCAACTGCCAGCTGCAATCACTGCAGTTGGAGTCGAAAGGCGAGATTCCTGCATGTACTGGAGTGTAGCTTTATAAGTGATGAAAGCTGTCACTTATGTCACAGATATTGCTGTAATGCATGGTGGTATTACAGTTTCAGCAGCACCAAAATATATTAATAATGCATTCTGTGAAAGCATTTACAGCAAGTGAGTTTGGAATACAGCGTTTCAAACATTTTTGTTGCAACTCCCTATTTATATATGAAGTCACTTTGGATATATTATATCAGTCTTTGTACTTTGCCTGGCATTATCCAAGCTCTCACAGCCAATTTTAAACCTTCCAAAGTAGGAGGACTGAAAGACACAACTAATTAGGGAGAAACAAAAACAGAACAGGAAGCCTTTACTGCTTAGGGTCGTAGGAATAGGGAAAACTGCATGAGAAGTACCTAAAAATTGTGTCTCTCTGGAGGATACTTCACTGAATGCCTTTTAAAAGGCCATAAACCAACTCAGGAAAATTTTCAAATATCCTTTAAAAAAACCACAATGAAGAACGGTAATCTTTAAATCATCCCAGAATAAATAATAGAAGTCATATATATTGGGTGTGAAATACCATTTCAAGAGATCAAAGCAGAAGTTAATTCTTCCATACCTTGTCCAGCTCCCTTCACAAGGACTTCAGAAGAGAAGAGATGAGGCTATGGTATAACTATGTCAAGATGATGAAGAAAGTTAATTAAAATGTATCAGGATTTCAGAAAAGGAGTCTGTCACTGCATGAACCCAAAGCAAGCATGACATACAAACCAGCTTGTTTTCCTACAAAATAATATTGGCTTCAGCCTTGCAATCAACACTGGGCTGCATTTACATTTAGGTAACGTCCCTCTAGCCAGGAGAGTTATTATTCACTTCTCTTAACACTCCTGAGATCAGAATTACTTTCTTCCAGTACAGTAATAAGACACGGAGATTGCTTTAGAAAAACCCCCCAAAACAATTAACCCCAGCATTCAAAGTGGATGTTACACCCTGATTAATTACCAGCAGCAATTGATCATTTCCAGGGCTGCTCTCTATAATGCAAGGACACCGTTTCTCCATGGAATTCTGGGTTTAAAACCAGCTGAAGGAGCTGTTTTGGCAACTGAGCTGAGCCTGACCAGCAGAGCCACAGCTGAGGCACAAAATGAGAAGAAGAAGAAGTTCTAAAACGTGAGAGACAAAAGGGTGAGAAGGGAGAGTCGCTCAGAGGGGGTTCAGTTCTGAACCAGCAAAATGGAGTCACTGAGCATTTCAGCAAAATCAGTCACAGAGAGGAAAATTTAGCATTAAGCCTCTCCACTTCAAATATTTCTCTAACATAGCAGAATAACATCTGTTACAAAATACAGATCTTTTTTCTAAAATCTACAGAATAATCTGGATGCCAAATTCAGCCAGTAGCAGGATTTTTTCACTCTGTGTTTTACACAGTGGAGAACTCCAAACAAGGCATTCCATAAGAATTTCTTTTTGATGTGAGGATTGCTGATCACTGATCTTCCCAAAGGAGTGAGAAGCATGGGGATCCCACGTGGAGAAGAAAATTAAACTTCTCTTTCCTCCTACCCTAAGGCCAATTCCAATTCTTGCCTCTGAGGCCTCAGCATCACTGCTGTTTGCTCTGCTGGTTATAAATATTCTCAAATATTTTCATTTGTCTCTCTTATCTCCATGATTTCTAGAACTCCACAACTCTAGTTTTTTATTGCTTCTACTTGAGAGCAGCTCTGCAAAAATCTAAAAAAAAAAGCAAGCAACCAGGACATCTGGCATGACTCCAGACAACTCATACCTGGATGGGAGGAATAAACCAGCTAGTGTGGCACAGTGGAGAGAATTGCCACCAAAATCCTCATTCTTTCATCTCCATCATTCATGTCCTTCCTCCCTCGTTTCTTCACAAACATCCCTGAGCTTACCAACTGAAGGAAAAAACCCCAAAAGCCAACAAATGGGGCAGCAGCAGCCTCATGCTGTTCAAACTGGGAGAGCTGGCAGGGAATGAAAACAAGACATAAGCTTGGTGCCCTGCATGTGTTTCTGAATTGTTCAGAGAGAATATCTGGAACAACAGCGGCTTTAAGGGAAAAATGGGAAAGTTAGAAACAGAAAGAGAAAGGCAGGGAGGAAAAACTACTCCCTGCTGTGCAGGCATCTTATCCACAACAGAAGATACACAACGACCAAAGAAATAGAGTTTTTTCAGTCAGAGCCTACAAACAAGACTCGTTTAAATAAAATATTCACATTTTTGTTCCGATAGTTTTGTTTATTCTGGTGTTGGAGGCTTGTGGCTATTGAAACATCACTCTTGGCTCACCATGGCCAGAAGAGCTCAGCTCAGAGTCCAGCACTCAAGCTGTGCCTGGAAGGAGGAATCTGGCCTTGGAGCTCACTTGTGTGCTCACTGTTCAAGCCTCATTGGTTTGTGTTTATGGGAACTGATGCTGTTCCAAGTACCCACTCCATGATGAGCCATTTAAACACCACATGGAGGGAGCTGAATTGGACTTCATCTTGCTTATTCTCCCACACAGAGGAGTTTGCATCATGTTAGACCTGATTGTAAATGTTACAGCAATTGCCATGAACAGGAGCAATCCCAAAGCACTGGGGGAACAGAGCACTTGTGCTGTGCTCTGCTGGCTCACAGCTACACCACCTCCCTGTGGCTCCAGGAACACACAGGATGATTGGGGGTTTTTTTGGTGGTTTGGTTTTGTTTTCTTTTAAGATTTTTATAATTTGAAAACTCCAATAGCTTAAAGAAAGGAATCAGATAATTTCCAATACACAGAATGGAAACTGAAGGTTGAAACCTCATTGTCTCTCCTCCCCAAACCAAACTGCTTGTTTTCCAGCAAGTCTCACGTGTTTTCACAAGGATTTCTTATGGCAAGTTAACATTAATTCTATCTTTTGTTAGAGAGACTATGACACTACTCCTGGTTTTGCATCACAAGCTATGATTCATGTGCGTCCAATATTTTACATTGGTGGGTAGCAAACACACTTATTTAAAATTAGGTTAATCTTTTTAATTAGCGTGGCTTTCAAAACTATGTAGGTTAACCTGAATTCTTGTGCCTGTGTATAATATCCCAAATTCTCAAGCTTTCCACAGGTTATCTGATTTTTGCATCTAAATTAAGTTGTCAGCTAGGCAAGGTGGACAGCTGCACCTCAAAGCAAGGAACTCCGGCCCAGTTTGTGCCAAGCAGTTCCATCAATGCAGTCACAGAAGAAAAAATATTTTAATTTTCAGTCAATCTGTCTCAGCAGCAAACTCATTAGGCAACAAGCATGCAGAACGCCTTGCCTCACACAGACCTCCTGGAGCTGCTGCAGCTGGATGAGGAGCAGTGCCCAAATAACACACATTTTTTTAGTTAGTCACCACAGGACAGTTATTCCACTGAATCCAAATACACCCCCAGGTGAAAATGGGCAACAGCTCATCTCTCATTGCACAAAGACTCTGCTAATCCTCGAGGAAGCACACAGTGATCAGCTGGGCACCTTGTGGAGTGTGCAGCACGGCCACCTCTGGCTCGTTGGCACCAAGTTTGTCACTGGGACACACAGGACACTAACATTATGGCTGGCTCGCTTCAGAGTATGAAATCATCCACCTGAAATCACTTCTTGAAGGTTTATTTCTTCGTTCAAATTCATCCATGGCAGAACATACAGAATTATAGTACCTTGGAGTGAGGAACAGCCCAGAGATTTGTTGTTGGAAGCACTAAGTGCATATGTACAGCTAAAAGCAGCTCCACTGTGTCAAGTGTCCAGACTGAGGGACATTCAGTGGGGTGGATTTCTGCACTTAGAGAGCAAACAGCAACCAGCTGAGACATCCCTACTTGCTGCCATAAGAATATAGGGAAGGCAAGAGCAGAAAACATCCAACCTTCACCAGGAGACATCTCTTTTCCAGCTCCCAAGCCCACAGTAACCAAGACTACTAATAATGGACTAAAAGTTCACTACACCTTTTTCCCCAATGCTACATTAAAAAGCTTGATCCTAAACAATCCAGTCCTCACCACAGAGAGCTGTAATATTTGTGTGCTGACTGTGGCTCCTAAATAAAACCTTAGTGATGTCAGACATGGCCATGCACTTGCCCAGGCAAGACTCAGGTTTATGTCTCTATATAGCCAGAAATAATAACCTCACAGTTGTTTTCCCATGATGCACAGGTTTTCAGGCATTGTTATGATGTACTAGGAGGGGCAATGAAAGCCCTAGTAAAATAATGGATTAAGAAAACTCCTAGTACAGCAAGACTTGAAAACACACTTATCACAGCTGTAATTACAAGCCTGAATGGCCACAGCTGATCCCTAACCTCAAACACTTTTACACTCCCATTCAGCAAGACTGCATTAGGGAAAAAAAATCTTTACTGGGGCCTTATTAAACAAACATTTCCTTGTTCTCATTTTAAAGGTCCTACTCGTTTAACCTGTCTTATATAGAAAGAGTCAAACCATGACACTACAAAATTAGAGCTTAACTGCCTCAAAGTCTTCAGGTTGTTCTTATTTCCAGAGGTCTTTTTGCTGAATTGTTTCAGGGAGGGAGCTGTGACCATATTTACCTCCTATTTGACACTAGCAACTCCCCACTCACTCCCTCCAGGAACTGCTGAGCTCACTTGATCCAGGAATCCAGACTAGAAATTTTCCCCTGTAATATCCTGACCAAACTGTGGGTATTGCTGTGTATTTATTTGGTTTATGATATTGTCCAAGAGGTCAAGGTGGTTACTGTGGAAAAAATCCTTGAATTTGGCAAGCACTCAAGAATGCCATTCAAAAACCAGGAGTATTCCCTATGCCTTGGGAATATTCCCCTAGGATTGAGTGTGACACAGCCTGGCTGGGAATTCTTTAGGGTTGCTGTTTATTTTTTAATCAGACTAACAATGATGCCAGTTGAGGTAGCCAAGTATGAAATTAATATGGATTTAAAAGCTCAAACTTGGCCAGTTTGGGGATGTTTTGTTTCAGTCTCTCTCTGTGATATCAATCATGGAGGGAGAAGAAAAAAGGCATGAAAATACTGTTCTGATTGTGAACACAGAGTGGATGGGACAAGCAGAGTTTCAAACTGCAGTAACAAAACATCAGGCTAGACTTAGACAATAGAATTTTGCTGGCAAACACAAGAAAGCTCTGGAAAAGGTTGCCTGGGGAAGTCTCTAGCCATACCCACTACATCCCATGGTTTTGGTTCAGTGATTTTGGAATTCTTTGCCAAAGCAGGCCAGTAAGGTTCAAATCTCTGTTCTCTGTCAGAGATGGAAACAAAGAATAGTCCCTCTTTTATTTTATGCCCTGCATAGAAACCTCCTCAGGACCCCAGCTCTGCTCACTGTGCAGCTCTGATTTGATTTAAAAAACCTGAAAAAATTAGAATTGTTTTCCCTTGGCTTAAACTAACACGACAAAAATCATTTGAGCTACTCAGAAAATGTTGTGTGTTTAGCTGCTTGATCCCTAAGTGGAAAAAAGCTAATTACACAACCCATTTAGGCATTGAATGTCCCAGGGCCAAGTCACTCTGTGTCCACAGAAAACATTAATAAACACAGCTTATCTCACTTTATGAAAGTTGTGATTACCATTTTTCAATAACTGGAGCGACCAGCAGCATTTCAGCTCTCCCACCTTACCAAACTGAACCCAAACAGCAAAGCCTATTTGAATTCAGCTCAAATTCACCTCATTGGGAACGTGTTCTGTTTTTGTTCTTATGCACAATGTCAAAATTCAGGGCTGGATTTCTCCAAGTGCAGCACATCAGGGCTCAGCTGGGAACATACAGGAGCAACCAAGCACATGAGATCAAATAAGCCTCTAGTTTGATGCCTAAATGGGAAGTAAATATTCAAGGACAAAGAAAAATAACACTAAATACGTCTGCCTGCTCATTTTCAGAATTGTTGCATTTTAAATTTATCTGCAGAGATGGTCCACTTGGCCTTTCTGCTACAGAACACACAAGAAATATTTAAGAAGTTTCCTCTATGGAATAAAAATCATCATAGTACTATGTACTTACAGTCCAAATCCCATTAATATCAACTGAACGACTTTAACTCTGTAATATTTTGCATATATGACATTATTATATAATAAATATATGCTCTCAGTCATATATGGGTTATTGATATTCCACTTTTGAAATGCCACCAAGCTGTTGGCTCCCATTCAATATCAACCAACTGCCTCTTCCTTGTTCTGAAGACAGACAAAATAATGGTAAATTTGTAGCAAACCATTATATTTCAATGAGTGAAAGCGAAGAGATTCCCACAAAGGAAACAAAACGTAACTTTTCATGCCACACCATGGTTACAGTACAATGTAACATATAGGGGAGCTTCCTGAATTATGGGAAAAATTATCTTAAAATGTATATATTCTAACCATATATATATATGCATATAGTCCAACAAAATATACATATCATCAGCCTTTCATATGCTTAGCTTGATACAAAAATACATGGCAACTGCTAGTGTAACACAGGAAGTTCTAAACACCAATTTACCCAGTAGGGAGTGCGGGCAATCCCTGTTTGCATTACCAAATAACAACAGGAATTTTTAAATGTATTTTTATCACATAAAGGCTACTGCTAAGATGACCATGCCAGCTCCTTTTCCTAGAAACTTCCAAAACTTCAAGTGGCTCATCCAATATATGTACAGGAGATTAGCCCAAGGGGAAGTCTTATGATTGTAAAAGTTTTTCAGATGAAAAACATTCAGATTTTTACTCGAACCCAAGGAAGAGATTCCATTCCCACAGAAACCATAAATCTCAGGTGAATCCATTTCAGAATCCACACTACTCAGGCGTAGAAATATTCCAAAGCAAACTGGGAAAAAAAAAAAAAAAAGGAACTAAAAAGAAAAAAATAAATGATTTCCCTAAGCATTTCCATAGCTTGCATAAAGACATCAATTACCATAGCTTGTCTTCTAAATTAATGATTCACAGTGATGGATTATTCATGCAAGTCGGCCAGCTGAACATTATACTTTGACTCTGGGGAGAAAGTATAGCATGTCTTAATTAACTAGAGTTTGTATATGCCAAAAGATACCCAGGAAAACTTTATTTCTCTAGTCAACCAGGTAAAATGTGAGCAAACAGAACTAATGGTAATTAAAACATGCAAAAATCTTCCACAGTCTCCAGAATCCATATTTAAAGTGAACTAGGAAGAACGCACTGCCTCAAGTGAGCTCTGTAAAATAGATCCAAATTGCCATTTTGTTGAATGAACTGACTTCAGATCTGCTCCATTTAAGTGTGAAAAAGATGGAAATTTCATATTAATATGCTGCTTCCTGCCTCTGCACAACCTTGCAGGGCTTCAGTGATGGAACAATTTCTTGTTTCAAACGGATATCAAGTATTTTCTTGACTGAAATTCAACCCAACACTGAAATTTTCTATGAGTGAATGATAGGTTATTATTCCAAATATTTTCCAAATGAATGCTGTGTTCTAATGGCCTCCTTGAAAATACATAACATTTATGTGCTGTGCAAGTCTATTGATGCTCTTTGTTACTTTGATACCCTTGCAATTCCAACAATATCTGCCATTTGCACTTATTAGCTTTCAAAGTGTTCTCCAATCATTGTATCGAAAGATTTACAAAATAAAAATGGGAAGGCCATGATAAATGTTGCAATTTATCCTTCAAGGAAGTAATGGGAACGATCTCGTGTCTCTAAAAATCTATACCAAGCTGCTCTGAGACAGCAGAGATCGCCATGCCTGATGAATTATATGACCAGCTAGTTGCTTACATGGCTTACATTCATTGAGGTTGTTAGAAGTATTAATCACAGTCAAATAGACCTTTACCTTTTAACAAACTAAACCCAGATGCTTCACAGCCATTCATGGATATTATTTTATGAGGAGGAAGAGTCTGTTTTCATTTTGTACTGGAGAAATGTAGGTTAAGTAAAGATTAAGTGAATTGTCCAGTACCAAAAGATGTAAAAACAAGGAAGTTTTTCTCCTGCTTCCCTTAAAACTATCTGATCCATTGGTGTTACCTTCTCTGAGCTCCTGGGATAATCCTAGAGCTTTTGAAAGCAAAAATTTAATTTTCTCCTTGCTCTCTCAGTGCTGCAGCAATATTTCCAGGGATTCTTCCAAAGCCCTACACTTCCTAAGGAATTAAATAATAACTCCAAGATAGGATAGTTACATAGGTAAGGATTAGGAAAGGATGGTGAAAATCAATTTAATTAGTCTCTACCAATCCTGAAATGACAAACAGTAGGAACACATTACCACACCTCCATCTCCACGAGACTTTCACTACAGGTAACAATGATCCTTATGAGACTCAGCTCCTTGTAACAATTCTTAGATGCAGATTTGTATTTATGCTGCTTTTCTCCCCTCCTAAATACAAGATGTCATCACGTTCTTCATGGGAAATATGCTTCCATCACTTCAAGAATTTATTTTCCTAGTGACTGAGTGAAAGCTTGTCCCCTTGCAGCTAAAGGGGATTTTGCTGTCACTTCATATATGGGGACCTGCTATCTGTTATGTCACATCCACAAGTGCACTGTGTTTTAATATTGTATGCACATTTTCCTCCCTCACATTTCTATATGATGAACTACTAATGGCATTTTTTCCTTCATGCATATCATCCCCTCAAAATAGATCTACTTACAGTCAATTTGATTCTTACTCACTGTCATGGGTATCTTCTCCATACGCCCTGCTGCTCCATATCCCCTGTAATTAAATATTTCTGCTTGCTTTTTTTCCTAATATTTGTTTTCCTTGGTATCTTCTCATATATCTAATATCCTGCTTTCTTTAGTATTTTAACAGAGGCATGGTAGGAAGAGCAGATGGAAACTGTCAGCTACAGATGATGCCAAGTGGAGACTCCCAAAGCTCTAAATTCCACTCAGGGTTTGGTGATCCCAGGACATTCCTGCTGCCTCAGAGATGTGGGGAGGACTAACCCAAGGCACTGTCCTGCAGCCAACTGAGAGCCAGCAGAGCTGAGTGACCACAGAGGTGACAGTGAACTGCAGCCAGGCATGCATAGCACAGGACAGCAGGAAGAGGAACAATTCCAGCTACAAGCACAGTTCTGTGTCCTTGCAGGGCATTTTCAGGTGGCAGAAGGCAAGACTCTAGGAGGATAAAGAAGCAGGGATTTGTGAGCTCACAGCACTGTGGGCACAGCAGGGGAAAGTGGAGCATAGGAAGGGAGATCCTCCTGGGCACTGAGGGAGGAGGATAAACCAGGCCAGGGATCAAGAGGAAAGGCTCAATTCAGATGCAGAAGAATGACCTGAGGCAAAGGCAAAACAGTCCTCCAGACTTTCACTATTACCAGTTGGGGACAACACATAATCCCTATCTGTCACACTTAAATCAACATTACTGCAGGATGAAAATGAGATCACAGCAACCACAGACCAGAGCAGCGCTGAATTAGAGGGTTCAGCTCTGCATCTCCCAGGTTTACATTCCAACTGCTGGATGGCTGCTCTTCCTAACACCCTGGCTCACTCCAGAGACTCTCAGATGCTGCTGTCCTCTTCTTCCCAGCTCCTCAGATTGCAGATGTCCACCAACAGCTCCCTTGGATAGAGAGAACCAGGGGAGCAGATGTGGTATGAATCCTGGACTAACCACAAAATTGGACTAATCCCACCAGAGTCCCTTGGCACAGAGAAGAGAAGCTGCTCCATAGCTTATGCAGTCACAAAACAAGAGCTTGCTGGCCACACTAGACCAAGGAGGTGTAGCAGGCACATTAAGCATTAATCTGAAACTCCTCTGTCATCCTCAACTCAAACATCAGCTTTGTCAAGTGTTATCTGAACCCTTATTTTAGAAGTGTGGAGTCAGCTTTTCAATTTCTTTTTAAATCAAAACCCCACCTGCTGCCTGTAATGTTACTGCGAACAAAAAATGTTATTTTAATAAAGAGGGTTTTATTCACCATATGCAATTGCACATGCTTTTAAAGATAAAATAGAATTACTACAGTGTTTTAAAAGTCCATATCCAGTTTAATAAGAGACTAGTTTATTCCTCTTTAGTACTTTCAAGAGTCATTAGACATCTTTCAACTCCCACTAATTACTTTGTTTTTGGCAGACATTACTGTTTCCTCCTCCTGCTTTTTTGAATAAATCTGAAATTAACAAGTCAATAAACTGACATATTTACAGTAAAAATAACTCGGCTCCCCTCTCTTCTTCCTCCCACTTCTCATATCTCTTAGCAGATGAAAAGGTCATCATTCACCTACAGGCTTTACACACACTTGTGGGGACTTGGGCACTTTCCCTTTGCATCAACCTCATCTCAAGTTGAAGACCTGATGTTGCAGTAAGCTGTTCCTGTCATCTTAGGTTTTGATTAATTGCCTTAAATAGTTTAGAAACTGGAGCAAATGCTTCTTTTGAGAAAAAGGTATCTGAGAGAGAAAACATGAGCTGCTTCAGTGAACTCCAATTGCTGTGTGAAGTACACAGTCATTAAATGCTCCAGGAGCTGCTTTAATTTAAACGTGGAAAGAAAAGCGTCGGAAAAGGGCAGTTTTGGTGTACCAATTAAAAAATGATGTCTTAAACCTTCAGACCTTCCTTTCTAACTCTTACATAAGTGAGATGTATGGGGAAAACTAGGGCAGCAAACATCACCTCAGCCATGGAGACAGCTCCCCAAGCCTGGCACTTGGCTGTTGTGCCAGGGAAGGAGGCAATCTCCAGTGGCTGAGTGATGCTGAGGAGTTCCGACAGGCTGTCTTTGGCAAAGTACCCAATCTCTTAACACTACCTTGACATGCCAAGGGCAGTTAAAAAAATCCTGTTGAAAAATAGATGTCCAAGTTCTCCAGCTCGCTCCAAACTTCCACAAGAGAATCAAGGCTGGGATGGCATTGCTGCTCAAAGAGCACCAGCTGCAAAATGCAACTGGTGAGAAGTGTTTGGGTATTTTGGCTCAGTGGAAAGGTAATTAAAGCACTTGCTTTCTGTGATATGTGAGCAAAATTCATAGAATCAGAACTGCAAAAGCAAAACAAAGCTTTTAATGTGTTGCTCAGAAAGGTTAAAAAGGAAATGACAGCTCTCTTTTCTGAGATGAGGAAATCCCCCCAAACCTACTGCGCATACAGAAACATGCACGACAAAAATAGCTGAAAACAGCAAAGCTCGGGAACTGCAGCTCTTGCAGGCTTTGGGGAGATCATTGCTGGCTAACAAGTGCTTGGTTTGTATGTTTGAGACATCCCCCTGCACATATGGCACAGCTTCAGTTTGGATTCTGACAGAACAGATCCTTCTAGAAGCAGCAGATTGTCCATTAGGCCCATCAAGTGGGTTAGAACTGTCAGACATACACAGCAGAGCAGAAACAGAACATTATTAAGCAATTATTTCTTTAGCTGTAATGATAAAAACTTCAGGGCTGAAGTACATAAAGTATATAAATTAGTGCAAAGGCAGCCAGCCTATCAGTTGGAAGCTATTTGGTTAAAACCAAATACAACCATGTTGTTTTAACTTTCTTCTAGACAGTAAATTACTGTTCATTATTGATTCTTCCTGAAAGAGGAGTCTCAAGGTCTGCAAAAATATTTCTCAAGAATTATCATAATATTTAAACACTGAACTAACCCAAAAATCCTTTACAACACAGGAGGTCAAATCTCATTAACCCCAAAGCCATACACACATTTAACTCATTAGCTTGTATGAATAAGAAATTTCCTCTTTTCCCATCTCACAGCAACAGCTGCTCTGCAATGACTCTGAAAGCCCAAAAAGGACATGGATAACTCACGCAGCTTTTATCACATTAGCCACGGTCTGCAGTTCCCATAATCATTAGCTTTGAAGTGTATTAAACAAACCAGAACACGACCTTAGAGCTGATATTTTAATCACACCACATAAGAACAATTCTTTATCACAGATACTTTATTAAGGCCACCAAATGAGATGGTATTGAGAACTACCCAAGCCACAGGCAGGCAAAGAGCTATTCTAACATTTCTTTATTGCTACAGACCTTCTCCAACACAACCTTTCTAGTGCCTGCACTAAGGTATTTACACCAGAAATAAATACAACCTTAATGGGATCAATGCTCCCTTACATCCCTGTCATTCTGTACTGCTTTAAATGCCAAGTACAGAGGGAAAATAATTCCCAAAAATTTCACAGTTCTTACTGAACTATGGGATTAATTTTTTTGTCTTGAAGCGGCTACAGCTTTGTTATGTCCAGGACTACTTCCCAAAGAACTTTACATAAAACGTGTTCTTGGTGTCAATTCAATTATTCAAGATTCAGAAAGTATTTCCTTTCCTCCTGCAGGAATACACAGCATGTTATTTCCCCCACCTTCAAGTTCTGCTAATGTTTACTCATCCAGTTCACAAGACCATGCTAGTAAGACATGAATTAAACCCAAAATTTTCAAATACATTTCCAAATTTAACTACTCTCTCTTTTCATACATACCAAGTATGTATATATTCATAAAGACACATTTATCACTAATTACAGCTGACTATACAGACATCTTTCCCTACCATCTGCCCATTATACCATATCAGAGATATGCAAGTGTATATAAAACAGAGGAAACCAAACATTAACTTTTAAAACCATGCTTACACACCAATTTTTAACGTTATTTTGAACACACAGCTTAATTCAGATAAGGACAGCCTGAAAACAGAGTATAGGACAGATGCACCCTATATTAATTCTGCCTGTGCTTTACACAGACCGAATAATGTATTGCCCACACACAACACAAATCGCTAGAAATTATTTTAAAAGGTATTCAGGCATGCCAAAAATGTGTCTGCACTGATGATGAGCAACCCAAAAACAAATTTGAAAATTTGAGAAGCAGAACATCAGTTGAGAAAGCCTTTAAAGAGCGGGGAGCAGCCAGATCTTGCTGTGAAGAATTCTACCAGCACTAACCCTTTTCACTGCTACATTTAGTGATACACAAGGTTATAAACCGAACTAAGCTACACATAAATACGACGTTTACATCAACAGAATAAATTTCAAGAGAGTTTTTACAACAGTGTTCCTACAACTATTCACCCCTGAATATGAAAGTAGAAGACTGACAGGTTCATGAATAACTTTCATGAATAACTTCATCTACATGTGAGCAAATCGCTCACTGACAATGGTAGACGAGAAGACAAACTCAAAGCAAATTTAAAAATCCCAACTCAAACTTGCCTAGAGAACGTGAAAATACAGGACAGACAGTCTCATGAGGTCAAATTTCGGAACTCATGACTGCATTTAACAGCAAACTCCACATTGCCACAAGCCTTCACATTGTATCACATCCTAGGCTGCCCTGTGTAATTCTGTAGAAAATCCACAACTTAAAGAAAAAGCCATCAACCATTCCTGTTCCTTCCCTTCCCTTGGCAATTATTCCTCATCATACTCAACCAAGCCAGAGTAATTCTAAAAAAATACAATGGGTGTAAAATAAAGTGGGAATCTGGTCCAAGCCTCATGGCTTAAAAGCAAAAGAAATCCCCCAAAAAATCCAACCAAGACCTGACAGAATCTCGAAAAGTATCACAAAATTGATGGAAGGGGATAACAATCTCTCTTGAGTTTTAGCAGCTCTACAACTGCAGCTTTGAAGCTTTATTTAAAACCTACTAATTTCACTGGAAGGATAAAACACCATTAAACAGACATTTGGCTCAATCCATGCTACAACATTTAGGTAAACACCTCTCACCTACCCAGAAAGGCGACATTTTCCATTAGACTAAATCACCAGACCACACCAAAAATGAGAGGTGAACTGGAGAATCTGAGCTCGAAGGTGATTAACAGCACAAAATTCATACACATTGTGCAGGCTGCAAGTAGCCCTTTACCACCAGGATGTGTAGAGTATTTAATATATGAGAGATCATCCATCGATCTGATTAAAACAACACAAGGTGGTGTGGGAAGGAGAAAACTCACATAAGTAATAATGTGTAACAATCCAGGTGCTTTTTTCCTATTTTTCCCCCACCCAGCGCCCTTGCTCACCCCTAAAATGAGATAGGATGGACAGCACAGACAGACACCAGCACACCCCTAAAATGAGAGAAGGATGAATAACACAGACAGACACCTGCACACACACCTGCACACCCCTAAAATGAGATAGGATGGACAACACAGACAGACACCTGCACACCTCTAAAATGACAGAAGGATGAATAACACAGACAGACACCTGCACACCTCTAAAATGAGATAGGATGGATAACACACGCCCCTGCACATCGTCCCTCTGCTCCCACCGCCATCAAACTCTTCCCACCTTGCCACCAGCACTGCGAGAAGTTACAGCCAACGCCTGACAAGTTTAATGCCTTAGCTGCTCATTCCCATCTTCGCACTGGGGAATTCGTGTGCCTTAACATTAGGTAATAGCGAGCAGCGTTTTAAACAAGTGAGCGTTAACAGCGATACGGCAGAAATGCAAATCCGAATCTAAAACTCAGCTGATGCTTTAATATTAAATTTTAATCGCTGAGCTCTTTCTGCGAAGTAATTTAGAACTTCAAACCTCAAAGCGTGCTAGCAGCAGCATCACCTCGAGCAATAAGGCACAAGTTTAGTTGTTTAATGGCCAAACGCTCGGGGCGCAGCACGGTGTGAGCGAGCCGGCAGGACGGGAATGCCACAGGCGGACAAACCCCGCACAGCCGGGCTCTGGAGCTCAGCTCCGGGCTGGGAACGGCCGGAACAGCCCCAGGGACCCGCGGGACAGCGCCAGAGGCTGCTGGGGCTCGGCACGGCGACACTGTCACCGGAGCACAACTCCGCTCCCCGCGCTGAGGGCGCCGGAGCTCCGCGGGGTCGGGCAGCGAGCGCGTCCCTGCTTGCCCGCCCGCAGAGCCGAGAGAGCACCGGGGGGCTCTGGGCTCGCTGCCCGCTCCCCGCCGGTTATCCCGCGGTGGGGAAGCAGCGCTGATCCCGATCGCTCCTCTCCCGCCGCAGCGGGCGCAGCCTGTCCCTCCTCCCTCCCTCTCCCGCCGGCGACCCCCGCACGGGCAGCGGCTCCTCCGCACCGCCGCTACTCCGGCACGGAGCCGCGGGGAGCTCCGCTTGGCGTAAGGAGTAAACCGGTTGAGTTGGTCCCACAGCCCCGCGAAGGGACGGGCGCACTCACCGGCGCTACCGCTGCCGCCCCGCCCGCTGCCCGGCGGTGCTGCTGGTGCTGCCGCCGCTCTGCGCTCCGCCGCGGCTCTGCCGTGAGGAGCTCCGCTCGGCTCTGCTCAGCTCAGCCCCGCTCCGCCCGGCCGCTGTCCCCGCCCCGCTCCGCTCCGCCCCGCCGAGCGCTCCCGCCCCCGCTCCGCTCGGCATTGTGGGGCTTGTGGTCGCCGAGGGAGGACTACGAGCCCCAGGGCCCCGCGCGCGGTTCCGGACAACGCCTGCTGTGTGGTAACACCGCGGATCTTCTTCCTCCTCCTCCTCCTCCTCCTCCTCCTGCTCCTCGCGGGCGCTTCCGGCGCGGCGGCGGCGGCGAAGCCCCTCGGGAGCAGCGGGGGCTCGGCGGGCCGGGGCAGGTGAGGTGCCGAGCCCTGCCCTGCCCTGCCCGGCTCTCCGCGGGCTGGACGCGGGGCCCGCCGCGCCCTCCGGGGCTGCGAGAGGGGCTGCGAGCCGCCCCCGGCACCGCGGCCGGCCTGAGCGAGCGGCAAGGGCGGCCTCGCCGTGCGGGGAAGGTGCGCGGGGTGTCCTTCCCCTCCGGCCGGCCGTGACCTCTTTCCTCCGGCCCCGAGGCGCCGCCGAGGGCTTGTCCTTCTCGCCGCCCTTCCCCGGCCGCGGGGTTGGGGCCTGGCGGGGCTCCCGGCCCGCTGCCGGTCCCCTCGGCCCGCTGCCGGTTCCCCGGGCCCGGGCCCGCCGGGCGCAGGCCCGGATGTGTTTTATTTCAGTGTGTATTATTTTTAGCTCGTCCTCTCGGAGCGGAGCGCTGTCAGGTGGCTGCGGCGGGCAGGGAGAAAGGGCACCTCGGCTCCTTCCCCCTTGCCGCGCCAGGGGAGGTGTAGGTTGAACTTTAGGGAGAGATTACTCACGGAGCGGGTGATTAGGCGTGGGAATGGGCTGCCCTGGGAGGTGGTGGAGTCACCGTTGCAGGGGGTGATCAAGGAAAAGCCGGACGTGGCGTTCGGTGCCATGGTCTGCTCGACAAGGTGATGGTTGTTCGAAGGTTGGACTCGATGGTCTTGGAGGTGTTTTCCAAGCTAATCGATTCTGTGATTCTTTCTCCGCAGGCTCGCCCGGGCTGTGCCCCCCTTAGGCACTGAGCAGGCAGGGGAGGTGTTCAGGGCTGGGTGTCCCATTAAGTCGCTCACTGAACTGGTGAGTTGGGTTGGTTCCTTTCCTGAGCTCACACACACTGGGTGGCTGAGACCTTGTGCTGGTCCTGTTATCAGAGGAGCTAATTCTCCTCTGGGGTTTTGTTTCCACGTTGGCATGTATTTTTGTACGTTTGGAGCTGTGTCATACCTGTTAGTGTTTGATAAAGCAATGGCTTCACTTTCACATCCCCAAAGAGGTGAAAAAGAAAGAGAAACGAGGGTATGTTGTGGTTATATATTCCAACATTCACGACCTGCTTCAGTTATGTTCTAGAACAGTTTTGGTGTTGCTGACTGGTGGAACTGGAGCACAGGCTGTAGGGTTTCATGTGAGACACAAACTGCCTGTATTAGGACACATTCAATCACTTCCATTTTGAAGTCCAGCAAATGAATACAGACTAATTATAAGCCTGACTTCAGGCTAGGCTTGGTTTTTGTTTTTTAAGTTGATACGGTTCTAAAAATAGACATCTTGGATTTATCACAGGTCTGTGTCATTTCTGAATTAGTCATAGAACTGCTCTTACAGTAATCAAATGCATAAGCAGTTCTGCTTTGTCAGAGTGAATTTCTCTGCAGGTGACTGTTACACATGTGTGGAGATGTTTGAAAGCTATTTCTGTGTTCTAGTGAGAGGCATTTGAAGACAGTTTCAAAACTTCAATGCTATTTTCTGTGACATTCCTTTTATTAACTCTTCAGTGAAACTATTTGGTGTAACAATCAGTAGGATATGGAATCAGTTCAGAAGGCTGCCTTTTTAAAGTTTCTTGTTATCTTTGCTGATTTTAAAATACAGATTGTTATCTTAACATTTGATCTGTATGCTAATCCCAGTGCATCCACCCCTACTCTGTTCTCAGTTTTAAAAAGAAGGAAGATAATTCTGTATCTGAAGCACCAAGCTTTGAAGCTTTGTATCCTATAATCTAAGTTATACAACGGGAAATAATTGCAATTGATAATTGAAATACAGTGGCAGGTAAGGTAACACCTGACAAAAAAGAAAGGAGGTGTGGGTTTTGTTTTTTTTTTTAATGCAAGTGACCCTTAGTAAGAGAAAAAAAGTTACCAAGCTGTGTGTGGGGTGTTTGTATAGTTAAAAGAGCATATTCTGCATTTTTTCCTTTTGTAAACTTTGCAAGGGAATTACTAAATTACCTAAACTCCCTCATCCCACACTCATTGATCTTACATTTTGATTCAAGCTGTGCCTCTGAATTTAGATGGAATTTATGCTGTTATTTCCCTTCCCCCACTCTTTCTTCCTGGACTTGAATGAGTTTTTCTGGTAACTCAGGGATCTCAAATCATGTTAAAGGTGAAACCTGTTCTTGAATCCTCACTGCAAAAAGTGGAGCAGAACCTCCTGGCAGTAAATAGTCTTTTCTAGCAGGAAAGGAACTGTAATTTTTGCTAGAAACCAACCATTGAAATAATAATTCTTACAATCACTGCCTTGGGTCTTGTTCCTCTGTAGTACTATTCTAAAAAAGAATAATAATATCTAAGCACTTACCAGATCTAAGGTAGATGGAGCCTGGAGAAGGGAAGAGAGGCAACATCAGTGCAAAGGTAGATCTGCTGATGACAGAGCTGAAACGCTGCCAATTGATACCAAATGTTTCTGTTGGTTTAAAACCTGAAAAGTTGAAACCATGCGAGTGCTCTCTTTGCTTTAAGCACTGCTTCAGAAGATTGTGTTACACAAACACCTTTCTTTGATGGAAACCTTGCTCATTTTCAGCCTGGCCCAGGAGCAGGTGTGGATTTGGGGAAGATCCTGCCTGCTGGAGTTCCATGGTGCTGGTTGTGTTCTTAAGCAGCTCTGCAGTTGTGCTTGATTTAAGTGCATGAGCAAAAGTCTGTCAGTAAATGGCACACCTTAGAGAAAGCAAAGCTTCACCTTAGACACAGCTAACGGTGGTTATGCATTTGGGAAGTGTGATGCTTTGTGCCCTTTTGGGCTTACAGGAAGTTTATCTTAATGTAGGGGTTGGGTTTTGGGGTTTTTTTCTCCTGCTAAAGTTCAGTTGAATGATTTAAAATGTCATTGGGTGACTGTGGAGGAATAGATCTGTCAAAGAACCCTTCCAAATCTGCTCCTCATCTAAAATATACCAGTTCTCTCCCTGTTTGCTGAATGGCTGGGATCATATTTTAGCACTGAGACTTAAAGGTTAGAATGTAAGATTTATCCTGACACTGAAAGCATGTATTCCATGTTAGTGCATCTCTGGGAATACAGCCTGATGTGTTTGATGGGTCAAGACTGAGCAGGCAGGGTTGGATTAACTGGTATTTTAGCCTAGTTTACAAATCTAGATTCTCTTTCAATTCCCTGTGTCATTCTGTACATTCTCTCCCAGGATTCTCATTGCACATGCATAGATTTGGATCTGTGGGGTCACTGTAACAAAAAGAAAAGCCAGGCTGGCACTCAGTGTAATATTTGGCAGAATCCTGCTGTCTTCTCCTCATCTGCCCTCTCAGACCAATTAGCAAGTTAGCCAGCAGAGTAACACCTTTTATGCATCTTACTGCAATTTTCCAGGATTATTTTCTCATCTGTACCACTCCACTGTGCTGTCCTAATAAATCACCTTCTCAGGGAATCTTATTCCACCTTTTTTTGAGAATGTAAAAAAGCCAGACGACAGATGAAACTAGGGTAAACTCATCTCAAAGCAAAGGCTCTTCTGAGATTGGAGGAACTGAAGTTAAGCTGTTACAAGACACTGTCATGGAGTCTGGCAGCTGTGCAGAGCTGCTTTTGATCACATCCTGAAAGAAACTCTGGAAGCTCCTCCTTGCTGCATGATAATGTGCATTACACTTTGGCTTGGGTGAGGCCGTTTTGAATGTCAGTGGACTTGCTGATAGTTGAGGTAAATAGAACAGAAATTTCAGTTTTCATGGGGATTTGGTCCCTAAGCAGGATTGAGACCTTCTTCAAGGATATTTGGATGTGGTTTAGTGCGGCTATGACAAACTGACTTGCAGTGACACAATGAATGCTGAGTTTTTTGTGAAGATAATTATTCTTTCTATTTAACACTAGCAAAGACTGAAGTGAATAAGTTACATCCAAAAGATGTGACGTTGATTCCTAACTTAAATAGTTTGAGAATTTTAGTAATCAGGTACTTGCATGACACTGTGATGCTTCCTAGTGAATCTTCTGGAAAATAGGAAGATTTCTGAAATAATGAACAAGCAATGTGATACACTGAATATATTTATTTTCATACCTTGGCAACAAAAGCATTTGATGATCTTAAGTGCATGTATATATAAATCCACCTCTTCAGTTACAAAATTGGTACCCTTTGTGTTGATATAAATCCAAGTGTTGTATTTTTTCTTAAGAGTGTCAGTGTCTGGAAAAGAGGTAATAGATAATGTGTAATTGTTTTTATATGAGGGTTTTAACTGTGGCATGGATTAGTAACAATAGCTTATGGCTCTTCAGGAGAAAATGAGTTCTTCATGGTAGCCCACAGTGTAATAGGTTTTCATCATCATAAAAATCCATCATTTCACTTAGTATTTCCTTTGGTGTGTGTGTGTGGATACTGCTAACCCATAAAAACAAAGTAATTATATCTAATGGCAATTTTGTCCTTTTTTGCCCTTCTTCCTGTGATAAAAATCTTTTGGGTAGAGCAGAACAATGTTCAGTGACCTGATTCAACTGCTTAAAAACTTACTGTGAGAATACAGATAAAAACCTGCAGTAAATTAATCTGTGCATGCAAGTGGTGCTTGTCAGATATGGGAGTGGATATTTACTGAACTTCCAGAAACAAGGAATTCAGCAGCAAACCAAACAGATCTCCATGCAGCAGGGAATGGATAATAAATGGGACAGCTTGTACCTGCAGTAGGGAGTGAAAACTTGTTCAGACAAGTTCCCTCCCCCCATGTGAGCAGACCTTGCATGAATTTATGTAACTGAAACAAGTTCTTGGAAAAACACTCAACTTTTTGAGGAATGGTGAATATTCACTTGTATTCTTCCATGTTGTTCGCAGCTGTGAAATACCAGGGGTAGGTGATAAAATTGAGAGACCCCTGATTTTTGCAGTTCCATCCCTGTGGATGTATCTGATCCATCCAGAGCCCTTTGTAAAGTCTGAGGAATCCTGTTCTGGGGCTGGAGGAATCAGCTCATCTGTGGCATGTTGGGGTTGCAACAGCAAGAGAAACAAAGTGAGGTTTTTGCAATAAACAGTCCATGTCAGTCATGTATAAAGTTATTTTTGTAGTCATGTTTAATTTGTCTTCAGATTTTACTGTTCACCAGCTCACGTGTGATATGCACAATATTTGTAGTTATTCAAGTTCTTCGCTGTGCTGACTGTAATCAATACCAAATTTCACTTGTGTAATTATGGCTAAACAATTCTATATCTGCCCTGGACAAAAAATAGCTGTTCTTCTATTTAAACAGCCTGAAGATCTTTAGCCAGTGCAGAGCATAATGAGGAATATGGCTTGAAGAAATACCTTGGCATGTTTTTAAGTTGTTCATACTCTCAGAAAGTGATATTGATTGCTGTAGCAGTTTCTGCTGTTTCTTGTCATTTCACTCTTTTCACTTCTTACTAAAATGTCAATAAATGACACAGACATGCAAATGCCTGGTGTCTGGAGCTTGCTAGGAGGAGAAAATCCTCCTCTGGTGCATTAAATACTCCAAGCAAATCTAAAAATGAAAACTCTTCATATCTTTCTTTTTATCTTTATTCCTAACTTGGACTTCAGGTCTTTAAACTCAATTATGTCATATGAAATATTTTAAAAGAATATGACGAACAGGAAATATGGCAGTCTGGAACGAGGTGTTTTTATCAGCTGGAAGGTGACCTTTTTTCTTTTCCCTATAATTTCTGGGCCTGAGCAGTGATCCTTCCATGTTGGGTATGATGAGCTGGACTGGGTGGAGAGCTTCCAAAACAGAGGTTCAGTTACTGGAACAATAATTTTCCATTGAGTTAACATAGCTGGTGACACACCCTGAGTGGAAACATGACTTCAGCTTATATAAAATCCAAAGATGTAGTGAGTGTTCGGAATTCCAAAGGGTGGAAAGCAGGCACTGATCTCCAGCAGGATCACAGCTTGATGAATGTGCAAAAATACTGAGTATTTAGGTAGCTTTAATGTTAATAATCACGATGTATCTCTATGAGGTTTGGGGTTGCAGCATGCAGTGCTTTCCAAGCTTTTTCTGGCTGGGAGTTGTCAGGAACCTTATGCTGCTGTTTGTGATGGGTGACAAGATTTTTGTAAATACCATATAAAATCCCTGCTTTCAGGAAAATTGATTCCATAAGAACTTGAAGGAAAAAGCCACTTGTGGTAGCACCTTACTCTTCAAAATACTCACTGAATAGATTTCAGGAAGGGTTTTGAAGTTACACTGAGTGGTCATCCCATGTTTATTTAACTCATGTCCTAAGAAATCCTTGGTTTCTAGGCAGTAAAACTCATGTTCACCTGTGCCTTGTGATTTTTAGAACCTGCCAGTCACGAGTGTTTGTAATTGTGTGTTTGTTTTCTCTTTTCTCACATGCCCTAAGGACAATATATTTTTCAAGTTCTTCAAGTATTCTTGCACGACGAGGAAAAAGAAAAAACATTTCAGTGAATGAGGAGTTTTTTGCTTCTATAGTGTTTTCCTTGAGAAGTGGCTCTTTGAATGAGGATGACAATGGAAGAGATGAAGAATGAAGCAGAGACCACTTCTATGGTTTCCATGCCTCTCTATGCTGTTATGTACCCTGTCTTTAATGAGGTGAGCTCCAAAGTTTACCTTGGAATGCAATAATCCCCTTTATTTTGGGAAGTGTGGGCAAAATAACAGGTTGTTCATCTTGGTAGTGGAAGCTTTGTCTAACACGTCTCTCTCTGCATTGTTTCACCCTTCTTGCCATGAATAGTAGTTTTTGCTCATCAAAGGCTGCTGGTTGTCTTGGCTCTGAGCTTTTCTCTTACCTTTTGCAGAGGATTTTCACAAAAATGCCAGATCTGCTATTCTATGGCAAGAAGTAACACACAGTCAAAGCTGTGAACAGCTTGATGCATTTAATTTTACTGCTAATGGTTGTAACTTAATAGGATAGTTGTTTTTCTGTGAGTATCAGAGATTGTCAAGATGTTCCCAAAAGCTTCTGTCAGACTTTTTGCTGCAAAATACATCCAGGGACATGTTTGATTTTTGTTTGCATCTGGGGGGAAGTCTTTCCTTTGGGATTAACTTTGTAGTATCTCTGAAGTGAGACCAGCAATTTGAAAGCTTCTGTCAATTCCCCTTTCCATTCTGCTTTATAGGGCAAGGTGTGATTACTTGACTTGTTTTGTTCTGATGACAACAGAATTGCTAATCATTAATTCTAAACTTTTATTGCAGCTAGAAAGAGTAAATCTGTCTGCAGCTCAGACACTGAGAGCAGCTTTTATTAAGGTGAGAAGTAACTTGCCCTGAAAAATGGTTGTTTCAAAAGTAAGCTGGGTATGATGAAGCTAAAAGGTCAGCTCTCTTGTTTCCTTGTCTTTTTATCTAAGACTTCATCCTTGATCCAGTTGTCTGAAAATAAAGTGGACAATTGCACAGACTGTGAGTTTGAGATGTCTGCAGATGTCATCAGTAGAAATCTGAATGAGCAATTTTGAGCAGACAGACTCTTCTCCTGTCCACATAGAATGAAAGCTTAAATGAAGAAGCAATATAAATAATAGACTTAGTCTAAAACCCTCAAGATTTGTAGACTAGGTGCTCGTGAGCAATAGGCATAGAGCAGACTTTGCAAGTGGTTTACAAAGTGAGTGGTAATGGGGTTTATTGTGGATGAGGGTAAGTTCAATGTTGGTGTAGAAATCCAGCACTAAAAGGAAATAAATTGTTCTAAATTTTGCATTCTATTCCTAAAGAGTGAAAATACAGATATTCCTTTATACTAATTTATCAAAGTGGTGCTCTTCTGAAGTTCTTAAAATAATTGCAGCATGACATGTCTGAGCTGTGCAAGTGTGTAATACCTGCCTGGTTCTGCACTTCAATCTCAGTGTACCTTGATGGTCTCCAGTCTCAAATGGAGCTCCTGCAAATGCAGGTTATTTTTGTGTGTTTTTACAATTAATGGTAAGGAGCTAAGCTGGATGTAAATAATGTTAAACCAAGATGGTGATAAAAATGGTAGTGCCAGCTGAAAAACCCACACCAGGCTCATTTTTCTTCCACACAGAGCAGGTTTTTGGTAGCAGCACAGGTAGTGTGAGCACCTTCAGTGATAGTCCAGCTCTTTACTTAGATGTCATCAATCAAAAGCTGTTTTGTTTTTTTTCTGAAAGAGCAATTCCCAGATGATGTCTGAGCATATGATGTGATTCATGAGAGGCACATTTATAAAATGTCATGTGGAAGGTGGGGGAGTAGCACCTGTGTTGGTTTGAATTAAATTCCAGGGGATACAATATCTTGGTCTCAAAGGTCAGTGTTTATGAAAATATAACAGGATACAGACATTTATTAAAACCTTGCCTACTCAAATTAAAATGGATGCAAGGGCTTATTGGAAAAGTTATTTATACAAAATCAGTGATGGGGTCCAAGAAAAATGATTTTTTTAGTGGAGAAATGGTTTTTAATGTAATCCTCTGGTCTAGAGCCATTAGATTTTCAAAGTTTCTAACAAACTCCTGCAGTATCTGAAGCAACTTATATGAAAATCTGCCTTTGTGCTTGCAATGTCCAGGTCTTGCATATTTATGAATCTAAATTTTCTATGCTATGCAGGCTGAAAAAGAAAACCCAGGTCTTACACAGGACATCATCATGAAAATTCTGGAGAAAAAAAGTGTGGATGTGAACTTCACAGAGTCCCTTCTGCGTATGGCAGCTGATGATGTAGAAGGTAATAAATCTTTCCCTGAATAACTGTATTTTTAATCACACTGTTAACTAGGAACATGCAATTTCTCTCTCTTCTTTCTTTTTTCAGAACAGAATTTGTTTCTTAATAGAATTTTTTCAGCATGGTAGAATATTTGTATTTTTGAACACCACTTTCTCCACTGTTGGAGAAATTAAATCTCCCTGAAAACCAGACTTGACTAATAAGAGAAAGAAACAAAGAAAATGAATGTTTACAACTATGATTTTATGGGTGCATAGTTCACCTTTTGCAATGCTAACAACCAGGAAAAGGCAAATATGGAGTATAACATCCTCTTTTTTTTTTCCCTGCTTCAAATTAAAAGCAGTAGTTACACTGTCACAGAAGGAGAATATACTGCAGGCTTTAAATTATTTTAATACTGAATTTGATTACTTTAATGTCTCAAATAAAATAAGATGGGCTCTTTTTCCACCGGGCAGTAATAAAGGTGACTGTTGCAGTGTCCTGATTCACACAGGGTTTATTCCCTGCACTTCTCTGCTCATGGCTATTTCTGTGCTCTTCACCTTCAAACACACCATGGTGCATTTAGTGTGCTGCTTTTAGCTGTCATTACACACTTGAGGACAAACTAATGCTGCTTTTGAATATGTTCTTTTTGGCAGAGTATATGATTGAAAGACCTGAACCTGAATTCCAAGATCTCAATGAAAAGGCACGAGCACTTAAACAGATCCTTAGTAAGATTCCAGACGAGATCAATGACAGAGTGAGGTTTCTTCAGACAATCAAGTAAGTACAATATGATGGATTTTTCTGCACAATCACAGGTCAAGCTTTTTGTATTTAGGCCTGAATATTGAAATGCTGTAGGAGATGTAGCAGCATCTCCCATTGCAAGAGAGCCTCTTATAAATGATGAGGATGTTACTTGACCAAACTTGCTGATTCCCAGGCTGAATTCCCAGGCTGAATTCCCAGGACACTGTCTGGCTCTCTGCATTTGGTCTCCTACATCATGTCTGACACTTACTCTGTAGAGACTGTCTTAAGAAATTTGACTGCCTGAAAGGGATTAAATTCCAGAATTTCACGGGATCTCCTAAGGATATTAAAATTATCTTTTTCTTGCCCAACAGGGACATTGCAAGTGCAATAAAGGAGCTTCTTGACACAGTAAATAATGTCTTCAAGAAATACCAGTACCAGAACCGGCGGGTATGTGCACCAGCTCTCTTAAAAAATATTTCTATTAGTAAAAGAGGAGGCATCCTTTGGATCAAAGGATGAATGGGAAAGCTTCTCTTCATTGCTGCTAAAAAAAAAAAATCCAGATTTTTTATTCCCGATGTAACATTAATCGATTTTCTGATCAGTTTAACCACAAGGTTCTCGCTCTACCCAACAATATGTGAACTAAGACTCTGCTCCTGGTGTTTTTGTTTTCTTAGGCACTTGAGCACCAAAAGAAAGAGTTTGTAAAATACTCCAAAAGTTTCAGTGATACTCTGAAAACCTATTTTAAAGATGGAAAGTAAGTATGGTTTTGTCCTGTTGTTTTTTTTGCTCTTTTCACAATTTGCATAAAGAAAGGTTTTGTTGACTAACAGGAAAATAGGACAAGTTTTGGGGGTGTAAGCTGCCTTCTTCAGGACTTGCCTCATTATGTCCTCACCTAGGTCCTCTGATTACTGTGGCTGCTTTAAAATGCTGGTTCTTTTGTAATGCTTTTGAATAAAGGGAAATTTGTTAAATACACACTGTACAACACCCATGTGCAGTGTTAGTTTTGAATTTAAATATGAGAAGTTGAATTTCCTGGTCCTGTGTGGGGTTTTTCTCAGTGTATATACAAGGACAAAGAAATTATGGAATTTTTTTTATTGAGAAAATTAATTTACCTATTTGAAGTATCATTTGCAAACACCAAACATCTGTGCAGTGTTCTCTTTGATTTACATTTTTATTGGCCTTTCTTTATAGACCCTCACAGTGCTCTGCAGTATCTGGAATGATTCAGCTAAATCTTTTTCTAGTTCAACATTTTAGCCTTCAAACTGAGGCTTTTTCCAGGTCTTCACCTTGGGTTTTGAAGTCACTATTCCTGTATAATTCCCTGCAGTGATTCTTTTGGAAGATGAGTATATCCCCCTCAGACTCTGACAGTGCCAAAGTGTTCTGTTTTGAAGATGAGAACCAACTTTCATGTCAGCTCTTGTTGAGCTTGGCACAGACTGAGAGCACCCAGGAGATGGTGCATTACTAAAGGAGAGAGAAGCCTTGAGACCAGCTGGGAATGTGATCCTGCTCCCAGCAAAGCATTCTTGGTTTTCTCTCCTCTTACTGAAATTAGGGCTAAATTTGGTGGTGATCCCAAAATGAGAAGTTTAAGCCTTTGTAGTAGCTTTGATTCCTGGACAGAATGCTATGTGTTGTGGGTTTAACCTTAAAGTGTGTTAATTATTTGGAGTATTGTAAGAAATTCCATAATTGTATTTCCTATCCTTGGGAAATCAGGATTTCAATCTGCCTGAACTGCGCATTGAGTGAGATCCCTGCTGCCACCAGCGAGTCACAGCACTAAACACAAGTCATGCTCTGACATCATTACTGAGCTGAAAAAATTTGTGACCTCACACCTTTCCTAACAAAAGATAACTAAAATAACGTGTTGCTGTCACAGTGCACATTCAGTGTCCCTCGAGGAAGGAGTTTCCAATTCTGAAATTCCTGAGGGGTGAAGTGCTCAGCTTTGCAAAGGTGTTTAACAATCAGAGTCAGGAAATGGCTGGGCTGGAAGCAACCTTAAACATCATCCAGTTCCAAGCCCCAGTCATCTGCTCCACGTTTTCCCCTTCATTATGTGAATCCCAAAACGAAAGGATTGAGATGTCAGTGATGATGGAGAGCCAAATTCTTTCAGCTGCTGCCAAATCAACGCAGCCTTGCTGGGATTAGCTATGCAAATGAGGCTGGCTGGCTGCCAGCAGGGAGCTCAGGTAGGTCAGCACAGCCTGGGACAGCACTGTGCTTCCATTGCCAAAGCCTCAGTGCCAGTAATGCTGCTTGTATCCAATGCTGCGTTTCTAGAAGTGTCTGAAGCAATATTTTTCTCTTTCCACAGGGCAATAAATGTGTTCATAAGTGCCAACCGACTAATTCATCAAACCAACTTGATACTGCAGACCTTCAAAACTGTGGCCTGAAAACTGTATATGTTGAGAGTTGTACTTTTCAATGGTGGATAGGGTACCTTTATATGTAAATTTTAAAGTTTTGACTGTATAAATTATCAGCCCCTCTCGAGGGGCCTAATGCAGGATTTTGAATGGGATTATTGCCATCTTACACCATATTTTTGTAAAACATTGTAGCTTAATCATAATCTCACAAGAAAGATTTTGCATCACTTTTTGCTATTATCATTCTTTTCAGAATTATAAGCCAAAAGAATTTACGCCTTAATGTGTCATTATGTAACATTCCTTATAAGAATTGTAAATATTTGGTGTTCTGTTTCTGACATTTTAACTTGAAAGCGGAAAACTGCAAGATTATGTATTTAACAATATTGGTGGCAAATATTCAATAAATAGTTTACATCTGTTAGACTGTCTTTTTGTATGTGAACAAAAGTGCATAACTCATCTTTCTAGAACTGCAGAACATTCATTCAATAGAAAAAAAATTCAAATTATTTGGGTGCTTAAAGCTACCGGGAGTTCAAATCAGTGGAAAATGAGGGGTTTTCCTTAAAGTTGAGATTTTGGCTGTTATCTAGACCAGAATATCAGAATAATTGGATTAAAATGTCTTTGAGAAAGTAATAAATAAACCCAGAAGTGAGATGTGCTTTTGTTTTTGATAGAAACTAGATCTCACTTCTTTCTTAATCTTCAGTTATTGGTGAGTTAACAGGTTTTTTTACTCCTAGGCTATTCCAAGGTTTGAAGCACAGGATGATTAGAAATATCTGCAGCAAAGGTTGAATTTCATCTCTTCAGATAAGTGGGTTTAATTTGTCTCCTTTGGGAGGGAGGAGGATTGGAACTAGAACTCTTCCAGGTAGCACTAGTGATATCTATACTATGCATGCCACTAGGCAACTTTCTTTTTTCAGGGAATTGAATTAAATTGTGAGACCTCAGTTGACAAACCTTGGCTGTGTAGATGGTTAAGAGCTGCTGCTGGACAGGTGGAAATTTCTTCTTTGTGATTTCACGGTGACGTTTCACGAGTTCTGACAAATCCCTTGCAAGTGCACCTCGAGCCGATTTGGAAATAGAATAAACCTCTGGGAGTCTGCAAAATCTGTGGCCATGATTAGTAGGTTTAGGGTGTGAAGCACCTAAAGCTGCCCAAGCTGGTGCAGGAGGAGCACTCCAGGCTGAAAGCACAATTGCTACAGAGCTATTCCTCGTTTGGCTATACATGGTGAAGAAAACGTACCTCCAGGTTGTCTTGCACACTGGCCTGGTGCTGTATTGCTCATCTGGGGCAAGTGCCTTATCCCAGGTACAACAGCTGGCTCCTTGCATTTGCTGATCTGCTGGAAGCATCAAAAAAGGGGGGAAAAAGCAAACTGCAGCCTCCCAAATAGCACTGGATGTTCTG
Source organism: Entomyzon cyanotis (assembly GCA_024500445.1). Classification (NCBI taxonomy): domain Eukaryota; kingdom Metazoa; phylum Chordata; class Aves; order Passeriformes; family Meliphagidae; genus Entomyzon; species Entomyzon cyanotis. The sequence goes on from JAKEPQ010000781.1 coordinate 4,678,433, forward strand.
CTGTCTATTTGTGCATGGAATTGTTTCCTCGATGAGAGCACTGACTGTAGTGACGTAGAACAATGTGAAGGAGAGTATTGTGTAAAAATGAGTTCTTTGGGAATGTATTGTGCAATTTTTGGTTCCACATAGAGTATAAGCAGGACATGGTCCTTCAAGCTTGCTGTTCAGCCTGTTTTCTCTTCTGACAGTGGTGGTTTGTGTCCTTAGCAAGCTGAGCTTTGTAACGTGGCAAAGGGATGCAGAATCGATTTATAGTTAAAACTTCATGGTATTTCTTCAAGCTTAGCCTGCTGATCTGTCATTTCTTGGAAAGTTGTAGAAGAGCAGCATTGTTAGAGCTGACTAAATTAGAGTAATATTTAATTTGCATCTTTGCATTCTGTGAGTAAAAGGGTTGAGTAGCCTTCCGTGTGGATGAAGCTCACTGAAGTCACAGCTCCAGAAGGGCTTCATGAAGATCAGTTAGTCAGGCAGAAGGAAGAGAAAGGCACCTGGAGTTTGTGATACTTCATTTGTCTGAAAAGAGTATTTGGTACTGGGGAGGCTGCAGCAGTGGCTATAGGGATGGAGAAACACAAAAGATTGAGTTGTATGTTATGAATTGGACCTGATTGCTATGATACTCTGAGATTTCTCTATTTTCTTGGCTTGAGCAGGACAGCAATTAGTGCTGGCAATCATCAGTTGAATGAGACTGTGTTTGTGTCTGTGGGTGGTAAAAAATGTATATGAAAAGCCATTTATGACTTGTGTCCCAAACAAGCTGCTGTGTTATGTCCTGCCAGTTGATTCCTTATAAAATCAGGTTATTTTATCAAGAAATGAACTGTTCCTGCTCATCAGTTCTTCCCAAAACCTTCAGTGGGTAAAAGGTACCAAATACAGGGCTAAGCTTCAGGTTGTCTGGCCAATGTGTTTCGTTTTATTTACAACCTCATTGTGATTTCTGTATGTTACCCTTAAAAGTCATGGAAAATTATTCATTGTAATCAATGTCTGGTAATGGGAAAACTTGAAAACTGGTGTCTTCAGGTCACACTCTTCTGTTGTGTGCAGTGAATCCATATCTAGTGGTCTTATAAACCTTGCTTTTCCACTAAATATGAGCTGGGACATATGTCTGTCAAATTTTATTGTGGTTTTGCACTTTATTATTCAAGTTACCTGAGTAGCTAAAGATAAGTTTCTCTTAAGGGTTTCTGATACAGCAGTTAGTGTTGCGAAATGCTCTTAGAAAATTTCTGCTGTGAATGTGGGTTATGAATGCTATGATAATGTTAACATACAGAAAACCAATCTAATAAACAAAATAAAACTTTGTATATTTGTTAATGAAGCAAAGAACCGTCTTAATCACTTGTTTTGATTCTCCTCAGCCTATAAAGAACTGAAGAAAAGCTTAGACTGATTTGTTTGTGGCTGGAAGCTTTAATGCTGATGCACAGATCTGTGTACAGGTGTGTGAGATGTGCCCAGCTCAGAACAAGGTTTATCTTGAGCTGCCATGAAGTGGTGAGTATGGAATCTCACAGTGTCCTGGTGTCACAACTCCCCTGTGTACCCAGCCAGCAGGAGGAGATAGATAGTGTCAGTCTTGATGAAACATTATCTTTTCATACGATCTTATCTAGATTACCACCCAAGTGCTGCTTCTTCGTGTGCTTTTCAGATCTGGCACTGCATGCCAGGGGAGGCTTTGTTTGTTCTGCAGGTGTTATCTCCTCATTTCACACACACTCTGCTGCTCTGAGGTGGGTGGGGAAGGAAAAGAAGGTTATCAAGACAAACTTGCCATAAATCTAAGCTTTAGATTACTCCAGTCTGAGGGTGAAATCAACTCAATGTAACAACGTGTGTAGTGCTAATAACTGGATTGGCACGGCAGTGATTATCCCTTGCCTTCGGAGGAGGCTCTGGCTGCTCTGCCTGAGAATCTTGCTTTGCCCTGCTCAGCCTGGCTCACCTTCCCCCAGGACTCCCCAGTGCCTTCTGGGGAAGCAATTGCAGGCAGTTGGTGCTGGGAGCTGTGGGAACTCCCTGAGCTTTGCATAATCACCCAGGGCATTGCTGCACTTGGTCCTTTTTCACTCCACTCTTGGTTTTCCTCATACACAGCTGGGCAGATGTTGCTTTTGAAAGGGAATAGTAGAGGATGTGGTTCAGAAGGAGAGCCACTGCCTAGAAGCAGCTTTAGTTCTAAAAGATAGGACTGAAAAGATGCTCCTGGGTCATTTGGCTTCTCTTACAGAAGTTAAAAACCACTGCTATAATTTTGGCCCTAAATCTGTCCAGTTCTGTTTTAAAGCCAGCTTCTTTGTCCTCATTCCTCTTGTTAGATATCATTTTAGAACAGTCTGAAAAAATTTAAAAAACCCTTTAAATACTGAAGTTTAATATGCTGCATAAATTTAATTTATGATGGAGAATTCACTAACCTTGGCCACAACCAATTGTTCTTTTTCCCTCTTACTTAGTCAAAGGATGAATTTTGTACCACCACGGGCTTCACTTTTTAAAGATGCACAATCCCCAGGGTTGGGACCTCTAAACAGAACAAGGTGTTGGGCAATGCTAAACTTGATCATGGCATCCTCAGCACTATTTTTGCCAGATCTGGCCAAGTGCATGGCTGTAATGTTCATTATCAGGGTCAGCAGTGGAGCTCAGCCACACTTGAGGTGCAAAGCTGTGAGCTTGGGCTGCCCTGACCCTCCTGGGCACCATCAGAGTCTGTGATTGTATGATAAAAGGTTTTATCTCTTCCCTCTCTCTGCTTATCCACATAAAGATCAGAAAGGTTTTAGCTGGCAGCATGTGCAGCCAGAATTTGCAGCTGAGGAGTCAAGCATCCCAGAGAATGTGGTGGTGTTGGGGAAAGATCACTTCGCTCAGACAATTTCCATGAAAAGTTTGGTTACACTTTGCTGTTGCTGCTCCTTTGGGATTTGTTTCTTGCTATTAAAGATTATAGATGATGAGGATTCCTTTGTTAAGCACTCACCAGAGGTGGCCGTGGGGGGAAGCTGAGTTGTTTTTGTAGGGACTGTCAGTGACACAAGCATTGAGAAGAAGGGATGTTAAATTCTTCCAAGAACCAAGAAGGGAAGATGAATTCTTCTCACACCAGAGACAGAAGCGTTCTACTTAGTGTATTCAAGAAGGAAAAGTGGTTTTTAGTGCTGTAATTCCATTATCGGTGACAAGGTAAGCAAAACAGATTTTCAATTGCTGATTTCTAATGCACGCTCACATCTGCTGTATAAACACTTGTGAATTTGCATTTGGGATCACAGGCAAAGGAGTGATTGCACCTGATGGATAGAATAATTTCAGAGGATATTTTGTACTATTTCACTGAGCTAAAAGGTATAAAACCCTATATCTAAATTAGAAGTGTCTTTGACATTTTATTATTTCATAATTGTAACTACTAGACTTTCCATAGTAGGTAATTGCTTTTTTCCCCAAAGCTGCCTTAGTCTCCAAGGATAAATGGTGGGTGAAATAGATGTCTGAGTTCCTGAAGTTTTAAAGTAAAGAGAATAAAGTATGAGCTAAAAGTATAATTCACTTAGTCTCCCTTCTTGCTGCTGGGTATCTAATCTCCAATAGAGCCACAGTGAAAAATGCTGTGAAAAAAAATTAAAAGGAGACTGAGCTACAACCTTTAAGAAAATGCAGACACTTTCATGGTGAGTGAATTTGCTAATTAAAATGTTAATTGGAAGGATTTTGCCTTGCTTGTTGAGGAGAATGTGGTAACCATTTTTTCCCTGCTGTTTGCACAGCCATGTGGTATTAATAATTTTCTGTGGTTCTCTACAGCTGCTTAATGAGTGACAAACAGAATTTTCTTAAGTGGTTTGGAATGGGAGAGCACAAATTCCTTTCAAGGTTGTAATGCAGGAAGGGTAATAAAATATTGCCAGTGAAGTTTAAGAGGAGAAACCTCACAGAATCCTTCAGGTTGGAACAGAACTCCAAGACTGAGTCCAACCTGTGACTGATCACCCAGCCCGGGCTGCCACATCCAGGAATTCCTTGGACACCTCCAGGGATGGGAACTCCATCAATCCTAGCTGTAACTCCCTCTGGATCTGGGCAGTCAGAGCCATATCTCAGTAAAATTCCTAAAATTCCCCTGTGATCCTTTAGCTTGGCCCCAGGATTTAGGGAGCCTGGGTAGAGTCTTGTCAGGCTCAAACCTGATGCTCTCTGAAGCCCCACAAAGAGCCATGGGAGAAAAAAATCCCACCTCTTTCTATTCAGTAAGGATTACAAAGTGTAAGGGGCAAAGAAAACACAATTAGAGCTGAGTTTTACCTGCTTTTTTTTTTTTTTTTTTTGGCATGACTTTGGGGTTTATATTTAAAGCAAACACTTAACAGTATTTTCATCTCAATGAGAACTGAGCTGCTTTCAAACCCAAATGTCTGCATTACCAAGGCATAAAAGCTAAGTATGAGTTGGTTTTTTTTTTTTCCTTCCAGCATACGGAGAGACTTTTTTTGTTATGAAATAAGAGCAATACCAACTGCTGACAGTGCCAAAGTAAGTGAAGTTCAACCTGTTGACCTCTTGCTATCTGGAGCTTTTTCTCATGAACATGCAATAATGCTTCTGTAATTCCCTGCCAATAAAAGGAAGCAACTTGCATTAGCAGAGTAATGCATGAGGAAAATAGAGCTGAGGTGTGAAGTTCAACCTGTTGTACCCATGTCTGTTGGACAGGAATTAAACAGCAAGGCTGATGCTGCAAGAATTAAGGATCCAAGCTACCCCTTGGCCAATTCTCATTTCCTGAGGTGTCAGTGTGATGTGTCACCTTGTCCCAGGGCTTTCTCCACGAGGATGTGTGGCCCAGGGGGACACTGCTGGTGTCCTTGTGCTGCCTGTGCTGAGGGAGGAAATCAAAACCCCCAGTCTGAGCTGGTGTTGCTGTGTTTGCCCTGTTCTTGGACCAAACAAGCAGCACCCACATCCTCCTCCACATCATGGGGGCTGCAGTTCTCAGTGGTAGAGAAGGATCAGGTGCAAAAAAACCTTCCTGACAGTTTATTTAATAAATTTGGTACGAAATCATCCTTTATTTCTCCAGACTGCTTATTTGCTTCTCAGCAGAGCTCTGGGTTCACAGGGCACAGGATTTGTGTCCCTGCTTTGCCTTCAGCCTCAGCTCAGGGAATAACTTAGCCCAGACTTTTTATTTGTTCCCAAACTCTTCTGCTGTAGCCTTTGAGGCTGCTGAGGATGGATGGGGCTGGTTTGCACCTCCACTCTGCCATTTATTTCCACTGCAGCAGCCACTGGGCTGTGTGCTGTGCTCCAGTTTCAGCTCCTCTCCAAGCTATTTGTCACTGTCCTTCGAGCCCAACTGCAGGAGCAAGTGGAAAAGTTCATCATCAAAAATGCCTAAAGTAAATGGATTTTGCTAGAGGAATGGTTCAGCTGCAAACTGCTGTTGCTCCTGTTCATCTCTGGATTGTCTATCTCTTGGAATGGAGGACCTGGAACTAAATTTTACCAGCTGGCAGCTTTGTGGGTTTTCTGACTTCTTAAAAGCCAATTCTAAACCTGTACCTTCTGCTACTTGTGTGCCTTGCAGGCAAGACTTGTTACTGCTCTCTTTCCAAAATCTACTTGGAGGAGAATGATGTGGTAGAAATTAATGAAAAACATGGATATGACATTTACTTTCTTGACCTCTGAAAACTATCCCAAGTGGTTAGTGTTAGTCTTGTGGGTTTGGGGGTTTTTTTTTCTGGTAGGGGGCCAGAGGATGATGATTACAAATTAGTTAAACCTTTAAATAATGTCTAAACATGTTCCCATCTGAATTCGTAGATATGGGGTCACTCACCAGGGTGGAAGCTGATAAGAATTTTGGTTTTATATGTATATATTTTATATGCTGACTGTTGTTGGGATGATATTACTGCTCTTCTCACTGCAAGACTCTCACTGCTTTGCTGAAATCTCCCCTTCCCATGGAGCAAAGGAGTTGTAAAAGCTGTTGCACCTCTCAGATTTCTGGAGCTGAATTAGCAGCAGAAAGCAAAGAGATCATTTTGTATGAATTTTATCCCTGAGCTATTAGAGCTGGGAAAGCCAACACTCAATCTACATCTCTCACAGATAATACACCTACAATTCTGTCTTTCAGTCTCCATGGCAAAAAGCTGCTTTTCTGCTCATTTATCTCAGTGAAATAACTCAAAACTGGACAAAAGAATTCACACTGTGGGGAACGGAGCATGAAAACTATAAAGACAGAGTTTGAAATTATGCAATTAAGTACTAAAATAAGGTTTGAAATTTTCCTCAAACCAAGTGTGGTGCTGGAACATGATTGCTGGGAGGTGCTGTTGTTGGTATTAAAAGATTTCCAGACATGGCAAGGTTAGGAGCTATTCCTGTGGGAAAGTGTTGGTGAGCAGAGAAATCAGCTCTGGTGGGACTGGAATTGCTGCTCCTGCTTGTCCACAGGAATTCCTTCCCAGGAAGGAGCTCAGCTGAGCATTGCATTGCCTGCAGTGACTGAAAATACATCTTTGTTTTGCCAGCACTGGATCCACTCCTTCCCAATGCACAGAACATCCCTTAATAAGCAGCTCTGCGCTGAAAAGGAAAATCAAACCATTTTGTCATTCGCAGTTTCAGAGAGGATTCAGTTTCCTTTTGTCATGGATCACTGTTAGAGATCCATTACTGTGAAAAATCCCTCCTTTGTGCTCCTCAACAGCCACACCAGGATTGCCATCAGTGTGGCACTGCAGAAATAAATGCACAGACCTTTGAATATCTTCTAACCCCACTGGCAGAGGACAAGGGTGGCTTTGTCCCAAACTGGGTCCAACCATCCCAAACTTCATCTGACCTCCACCAACCTCCTGGATTTCCTGGGAGGAACAGTTTTCCTGTTCCTTATTCCTGTTCCTTATTTAAGGATTACACTCACCAGGGCCCTGATATCAGCTACAGTGCTGTAATAATAATAATAATAATAACAATAATAATAAACAATAATAATAATGAAATTTCCCAAGCACAAAGGCAAGCTTTGCAGCAGGGAATGTCACATTTTAGAGTGCTGCAGTCTTTGGAATGAGAAACATTTAATGTGAGCAAAGGCAAATCACTTACAGTGTGGGAACACTCCAAAATTAGATGGTGTCCTCTAAATATTTCAGAATTGAGATAAAATAAATAAGTCAGTATCTTTTTAGCTAAAGAGCTCAGATGATTTTCTGCATGGATTATACTGCCAGGGAGGGAAATAGTCATAATTTGTGGAAAATGGTTGTGTGGAAAGTGAACATTTTAACTCGACTGTGTGCTGAATGTTTTCTTTGCAGAGCAGGCAGAAAATTGCTCCTTCCTGTCCTGGACCAGAGCAGTGGCATCAGTACCAGGACACAGATCCTCCTCCCAGGCAATGCTGGCTCAGATGCTGCTTTATGCCAGATGCTGCTTTATTTTCAGATGCTGCTTTGTGTTCTGGGATGTTTTATCTTCCTTTTGCCAGAGAGAGGAATGGAAACCCCAAAAAAGGTCTTACCCACCCTCCCTATATGGTTAAATAAGTATTATTTACCTCACAGATAGAATTTCTGAGCTTTGTGGGTTTTTTTCTAAAGATCAGGTATTTGAACACATTCATTAGGATCTTTTTTATTTTAAGGCTGCAGTGGAAGCTGTAATCTTTATGAACAATTATTCCCAGGAGGAATCAATTTCCAATTTATTCCAGAAACAAAGGATTATTTATTGCACTGTAATACTGACAGTTTTCATTTCAGAGTGGGCTCGTGTCATGCTTCATTTTGTGCAGAGATATGAGACAGATTAGGGGTGAAAGAGCTTGGAGTTCCAAACAGAAAGAGTTTGGCCAAAAATGCAAACTGTACACAGAAACCAGGTTTCTTTTATCCAAAGTGTTGAATTATGTCTTTATAGACCAAGCTGCCTCTGTGAGGGGAAAAGGTCCTGTTGTTTGATAGCAGTGACTGTTAGCACAAAATGCCACAGAAAAATCATGCCAAAGTAACAAAAATTGCAGTATCACATTTAGGAAAAATAATAATTTCAAAAGGAATCCCTTGATGTGTGGTGGTGAGGGGGAACACACTGACCTTTGCCTTCCAGCTGTGGTCTGGCCAAATATTTCACCTCTTCCTGATCCCTCCCTGAGAGGAGGACAAACTGGCTCTGCTAGAGCAATAGAGGTTTTGCTTCCTGGGCTGTTTGCAGGAGATGGCAGCAATTCTGCTGCACAAATTAAATTGAATATTGCATCTTGTAATTGTGGTGAGCTGACCAAAGAAGTGGGGAATGGACAGAGAGGAAAGGGAGAGGCAGAAGGGGGTGGCAGAGGGGATAAAAGAAAATGTTACATTAGGCACTGCTGAAGGTTAGATTTAAGAAGTTTGGCATGTCCTGTATTTGGGGTTAAATAGAGAATCAGAGAATCCCAGGATGGTTTGGGTTGGAAGGGACATTAAATCCCATCCAGTGCCACCCCAGCCATGGCAGGGACACCTCCCACTGTCCCAGGCTGCTCCAAGCCCTGTCCAGCCTGGCCTTGGACAGTGCCAGGGATGGAGAGTCCACAACCTCTCTGGGCACCTTTTTCCAGTGTGTGCTTGCAATGTGCCAGGTTGTTCAGGTTTGCCTCAGCAAAGCTCAAATGCTGTGTCTGTTGAACATAAAAAATCAAACTGTGGTGCCTACATTGGGAAATCATTGCCCTCATAGGTAATAATTTACAATTCTTTTTCTCTTTTGGTAATTATTTCTCTCTTTACTACAGGCACTCCGAAGTAACACCTCTAAGCAGCCTGACCACAGCTCACCTTAATGAGATTTTGAGAGTCCCATGCTGCAAAAGTGGCTGGTTTTATCCCATCCCTGGTTGGGAACACACAGAACATCTCAGGGATGTATTGACTGGACAACAATTGTTGTCACTGGTGTGAGAGCCCTGAGAAAGCATCCCATGGCTGTTCTTCTGAAACAGAGCAGCTGGAGCATCCCCAGCAGAGTCAGGGAAGTGTTTTTTAGCTTCAGGGGAAGTGGTGAGGTGAGCTGGAAAAGGGATGTGTGGCTCAGGCTCCTCTGCTCTGCAGCACTGTCGTGACTGGAATCAGAACAAGAGAAGTGCTGCTAAGGAGATCAAGGGAATTGATTAATCTTTTTGTGATGAGAGATTAGGTATTTGGCTTGTTCAAAATCCATTCAAGGGCGGAAGAGAGATTATGAATCTCTGCTTTGATATTTGGGATAGATAAGAAGAGAATTGCTGCAGCCAGGAGCTGATGGGATTGTCTGGTGGAGCTGGGTGCTGCCCAGAGCTGTGCTAGCTCCTGACACAGGCAGATCCCAAATCCAGGGAGAATTCTGCCTTCTGCTGGACACCTGACAGGCAAAAGGAACCCAAATGGCCCTGGGGTGGAATGGGAGTCCTTGGGAAACATTGTGTAACAGCAGCAGCGTGGGACAGGAAATGAGATCAAGGCTATAAATACCTGCGGCTTATCCATACCTAGGGAAGAGCTTTAAAGGCCTCTGAGCCACTGCAGATATTTTCTGAGCTCATCCCATGCCTTGGCTGGGCACTGGCTGGGGCCAGGACTCTGCTTCTTCCCTTCTCTGCCTGCTGTAATTTATTTTTTAGTTATTTGAGGTGTGGTGGCAGGGAGGATTTTTGGGCTTTTCTCACTTCCTGAGTGTCTGCTTTGGCTGGGGGGCCAAGTGCAGCAAATGCTTAAACACCTGGGTAATATAAAGTCATTTTTTGTGTTTACAGGTGCTCTGCAGGGCTGTAAGACAGCAGCAGTTCCCTTTATCCCTCTGTAGAGATCCTATAAAGTGTAAATTGCTTGGAAGGGGGTTGGGATCTGGGGCAGTGCTGATACCATGCAGGGATGAATTGAAGCTCCACTCTCATGCTCACTCTCCAAGTGAGCTTCTTCAGCTCAAAATTCTTTGAATTAATTAAAAAATGCCACTTTGGGCTGATTGACTCTAGTTGTAAAAATGGATCAAAGTTTGTACTTAACTAGAAAAATAGAAGTGTGCATATGGGGGGAATATTGTAAAAAAATCAAGATTACTAGCTCAACATTTGCAAAAGCAAGTTTTATCTTTTTTATTAAAAAAAAAAATTTTAGGCATTTCTTTAAATCTGAATTAAAACATCTCTAGTAGAAGAGAACTCCTGATTCAGCTTGAAGATTTTTTAAATACATTGTGATGAGAAAAGTGGTTTTGATCCATTTCCTTCTGACTCTGGGTTGCTCTGTGTCTGCTCTTACTGAGAGCAAAGCCTTGGGCATGGCTTGCTCAGCACCTTAAAAAATCAGGGTGTATTTAACATTTCACAAAGCAGAGATCCTCAGCTTTATGACTGAAAAAATATAATCTCCAAATATATCATTTGAAGTCTAAACTATCAGGATAAGGTAAAATACAGACTGGCAGAAACAGCAACAATATCAATGGAATTGATAGAAGAACTAGCTGTGATTTTTCTGGACAAGTATTACAAAGCTGAATTTCACTTTATTTCCCATTTTTATTTAGCAGGAAAATGAGTCAGCATTTCCAAGGGCAGACAGGAATTTGTCCTGAAGGGATGGGATTTTGTTCCTGACTTCATTCCTCACTGCCCTCCTTGTCCCCTGCCCAAAGTAAATACATACAAAAACTGCTGGTGAAGAGTAACTGCAGAAATTGAGGTCAAATATGTGCAGAAGGATAATCCTTTGGACTTTCCTAATATGTAAAGAAGTTTCCAGGCAGTTTGACCAGATCAGGATGGAGCAAAGAACCAAAACTGCTTACAACCACAGCTCTCCAGTGGATTGGCTGAAATAAATTTGTGTCCAAAGCTCAAAACAAACCCCAACCCCTTTCATTAGAACCTGAATTAATTTCTGGTTTTTGGAGTGATTGTCCCACAGAGAAAGCCATAACCACTGCATATTCTCCAGGGAACTGAGAAGTGTTGGAATTACCCTTTTTTGAGCAGAATGAATGAAATTCCCCCTTGTCCCTAGAGCTGTGGATTGCAGTGAGCAGTGCCATCTCTGCTCCATCCCTTGCAGTGGAATAAACTCATCCCTGAAAGTCAAGAGAAGCTCCAGAACTGTCAGTTCTGGCTAAAATTCCAAATATATCCAGGCCTGCTATTTTTTTTTTTTGTCCAGTACTGATCTTGGTGCACCATTATTAAATGTTGGCACATGATGCTCACAGGGAGATCAGGACTGCTCTGCTGTGTCTGAACATCTTCCTGCCAACTTTAGAGCTCTCTCTCTATATATATATAATTTGACAATAATTATTATTTCAATTTGGTTTATTTTGTGCTGATAATTACAAACAACAGATGGGTTATTTTAAATATGATACTAATCAAGATAATTTTAGGATCTTTAAGGACTGATGGCACTGCTACAACTCCCAGTGAAGCTGGCTTGGCTCCTTGGTAAATACAATTTTGGCTTTCTGAGCAGCAGAAGACAAACTGTAGTTATTTTCTTGCCCTTTTTTCTTGCATTATTTGTAAACATAGAGGTTTTTTTGGTAAGTCTTTCCTAGGCTGAGGGAGGCTGTGATGGCATTCATTTATATTTTAGGGTAATAAAGGTTGTGGGGAAAATATAGTCAAGTAAAAGTCCAGTCCTGGTACAGTTATATATATGAATATAAATTGGCCTTGAATAATTTAGGTCTGCAATTCTTATTAGAGCAGCTGTCCAGGGGGAACTGTAAGAAGAAAACCCAAATTACCAAACAGCAAGAAAATATCCAATTGGTGTTGGAGCAAAGTGAGAGATTATTAACTTTTTTTGGGAAGACTTTGTACTGTGTTGCTCACAGCATCAGAGTGGCATTGGAGGTTTGTTCTGGTGCTCTATCTGTGCATGACCTGAATGAAATGCAGAGGGAGGAAGGGAATTTATCACTGAATCACAGGATGATGGAAATTACAGCAGGAAAAGGAACTCTCTCATGTCATTTAGTCCATTCCCTTGGCACACAGAACATGAATTCAGCCTCACCGTTCGAGCTGCTTCTAATATTCAGGATAAATCACCCTCATCCTTGCTGCATAGCATTCCTCACATTTATAATCACTGTTCTGCACTAAACAGGGTTTTTTCTATTTGTGTTGGCTGCCTTCAGTGACTCCCACACTTTGTCACCCCCTGATTTGTCACTCACCCAAGCTGGGCACACTGAGGGCTCAGCCTCCTCTGTCTCATTAAGGAAAACAACCACAGCAGTGAGGTTAAAATATGAAAATGCAAAGCCCTGCCAGGTAAGGACTGCTAATAAGATGGGATCTCTGTGCTGCAGTTGGTGCCACTGCCTTGATAAATGCCCTGGTTTGAAATTTCAAGGTTGACAACTTCTGGTTTTCTCCTCTTGGAGTCCAAAGCAGTGTGGGCAGCAGGTGAGGGAGGAGATTCTGCTCTGCTCAGGTGAGACCCTGAGCTCCTGTGGTGCTGCCTGCAGCTCTGGGGGACCAGACATCAGAGGGACCTGGAGCTGCTGGAGAGAGTGCAGAGGAGACACAGAGATGCTCCAGGGCTGGAGTCCCTCTGGAGCCAGGCTGGGAGAGCTGGGGGTGTTCATCTGGAGAGGAGAAGCCCCAGGTGGAGCTCAGAGCTCCTGCCAGGGCATAAAGGGGCTCCAGGAGAGCTGGAGAGGGACTGGGGAGAAGGGATGGAGGGACAGGACAGAGGGAATGGCTTCCCAGTGCCAGAGGGCAGGGATGGATGGGATATTGGGGTGGAATTGTTCCCTGTGAGGAAGGGAGGGGACTGGAATGGAATCCCCAGGGAAGCTCTGGCTGCCTCTGGATCCCTGGAAGTGTCCAAGGTTGGACAGGGCTTGGAGCAGTCTGGGACAGTGGAAGGTGTCCCTGCTCATGGCAGGGGTGACACTGGATGAGCTTTAATGTCATTCCAACCCAAACCATTCTAGGATTCCAAGTCAGGTGTCTCTGGCAGGTCTGAGCTGTGCTCACTGCTGTGCTTTCCCTGTCTGAATGACTGCTGGCTTTCCTGGAGAGGAATTCTGCACTGGATCAGATGCTCTTTCCCCTCAGAACATCCATCCCATCACCCAGGAGCTGGTCCTTGCACATCCAATCCCTTCCTGAGGAGGTGAGATTTGCTTTTTGCCTTGTTTATTCTGAGGAAGCTTTGGGTCCAGATCCCTGTGCAGTGAACTCCCCAAACAGTGGCTGAGCTGCTGTGTCCCTGCCAGGAGCCTCCTCATTGGAGAAGGCTTTGCAGAGTGTCTGCATGGTTTGAAAAATGATTTCAAGGATGGATTCAGCCACTGTTAAACAGCTGAGAATCCAAGGCTGTGCTTGTTTTCAAGCAGCTTTAGCTCTGCACTTCTCAGAGCACGGTCAGAGTTCTCCCCACTCTGAGCAATTCCATACAGAAATTCGTTCCATCTCAGCTCCTGCTCCTTTTCCCCTTCTCTCCTCTATGAAGTTTATAATTTGTCTCATAGTTTGATGTTATGGAAATTACTTGAACATCACCTTTTAGTCAGACGTTCCCCGAGGAGCCTGACTTACAATACAATTTAGTCAGAAACGAATTTGTCTTTGTAACAAACTGCAAATTACCAACCTCATGAAACACTTCTCATAAATGCCTCCTCTCACAGCCTTGCAGATTGGAGTCCTCGAGCAACAATCAGGCTTCAACCCTCCCTTATTTGTCTTGCTGTATGGGCTGCAGAGCAAAAATTACAAAGGCACTTGGGTTTTAAGTAGAAAATTGGGCATTTTGAACCTGTTGTGATCATAGAGCAACTGTGCATTTGTGGGAGAATAGGTTGGGTGTTTGTAAACATTGGCAGCAGTTGTGCTGTGCTGAGTGAAGTGCAACTCGTGCAGCAGCATGGACAGCATTGAGGTCATTGAGGAGAAACCCCTTCAGAGCTGTATTTATCATGGGGTGGTGAATGGTGTTTATCAGGGATGGTGTGAAGGGGTGGTTCCCAGACATTCACTCTTTATCCCAGCTGCAGCAGCTGTGTCCTCCATGGCACAATCCTCACTGGATTCCCTTCTGCTCCATTCTGAAAGAGGAGCTCCCTCACCTTGTAAATGTCACTGCCCCTGGGCTCCTCCCAGCACTGAGCATCCTTTATCCAGTGCACTGCCAAGTCCACGTCCTTGCTCTCTGCAGAGTCACCCGACACATGCCAAAGCCCTGGCAGCTCTCCAGGAGCTCACTTAAGCATGTGAGCAGGCTGGGATTGCAGCACAAGCACTGGGGAACTCACAGGATCCAACAGGATCTTTTTCTCCAGGACTAATTCTGTCCAGGGCTAATTCACACTAAATGCAGTTTATCACAAAGAGCTTCCTTAATGGCTTTGCTCCCAGCCTGCAGGGGAAGTTTCATATCTTTTTAAATTATGTGCCTGCTCCTGTATGGATCAATTCCTTGAATTGCTTTATAGGTGCATATAGTTCTTCCTTAAATGCCTTTATTTCAAGTGCAGCCACTGATATTAATGTACTCATGCTGGTGTGGAGGGAGCCTTGTTTACAAGAATTGTGTTTCAGGATTGCCCAAGGAGTTTCATAGCATCACAGAAGGGTTTGGGATGGAAAGGAGTCAAAGATCATCTCATTCACCTCCCCTAGACCAGCTTGTTCAGAGCTCCATCCAAGCTGGCGCTGAGCTCCTGCTTTCCACTCTCATCTCACCTTAATTGTTATGCTAAAAGCTTGAAAATGAGTTCTCCCTACTAATTTACCATGATTTATTAAGATGACTGTGGTTGTGTATTGTGCCAATATTTTCTCACCTGCATGTGGTTCACCCATCAGAGTGAATTATGGCATCAGTTAGAGGGTGGCTGTGATTTCATCTGATAAATCAGCTTGAGAAAAGGAGAAGATGGAGTTTGGAAAATAAGCTTGGTGGAATTACACATAATTGAAGGTGGAATTAAAAGAAAAAACATTATTACCACTGCAATAAATGGTTACATTTATATCATAGATGAACAATGCCATCCCCACATTTCCTGAGCAATGGGATATTTCATGAGGTAAATTCTGTGTCTCTTCTGGGTGGCAGGATGTGATCCAGGAGAGGTGGATGGCAAACCCTGTTGGATTTCTCTGCTTACAGTGAGTTACTGATCCCTGCCAGCCCAGTGTCCCAGGAATGCAGAGATCCAGCCCAGCCCTGCAAACAGGACATTTCCCTGACCCACAGCACTCCCTGCCATCAGCTCCTTGAGAGCTCTTTGCACACTCCCAGTAAATATTGGTTTAGGGACTGCCTGTTCATTTATTTATGTGCACAGCAGACCATGATATTCCCACCTCAGCCCCTGGGTGATCCACAGGGGATTTTTGCTGGATTGCTTCCTATCGAGCCTCAGTGGCTGCACAGCTCCTGCCTGATATTGCCAGGCCTTTGGAGACCCTTGGAAAATGTAGGTCTGCCGTGCTGATGTTCCAGCTTCTCTCTGATAATTCTAATTTCTTTCTGTGTGTATGAGTCAGAGACTTTAGACACAACAGCTTTGCTGCCTCTCGCTCACCTGATTATAAACCAAATAGGTTTTAATGCAGACACATGGAATGAGACAGGCACAAAGTGTGGGGAAGGAAATGAGTGTGATTGATGAGCTGAGATACACAAGCACTGCCAGCCAAACCTCTCTGCAGCTCCCTGCTTCTTTTATAAAGGAATGCAAAAGCCAGAGAATATGATGTGCTGGAGTAGGAGCAGGACAGTGCTGGAATAAATGTGTGTTTATGCAATGAATAATAGTGCAGCAGGACCCTGGCTGTTGACACAAAACAAATAACAACTCTTTATAAAGCCAACCAAAACGTGTTTAGTTGCAAATGAGGAAAATAATAAGCAAGGCAGACCTTCTGCAGCGTGAGCTGTTTGTTCCTGAATCCCATTCTGAGGCAAAACCTGGAGATAATTGGTGATTTCTTTGTTATGTTCACAGGTGTTGGGGACTGGGGGCATTCAGCATCAGCTGTGCACCCAAAAGATTGCTGGTTTGTTCCCAGAGATCTGAAATCCCATTCTTCTCTCTGTCCTAATGAAGCTCCGAGGTGCTCCTTTATCTCCTCTGATAATGAACTGATGTTGCTGCAAATGGAGCAGGAAACTTGCAGAAGGTCAGAGGGAAAGCTGTGGTTGGATTTTGGGCAATTCAGCCTTGAAGGAGGTAAGGGAAAAGGCAAACTGATCTTTCTGCATTTCCCCGAAAAATAAGGCTTGAAAGTGTGTCACTGCAAAGGATTTCAGAGAGGTCAGAGGGGTGAAAAGAAACAAGCTCTTGCTTTAATGGGAAATTATCTCATAATCATAAATCACAGAATGGATTGGGTTCAAAGGCACTTTAAAGCTCTTTTTTTTTTTTTCACCCCTGCCATGGGCAGGGACACCTTCCACTGTCCCAGGCTGCTCCAAACCCTGTCCAGCCTGGCCTTGGACACTGCCAGGGATCCAGGGGCAGCCACAGCTTCTCTGTAGCCTAACTGTGATGTTTTGTGGCATTCCCTGGAGAACAATGTGGCACTCCAGCTGGACTCCTCCAGCCCTGCCTGCCTGGACAGGGTTTAGTTCTGGGAAAGGTTTGATGTTTCAGAGTGACACAAAATGTTCATGTGCCTCAGTGAAACAGCCTCAGCAGGATCTGCTTGCTCTGGACAGTGTTTTCAGGTTAGAGAAACAAATGTTTCTTAAACAGGTCTCTTAAAACTTGGAGAAAAGTTAAGGTTGCTTTAAACTCTGATTCTGCGGAGCTATTTTGTTGTTTCATTAGTGGGAATCACAGGGCTGGAGCCAGGTTGGGAGAGCTGGAGGTGCTCAACTGGAGAAGAGAAGCTCCAGGTAGAGCTCAGAGCTCCTGCCAGTGCCTAAAGGAGCTCCAGGAGAGCTGGAGAGGGACTGGGGAGAAGGGATGGAGTGACAGGACACAGGGAATGGCTTCCCACTGCCAGAGGGCAGGGATGGATGGGATATTGGGAAGGAATTGTTCCCTGTGAGAGTGGGGAGGAGCTGGGATGGAATTCCCAGAGAAGCTGTGCTGCCCCTGGATCCCTGAAGTGTCCAAGGCCAGGCTGGACAGGGCTTGGAGCAGCCTGGGACAGTGGAAGGTGTCCCTGCCATGGCAGGGGTGGCACTGGATGATCTTTGAGGTCCTTCCCAGCCCAAACCATTCCAGATCCCATGATTCACACAGGAACAAGGTCGGATCTTGCTGCATGGTGGTTTGGGGAGAGATGCTTAAATACCACAGCTGATCCTGGCTGGAATGAGCATCCTGGGTTTGACATGAAATGCTGGACTTCTAGTTCATTTTTCTGAAATAAAATATTGCTCCAAGCTAGCTGGTAATAAAGCAATACCCACGTGAAGGAGAACAGAGTCATCTCAGTAGAGCTGTAAATACAAGCCTGGTAGTTTATTTAGATGAATCAGCTTCTTCTATAGAGCAAATCTGTCTCACATCTATAAATGGATGTGATTTAGATTACAGATTTATTTCCCTCAGAGGTTTAGAGTTCTTAGTATCTAGATTTAAACCTATTTTCTTGCCCTGTGGCCTGTATTTTTTATTACCAAAGCTATTTTTGCTTTTTAGTGCATGGAACCATGGCTGTGAAGATGATAAATAGATCTAGGGCAGGTACCTGTGAAACTTGTGTTTTCTGGGCTGCAAATGTCCATTTTTCACCCTCGCTGGTCTATTGGTCTTTGATATTCCCTGTCCTGTGTTTTATTTTCCCCTCTGCTACTTCATCTCCTCCTAATTCAGTCTTAGATGCTGATTTTCTTGAACTGAGCAGTGTCTGTTGTCCATCCATTGAGTTTGGCATGTTCAACACCACCCATTGATAGACAGGGAGTTGTGTTTTGTCAAAGTTCATTTCTGGGAATGCCTCCACCCTCAGAGGGCAGCCTCAGCTGGCTGATGTGCTCTGTTCCCACAGGCAGGTCCTGCAAAATCAGAGTTTTCCACTCCCTGCAGGATTTAACTGTGCAGCCAGACACTGAGAATGGGTGAAAATTACCAATAAATGTGTTACTTTTTAGTAACCTCTCTGGAATTGCTTAAAAAGGGGAAAAAATGCTCATATAACCTCTCATGCAGAAAACTGGTGTGGAGTTCAGAGCTCAAATCAATGCTGCCTTCACCAGCCTGAGTGTGAGCTGGGCTTGGAGAACCTCACAGGAGTAACCAGCTTGGTAACTTTGCTATGAAATGCTTGTTAGGGCAAGTGAATCTTGAATCTTGCTGCTTTGTTAATCAAATCTCACCAGAGCAATAATCAAACTTCAGTTTGTAGATGTTGCCTGGGGCTGTAACCATAACTGCCCATTCCTGACTAAATTTCCCCACCTTTCTGACTTTTGCATTGGGGTACAACCACATTTTTAGGTGTTGTACCTTTTATCATGGCATAACCACTAACAGAGCTTGTATTTCTCAATATCAGTTCTTATCCTTTATCTTTTAAATTATTTTTCCCCCATTTCTCCATTGCTAGATATGAACTTCCCTCTCACACTGCTAGTTCAAGTTACCTTGGGTGAGTTGATCACCAGCCTTTGGATGCTGCTTAGAGAGGAGAAGTGACTCTCAGGAGGCAGCCCTGGGTCACTAAAAATTGTTCTAACATATTAAAAACTTCAGGCAATGGAGCCTTCATTAATTCCTCAAATAATTTCTTCTAGACTTATGTTCTGAAAAAGAAAGAAAAGAAAAAAAAAGCTTTAAAAATGGTTTTTCTGGTGTCCAATCAGATTTTTCCTGCCTGCAGCTTGAGGTCCCCAAAGTTTGCCTGTCCTTCTGTGGTCACAGCCAATGGGTGATTCCCTTCTAGCAGTGCAGAAGGAAATTTGGGATTGTTGTCACATCTTCCCTCAGTCCCCTCTGGGCTAAACTAACCACCCAGATGTGCCTTGTTGTCTCGCTGATCCACAGATTTTCTGGATCTCTTTCCAGCAATGTAAATATGTGTGTGAGTATATGTCTATATATTTAAATACGTCCTTAACGTCTGGCTTTGGTGAAAGAATAGCATTTACAATAACCCTGCTCTCTAATTGTGTCTCTGCTGGCAGGCAGTGCCTCCCAAATCCGTGTCCCCTGATCCTGTCCATCACCCAGGTGGCACCTGAAGCCACCAAAGGAGCTCCTGACACCTCCTCGGGGGGAATTCCCCACCACCCACCTGCCCTGCTCCTCTCCTGAGGGTTTAACCCTGGCAGGCAGTGAGGAGAGTGACTGTCTGAACCTGAGGAATCTGCAATTCCCTGTGCTGCTCTGCAGTGGCTGTGCAAGGAGCAGGATGTGCTTTGTCCCCAGCGAGGTGTCCTGCTCACTGCTCACCTCCTGTCCCCTCTGCTGGCAGCCCACTGATATCATTATGTTATTCCTGATTATTATTTTTTTTTTTTCAGGATGGCAATAATGCTGTCATTTCTCCAATCCTCCCTTTGCTGGCAGACAGGAGAACAATTGCCTTTTTCAATTTCCTGCTGCTGGGCTTTTTTCCATCATGCCTCGATGAGAACTGTTGGGGTTTTGAGGTTCATTGCTCAGACTCTGCAAACATCACTCTTCTCCAATTATGATCCAAACTATTTCAGGGAGAGCTCTTACCCTTCTGTCCTTGGTGTTAAATACCTGCTTGACATCTTTAATAAGACTAATTAAATAATGTATTGAACATTCCTGCCTTGGCGTTGCTGAAATCTTTCTCTAAAGAACCAATATTTTCCCCTGGTTTTCCTCTTATCTTTGACCCTGGCAAGTTGCTGTGGTTTGCCTTAAAATATATATTTTAATTATTTTATAATTTTAAAAAATAGTTATTTCATATTTGTGCAATTGTAATTTTCAATGCTCATGATTCTGCTGGTTGCTAATGAAAAATTCTATCTATACAGATATATATATTAAATCTTCTGAAATTAGTGATACTATCATGATAGATCCAATGATTATTGTTTTTAAATAACTTTTTCCCCCAGAATTTTCCAGCACATTTTTGAGAAAGTGTGATGAGTCCTTAGGATATCAAATAATATCCTCACTTTTTTCCTCTTTCTTTCCTTTCTGAGCACCCTCTCAGTATCCTACAAAAATCAGCAGAGAGCTCAGAATGCACAGGAAAATACCAACATTCATGTAAAAGGAAATTTAATTATAATCAGAGCTTAGTTTTGGCTCTGCTTGAGATTGTTTTTAAGGGCAGAAGCAGACTTTGTAATTGGGGAAGTATGAAGTGCATCGCTTCTCAAATGGGCTTCAGTAATTAAATAAGAATTTCTAAAGGGCAGCATCATGCTGCCTCGATTGAATGAATTTTTACAAGGATACAAGAGCAGATTTCTGATGGGTTTGACCAGTTTTTGCTGGAATAGATCAGTATTATATTTATGGCTCTAAATGATAAAAGCAAATGTTGGTTTGTGCTAGGAGGTTTCTGCAGTTTTTTTGTATGTACTGCCTGCAAACCCTGGGTTAATTTCTCAGGTCTGACTTGTGCTGTGAAGAAATACAACTTTTAAATTTGATTTTTAAAGTCCCAGGAAACAGTGAGAAGCTTCTGTGGCAAGAATTTGGAAGGTAATCCCAGAAGGTTTGGGTTGGAAGAGATGTCAAAGTTTCCTGTCCCCTGAGCAGAGACCTTCCATGGACCAGGTGGCTCCAAGCCCATCCAGCCTGGACTCCTTGGACCTTTCCAGGGATGCTCCTGAGGATCAAGAGCCTGGTTTAAATTTAGTTTATATTTATAAAACCAGGATCATAGCTGGGATGGTGCAATCAGAAATGACACATTGCTTGCAGCAAACAACTGGAGGAGTTGGCTGTCCTTGAGCAAGTTCACATCCACAGGCCAAAACAGCAAAGGAAACAATGACAGTGGATTTTCAATGAAACTTCTCCTTTTAATTTTGACCTTGCTGATGAATTCTCAACTCAGCTGCTGTCTCCTCATTTTCTCCTTCCATTTTCCAGGGGCTGTATCTGTGCTGCTGCCCTGTTTCCCCCTGCTGCTGCTCCAAAGGAGTGACCCAGCTGTCCCCTTGCAAGCTCCAACACTGTGCCATCAGAAATCTTTTAAACGAATTGCAAAGGTGGGGGGAAAAAAATAAAAATCAATGCCAAGTGCTCTGCGATTTGCATTTCAGGTTTTATGTAGCCTTTCCCTCGTTCAGAGCACAAATGTATGAGATGTTAATGAAGATGTATGGAGCAAGAGTTTGTATTTCAGCAGCTCCTGCTGTCCCCAGGCAATCAGCTCAAACACAGAGCTCCTGCTAGCTCTGCTGGCAGAGGGCAGGAAATCCCAGTGCTGAGTTGTCATGGGGATGCTGAGGGTCAGAGCCAGCAGCACCAGAGATGTGCCAATGCCCATCCTTCTCCTTCTCAAGGGGTTTCCTGTCTCAGTTTTATCCACGCTGACACAAAATGGCCAAACCACAGGGTATTGTTTTCCCCTGCCCTGCTCGGGAAAATGGTGAAGCTGTTGGGAAAAAGGGAGTTTGATTTTATCACTCACCTAAACCCCAAGTCACTCACCTAAAGCAGGACCTGGAATCCTTGCTTCAGGGACTGGGCAACATATGGCAGAAATCCTGCGGATTTTAACTCAGTTATTTCCAGCCAAATGAGCGAGGCTGTGACAGGAGCCTTGCAAGGATCTGACCTCTGTGGGTTTTGCTGCCCTTTAGGGCAGGCTTTTGGCAATCCCTACAACACCCTGCGTGGTTTAGACTCTTGGAAACCCCAGCAGGAGATTTAGGTGGAGAATCCTCAGTTGGAGAGGCCTGGCATGGACATTCATCCCAATGCAGGATGAAGGTTTTGGTGTGAGATCTGTGCTGGTGCTGCTCATCCCCTGCTGCTCCTGCCCTGGCTGTGTCTGGCCAGGTGTTGGTGTGCTGAAAGGTAATAACAATTCAGTGTATAATGCATTTCTGCCTTGTGGAGGTTCCTCACAGGCAGAAACTTCATTTTTAATGCAAACTCTTTTAAAAAAACAGTCTGTTCTCGTTGCTTTGTTGCACAAAGATCCAGCCTGTGCCCTTCTGCCTTCCCCCATTATCCAGGATGCTGGAGCTGAGCTTAATATGAATTAAGCTCTTGGCTTTGTCTAATTAGAAGTGCTCTCAGAGGAAGGTTATTTCAGAGAAGCCCTAATAAATGGTAATAATAATATGCATTTCCTGGAAAAGAGGCTTCTCTCAGTGCTCCATTAGGATTTGTCTCGATACAAAAGGTCTGCTTTAGAACATTAGGTCTCATCAGGTCTTCTGAGTATTGTACCTGCCTTCCATTCCCACTTTTAGAAGTGGCATTACGAAACCATAGCCCTGCTTTAAATAATAATGAAAAAGCAGGTGCAATGGTGATGCTCTGCACAGAATATTCCAGAAGCTTACAGAGTTTTACATTTTTGTCCAGAAGCTGAGGTTGAGTGAATCCAGCAGGGATGGTACAGCATCCTTATCTCAGTTTTTCTGTCCTGTAAATAAAACTTGAAGATGGAGCCTCCCTGAACCTCCCAGACATAAAACAAACACATGGAACACCTTTGAAATCAATTCATCCCATGAAATATGCATATGCTGGAGTTCCAGCAGGTGAAATACATTCCAGCTTTTAATGGCAAATACTTCCTATCTCAAAGTCCTGTCAATATAAATTATCACTGCATGAATTATGTTGCATTTCAATGAGATGTGCTACCAATGTTTCCCCAAACTGCATCCTTTCAAAAGCTGTCTTAATCTGCAAAAGCCAGACTGTAAATTAACAAAAAACAGCCTAGGAACAACAAATATTGGAGCAGGGCAAGGTACAGACTTTGTTTTTATTGGCTTTTAGCATGATGTTGGACTAGTGCAGAGAAAACTGCTATACATGTGAAAAATCCATAGTGAGAGGTGTGTGATGTAGCCATAGCAGCTACTGATTTCTGCCACCTGATTTTCTTTGCTTCTGTCGTTTTTTGCTTTGTTTTTTCACTGCTTTATTGACTGACTATAACAGAGCATTTTTCTGCTCTGCCTATTTTAATTTCTTTTTTTCTTTTTTTTTTTGTGGGATTCTCAATTAGCAGTTTGATTTCACTGTCACCATAAAGTTGGTGCTGGAGAGAACAGATCCACTGACACCTCCCAGATCCTGCCGCCAGAGAAGATGAAAACTGTGACATACTGCTGCTACAGGTACCACACATTGTAAGAAAAAGCAGGCAAAGACAGATTGTTGAAATGTATTGTTTGCTTTGTTTGATTAGTTTTTGGGGTTTTTTTAAGGTATAAAAATTTATCAAAGCTTAATTTCCTCTAAGCTCCCTTGGCTGGTTGTGCAGGAGGGTTCAGGTCTGGCTGCACATCACTGAAAATCACTTTAAAAGCTGCAGCACATTGAAGAAATGCCTTTCCAGATCCCTTCCAAATTAAGGCACCAGTTGTCCTCAATAAATCCTGTTTCAAGCCATGGATCTGTCCACGCTCAGGTGGGATTGACTCAACATTGACTTCCCAAGGCTTTGTGCTCTCTGCTTTGCAGTAGAGAAGAAAGGGCACTTGAAAATTGTTCAGGATCACCAAAGCACTGATATTATAAAGTGCACTTCTCTGCTAGGTTTTTATGCCATCATTATGAAAAATATTGAGGCATAATTTCCAAACATTATATTTGTGAACTCAGGATTTCAGAGACTACAGATGTTACTCTGGCTGAGGAGAAGACTTGCACTGCAGTTGTTCACTGTGAGACGAGGAATAAAAAGGAATAAATTGCTTTTTGTCTTTATCTCTTTTTGGCCTTTAAAACAAATATCTTTGCCTTTTAGGATTGGAATCTAGCAAGGAAAATACCCAGGCTCAACACCAGGTATTGGAGAGAAATGCCTTTAGTGCCAAAGGTGTGTGCTACCCCTCTCTGTGGTCTGTATTGTGTATTTAGAGTATTTCCTGGTTTTATGGAATAACTCCCAGCTGCTCCCAGGGATGAGGATAAACTGCTGCTGTTCACATGTGCCTGCACAGGAATTATGGCTCCTAAGTAGCCAAAACTCCCTCTGAACCTCTGGATCTGTGATGTTCGCAATGAACCAAGAATAATATTCATTATTTCAATGTTTTCAATGAGAGCTGGGTCTGAACTTCACCTCATTCAAACTGTATCATCTGAATGCTTGTCTTGATTTCCTTTTTTCTTTATTTTTTTTGACTCTTAAAGTGAAGCTTTATTTGTCATTTTGAGTAGAAAGACAGTGATAATCTACAGACCCTGAAACACTGTTGCACTCTGCAAAATATCATTGTAGACAGACTACATTCTGTTGGTATTCTGCACACCAAACAGGACTAAAGGCCCTATTTTGGTGAAGATCAGTGTCTTTTTCTTCCTACCAGCCTATAGAGCACTGCCACTTTTCAGCTGGGATCACTTGACTGACTCACCCTTTTTTTTCTCCCTAAAAGCAAATGGCGAAATTAAAGATAAGAGTTTTGTTACTGATTATTTCTGCTTCCCGTTTCGATCAGGCAAGGTCTCATTAAATTCCCATTGGTGAAAAGGCAGCCATCTGTTTTCCCTGACTGTAACTGTGCCACGTCCACCTGTATCCTGTATAATCCTGCTATTGTGACTCCTCAGGGAGATATACATTTTGCTGTCTGGTTCAGTTTGTCTCTTTCCAATCAATAGATAAACAGGAGTGGAAAGAATTTTATCACTGAAATGCTTCACTGGAGATTCCTTGGCTTTCACAGGATTCTGTGGGAGTGCTGACATCCTCCTGGGCATGGATCCTTGTACAGCATCCACACCTCTTCAGGTGGGAAGATCTCTGCCCAGGTGATGTGGATCTGAGTCTCTCTGAGGTCAGGGTGTCATTGCACGTTGTTGGTAATGGGTGGTGTGAGATATTTCCATGATTTTTGTATCTGTTTGAGTCCCTGTAGCCATGATAAGAGCATGCTGGGGTTCCTGTTTAGCTTAGATTTGATTAGCACTCTGCTGGCAGCTCTGGCCAAAGCTCAGCTCAACCTATTGAAATAATTATTGTGTTTGAGACAGTAGAGAGCAAACACTGCCGTGCAGTAGGAAGGTGTGACTGGATTAATTGGTTTGTCACTGGTTTATTTGTGCATCTTTGAGGAGGGTAATTGTAGCCTTCCAGCTGAGCAATGGGCAGCAATTGTCTGCTCAGGCTGGGCAAGGGGAAGGGATTTTGGGGTTGGTGTTGTGCCCTGGGTGCTGCATTGGCTGCCACAGACTGCAGGGACAGCCAGCAGGGTGTGCATTGCCCCAGGGATCAGTGGGAATCACAGAATCCCGGAATGGTTTGGGTTGGGAGGGAATTTAAAGCTCATCCCATTCCAACCTCTGCATGGGCAGGGACACCTTCCACTGTCCCAGGCTGCTCCAAGCCCCAGTGTCCATCTGGACCTTGGACACTTCCAGGGATCCAGGGGCACCACAGCTTCTCTGGGAATTCCATCCCAGGGCCTCCCAACCCTCACAGGGAGGGATTTCTTCTTTATATTTGGCCTGAATCTGCCCTGCCTTAGCTTAAAACCATTGCCCCCTGTGCTGTTGCCACAAATCCTGATAAAAATTCCCTCTCCAGCTCCCCTGGAGCCCCTTTAGGCACTGGCAGGGCTCTGAGCTCTCCCTGGAGCTTCTCCAGGTGAACATTCCCAGGTTTTCATCCATCAGCACCCCAAATCTTCCTCCTTAGGGCAACTCCCAATCCCTCCACTCCCAATCCCTCCACTCCCCATCCTGATGCTGGATCATTTGAGTATCAAGGACAAATGTACATTTATATTGAATCTGTGCACTGTGGACATAGTTTTTTCCCAATATAAGCATTTTTTCCCCAGAGGTGTGTGGGATGTTTGTGATTTACAGTAGAGGGACTGAAAGGGACAGCTAGTGCCTATCATTGTGCAGCCATAAAAATTTTTGTGTAGACTATTTTAAGCATATTTTAATAATCTTATCTTTATAAAAACCCCATTTCTCCCCCCCTCAAGTTTTTTTTCTGTGACCAGCATTAGATCCATGCAGGACTGCAAGTTCTGTTTGCCTTAAAAAGGTGAATTTTCACAGATCGCATGCATATGATAAAAATTTATTTATTTTTCTGTAGTTTTGGCTCAAGATTGGCTGATTCATTTAAACTCCACGTTGTTCCACCAGTCCTAGGAGCTGTGGTGGAAAAGCAGTTTGGAAGCGCAGCCTGGAAAATGCCAACCTTAAGCTGTGCCTGCATCCCTCAAAGCCTCTGCAATCCAAACCAGGTGAGAGAGCAGCCCATGGCAGAGATTTTGCTGAGAACTGGAGGTGCCAAGCTGTGTTTTGCTGTGCATATCATATCCTGGGCTCCACTAAATTACAGATAATTGAGTGCAGAGCGTGGGGGGATTATTTACGACTTTGTCCTGCCGGAGTGACAGAAAGCAGCCTTGAGGTGCTGCTGGCTCTGCTCAGCTCCACACTTTCAATATTTCCTCAAGGCTATTGCTCCTGTCTGCTGTCACAGACCTACATCAGCATTTCCATGCCATTACCTCCAGCGAGGAGCATTCCCCTAATTCCTGCCTTGTTTAGTTCTGGACTATAAATAAAACTAACGGCTCAGGAAAGCGAGACTTGCAGAGCCCTGCCCTGGAGGCTACTCAAAACCTGCAAATTTCATTGGTTTGACAGTCTTTCCAGACGAACATCTAATCTATAATAACCATAATGCCAGTTGGAAATCCATAATTACGGCCCACTCTAAGCTGTGGCACAGCAGATGAGGAATAATGTCGAGCACTCCGCTGGAGGAAGTGCACCCAGAGTGTTTGCAAAGCCATTTTCTCCGTGTGATTCTCGTTCTGCCTCTCTCTCCCCAACTCCCCAGCCAGTCTGATGAGAAAATAAATACAGATATTTATGCCCATTTCTGGGAATGCAGTTGTCTCAGCACATACAGCACCCAGGAGAGCTGTAAGAAATAAATTAGTGATCTACAGTGTGGATATGCCAGGCAGGATGCATGTCTGTTTGACTGCTGCTAAGGAGCTAAATATTTCAGATGAGGAAGGTTTATGGTGCTGTGAATGTCACTGATATGTCAAAGGAACAATAAGCTTATGGAGCTTTTAGGGGTTTATTCTTCACCCTGCTGCTGAGGAACTGCCAGTGCTGCAGGTCCTGCAGGCCCACAGAGCCTCTCCCCAAGTCATGAACACAACTTTTGGATGATAGAAATCCGGAGAATCCTAGAATATCAAAACCAAAGCCAGTGTGAGCAGGTGAGGGGGAATTCTGCCCCACTCAGGTGAGACTCCACCTGCAGAGCTGCTCCAGCTCTGGGATCCCAGCTTGGGAAGGAGCTGGAGCTGCTGGAGAGAATCCAGAGGAAGCAGGAGGATGAGCAGAGGGATGGAGCAGCTCTGCTGGGAGGAAAGGCTGGGAGAGTTGGGATTGTTCAGCCTGGAGAGGAGAAGCTTTGGGGTGACCTCAGTGTGGCCTTGTAGGGCCTGAAGGGAAGATGGAAAAGGACAATTTACAAGGACCTGGAGTGACAGGACAAAGGGAATGGCTTCAAACTGACAGTGTGTTTAGATTGGATGTTGGGAAGGAATTGTTCTCTGGGAGGGTGGGGAGGCCCTGGGATGGAATTCCCAGAGAAGCTGTGGTGCCCCTGGATCCCTGGAAGTGTCCAAGGCCAGGCTGGACAGGGCTTGGAGCAGCCTGGGACAGTGGAAGGTGTCCCTGCCATGGCAGGGGTGGCACTGGATTGGATTTAAGTTCCCTTCCAACCCAAACCATTCAGTGATGCCAAGAATATCCTGAGCTGGAATGGACCTGCAGGCATCATCAAATCCAACTCCTGGCCGTGCAGCCCCAAGCATTCCACTCTGCCTGGGAGTGTTTTCCAAACCCTCCTGGAATTCTCCCCTCTGGGGCTCCACAAGGAGTTCCCAGTTTGAGGAGCTGCTCTGGACTGGGACCACACTTCCCTGCTGGTGTGGAGACAGCTGGATGTCGTGGCTGGGAGGTGTCCATGAGGCAGAGCCTGGAGGAGCCCTGGATGTCCCCTGGCCACCATCTGCCACCTCCTTTGTGCACTTTGCTCACTGCTCACTGAATGGCTCTGCTGAAACTCCCTGATTAATCTCCAGCCTGCCATTCCCTCCATCAGCGTGAAGGATGAGGCTGAGCTCGTTAGAATGAAATGCTGTGAATGTGCAGATTCTCTTCAGAAGAGGTGGGGATGCAGCACAAAAGTGGGGAAATGAGCTGTGGCTTTTCGTGCTGCCTATTTACAAACACAAGCTCCTTGATAAAAGCTGGGAATATCTCTGGGAGATAAGCAGGGACTAAAGCAGTGCTTAGAGGACTTGTGGAAAGGCACACAATGCCTGAAGATGATTTTAATGAGTAACACCAATTTCAGGGAGCTGGTAAGAGGTTTTTTTTTCCTAGATGGTAGAAGGAATATTTCACTGACAGGTGTTTTAAAGTATTTGTTGCACAATGAGTCGGCTCAATTTGTCTATAATTAATGAAGTGAAATCTAGGGATCATTTAGGGGTTATTAATGGACCTGATTTATTAATTATGCAGCAAACTTTAATTGTTTCTACCTAAAAAAACCCAGTTCAATTAGAGACCTTGGAGTTTTTAATAGTATGTTGCAATAGTTTTTCAAACAACAAAGCATTAAGTCACGTTAAGGATCCATTTCTCTTTTTATGGGAAATGATTTGACCATAACTGATCCTGACAGGGAATTTAAATAGTCTAAACCCAGCCTGGCAACAAACACAGAATCCTAATGTGTGCAGCCTCCAGCCCATGGAATTGTCCTAAAGTCACTGAGGTTGCACAGGATACATGTGACAGCAGTTTGGGTTTGGGTGAGATCTTCAGCTGATTTCTGTCTGGAGAAAGTGAAATACATCCTCTGTTGTTTTTTCCTGGCCATTCTTTGAGCCTGCATCAGATGTCTGCAAAGCAATTTGGAAACATGCAGATTTATTTACTGTGTTCAAAGAAATCTGTCTATGGAGCTGTTGATTTCTAGTTTTCCCCTCTCTCCATCCATATTCAGTTCCACCAGGTACTTTCAGTCCTATAAAGAAAACTGTTTGCACAGTGAGATTTTACTGTATTCATGAATAGAAAATAAAGGTACAGTTCTGAAAGAGGGGTTTTTTTTTTTTCTGCTGTTACTCTTTCATTTTGCACTGTGCAGGGAAATGAATCCTTCCAGTAACCAGCTGCAGGATGTATTTCTTGTGCAGGGAATTGATTTTCAGGTTTGTCCCAGGCAATGTTTAAGAAGTGACTGAACAATGAGGTTGTGCACAGCAGAGGCTGATTCAGTGCAGAATTGCTCAGCTCATGTCGTGTCTGAGGAGGAATGTGGAGCAAACTGTGCTCCCCATGGAAGCTTTGGAGTCCCAGGAGGGGCTGAGGGCAGTGTGGGATGCTCAGGAGTTGTGTCCATGATGGGCACTGAGCAAGAGCCAGGATCTCCTGATGGAAAGGATGGAAAATACAGGCAGAGAGCAAGGAAATCACTTTCTTTTTCTTCCCTAACGGGACAAGGGCAAAGCAATCAGGTTTTACTTGTGGCTTCCATTTTTGGTATTATTTTCTTTGACTTGGTTTTAGCAAAAGGCAAAATGGAGCAAAGCTTCAAACTTCAGGTCTGAGCTGCTGAGAGAAGTGCAGGGATGCCTTTGACTCCAACGAGAGCCCAGCCAGGGAGCTCCACAAAAACACCTTCCCCTTCCCACCCAAATCAGATGAGGAGAGGAGACTTTTCCTTCTCAATCCTCCAGGTTTGGGATTACAAACAGCAACTGATGGGCCTGGGAAGGTTCCAAACTGCTCCTGGGTATTTTCTACTCTCAAAATGTTCTTTTTTCAGTGCTGAATCCCAGTTAGAAGCTGCCAGCCCATTCTGTGCAACTGCACAAGGCTGGGATATCTTAGGAACAACTTTTCTCTCTTTAGCAGTACTTGGGTAGAAAGATGAAATAGAAATAAAAAGCAGCTGTGGTCTGGGAGTTATCCTGACTTCTAAAAACAACACTTTTAAGAACCTCTCTGGTAGAAATAAACAGCGTGGCTCTACAGATGTCTCAGGAGAGAGATGTGCTTTCTTCCTCTCTTTTTTTCTTCCAGGAAAAGGATGACAACTGATGTATTTATCTAGAGGAGAGTCTGCTGATTTTATTTGAAGACTACAAGAAATTATTCAAGCTTCAAGCAAACATTTGCTCCGTGTTTTTTGGTAGAAAATCAGCAAACTGAAAATCCTGCTTGTCTTTCACAGGAAGGATGTTGCAAAAAACAAGTACAAGAACAAAGGCTGATGAGGATGAAGACAAGAAAAGCAACTTTTTTTTTTTTTCCCTGAAGAGGAATCTCCTCATTTTGGAGAAAAACATATTTTATTTGTAAATAACTTATACAAGGGGGGTTATGCAGGGGTATGCTTTGACATATCAAAATTAGATAAAAAGCCAAAAAAAAAAAAAAAGGATGTTTCAGACCAAATTATTTTGAGGATGATGGAAGACAAGATTTTTATGCTAAAAGAAAACACTTAAATTGCTTCCAATTTGAACCATTTGTTGTTAACCTGACAGAAATTAGATTCTAAGTAAATTCTTGCCTTTCTCAGGCTTGCTTTTCCCATTCCCCAGTCAGGAACTGTACCAGCAGGTGATGAGCAAAGAGGAAATGGAATTTCCCAGCTCCATCAGCTGAATCATCAGAAAGAATAAAATTTGAAGGTGATTTTGTTGTATGTGGGGTTAATTCTTTCTGGGATAAAGTATTTGTTAAAGACCGAGCAGCAGTAAAAAGAACATGTATTGAAAAGCATTTTTCATATTCTTTTAATCTAGAATCCAATTTCAGAGCATTCTCCTTTGATTTCACTCGGTGAAGCTGTCAGCAATCACACCTGAATTGGGCTTTATTATTTGATATGAAAGCAGAAAAAGGCTAAATAGGTGCATTTTGCAAGGAATTCTCATTTTTTGCCTCTTCCCAGCCCTGGCAGCCAGGAGGACATAGGTGAACCCCTTTTGCCACCTCCCTGCCCAGCAGGGGCTGTGGCAGAGAGTTTCTTCTTCAAGTTTTAAAAGTGCCTCAAAGAAGAAGAGATGAACTTGTTCCACTTTTGGTCCATTTTCACAAGCACATGGAGGAGAAACTGGCTTTTGGGTGTTCTGGTAAATATTTTACTAGAAAGTGGCCTCGTGAGGGATTCTCTCTTTTGTTGGAGCCACATTCCTCAGAACTAGTGCTTTTAGTAAAAATCGCTCTGGGATCCCATCGACATGTCCTACTTTCCAGCTCTGCAGCAATGTGAGGTATTTCTTTGGAGTCTGTGCTTTTTTTTGAGGCATTGACGGTAATGCAGAAACCTCTAGACCGGTTACTAATTTTTCCATAATTAAAATTTCATTAAAAAAGATGATTAGAAGCCTTATTATGTAAGTTGGATTTCTGGCTGACTTGCTAAACATGCTGTATTTGTATGAGTAGGTCGTGTCACACACGATTTGCAAATATCTCCTTACCTGATCTGAAACTCCCCAAAACAGTGAAGAAACTTGCTCTTGGAAAGGCTTGGAAACTTTCTCTTAAAAGGCTCTTGATCTGACCTGAAATTGCTCCAGCTGGATTGGTTGCTTGTTTCTGCTGGAAAAAAGCTGCAGAAATTTGCAAACACAGCTGTGTGTCCCATCCTTCATCCTCCTGGGGAAGCAGAGGCTGTCTCTGGTGAGGGAAGCAGCTTTTTGCCCAGAGAAATTGTGGATTTTCCATCCCTGGTAGTGTTCAAGGCCAGGCTGGTTGGGGTTTGGAGCAGCCTGGGATAGTGGAAGGTGTCCATTCTCAGGACAGACTTGTTTGCACAAAACAAAGCAGTAATTAACACTATTAATTATCTTCAAGAGGCTGGCCCTGTTCCCCAGCACTGACTGCACTACCTCTGTTCATCTCAGTTGGGAAGAATCCACCAGAGCAGGCAGTTTTGGCTTTTCAACTGAAGTGGAAGCTGCTTTTGGGAAAGAAATAGAACATTTTATTTCCCCTAAAAGGTAGTAAGGAGGAAAAAAACCCAAACCAAAACATATCTTGACTCTATTTAGATGTTCTGAACAATTTTTGCCTGTAACTACATCATCTGCCTGGTAGAGCAATAGTATAAAGATTGGATGAGAAAAGTCACAGAAGCACAGTTCCATTTGGTTTTCCAGTAAACCTGGATTTGAAAGGTGTGTTTAGGTCACTGAGTACTGCAGCCCTGGAGGAGACTGATGGCATGAATGAGTCTGACTTTGTTCCTCTCCCTGAGAAATACTTTCGGGAAAAGACAGCAGAGCAGTGCTGGGAAAATCTGTGTCCTCCCAGGCTGCTGGAAAATAAAGAGACCTTCATTATATTCTCATTACTCCAGCTCTCAGCACGGAAAGACAAAAAAATATAAAGGTCACTAGCTTTTACCATCTGTGCTAAAATGAGATGAAGGTAATGGAGAACTCCAAGATTTATTGCTCAGCAGCTGATTTGAGGCTTCAAGTGAGTGGTAAGAGTTTTAATCCTATCTGAACAATTCCTTACTTTGTAAAGGCATGTTCCAGAACCCCCTGAATGTGATGGAAACATCAGAACTTCCTTCATCTGGGAAATTCTGGGATCAGACTTTACAGGTTAATTGCAAACATGAGTCTGGAATCTCAATCTGACTTCTGAATGCGTTTGACCACAGGAAAAAGGATTTTAATTTGGGAAATACCTGACAGTATGAGAGGAAAATGATGTTTGGGGATTGCACCGGGTGATTTCTGCCCAGGTATGGTGTTTAATAAGATGAGAGACTTCCCCCAGTCCATTTGGAAACCACTTGACAGGGTCTGTGCAGCTGCTTAATTGGATGCATTAAAGCAGTTGAGTGGTGCATTCATTAGTGTCTTTGCATCCCCCAGGAGGCTTTCTGATGGCTTTGGAATTTGCTTGGCAGCTCCTACCCCTTGGAAAAGCTCCTCTCCAGAGCTGACAGCTCCCAGCCTGGCCATGGTGGGAAGGATGAAGGATGTGTGGCACATCCAGCCCTGCACGCTGCAGGATTGAGCTGATCAGGGGTTGGAGATCCCAGAATCAGCACTTTGGAGGTGAGAATTTGGAGATTTCCTTTGAGACACCTTCCCTTGGGCTGAGATGGATTTCCAAGGTCGATAGCTCAGCTCCTGGAAAGAAATGAGGTGAGAGAACCTGATTGTGTTGGACACTTGGCAGCTGAGTCAGCAAGGCCAAGTGTGCAACCTTTAAATTAAATACTTTGAAGTTGATTTAATCGTCACATGAGCTGTGAATTTTTTAATCAGCTGCCGGGTTTCTATCTGACCAAGAGATGTTATTTCTCTGTAAGGATTTCATTAGCAGCAACTCTCTCTGCTTTTCTGTGTGATTTTAATACAGACAGTTCCAGCATTTCACAACTTCCTCACTAATTTAGTTCTAACTGGCCAAACCTCACCCTCATCACACAAAACAAAAATAGGTCTGGCACTTCCACGTTACCATGAGTTGCTCAAAATGAGAGATAAATGAGGGATAAAGCCATTAAAACCGTGTGGGCAGTGCAGTTTTAAAAGCCAAACTCGAGTGGAGTGTGCTGGTTGTGTGTGAATATCCTCATTACCAGAGTAAATAAGCCCAGCTGCTGGTGAATCTGTATTTCAGTTCCAAACAGCCCTGGCTGCTCAGTGACCACCCCAGCGAGAGGGAACAGCTGGAACAGCTGGATTGCTCCCACAAATCCCTGGCACATCAGGCCAGTTTTTATCTGAATGTCTTGTGGCTCAGCCCTGCCTGCAGCACGCTGATGATTGAGGTTTTTGCTGCTCTGCCTGTGCTGCAGATGAGGGCAGCAGGAGCTGCTTTGCTGTTTGAGGCTCTGAACCATCACTCATTAAAACCACTCTGCTGCCTTTGGGATCAGGGTCACAGTCAATCTGGATCAGATCCTTTTTTGCTGCTAACTTTCATAGTTCCCAGTCAAAACTTTTCTCATTTAAATTGCTTTCTTCTTTGTTGTATCTGAAATTAAGTATTAAGCCCTGGAAATGTACTAATTAGCCTTTTTTTTTTTTTTTTTTTTTTTTTGAGTTTAATGTACCTTTTAATTAACTGAAGCCAGAAACACAGTTTACACCTTTAAAATTCTAATCCTTTACATCATTGCAAGTTTAGTCCTAAACTTACAGAAATCAATAGATAAAGTCCTGTAGCTTTCCCAAGAACGAAATGCCTGTAATTCCAGCTGGAAGGGGAGATTCCAGAGCTTGCACAAAAAGCTGTCTGGAATATTTTGCTGGCTGTTTCTGCCCTCTGCACTCAGGGCATCATTTCCTCCCTGTCCAGTAATGAGCAGTGCTCCAGGAGTGCTGTGTATTTTGATTTTATTTTATTTAATGGTCTCTACAGTGATAGCAATCACTTGGGCATCAAATCCAGCCTTTGCCTACTGGTTTGCTGCTTGTTAAATGCAAGTGCCCTCTCAGCTGAAGTGGCTGCAGCAATTTGGATCTGTGCAGCTCTAGTCTGTGCTCACCCTCTCGTTAGCAATATCCCAAATTCCCAACCAGGCAGTTCCTCAGGCTCCTTTCCCAAAGGAAGCAGCACAGCCCTGCTGCCCACGCTGCTCCTGAGATACTACCAGGTGTCACAGGAACAGCTCAGTGAAAATCAGTTCATTCTTATTCATTAATTAGTCTGGCTTGAGCAGGAGGGATTGATGCACGTGGGGAGAAGGAATCTTGTCTGGACTGAAGGAATCCTTGGAGATCATGCTGCTCTATCTATGTAAATAAATGGCTGCAGGCTAAAGCTGCTCAGTCATGCAGGCCTTCAGGGAATGGTTTTAGTGCTCTTGTTTCAGTACAGGATAATTTGATTATTTTTTTCAGTCCTTAATGGCTGAATAGGAGTTGTAATAAATTAAAAGAATGGAGACTTGGAGGAGGAGGAGGGAAAAAAGGCAGTCCTGTCTCCCTGAGCCACGTAGGGGATTCACTTGCCCCTGTGAAAAAGTCAAAAGCAAAGTTCTTCTTGACACTGGGAGGGTTTTGGGAAGGGCAGCACGTGCAGGGTGGGAAGCCTCTCCCTTTGCACATTTTGGGATCTCCAGCTCATTTTTAGTACCAAGGTTTAAATGAGGAAGAAATCAAATTGAATCAGCAGATTGAAAAGCTCCGCTGAAGGAACATTTCCAGGGGTTTCTCCCTTGAGATGGGCTGGTTTGACTTTTTGTGCCCCAAAGATGCTGAAGATTGCCAGGAACAGGGGATCCCCAAAGAAGGATGTTTCTCCTCCATCCAATCTATCTGCATTCCTGTTCTGCAGGAATTATGTTCCCTGTCCCACGGTTAATGGTGAACATGGTGATGATTCTAGGTCAACCCTGAGGACCTTTTCCAAGCTGAACAATTCCATGGTTCTATTCCATTCGATTTGTTAGACTTGGCCAATGAATTCAAAGGGTGCAAGGCAGAAATGGACACATTATGCTCCTTAGGGCTGAACAACTGGGAGAAAAATTCCCAAAAATCTAAAGCTGTCAGCAGGAGTAGGCGCAGAAAATCCAGTGGTATTCTCAGAGCAGGACAGTGCTTGAGCTCTGCCTCTCTCATTTTTTTTCTTCTTCCTGCAGCCTGATTTTCACCGTGCACCTCACCAAATGTTTTGATGTGGAATTCACTCCTGTTTTGCAGCCTTGAAAGCAATATTTGATGAGAAGAGCCTGTTCCCAAAAGAAATTCATGATCCTGAACAAAAAAGCGAAGCAACTCTGTGAGCGAGTGTGGAGGCAAAATAAGAAGAAATAAGCAGCAAGCAAAGTGGGCAGAAAAATAAACTTCCTCTTACAAAGGATGGTGTGTACACAGAATGCAGATCCAGGGAAATTATCTCTGTGCCATCAGTTTTTTCCAATGTGCTCCCTTTTTCCTTTGGAGCAACATTTTCAGATATTCCTTGGGATCTCATCCTTCCCCAGTTCTTAAGTCTGAACTAGGATCCCAACTCTGCAGCTTGTACTGAGTGTTTCATCAAAGGAACTAAAATCAGGGAGGTAATTTTATAATTTTTTTCTCATGGTTTGAGTAATTTCCCTGATTGAAATCCAGCTGAAGTTTCCAAGCATTTGAATTTTCTTGGAATGCTTTAAAACTGAAAGCAATCAAATCCTCGTCTGATTTAAACCAAATTGTTTGAGTGCAGTGAAGTTAATTGTCACTTATTTACTCTCTTCCAGACTCAAGGTTTTCTCTGAGTTTCCTCTTCTAACCCTAAAAGAGAAATGCAAGTGTGAGCCCAGAGAAGA
The DNA here is from genome assembly GCA_024500445.1 of Entomyzon cyanotis. NCBI lineage: Eukaryota > Metazoa > Chordata > Aves > Passeriformes > Meliphagidae > Entomyzon > Entomyzon cyanotis. The sequence goes on from JAKEPQ010000781.1 coordinate 4,714,899, forward strand.
ACGTGGTGTTTGCAGGGATTTTCCTCCTGGGATGGTGTTGTCCCCAAGTCTGACAGTCATTAATTCAGAGTAAGGAAATGCTGATCCTCAACTTGATCTCCCACTTCTCCCATCCCTTTGTACCAGGGAAGCCACATGCAAATGGAATGATCAGCTGAGGTGAATGCTTGATTGGATTAGGGGATGTGAAATCATTAATCAGCGGCAATCACTGAGCTTTTCCTCTTCAACTGAAAAAAAAAAAAGGAAAAAATACTTTGTGTGTCTTTGAATATGAAAAAAACCCACTATTCTGGCACTGTTTTACTCTTAATTTCCTTTTTGAATCTGAAGGGCAAGAAATCTCTGTAGACAACCTCATTCCCTCCATTTTCCAGCTTAATACCTGTTCTGGATAAATTTGGGGAAAGCAGTTGAGGATTCAGTGCTTGCCTAAAGTGACAGAAATGTTTTAAGAGGTACTTTCTCTAAAAACTCCAGCTCTAATTCTTTCTCTGCCAGGAACTTTGCTCTTCATTAAGGAGCAAGGTCAGACTGGAGGAAGAAAACAATGAGCTCCTTTCCAACCTCACAGGCAGCTTTTGCTCAGGAAATGCTGCTCTCTGCAGTATATGGTTGAGTGTTTGTCATCTCATTGCTCCTGGAAAATATTTTGTCACTAGAAAATGGGCTTTATTCAAACCAATTTACATATCTTACTGCAATAATGGTACTATATTGGCTCATCCTCAAGTTTGAGTCAATCTGCAAAATATCCTCTTGTAGAATAATTTGCATGTGTAATTTGCCAGACCAAATCCTGCAGAGATTTGAGTCATGCTGAATTCAGGAGGACTATTCAGGTTTACATATGCTTTTGAAATCATAAATCCTAAGTTCATAGTTGTTTACAAGGTCAAAGCTTGTTTTTTTTTTTTGCCAGTATCACTGAAACTTCAAAGCAAATAAAATCTCCTCCTGCAAGAGCAGATTTGCAGAGTAATGTGATAATGGGTGATGTCAAAGATGTGTTTGTTAATTCAGAGCCATTTAGCACCCAGAGCTATGGATATAAGAGCCATGGAATGGTTTGGGTTGGAAAAGATCCTCAAGTTCATCCCATTCCACCCCTGCCATGGCAGGGACATCTTCCACTGTCCCAGGATGCTCCAAGCCCAACCTGGCCTTGGACACTGCCAGGGATAAGGAGTCAGTAGTTTATATCAACCCAAGCAAGCTGAGAGTGAATTAATTAAGCCAAAAACTTGAAGAATAGAACTTTAAAGTACTTTTGTTCCTTTTCCCAGAACTGTATCTTATCTCTCCTGTCTGTGTTTCCTCTGATAATTTTTTACAGCTCTCCTGTGTTATTGCCTTAATGACTTCAGGACCTCAATTACACGCAGAGTAGATGCTTGATGCTTTCTAAGTGGTGAAAAATTATCCTTGCTCTGAGAAACTCTAACTCTGAGTCAGATAATTAAAATAATCCAACGGCACAGGGAAATGAAGCAGGCAGCTCTTCCCCCCAGCTCCCTGGGGTGGCAGGGCTCAGCAGCAGGGGCTGAGTGCAGGCTGGGAGCCCAGGGGGTTTGTGAGCTCTGTGGGGTCACAGGGCTGAGGTGACAGCCGTGATTATTCCGGAGGTGACAGAAAGATGGATCTGCCAGCGCTGCAGGAGCACAGGGAGCTTTCCCTTGGACTGCCTGATGCTCGCACGGAACGTTTTCTTCTTCGTATCAGTTAAACTTAATTTCAAACCTGAGGAGTTTCAAGCAGAGGCCAATTTTTAAAAATTGATCTGCTGTAGCGATGGCCTTTCGTGCCTGGCAGGATGGGAGAGCAATTGTTGCACACCTGCCCAGATCAGCTGTGCAGGGCTGAGGTGCCAGTGGGACACAGCTTTGCTTGGCTCTGGGACTTAGGCCTGATCATTTCTGTCCTCAGAGCTCGAAATGAAATCTTCAGACTCTTGAAGAAAGAAAATTCCTACTCTCCCTCAACTTCTAGTCCGAGGAGATGGCGAGACGTTGGACTTTAAACCAGTGCCACCTTTACGCACAGAAAAGCTTTTTTGCTCCATTTCAGAAGTTTCTAACCCATTATTTATGGCATTCTCTCCCTTTAAAGCTTGAGCAAGCTCGGATTTAAAACAGGCAGAGTGACAGTGAATGTTTGTAAAAAGGCCACAAATAATGTTTGTGTACAGAGCCAGCACACCAGGCTGGGTGATCCATCACGGAGTCACACCCGCTCGTCGTGCCTCCCGCAAGTGACAACAGCCTTATCTCAAACTCATCCAGATTAAAAGCTTTCTAGATGTCCTATCATATATTTCCAGTGCTTTTAATGTCACACTATTTCTCTGGTTTAGATTAGATTGCTTTTAGCCTAAAGCTGTTTTGTTCGCCTTGCCCTGTTCGGCTGGGGATGGAGTGAGGAATGGGTTTGCATTCGCAGGGTAAAGGCTGGGCTGAGCCACATCAGCCCTGTGCTGACCAAAGGGGATTTCACAGGCTGATTCTGACTTCCTTTTCTTTGGGAAGGAAGGAGAAGGGCACAGGACAGAGCAATTCCTTGTGGAGCCACGCAGGACGAGATTATCACGAACCCTATGTAATATATTAGTTACAAATGCAGAGCTCTGAACTCTGGTACAAAAGAGGTTGCAAGGTAAACAGAAATGTCAGGTAAATTGAGACAGAAATGAGCATTTCTTAAGGTCTTGTAATCCCATTAAACTGAAACCTTGTTCCCTCCATTAATTTCTTCCAAAGGCAGCCCTGACAGCCCAGTGAATGCTGCTCGCCTGTTGTGGCCCTCAGTGCATTAATCAAATTGCTTTTCATGTTTAGCTTATCTGTGTCCTTGTTTTACTCTTTATTTTTCAAGGCAAACCTGCTTTAAAACCAGCCAGGGGGAGGTGTGATGCTGTTTTCCAGGCAGTTGTGCTTGTTAATCCTTTCCAAGGCTTTTGGGAACAGTTAATGGGTTAGTGATGGGGATTCACATGGGACAGTGTTGCAACAGCAGCCATTAGCAAAGGAAAGTTAAATATTTTAAGTGGTGTTTGGTATTCCCAGGGCCTAAATCTGGGTTACTTTTGCTTAATCTTCAGGAGAATGGCAGAGTTGTGTGTGGGCCTCAGCTCTTTCCCACAAAACCTGTGAGCTCCAGATTGATCTCAACAGAAACTTTGGGAAACTTGCCTGAATTAAAGATATATTTATCTCTGAAACATAATGTGTTTGGGCACTGCTCCAAAGTCCATTAAGGCAAACGGGAAGAGTCCCTTTGGTTTAATTCCTTTTCAGAGGATGCCTTTAGGACAGTGCAGGTGATAAACAGCAGGATGGGCTTGCTGCAGGATTCTCCCAAGAGCTGCTGAGATGCTTTTAAAATCCCTCCTGATGTGACTGGCATTTATATTCTGGGTTAAGGCATTGGAGAGATCCTATTTCTTTGTATCCTGCTTGTCCAGTGATAAATAAGATCCCCATGGAAGAAAATAAATATGTTGTGGCAGTTCTTTGAACGGAGGAAAAGGGGGTGTGGGTGCTGGGGATCCTTTTGAAGTGGAATTCTAAGGCAATGTCTGCAAACATTTCTAAAGGGAAGTTTGACTTGGGTTGCCAAGGATCAGCGAAAAAGAATTTCTTATTCTTTAAATTATTGCCAGGACTTTCAGTCATCTTGACTTAGAAATTCTGAAGGGCACTACAGATTGAAAGTCCAGGTTCATATTTGCCATCAGAGCCACTCCCAACTTGTTAGAGAGTATTTCTCAATAGTATTTCTCAATAATTAAAACAATGTATGGGCTTGGTTTTGTGTAAGAGTGATACAAAATTTGTTTATATAACATTTGCTGCTCAAATCAGGGAAATGAGACAATCACTGAGCTTGTTTCTCGGGAGAAAAGAAACTTTTATTGTGCCTGTGAGTGGGGCTTTTAAAGGAATATGTTCCTTATGGCAAATAACACTGATAAGAAAGCCCTAAATATGAATTTTAACCTCCCTTGACATGGATTTTTGTGGGATTAGATCTGGCACCCATTCAGATACAGAAGTTTCCATCAGAAGGCTGATTTACACCCAGTCCTGCTCCGGGTCAGAGATAACTGAGTAGGCAACTCCCTTCCATGAGTAAAGACACGGAGCAATAAAACTTCAGAAAAGTCACTAGTTTTATCTAATTTTCTCAGGCAAGAGCAGTACTTTGAAGATAAAGCACTTCCCTGATTCCAATAATTTAATTGGTTTCAATCATCTGGCAGGGGAAAAGTGCAATAAACAGTGTGATAATGCCAAGTGTGTGAGAGCAGAGCTCTGCTTTCGCTGTTTCTGGGATGTCCCTGGCTGGGACATTGGCTCTGTCCCTGTGCTGCCAGCTGGGCTGCATCTCCAGGGGCTCCTCATGCTCCTTGGTGCTGCTCCAGTGCTCAAAATGAGGCACTGGAGGCAGAGGGACAGATTTTAAAGCAGCTTTGAGCTGATGGTGGTGTCACCTGGCCTGCTGTTGTGTGTCCTGTGGGAGTGATTTTCTACTACTGCCAGAAACTGCAGCAGATTATTATTTCAAAGTGTTTTCCACGTGGTAACAACCACAATAACTCTGAAAAATAGCGGGGACAGCCTCTTCTCTCAGGCCATCAGTGATGGGATGAGAGGAAAGGGCATCAAGCTGTGCCAGGGGAGATTCAGGTTGGACAGCAGGAGGAATTTCTCCCTGGAAAGGCTGGTCAGGCACTGGAAGGCATTAGCTCAATTCCACAGGGAATGTGGAGCTGCCCTGAGCATCCCAAACCAAGCCCTGATCCCTGTGAGTGTTTGGTGGCCATGCCTGAGCAGCTGGGGGAGGATCTGAGCCCAGGGTTGCTGTGTGTGCAAGCTGTGCCCAGGAGCTCCTCACTCAAATTCCTGGGAGGATGAAACTTTCATTCCTATCCCAGGAGATTTCTGGTGTCACATTCTGGTCCTGTGTCAGAAATTGGCTGTAGCTCCATTCTCAGCCTGCCCTAAAAAGTGTTCTCTATTGTCTTGTTTCAGCCAAGTAAGGCAGACAGGGAAAGATTAAAAAATTACTTCAAAAGGCAATTCTACAATTTTTGATAATACTTTCTAAATGTGTGCAACCTGTATGGAACAGATGAATTCATGTTTTAAAAGCAGGACCATTTCCATCTCAAAAGGGAATCTTAGAAAGGCAATAAATCTATTTTAATTGGTTTTATCATTCCAATACAATCTTAACAGGTACAGACACAGATTTGCACTTGGAATAAAAACTATTCAGAATAAAATGTATTCAGCACACTGAATGCTGCTTTGAACCACTGTTTCCTACCACAGCCCTTCCCAAACTCTCAAAAAAAAATTCTCTTACCAAGGGACAACCTGGCTTTTATCAAGTATCCTTTGACCAGAGGTTTATGATGCAAGTCTGGCTGCTCTGGCAGGTGATTTGTAGCTGTGACAATTTGTTTCCCAAACAAGTTCTGTGGAGCAGCAGGGCTGTGAGTGCTGCCAGGTGTCCTGCAGCCAAGCCCTGGCACAGAGAGCTCTCCTCAGGCTGCCTGCAGCTACAAGATGCTCTGAGCAGAGCTCTCCCTGCAGGGAGTTCATCCACGCTGGATGAATTCATGTCCTGCAAAGGTTGGGAAAATGAGTCTCGGGAGGATGGAGTGAGGTGAGCAGGGCGCTGAAGAGAGGGGAAAATAAGGTGTAACAAAGTGAGCTGCTGATTGAGTGGCATAAAGCAGCTTAGCTGGAATGCTGCTGACATCAGTGGGGGTGCTCTGGAACTGCAGTTGGTTCAGGCTTCACAAATAAAAAAATTCCAATCAAATAGCTGAAGATTTCAAAAGGGGAGTGTTCTCAAGAAGCACAGCCGCACATCAGGTGATTTAAAACCCTCACCTGTATCTCTGCCGTGCTGCCCACCCTGGTTCTGCCCCTCTGCTCTGAGCCACCTGCAGAGCTGCCCAAGATGCTCAGAGGGATGGAGCAGCTCTGCTCTGAGGGAGAACTGGGATTGTTCAGCCTGGAGAGGAGAAATCTTTGAGGTGATTTAATTGCAGCCTTTCAGTGCCTGAAAGCTAACAGAAGAGATGGAAAAGAACAATTTCCAAGGTCTTGGAGTGACAGGACAAAGGACAATGGCTTCCCACTGACAATGCAGGGTTAGATGGGATATTAGGAAAAAATCCTTCCCTGGGAGGGTGAGGAGGCCCTGGGAAAGGTTGCCCAGAGAAGCTGTGGTGCCCCTGGATCCCTGGAAGTGTCCAAGGTCAGGCTGGACAGGGCTTGGAGCAGCCTGGGACAGTGGAAGGTGTCCCTGCCATGGAGGGGGTTGGAACTGTATTATCTTTAATGTCCCTCCCAACCCAAACCATTCTGGGATTCTGTGAACATTTCAGCTCCTGACATCAATTTGTTAGAGAACCAAAAGATCTCACTGGTACACTATCTTTAAATTGGTTTTTTTTTTTTGCATGTGTTGCTTTTGAAATTAATTTCATTGGGTATTACCCTTTGAAGGAACTCATAAGGTTAACAGACAGATTTGCCATGCTTATGCTGAGCTGCATTTTAATTTTTTTGAGTAGTCCCTGAGCCTGTTTGTGATGGTGAGTGCACTGTAGGGGAGGGAGGAATTTGGTCATAAATCAGTGCACAATCTGAGTTGCAGAGGGATGGATTAGGCCTTAATGCTGAAGGGGTGGCTTGGTTTTATTCTCCACTCTACACATGCAGGGTCGATAGCAGCCTCAGCAGCCATCAGGCTGTGTTTGTGGGAGGGCTCTGAGTGGGGAGAAGGATATGAACATCACAAGCCTGTCTTTCTGTCTGGCTGCTCATCTTGAGGGTCAGATCTGGAGGAATTTCACCTTGGAGTGGGCTGGGATGCCAGCAAAGAGGAAAAAACAAGTGGGACGAGGGGAAAAGGGGAGAAAAAGAGAGATTTGCTCTCAAGTTCTTTTCACACACTCCTTCCTTCCATTCTGTTCCCCATTCCCCTGCTGAGGTTTGCCATGGAATGACAAGGCAGCCTCCGTGGTGTGAACCTGCCAGGAATGCTGTCAGCTTTCCCAGACATCTAATTTCCTTCCCCATCACCTTCCCCAAGCTCACACACCAAGCTGTTTGGGAGGGGAGAGAGAGCGTTATTGATCCCTCTCACCTTTGTGTTTCATTCAAACAGACCTCTGGGCACAGAGCCAGCCCAGCTCAGCCCTGCTCTCCACCCAGCAGCTGTGCCAGGAGCTCTGGGAAACCTGGATGGGTTTTGGGGATGGATAATGACCCCATCTCACAGATATTTATGTTCCTCACATGCAGGTGATGATTCCAGGAGTGGTTTTTGGGGGGTGAGGAATTCTCCCTGCTCCAGCCACTTTTGTCTGACACATCATTAAAAACCACCAAAAAGTTTACATTCAGACTTGCCAATGTCCTCCACCTTCAAGAAGGATTCATTGTGAAAGGATGCTATTTCCATAGCAACCAGGGATTTTTTTTTTTTCCCCAGAAGCCTCTAAAACTGGTGAATTTCCAAGGCACAAAAGCTTGTTCGGAGCCCAGAAGTACCTGGATGGAAAACAAAACAGATGGTAAATCCTCTACAGTTTTTTTTCAGAATAATTTTTTTGTCAGTTATTCTCCACTTTCCCCTACATCCTAAGTGTTTGCTTTGCAATGAATTTATGATCCTTGACAGATTCAAGGCGTTGCCCAGTGGAACTGGAAATCACCAGCACTGTGGATTGTTCTCATGAAGAGCTGATCTGGAAGGGACAGGAACTCCGAGCTGCTCACAAAACAGCAGAGATTTTCTTTAGATTCCCAGCTCTCAGAAACATTTCTTAATATTGTCATGGAGAACGATGTTTTATAAAGCTTGGGGAATTGGGATATTGGGAATTCACCAAGCTTTGGCTGTCCTACAACCTGAAAGGTGACTCTGGGCAGGGAAATTTCCTGAGGTGCTGCATTTCTCCAGAGAACAAGAACTGGTATTTTAATATAAACAAGAGTTCTCCACATTTACCAAAGAGTTATTGCCTTCATCATTATCATCAATTACTAGACATAACTTTTTGCCTCTATCTGAGCCATTTTTCTTTCAATCATGAGAATTATCAGGTTTTGCAACAGTCCCAAAAGAGGAGTAGCCCAGTTTAGTCTGAACATTTCAACTGTGGAAACGGTAGGACTAAGGAATTAGAGTTCAGCTGAGCCTGGCTTAATGAAGTTCAGGAGGAAGGAGAGAAAAAAATCTTAAGCAATTATTTTTCTAATTTTACTTCTTTCCATTATCTTTTGTTGTTTGTCACAATGTGAAAATACAAGGCTTGACAAAGAAATGGTGAGGACATCCATGGTTGTTTCTCATAATTTAATTAAAAACAAAGAATTGGAAGAACCTCCACCTGCAGTAAACCCAGCACTGCTGGGCCATGACAGTTGCCTCCATTTCTGTATTACACCTTTAACTTAATCTCTGCTTTAGTCTTCTGCTCCTTCATCTGCTTTTCAACTCATTTTAAAGCTGAACAACAATTTATTACATCCAGCAAGGATATTAGGAGGGAATTGGAGGTAACTTGACTTTATTTTTATGATGGAGTTTGCCAGCATCAAATTTGAATTTGTAACCAGCACACTTTCAGCTGTAAACCCCTTTTCTTAAGCATCTCCATTGTCACTTAAATGTCCATTATTTTCTGCCATTTTATGTCTTCTATTTGCAAAATGGGTACTGAGGGGGAAAGAAGATTTCCCACACCCTTCCACATTACCATTATTGACAATATGCCTTTAATGGAAAGAAATTCTGCTGTTTGCTGATGTGAAAACTCAGCTATTCCTTAAATTATGAATTTAAATAAATGGAAGATAATTTGTAGGATACGTAAAAAGAAAAGAAAAGAAATTCCTGGTTTTACTGATCACACAATTGGTATTTTTATTAGGGTCTTCAGGGATGAATTATGGAAAGCCTCGGGTAAGGAAAAGCATTTAGAGAACTCTGTAGTAGCTGGACTGTAACAATCATGATGTGTTTAGATTTTTCTTCTTCAAATAAATAATAAGTGTAGCTAAGGTCAGCTTAATTGATAAGAAAAATGCAATTGTTAATGTTCTGTGACATTACCTATCGCTGTGGTATTTTCTAATGCCAAGGCCATTTAGCAACTGATGAAAACCCAAAGTTCACAGTAAGGATTAGCATTAAATAAATTCCCCTTTCCTTTGAATATTCAGGCTCCCTGCTTTTTTTGGGAGCGCTGAAAAAGATCACTGGGTGTAAGAGTTACAACGCTAACAAGGTCTAATTTCTGAAATTAAAATCCCATTATTAATAGGTAAGTACAATTTTTATTCATCAAGTGTTAAAAAGGATGAGAAACTGAAATGTCAGCATAAGAATTCTGTTTCTGCAGCAGCTTGTTGGCCATGCAGTAATTGTCTGCTCATCTCACTGCAGCTCTCATGGAGATGCATTTGAAATCCATATTGATTAATTCATGCACGCTGTGACTTGGTATCTAATTCCTTCCTTTGTCAGCTTGCTGGAATTGGAAGAAAATATCTGATCTTTTTGCTCTGCCGCAATGATTTTTACATGAATTTTTAACAGCAAGACCTTCCCTTGTATTTACTTGCAGGACCAATGTTTCTGTCTCTAACTCTGGCATGCCAGCGGAGATGATTAATTTCTATTGCTTTTTGGGACGAAAAAAAAAAAGGAGTCCAGTGAAGCTCTTTGAAATGGGAAGCATTGTTTTTCTCTTTTTTTTTTTTTTTTTTGTTCTTAATCCAGCAGCTGGTTTGCATTTGCTTGTTTATTTGTTGATTTTTTGTAGTCACAAGGTGAATCCTTTTCTTCTTTATTTGCAGCCTTGTCAGCAACTTTGTGATGAATATTCCTGCTTTCGCCTGGTAATGATCCAACAGTCAGACTACAAAATTTCCACTATAAAGGCATTTTTGTTCACAGGCAAATATTGAACGTGTGCTAATTGCTCCCCTAAAATTCTGCTGGAGCCACAGCTGAGAGTGGGATTTGAACATCCCTTATGCAGGTGTGAGACAGGGAATACATATTTTTTGGGATTTTACCTGGAGAGAGGGCTCACCTGTGGGGTACCAGTGTTTGCAATGATTACATTCAATTATGGCTTCCTGTCAGTAGGTTCCTGTGCAAAGCACAGCAGGAATTCCATCTGGGAAAGAACTCTGGCATCTCCAGCAGAATTCAGGCAGAACGGAGATATCTGAAGTCCGAAACCAAAATGTAAAAACACAGGAACCCAGCTCTGCTGGGAGGTTAAAGATGTTGGAGATCTCTTTGATTGAGATGATCCAGGACAAAGTTCTCCCCTCTTTGGAGGGATATGGAGCAGAGTATGATGAGGTGCATCAATTTACAGTTGTAATTCTTAAAATGAAATTGAGAAAGGAATTCTTGCATTGAATGAAAGAATTTGCACAGTCAGTGTTGCAGATGACATCCTGAGCATCCTGAGATGTTTTTCTCTCCCATCCACTGTCACTGCCTTTAAATGGGTTATCCAGAGCTCCAAATTCCTCTGTGCCCACAGGGAATGAACATTTCTGTTATTAAATTAATGGAGGAGAGAAAGCTTTTCAAAGTTTACATCCTGCAAACTTGCACAGAACTCACCTAAGTCATTTCTCCAGACACTCTGAATTCTGAAGGCCTGCAGCCAGAAATTCAAGAATTTCATAGAATCCCAGACTGGTTTGGGTTGGGAGGGACATTAAAAATTATCTCATTCCACCCCTGCCATGGCAGGGACACCTTCCACTGTCCCAGGTTGCTCCAAGCCCAAATGTCCAACCTGGCCTGGGACACTTGCAGGGATCCAGGGGCAGCCACAGCTTCTCTGGGAATCCATTCCAGCCCCTCCCCATGCTCACAGGGAAGGATTTCTCCACAATATCCCATCTAACCCTCCCCTCTTTATCATAGAACTTGCAAAGATTTTTGGTTTTTTTAATAATGGAAAGTTTCCCAGCAGCTTAAACAAGGGAATGAGGTGAGTTTTTTCTTTAACACAACAAAGATTTTGAGGATGCACAAATCAGTTTTGCTCCCACTTCTTTTGTGTCCCACCTGCATCCCAATGGCTGCAGTGAGGTTTGCCTGTTGATCACAGTTATTCAGCAAATCACAAATGATTTGTGACACAACGTGGCACATGCTTCTAGGAGCTGATATCCCTGCCAGTCCAGAAAAACAGGATCTGAGCTTTGGATTCCTCATGTTTCAATAAGCCACTGCAGTGGTTCAGCTATGAAAGGAATTTAATACAAGCAGACCAAACCATCCTTATCCTGCTTTGTACACAGTCTACTAAAACTGCAAACTTTTGCTAGACAGAATTATTTTAATGATTACATTAAAAAGTTCTTCTCTAGGGAAGCATCTCTCTCTCCTCCACAGATATGCTAAATAAGAAATATTTCCTCCCATTTGTAAGCAATTCCAGTGAAAGTTCTTTAAAAGATATGTTGGCACTCTGGCTGTAAAACCAGGCTGTGATCTGCATTGCTTTTTGTGTCTTACCCTCCTTTATAGATGTGAAATCACTGAACTATTTCTACTAGGGCTATGGGAAATGATTTGGTATTGCTGCTCAAGCTAATCATTATTCACATATAAACTGCCCATTTACTGTTTCTCATATCCAATTTTTGAAGAAAATATTGATGATGACAACCGAAATAACTTGGCAAGGCTTTGAAGGAGCTCTGCAAATCTATTACAGAGATAAATAGCGAAAGTGAGGTGCACTCACTAACCATGGCAAGGGAACGCCAATAGATAAAGTTCAGTTGAGGATTTCTCAGTTTCAATCTTTCTAGGAAGTTTGTGCATGCTGCTGTCAGCAAATTCCTGATTCCTGGTTTTTCTCATTCCAGAATGGAAGAAACTGAGGTGCTTGAGTTGTGAAAATGGAAGAAAAAGGTTATTAATCTTAGTTTAGGTAAATGCTGCCCTAAACCAGCCAAGAGCTGTATGAGAACTGAATTAACAGCAGATCATGGAAAGGCAGCAAGAGTCTTCCAAGTGACTGTATGAAAAGCAGCATGGAGAAATTTGGGATATCAGGAAAGAACAGCAGTGCTGTGAGTCTGAGCAGCAGGAGAAAGGATGTAAGGTGAGTTCAGGCTCACATCTGTATAACCCTGGGCATTTAAAAATGTGTCATCACGGATCAGGGCAGGAGAAGCAAAGCAAATGCAGCCCAGCCTTCCATAAAAACCCAGCTGCCCATTCCCTGCATGCCCAGGAAAAACCCATCTGTTGGAATTCGGTGCTGCCACGGTGATCTGCAGGTCGATGGGGACATCTCAGGATGGACACAGCTGGAAAAAGGCAGAGCTGGCTCTGAACTTGCTGGCAAAGCCCTCTCAGCTCTGGACATCCCTGAAATTATCTGCCACCCTGCTCTTCACACCCACCCTCCACTGAAATCCTCCATGAAAAGGCCTTTCATATCCAGGCTCCTCTGAGGTTTGGGAATAAAAAACATTTTCACTCACGATGGGGAAGCTTTTGAGTGAAAGGGAAGGATGATCCTGGGCAGAGGTGGAAATTTCTGTCTGCAAGGCAGTGCTTGTCACCTGGCTCACCCTGTGACCAGCGAGGAACTCTCCTGCCTCTTCACCATAATATCTGCACACAAACAAGAGTTATGTTTTCTCTTCCCTACAGTTTGGGGAAAGAAAAGCCATTTCTATTTTTAAAACTTGAAAATGCCTCAATGCATGAACACTCTTCTGTACAAAAAGCAAAGACTATCTAAAAATCCAGAAAAACAAACGATTAGACACAGGTAAACAGTTGTAATGTCTTTGGCTATGAAACAGCAGCTAAATGGTTTAGTTTTTATAATTTCTTGAGCCATTTAAACCACATCTATAACTTAATTTGCCTTGTACAGACATTAGCAAAGGCTTCCGTTTTCCTTCTCCTATATTTTCTTTTATTTTCTTAGGGCTTTGCCATTAAAGCTGCTTTAATCTTTGCAGATAAATCTTCTGGTTTTCAATTGTTTTTTCCTCTCTGAAGACTTCAGCTGTCTTAAGTCTTCCCATTTCATCGTGTTTAAATATTTTAGACAATTTGAAGCCCTATTCATAAATGGATATCATTAAGATTAAGCTCTAATAAGTGCTAATCTTTTCCTCCAACCAAGAAGATAAAGCCTGTCTTAAACCTGAATGGCTTAAAACAAGTTAATTTTTTTTTTTTATCCCCATAAAGTGAACAAATAAAACACTACCCAGCAGCTGTATTCACTGGAAGCACTGGAGATAATCCTCTCATTTATTACTGCAAAGTGCTTTTCTTTGTAGGTATCAGCCTGCTTTACCTTCAGATGTGTTGGCTGCAGGTCATAAAGTCTGAAACACGATAATGAAAGCTGAAAATCACCTGTTGCCACAAAAAACTTCAGACTGGGCTCCAATTTTTGATACTTTTGGTTGAATTTTGGGTCAAGCAGGACCAATAAAGGCAGTGTGTTTTTTTAGTTCAGGGCACAAATTAATGGCCTGATCTGCATTGCACACCTCGAGGTGAACAACGTCTCTTAATCAGGGGAACTTTGCTGCTTGGAGGTTTTGAGTTCCTTTCTGCCTGTGCTTGGCTGAGCAAGGAAATCTCTGTTTATGAAGAATGCTAAAAAATTACTGAACATGACAATTTCATGTGCTGTTCTGGGAAGTGTGAAGGAAAGTTTTGGCAGTAAATCAAACCCAATGGACTTGACCAACCTCTCCTATCAAGCAAAGGGGATTGACTGTCCAGGGGTTGCCCTGCATTTAAATAGCTTTAATACTGCAGCCCATCGTAAATGGGGTCTGGTGTGACTAAAGGTAAAACATCTTCACATCTCATTGGTGGCTTTCATTCCATTCCTGCATCTGCAGCCAAAAATAGGGGAGAAAGAGGGAAAAGAATGCTCTTGCTGTATTGGCAAAATGAAACAAATAATTTACAATAAATAAGTACCACAATCTCCTCCCGAGGACTAAAAATACCCTGCTTTTATTGAAAGTGTATTAGTGACCATGGCAAGTCATCAGGTAAATAAAATGATGTGACTTCTATTTCTTGCCTGGTCTTAAGAACAAGCAGTTCCACAGCAAATTTAAAGTTGATTTCCTGCAGATCCTGGTTTATGAGATTTTAAAACTGGCATTTGGTAAATGGTCATGGAAGTGGAATTTGAAGTGATCGAAGGCAGCTTGTGAAAAAATGAAATTGTATTTCTTCATCCTTCTTCTTTCCCAGTATTAACATAACTCACAACTCTGCAGCCTCAGAAAGCTTGAAATCTTGATCTGGAACCTCACCTAAAGCCTGAAACTAATGCAAGAGCTTGCAAATCAAAGCAGGAATGTGGGTTGGTACAAACCCCCAGAAGTCACTCCTGATCAGTCCCTTGGTCCCTCAGTCACCTCGGTGCTCAGGTATTCCTTCTAACTGTGGCTGGAAATACAGAGCCTCAAAAGCATAAAAAAAAATTAAAATGGATGACAAACCCCACAAAGTTAATAAATCTGGTTTGTCTTTGGCAGGAGCAGTATAAGAACAAAAGAAGAGAATGGCAACAGGAACAGCTGCAAGAACACAGAAGGTTTATAACTTATAGCACAACTCCACCAGATGGATTTGAGTTGAATTTCAGTTGTTGTTTTCCTTATAAACTTTACATTTATTTCCAATAAAAGTGACACTGGGAGAAATCAGGCAAGCACTGACTTCTTTGTGTGATCAACATTTGTGAAAGCTGATTGCAAAAACAGGGAATTATGTTCATGAAAATCAGATTAAGTAAGTGAAACAACAAAAAAAAAAATCACTGAGCACCAGAGGAGACACATAAAATGGCTGAAAGTTAAATAATCTAATTATAAACACGGTGATGTATAAAATGCCAGCACAAAATCCTGCATTACTTCACCTCCTGTGCATGTAAATCTAATGGGCCAAACCTCAACAAAACAGGCTCTTGATGCCCTTCCAGCTGAAGTATTTGATCCAAAGCTCACAAAGTCAGTATGAATCATTTAAGTTTTGGAAGCTGAGTGCCAATTTTTCTGCAGGAAATTATCTTACATCTAAAATTGCCTTTTTCCTAGTGGAAACTTTGTAATTAAAAGTGGTCTTGAGTATTGTAACATGATTTATATAGAATAGTGTATTGCTTCTACTTTCTTTGAAAATAACAGGTAAATATCCCACGTACAATAGGATGTCTCTCAGTAAGGCATTATTATAGAATATTAAAAACTGCATTAATCTGGCTACTAGGAACATGATTTTCCCACAGGAAAGAACATGTTATAAGGCCACAAAACAATACTCCAAGTAAGGTCCAGAATACAGAATATTTCCTGGTTGATTACACATTATGCAAACTACCGTTCCTTCTCAAGATCAAAAAATCCATAAATCCATATGTGCTTCCATAGGCTCTATACACAAATTGACTGTCAGGGTGAAAATCTTGAAAACTGTGCTGTAACCAGGACGATGAAGGGAAATTACTGCCAGAAAGCTTACATAGTGAAGAAAAACGGTGCAAGTTATTGTGTGCCTCCTAGCTTGAATACATATGGGACAAATGCAAATTTGCCAAATGAAATACTGCCTAGAGTGCATAAATTTCAAACAGATAATACTTTGTCCTTATTAAAGCCGGGCTGGGATCGCAGAGTATTTTTTTCCTGAAACTCCAGCTTTTCTGTGAAGGTTGTTTATCCCCTAAAGGAGCATCAATTATAAAGAATGGTCAAGCCACCAAAATTGGAAGGGCAAGACTCGAAGCAAGTAAACTGCAACAACACGACTGATAAAAACTTGAATCTTGCCATGCACTCCAGGTGTCCTTTGAGGGGATAACATAAGAATTATCATTTATTGGCAGAGATATAGATATCTGGTCTGGCAGAGCCGAGGTGTGACACATGGATCTACAACTGCACAAATCTAGAAGGGTGGGCAAAAATAGAGCTTTGGTGAGAAATTAAACGTCACAAGGATGTTTAGCTCGGTGGGTCCTGAGCACTAACTAGACGTTAGTGTGGATAATGGGATAATTTGTACCAAAAGCCATTTGAAGCCTCCTTGTGCTCAGCGAGGCTGATTTAGGTTTTAGCTGCTCAAAGCACAGCACTAAATCAGCACGAAGAGCAGATTGGTTCCTCCGGAGTGGTGAATAAATAATAAGTTAAAAATCAAACCGTAGAATGGATTCAAAGACAAACTGGAGCTGTTTTGCATAACTTTGGGAATAAAAGGTTGACCTGAGATGGGAGTGGGCTCATTAAAAGGAGGGAGAGGGACTTTTTATACGGGCCTGAAGTGATAGGCAAAGGGGGAATGGTTTTAAATTGATAGAAGGCACACTTAGGTTAGGAATAAATTGTTCCCTGTGAGGGTTTGAGGCCCTGGCACAGTTTGCCCAGAGAAGCTGTGGTGCCCCTGGATCCCTGAAGTGTCCAAGGCCAGGCTGGACAGGGCTTGGAGCAGCCTGGGATGGCGGGAGGTGTCCCTGCCATGGCAGGGGTGCCACTGGATGAGCTTTACTGTCCCTTCCAACCCAACCCATCCTGCGGCTCTCTGATACTCCCAGCGCTGCCCCAGGGCCGCCTCTCCCCTCAGCGCAGCCCGCGCTCTCCTCACAGGGCGCTCTCCCCCCGCACGGAATGGTCTCTTTCTCCCCGCGCCTCCCCTCCCAGCGGCGCCCAATGGTCTCTCCCCCACCCGCGCTGCCATGGCAACGGCGCCGCGCTGGCGGCCGTGCTCGGGGATTGAGGGGCAGCGGGCAGGGAGCGGGGCAGGACCGGGATCGGGACAGGGACAGCTCCCGCCGGGGTGAGCCCTCCGCGCCCCTTCATCGCCCCTTCAGCACCGGCCCGGGTAGCCCTCCGAGTTCCCCTCAGGGACAGCTCCCGCCGGGTTGAGCCCTCAGCGCCCCTTCGGCACCGCAGTGGCCCTCGGAGCTCCCCTCAGGAGCCGAGGCTCCCGCCCAGCAAACCCGTCCCTGCGCGGAGCCCATGCCCACGGCGGGCTGGGAGCACCCGGGGCAGTGTAAATTGTGTAAATTAATGGTGTAAATGCCCCCAGGCTGAGGCCGGCAGAGCCCTGGGCACGCACAGGGCCCAGCCCAGCCCTCGCACTGTTCTCGTTATCGCTTCCCTCACGCCTTGCTGGTTTTAGGTTACACCTCCAGGCAGGTTATTCTACCCTGCCCCTCCGACCTTCCATCAGGCTGGAAAAGACAAAGGTAATGAAGGAAAAAAAAACCCAAACAACCTCACCGCTTTACTGCAGGCCTTTTTATACTGTTATTTCCTGCCTGCCCTTGTGCTCTGCTCTGTTTCCCCAGCGCGGTCAGCAGCACCCAGCCCGACCAGCAAGCCCAGGGCACCTTAGGGCTTAAAGAGGATCTCTAAAGGCAAGTTCTGACCTTGCTACCTTTATCCACCTGGTATTTATTGCTCCACCTGGTATTTTTTATCACCCCACTTGTTATTTATTGCTCCACCTGTTACTTATTGCCCCACTTGCCTCTTTTTTTGCCTCCTGTGGGTAGAGCTGCTGTAGCTCTGTAATGTGGGCAGGAAGGGTTTTTATCTTAAGAAATATACTTTATAATTTGTTTTTTGGTTTTTTTTTTTGGTAATCTACCTGGAGAGGCAGAGACCATCCTGTTCACAGCCTTTGGATTTGAAGTTATTTGCAATACAGTTGAAATTACAGTTCTTGGTTAACTGGTGAAGATACACAACTTGTAGAAATAGGTGTCGATTTTGCAGAGTTACAAAGATAATACATCTTTCCAAAGCGTGGTGAAAATGCAAAGTGTGGGAAAATGTCTTAGTGTCATTCAGCTGTTTTAATCTGGTTTTGGAGATCTTTCTTCATGTGTGGTGTCTGCCATTAAACACAGAGGTGGAGAATTGGTTTAAAAATAGAAAGTGCAGTTTGAAATGGTTGGGGTCACAGAAGTTGGGGCATGGAGAATATGAGCTTATTCTGAGAGACTGGGATTGCTTTAGCATACCTGACTGCTGGGTTTAGACCAGCAGATCAATCATAATTTATGTCATGTAGATTTTTTTCTTTCTTTAATTTTTAATGTTACTCTTTCTCTCTTTTTGTTTTTTTTTATTAAGCCTGTTAGTGAAATGTTAAATGTTTGGAAGGACCGGAAGTCAGTTGTAATTAACAGCAGATGGGTGGGGAACAATGATAGACAAACTCTTTATTGCACTTAGAATAATTCTTCAAAGGAAATAGTTTGGTTTGAATTATTGGTAAGTGGATAGAACTTAGTGTAGCATGAAATCCATGTTCATGGTTAGGATAATTGGATGTGAGCTATTACACATCCAGCACTATCCCGTTGGATTTTATGGGTTTATTGATGTGAGGAAGCTGCCGGAATTTAGTCTGCTCTAGTTAAACTCTTGTAGTGTGAAATAAACTACACCCCTCTTCAGCAGCTACTAAGTTATAAACCTGTCCTTAAGTCGATTAGGAAGAGATTTGAGCTAAGCTGGGATACAGGATATACAGAATTTGGGTTTATTTAGCTATGGAGTCTTTAAAGTTGACTCAAATGTCATTTAGCCAAAACAGTAGTTTTTGTTTTGTTACTTTTAACTGTATTTTTATTGCAGTCCAGAGGAACCTGCTGGAATGATGACATTTGAGTACCAGTGTGTGCAGAAGAGCAGGCAGAAAGGATGTGGCTAATTAGTGCTTGATTTATTTATGTTGATGAGTTGCTTTACTGTTTGCCTCACTGGCAAATTGTGTTGCCTGTTAGAGAGAGAGAAGGGATTCGTTAAACAAAAGCCAGACAGAAAGAGGGAACTCCTTTGTGTATGTAAATTGCAAGTCTGTTTTTGGGGAGTTTGGGATTGCCTTTGCTGCACTGCCCTGGCAGTGCTGAGGGCCAACTCAGGGATATTCAAGGATGCCTTACAACCCAAGGCTGGGTATTTCCCCATGAAGTTTGCTTATCTTTGACTGTTCCAGTCTCAGTGTTTAACAGCTGGTTTTATACCAAACAGGATTATGCTGTTCAAGGAATTCCTGTATTTCCTCAGAATAATTGAGGGGTTGATCACTGTCTATCCTGTGTTATCTACATCTTGACATTGTTTTTTCCCCACCCAGAATTACTGTATTCCTGGAACTTTTAGGGCTTTTTATCTCTAATATTCTCACACAGCATCTCTGATATTTATCTCTGATGTTACCACATTTTAAAGTTATCCCTTTACATATTTGCTTTCAGTGGAATATGTTAACATTAACTCATATAAACGGTATTTTTTTATTAACTATTTTCCCTCTTTCAGCTTGCTAAGTTGACCTGTGTAATTGCCTCTGTTTTTATTATTAATCCAGTGTGTGACCTCCTCCTGTCCAGCTCTGCTTGTCTTGCCAAGAAAAGAACTTTCTTCCATTCAAAATTAATAAAACCTTGTTTTATCTTGGGACATGGTAAAAGAATGACTGTTTTGAAATGATGTTAGAATTGAGTGCTTGGTTTTTCTGACGGTGAGAAATGCATTTTGTGCACACATCTGACACTGTCAGCACTGAAATGGTGCTTTTAGGTTCTGTGGCACCAGGTGTTTAACTTCAGTGTGCCACTGAGAGGTGTTTTACCTCATGGATGGAGATATTTGGACACATTTTATCTGTATTAATGTTCAGTTTCAGGTTTACCTGTGGACAGAGAGCAGAACATTTCCTCTTGAGCGCCTCCTTTTTCTCTCGAGTTTTCCATTTAGGATGTTTCAAATCCTAAACATCTCCTCATTATTTGCTAGGTCCTGCTTTCCCCAGGAACCTGAGAGCCACGAGCTGCAGAACAGTTTCCAGGCACCCTGTCAGCTGTAAGTCTCTAGAATATCAAGTTTTGTTTCTTTCTCTATGTGCATCCCAGCAGTAAATGTCCAGTTTTGGCACTGAACATTCCAGCCCAGGAAAGCAATGGATGTTCACTTTCAAGTTGGAACCCTGTGCTGTATAAGCTTGCTTTTTGGAAGAGTATTTTTCAACCTGGCTAAAAAAAAAAAAAAAAAAGTATTTGAAACACCACTGAAATCTTGAGAGGAGAGATTAACTCAGCTCTGTGAGTTATGGTGTTCCTTTGTATCAATTTGTCTGTGACAGAAGGAATTTATCTTCCCGAATCAGTTGAGATGGTTTTTCATAGCCATTGGTACAATTTTCTCCTTCTTGGTGCTTTCCGTGGGTTTGGTTCAAGAAAGCTGTGAATTAGTTAATATTAATCTGCTTGCACTGAACTTTAGGGAATTGCTCAAATGAAACAGACAAGAAAAGTCTTTTCCCTGGCATCATAAATGTAATAAAGAGGGTTTTTTTCCCCAGTTAAATTTAATTTTGAGTTGCCCTAGGATTTTATTGGCACTTTATATAAACAAGTTCTGTGCTCCATTTCTCTCTATACGTGAATATTTTTGGATGTGTAATGAGCTTTTTACTGGTTTAATTTCAATCAAATTCCCATTTCAACAAGTTCCTAACTGTAGATCATTGAAATTTTCTTTTTTAGAAGAAGTTAAACTGGGCACCATGAACATCAATAATTTTGTAATACTCCCAGGCTCAAAATCTGGAACTTCAGTGAGATTAAAAACAAAGTGAGTGCATTCTATATTATTGGGATTGAGATATGTTTTCATAATTTTAAATAAGTTTTAATGCAACATTAACTAGAAGACCTTATTTGTGCAAGACCAAGAATCATGATGTGTTCTTTTCTAGCATTTTCCCTATGCTTTTATCCACAAGCCTTGCTTTTCTTAGGCTTTAATCTACTTTCTGATTAAGTTATAGATTTTACAACCCTGTGTATCTACTGGGTAATAGGAACACACTAAAGAAATTACTGGATTGTTGATTTTAATATAATTAAACCTCAAACCTTTCTTAGTACAGACACAGTTGTATCAGTCTTGTGTTGCAGTTTGCACTTTACCTGTCCTGAATTTTCCAGAGCTGTTCTCAGTCTTGCCATAAAGGTAATTCCTAATGAATATTTTACTGTTTCCTCCAGAACTGTCAAGGAATTGCAGTTGGAGAAGGTGCAATTAGAAACAGAAAACAGAGAGATGGAGAAGAGATTAAGGCAACTGCAGTCTGACATGAGCAGAGAAAAAGAAGAGAGGAAGTAAGTTCACTTTTCTTTGGGAAAAAGGAATCCAGTGAGATGCTTCCTCCACACTTCCACTTCCCCAGATGGGACTTCCTGTAAAGTTTGGAATTCACAACAGTGTTCAGTCTCCTCTCTCTGATCTTCCTTCCCAATGATAAACCTGCTTCCCTGTGACTTGGTTAATGTTAAACTCTCATATGATATTTGATCAGCTTCCCTCATTTATTCCCTTTTCTCCTTTTTTCCCCTGTCTGAGTGGATTTGTCACCTTAGTTTTCAAGCAGGAGACAGAGCAGTTTCTCTTGCACTATTTCAGTCTGATTTCAGACGTTTCTGCAGAGGATACTGTTGTTAGAATGGCTGTGATCCCCATTTACATTTGTGTAGCTTCCCAGAGAGTCATCTTCAGTATTCCATCATACAAGGCTTGCAAACCAAGATCAGCATACAGAAGCAAATGCTGGGGTGAAGTTTAAATCTCTCTGAGTCACTCTGAATGTTGGCAAATCTCTGCCACATCTGCTTCCTTTTCCTTGAGTTTCTGGAGTTTCTGCCTGCTGTGCTTTGTCACTGGGGATGCAAATGCCTTGGATTTGGATCCCTTGGTGCTGCAAAGGGCCTGCTGTTGGCAGCTCTGGGAGCACTGGCCTGAGCTGCTGGGACAGTGTTTTCCAGGTGATGTGTGGCACTGTTTTCTCCATATTATTCTCATGGAGTTGTTCTTGCTTTGTTCTCAAGGCCTTATACCTGCACACCCTGATAGGGTTGCTATGGTGAGCTCAGAAGATTGGAGCCATTGTGGACTGGTTTGGGTTGGAAAGGATCTGAAAATTCTGCATTCTAGCAGTGCTGGATGAAGTCCTGGAGTAAACTGGGACAATGAAGCCTCATACAAAATGTACTTCAGTTTTTATTCTTCTAAGCCCAGCCTTTGAGCATTGATAAGATTTCTTTTATGTTAAAAAACTTGGGCCAATTTAGTGGTCTAAAAATAAGTACTTTCTTACACATTTGATACATTTACTGCTATTAAAGTGACGTGAAGCAGGTTTCAATGGAAGGGAACATTTGCATTTTGGGGACTTGATGATCCTATAGACAAGTATTTTATTTTTAGTGATCTGTTCATATTTAATAAGCTGAAGGAAAACCTTCATGCTTCTCTTGCTTGCAGAAAAAAGAAAAAAAAAGTTCTTTTTTGCTCTTGGTTCCTAGGAAATTAGGTGCTTATCACTGGAAATCTGGACAGGCATCAGCAAGGAGCAGCCAAGCCCGAGTTGTGGCACAAAATAATGTAAACAGGAAAAAGGTAGGAAACTATATTTGCAAATAAAGCTAACTAAAGTAAAACAAGATTTAGAACCATATTTATGCTGCAGAATAGGAAAGTTTTAAATACTGTAAAACCCAAAGGTTGAACACCTTCTGAGTAAAATTCCTGACTGTTTATTCTTCCATGCCAAGCCTTTGGTTCCCTTTGAGCTGGAGGAACATCAAGTTTTATTGGGTGATCTGTCATGATTTTAGTTGCAACAGAAAATTATCATTGCTTGTACAGATTTAATCCTGTAAGAGTGTCACTGGTAGTGCTGGAAGTCATCAGGAGCCTCTCCTTTGGCTGGCTGGTGCCCATGATGAATCTGAAATACAAAGCTTTCTGTGAAGTTTTGGTTGCAAATTCTCTGCCTTCACAAATAAAATACACCTCAATTTATTGACTCTTGTCCTGTGACATCCTTGCTCAAACCTAAAAGAGGGACTTTAAGACTTTCCTGCTAAATCACTGAAAAATCTGTTTTCTTTTTAATATATACAAATGGGGTACTTTTCCTTATTTTCTTTTGGAAATTTTTCTGTGGCAATTTTTCTTCTACTCGCAGAAAATGAGAACTTCAATAAAATTGCCTGTTTGCCTTTGAGAGGAGAGGATCAGAATGAAAAGGTTTTCTTTAACCCACCACCTTCTCTTCCCCTTTCTCTGAGACAAGCAACTCAAAGCTGTTAAGAGTTTCAAAGACTTCAGGTTTCAGCTGGGGTGGCTGAAGAGGAGGTGCAAGGGGCAGAATTTTCCAAAGGGCAAAATTAAAATAGGGAATAATTGAGACTGCAAGGTGAACTCTGCTTGCAGGGGAAAGCTGAGGAGCAAAATTGCTGAAAATTATTAATTCCTGGGATGTTGGATCATGGAAGGGTCATGAGGACAAATCATTTCAGAAGGAAACTAGTCCTGGGCTTCATGGATGTCATGAGCAATACATGGAGTTTTCTCTTTAAATACATGCCTGGCTATTTTCCTAGAAACCACTTTCATTCTATAGAAGTTACTCATCATTAATTTTCATTAGAATCTTATATGTACATGTGCCTGTAAATATTCTTTCCTGTAGGTTTCTCCAGAAAAAATGAAGTTGCAAATACTCAAGGAACAGATTCAAGGTAAAGACATCTTTTTTAACTAAATAAAACTTCAACAAACTTCTGGTAGATTATTACTTCTTGGAGGTTGCTGCAAATAAACAATGAGGAAATCAGACTCAAGCACTGGATTAGTTGGATTTTTGTTGTTTTTGTTCCAGAGCCAGTGAAAGAACCAGATAAACCTGCAAGAGGAAATGTCGCAGCTCGTGGAAAATACGAAGTGAAGGGTGTGGCCTGTGGACGATCTGAACTGAAGGGTGGGCTGCTGGTGAGTAAATGGTTTGAAAATAACACTCCAGCAACACAACTGAATGTGTATAGAACTGCTTTGTGGCACTGTGTAGACATACAGTTTTCTTTCCCTTCTTTGATAACTACTTAGTGCCCATAAAGTGAAGGAAGGTTTTATACACTGATCTCCCTGAATGCAAGGGAACAGATTAAATTAAGTTCTCTTATCACAACTGTGACCACTTCTTTAACTGGTAATTGTTAAAGAATTTATTTAACCTGCATTTTTATTGATTTGGCCAGCATGTGGATGTGACTGAAGAAGGCTGATCTCATCCTTAGCTAAGGAACACTACTCTGTGACTAAAATAGGACAAAATTAATTGGTCCATGAATGTTTTGTAATTTTAAATGCTTAGATAAGGACCAGGGCACATGTTGAATTCTGACTGCTTTCCAAGCTGGCACCTTGCTGGCTGTGTTAGAGTAGAAATTTCTATTATCAAGTATGATTTATATTTAACACAGAAATTTTGCCTTTTAGCAAGTATAAATATGAAACCCAGTCTCCAAAGTGTGGTGTAGCCTCATAAAATTCGATTTTTAAAGTAACCTAGGTGAATAGAGTAATTCTGCTGTTGAATGAGAAAATACTCTTTTAGAATAAAAATATTATCTCTCCTGGAATAATACATGGTGTGATTTATTTCCGTTGCTTTTATTAAACCATTTGAGCTGCTAACACTCAAAAAGAACAGATATTTTGTGTGTGTCTAATGCTTTTCCTTCGGAAGAAAACACGTGTGGGTTTGGAATTGAAGTTAACTTGCCAGAAAAACCCGTGGGATTTTGTTCCCTGCTCCCAGTTTCATTAACAGGCACGGAATAAAGAACTCCACGCGCTCCCAGCAGCTCAAACCGTGCGTGGTTTTGTTTTTCCGTCGCTTTTTAAGGAGCGATCGCGGTTCGTCCCGGGGCTGCAGCGCCGGCAATCGCCGCCCGAGGGCGCTGCGCCCCCCGCAGGAGCCTCCCGGAGCGCTGCGCATCCCGGGGGATCCCTGGGCTCTGGAGTAATTGAGCTCTAGCGATAATTGGTCAGCAAATCGTTAGGGCAGCCCCGCTGTCGAGTGATCCCTGCTCATCCCGCCTTCACACAGGGAGCTCCGCGCTGTGCTCATCCCGCAGTGCGGTGAGAGGATCAGGGAATGTCCTGAACGTGCAGACACCCGGGCACCTTTGAACAGCCACTGCTTATTCCTTTGGCAAGTCCCAAGTGCCACTGGATGTGCAACCAGTCCCTGGATCAGTTAAAGCACAGAGGAGATGAGAAAACATCCTGATGATGCTGAGTTTGCTGGTGTTGGACTCTTTCTCGTTCCACTTTCTGCCTGTGCCTTTGCTGTTTTTTTGTGGTACAAACATGTCCCTAACATGGAGAATGGGTAGATAAAGGATCTTTCCTTCTGGCCTTTCCCTGTGCAGGGAAAGGATGAACATAAAGTATTTGTGCTTTTGCTTGATAGTCATCCAAGAGCTGGTAATGAAAACCTTCCACAGTAATTCTCTTTGTTCTGATGAAGGTTGCAAATCAGTAAAATCCCAGTGTAATGCTGTTTTTCTCCTTTTGTAGCTGTTTTCAGTCAATCTCATATGTTCGTTTGGACTTCCCTAGACTGATTTTATAATATGTGAACTGCTCTCCCAGTTAGCCCCTTAAATGACCATTTTCCTCTTGTTGACCTCTCCAGGTGTGCCCCTGTCACTGAGCAGCTTCAATAAGCAGCTCTTCTTTAGTAAAGCACATAGCTCATAAATTTGTTTAAATGAGACATGCTGAATAAAATGCCACCTTGAATCCCTCCTAGCCATGGGATGTGGTCTTTCCATGGCCACTGCTCTCTGATACCAGAAGCATTTAAATTTAGGGTTTTTTATGTGTGTGATAATAAAGACTTTGTCTTTCTTATTTAGCTCTTGATAGATCTTTGCAATTAGTGGTGAGCAAGACCACATAAAATGTGAGAGATCTTGATTACCAGGTAGCTCCACAGAGCCCAGAAAATTGAGTGCTGCAGTTGCACAGCTGACACTGAAAATGTTGCTGCTCATCAGAGGTGCTTTATTAATGATGTTGTGGACCTGATCTAGGAACCAGCCTCAGAATCAGCCTGTGCAAGCCTTGGAAAGCAGGACAAAGGATTATTGCTGAGGGGTGCATATGATGAGGAGTCATCTGCAAAGTCTTTTCAGGAAGCTTTGCTTCAATGGAGAAAAAGCAAAAGGGATCCTGGAGAAGAACTACGTGCCAGTGAGATCCCATCAGGTATGGTTTGTTCTGTTTTAATATTTTAGGTGCATTAGGAGCCTTTTGGGTGAGTTAGCAGATTTTTGATTAGTGAAGGCAGATATTATGTTGAGAGTAATAAAGGTTTTTTCACTTAGTTTTTCTCAGTGTTCCTTTATCAAGAACAATAATCTCGGAAGGATTTTTGACTAATGTGCAGGTGAGGCTTTATTTCAGAGTTCATTTTATTTGTAATGAACTCTGGCAGTGGCCAGGTTGTTCAGCACAAGTCCCTGCACCTTTCCATGGCTTTGTGTCTCGCATGGCACTTCAGCAGGAACTGTAATGCTCAAAGTCAGCCTTTAACTGAGGAGAAGAACGTGCAGGGCTCAGGATTTTGTATGTTCTATCCAAGTACATTTTCTGCTTGCCTTCCACAGGCTCTTAATATTTCTTTGTCCCAGTGAAAGGATGCAATCAGCTGAAGTATGCATGGGAAAATAGGAAAAATTCCTCTGGTCTGATTGGATTTGTGCAAGCTAGTCTTGTTCCTCTAATCCCTCCATGGTGTTTGTTCTGTGTGGGTTTTTGTACAAAATAATATTACACTGATTTTTTTTTTTTTCCTTTTTATTCTTCTTTTTTATGGCATTTTTATCTGTGGAGCTATGGATTTCCATCCCCCCACCTCTTCCCATGCCTCCAGTGCAGTAATCTGTAATAAATGAGTTTTTATGGCTGCCCCCACTACTGACTGTGTTCTGTAAACATAATATTGCTGGCCGTTTAAATTTTGGAGCTTAGCTAAGCACAGACTCAAAATGCGATGTTCATTCAAGAATAATGCAGGTAAATAGCAAGTTTATGAGCAAGTTATTATTTTTTAAAAATAATTCTAACAGAAGCTGTGGGGACTTGTGAGGTGCAGACCAATGTCTCTGTTCAGAAGGAACCCATCCAGGTTGAATTCCAGAAGGATGGGCTGAGCTACATGGAGAAACTCCTGCTGAAGAAATACAGAAGGTATTGTTGAAGTTGCTGCTCCTAATGAAAGAATTCAGAAACACTTAATTAACAAAAATGCAGATTAAACTTTTAAAATATCAGCTATATTATCAAGATTTAAGGTGAGCATATACAGGATGCTTTATTTCAATAAAATAATGATTCTAATCAGACTTGATCACTTTATAGTTCAGAGTTACTGTAGAAGAGAATATTTAGAGAGATTCTCTTTACTATCAGTTCATTGTGGAGTTTGAAGACTGATTTTGATATTGGGTTGCTTGATTTTTGGGGCATTTGCTGCAGGAGTTTTATGGAGAAAAGGAAGAACAATCTTCAGGGTACTTTTATGGACATTACAGAGCTATTTTATGAGTTCCTGAGGTGCAAGGTCATCTCAATGAAAATAGGAAGAGTTAATTAATACAGCTGGACTAAAGAGTGGTAGGGTTTTCCTTTCTTTTTTGTGATATATTAAAACAGTCATGACTTGTAAGATTGATTTTTATTTTTTTTCCTATTTCAGAACTCCTGCTGATCAAATTTTTGAAAGTTGCCTAAAAGATTCAAGGCCTGTGCAAGCCCTGAGTGTTCATCAGGCTGGGACTGGAGGAGGGGGAGGAAGAAGTGATGATCATGATGACATTGAGGACTTAACAGGTGAAACAGATTTCTGTTTATTGAATCTAAAATACCTTTTCCTTGAGATATTTTTTCTATGATTGCCGAATAGTTACATTCTTAAGCAGTTTCTGCTTAAAGCCGCAATAAGAAAATGAGAAGTTTGTGGTTCTTCATAAGAAATAAAAAATGCTGCATTTTTATGAGTGTGTTTTGAACAGGAAAAAATGAAATGTGTGAAATTATTTATATTTCATAGATGAAGAGGTGAAGAAATACTGGGCATCTATTTATAGAGTGGAAGAGCCCAACACTGTTCCTGAACATGCAGAGACCTCTTTGAAAATTGAGTTCCTTGATGATGTAAGTATCTCACAAAGGACTTCATGAATCTCAACAATGAACTGATTTGTTTAAGTCTTGATCTGTTAAATATTTATAATAGCAACAGTTAAATAACTTCCAGTAAGGAAAAATACTGCTACATTGTTTGTTTTCCATACAATTGTGGAAGGTTTATCTTTCCAAAGTTCCTTGTAATTTTTTTCTATTGCATCCAGGGACCTGCAGTATATGGAATTCACACACGAATAAAGTCTGACAGCCTTTAATCACTTTTAAATTTTTTTAATAATTTAAAAAATTTTCATCTGCTGCTGAATATGGGTCTCTTTGGTTTTGTTTTTTTTATTCAGCCTCATAGCAAGGACTTGGAAGAACCATCAGACTCCTTGGTAAAGGCAACTGGAGCTGTGGGAATGAATAAACAAGGGAAAACTGTCCCGCTGGAGCAGTGTGCAAGGTATCAGAAACAGATTGTGGGAGAGGAAAGGAAATAATTCCATCTGTGGGTTTAGTTCCTAAGAAATGGGAGCTTTTCTTTGCAGGTGGTTATATTTATCAGTCATTGACTGTACATCATTTTAAAGGCCCTATGGAGTATTAATTGCCTGTAATTAGAGAGACATCACATTGAGATATCTGCATTTTACTTGAGCACTCCCACGTGTGCAAGATCCATTTTTTTGCATGTGCCTGTCCTGAATTTTAGTAAAATTTCTCTTTTCTGAGCTCTTAACTCAGCAGGAACTCCCATACAAATTCCATCATTGGTCAGTGCTGTTACCTTTAAGATACTCTCACTTGATTAACTTTGTAATTCCAAACAAAAATTGATACATGTGCAGTTCCTCTGATCTCCAAAAATGGATTTGATTAGATGTTACCTGTTTTTTGTTCTTCTGGTTTTTCCTCCTTCCTCTCTTTCAAAGCTCAGCAGTTGCAGACCAGAGCAGCACAGAGCCAGACCTTTAAAAGAGAAATAGGTTTAATGGGAAAGTATTTTTTCCATTTAACTTCCACAGCTGACACTGAATATTTTTTACTTTTTCCTTCAACAGAAATCCTGTTTCTCCTCAAGAAATTTCTCAAGGTAAATTTGGAAAGATATTAAGTTCTTTGTACAACATACATAAACGTGCACAATTTCTCATATAGGATGTGGAAGTCAACTACAGTGGTTGTCTGAAAAATAATTAAAGGTCATTAAGTTATTTATCCTTTTCTGAGCTATTGCAATTTGATTTGATTACAATTTGATAAGCTGTGGGAGCACTTTTGATAAACATGTATGAACAAAGAAACAGCTTAAGAGTCATTTGCAGCCTGATAGGATGTTTCAAATCTTAGAATTCTTTTATGGAAATTTTATGAAATTTCTACTATTGCAGTTCTTTAGCTTTAATGGAGGTTTTGCATTTGAAGTTCATGAAGAAAACAGTGGCCTTGCAGGTTATAATTAATATTAATTTCCATTACAAATATTGCAATTTTTATAACTTTTGTAGAAAAACTGATTGTCTGCAGTGACCTTGAAAGAAATGCAGTGCAGGAGGAGAATATTGATCCAAAGACTGTGAGAAGATCACTGAGCTCCTGTGACCTTCCTGAGATCTCTAACCCCACTGAAGTGGTGAGAAACCAAGATCTCCTCAAGGCTGAATTAAGGAGCAACCAAGTTCTTGAGGCTGAATTAAGGAGCAAGCAAGACCTCCTTGAGAGTGAATTAAAGAGCAAGCAAGGTCTCCTTGGGGCTGAATTAAGGAACAACCAAGATCTCCTTGAGACTCAAGTGCAGAAAAGCAGTAGGGAGCCCCAGGACCTGGGCAGTGTCTGCAATAGTCAGAGTTTGGTCTTGCCTGCAGTTACAAAATCCTCAGTAAGTTATTATGTCTTTGTATGTTAAATAGATTAAGGATGTTGGTTAATCTAGTTTAGTTTTAGAGCATTATCAATGCCTACTGTATTTCCTATGTAGAGGATGAAAGCCTCTCTGCTTTCCACTTTGTATTGCCAGTTTTCTGTTAATGTTCAAAAAAAGGAAAAGAGAGAGCAGACTCACAATAAAACAAGGTGTTGGAGGAGCAGCTCTTCCCATGTTTGTGTTAACCTCTTGATTGAATGACCAAAGACTGTAGATAGTCCTATCTAACAAAGTATTTAAATGTTCCTCTGGTGAAAATAAAACTAAAAGGAAAAAAATCACAGGAGAGGCTGGGACATCGATTTGGGGTCATTGTTAAAGAGTGATTGCCTTCCTTTTTGTACCCAAAAGTGAACACAAAGAGAAACAGCTTTTCATGTGCACAGTGAAAGAACAGCCTCAAACTCAGAACATGAAAAGTTTTTAGGATTTTCAAGCATATCTTGAGCAAAAACATCATCCTAATGAATATCTATTGCAGCAGGCTGCCAAAATCAGTCTAGTTTCAATGAAATTAACATTTTATTAATCTAAACCTGCAAGGTTAATTTATAAAGTTTCCTGTCACTAGTCTCTCTGTTTTATTCAAGTTACAGGATGTAGCCAAAAGACACAAATCTGCTTCTGCATCATACCAGGGGCTCGAAGGTTTCTTTGTTCTAGGAGCAAACCCTGAAGAAGGAAAGCTGGAGACACCTTCTTCCCCAAGAGCTGCCTGCAGCCCTCTGGACAGGAGTGTCCCTTTTCTAGGTACTGTTTGGTGAAGAAAATCCTCAAAAATATCCCTGTTTATCATCTCTAATTCAGTTCACTTCCATCCAACTTGCTTTCAGAGTCACTTCAGGGTGACAGTTATGCCACACAAGTGGTGCTGGGCAAGGATAAAATAAACTTCCTACCCTGAGACAATCTGGTGCCATAAATTTATGTAACTATTTAAATCCCCTGAGAATTTGCTTCCATGAGGTTCCTATTGCTTTTCGTGGTGTATATGAAACAACATGTGAAGTCATTGGTGAACATCATTAATCTGATCAAACATCTCACTTTAAATTGAGCTTTTAGTCTATTATGTATCTGCAAAAAATTTGTTGCATGGATTCTTTAATTCACACATTCAATGCAGCAACTATAGGAACCATAAATGCATGTTAACAAAAAACTTGCAAGTAACTTTCTCTCATACATTCTGATTTCAGGAGATGGGCAGTGGGTTTCTGAAAGGAGCTTAAGTGAATATGCTGATGACTCTGTAGTTCAAGGTGTTGTGGAAAGTGAGCTGAACAGAACTGCAAGTGCTTTCAAGGCTCAAAATAAAATTTCTCCTCTCATGGTAGCATGCATGCCATGCCCAGGTAGGGACAGCCACAGTTTTGAGGTCCTACTGAAGTTAATTTTAATTGTGTAAAATGGGGACACTCTGTCTGGGATTAATCTGTTGAATTTGTCATTTTTATATCTTAATTTGTCTATTTGCATTTTGGGTTTTTGTAAGAATGGGCTTTGGAGTTAAAAATCACCTCTTTTCAGCTATCACCAGTAATTCTTGTGCTGAGTTTCTACTTCTGCTGCCCCTTTACTCCCCTCTTAACTTGAATATTTAGAGAATAAACTCTAGAAGAAGTTGAGTATTTGTGTGTTGGCAGTTCCTGGTACAGTCTGGGAGTGATCTAATAAAGGATTTCTTCCTGCTGCTGAAGTAATTCGGATTATGTGAACTCTAAGAAACAAGGCCACAAGTAATAACTGTATCTGCACTTTTTTGTTACCTTCCTCAATTTCAATTGTCTCCATCTCAGGAAATGTAGCTCTGCATTATTTCTCCACTTCTGAGCAACCAGTGTGACATTTTAATTTAAATAACGCTGTGTGCAGAAATCAAAGCTGTCAATTTTGAATCCCAGGAAAATATTGGAAAGTGTCTCTGTTTTATTCATGTTAGTTTAAATTAAAAAAAGGAAGCAAACTTTTGAGCTTTCTACAATCACAGTGTCTCCCCTCACAAAATTTCTGGCATTGTGCAGAATCCTTAAATCATATATTTCTTTCCTGAAAGATACTCCTGAAGTATGAGGCTGTACTTTTCAATATATCTGTAACTTCTTTATTAACATCTACAAATTCACAATATGAATTTGTAGTGATAGTTTTCGTCAGCTAGAGATGTTTTGAGACTTTTAATGACAAGTTTTTGTCAATACTATGAATTTTTTTCAAGCTGATAGTGTAGATATTGCATCTTTTTGTTCCTATTTGTTTTTAAAACATTGCAGGCCCTGAAAACTCTTACAGCTTAACTTGTGAAGATGAAACCTCCTCCAGCAACCCCTTGGAGAAGATCTGTGGAAATACTGCAGATTCCCCTAACACCCTGGAGCTGAAAGACTATGACACTTTGGATATTTTTGGGTAAGTCCAGCTTTTGCTGTGTGTTTTCATAATGTTTTAAATTATTCAAGATACCAATAAAAACAGCCTCAACTTTCTGATTACATGGTAATTACAAATGTCAGCAAGACCTGTGTGGTACCTTGGTGTTCTAAGCCACTTCTCAGACAGCTCAGAGTCAGAATTGAGGGATCTATTTTGTTGTTGAGGTAAACGTTGATAAAAATTTTTAATAAAATGATAAGTTTTGGGATTGTGGGTTTTTCAGTGCATTAGCACTGAGCTCTATGAAGTAAATACCATAAAAATCATGTGGATTCTTGGGTTGTAAGGTTGCTTTCAAAAGCTATGAGCAGGTGGGTCAATAACCTTTTACTCACCATATATCTGTTATTTTCCCTTGGATCCTGAGGAGATGACTGGAAAAAAGGAAATTCCCCAAAGTTCTGTGTCTCGCTGTGTTTTTAACTGGGATCTCATAACCAGCAAGAGCCAGAGAGCCACTAAAGTGAACTCCATGCTGATTCAGAGATTTGTGACAAAAACCCAGTGGAAAGATGAATTACAGTAGTTTGTACATGAAGTGCACCAAAACAATCTCCAGTAAAAGCTATTTTTGTGCCTTTTAGTTCAACATGTGTGAGCATATGTCAGCAAGGCTTAAAGCAGAGGAACTTGGGGAGTTTGAGGTGCTGGGAATGATCACTGTGGTGTTTTTTTTTAAGGGACTGGGATGAAAGCCAAATGGATGATGAGGAAGCAATTCTGGAGGACAAGCAGCAGGTTCTTGCATTGCAGTAACATGGGAAGAGCTCAATTCCATCTCCACCTCTGTAAGCTAGAGAACCAAGAAGATCAAGAGGTGTTTTGAGTGCTGCTCAAGATACCATTTACTGAGGAAACTTCTGTAAAATTGTCATTAAAACATCTCAAAAATACCTTGATTTTCGTTTTTTTGAGTTTTTTTATTAGTGGGAAAAAATAACAGAATAAAATAAAACTGGTTTTGGCTGCTGCTATATTTAAGGATTGTTTTATTCTTTATTTTTCATTTATTTGTCTCCAGCTGGGATTTGATGTTGCCAAACTGAAAAGTACCACACAAGGGGTGTTAATGGGATGAATTGGGGTCTCAGTATGGCACAGGAGGAATCTCTAAGGCCAAGTACCCTTTGTTATATGTTTGATAAGGAACTTGTGCTTTGCACAATAAAAATTAAATTTTCCACAGTGGACTTGACTTCTCCTGCCACACTCCTTCCTCCCTAATCCCAGCAGGCAGCCCAGCAAACAGCAAACCTCTGCTCAGAATCAGTTGGCAGTGAATTCCCTTTCCTTCCCTGCTCCAAAATTCCAGTTCAGAGGGATCTGTGTCCAGCCAGCTTCAGCTGGGCTGTAAGTTATTGTCTTACAGGCCTTTTATAATTCAAAAAATAAAGAAGAAATGCAGCTAAAAGATCATCATGAGTGTTTTTCACTTTAACAAACAGCCCAACTGGCCTTTTCAAATTGCTGCATTTGTGTTGTATAAAAAGCTTTTTCTCTTCCTCCTCCCCAGAAAATGTAAGGTTTAATGCAATTACTATAATTTCTGTAAAAGGTCCCTTGGCCAGTGTGGTGCTTTGATATAAAGAGGGTTTGGGGCCTTTCTGCTCCTTTTGAGGAGAGCCTTAATTGTACCCAGAAATTGAGTGGTTTTGAAGTTACCTAAATGGGATTTTTTGCTAACATCTTTAGGATTCTCAGGTACAGCAGCATTCTTAGCTTTAAAGCTCTCTTTCCTGTCATGTGCCTGACACTTCTTCATTCTTTTGTTTCCTCCAGTGGGGTTTTAAGGAAAACTTCCTCCTTCTCCCCTAGTTTTGATAAAAAAGGTGTATCAAAAGCAGTGGCAAAGGTTGGTCTTGTTGCATTGGGAAATTTTGTAATTTTGGGGATAATTAAAATCTTCTGACCATTGTTCTTGAATGTTTCTGGTTGAGTTTTCTGGCAGAGCTCTAAACTTCATGGCAATTATTGTGCACAGAAACTTTCCTGTAGAAAGGGAAAGTTTATCTGCTGCTTTTCTGTGTTCAGGGCTGGCAGGTGCCCTTCACTGACGGAGCAGTGGAAACATTCCACTTTCTGCTTTGGTTTCTGGCAGTTTCCCCCACTCCTGTTTGGATTTGCACTCTGCTCTGTTCTCTGTGCTCCCCCAGCAGCTCTGCACTGATATTAAACAACACTCTCATCTTTCCACCAATTTCTTTTACAGGAGAAAGTACTTCAGCCACCCTAATTCATACAAACCAGAGCCATCAGGCTGAACAGACCATTGATTTGATTTCCTGCCTCATTTCTTGGCTTTAAGGTGAGGGCATATTTTCCACCTCAGTTTTCTTTATGGAGTTTACCATATATTGATGTTTTATTACAGCAGCTCTTTGTCAGAAAAAAATTGAGGAATAAAATCCCCAAGCAGGTGTTCTGCTTTGGAGAGGAAGGCCAGTGCTTTTCTCTCATCAATATAACCTTTCTTTTTCAGTTACTCTTCCAAATATTCCTATTACACTCATTTCCCTGGCACAGACAGCCTGACTGCTTCCATGCTGTTCCCAAGCTTTTTGAACAGGAAAACTGATGAAGCAGCTGCTGCTGCAGAGTGTGCCTGGAGCCCTCAGCAGTCAGGGTAATCCTTTAAATTTGGGCTTGTTGGAGATAACCAGAAAGTCACCGAGTGCTTTCAACATCTGATTTTTCAAAGTTTTCCCTTCCCATCCCTTTGGCTTGAAAGAAAAAAAAAAAAAAAGCTTCTGATAACACCTCCAACAAAATTTGGGCTAAAAATAAGCTTTCTTCAATGCATTAGTGGTCACTGTTTAGGCAGTGGTGATTTTAATACATCTCAGTTTTGTGGTCCTGGGTTTAGCTCATTTGAAGACGTTTTGTGTTGATTTTTCTCCCCCTCTCTCTAAGTTGTAGTGGTGGAAGGGATATCCTAACCACAAGACCAAAACCAGCACCTGAATTGATGCAGTTCTGTGATATATTTGTTGCTAAGAGAACAAATCAAGTGGTGAAAAGTTGAAAACTGTTTATTATTATGAATGTGGTTTAATGTAATTCTCTGCATGATTGTTATGGTCTCTTTCAACCCAAACCATTCTATGATTTCTACCCTGATACAATGTGGAAATGATGATGATGTGGTTTTTTGTGGGGTTTTTTTTTTTTTGTTTCTTTTTCTTTTAGGTTTTTCTTTTATTCCTACCTGTGCCTGTTGTAGGGATGTCTGATCCATACCCAAGTGCCAAGGAATTTGCACAGAAAAATCATCTCTCCAGCCCATTTAGAGAGAGAGAAAAGAAGGAGGGAAAATGAAATACCAGTTTATTTTCTGGAGCTTCTAGGGTGAGTCTACTTGTCTTTTTTGTACATTAACTTTTGGCAACCTGATTTTACATAACTTAAATCCTGGGAAATTACTTCTTCTTGTGCTCAAAATGCAGATCGACTTACCTGGGAATCCTTGAAATATTTTAATTGGCTTCTGCTTGTCTGCCTGCCTTTGTTGTTTTTATGTAGAATTATGGTTAATTCCTCCAAGCTGTGGAAGCCACACGAAGTCCTTTCTCCAGCTGCCTTTGCACACAAGGATGTGCAAAGATTGGACAGTGAAATTTGAGGTTTTCTTGGTTTTCTTTTCAACCAGCAAGGAATGAATTCCACTGAAAACCCCTCTGCTCTGTCCTACCATTTGATTTTACCCTTTAGTAGATTTGAAGATGCTGTCATTTGCTGCATCTCATTTATAAGAATTAAGAGTTGTTCTTTCCTCCATCATAATATAGCTTACATGCATCTCATTTAATTATCAGGACCACATAAACCCAATTAGTTTTAATTTATCCAGACCATTTGCATCAGAGACAAATACATCTGTCTTTTCCATTTCAAAAATGAATTCTGCAAATTGCAAGCCATCAACACTGGAGCATTTCTGAATTATTCTGGTCAAAAGAAGTGTTCTGTGACTTTCTGGTTAATTAGGATTAATTAGGTTGTTTAATATGCTTATGCTTTTGGTAAGGGATGGAAACATAATAATCTACTTTATGTTAATAATACAGATCAGTTAACAAGGCCAAGAAATGGAAGCCTCCAAAAACAAAACTAATTTTCAATATATTGAGGGACATAAAAATCCTTAAAAAAAGCTGTCATTTATTTCAGTGAAACTGAGGGATTTCAAATGCTGACTTGCAAAGCAACCAGAACAGAGAGGTTAGGGAACAAATATTCAGCAGAATGAAATGTGAAACCTCGCTAGGTTAGAATTAGATTCTCTGTTAACTAAAAAGTCTGGAAAAAAAACCAAACCCAACAAAAACACCACAGCAAATCCTTTAGGATTTGGCCCAGTGTGTGTTTATCATATATTTCTCTGAACATAATGCAACAAAAATTACTCAGTGTTTGTGTTGAAGAATACAAACATAATTTTTAAGAGTTTTTTTGTTGGTTTTTTTTGGCAGTGTTTCGGTTGTGGTACTTCAACCTTTTTATCTAAAATTTACTTTGTAAGAAGAAATAGTAAAACTCTATTTTGTTTTCCTTTGTCTCCTGTGGTTCTTCCCTGTGTTAAATTTACTGTAGATTTGCTGATTTTTGGTTAAAGGAACTCTTTACTCTCTTGGGAGAAGCTTTTCCTGGTTTTCTGCTGTAGCAAGTTTTTCTGTACCATAAAATAACAGCAGTGGATGCAGAACTCTAAAATAAACATCTGCAGAAAGGTGGAGAGGTGATCATTGTGAGCTGGGAATTATGCTTGGATCTACCAAAATTCTGTTTACAACCTTAAAAGGCTGTAAATTGGGAAATGACTGAGACAGAGGAAGCAAAAACTATCAAAATACAGAGTGGCCCATGGTGTGCTACCCACAAACTATTTCTACCAATGCTGCCTCTGCACCAGAGCCCTGACAATTATTTTGTGGTTTTTATTGTAAGTTTGAATCATTTATACAGGGAAACCTGAAGAGAAGTTAATTGAATGTGGCTCACTTTGAAAAATGTGAACACTTTTCTCAAAGTGCAATGAAACAGCCTGGAAAAATCATGCTCTGTTGCATTATTTTTGTCTGGCTACTGGAGCTTGCCAAATACAAATATATTTTCTCCTCTACCATATTTAATTTTCCTACTTACATTACATTAGAGTTACTATTAAATTATCAAATAGATACATCATCTGTTGCTTGAAACACAGCTGCTGTTATTTGCATTTAGCTGGTAGTGCTGTAAAAGCAGCTTTATGATCACAATGAGAGCAGCAGCTACAAACAGAAAGAACAAAGAGCTTTCTTTTAAAAAAAATCCCAGCAGCTTTTGAGGCAGAGAGGCACCACATCTTCTGTCCTGTTTAATTCCAATCATTGGGTTTGCACAGGTTATTTCTCTCTTGACTGATCTGTTAATGAGGGTTAACTCCTCATTCTGCTCCGTGTTTATTGTAGGTAAGGTGACCTGAGCTTCAGAAATGTGGGACCTCTCAATCTGGTGAGAAAGGAGTGAGAGAACACAGTTCTGACAACAGTTTTGAGAACAGAAAAAGCTGCAGTTAAAGATACAACACTTCCTCTCCTGCCCAACCCTCCCCATTATTTTTCTTCCTGTCTGATTTTTGCATTTTTAAAGGTGATTTCTAGGGCTTGTATCAATTTAAAGGATCACAAATTGGTCTGGTTGTGTATTTTTTCTGAAGAAGGTTGAAATGGGAGCAGAGATAAGGGTTCTGATTACTTTTTTCTGCTCTTTACTCCTTGGTAAAAAGCAAATATCGTGGCCTCCCCTTCAGCACAGACCATGCAAATGGCTTAAATTTGGATGATGAAATCCTAGAGCACGCAGGGACAGCCCCTATCTGTTCTTGATAAAGCCTGTGGGAGGCTTGCCAGAGAAAAAGCACATCCTGTTCTCAGTGACATTGTTGCTGTCACTGTTTAAATGACTTTGGAATCCATTTCATAAAATGTCCTTTTTAATGCAGAGTCTTTGCTCATCCCTGCTGGATCCCAGTGCCTCACCCTGCTCAGTCAGTGGATCAGCCAGGATTTGGGAAGAGAGCCTTGGAGTGCCAGCAGCAGCCACTCCTATGGATGGTTTGGTAAGGGAAGAGCTCCTGGAAATAATTTCCAACATCTT
The DNA here is from genome assembly GCA_024500445.1 of Entomyzon cyanotis. NCBI lineage: Eukaryota > Metazoa > Chordata > Aves > Passeriformes > Meliphagidae > Entomyzon > Entomyzon cyanotis. Next base: position 4,753,521 of record JAKEPQ010000781.1, read on the forward strand.
TCAACTGCTATAAACTTTGTCAGGTGTAGGACACAGGGTTCAGGCTAATAAACTGCCTGAGAAATAGAGAGCTGAGGAAATCATCTTCAAACAAATGTTCTGCTACAAGGAACACACTCTGAGCCCAGGGGGAGCTGCTGACTGCCTTGACTTCTGCTTTAAAACCTTTTTACATTACCCGAATTTTACAGCCCCCTGTCCAGCTTTTTTTTTTATTTAAAGCTATGCTATGACAACTAAAATAACTTCCCAGATGTGCAGAATTTCATTGCTAGGAAGCATTGTCATTGTCAGTCTAAAAGTTCTCACGTTTTGCTGTCTAAATTCCTCATGTTTATTTGCAGTCCTTGCAAGATTCATGTGGGTGGAAATCAAGTCTTCAGCTTGGTTTTAGGTGGACAAATATTTCCCATGCAGGACGGTGTAGTATTTAATAAGAGATTAGTTTATAGCCATCTTCCCTCCTGTGAGGTAGCTAAAAGTGGGAAAACTGAAACTGGATGTAATAATGGTCTTCATGCGGCTCTGTTTCCCTTTCCAAACTACTTGCTGGGGAATGCTTGGAAATTTCATGGAATCAGAGTGGTTTGGGTTGGAAGGGACCTTAAAAACCCTTTAATTCCACCCCTGCTGTGGCAGGAACATTTTCCACTGTCCCAGGTTGCTCCAAGCCCTGTCCAGCCTGGCCTTGGACATTTCCAGGCATGGGGAGTCCACAACCTCTCTGGATTCAGCCTTGTATGGGTTTGAAATTGGGAATGGGAAAAAAAACCCAAACAACCCACAGCATTTTCCATTCTGATGGAGTGCAGCACCAAACTTCAATTTCCCTGCAGATATTAAACAATCTGATGAGATTTTTCAGTTTTCAAGCTGGAAAGCTTCATAGCCAATATGGAAAGACATCCTAAATCATTGCTAAATCAAATAGATTGGGATTTGCTCTGTTTGTAGGAAATGTACTATGGCTAGAGACAATAACCTGCTTTGTATGTATTTTTGCCTGTTTTCATTTTTCACAGAGGTATTTAGGCAATTGCAGAGGGTTCCTGCTGTCTGATTAAGAGCTGATTAGATCAGGGCTGAAGGTTTAAGGACTGCTTCAACCATTGCCCAGGCCAAAGTTAAGACAGATTAACTAACAAGAATGATAAATAACATTCAGAGTTATGAATATTATTGTTGCTGAGCTAGCTTTAATTTTACTGGAAATCTTTTAGGCCTGATGGGCAAGAACCTAATTTTATGGAAAATCTTTGAAATTAGACCATAACTTGGATTTAAAGAGTAGTGGAAATCATCCTGATGTTTTACAAACTGCGTGAAAGAGAAGATTTAATGTTCTGAGGAGTTTCAAATGTTGTTCACTTCATCAAAAACCAATACAGAAATGTGATGGTTGCCCTTTATTTTTTCTGAGTTGCACTGGGGACATGAAGTATCTTTTCATAATTGAACAGACATTTATAACTTACAGCACTTCAAAAGACAGTGTTTTATAGTTATCTGCAATTCCCTTCTGCAGTACAAATTAAAACTTGCTTAACTTTCTTGGATAAGCATCACCACATAACATCCCTTATGCTGCATGATGTCTGTTTGGAAAGTCAAAATAGCTTTCTAGAGAATATTTTTCATCTTAATCTTTCCACCTGAATTTATTTGGCAGTGTAATTCTGTGGAAGTTGATGAGTTTGCTTACATAACTTATGTGTACAATGCTTTGAATATACCAATAATCTCAGAGTAAACCATTTTCCTGCCTCTTCCCTCAAGCATTTTCTACTGAACCTGTAAAAATTGGGATGTTCAACTTCTGCATTACCATCTCTCGTGTTTGCATTGTTCCCACAATGTAAAGCTGCAGAAATACCAACTGTGAGGCAGCACTAGCACCAGGCTGATGGCACAGCATGTGGGGAGTGCTTAGAAAACCACACCAGACACACCATTTACAGCAGTGGGGGTTATTTTTCACTCCAGGACTTTGATCTGGCTGCAGGGTGTTTATCAGGACTGCTTTGCATGGCATCTACATTTAATAATGCAGGTGAAGAGTGATGAGGCTGCTTTCCTGACAATTTTCTAAACAAAATAGAATGCTTGCTGCTCAACAAAAGCTTTTTTTTTTTTTCCCATTTAGTCAAATATCAGAAAAAGAAATAACTGTGGAGTTTTATTAGTTGCAGATTGCTTGCCTAGACAGCTGTGCTCTCAACATACTATTGATTTGCCCCAACTCACATATTCTGTCTCTCAATAGTTAACCTGAGTTACCTCTTGATTACCCCTTTCTCAAATGGGATCAGCTGCAGGTCCTTCCCACCCCAAACCATTCCATGATGCTGTGGAGAATGGTCTTGGAAAGCCTAAAAGGGATGAATTTGTTGCTGTTCTCTTGGGAGCCCCAGTTCTATTCCCACCATGGATTCCTGTGCTGGTTGTTGTGTGACCATCTCCATTTCTCCAAAGGAAATCAGGCCTTCAGTTAAAACACCTTTTAAAAATGTCTTATTTCATAAATGGTCTCTGTGTGGATGTAAATAAGGAAGGGAGCTAAGCCTTGTGAGGTTTGGCATGAGCTTTGTGTCATGTGAGAATGTTCTCTTTGTCAATTTGGAGTGATTTCCAGAAGCACAGTAAGATTTCACAGTGTTGGACAGCAGGATTTGAGTCAAAATGAAACATTAAATATGGATTTAGGCACAAACTTAAGAAATGGAATGTAACAAAGAAACACTTCCAGTACTTCTTTTCCTGACAGAAATAGCATAAAGGAGCTGGATGCCTGTTACTGGCAGCATTTATTTCTTTTGGTGAGGCTAAATTGGACATGAGTGAATCCTCTACTGTCAAAGCTTTCCTGTTTCCAAGTGCTCTGCAGCCCCTGCAGCACTGAGCTCAGGATGCAGAGCACGAGTTGGTGGTGGTGCCCATTTCACTCATGCCAGTGACTGTTTCCAGGGGCTCAACAAGTGCTTGAGGAAAAACATGCTGAAAATTCTAATTATCCTTGTTGGTACTACTGCTATTACTTCTTAATTAAAAAGTATAACGTGTAATGTCTCCTTTGGGTGGTATCCACCCAATATTTGACTCTTCATTTTGATCCAAATTCTGTTGTCTCCTAATTTACAACTCAGCTAAACATTGCTTTTCATGAATGGCACCCAAGGCTTTGTGCCTGCAAGTAGCACTGCCTGCAGTGGGCTATTTAAAGCAAAATCTGTTTGCTTCCAAGAGAAGAACAATGCTCTGAGTGTGAATGAGGTGTCAAAACGTAAACCAAATTGTCACCTGAATGTGGCAGCTGCTCCATTCTGAGGTTCACGTTAAAGAAAATATAACTGAGGAGTGTTGTAGCTGGTTTTATTTGCTTTGCTCAGTGAAAGTATTGGTTTGATTAGAAATGCTTTTTCAGGAATCTTCGGACAGTAAACAGCCAAACTTTTACCTTGGATTCTGAACAAACTGCCTCTTGCCAAAGTCTCCCATGCAAAGTAAGGTGGTGGGTGTTGGACACCACTGAGATCTGGCCCAGATTCCTCCCACATTCTCCTGGGCTTTCTTTCCATGTTCTCCAACCAGCCTGGCTCCTTCTCCTCCCAGCAGTGCTAATCAAGGTACAATGGATTACAAGATAAAACAAAGAGGCATTTGCAATTCCTTCTCCTTTTCTTTACCCTCTGTTACAGGAGCCATTTAGTCCTTGCTGCTCAAACTTTTCTTCCTGTCCTTCATCTGTTCTTTTCCTTTCCCCTTGCAGCTGGGAATGAACACGTGGAGGGGGAGCAGAGCAGACAACAAAAACCAGGGCTGACTGCACAGCAGAGTTGGGCTTTGCTGGTGAGTTTTCTCTTTCAGACCCTTGTCACAGAAACCTCTGGTCTGCAGGACTGAGGCACACAGACCTCTTCCCCCAGCCCCTGCTGCAACCAGGGGCAGATTCTGCTGATTTTGTCTGGATTCCCTGCTGTTCAGCACTGCCCTGACCTCAGCTCCTCAGCAGGCTCCAGCCTTTGGTCCATCAGAGCTCCTGTTTGGCAGGCAGCCCTCAGCAGGGAGCCTGCTGTACCTTCTAAACACCTGCCATCCCCCTCAGCTCAGCAAACCCAAACAATCAATTGCTATTCTTTGGTGTGTGTGGCAGCCAGGAACTAAAAGCTCCTGCAGGATGCACAAAACCCAATTCTTCTGTACAATTCCTGCGTCAGGTGGTTCCATTTCCATCAAATGAGGGTGATTGAATTATTTTAGGTTATTAGAAATGCAGCATCCAGTAGACAAAGCCCTGATAAAATCAGCTTGATTTCCAGGATATTTGTTCAGAGATGAGGGGATCTGGGCAAGGAAAAATAGAGAGAAAACAAGAGTAGATTTAATTGTAGAGATTCAGAGAGTGTTTGTGTGTGAGTGTGAAACTGAAGGACTGTTGTGTATTTTTTATAGGGGAACTGGATTTAAAATGGAAAGATTACACATTGCAAGAGCAGGGATGTATTTATAGATGCTTAACCCTGTGTTCATGTGTTTTCAGTGGTGTGTATAAAAGTCAATGGCTTAATAAATGCAAATGATTTGTAGCATGATTTTGGGCTATAGAGCAGCTTTAGTGTTATGACTTTGGTCAAATTCCCTTCTGTTTCTGCACATAACCCAGCCAGAATGATGGCAAAAAAGCACAAACCCAGGCACCACATCTGTGGTTGAGTTTTTCTAGGTAAATGATCTTGCAAAATGTGTTTTCTGTAGGGCTTGTTGGACTGGGTTGACCTTTGCAACAGCTTTATTCTCCTCAGCATCCTCGAGTTTTGAAACAAATCAATAAATTGAGCAGTAACACTGCACAAAGACCAGATGGTCTTCACCCAGTACTTGTAAGGGAATTAAAATGTGAAATTACCAGCCTGCTGCTGTGGGACACCACTTAGATCTGCCTGGGTGCAGAGGGAATAGCAGGGAGTAACTCTCACACCAGCCTTTGTTTCAGCGTGCAGCTGAATTCAAATCTGACTTAGTACAGCATAAAAAAAAATAAGGCACTCAGAGGAATGGACAAACATATGTTGGGGAGTTATCTCTGTAACTTTTATGAAGACAAACAGTATCTGGAAGATTTTAGGAGAAGTTAACAAGTATGTGGATGTGGGTGACATAATTTACATATCTGTAGATTTTTCCAAAAAGCCTCTTTAAGATTATATAAAAGCTTTTTAGGAAATTGAATGAGCGTTGGATTAAAAATCAGGCTTTTTTAGGCATTCATAACTTATTGAAAAAGAAGAGGAACTAAAGGACAGATTTTCATGTGGAGGGCAATTCCAAGGCCTGAACAAATGTGATCTGGAAAAGCACCTAAATAGGTGACAATTTGCTGCTGATGCAAAATGACTCAGAATATCCTAATTAAAGCTCACAGTGGGAGCTTGCAGAAATTCTTGTGTGACAGAAGAAATGGAATATTGATAAAGGAATGACTGGCTGAGGGTGGGAAGGAACCTTAGTCAAAGTCATGGCTGCACCCTGGGTTTGCTGCTTGGGAAATAATCATTGTCTGTAGTCCCTGGGAGATGTGGCTGAAAGGCAATCCAGCTGCCCCACGTGGAATTCCTCATGGAGCTGCTGGTTATGCCACATTGTTCAGTACTCAGCTCACTGCTGATGGAATGGTAGAAGGAGAATTCAAATTCTCTGCCTGTTGGGGAAAACAATTCTCCATGAAAGGCCTTGTTGTGCAGGCAGCAGATGATTTTTGGTTAATTTGTTTTTGCCATTTATACCACATTTGGGAGGTGCTCCCCTAACCTTGCTGCTCTGAGAGTCAAGTTGGAACTTTTGTTCCACTTCCAGATTGACTTCGTTTTTATCTATTAATTTATTTGGTCATTAGAAATGCATTTATTTCTAAACAGCATTTCTAGTTGAAAAGGATCTTCTCTCTCCATCAGTGCTTTTCTTTCAAGCCATTGTATCTAATGAGAGGCAGCAGTTAAAACCCCACATTAAAACTTTGCTAAACTGATCAGAGATAAGTGTCTGGCAGGAGTTCCCCTTGGTCCTTAGGATGTGACTAATTCACCTTTTTATGGCTCCAGCTGTGTTTGCTGTAAAAGCTATGGTAGCTCCATTGTTTAGCAATGTAATTAAATTTAGGAGAAGTTTAATGCAGCCAATCCATATGATGAGGCAAATGACTTCTGAGATTCCTTGAAGACTTGACTGTATAACGCTCATAAAATTCCTGCTTTGTTTCAGAACTTCTGTGATTTCACATCGATGGGAAATCTGGCACTAGGCAGAGCTGGAAGGAAACATCTGGATGCTTTTGATCCAAGATGCTTGTGGAAAATTAGACTGCAAAGCATCAAGAATGATACAGTTTGAGAAAGAGAAAGAAAGAAAGAATGAAACTTTCCTCAACAGAAGTTGGTAAATTTGGGGGGAAATTTGCTGTGTAGTTTCTTATTCCTCCACTAAAGCTTAATGCTTTCTCAGAACATTCAAATATGTTGTTTTAAATAATGGGGCTTTAAGACAGGCACTGAAGCTGAAATTTATGTAAAATTAAAAAAATTAGCTGCAGAATGGTCTGCTGCAGCATGTGACAGAACTTTAAGCTAGTAAAAGGAAGCTAAATGGTTTTCTCACTATCCAGTGTTCAGCTTTCTGCTAGAATAAATAATTTCTTTGAGCAGTAGTTGAGTAACTGCAAACACTGTGTGTGTAAGCTGAAAGAGTGGTTTATCTTACATTGCTTTTTGAGTGCTGTATTATGTTACAAATCTAAAGCTATTCAATAAATTATAAAGAAATCGTGCATTTTTTTTTCAGGGGTGTCATTTCTGTAGTTTCCTGAGCACACAGGAGGGTGGAGAGAACCTTCTTTCCTCATTTCCTAGAGAACAGTTGATATTACATTTGACAATCCTGTAATCCAATTTATATCCAGTTTGCTGCTGGCCACCTGCGAGCAATTTTATTTTGTGGCTTTTTGTTTGAATCTCAAGAGCACTCATTTGTCTGTGGAGGATGATTCCTTTGGACTGGCTCAGGATCTTGGGCCCACCACAGCAGCTGGGTACTTAATTCAGACATTTGGAGTCACTGAATCTTGATTTCTGGTAGGAGTTTCAGTCTGTAGGATGAATCCTGCGCTCAGAAAATTGCTTTTCATGCTGTGGTGTTTGCTACCATTGTGCTGGGAAGGTGAGGTGATGAAAAAATGAAAAGTGAAGTAACCTGCCTGCTCTTTTTGACAATAAAATGAAACAGTCCTTAGCTCTTGGTAATGGTATTAGTAGTATTTTCTTGATTTAATAATCCAGACAACATGATTTGACTGGTTCAGTTTTATTTTGGGGGTTTGTGAGGGGGTGATTGGCACCTGCAAGCTTTTCCTGATCTCCAGCTCAGGAATTTCCATTTTTTCCCTTTGTTCAGTGAGTATCCCAGGCCTGCAGTGTCAGTGCTCTGCCTCTTTCTCATCAGATCCAAACAGTTCAGCTCTTCTGCCTGCTCAGGCCTTGGCTGAGGTTGTTTTGGGGCAGTGGATGGAGGGAGGGAGGTGCTGAGATGCTGCAGACATTGCTCCTTCCCCTCTTTGTTGGGTTCTTATTCCATGGAATTCCTGCTCTATCAGCTCCTGCTTGGCCACACAACTCTGACTTACCTGGTGCCCTGCTGGCCAAAAATATTCCTTATTTATATGTAAATATTTGGATTTCTTTCACAGCCAAACACATCAGTGGATGACTTCAGGGTTCTCTTTCAGCCTGTGGAGGTGTGTGGTGTGTGTGACATTTGCCTTCTGAAAGCTGAGATTTGTGTCCAAGAAATACTCAATTCTCTGTGGTGTTTTGTGTCTGACCTGCTCATGTGCACAGATTCTCTTTTCTCTGTGACTCTGCATCTGCTTCTGTGTATAACCAAAATGGGGATTTCAGAATGAGGCTTTTATAAGTATTCTATATTCATGTTCAGAGCTGAAGTGTAGTGAGGTGTCTGAGCAAATTGATAAAATTAAGCTTTAAAGGTGGTGTTGGAGCAGAAATGTAAATTCTACTCTCTCACCCCATGCACTGTTCTGCCTGTGAAGAAAACATAACAGATTTTGTTATGTTATCATTATATAATCTGTTATGTTTATGTCCAGGTAGCACCTAAAGCAGAGGCAAAAAGCTCTGCTTGGACTTTCCAGGAATAAAATTTTGTGTAGGAGAGCTTAATTAATTACAGAGGGGGAATTTGCATGTGTATGTTGTTTAGATCAGTGATGCATATTTTTATGGTGTATTTTTAGTGTTGAGATGGAAGTTGAGACTCTGTTTTGTGAAAAGAAAATGAACTAAAAGGAAGGAACATGACCTGAATTAAATAAGTCCATTCTTCTCTTGAATGATAAAAAGAACAGGGACTGGTTGAAACTGTGCTCTGACACAAAAATTCCCCACAGGCAGGCAGTGAAACCTGCAAGCTCTATTCCTGAAAAAGTCATGGAATCACAGAATATCCTGGGTGGAAGGGACCCACAGGATCATTGAGTCCAACTCCTGAGCCTGCCCAGGACCCCAAAAATCCTGAGAATCCCCAGAATGCTGTGTTGTCCAAACAAGTTGTCCAAGCACTTCTTGAGCTTCAGTCCAGCCCTTTCCAGCACCCACAGTCCAAACCTCAGAGCAAAGAGCAAAGGAACCAAATCAAAGTGTAAAGCTCATTTTACAGCAGAGACAGAGGCTGAGCATGCTCTGTGAGTTCTCATTTCCTGATGTGGAACTTGCTAAGCTGCCCTAAAACTACCCAAATATCATCCATTTAAAATGTGCTCCAAAAGAGTCAGATCAGCCATCTGGGAGCAGCTTTTCCCCTTTTTATGTTACCATTGCTGCAGGATGCTGCTGGAGAATGCTGCACAATCTCTCTCCTGGCTCCAGAGAAAGATGAGGAGAGGACAAAAGCTGTTCCTGGCTCCTTCAGCAGCAGGAGGCACATGGAACACCACAGGGAAAGCAGCTGGGAAAAGAATGGAAGCTAAAGCAGCACTCGTTTGTGGGTGATTCTCTACCTGATAGAAAATCAGTCCCAGCTCTTCAGAGACTGAAGGAAATGAAAAATCCACCATCAGAGCCAGCACTGATGTGTGATGGACAGCTCACACTGTTGCCATCAGTGCTCAACAGTTTTGGTCTCCTCCACCTCCTTGCTTTTATAGAAGAACCCACTTGAACATTTGGCTGCATCAACAGCAGGGATGGGACTCAGTGAGAGCTCTCACTAGGAGTGAACTGTGGCTTTGAGTTCCCCAAAAGCACAAGCTTGCCTGCCTTGATATTTTTTAATGTGTTTTCTTTTTGCTCTCCGTGTCTGAGAGAATTGTCGAAATGAATGATGTGGTGCAGCAAACGTTGGGATGCCTGGGGCAGCACTCAGCTACACTGAGTGAAAATATTAAAAACCTGTCAGATGGGAAAGGGCTCCTTCCTTTCTCAACTGCCAATGTTTTATACACTGCCTGATAGCAGAAACACCTCTGCTTCTCCTGTGCTACCTCAGCTGGTACTGATGAAATTCGGTTTTCACTCACCTCAGCTCCAGTCGTTGCTTAAGGGCCTGAAGGAGATGATTACTTAAGTCAGGCAGCAATTTAAGGTAGGTGGAATGTGAGGAGCTTTCCAAGGAAGAGGTAATGGAATTGGTTTTAACTCTTGCTGTGACAGCAAAAAAATTTCACCTGTCCTTCAGAGGAGTGTCTGTGTCTATCCAAAATACCTGTGCAATCCAAAATACCTGTGCATCTCTTACTTATTCCACCTTCTCCATTGCAGCTTGTGCAGGGAGTGAGGTTGGGAGTAATCCTGATCTCCTTCAGCAGTAGCCACAACACTTCTGCCTTATTGTCTCTTTTAATTTCTCATTTGATTTAGCAAGAACCATCTGTGAGTTCAAATAAACATTTAAGTGCAGGGAGTAATAAAACAGTGTTTTATGGCTGGTAACTTTTTCTGGTGACTATTTATGTTTATTCAGAGACTCCCAAGGAACTCTACGGAGGCTTTCTGCTGCCAGCCTGGAATTTTGGCATCCTAAGGCTGATCTCAAGCCCTGCTCAGAGTCCTTGTGGTTGCTCAGAGCAGGGAGAGGCTGATCTGTGCAAATAAATGTCATCTGTAGAGTTTAGCAAACAAATATGTCTGGGGCAGACACAGCTTGAGGTCATGTTAGTTGAGAAGATTTTATCCTGAAGCAATAGAAGGAGGTTAAATGAATGGGAGTGAATAAAGGCAACTCCAAGAGCTGTTTGTTGTGTCATATTGAGGTCCAAGTTTGTGTATTTAGGTATTTCCTCCTGATTTTATCCCAGTGTTGAACACGGGGGAGAAGAAACCTTATAGAGTCTTTTTCCCTCTGGTTGTGGAACTGTTACTGACTGAAAAAAAGTATAAATTACAATACTAATTGTAATTTCATATTGGGAAATGAAAGCTTTGAAACCTTGTAATGAAGGCTTTTCTTTAAGTGACTCAAGATTTTCTATCCAATTCTCCAAAGAAAGATTCTTTTTCATTGAAGCCTTTAATGTCATTTAACTCTTCCTTAAATGTAATACCTAAAAGTGTTAAGGGAAGAAGAGAACAGGAAAAAGAGGAGGTTGTTCTGCCATTCTTTTGTTGAAAAGGAAAATGGAAATAGTGTTTCTGGTGTTGAGCTTTGAGGATTCAAGAATGTAATATCGAATGGAGGAGAGTTCTGCAAATGGCTTCTATTGAAGGTGTTATCAACCATAAAAGTTGTGCCAGAACTTCTCAGAGCATTTCATTTTGAGGAAAGGAAAAAAAAGAATATTTCCTTCCTTTTGCAAAAGCAGACGCAAAGTTTTGAGTACATTTTCAAGAGCAAACAAGTTGCCCAACATCAGTGCAACAATGCAAAATCAATAGGAGATTCTGGAGATTCTCCTTTTTGTAAATTCAGCAGCACCACAGGGGGAAAAAGTGCTGAGCCTTTGAAAACTAAAAATCACTGCCTCTGAAGGAATGTTAGCAGCATGGATGCAGCAATTATAATAACCAACTTTGCCTGCTAACTTGCTGTTGGCATGATTTGCTGACATGGCTGCCATGAAAACATTTATAAATTGGGTCTTAAAAGACTGGCATGTGGAGTTCCACAGCCTCAGTGCTGGATTTTAAACACCACTCCTTCCATCCACGCACAAGTGTGGTTATGCAGCACTTAAAAATGATCTCTAATCAAATTCCTGCCCCCATTTAAAATATTTTTTTTTCTGTAGGTGTCACTGTAGCATAGCAGATAGGAACCACTTTCCCTAATGAAAATGTAGAATCCCCACAGATCCGAAGGAAGCTGTAATCTGGTTTACTGTGCCATGGTTGTCATATCAACAATGAGGTTTCCCAGCAACTAACAGAATATTTTATAGATTTATTTGCTTATCCTTTTTAATAATGAACCTGATACAAGAGATTTTTTTCCCCTTTATAATTATATAGCAATTGAGAAAGACTTCCCAAATCATTTACATTGTGTTGTCATGTTAATACCAACACTTAAAATGAATCTTGTTAATAAAAGTGAAGCTGATAGGATTCGTGAATGCATCAAAATGTGGCCATATTATGTTGCAAAACTTTTTGTATTTCTACTTGACAGATTGCTGAGAGAATAATTTATGAATATATATGGATTTGATGGTGTTGCTTTTCATGGCTATTCAGGATGTAAACTTTGCTTGGTCTGTGTTGCTTGTACTCTCTGCTTACATAATTTCTTAAACTATTGAACAGGGTTTGCTTTTAAAGTGAGGCTTGAAGGAGATGCCTTGAAACCTGCTTTTTACTGCCAGTATTAACCACAAAATCCTGGAATTGTTTGGGATGGAATCCTGGAATGGTTTGGGATGGAAGGGACCCTAAAGCTCATCTCATCCACCCCTGCCATGGCAGGCACACCTCCCACTGCCCCAGTTTGCTCCAAGCCCTGTCCAGCCTGGCCTTGGGCATTACTAAATACTCCAGCCTAAGCAGAAATTCCCATCTCCAGAGGAGCAAACAGTGGTATTCTGGTGGGTAAGGTAGAGCTTCAGTCCTTGCTTTCAAAAAGAATTGGGAATTTTGCACTCTGTCCTTATGGCATGAATTTGGCATGATTTGCCTTCCTCTTCATTCTCCTACTCTGCACGATGCTCACTTGGGTGGCAGCAGCAGCAGGGAACCATGTGGTCTTGAATCCTCTGGAGGGACATTGTTTTGACCTGTTTTTCCCTCCCCTGGAGGGTTGTTTTAATTGTTAAGCCATTATCTGATCCTCTGGCAAGCATTTCAAGCCAATCCAGTTGCTCTTGTCTGGTAGCTGTGTTTGGAACATTTGGGGTCTCCAGGGTGCTAAGAGCCCCTCTGCTTAATTAGAGAGCTGGGATTTATTAGTCTGCTCCTAAGGCTTGGATCCTTCAGATGCAACTTTAAAATCTTCCAGGCAAAAGGGGAGACTCAGTGAATTTCTCACCTAGGCAACGAGTGAGAATGTGGGTGGGATTTTTTAGTTTTTCGGATGGTGGTTTTGATTTAAGCTCCAGAAATCTGTGCAGAGCCTTTGGGAGCTCTGCTTGGCATGCATTCCTAATGGATCAAATTGCCAGAGATGCTGAGGGATCACACTTCCTTGGGGGCTCAAATAAGAGTTGGAACCCAAATTCTGCCCTTTAGCCTCTCGAGGAGAAGGTGTTAAAGAGAGATTTCTTACTCACAAACTGCCTTGAATTTCCACTCTGTTCAAATTACTGTGTAATTTATACCACACCTCCTAATAAACTCTTCCTGGGCTTCCTTGGAGAATACAGCACTTGAAGTTAATTAAATAGAGGAGCTCTGTGAAGCTCAGAGAAAACTGGAACAGCTCTGATTGTCTGACTGTAGGAGATCATCTCAAAGAGGCTTTTGGGCACTTATTAGCAAACTGGGAAATTACATGTGAAGAAGAAGGGATTGGAGGTGCTGTGCAAAATCTAAGGAAAGATCTTTGTCCAGTTCTTAAAATGGTGTTCAGGGAACAGAGAGGAAAAGAAAAACCCAACTGTTTCTTGAATAATCAAAAGAAATTTAATCTCTTTCATAGAAACAGATTTATTCTCTCATTTTGGGCACAGAGGTGCAGCTTTTATTTGCACAGGACAGTCTTCTAAATTAGTTGCCATAGAGACTACTGGTTTATGTTGGTTTGAAATGGAATATTTTCAGGAGGAGATGTGACAGTCACTGAGGAGCACTTGTCCCAGCCTTTCTGTGGCTGTGATTGCCTGATGCCACTGAAGGAGCTGGAATTGGATCAGTACTCCTGTAATCCTTTGGTTGTGATGCACAGATCCCCCAGGAAAGGCAAGCTCAGAAAAGCAGGGACATCTCTGCAGTTCTGTGTGTTCCTGTGGGGTGAGCTGAGTGTGACACACACATTTAACTATTTCAAGGTAGTAATACCGTGATAAACCTGATTTTTTGTTTTAAAGGGACTCACGTGGGGACTCGTTTCACACACAGCTGCTCTGGGGAGCTGTAGCTGTGGCAGCCCAACAAGAACTGAATCTGCTCCTCAAAGGGCTCATGTGCACTTTGCCATAATGATGTTCTGGTGGGGATTTCGTTCATCTTTTTGACTCTTTGTGTAAGTTTTATCACTCCATTGCCCTGATGTGTGATAGACAATGAGTGAGCTCTTTGGAGCTTCAGCTGCTTGTTTCCTTCTCATGCTCCATCCTTGGGCCTCAGGGACTGTCATGATAAATTGATTTACAAGATTTGACACTTTTATTGCTTATCTCTTTTCCTCATTTCAAGAACCTGTCCAAGATTTTTTCCCCCTTTTTTCTGCCCTTTTGGCATTTGTGGATCTTAGCTCCTACATAGTTTAGCAGTGACATTCCAAGACCCTTCTCAGTGTGGAGCCTCAACTCCTGGAGTTGTTTGTCTTAAGAGATGAGTCCTAGAATATAAATGAGCACAAATCCCTAGAAAAAAACCAGGACACAATAATCTTCATGGTGGGAGAGAAAAGAAGTTTTAGTCTAAGTACTAATTATTAGCTTTAGGCACATTCTGGTAATTTCAAGAAACCAAGAGAAGTTTGGGAGTGATTCAGCTCAGCATCTCCTGGGAGCTGTGAGATCACTTTCCTGCAAAGTACAATCAGTGCAGTGGATATTTGACAGATGTGTTTTTAAGGATTGATAAGAAGCATTAATATTTACCAAAATCCTTCAGCAGCTTCTTCTGTGTTAAAGCTCCACAGTCTGTGATTGTCTTTCTAATAACTGCTTTATGAAGGAAACGTTTTTCAGTTTGTTCCACTCAGCCACAAGCAACGGAGCAGTTTATTTTTGGCTAAAATGCTTCGTCTCTGTATGTCCCAATGAGGCTCAGAAGCACTGCTGGGGTAAATCCATTTATCATGAGTGGGAGAATAGAGTTTGCTGTTACCCTGGGATGGAATTACCAGGCTATTAGTTCTCCTGCTGCAGGACAGAAATAGACCATTAGAGAGATTCAGGGATTTTTCTTCCTATCCTGGCCAGATCCTTTATGGTTTTGGAAAATATTGGATGTTTTACTTGAAACGTGGGATATTAGTCAGTGTTGCAGGCAAGATAAAGCTATTGGGCATTTCTTGAACCTTCATCAGTCTCAGGTTCCTCCCTCTAAGGTGTTTTTTCTCTATCTTCCCACCAAAGGGAAAAAAAAAAGAAATTAAAAAGGATGAAATTGCATCCAATGCATTGAAATTGCAGGTGGTATTCTATGCATCACTTAGTTTATTGTACTTTTATGGTCAGAAAGTCAAATAAGGGTTTTGTTGCAGAGGATATAAAATAGTGATCTAATACAGTAAGAAGAAAAGAAACTAAAAAATAAGAGAGAAACTAAATGAATAATTTATAAGAAAACACTTTTAAACTCATTAAAATGTCCTGACAGTCATGGAAACTGTTGGTTTTTCTTGTTCAAAACCAAAGTAAAGTGCTTGCAAAAGAACTTTTAAAAAATGAATAAAAGGAAACTTTTTTCCCTCTTTCAAACTTTTGAAAGAGAAAATTGTTAGTAAAATAGTTCTATGGGAGCTTTTCCTACAACGGTATTTCCAATGATGTTTAAATTTCCATGAACAGATCACTAAAAGTAACTAAAACTCTTTCAAAAAGTGACTTTGCTCTTCAAGTTTCCAGTGACAGGTGAGTGATCTCAAAATAATAACAGATTTATTTTTTTTTTCTGCTTCAAACAGATTTGAATGGTCTGGGAAAGGGCATGGGAAGAAATGTAATTTTCTGTGCAGGGCTGATTTTTCTGACATCTTTCTGTAGATGATACAAAGACCTAAGAGGGAGAACTGGGGACTGATGAGTAGCATTAATATTTACCAAAATTCTCTGTCTGCTCCTTTTGTGTTAAAGCTTCACTGTCTGTGATTCTCTCTGTCATTCTCTGTCACAGTTTCTTTCAAGGCCAGATTTATTTTTATTGCTTTTTCTTAATAATTGTTGGGTATGTCATCATAAAAATTCATAATTTTCATCATAAAAATAAAAACAAAAACTTGAAGCAAAACTTTTAATCATACTCTATTTTCCTTCAGCTTGTGGAAAACATCAGCAGTGATTTATTTTGGTATGGAAACCTTCCGAGGCATGGGGAGATGTGAGAGGAACAGTGTGTGATTTCCCATCTTCATTTCTAAGTCACTCACCTGAGATTACCACACCCAAGTTAGGACAGAGTGAATATGATCAAATTAATATTTAGAGAAATGTGGGAATGCAGAGCTCTGGCTAGGTTTTTTTTTTTTTTTTTGGTTGGTTTTTTTTGTGTTTTTTGGTTTGTTTTTTTTCTGAAATAAGCTGTCCCAACTGTTTTAATTAGAATGAAATCTCATTATTGAGTCCCCTTTCCCCAAAAGAACGAACCAGCCTGTGATCAGAAGATGCTGAGCATCACACCCCATCTAGTGCCAGCTGGGGGAACTCCTGCAGAGCCTGTGGACAAGATCTGGGACAGATTATGAGGAATTCCTGAAAAAGAAAACAGACAGAGTGGTGCTGAACAGGAATAACCACATCATCTACCTCCTGTCTGAGGCTTTGCAAGCCAAGCAAGCTAGGCAGTGTGTTCTGAGAAGGATCCATCCTGAAGATCTTAAAGGAGAACAGCTAAAAGCAGAGCTTGATTTTTGCATCTCACAGTTCTCTGATGGGTGCGATTTTTGACTTATTTTAGTTCTCCAATATTCCATAAAGGCATTTTTGGGGCCCATTGATTTTAGCTTCCCCTGACACATTTTTGCTACTTGCAATGTATAATGCTGATGGAACAGGTTCATAAAGGTTCATCCTGCAGTTCTGCCAAACTATTCATCCTTTTTTTGACTCTTATTTCTAATTTTAAAAATAGTGTGAGTATATTTTCCTGCTCCTGTTGCCATCCACAGAAATGCAGGGGAAACAAACCAAAGGAGAGCCTTCCTGTTTTGTAAAGGAATCTTCCAGCTCCTGTTTGATCCATCTTTACTCTTGCAGCTCAGGCTTGCACTCAGCTTCCATCCATCACTTCAACTGGATTATTGTGTAACTGCTGCTCCTGCCTTTGCTCTACCCTTAGAAAGCTGATTTTTTTCAGTCCTTTTCATCTGAATGCTGTTCAGAAATGCCCCGAGGAGCCATTCTTGTTGTTCAGATGGATACTCTGAGGGTACTGTGTGTTTGTCTGGGTGTTGGACACGGCACAATGTGATCCCTCAGAACTGCTCTGCAGGAGGTGTCAGCCACCTCTTCAGCTCCACAAACCTTGGCTGTGATTGCCAGCCTTGTGCAGGGTGGCTGTCAGAGCCACAGCAGCCCTGGCTGCTCAAGAAAGCCTGAGATTTAGGGTTAATTTGTGCATTTCCAGCCAATCCAGTGCATCTCCAGAGTGCTGGATTTACTGCACGGCGCAGAGCAGCTGTGCTCTCTTCTGCATCTATTTGTGCCCAGAAAATCTCAGGCTGCAAAGAAAACCCCCAGCCTTAGAGCTGAGGCTGTTGCATTTGCACAACGTCTCTCTCTTAGCAAGAGAAAAGACTTTAAAGCGTAAAATGGTTTATAAGTGATTGCCTGAACTAAATATACTCCTTTGACGGATTTTTCCAGCTTTGTGGCTTTGTTTGTCAGGGAAGTACAAATGCCTGGAGAGCTCATCCCTTAACCCTACACATTTGTTTTACTGGTTTAGAGGGAGATCGAAGTGCAGACAGGGTTTTGTCTTGTGGGGTTTGAACCAGGAAGCTGCTGAGGCCTGACAGAATAATTACAATAATATGTAGTGAAGAACAATTACAATAATGAAGAATAATTACAATAAATCAACTCGGTTGATTTAGATAGAGGGAAATCTGTCGCTGTTGAGCCGCTAGCAGAGAAAAAGACCTGGATTCTCAGTGTGGCATAAAAAAGAGAGCTTTTATTATTTGATTCCAACTTATATAGATTTTTCAGAGGTCACTCAGATTGGTCAGTCAGAAACCTCCCCCTAGGCCTGATTGGCTAGGCCTGAACTGTCCAAATCTCGAGACACTGTTTTTAATAACATCCAAACTTTATCTTTGTTTATAAAACAGGAAAAATTCTCATGGGAAAGACCTGTGCTAGCCACAGAAATCCTGTTTCAGAGTGGAGCAAGTCCCACCCCACTGACCTGGAGCTCCTCTCTGCACCTCTGGCTGTGCACACTCTGATCCTATTCCTTTCCCAGCTGAAGGAATGAGCAGTAACACCTGCTGGTTTGGGTTCCTCCAGAGCAGACCAAACCACAAGAGAGAATTCCATGATAACACTACACAGTGCATTCCCAGGGCCCCAAATTCCAGCCTCAGACTGGCAGAGGCAGCCCAGCTTTGCAGGGCTGGGCAGATCTGAGCTGCTGGGCTCTGGCTGTGGGTGCTGTGCCCAAAATCCCTGCTGGAATCCATGTCTGTGTAATCCCAGCTCTGCCACGTGCCCACGGTGGCACTGAGAATTTCACACTCCTTGTGCGTTACTAACCAGACACAATGTGATTTCATGTGCTTTGTTTTCTCATCCTACACAGCTTTAACTCGCAGTAGAAAGGATCCTTTAAGATGAAAGATTTCTTCACGAGCAGATGATAATTAATTGAAACCTAAATCCAACTGCACAGCTATTCCAAAGGAGCTAAAACCTAGGAAACAACAAAAAGCCCCAAGATACTCTATTTATCCATTACCACACTCTGTTTTTATCTTTAACAATGCTGCTGATGTTCATCTTTTTCCTATTGAAAGTCATTTGGGTAATGCCTGACATCCTAAACAACATCTGAGATATTTTTTTCAGCAGAGAGGACCTATATTTTTAAACAGGCCACGCACCATATTCTCTTGTAGCAGCATGAGGAGCTTATTTCCAAAATATGTGGTTGTAAAATATTTTTAAGTCTTGCTCCAAACTTGTTTTAATAAACAAAAGGCCAATCAATGCGTGATTTTTTTTTTTAATAGGTACTTACATGCCTCTGAACTAGAATTTTTAAGTCTCATGTGCTGCTCTTTAAAATCTTTCATGGATCTTTTATATCAGAATAGCCAGATTTTCTTTTGGTTGCTTTTCTAAGCCTCTTCTATTTTTCATTCCTACCAAAAGAAATCTCTATCTTTGTTGCCAAGCCTGTGGCAGCTCACAAGAACGTGGTGCTCGAATAGAATTCAGAGTTCTTTCTCCTGAACTTTGCTGGATTCAGCAGGGCTCTGTGATGGTGCAGAATTTTTTGGAACGAAATGGAAATAGGAGAGGAGTCATGGAAAAGGAGTTCAGACAGCATTGTGCTTTACAAGGGTGATGCCTGTAATCTTCACCATTTCATTGCTGGAGGGCGCTGAAGAAATCCTGGGTGACAAAAAGTGCAGGAGTGAAAATTGTAGAGGTTTTTGTGCTCCAAGAGAGGCTGCTTGTGGTACTTCACAGTTTCTCAGGTGGTTTGTTCAAGTGTCTCATCCTGCTCCAGTCTCTGTCCATATTTTGGCCCCAAAGCCACACCACTTGCAATTTCCTCATTATTTCATTACCAGCTCCAGAACAAAGCTTGTAATTTCCATCTGCACGTGGTTTTCCTTCCTCTCCTCTGGTAGAGATCCAAGGGAGAGGTTGACCTCCCTGCAGCTGGGAACTGACTCAGCTTCTGCAATTCCTGGTGATATTCTGATAAAAGTGCCCTAAATCATCCTATTGACAGCTGGGCAGAAATACATTTGGACAGATGCTGGAGTTTTGGGGGGACTCAGAACCACACATCCCACACCTCCCAGTGGCTCCTGAATGAAAACAATTTCTATAAACTGTGCCTGTTTTTTTCACTTCACTATTTTATCTTCTGATTATTTACATTTATGGTGTCAAGCACTGGATGATGTTGGATGAATGTAAGATACTCAAATGTCTCAAATCAGACCTCATCAGAAAGACATCAATTAATTGCTATTTTCCCGTGGTGTTTTAAGCTCTGCTATGCCTAAACTAAGGCACAGAGCTGTGGGGAGTTTTTCTGCTTCTCCTCACCTCCCCTTGGATAAAAAGGACAATCCAGATTTTATGCCCAGCCTGTGGATGGATTTCTACAGCACCTTGGCTAACTTGCCTTTTTCTTGGCTACAGCTCAAGCCCTTGAACTTCTGACTCTCTTTTCCCTCCCTGGATCTGTTTCAAGATTAAACTGTGGACTGTGTCAGCTTTTCAACACCAACAGGCTTTTCCTCCCAGAACATGCTAGGAAGATCATTTACCTTCTGCCCTAATTATTTTCCTTCTCAAAATGTTTGTCATCTTAGCAATAATAATTAAGCAGCCACCAAACGTAGCTGAAGAGTCAAAACAAATCGTCTGAGACTGAACTTTCTTGGCCTCACCAGTTTAGCAAATACAAATGCTGGTGTAAATGTGGAACTGTGCCCAGTTTACAAACACAAAGCTTCTGTCCAGGGCTCTGTTGTCAGGCAGCATTTTCTGGGTGAAATTCTGTGATCTTGGGGTGAGCAGGTGGGAAGGGAGACAGGAGGTCAGAGGTTAATTCCATTTCTGTTCTCTGGCTGAGGACTCTGCTGGGTGACCTGGGATTTGTGTTTCTCCCATCCCCTCCCAGAGATGATGCCCAAGGATTTCCCTCCTCAGGAGGAGATTGGCAGTGGATTCTGGTAAAGGCTGGGAAGGCTCCCTGGATGGCTTAACCCTGAGGTTCTGCCTTAATTAATATCTTCATTAACATGGCTGCCTAATTGGCCACAGACAGAGGTCTCCTACTTTTTACTTTGACTCCACAGAGCTCCTTGGAAGGCTCTCTGCAGCTCTTGTGCCTTTCTGCTTTGTCAGAGAGGCTTGGACAACATCAGTAAATGAACAACTCTTTTATATGGCATAACAAATTGGAGTGGGGTGAAAATACGGTTTTTCCAAAACATATATTTTGGAAATATTTGCCATATTAACTACATTTCCAAGTTGTTGTGGGTTCTGCAGGTTTGACTTTCTTAGGTGGGTCATGGTTTGAAAGCAGGCACCTGAAAAGACCACTCAGAGCACTTTGGGAGATAATTTCTCACATTTTCTTTTAAATGGAAGGAGCTTTCATTTGTCACCTTTTCTCTCAGAGACAAGGGGCTCTTTGTGCTCCTGGAGGGTGTCAGTGCTGTTTGTGTGAGTGCAGTGAGGCTGTAAGCTGTGGGCACAAAACTCACCTGTGTGTTCAGTGCTCTTTCCTCTTGTCCCTTCAACTTCTTCCAGGGACTCCCCCAAGACAATCCGAGTTTTATTTCCTTCTGAACTGGGACAGATTTTATGTGGGAATTCAGTGCTTAAGCGTTTGGCTTCTGAAGGATCCACATGTGGGTGGTGATGGGGAACTGCATTGCAAAAGAACCTTTTGGGGTTTATTGCTCCCAAGCCATCCTGCCTTGGGAGAACAGGCAATCCTGGTTATTTTTGGTATCTGAGGATGTTGGAAATCATGTGGAATACATGTGGTCTGGATTTCAGCAGTGATTATTTGCCAAGGTAGAGCTAGAGAATTAGGAAATTCTCCCTGATAAAGTGTGAACAGAGTTGTCTATGCTAACACCTGGGTGGAGAGGGCTGAAGAATTTGGGTTAATATGCTCTGCCTGCTGGGTTACCTAGTTTTAGTCCAAACTGTTATCTGTTCAGTGAATTCACTGCTGAGTTTCGTGCTCCCTTCTCCAGGCCCCAAAAGAGGTTAAGAACCCCCAGGAACATTGTGCTGGATGTATTGAGCCATATTCCTTGATGTGCCCTGGCTATTTTGTGCTGCTCTGCTGATGCAAAGCAGCCATAAACCTGGATTAGTGCAGAGCAGCAGTGGGAGACCTCAGTAAAGAAAGAGAATGGCTGCAGTTTGCTGTGATATTTGTTCTCTCAAACTCGTTTTTCTGCATATATTAATTGTTCGACTTAATAAAATTATAATTCAATGCAGTGCGGCTCTCCTGGGAGTCGTGAATATAATAAAATTGTGATTTTTTTTTTTTTTTTAAAGAGGCCTGGACTGTATCTAGGGGTAAGTCTTCATCTGTTTTAATTAGTTATTGCTCAGAGCCTTCAGGGATCTGCCCTTAGCTGTGCAGGATGAAAATGTCACTCTGTGTCTGCAGACTTCTGCCCAAACTGGAGAGAACAAGAACAAGGAGGAGCACTTGCTGCATGTCTGTGGAAAGGAAGAGTAAAGTTGTTTGCATTTTTTGGTTTGATTGGTTTTCAAAAGTTGCATTAATTTAGAGTCAAAGGGTGTTAAATCTCCGAGTTTGAGGTCAGCCTTGCTCAGCACCTTGGGCTGCCCTGCCCAGGCAGGAGGAGTATCTTGTCAGGCAGAATTAGGCTGTCCCAGTGCCCACCCTGAGACAGAGAGCAGCTGACATTAAACAGATTGTAAAATGGAGAGCTTTATTTCCGAACCGTTAAAGTTATATATGAGCCCATTTCAAGAGGAGAATGGAGCATGCATTGCAGAAGAGAGATAAGGCTGGTCTTGCTTCTCCCCACTGCAACACAATGTTTTATACCAGCGTTTTCTCCTTATTATATTTTATTTGCACTCGATTTCAGCATAATGAACTAAATCTTGGGGGACATAAAAGTTCTAGGAGTGGCTAATAACCAACTTCTCCCAGTTGAGATGCAACATAAGTTAAGCAAACTGAGCCAAAGTAGTTAATATTTTGTTTTCTTTACAAGTGGAACTGCCAGCCCTGCTTCAGAGTTGTGCACTTTGCTGTTGTCCAAAGGACAAACAAGGAACACACAGAAGACAGAATTTTATAATTTTAACTCCAGAATAAACTCATGACCTCACTGACTTTTTCTTGTATTCTTTAATTGTTTTTAATGCTAAATTGATGGTATTGAAAATTAAACTTCTAAAGTATTAGAATCAAGATCTCAGTGATGAATTTGATAGTTTCCCCCATCACACTGAATTAGATATATTTAATCTCATGTGTGTGCACTTCCCCTTTTTTTTTTAGTTCTAGAGAAACACTGAGCCTTTGAATTTGCACAATTTAAAGGCAATCCAAATAGAAAATAAAATTAATTCCTTTGTTCCTTATGCTGCTTTTATTCTCCTTGACTACTCCCAGGTCAGGTTCAGTGCTGAGCCCTTCAGAGCTGAGCTTTGGGGAGCTGAGATGCACAGCCCAGCAATATCTGTAGCTTCTTTTAGTCATTCTTCTTCTCTTCATATTCAAAGCATCACTCAGAGCTGGTTTATATGCATTACTGTACCTCTTTAAATTAAGGTGTAATTTAAATCAGTTTCATTAAGCTGGTCCAATCGGCTGCACAGCCACTCTTATTTCAGCATAAAGCAACTTTATTTCACGTTAGTGTAAATCAGCCAGGAACATTGTCAGCTTAAAATGTAATAATCCATTAAATTAGACTAAAATTGAAACATCCTCTCAGGAGTTTGGGCTGGCGTGTACCCACTCCAATTAGCTGGAGCAAGTTTATGTGTACACAAGGAATTAGAAATGAAATCAAGCACCTCCTCTGGGAAATTCCATCACCTGGGGCCAGAGGAATTGGGATGTGGGGAGGGAGAGTTGTCTGAGCAGTGGGCAGGGAGTGCCTGAGAGCAAAATCTGCCCCAGGTTTGATCCTTCAGCTCTCCAGTGCTGCCCTGTGCTGTCACCAACCCCAGGGATGCTCTGGAAGTTTCCAGCTCCCCATTTCCCAGAAGTTTCCCCTGGATTTTCCCTCTCATGCTTAAATATGCTTGGAGAGGGAGTCTAATACCAGGAGTGGTGGTTTTGCACAAGGAATGAGCTGGGGTGTATTGCTCTGCCCCAGGATTTTTAGGAATGAAATATATAGGTGCAAAATGGTAAAAATCTCCTGTGTTTAATATCTGGAAAATTTCTACCCCAGCAGGGAAATGCTGGGCTGCTTCCCTACCACTACTGATTTCTTCTACTGAGTTGCTACTTTAAAAAAAAATTGTGTGTTCAGTAATATTTACTGTATTTATTTCTGTAATATTTAATTATTTTTCCTCCACTGAATTTAAGTCCTTTTACTTTACTGAACTTGTGCAAAGCTGAGGAGAGAGGGGCAGAGGGAGGGATGGGGAAGGTGCCTGGTCACCTCAAAGCTGCAGCACTGAAACCATCACTGGCCTCTCCAAAGCAGCAATAAAGCTGCCCAGATGTGTGTCATCGTCAGGCTCACGGCAGTGAAAAAGCTCCAAAATTCAGCCCCACCTTGGGGGCAGCTGCTTGGTGTCATATTGATATCAAACAAGCAGGAACTAAAGCAAAAACTCAATGTTTTGCTCGCTGCGGATTGGCTTTTTAAATGTTCTCATGGTTCCGTGTCAGCAGCAGGGAGAACATCCCAACAGCTTTTCCCTGTATTTTTTTGGTGTGCTGTGCAAAAGCACAAGAGGCATTTAGGCTTCAGTCACTCCCACTGCTTATGTGCTGGGTGTGATTTGCATCAGAATAGGTATTTTTCCTTTTTATCTGTAAATTCATTTCCATAATATTCATCAGTATGCAAGCTGTGCTGGTGAAAGGATCGCTGACATGTGGAGAGACACCTCGGGTTTTGAGCTCATTGTTCAGGCAACAAGTCTGTGGAGGTGCAGGTTGCTAATTACAGTGTGCACCTTGTCACTTCCACAGCCTTTCTCCTATAGAAAAAGGGCTTTATTAAATTTGTACCTGGATGCTGTATTATTTTGTCATCAACAATGCTGAAGTATTAGAATTAGAGACTTTTCTTAGCACAAAAAGAAGCCAGCATCAGTTTCAAGATGAAATTGAACCCAGGCTCTTGACAGGCAAATGGGGGAATTTGGGGAATACCTGACTGCAAGCCCCATGTGCATTTTATATCCCTCAGAAAAATAAACAGTAAAAAAAAAAAAGGTTAAAACCTTTGCAGCATTGTTAATGGCAGGCTCTAGAAAAGGGAATCCTTGGTCCATCAGTTTCTGAATTCAGGTGGGGTTTGTCCCAGGGGAGCTAAAGCAGAGCAAGAGGAGTCTGTGAGGATCCCTTGCCTGGTCAGAAGGCAGATCTGGTGCAATTGGGATCCCAGATGGCTGAGTTTGGGCTGAAGTGTTCTCTGTCAGCGAGGTGTTTGCTGACAATGCTCTGCTGGGTTTAATGGTGCTAAATCAGGAGGTACAGAGAAAGTCAAGTTGCTTTTGTGCTCAAGTTGCCTGAAGAAAAATGTTGTGTTAGGGGTTACAGAACTTTGGTGAGCTTTGAATATTTTGTAGCTGGAAAACCGAGTAGTTTTTAATTCTTATTTTTTTAATAAATGGGAGTTTGCTGCCAGATTGGCTGCCTTTTGTTTCATTGATGACTTTTGCTTTTAATTTTAGGATGAATGTAGCTCTCAAATATTTTCAGCTCCTCAAGGAGAATATGCATTGGTGATATGTATCTTCAGAGGCCTTTGTTGTTTAAGAAGACCTTGAGCTAAACAGTTTTTACTGTCAGTTGTGTGCAGCTTTTGAATTTTTATTTATTATTTCTGTGGCATGTTCAATGTACTTGAAGCTGTCAGACAGAGAAGATATCTTTGTGTTCTCTCCCTTGTAGGCACTGATTCTTTAATGTAAGCAGGATGAGGAAAAATCTTGGCTCCAAATCAAATATCTGGCTGGTGCCAAGACCATCCTGTGTTACCTGTTGCTCTGCTGGCTAGTCAAGGAATTTCTTGTGTTGTGGGATGGAGGGAGTTAAACTCAGAAATTTAAATGTGCTGTGGAGCAGAGCTTGTTTATGGGAGATTCCAGGTTGGTTTATGGGAGATTCCAGGTTGGTCTGTGGGACATTCCAGGTTGGTTTATGGGAGATCCCAGGTTTGTTTATGGGAGATCCCAGATTGGTTTATTGGAGATCCCAGGTTGGTTTATGGGTGATTCCAGGTTGGTTTATGGGTGATTCCAGGTTGGTTTATGGGTGATTCCAGGTTGGTTTATGGGTGATTCCAGGTTGGTTTATGGGAGATCCCAGGTTCAGGTCTCACTCAGTAATCCCTGGAGAGCCACAGCCTCTGCTTTCCTGGCTTCCTCAGCACAGGAGTTTCTGCATTCCGAGGCTGCAATGCTGCCTTCTGCTCTTTGCAGCACGCTGGAGGAAAATGAAATGAAGAAGCAGAAAGAACAAAGTGTCCTGGATAATCTGTCCTGCCATGTGTTTAACAGGGAGTGGGACAAAAATCCCAATGAACCAACACTAAAGAAAACCAACCCCTCTCTCTTTGTTTTTCAGAGTCAGAGCCACAATAATCCTGGTTGTCCTCTTCTGTGGCATTTCTGGGGTGGCATCAGGTGAGGAGCAGCAATCAATTCACAGGGCTTTTGAATTCTGAGTTGGTCTTTCCTCTCCCAGAAACAGAAATGTACAGACAAAAGCAGTAAGTGCATCAATTAAAGTCTCAAATAATAAGGTTGGGCTCCATGATCTTTTCCAACCTTAATCAGAGGATCACAGACAGGTTTTTAAGTCATAATTAATGACATCATTCATAGCTGAGGTAGTTCTTATTTGCTTTTCAGGGTTGAGCAGCAATGTTCAGATCTTTCTTGTCCTCTGTGTATATTTTTTTAATCAGATATGCATTTTAAGGCTTCTATTTGTCAAATTTTGCCTTTGTTACTATTCCAGCCAAGCTGTTTGTTTTTGCCAAATAGCTGATACCTGGTTGATTTATTACATATTCTGCCAGTTCAACTCCTTGTTCCATTAACTCCTCATGTCTTGAATTTATTTGACAGTGTTAATGAAAATGGGAAAATGGATGTGATTCCATCTGTTCACACCAATTCCTATGGAGAGAGCTGAACTGTGGCATAGAGGAAGTGTTTTATCTCCTTCATATGAAAATGGTGCAGCTGAGTTTTAAGAATTCAGAGATCTCAGAGAAATCCCATGTCAAAACCCATGGTGATGTGGCACTCGAGGATGTGGTTTAATGGGGAGCATGGCTGATGGTTGGACTGGATGATCCTAAAGGTCTTTTCCAGCCTTAGCAGTTCCATGCTTGTGTGACTCGGTGCTGGGCTGTGTGTGTCCACACCTATGTGTGTTGATGGATAATCTGTTTGGGCAGGGCTGGGAGACCTTTGGTGGGAGATCTTTGGTGGGAGATCTTTGGTGGGAGATCTTTGATCAAAGAGAGATCTCCATGTTGCTCCTGGATGGACCCAGCTGTGGGCATAACGTGATGGAAATTGAGAGGGATTTGGTCAAAACAAGGAATTCAGTTTTGGTAAACTCTGCCAGCAGTGCAGAGGGGGAAAGCCCTGCACCTTCAGCTCGGTGGGAATTCTGGACTGGCTGGCAGAGCAGCACTCTGGAAGGATTTATGTGCCAAAATCCTTGTGCTGAACTCAAAACCCTCCAGTAGCTGCCTGGGCTCTTAGAGCACATCCTTAAACCTCTCCTCATGGAGAAACAGCAGCTGAAGGTGCACTGGAAAATGTTAATTGGGCTCTGCACACCATGGTTTGAGTTAGAGAGATGCTGATCTGATGTCCCAACCCAGGGGAATTCTGGTTTTGGGCTCTGCAGCTCCACCAGGACAACAGGCACCTCTTTATGGGGAAGTCTGGCTGGAGCAATGGAACAGGCAGCTCAGTCAGGGGATTGTGAAACTCCATCCCCAGGGTCTGTGGCAAAGCTGCTCCTGCTCTAATGTATGCAATGTGATCGTGAATGTACAGCAACATTTACTGAGCCAGTAAAGTCTGGACTTGACAATGGAATGGCTTCTGTCCTAAATGGGATCTTGTAAGGTGAGGATCAATAAAACACTTATGCTGTGTGAATCCTAAAGATGATTGGGAACCTCTGAGCTGCTTTCTGGCTGCTTTATGTTCTCAAGTCGGTGCAGATACAGAAAAAAACCCACCGAAGACTCTAATTTAAGTAAATTTCTTTTCACCTCAGCATAATAAATGAAACTATTTTGAAGGTATTATGTACTTGAATGCATTTAAAGGGTGAGAAGGTCTTGTTTATTTTGGAAGAGTGTGGGGTTGCAAATGATAAGATTTCATTTCATTTCTATTTAATTTGCAATGCATATTCATTTTGTATATATAGTTTGTGTTATGCACTCATTATGGATACATCCTCAATTTTTCCTGCATATTGATTTTGTAAGTGGTATGAACTTTGGATTTAATTTTTTCAAGAAGCAAGGCAGCCAGGTATCCCATTTTTTTGGCTCTATACCTGTGTTAGCAGGTGGGAGGCAGAACTCTGGTGGGACTTGGACCTGGCAGTGTGAAGATTTGGCTCCTCTCAGTTCTTCACACTTTGGGAAACCACTTGGTGAGCTCCTGATCTCTGCTTCCTTCTTCCACTCTTATTTCCATGGTCTTTTAGACTTTCTGGCCTTGATGCAGGACTTTTTTGCATATGTTTGAGACATCCAGGAGGAATTGCAATATGAATAATTATTCATCAATTTGAGTAATAAATAATTGTTCCAGTAACATTGTACTATCCAAAGCTGCCTTCTTCATCAGCTCTATTTGGAATGGTTTCTGCATGACATTTTATGGAATGCTCACTGATCAGAAGGGTTTTGAAATGACTGAAACGTTCCCATTTTTTTCGCAGTTATGCATTATTAATCCATGCTACAAAAATGGTGAAGAATTCTGTTTATTTTTACAGCGGTGGAATACAAATAATTTTCACTTGTGAAGGGGATTTCCTCTCACTCTACAGGGCGTTTTTACACTGCAAAAGTTTCTTCTTGAACACTTATAATTGTAGTGGAAAAAATACAGAAGCAATGATCTGGAAAGACAGATGCCAAAAGAAATTAAATAATAACCACAGTTCTTCATATTTTGTCTTGTTTCTGTACAAGAGCTGAAAACTGCAACTTTTAAATATGCATCTAAAGATGCCCAATGCTAATTTTATCGTGTGTAGGATGGCCTGAGAAAATCAGAAAGGATTTGGGCTGTACAGCCTCTTTCTCATTAATACATTTTGGCTTCTGGAATAATGTACTGAGAGGATGTATCAAGAGAAGTGTTGCAATATATTTCTGTCATGAACACAAAACACTGTCATGAAAGTGGCTTTTTTAATATATATATTTACACTTAAAAATACATATGCATGAAAATAGTAAAATGTATCTCCTGGTTTGAATTAGTGCCATAAGGGAGGATTAGACAGGTATGTTTCTAAGGGGATGTGGCTCTGGGTATAGAGACTTTGCTTCTGAAAACCTTTAAAAAACATCTTCTTCTCATTCTCACCTCAACCCTTTTCCATCTCAGTGTCTTAGATTGTAATCCCAGCATGGTTTGGGTTGGAAGGGACATTAAATCCCGTCCAGTGCCACCCCTGCCATGGCAGGGACACCTTCCACTGTCCCAGGCTGCTCCAAGCCCTGTCCAGCCAGGCCTGGGACATTCCAGGGGTGGGGAGGTGGAAGCTCTGGAGGTGTTCAAGACCAGGCTGGATGATCTCGTAGCTCAATCTTCTCTTCTTCCCTCTTTTCCACTCATTTCCTGTGGAGTTCTAAATCTTATCCAACCTCGAAATCCAGTTTATATTGAGAACTTTTCCTGCTTCTGTTGATTTGTATCCTCAAAAATGGCTCTGCTCCACTCTGCTCCTCGGCTTTCCCCACTTTGCTCTGCTTTCTCTGCTCTCTTCTTCCTCTTCTCCATTTTATCCTCCTACCTTTGAGCTGAGCAGCAAATATCCTCATGATATTTACAGGAGGAGTAGTATTTGGACAGTTCTTTGTTTGGTATTTCCATTGGAAATACCACAAGCAGTCATGTTCCCATGATATTTCCATTGACATTAACTTCAGGACGACTTCCTTTAATCAGGTTTAGTGGGGAGGAAGCTTCATATTCCTTGTCAGCTTTGGGTGTTTGCTTTGTCCCTTTTGAAACCATGTGGCGAATGAAGCAGGAGGAAAAATCACAATCAGGGGGTTTGTCTTTATTCAGATTGAAAACTAAAGCAAATGTAACTTCTGCAGCAGCTCCTGTGCAGGGAGAACACGCTGAGGTGATTTAAATATTTTTGTATATAAAAATCTTAAGCTGCTGAAAGAGTACATGAGAGAGAAGACATCTCCTAGTGCTTGAAAACCAACAAATCAAATGCTGGAACAAGAAATTTTAATTGTTGTCTGGGTTTAAAATGCCTTTTTTTAAGGCCTGACTCATAATTAACTCCATCAACATAATCAACATATATATGCAAAAAATTCAACCCATGCTGTGATGTTCTGCGTAAAAATTCTATCAATATCAAGCCAAACACCTGAAATACTGAATTCAACAAGAAAAAGTGGGCTTGTGCTAGGAGAAAACATTAGTTTTAATCCTGGAGAAGAAGTAAATAGATTGTATTGGACAAGAAATGAGAGTAATTAACTTCTGCATCTGCAATGTGCAGCTGCAGCACTGGAAGAATGGTTCTGTGGAGTTAGGCAGGAGACCTGGATTCTGTCCTTGGCATCTTCACAAATTTGCTGAATTTCTCTAAGTCGGTCCTTTAATCTCTGTAGTGCAGTAAAATAACTTCTCTACTTTGTGGGAATATGAAATGAATATTAAATTAATGACTGGGGGAGCCAGGAGCAATGTTGGCTGTGGGAATGTTTAGCTAAGTCAGTGCTTTAGGATGCACATTTGCATAAAGCCATGCTGGAAAATTAGTTTGAGCCAGCCGTGCAGCCTGGGCTTGGCCTGGGTAATATTTCACCTTAATTTGCACCTGACAGAAGTGATGGGGCCAAATGGATTGGAGGTTGGGTGAAATATTGCCCAGTTTAAAAAGGAAAACGCGTCTTCTTGCAGCAGGTGTTCAGTGAAACACCAGTGAATCAAAATCCTGAGCCATTCAGGCCGTTTGGAGCTCCTGAGATCCTTCCCAGTGAGTTTGACAGGATTTTGGATGGTTTGTTTGGGAACACTGGTGTCCTGTGGTGACTGCAACCCATCTGACAACAGAACCCTATTTTTACCCACTGTTTCCTGAAAGGTGAACTCCACGTGACACAGGAAAACGGAGCAGAAAGGAAGATGAAAATATCTTGCAGCCTTGAACCTGCGACTTGTTTTGCAGAGCAGGAGTTCTGGTTTTATTTATTTACATTTCTAAAGAAGCTTTGGAATTTTTCCTTTGATTTCACCCCGTGTTTTTGAAGCTTCTTAAAATCCTCAGGAGTCCAAGAGTTCCTGTGAAAATCCAGCCAGTGCAAGGAATGTTTGAAGGAGTAGGGTGGGTTTAGATTGGATATTGGGAAGGAATTGTTCCCTGGGAGGGTGGGGAGGGACTGGGATGGAATTCCCAGAGAAGCTGTGGTGCCCCTGGATCCCTGGAGTGTCCAAGGCCAGGCTGGATGGAGCTCTGGAGCAGCCTGGGACAGTGGAAGGTGTCCCTGCCATGGCAGGAGTGGCACTGGATGGGACTTTAAGTTCCCTTCCAACCCAAACCATGCTGGGATTCTATAAAAAGGAGAAGTTGTGTTTTTTTCCAGAACATAGTTAGGAAAACGTCATTAGATAATGAGAAGATAAAAATCTTGAAGCAGCAGTGAAACCTTTGGCTAAAGATCCTTCTGACTCTGGGATGCTTCAGCCTCTTCAGCAAACTTGCTCTGCATCTTCTAATGCAGAGCATGGTGCCTTTCCATTAACATTCTGCAATATTCCTGTATGCCTTTTAATCAATTTTTTAATGAGAAGATAATTACGTTCTATGCTTTTAATCTGACAGATCTGACTGAAATTGTCTAGCAGCTCCAAAAATTCCTGAGGAGCCTTCATGCAAGCCACAGACCTGGAGAAAAGTCAGCCACATTATCAACTCAGATTATTTCACATCTGATTTTTGCTTCCCATTAATTCAGCCACCTTTAAGGATGAAATAAACCCCAATATTTGGAATTTGAGTAGCGTGACTTACCTGCTTCTTCTCTGTTGGCTTTCCTGCTTGTATCTTTGATGTTGCCATTACCCAGCAGGTTGAATGGGGAGAAATTCAAAATTCTTTGGATATTTTTTCAGGTGCTGGACCCTGATCTCTGCTCTGGCAGCCTGGTGTGGTTCAGCGTCAGAACAAGCCTGGGGAAGTCAGAGGTGGCAGGGATAGTGTTTACTGCTCAGAAACACAAATGTCAGCAGCAGGAGGATTATTTGAAACACTCCACCTCCCTTGACAAAGTTGTGACAGCAGTGCCAGGTTGGTGAGACCTGTACAGTCACAGGACAGCTTAATTAGAGCTGCAGATTTGTGTTTGAGAGGAAGGAGAGGCAGTGACAGATCCAGCTGTAGACCAGAGGTGTGGATTAGCTGGGTGATGCTCTGAATTTTCTCCTTTATCTTTCCCTTAACCCTTGGGCAGCTCAGCCCATCCCTTCCACCCCTGGAGCTCCCCAAGCATCACAGACTTTCCATGGAGTGACTCTCCTGCTGGAAACATCTGCAGCTCCTGGAGGAGAATCCTTCCCCTGGGATTACCTCCAGAAAAGCTGGAGAGATCAAGGTCATCTAAAGAGCTTATGATCTCTCCTCTCCTCGCTTGGAAGGTACTTTGTAAACTGCTATCATAAATTTTAAACTTCTGACTGGAAGGATGCCCAGCCAAAGTCTTTGAGTGATCAGATTAGTTTACATAAGACTTTCCCCTCACTTAAAAGAAAGTGCTGGGAGCTATCACCGAGGCATTTGCTTAATCAGAAGTGTTTCAAATAAAACAATTCTGTTGTCAGAAAATGAAGAAACAACCAAAAAAAAAAAAAAAAAAAATCACGTAAGATGTAATTTAAGGAGGGGGGAGAAAAAATAATAATCTAGCAGTGCTCTGTAACAGGATTTCCTTATCAAGCCCTTCCCAGCTGCAGTCACTGTCATTTAGGCCATGCCAGTGCCTGGGCTCGTGCCAACCTAATACAAGTTGGTTCCACTTGTCACCCTTTCAATTTCCCAGCTGGACTCAGTTTTAAAGGGCATATTAGCATTATCAAAGTAATCTTTAAGATGTGTCTCAGTTTGCTTTTAAATCCTTTTTTTTTTTTTTTTTTTTTCTAAATCATATTAGTGGAAAAAAAATAATCAAACGCTGGGAAGGAAAAAAGGAATATTATTGTCTTTGGGTGGCATCAGATGTTGTGCTCTCAAATGAAATGTATTTTCTTCTCCTTTCAAAAGAATGTGAAGTGTCTTCAGCACAGGGTAGAAGAAATTGCTTGCGTGGAGTGCTGGAGAATCCCTTTAGCAGTCCTAAATTGAAGTAATACCCATCCCTGGTTATTAAATCAATTATCTGAAAAAAATGGCATTGCTCATTAGATTTTAGAGGACTCTAATTTTCATATCCGAAATTGCAAATATTTCAAAATTCAATATTCAAAATCATTCAAACACTCTGAATAGTGGAAAATGATGTGAATAATTGAAAAGCAGTGTCTGTCTGCTGCCAAAATACTTTAAAGAGAAGAAAGCAAGGTTATATCAATACCAAAGCAACAGAAGATCTTATCTGCTTTTCCATCTCTCTTATAAATTCTGTTTAAAAGTAACTTTTTTAGGTTTTTTGTCGGACTTTTTTGAAATTGCAGTGTTGGAGAGACCTTGTTGGTGATGTGGTTCTGTTCATATGTTGTATTTGCTCTTCTTTCTTCAGTTCTCGTTGAGATAATTAATGAAAACCTTTTGGCTACCTGGAGATATTATTAACAGTGCTCTTCACAAATATCAAGGTTTGTAGTCTTAAAGAGAAACTGAAAATGGGGCTGGAGACAGAAGTGGCATTTGGGAAGAAATGATGGAGAGTTGTGGATCCACTAAGGAACCTTCCAGAAAATTGCTGCTCCCAGAGCAGCTCAGGGACAGATGTGCTGGGAGCACAGCTGGAAAGGAGAGTTCTCCTCCACTTCTTTGGGATGAGGTGAGTGAGGTTATGGTTAGCTGAAGATTTCTGAGGAAGAGGGAAAACTGGATTTAATGTCTGGAATTATTTAGGGACAATACTTTTGTCCATTCTGTATAGGAGTCAATGTAATAAATACATTCCTTAATTTTTTCCTCCCTCTTTTGTCATTTCCCTTTTGTTTTCTTCTTTTTCCCTCTGCACCCAAATGATCTCTTTCCATCCTTAACCAGAAAAAAAATTTTATTTTAACCTTTCCTGTCACTTCCCAGATCATTCAGTGGTGTGAAATATTATTTCATCTGTCTCTCCATGGATAAAACTATCTTACTAAAGGGTGCTATTTTTTACTTCTCTGTTGTATCATTGTATTTTCCCATTAAGTACCTTGAAGTCCAGGAAATACCTTGAAAATACCAGGACTAGTGAATAC
The DNA here is from genome assembly GCA_024500445.1 of Entomyzon cyanotis. NCBI lineage: Eukaryota > Metazoa > Chordata > Aves > Passeriformes > Meliphagidae > Entomyzon > Entomyzon cyanotis. Next base: position 4,787,446 of record JAKEPQ010000781.1, read on the forward strand.
TGGTGATATTTAGTTTAACTTGAATAAATCTAGAGGAATTCCTAGAAACTTGATAGGAAATCTGCTGCTTTTCTCCACAGAATTTGATTTGTATCTGATAAAAAAATTCAACGTCGATTACTATTACTTTACAAGGATTTAAAAAAATATATCCCAGTTTTCCTCTCCAAAAAGCATGAGAAATGTGAAATGAAGGTGCCACAAGTCAGCTAAAGACTGAAATAATTGTAGAGATTCTTGGGAAAAAAAAAATAAAACCCACATTTTTTCAGTATTAAATTTACAGGTGCAAATTCTGTTCCCATCAAAGATGATGCCTAAGCTTAATTAATTTTAATTTATGGAGCCTGCTGGATGGCACTGCTTCAGTGGGCATAGATTTGCTGAACAATAATACCTCTTAATGCCCAGCTGGATGGTTTTGCATCATCACACCCAACTTTCTCACCCAGTGCAGGAACAAATAAATATCAAAGCACGAGTCAGATTAATCTGAAGGCACTCTTGTGTTTTTAGAGCAACTGCCTTAATCTGCCTCAGAGAGAAAAATCAGTGTACTTGTTATCATGTTTGAGCAATCCATTATGAGATGTGCCAGGAGGTTCCACAGGCTGGATTTCACATTGCCTTGATTGCATTTGAATACTGTTTGTTCTCCCAGAGCCAGCCTGGATCAGTTTGGTGATGATTCTCATCTCTTCTACCTGCAAAAGGTGAAATTCAGCATTGCTGGGAAGGTGGATCCGTGCAGTATTTGCCATCAGAGAGCTCCTGTGCATTAATTTGCACCCAAACCACTGTGCTGGAGGGAGCCTTTCCCCCTCAGCTCAGCCCTGCAGTGCAGGATCAGAAATTCCAGGAACATCTTGCCAGAGCAGCCATCAGTCCCTGTGGATCAGGCAGAGGAATCCACATTTGTCTGCAGCTCTCCTGTCACCCATCCTACCCCAGGGACATGACTCTCCTTTGTGTCCTCTGTGATCCCTCCTGGCTTCAGAAGGGTTTGGGATATGGGATAATGAGAGATGTCATGGACTAGAGGGCAGGAGAGCAGTGAGGTGGGCAGAGCAGGCACTGCTGGGCTGGGTTGAGCCTTGGTGCTGTGCCTGGAGCAGATCATGGCACAGCTGGCTCCAGGAAAGTGAACTGAGGAACGCCCAGGGCTGCTCTCTCTGGGCACAGCTGGGTGAAGATGTGGGCAGAGAGGAAGGGCTGCACCTCTCCTGTCTGGGAGATTAGATGAGAACACCAATGAGTGGGTTTGAATTATTGTAAGGTTAGTGTTTGTGCCTCTATTTGCTGTCTCAGGGCAGGGAGAGCACCAGGTGAAGCCATGGAGTGGATGGAAGGGAAAGCTGCCTGGGGCTGGCTGGGCAGAGAGAAGGTGAATTTTCTACCCCACTGCATTAGTTTGAAAACAAACCAGTGGGAGATCACAAGCCAGGATTATAGTTAATTAGGAAAACTAATAATAAATGTAACAATACAAGAAAAAGGACTGACAGAGTCAGATACAACCTGACACCCTGTTGGGGTGGTAGTAGCAGTCCAACTGAAGTAGTCCAGTTGAAGCGGTGAGCCTGTGAAGGTCTAGTCTCCAGCTGAAGAGTCCAGTGGTAGCTCTTGTCCTCTGGGAACCCAGTAGACAGGGCTAGCTCAGGCAGTTCCAAGGCCAGGTTATATCCAGGTGGGAATGATGTGGATCATCCCACAATGGGATGAGATAAGTCCATGAGTCACACGGTGGGTCCTTGCTGGCCCATTGCCTGTTATCAGGGGTGGGTCATGGCAGGAGATAACAGCTAATGGTAACAGAATACTAAATACATCTCTATTGCAGCCCAGGACACTCACTGCTGGGGTTGTTTCAATGGGAGGATGCTGTTTGGCTCAGAATGGACCATGAGCCACAGAGAGCAGACTGAAGGAGCAGATTCTGTGTTCCTCATCTCCTCAGAGCTCCAGCCCCTCCTGTCTCCAGCCTTCCTGGAGATTGCCCTCAGGCCATAGCACTCCCTGCTGCTCCCAGCTGCACTGCCCAGGTCATGCTGGGAGATGAAAGAAAAGGATGTTCAGGAAACTTCTGTACTTTATAACACCATTGTAACTTGTGCTGATTGTCTGGGAGTCAGGAATGGCCTTGGCTGGGTGATGGCAAAGCAGAGCTCCCTCTGTTCAGAGCTGCAGAATGTAAAGATTTAAATGTGTCAAGTGTCCTGTCCCAAAAATCAATTTACACATAATTTGCACAGAATTTGCACAGCTACAACCATCAGAGACTGATTTTGGAGATGGGAGAACTGAGGAAAAGCATTGGGACTGCATCTTTGGGGAACTTCAGGAAGAGTTGCTGCAATGGGTACCAAATCCAGGGCAGAATGTGCTGCACAGGAGCTGCCTGAGTGTTTGTGGGATTTGCAGCTGAGGGGAATGCAGCTCGCTCAGATCCTCACATTAATGCTGATAGATAAACAGAGAATTTTAGGCTTTTCTTCATTGATCCAACATTTTTCTTGAGTAAAAAGATTGACTGAAGCAGCTCTACTTTGATCTTAGTAAATTTATTTTCCTTAACTGTTTTTGGGCTCTTTTTCTTTTTTTTTTTCATTTTGACTGGATAGGGGAAAATACTGATTATTTTCCCCTATCCAGTCAAATGATAGGGGAAATTCAGATTAGTAATAATGCTGAAATAATGAACAATTCATAGTGATAATTTGCTTTGCTGCACATGAGGAAGTGGCATTATCCAAGGGTGAGCATTATCTCAGCACAGTCTCTGTTGAATTCCCAAATGCTGGGCTCTGCTTGGCTTGGAGTTTTGTTAGGAGTAAGACACTCCAGGTCTACTCATCCTCCCACCAGACAGCTGACAGCAGCTGCTGAAGAGGCTTTTCCAAATATCTTCATCTGGAAAGAGAGTGACTTCTCCCTTTTCTTCTTTCTTCAGGCAATTTTGGAAGTCCCTGGAAAACAACAGAGAATACCTGGTGTATTCCACAGTCTAAAGTGGTGTTGGAGACTCAGGGAAAATCATCTATTAGCTGGAGAAAAAAAGTGTAAAGAGACAGTGCACTTGTGTCCTCCTGGCCCAAGTTTAATGTTAGAATTCCCTCCTGTGCTCCAGTCCTGCAGAAGTGCTAGATGAGCTCATCAGGCTGGATTTCCCCTCTCCTGCTCTTTGATGTGTCAGATATTCAGCTCAGCAGCCCCTCAGGTCCCAAATCCAGCTGGGGGTGAGGCTGGAAAGCCCTGAGTTCCCAGCTGAGGCTCCAAAAGCTTTCCCCATCGAGTTCCCAGTGAGTGAAAGTGGTGGCTTTGCTGCTGGCTGGGAACAAACTGCTCTGGGTGCTGAATAGCTTCTCCTTATCTCCAGATTCCCAGATGGGCTTCTGCATGTCCCACTTCTGATGGTTAGCATTGAATAGCAAGTTCTGTAAATGATTCTTGGCAGGAGCACTCATCACATTGCTATTGAGATTTATCTCCACAGCTGAGTTTTCCTTTTTCTTTTTTTTTTTTTTTTCTCTGTACCATGCAATTAAATGGATGACCATCCTATGCAGAAGGAAATGCTTCTATCAGGGATGAAAAGAGCTGAGAGTGAAGCCAGCCTGGGTTTTTTAAGCCAGCTTTACATCAGTTTTCAGAAGAAATGAAAAAAGAAATGCATATGTTAGGTATTCCTGGGCCCTGAGATATCACACACATTTCCCTGAGACACGTGCTCAGAAATGTACTGCATTCTTGTATCAGCTTTCTGGACTGCAAAAATGCTCCAAAAGGGAAAAAAAATTTCTCAGTTTCTGTCATTAGGCAATGAGAACCTGTCTGTTGCCTTGCTGGCAGCAGTAAATATTTCCTGTTGTGTTCTTTATTGCCATTTGAACAGCAGGACTCCCCAAACTCGCTGGGCACTGCATTTTGTTTGGCAAGAGATTATTCTGAGAGACACTCGACTGACTGGAGAACCCTGTTAGGTTTGCCAGACTTACCATGTCTGAAAGTCTGCACTGTCTTAAAATGTTTTGAGGATATAAATTCTTGGAAATAAATTTAAAAATCTGACTATCATTTTAGCTGTGCTTCTGCCCATGCATCTTTTTTTTTTTTTTTTTTTTTCCCCAGACAGAAACTTAAAAAAATGAGAAATTTGACTCAGGATAATGTTGTCAGAATTCTGGAGGATTCCCTGTGGACTCTTGTGGTTTTTGTGGAGGTTGGGGGAATTTGCAGGCTGCCCTGCTGCTCTGCATTTGGGATTTTTTGCCGTTCAAACACTCTCTGTGTGCTCCCCAGAAATCTGAACTCTGCTGCCATTTGCCAATAGGTGGCACGAGAGCATTGCTGAGGTTCGCAGGTACAAACTGCGATTAAATTCTGTGTTTGACTCTGAGGATGCAGCAGAAGGCTCCCTGTGCCATGTGAGCAATCGCTGATTCCCTCCCTGGAACAACTGGCTGCAAGCTGACGCCTCCTGCCAGGGATGAAGGAGGAATTTTGGGTACAGAACTGAGGAAAAAACCAGCAAAACCGATGCCTAATTGTTGTATCAGACAGGAATGGGCTTAATGTGAAGATGTGTGGAAAAGGAGTGACCTGAAATCAACCACAACAACCACAGCAGAGTCACACACACTCAAAAAGGCATTTTCTCATCAATTCATACACTTCAAATTATGGCTAGGCTTAAATAAAAAAAAACCCCAAGCAGTAAAACCAGCCAAAACCTCAAGCTGTAATAGAGGCCAGGTCCAAAGCCTGCTCAATGCCACTGAAAAAATAATCAGGTTTATTTGAAATTATTGCTGGCTGTGATCTCCCCAGATCTGATAACTTTCTGAGGATAATTTATAGGTTGAAAAGCAGTTACCAGAGTACAAAACTCCTCATTTGGGATTCTTCACCCTGTGTTCCACTGGTGGTCAATTAGAGGATGAGAGCTCTCCCTCTGCCTTTGAAGTCTGGGGATTGATTTGTGGGGTGGCAATGTGAGCAGAGTGCTCAGGAAGTGCCCATGGGATGATTTTAATCCTTGCCTGGATGTTCCTTTTCTTCCCAGCCCAGGTAATTATCCTGGATTTGTTGATTCACAGGGTGTGAGCAGGATGGGGAAATTCTGGGAGTCAGAGCAGATTTCTTAGCCCACCTTTGTCATATTTGTGAACCATATTTTGGCACCATCCACTTTCTAAATGTATTTATTCTCTTTTTCCTGGCTGGAATATAAACACCAGGATAGGATTCAGCTCCTCAGAGGAGTTTGATACAACACAATACACCTTTGAGGACAGTGAGTTAGGAATGTTTAGGATTCAATTTTTACTTTCATCCCCCTTTTTTGAGGCAACAGGGTCAAGACTTCTGCTGTGTTGCACGAAATCTCCCTGCCCATCCTCCTCACTCAGGATTACCATGCTAATTGAGTAAATGCTAATTACTCAGCCCTTTGGCCACTTGCATGGTGTGGCAGGGTGGGGGGATTGGTGTGGTTGGGCTGTTCAAGGCTGGGGTTTGGGTTTGCTGGCAGCCATAAAACACAAAAACCTGGATATTTCCAAGTTTCTAACTGCATTTTCCAGTGGGACGTGACCCAGCAGAGGAAAATGTTGGTCAGGTGTTTCTATTCCCTCTCCTGGTTTCCTTCAAGTCATGCACATCCCAGACTGTTCAAATCCCCAAATAATTTGTGTCCACCAGCCTGAAGTCTGGGTCAGGTGTGTGCTAGAGAGGCTTTGACATTTTCCACTGCTTTGTGTTGAGTTTCTCCCAGCAAATAACATCCTAAGCATGCAGGATCTCAGCAACCTGCTCCAGTGGGGGTTGGAGTGAGATGAGCTGTAAGGTCCCTTCAAGGAGTTTAAAAACATTTCCTTAATGCAGGCAAAAATCCCATCTCCATGTGACAGAAATAATAACACTCCAAGGAATATGAATTGCCATCATTAATCTCAGTGGGATGCTGATTTTCGTGGCTAAGCACTGAGTTTAATGTTTTTTATTTTCTATTTTTTTTGTCAGTTTATTGTGAGGGTTCTCAGGGATGGTTTTAAAAAAGCAAATGTTTGTGAAGTTTTTAAACCAAAAAGTAATTAAATAATGTCATAAAAATCAGCTTGCTAGAGATCACTATTCTGGGCCTGTGATCAGTATTTCCCATTAAAGATTTGCAGCTTTTGCTCTTCTACCCCTAAAAACTGAGCAGCAGGGGGGAGAGAGCAGAGAGCTTGACAGTTCTGCAGAGATTTTTTTTTTAGTGTGCCATGGAAAATGAATCCCAGAAGGTTTGGGTTGGGAGGGACCTTAAAGCTCATCTCCTTCCACCTCCTGCTAGGGGCAGAGACACCTTCAGCTACCCCAGGCTCCTCCAAGCTCCATCCAAATAGTGAAATGGCCAGAATTGGAAATTTTTAATTTTTTTTTCTCAAGGAAGAGGCTGATATCACTTGAGCTCAACAAGTTACTTAAAATGTGTCCTGTATTTACAACAGCATCTGTTTACATGGATCCAAAATGTAATGTCTTCAGAGAATTGCTGAAATGGATGTTAAATCTGTGTCAGACTCCCTCCTTTAACCAGAATTCTTTGTTCTTTACTGTGTGTGATGCAGGAAAGCTAAATGTGAGTCATAAATCGATTCCTATGGCTAAGGAGTAAAATAATTCCATTTATCTGGGGCCATGGCAGGGCTAATTAGCAGTGGCCCAGAGGAGCTGTGCTGTGATCTGAGCTCTGCAGGGCTGGGGTTGTGGTGCTCCACTGGGATTGCAGCCATGCAGGATTTGTGGGTGAGGCTTGGGCTGGCTCAGCTGCTGGGGAACCTTGGAGGATTCCTTCATCAATCCTCGTGGCCATCTGCCTCCAGAGGGGAGTTGAGAGCTCAGTGCTGGCTCTGCTGAGGGGTATGGCTGACCTTTGGTGATCTGTTGTGCACAGAAGGAATTTGGGGACCTCCTGCTTCCCATCCCAGAGCCACAGGGGAGCTGATGCTTTGCCATCAGGGAGTGAAGTCACTCAACACACCTTGATTTGATGTTTTTCTAGCTTTTCCATCAACCTGGCTGTTTTCCTTGGTAAGAAATGGATGTCATTTCATCACAGAGAGAATAGAAACCAACATGGGAAATGTTCTTTTTCTCAGTGGTGCTGCAGCTTTGTGCTGCTGCAGTTTGGGCCTCTTGGGATTATTTTCCTTCTGTTGTCACACTGAGCTCCACCCCAGCTGTGGCTGACTGGTGTAGTGTGGGTGACCTCAGCACCTGAGTTGGGATCTAACTCCAGGTTTGTGTCCCCTGGATCCATCCCAGGATCCATCCCATCCCAGGATCCATCCCATCCTAGGATCCATCCCATCCCAGGATCCATCCCATCCCATCCCATCCCATCCCATCCCATCCCATCCCATCCCATCCCATCCCATCCCATGGATCCATCCCATCCCATCCCATCCCATCCCATCCCATGGATCCATCCCATCCCATCCCATCCCATCCCATGGATCCATCCCATCCCATGGATCCATCCCATCCATCCATCCCATCCCATGGATCCATCATCACCCATCCCATCCCATCCCATCCCATGGATCCATCCCATCCCATCCCATCCCCATCCCATCCCATCCCATCCCATCCCATCCCATCCCATCCCATGGATCCATCCCATCCCATCCCATCCCATCCCATCGGATCCATCCCATCCAGGATCCATCCCATCCCATCCCATCCCATCCCATCCCATCCATCCCATCCCATCCCATGGATCCATCCCATCCCATCCCATCCCATCCCATCCCATCCCATCCCATCCCATCCCATCCCATCCCATCCCATCCCATCCCATGGATCCATCCCATCCCATGGATCCATCCCATCCCATCCCATGGATCCATCCCATCCCATGGATCCATCCCATCCCATCCCATCCCATCCCATCCCATCCCATCCCATCCCATGGATCCATCCCATCCCATCCCATCCCATCCCATCCCATCCCATCCCATCCCATCCCATCCCATCCCATCCCATCCCATCCCATCCCATGGATCCATCCCATCCATCCATGGATCCATCCCATCCCATGGATCCATCCCATCCCATCCCATCCCATCCCATCCCATCCCATCCCATCCCATCCCATCCATCCCATCCCATCCATCCATCCCATCCCATGGATCCATCCCATCCCATGGATCCATCCCATCCCATGGATCCATCCCATCCCATCCCATCCCATCCCATCCCATCCCATCCCATCCCATCCCATCCCATCCCATCCCATCCCATCCCATCCCATCCCATGGATCCATCCCATCCCATGGATCCATCCCATCCCATCCCATCCCATCCCATCCCATCCCATCCCATCCCATCCCATCCCATCCCATCCCATCCCATCCCATCCCATGGATCCATCCCATCCCATCCCATCCCATCCCATCCCATCCCATCCCATGGATCCATCCCATCCCATCCCATCCCATCCCATCCCATGGATCCATCCCATCCCATCCCATCCCATGGACCCATCCCATCCCATCCCATCCCATCCCATCCCATCCCATCCCATGGATCCATCCCATCCCATGGACCCATCCCATCCCATCCCATCCCATCCCATCCCATCCCATCCCATCCCATCCCATCCCATCCCATCCCATGGATCCATCCCATCCCATCCCATCCCATCCCATCCCATGGATCCATCCCATCCCATCCCACCCATCCCAATCCCATCCATCCCATCCCATCCCATCCCATCCCATCCCATCCCATCCCATGGATCCATCCCATCCCATCCCATCCCATCCCATCCCATCCCATCCCATGGATCCATCCCATCCCATGCCCATCCCATCCCATCCCATCCCATCCCATCCCATCCCATCCCATCCCATCCCATCCCATCCCATCCCATCCCATCCCATCCCATCCCAGCAGTGGGAAATCCCTGGGATGAGCTCTGTGCTGCAGCTCTGCCCTGCAGGCAGTGAGACTCCCAGAAAATCCAGCTCCTGGGGCACAGAATGTGACATCCATGATCCTTCTGTGGCAGCCCTGTTCCAGAGGGGACACTGTGAGGGACACTGTGAGGGACAAGCACTTGGCACAGGTGGCTCCACACCCCAGGGAGCTTCCTGAGAAGCAGCAGTGGCAGACATGACCTGATGCTTGGAAAAACAAAGCCAAACAGGGATTTTTAATTCTTTTTCCCTGTCTAGGCTGAGCCTCCTGCTGCAGATTCCTGTGCTTTTTCACTCGCCGAGCTACCTGTCGGTCTCTGAGCAGATGCACAGCCTTCAGGCTCTGCGAGCTCGCCAGCTCCTGGCGGCCTGCTGGGAGCTGGGGGAGGACTTTCAGTGGGAACCAGGGCAGCCTAATAATAGCAGCAGAGTCCCTGGGAAAGGCTGTTTGCTCAGAGCACTGCACAGCTAACCTGGAGAGGTGTTTTCGCAGCCAGCAGAAGGATGGAGCAGGAGGAACCACAGGCGCTGACTGCAGCACTTGCTTGGCAGCAGGGTGCTGAGTGCCTCGGCCAGGAGAAGCAGATGTTTGAATTTCCCCAAAGCTGGAAGGAGCTGGAGATGTGTAAAAATAAGCTTTTCTGAGCTGGAGTGTTCCTGCTCAAAACTGACTAGGTCTAATTTACTATTTGGGTAAAACCAGAGGGGAGGAAAAGTGTATTTCTGTTTTTTCCTTTGTGTTATGACTCGAAGTTTCATGGTTCTGTATCTTAAAAATTCCTAAGGGCTCAGTTCAGTTGTCTGTTCATAAACCAGGTTTTGGGGGATGATAGATACAACATGAGGCTGTCAGAGACCTTTTCCTTCTGATCCTTCAGCAGGAGCCTGACCTGTGTGACACTGTCGCTGTTGAACTGCTAGCAGAGAGAAGAAGTCCAGGTTCTCAGTGTGGCATAAAGAAGATATTTTATTATTTAATTCCAACTTATATAGACTTTCAAAGGTCACCCAGATTGGTCAGTTTGAAACCTCCCCCTAGGCCTGATTGGCCAGGCCTGAACTGTCCATATTTTGAGAAACTGTTTTTAATAACATCCAAACTTTATCTTTGTTTATAAAACACAGGAAGAAGAGAGAAAGAATTCTCACGGGAAAGGTCTGTGCTAGCCACATGACACCACAGGTCAGCAGAGTGACAGTGCAGGTGAGAATCCTGATATTTCACCAAGAAATGCCAGGTACAGAGTGGGATGGATGCTGTGACAATAGGCTGAGAAAATCCTTCCCATCTGACATCCTTGGCAGGTGGAATGACCAAATGGTTTGGGTTTTGCTGGGTTTGGTTTGTGTTTTTATTTTAGGACATGGCAGGAGCTCACAGTTGCTCTAAACTTTAATTTTTTTGCCAAGGATGACTTCTTTGTAGGGGGAAAAAGAAGAGATAATATTGAGATTAGAATTGACAAGACATGAGAAAAGAGAAATCAATATTAATATAAGCATCAGAACATTTTAATTTTGGCATTTGCAGGAATAATGGGAATTGTTGATCAGAAACACCATCTGCCAAGGCAGTCTCCCTCAGCTGGTTATGGCAAATTGAGCAATGGTAAATTATTCCTCATATTTATTTCTGGTTCTGGAGAGAATCCCACAAATGATTCTTTTGTAGAGATTATTCATAAATTTCTCCAAGCCATTCCTGCTCTTTCTTTCCTCCCAACATTCAGTGGATTAGGAATGGACTCCGGAGTAAATTTATTTTCCAGAACTTTGGGCAGAGCAGCATTGGGATAAAATCCAGAAATCTCCCTGTGCTGACTGATTTCCAGGGATGCCACCTTTCCGTGGAGACTGTTTAGGAAAACAGCAGCAGCAGTGCTCAAAGTTAGCCTGGGACTGCAGCATTCTCCTTTTGGGAAATCTGGTCAGGAATTGACGGAAACTTATGGGGAAAAGATCCTAAAAGACCTTTAATGTGGAGAGAGACAAACCATGTGCTGGCAATGCTGTTGTCAAGTGTGTTCCTAATTTCTCTGGTGGGAGCTGAGTCTTCCTAGACCCTCAAACTGCAGGTTTGGGCTCTTAAAAATATTACTTATTAATAAAAAAAAAAAAAAGCTACTGATGCTATTTTTTTCAGATTTTTCACATCAGAGAATTGGATTTAGTTCAGAATGTCCCCCCATATGCTTGGGGTGGGGGTGATGAAATAGAGTCTCTCCACTATTTTCAGGGCCAATTAATTTTTTAATTAACTGAGGTACACTTGAAAATATAAAACATCCATTTGTGGAAGTTGGTCTGTTTCCAGTTATTGCTGGATTCAATTGGCAAGTCATGTTTTTTAAAGGAGAAAGTGAAATTCTCACACAGAATGACAAATTATTTCCCTTCCATGGACATCTTTAAACTATTTCTTTTTTACTTTAGATTTCATTGTAATTTGTTGTGTTTAGATTGGCACCATCTCTACCGTTTCAATTAAAAAGTGTAATTAATTTGAAATAAGATTTCATTATGGTTTTTGGTGCTTGGTTCCAAATAACTTCTAATTTCCATCAGTTTCTTGAGCATTTTTTTCCTAAATGGCTCTTGGTTTGACTCCTGCAAAACAACCAGGCCCGTCTCCAGCAGGAATGTGCATTGCCTGAAGTTGAAATAATATCAAAATATTTAGTGATGTTTCAGTTCCCTTGTAAATTGAAATAATAATGAAAATGTTTTGCAATTTGCAAATGCTCACGTATTTTATTTTTTCTAGAATTTCCTCTATATATGTTGTCACTGGTGTAGAAAAAAAAAAGGTTTAACTTACGCTGCCAAAATTAATGTCAAAACTAATTGACCTTCATAGGCAGATAATTTTATGCTTCTTTGAACATGGTCTGTAGGATCACCCCATGAATATTACATTCATTTCACTTTTCAGAAATTACTCTTTTTTTTTTTCCTATAAAAACTCCTACAGTCACTTCACAGAATAAAGAGAAGAATAAGAATAATGGAAGTCTTGCAATTTCCAGCTTTTTGTGGTTGTGGAGTTGACATTGATCTGCAGGAAATGTTGAAAAATGGGGAGGCTTTGACTTGAAATGGGTGGGGTAAAAAGGGAAGTTGTGTTTAATAGGGAGAGTGGTTTAACTCTTTATAGAGAAAATTTTGATATGTGGAATAGCTGATGTGTTTTTCCCAGATTGGTTTGTTTTTTTTTTCTTTATATACTTACAAAGAGGGAAAGAGAAAATGGAATTTCCATTTATGTTAAAAAGGGGAAGGAAGGAAGCAAGGAAAGAAAGCTCTGGATCCTGAAACAAATGTATTTTCAGTAAAACAAAAAATAAACTCCAAAAATTTGGAAAGATTTCACCTTTCTGAAAGTCCCTCCAACCCAAACCATTCTGTGATTCTGTGTTGATGTAGTAGTGGGGAAAAAAAAAAAAGCAACAAAAAATGCAACCTGTTGCATGTAATGGAAGATCTTTAATTTATAGCAGATTCATTGCTTTATTGCATTTTTAATGTTGTATTTATCACATCATCTTTATGGGTTTGTCATTAGGGATTCACTGCGGTTTCCAGGCTGTTCAGGAGTTCATAACTCAGCCCTCTGAATTTGTATCACCCTGAAACCATGCAGACAAATTGTCCCTCTGGATGCAAATTGTCCTCCGTGCTTCAGGAGCTCCAGCTGGTTGAGCCTTTAGAAGCTCTGCTGGTGAAAACTCCCACAAAGGTCAGACCTAAAAATCCCCAAATGTTGTCATCTTTGAACCATGGAATTCAAAATTGTGACCCAAATCCCAGCTGGGCACTGCTTAGCTCTAGAAATTCCTCTTTTTTTTTTTCTTTTTTTTTTTTTGCCTTATAGTTGTCTTTTCTCCAAAAATAGGCTTGTTGTTCTCTGTGAGTGTTCTGCAGGTCTCTGGGGAAGGGCTGGATGGGAGAGCTCTGGGAGAGCAGGATGTGTCTGCATGGAGAGCCCAAAGGAGGAAAACTTTGTGAGTGATAATAATAAAAATGTTATAGAAAAATATAAAAAATCATAATAAAAATGTGCCTGTTATAGTAAAGAGAAGATCTGGTTGGACTGTCCCTTCCCAGTCAGGGGGAATATGAAATTTTACCATGCTGTTTCAGAAAGGTATTTATTTTTTTAAAGAGTATTTAAGTGCTGTCCATGGTGCTGATGCAGAGGTTCCCCACATTTCTGGTTTGATCTGTGCTGAGGCTTGGAGCTGATGGACCAGAGGAGCTGGGAAAGCACAGAGAGCCTGAATTGATACTCAGAATTTCTGACCACGGCCAGAGGAGCAAGGCAAGGGTTTCACCTCTGCCTGTGATTCACTGCTGGGATTCTTCAAGCCCTTGATATGTACAGGTCATCAAGATTTCCATTTTTAATGCGCTTGCAAAGCAGATACCTGTGCAGGCAGGAGCCTTGATAGACTTCCTTCAACCTCTTGTCATGCAAAATTTGGGAGCACAGAGAGGAACATTGCAGATCTGTGCTGCCAAACGGATCCTTGGCAAGCTGTGCCTGAGCAATTCTGATTTGTTTCCATTTAATTAATGAACACTTCCCTGCTTTGTGGGTATTGTCCTTGCCTGAAGTTGTTCCCATTATAGAGATGAATAAATAGTTCTTGACATTAGTTTCTACCTGCTTTGTAATTTGTTACACCATCAGGGACCTGTAGCTTGTCCTTGATTTGAGTTCCTATTAATTCTGTTTATTTTTGTCTTTTATATGGTTTCTGTTTTGTCCTTCACAGTTAAGAAAAAAATAAATCTTATCACTGGCGTGCTTTTATTGCCAATACAAATATCTTTCATCTTTTTTTTTCTTTGTCATGGAATATATCCCTTTGATTGAGGTAGGAGGTTCTCTTCTCCTAATTTTTATACCTTTTCCAGGAGCTGTTTGTGCCACATAAACATGTAAAGGGAAGATAAAAAGGCAGATAAATTCACACAGGCATTTACCGAGCACAGAAAATGAACCCTCCCGTTTTGCTGTGGGTTTTGTCTCTCTGTTATGTTTCTCTGAATGTTTTTTTGGAGTTGGATTGTAAGGTTTGGGCAAGTGGAGATCTCAGGTGTGGTGTGAGGATGATCCAACCCCAGGGTGTGGTTTGGGGCCATGGAATGGTTTGGGTGTGAAAGGACCTTAAATCTCATCCCATTCCAGCCCCTGCCATGGACAGGGACATCTCCCACTGCCTCCTGAGCCTAGGGATGACAAAGGGATGTGGCAGGAGGACATGGCTGGGGACAGCAGGGGAGTGGCTGCCAGCAGCCGCAGAGCTGGGCTGTGTTCTCCCTTTGTAAATGATCAATAAATGACTCCTACAGTCAAGAGATCAATTACTCACCAAGAAAACAGCAGGTCCCAATCACCTCCAGTTTAATGCCTGCCTGGCAGAGGCTGCACTGACACAAATAATTGCCTTGGCATGTGCCAAGCTGGCCCACGGATTCCAGCAGCACCAGGCTGCCCTGCAGGAGCTGCCAGCCACAGGTGACCCAAATTCCTCACCTGCTGGGGCTTTGACCCCAAAATCTGGTGCAGAACAGGTATCTCTGTGTGTGCAGGGGTTATCCTCGGGGGGAGACATCCCAGGGTTGCTTCTCTGCTGTCCTGAGCAAATTGCCAGCTGTGCTCAGCCTGTCCCCATCAGTGATGGATGAGCACAGCATTCCCTGTGCTGAGAGCAACCCGAGTTCAGCTCCTCAGCACTTGTTGCTGTGTCCCTTTGAAAACTGGGGTGACACTGAAGGGGGTGAATCAGTTCAAATGAGAAAAAAAAAATAGAATTCCCAGCAGGAGTTTTCTTTCACGCTTTATTTGGATGCTTGAACAGGGACACGTTGGTGCTCTTGTTTATTCTCTGCACATAATTCACTCTGCTTCTCCCTGAATATATTATTGCAGACTTGCAGGGACAGCAGGAGGAAGACTTGTTTGCATGAGTGTAGCTGGATTTCCTGGCTAATAGGACAAACTCAGTGCCAGGGGACTGGCAGGGAGCAGACTGAGGGACATTTAAAGCCTGGGCGAGACAAAAAGAGGTCATGTTAAATAAATGTGTGTGCTCTGGATGTTTCCTCCACAGGGCTGGTGGCAGTTTCATAAATCCTGTGAAAAACTAATGAGAATTCGGAATAATCCAAAATCAGACCAGCTTTTGTCTGAATGTCTCCAAACCTTCTCACTGAACTGAGGTTGGATTTAAAAACCTTACGAAAGAGTTAAATTAAAAATAGCTGGTGAGGTGTGAGTTTTCCATTTTGAGCTCATCTCCTTTTGGGAACAGGTTTGTTGGTCCTCGCATGCTCTGACAGATTGCAGAGCTGCAGTGGCAGTTGGAAGTGGAGTTTATCTTTTTGAATAAAAAATGGCTTTTGGAGAGGGAAAAACTGGTTGTTCCTCTCCCTGCATCCAGCAGTTTTGTCAGTGCAAACAGTTTGTGTTCACTCAAATATTAAGGAAATGGCACTTAGGCAAAGGAAAAACTCCTGTTGTTTTGAGAGAGGAGAAAAATTTAATATACTTAAAAATAAAGACTTGGTTGTAAGAGGGCAATAGAATAAGAGTGTTAATTCAGCACTTCCTTTGAGGAAAATGGGGTTTTTATGGAGCCTTCATGAGAGATTGACCTCATCTCCAATTTTGTTATTCCCAGTAAGTGAGGATAGGAAAATAGTAATTTTTCCTATCAGTGAGGAAACCTTGGATTCACCTGCTGGAGGATTCCCCTTCCATCAGGAGACCTGGGAGCACCTGGAGTCAAAAATCAGATGTGAAGATCCCATGATCTCCATCATCCTGCATTCCTCCACTGATTTATGGAATCGGTTTTCCCTTGAAATATGACATTTTTTACGTCTAAAATCATATTTCTGATGTTGGTGGTCAGAGGTTCCCAGACAGAGGAATACAATGTTCTTTTGAAGACTGAAATGTATTTATGCCTTTGCTGGGGAAGCTGCTTTGGTGCAGCTTCAAAGTCTGAGGAAAAGAGCTGTTAAAGCCTTTAGAGAAGATTTTGTGCCTCTTAATAAATTCTGCTGTATGAGAGAACAGAAAGTGGAAAATCTGAGATCTAATCCATGCTCATGTCTGAGTTGTGGAATTTCAAGACATAAAATCCGTGTAATTTTTCAAATTTATTTATAAAGTTGGGTAATAGATTTTTTTGAGTAGAGTGGTTTTAATAAAAGTAATTGCTTTTATTTAATAATTTAATTTTTTTTTTAATTCCTAATTTTAGCTGTTCAGTTATTTAATCCTCACTTTAGTAATTTTCCCTGTAGAATTTCAACCCACGTTCTTAAATGTTGCTGTGATCTTTTTGGCACTGTATGGCATTAAAACATAGCCACAGATATCTCAGGTGATTTCCAAAAAACCCCTGGTATTTCACAGGAGGCTGTGACAAGGGAACAAAACTTTCAGGTAACTGTGCTGTTCACCTTGATGTTATTCCTTGGCATTTTTGTTGCAGAGAAATAGTTCAAACTCCAAACTTGTACATGCTCTGCTAGGAAATTTTCTTTTCATCTTAACTCTCTGTATTTTTAATAATTCTTTCCATTTTATTTCAAATTATAGTTTATGAAATACCATATTATTTTCTTTCTTTTTATTTTTTTTTAATCTCAGAATTTCTTTTTTTTTCTTTTTTTTAAATCAGAAAATCTTCATGGATTATGAATTAATGTGCCAAAATCAGCTGCTTGTTGTTTCTCTGTTCTTATTTGTAGTGTAATAAGAACTAAGTCATTCCCACCTCATTCAAAATGAGACAAAAGTATATTCTGGAGATGTGTTGGTTTTCTTCCAGGTTTTTTGTTTTGTTATCCTTTGGGAAATACTGACTGAAATCAGCAACAATACTGATTATTGAGTATTACTTGTGGTGTGCCATGGACTCAGCCAGGCTCCTCCATCCCCTGGGGACTCTGGAAGGAAAAGTCACCTCTGCAATTTTTTTTCTGGAAATAGGAAATAATCTTCCCACACTTGTGGAACTGATAGTTAAAAAGAAAGCAGTTAAATCCTCCGAGTGGCTGATTTTACTCTAGGCTGATTTTACTGACGCCTAGAGCCAACCAGAACACTGCAGTCACTTCTGTCAGTGAATAATTCATATCCTACAAGTGAAAAACCCACCCAAACTACACCAAGATGTGTAAATATCTGTTTAAAGAGTTTAACAGCTCGTCTTGTGGGTGAGACTATTATAAAGTCATTTGGAGGGAGAGGCTCATCCATAAAAATGAATGTTGCCATGCAACAAGTACTAAAGCAAGAACCACAAGATTTAAGCCTCAATCAATTTCCCACAGCAGCTGGGAATGTTCAGTAAAAAGGAAATTTTGAGGCAGCAGTGTTAATTAAGGCTCATTTGCTAGAAATCTCTGGCCTGTAATTGATAACTGTGATGTGATAAGAAGTCCAAGTGATGTTTACCATGACTGGGGAAATGTCTGAGTTTGGTATTTAGGCAAGAGAATTCTCTGCTGCTCCAGTTTGTTCAAACTGATTTGCCAGACTGTTGGACCTGAGACAGAGACAGGCTTTGTAGAGAAGTCAAAGAGGTTTTGGGACACAATGAACCTGTTACTTTTTCTTTTTGTGATTTGGTTCCCTGCAGATAAAATTTCCATTCATCCAGTGAGCAAAAGGCAAGAGAACAGAGCCTTTGGTGAAACTCTCAAATATTGAGGTGAATGGACGACCATGAAAGCATGGAAATATAAATGGAAATATATGGACATGTAAAAAAAATATATAAATATAAAAAATATTTTCATTTGGCTGTACATTCTCAGCTAAACTCCCCAGTGAGGAGCTGAAGCTGTACAGCCAGCACAGTCCTACTGCTCCTCATGGAAGTGATTTAATTTCGGATATTGGTGGCATTCAGGAGGAAATATCCCTGCTATCAGATCCCACCTTCCTGGGCCATGTTGTTTTCCTCCCTGAAGGAATTAATCTTTGCCTCCCAGCAGACAGATGATGAAGGAGGTGAGCTCTGTGCTAGCTGCTGAAATGATGGTTAATTTTTGAGTGCTTTCCAAACGATCCGTGGAATGGATGAACATAAAGGTTAAGTTCTGCTCCGTGGCTGTGCTGCAAAGGGCAGCTTTCTAGTCTAGCAGGTGCTGAGGCAAGCAGAGACATCCCATTCCAGAAGCTGCCACAATTATGGATTAGGCAGGATAAGGGAGCATAACTCCATGTCTCTGTTTGTCTCTCATCTCCTGCCCCAAGTGCCTTTGCCTGTTGTTCCAAAACCCCTCTGCTCTCAGGTGGCTGCTGAAGGCTGCTCTGAATTCCAGCAGCAGGAGCTGGCTGATTCCCTCTTGAGTTTGACCTTCACTGCAACTCCAAGCCTGGAAGGAGTCTCTATCTCGAAAGGATTTTTATCTTTGCTGTCACCAAACACCACCCAGGTTTGCTGCGAAAGGCAGGAGCTGCACTGCCTTATCTCAGCCAGCAGAAAACAATATTAGCCCTGATAACTCTCCCCTCCCAGCCCTATCTGGTTAATATCAAGTCCTGCCCAGGCTGTTTGCACTGGCAGAGTGTTTTCCATGCTGCCCTGGTGGCTGTGACCCTGCAGGACTGGGAACAGCAATTCCCAGGGGTGCAAATCCCTCAGAGGTGATTCAAAACATACAGTTCAGAGGTTAATAGATAGCATAAAATAAACCTGCAGAGCAACGTGGCAAAGGATCACTCTAATGTGTTTGTGATCATTCCCTCAGCCATTGGCTGGGCTGTCTGCCTTGTGGATTGCCAGGGCTGCTTATCTGGAGGGAGCAAAACAACTCCCTGAGCCTTTTATCTCCTCCTTTAAAAGTGGAGTCAATTACAACTCCAGATTAAAACGGTGATGTACTCCGGGGAGTGAAAATGATCTCCTGTGGTGTGTTTTCTGAAGCTGCTGGTAGGGCCTGGCTGAGTCAGACCTCAGAACTTGGTGGAATTGAAGGAATGGCTTTGGGGTGGATCTCATCTTGGGGTGGATGCAGCTTCCTCCTGCACTGAGAACATCCATGGTAAGGTCGAGAACCAGAAGAAGGACAAAGAGGATTCATCTGCTCACCATCACGGAGATTCAGCCTGTATAAAACAGAAACTGTGGGGAAAATGTGAGGAGGGGTGTGCATCTTGTTCTGTGAGCCAATAACTCTCATTGTGACTGAACATCTTGTTGCATTTTGCACAAATATGATTTTTGTGCAAAGAGAGCACAGAGGGAAAGCACTAATGACCCTCAAATATGTGAAAGGTTGTTGCAGAATCTTCTGGGTCTCATTTCAGGGTACACTGGGTGAGAGGCACTGATGGGTAACTGCACCAGAGACATTTTAGATGGCAGGAAAACTTTCTTGGTGGTCAGAGGATGTCCCAGAGCAATGGTTTTAGGTGAGAATGTGATGCTTTTGCTCCTTTTTAATCAGCTCTGTGTCCTTCTGTGTAGCTCTGTGCTCTGCAAAGTGGCCATGCTCAAAATAGCTATTTTTTATATAAAGTGGCCATGCTCAAAATAGACATTTAGCTATTGCACAAACCCCTCTGTATTTCCAGGAGATCTCTTCCTGCCCCACAGCAAGCAGATTAAGAAAGAAAATCCTTAACATCAGGCCATGTGTGGAAAAGCTTTTGATTAGGGTGTTTTAAAATACAATTTTCCGAATGTTTTGTTTTAAAATTCGGGTTTCTTACAACTTTACTGCAAAGCTCTTCATCAATTCTATTCATTCCTCTACCTACACAAGAAGCAGAGACATCTGTGCCTGTTCAAATATAAAAAGGTTTGTAAGCTTTTTTTCTCTCCATCTGAATCTTGGCTCTTGCTCCTTAAGTTGCCTTTTTTTTCCTTCAGGAGTGAGTCCAGTTCAATCCACACTAAGGTGACATGGCAGCAAGAGAGATTACTGGCCACGTTTTAAGATGAAGATAAAACAAGGTTTTTTTGGCAAAGGAGGTCAGAGATGATAAAAGGCAAAATTGAGCTGTGAATGTTATTGACTTTAGTAGAGGAGCAGAGTGTGGGGTGGGGTTGAGAAGCAGAGGATCAATGCAAAATGGCAAAATGAAGCTCCACAGCCCTAAAAAAGCACTCTGAGGTCAGAGGTTGCCCATGGAATTGGGATTTGAATCTGTTACAGTGACAAGTTCCATAACAGGAGATATTCTTGGGCTTTTCAATGAGGTGCCAGCTCATTTTCAGGTGGTGCCAGATTATTCAGATTCCACTTGGTGTGACAGTGCTCCAACTCAGATTGCCTTCGTTTGATCTGTGTTACTCAGAAAGGAGATGTGGAACAATTGGGTTCCACACTTTGAGAGCCAAGCTGAGTTCTGATGGAATCAGGTGGAGGAATGGTGCCTGGAGACTTCAGTCTGGGAAAATGAGGGTGGAGCAGCTTTGCAAGGGCTGTGAGATTATAGATTTAAGTAGTCAGCAATGTACATTCTGTGTCACATTAAAAAAAAGTAATATATATAATGAGTAGTGTAGGTATCTGGGTTTCTCTTGAGTCAAAATGCAAAGAAAGAAAAAAATTTTTGAAGAATCTTCTAGTTGATAAACAGGAAATATTTATATCCACAAATGCATGGGTTCTTTAAATCTAAGTTCAAAAGTGTTGCCCTGAATTGTTTGTTTCTGGTGTTTCCTTATTTTATAAATTTATCATAAAGGAGTGGTCTCCAGGATAAAATCTGGGGAAATGTTAACAGGGACTATCTGTGGTTTTTTGGTTTTTTTTCAGAATGGGATTAAGAACAGAATTGATCATTATAGTCATAGCAAAACAAATCCATTTAGTAAGGCTAAAAACCATTTTCTTGGCAGTTCTATCCAAATTTGGGTGAAGGGAGACTGGAGTAGATGGGAATTGGAGGTGGATGAGAGGGACAGAGCTGAACAAGGAGATCTGAACAGACACTGGCTGTAATATAGAGATGAGATAAAGAATTGGGAAGAGGAGGGAAGCCACATCCAGATCCAAATTGTTTCATGTGACATGGCAGGGACACGACAGGGACATTGTTTGAGAGAATTCACTGCAGTGCCCAAGCGTTGAGGGAGCTCTGAAAGAGGGGAGGTTTGGGCAAAGTGCACTGATTGAATTAACTCCTGGGGCTGTTTCCTGCTTTTTAGACCTGGCAGGATTTTCCCCCCAGGAAACAATGCAGATCAATTTTTGGCTTTCCCCAGTGGTTCAGTGTTGGAAATATTTCAGTGGAGCCTGAAAACCCAACAGGATCATCCACGGTGCAGGGAAATGGGCTGGCAGATTCTCCAGGTAATTAGGCACCAATGCAGAAACCAAATTTTTCCTTCTAAACTGCTGATGGTGTGGATCTGAGGGAGGAATCTGTTATCTTTGTGATTTATCCAAGAGGCTTTGGCAAACCAATCCTCCCACAGGCACTGCTGCTCAATCCCAGCAGGTGTAGGGCAGGTGATGAAATAAAGAGGTCACAGAGCTTTGGGTTCTTTCTAGGGTTGGTTTTGCTCCCAAAAACTCAGCCAGAGCTTTGCCATTGATGTGGGAGGAATTCATGGACCTTTTATTCACTGTGAGCTCAGATTTGAAGCACTGATAAAATCCTGTTGTTGATCTTTGAGTTGTCTCTGCTGATGGACCTTTATTGTGGTTTCGGAGAAGGATCAGGAATTAAACTTTGGGGGAGATGAGGAGGTGCAATGTTGCTGTTGAGCCACTAGCAGAGAGAGAAGACCCAGTTCTCCGTGTGGCATAAAAGAGAGCATTTTATTATTTAATTCCAACTTATATAGACTTTTCAGAGGTCACCCAGATTGGTCAGTTCAAAACCTCCCCCTAGGCCTGATTGGCCAGGCCTGAACTGTCCACATCCCGAGACACTGTTTTTAATAACATCCAAACTTTATCTTTGTTTATAAAACACAGGAAGAAGAGAGAAAAGAATTCTCATGGGAAAGGTCTGTGCTAGCCACAGCGCAATGCACTCTTCACACCAAATTTTAGAAGTCTGCCTTCTTCCTTCACCTTCCTCCCAACCCTCACTCCCTGCTTTTCCTGGTTTATTCCACGACCCATTTTGCTTTCAATTCCAGCGACAGTGACTTTCCCCAGCTCAGGAATTCACGGCACTTGACTCCATCTCCAGCCCAATTTCTGCCTCTCTCGGTGCTTTCTGCCTCAGTTTGAGACATTTGATTGCCATTGGGCTGCTGGATCTCCTCCTGTTGCCTTTTTAAGCCTGACTTTCAAAGAGCACAGATAAAACAGCAAGAGCCTGAGCCTCCCAGCAGCTGATGGAGTGTCTGAGGGAACTTTTAGTGAGTCTGGGAACACTTTTCACTCAGTTATTCCGACTGCACTGCCTCCTTGGCAAATCCTGACACTTGGGTTTGATATGCGGCAGGAGGATGAACTTTTAGTGCTCTGCAAGGTTCTTAGCCCAGGTTTGTTGGGAGTTGAAATAAATTCTTGCTGCCATTTCTTGTGGCTTGAAATCTTCCCAGTCAGACTGCTTTTTTGGAGTTTTTCTTCTCGCTCACACCTCTGACAGAGACAAAAAGTTGTCTGCAGTGCCATTCTGTGCAAATTTGTACCCAAAGCCCACCTGAAGATTTGATTGGAATCTTTACACACCAGCAAAGCACCTTCCACCAGTTTTCCCCCCTTCTGTTATTTAAAACAATTATTTCTCAATCACTTAATTGATATTTGTGTTTCTCAGTCTGTGAAAATAAATTCAGGCAAATTGAGTTTCTGAGGATTTTGCAATTAGTTCAGGGAAATCCCATGGCTTGTGCTCCACTGGAGGCTTGGTGATCACAGTTGTTGCTTCTGTTTTGTAGCCTGGATGATTCCTCTGAGAGTACCAAGGAA
Source organism: Entomyzon cyanotis (assembly GCA_024500445.1). NCBI lineage: Eukaryota > Metazoa > Chordata > Aves > Passeriformes > Meliphagidae > Entomyzon > Entomyzon cyanotis. The sequence continues at coordinate 4,810,317 of JAKEPQ010000781.1, forward strand.
AAATAGGGTTGAACAACTCCAACGTACAAGATCTTCCTCTTTTCCCCCAAAATAATTCAGCTCATTCCATTTGGTGAATCTCTGAGTGATGTCACAGAGAAAACCAAGTCCCTTCCACAGGACCCAGCTGCTGCTCTTTTAAAAAAAAAATTCCATAAAATGAATAAACTATACCCATGAGTTTCATTTAACATTATCATTTTCCTCTCTGAAAAGCTTTTGATAAGTAGCTTAATACAAAAACTGCGTAGTTAAAGGGTTTTTTCTTTAAAAATTTTTGAACAGAAGCCTCTATCCCAAAGGAAAGAATTTATAAACCCTGATAATCTCACTTTAGTCTGATGTTTAATTAACTTTTATTTCAGTTGCTCAGTTTCAGGAAATCTGTTTTGCAGGAAGAAATAGAAAATGGGAGCATTGTGAATTCTCTTTAAATAGAAAAAAAAAAAAAAAGCCATGAAAACAAGCCCATAGGAGAGCACTGCCTCCATTCAGAACAAAACCTTTTTATTCAAGTTTCTTTTCATGAAAGCTATTCAGTTGGCTGGTGGTTTTGTTCTTGGGAGAGATGGAGAGGTTGAGTGTTTTGCAGGACTGCTGGACCTCAAAGCAAGCTGAGCACAGGCAGTGCTGCACTGAGCTGGACCCTGAATTCTGTCATTAGCCAGTGGATTATTCCCTGCATTTGCCTGAGCCTCGGGAGCAGAGGGCAAAGTCAGAGCAGCAAAACCCCAATTTACACCTGAATGCTGAGCCTGGCCCCAGACAGTTCTCCTGTGGAGCAGAATTCCAAAATTCTGACTTTGGAAAATGGCTGTGGTAAATATTTCTGTGTGGCACAAATCGTTGGGTTGGTGTTGGAGATAACCTAAAAGTAAATGTAGGGATTTTTCTCTGTTTCCACAGTTTTTTTGAGACTGGTGTGTGAGATTAGAGGCTTCAGCAATGAGGATAAAAAGCAGATTCTCTTTAGCTGATGCTTGATTTTAATCTTTGGGGAGGGAAGTAAAGTTTGGTACATGTGGTGAAGATAATGAATTTGTCTGTGTTGAACACATCTCATCAGAATAAAAAATCCTTGGTTAGAATTTGTTTTTAAACAATGGCAAGGAGAGAACCCTTCATTTATCTTGGCTGTTTCTGAGGTCTGTAAGCTGGGCTGAGTTCCATGTCAGCAAACCAACAAAAAAAGCTGAATTAACCATTTAAGACACTTAAGGATGTGACTTTTGCTGGCATTTTCAAGACCTTTGGAAAAGATTATGATAAATCCACTGATGAACACTACCAAATACTTACCCCAATATCAGAAAAACACACTTTTACACCTACCAAAGGTAGGGACTGGATGTGCTTTAAGGTCCCTTCCAACCCAAACCACCCTGTAGTTCTGTGCTTGTAAACAATTAATGGTGATTGGGAATTCTGGAGTGATGGCAAACCCATCGCTGTCCCAGAGGAGAGCAGAGGTTCACCCTGGGCAGATAAAAGAAATGGTGTAGACATTCCAAACTCCTCAGATCTGCTCAGCCTGTGGCCTCAGGCAGTTCAGCAAGGCAGGAGCTCAGCTCTCCACAAGCATTTAAACAGCAACTGCTCTGCTGCATGCCCAGGCAATTATTTGGGGTTGGAGTAAGGAAAGGAAATTGAATGTAAAATCTGTTGGGTACGCGATAAAATTGTGTTTCAGTTTCCTGCTCTGCCAGGAACTTTGCTAAGAACAATTTCAAGGTTCAGATTCAAAAAAAAAAAAAAAAAAAATTAAAACCAGAAAAAAAACCCCAAGACATTTCAATTTCAATCTATTTGGTTATTTTGTGGCACAGTACAAGCAGCAGCCTGCATATCTTGAATATTATTTGCTTCAAAAAGAGGAACCATTCAGTGGCTCTCTGTACCTAATTCCCTGTAAGAGATCCTGAGATGTTAAACACCTTTAAACCCTGGAATTGCTGCATTTTGGACTCTGCACACCCTGGATTTGTGGCAGACAAATGAATGATGGCATCATTGGCTGAATTAGTCAGTAATTTGAATAGGACAAAGCCACAGGGCACAGACTTGATGGAGGCATTTTCTAAATATGAATTTGGTCTCCATTGCTTCAATGAATAATTTGGAATACTTGAGACAACTTCAATGGTATTAATCTGCTCAGTTTTTAATTCCCTATCAGAGTTTGGTAGAAATGCAATCTTGAAATATTGCCTCAATCTTAACATTTCTAACAAATATTAGGTTTTTTTTCTCTTTCCAATCAGCTGCTTCTGGTTGCTTCATTTCTTTTCTGCAGTGTCAGAGTCCAGCACTAGTGAAATCAAAATTCCTTACCAGGGAGAAGCTCTGAGAGTTACAATATTAGATTATCAAGTTAAGTAGTTTCAGAATATTAAATGTGTTGAGGGACTACAAATCTAAAGGGCAGATTTTTGGAGATGAATTTGTCTCTATTCCTTCTGAGGCTACAACATCTGGATATCTACAGAGATTTGGATCTGTAAATGGAAACAGATGATTTTGAGTTGTTAAGCTCTGTTTTTTCTTTATTTTTTAAAGTTTACTTAAACATCTCATGGGAATTTCAGACGTAATTAATCAGCAGAAACTTGAAATATCAAAGTGGGTTTCTATCTGGACTTAAAGGTCTGGAAAGTTCAGGTTTTGGTGGGTTGACCAATATTTTGAGGAGGAACAGTCGTTTTTCTTTGATTTATTTATATTTTTATTTTGATTTCTTTGTGCCAGATGAGCACAAGTTGTTGGCATCTGGGAGGATCACAGTGCTGTAGGAGGATGAAATCCTTTCCCAATTTTTTCTCAATGGAGCATCCAGGTCTCTCAGTGTGGGTTTGGTGTTGTTTGGGAGCTGTTGAGCTGTTTTGGGTTTTTTTTTCCCATCCACCTAAAATAAGACATCTATGAACAGAAAGCTCATATTTGCTTTTAACATATAGAGGAAATATTAAAGCTTTTTTTTTTCCCCTATTAATTAAAGTTTTCTAAAGTGTTATTTTAGGATTTACAGATGCTAAAAGCAACAAAGCTTATAAATTTTTTAAAGAAATGATGAAATTATGCTCGATAAGCAGATAAACTCTGAATTATTGAAATGGCAGGTTGTTTCTGTGTTTTAAACTTGTGTTTTCAGCTGTTTGGAGCTTTTAAACTTGTGTTTTCAGCTGTGCTGGAGCTTTTCTCCACAGAACTGTTGACTTTTTCAGTGTCACCAGACCATGGCAGACCTGTGCTGCCATGGGTGTTAAATAACTTCATTCCCAGGGATTTGTATTTCAGTGGGAACGTTTTTAAAAAGGTGCAATTAAAAGTCAACCAGCAGTATCCTGTGTGTGTAATGCTGACTCTCGAAAATGTAAATAAATATAAATATCTGGTGTATTTTTCTTTATTAATAGATTTTCCCTTTGAGCATCTTCAGTTGGCATAACGACTTTGACTCTCCAACTTCAGAATCAATAAATACATTTTCCATTTCCTTCAGAATTGTGCAAAACAGCAGAAATCTTGCTGTTAAACATCTCATTTGCAGAGCTAACCTGCTCCAAGTCGTCGCTGGTTATTGAGATTTTTCTCCCTGGCGTTCTCTTCCTGGAAGATTCTGTTTTTATAAGGATCTTGGGGAAGGCAGGGATGGTTTGTGTGGGGATTGAATCTCTCTGAGCCATGTTAAGCAAGGATGAAAATGCTGAAAGATAATCGTGGATAATGCGTCAATTACTTCTCTTACCTTGGCCACTTTTCTTCCCTGAGAAAAACTCTTTCTGAGAGAAGGGAATTTAACAGGTATTTCCCATGAAAATTGGTGAGATGTGCTGCTCTGTCAAAACTGATTTACTGGTGACAGCCGCTTTATTCTGATTTGTTTCTCCAGTCAACCATCTTGAGAAAATATTTTGTGCAGCTGACAGATGAGATTGTTTTTTATTTAAAAAAAATTGAAGTTCTTGTCTTGAAAACTTCAGAAGAAATTGCAACATATCAAGCCTGTAAAACTGAAGTTTGACTTCAATGCCATCATTTTTTTTTTGACCTCAGTTCCATCAATTCAAATTCTTGAAAGGGAATATTAAAATGATTTCGAAGGCTGTGGGATTTTTTCCCCGCTCAGATTTACAGCAGATGTTGTACACTCAATTTTACCTTAATATTTGTGATGTTCCAGGTTTTGTGGGTTGGTAGTTTCACATCCCTTTTCAATGTGCTGCTTGGCATTCAAAGGCATTTATTCATTTATTGTTAATAATGCAAAATTCATGACATTTTTCTTTGGATAAAGCTTCAGATGTGTGGGAATTCTCCAGGAATTCAGAAGTTCCAAGATGCAGACAGAGTTGCAGGTCCTGTAGGTCTGTGAGAGCTTAAATTTATTCCTCAGGAATTCTGGGGCACAGGAGGATCACTGCTCAATTTTTGCATCACTGAAACTTTGTCTAAGAAATGGAGGTAGAACAGATGAGGGTCGTTAAAATGAGAGGGAATTTCTAAACTGAGAGGACATGACGAGCTTGAGGACATTTTTTGCTATTTTTGGGCCTTGGAGTGATTCCTTGTGTGCATGGCTGTGATAGTGCTGGGAAACTGTGGCTAGCACAGGTCTTTCCCATGAGAATTCTTTTCTCTCTTCTTCCTGTGTTTTATAAACAAAGATAAAGTTTGGATGTTATTAAAAACAGTGTCTCGAGATTTGGACAGTTCAGGCCTGGCCAATCAGGCCTAGGGGGAGGTTTCTGACTGACCAATCTGAGTGACCTTTGAAAAAATCTATATAAGTTGGAATTAAATAATAAAAGCTCTCTTTTTTATGCCACACTGAGAATCCGGGTTTTTTTTTCTCTGCTAGCGGCTCAACAGTGACATCAAACAACTCAATATTGGGATGTTTTTGAACTGCCAGACATGGGCAGCTTGTGCTGCTCAGGGTGACCCTGAGAAGGGCAGCAGAGCTCCAGGAGCTGTGGGGTGAAAGGAGAAAAACCATCCAATGATCCACATGGGAAGAAGTGCAGCTTTTCTTTTCCTGGTTTGTTTTTGGGGTCTTTTATTTTTGGCTATCCCTCATTTTTCCCTTTGGGAGGAAATGCTTGTGGTGTTGTGATGGAAAGGAGGAGGAGGAGGATGTGTGAGAGAATCCTGGAATGGGCTGGGTTGGGTTGGGTTGGAATGGGTTGGGTTGGGTTGGGTTGGAAGGGTTGGGTTGGGTTGGGTTGGGTTGGGTTTTTGGGTTGGAATGGGTTGGGTTGGAAGGGTGGGTTGGGTTGGAATGGGTTGGGTTGGGCTGGAATGGGTTGGGTTGGGTTGGAAGGAACCTTAAAGCTCATCTTGTTCCAGCCCCTTGGCACAAGTTGGTGGAAGCCAGGGACACTTTCCACCATCCAGGCTGCTCCAAACCCCATCCAACCTGGCCTTGGACACTCCCAGGGATGCAGGAGATAATTGAGTTAATCAAGAAAAAGAAGGGGTGGAAGGAAAAAAGTGAGTTTTAAGAGTATTTTATTTTCAAGAAGTACAGTTTTTCTCCAGAAAACCCTGGTCCACATTTGAATTGAGAAGCCTGAAATCACTCTGCTGTGCTTTTTATTCCATGGGAAGGTGTAATTCTTTTACAGATGGAAACTCATTTAAAACTCCATGTTTAAACTCTGCTTACCCTGGGAATTCAGTGGGATAAGGCAGAGAAAAACTGGGGGAGAGAAATCCCCAGAAAATAATGAGTGATCAGAGATGGCAGATCTTGTCCTTGGGAGCAGGAGGTGTTTATGGGGCACAGAAAGGACCTTGTTTCTCTCTCCCACCTCAGCAGAGGATGCTCAGGGCTCTTGAACAGAGAGATTTCAGCTTGCAGCTCTTATCTCCACAAAAATCAAATAATTAATTGAAACCTTGGGTGTTTTCTAGCTACTGCTGAGCTGCAGGTGAATTTAGACACACAGCAAAGACTTTTTTTCCTACGTCTTACCAAAAGTTTATTTTTCACCACCTTATCTTTGAAAGTCCTGAGAAATCGGGACTTGGAGTATTTCCTTTCTGTTGTCGTAATCTTTCTAGGAAGATAAAAGTGTTCCTTTTTGACATGGAGGACAACATTAGGGATTTCAGACTTCCTTTTAAACTCTCTTTTTATCAAAAATATTGACTGCCTTGCTCTATTTTTTTCCCTCATGTACAGCAGAGCTTGCAGATGCCTAAATCCCTGGGGGAAGCAGCAGTATTTGTGTGTGAAGAGTAGAAAGGTGGATGAAAATTTGTTAAACATTTGCTGGTTTATTTTTTATTTTCCTGCTGCAAACAAAGCCTGCTGTGTGGGTTGCTTTCATAACAGTCTTTTCCCCAGTGTTCCTGATGTATAATTAGTGGCCACAGAATGTTCCAAACTCTATCAGGTTGTTGAAAATTTCCAAGGGAGAGTTTTTCCCAGTGACTTTCCCAAGTTCTGCTTCTGTCCAGCCTGGGACAATTCCTCCCTTCATCCACAGCAATTACACACATTGGATATAATTGTTATATATACATATATAAAAAAATATATAAAATTATATTATTATAATATAATATATTGTATATATATTTTATATATATATAAAATAATACAGCAATTGGCTGTAAAACTGTCTGAGCTTGGCTGTGCTGAGCTTCTACTTTAAGTGTGACCCAAACCCAGAGGAATTACAATATATTTAACACTAATAGTCTTTGATTCCAAGCTTTTTGCTTCCTCCCCTGTTTGGATTCACCTTCCCTGGATGTGTGAGGTTGGGAATTGTGTCTGTGTGATCAGAGGTGGTGGGGAAAGGATGCTTTATTGTCCCCTTCCCTGACCCCCAGCTCACACCAGGGCAGCCCAGAGGCTTCTGCTGTTATTTTCTGCTCTGCCAAAGGGATGTGGAAGTGTTTGGGGTTTTTAAAAAGCAGCTCAAACTCCCCCTCTGAAGTATTGGGATGAAACATCCTGTTCAGCAGGATGAAGGTGCTGTGGCTGAACTGGATGGGGGGAAATTTGGTAGGAAAGAACTGCTGGAATTGGTCCTTAATAATTTAAAATTATTTTATTATAAAACAAACAGGAGAAGAAAAAAAAACCCAATCTGCTTTTCCCTTTGTTTACCCTGAATCCCTCAGAGCTAATTGTATGAGAATTTAAATTTACCTAACAGGGAAAAGAAGCATTTAAATTAAGAGTCATGTTTTCTACTTGGTTTCAGGTTGCAATAAAACGTCACACTCGTCACTGAGGTGCTATGGGTCACTTGCTTGGCTCCGAAAAGCCTGGTATCTAATTAAAAATGTCACTTTGTGTGCTGTAATTGTCACTTCCTGCCACGGAGGGGCCAAGGGATGGGACAGGATGGAGCAGAGTTGTCAGGGAGGCACGGAAGGGTCAGGCTGGAAGGGTCTCACCTCCCTCCCTGCTCAGGCACATGGCACAGGGTTTATCCAGACATTTTTGGAGTGTTTTGGCACCCTCTGGGTTTATCTGGACAGCTCTGACTGGAGAGATAAGGATGGCTGGGGTGGTCCATGGCTGTTATCTTGGTTATCTCTAGGTGAGTTACATGACAGCCCAATTGATAAGAAAAGAAAGGTAATTTATAGATAGTTCCTTTTAGTAAATCATGAAGAAATAGCACAGCATTGTTACTGATTGTGCTGCCTTTAAAATGCAAGTTGAAATTGAGATCCTGGTTTCTGTTAAAGCCACAAAATGCACTGTTTAGGTATTACTAAAAGTGTTTTGGAGGAAAATTAATCCTCCTTCCATATCAGTTTGCAGAGTTCTTTTGGACTGACAGGTAGCACTTAAAAATGTTTGCTGTATTTTTTTTTCCACTCATCAACTGACAGCAGCGCGATGAAAAATCAGAATCACACTCGGATTCCAAAGCAGCTGAAACCAAATATTATGAAAGGGGAAAATGGGATCGACAGACAAAACAAAACCTAGTTAGTAAAACCTATTTAGTAAAACCTATTTAGCCCCCCCAAAATGTGTCAGAAATAAAAGAAGCCCTCCTGCTGGTGCTGAGCAAATGCAGATCGTGGTTTCAGCTGCAGTGCAGTTGGGTCGTTTTGTGAGATGAGATGAAGTGACAATTCCACTCCAGCGGTAAGAAACAACAGCTACACGTGGGATCTCTCTTTTCACGCAGAGTAACAAGTTTTGGGGAAAGGCACCGCCGGTGGAGATGGAAGGAGAGGAGGGGAAACCTCCTAAGCATGGCAGAAACCCAGAAATGCTGCCAGTCTGACGAGCTGCAGCGATTTTGGTGTTCATTTTTATTAAATGCACTTTACCAGCTCCTTCATGCTTCAGAGACATGTAAAGCACAACATATTTGTAGCTGCAGCCTTCTAATTGACTCTGATATTTTTTTTCCCCCGCCGAGTCTTCATTAGAGGGAAATGATTTTGCAGTCGATACCTTATGATTTGTTCTAATGCAAATAACATTTAGCACGTCTTGTCGACTGTCTGGAGAATTCCCACAAGCTTCCCTGCAAATGTCATCTGACTCCTCGATTGAGTGCAGCGCTGCCTTCCTCCCCTTTCCCTGCAATTTGTCATGCTTCATCCTTGGCTGAACCTGCCAATTTCCATTGTCCTCGCTGGCAGCGGCTGTCACCGCGCCGCTGGTGGCTTGGGGACTCTTGGTGGCAGCATCCTCCAGGTTATGGGGCTGAGGTGGAGCTGAGAGGCTCAGCGGGGAGGATTCCTGATGGATCAGGGTCAGGAATGGCACCACGGAGTCCCTGCAGAGCCCTGGGAAGGGAGAAGCAGGCTGGATGGCCCCAAGTGGCCAGCAGGTCAATAAAGGCATCATTTTCTGCTGTGCTGCTCTGAGGAACTTGTGTTGGCCATGGTGGGATTAAAATCCACTGGAGAAACCTCCAGGGTGAATGTAATCACTGGGAAAGGGTGAAGGGCAGGTAATGAAATTCCTCCTTTTTTGGGCACAATTCCCACTTTTGAGAGCGGAGTTGGGTGAGTTTTTAATCTGCCGTGAGAGAAAAAGATCCTCTTTTACAGTTAATTTATCAGCTGGGGAGGTTACTTTGCAGCTTTTATTTTTATTTTCATTTGTAGGAAATTAAGGGATTTAATATAAGAATTACATTATAAGAAATTAAGGGATTCCTTCTGAATCACAACCTCTCCTTGGCTTTGCAGAGACACAGATTTATTGTAGTTCAGTCCCTGTTTATCCAAACCCACAACTACTGTGTAAAGGTTTGGTAAATTATTATCATTTCCTGCTCTTCTCTCAGGTGGGATAACTCCATAGAGGAGTTTCTGCTTTCTCAAAGCTCTCTCATGCAGAATTTAAAAAATAATCCAAAAGGTTGATGATTCTGGTCATTAATTTTATCTAACAAAAGAATATTTGACTTTTTAATTAAGAGGAGTAGTTGCAGTTTGAGGCATGTTCCAAATAATCATCATTATTATTATCCTTTTACAGTAATTTTATTAATTGGATAATCTTCATTTAAATTCTTTAAGAAAAAGGGATGAGTTCAGAAGACACTGAAAAATTCCTTGTGCATATTTTAAAATGAAATGTTTCTAAACCTTATATATTTAATATCACAGGTAGGAACACATGAAATCTACTGAAGTAGGTAAAAAAAATACATTGAAGATTAATTGAAATGTTTATTATTTGGAAATGCTTAAGAATAACTGCTGGTTTTGCCTCCCAAAACTTGAATATTCAGCTTTGAGGAGGAGGAGGAGGAGGATGGGTCATGTGCTGCATTGGCTGCTTGGGAATTTTTAACTCTGCAGAAAACCCAACAGAATTCATGGCCTCACCTCCCTGCCAGCTGGGCAGGAGCTGCTGAGGCTTCAGGATGTTCATGGATTCACTGGCAGGGAAGGGAATTCTGCTCAGTGCAGGAGTTTCCCTAACAGCGTGCCTGTAATCTGTGGGGTTGTCAATATGGGTTTTCCCTCCTAGCTTTGGGTTCACTCTCTAACTTGGCAATCCTATTACAGAGTGGTTTAACAGCAGATTTTTGCTCAGGTCATAGGAACAGAACAGATCTGCAGCCTGGCTGGTGGGAGGTGTCCTGGCCCATGGCAGGGGGACTGCAAACAGAGAATTTTAAAGATCCTTTCCAGCCCAAACCATTCTCTGATTCTCTAATTCAACAATCACCACCTCCCTGCTGACATTCCTGCCATGCTTGCTGGCTGGGATGTCTGTGACACCCCTTGCATGCCCACAGAGACTTGGCCACACTTTCTGAGTTCACTTTTAACTCATTTCCTCCTTTTGGCTTCGCTCAGGGGTTCTGTCAGGAGCTCATTTGCTTTGCGTTCAGGCAGGTTTGCTGTTGAGACCTTTGCAAGTGCCTGAGACAGCAAATCCAGCAGTGCCCAGCTGCTCCCACCACGCCGAACTCTGTGGGCTGTAGAAGTCATATCCTAAAGTGATCAGAGAGCTGCACCTGGTAATAAATGGAGCTGTCCTCTGGCTGGTGTCTGGGCAAGACCAGAACCCCTGGAAATGTTTAGTTTTTGATTTGTTCCCCTGCTCACCAGTGCAGCCTCTCAGTGGTTTATCTGCAAACAATGCGTGCTATCTGCAGAGAATGTGGGTTTCTCTCGCTCAGAAAAATATCATTAGCTGGTGCTACAGCAGATTGTGCTTTTGTCTCTCTGTGCTTCCAGTTTATCAGCCAAAACTGGGGATTTGCATGCATAATCTAGTGGATCACAGTGAGGCCAAGCACAAAGTTATCCCAAATCACCACGGATCCTTTGTAGCCTTCCCCTGCTGCTGTTGAAAACAGAGGTAATTCCTGCCTCCTCTCATGGCCTGAGGTAAGAAGTGTTTGTCACCTTGGGATCTGTCCTGCTGCACATCCCAGAGCATTCCAATCTCTCTATTTAGCTCTGCTTTCATATGCATGTATGAAAGAGCTCTGCACAGATGGGTAACAGTTTTTAATCCCCATTTCTCGGTGGTTTAGTGTAGTTACATCAGGAGGAGTAATTATTTCTATCAGCAAGATTGTGACAGCCACCACATATTATGGAAATTTCCTTCATTGAAACGTTCACATTTTTTTCCCCCCTTTTGTTTGATCCTCGCAGCAACACAAAGAATAGTTTAGGAATATAATTGCAATCTCCAGGAGAAATATAAGCAGCCTGGCTATGAAGCTGAATCACATTAGAGCGCTGGGAATAAAGCCACCTCGAAGAGAAAATGAGCAGGAAGAGCATCACAGCTTGAGCTGTTGTGGTTTGTCAGGAAGAGGGGAATCTGTGCTGAAGCACCACTGACCATCACCCAGGGGAGAGGCAGTGACAGGGATGGCTCAGAGCTGGGGAGCTCAGGAGTGCTTCTTAAACAGCAGAAATTGTTCATTATCCAGGGCAGGGTGTGCTGCTCAACTGCATTTGGCTGAGGCACTTCATTAAAAGGGTTGGGGTAACCACCTTGCAGAGGTCAGTGCACTGAAATTCCCCCAAAAAACCTCGAGCAATGGGCAGAAAAACTTTCCCAAACCTGAGAGTTCCACCTGTAAACCAGCTGTGTTTTCCTGCCAGCCCATAACCCTGGCTGCTCCTGAGGAATGGCAAATGGGATATTGATAGAGTTAGGATGTTCCCAAGGAAATCTGTGTGAATCCACATTGCTTTGTTTAATGAGTGCATTAATTCCTGTCACAAACCTTTAAATGCCTCATCCTTTCTCAGCGCTGTGCTCACTGATCACAGTCAGGTAAATCACACTGTCAGATATTGGTTTATTATCCTTTTTTTGGCTTTTCAATCTGCGGTATCAGATGGAGCTCCTTGCAGAAAGTATTACTAATATTTCATATTTCTATGTCTAGTAATATTAAACTTGTCTAGATTTTTTTTTGTCCTCATAAAAGTCTTGTGAGAAATCCTAATTAGGTTTTTACAGGGTTGAGAAGTTCACTGGTGAATCCTATTCTTCACATGTGCTTTATAAACCTAAATCTTCATTTATTAACCCTCATTGATCAAAAATTCAGGCCAGCATCTCTCTCACTCTGCATTATGAAATCTAAAAGTCATAGAAGAGTATTTTATAAAGACTAGAAATATTTAAGCCTGCAGCAGTATGGGATAGAAAAACCCTTGTGTATGTTTCCATTCCAACATTGCTGCAGAACAAAATTGTTAGTCCAAGGAACCCCAGAAACAAGTTTAGATCATCTGAAATGCCATTGAGAGCCTCACATTTAGAAACAAAGCATATTTGAGTTTGGAAAAGAGAAATGTAACCTTCTGACACTTGAAACTGGGATAATTATCTTTTATTAGTGTATAATTGTAGTGCATGAGCACAGAGATAGTACCTAGAATTAATTGCTGGTTACAGAGGTATGATTTGTAAAATGCTTTTATATCTTCAAATTTACAATAATTGGCTTTTCTGTGAAAATATACATTTTCCTGTGGAGGAGAATAGAACTGAAATGTTAACTTCATAATTTTGGTAGGTACTAGTTTAAACATTATTTAAATATTGTTGGGTATTTTATTGCCAAATCTTGAATGTGTCATCAAATGCTCAAGTGTGGAGAAAGCTCCACTGAAAGGGTGTTTGTGTCCAGGTAAGAAATAACAAGAAGGTTTTAAAAGAATAAATTCCTGCTTGGTTTGGATCCTGCTGTGATCATTTCAGCCATGAGCTAGAGAGGGTGAGGAGCAGTGTTTCTGCAGTTCAAGTTTCTACCATTAACAACTCTCTAAAGCCAAGGATGGAGGGAATTTTTCCCACCTGAGAGGGTTTTCCAACCCTGGTAATCGATGGAAATTCCACAGAAAGGGACAGTTCATGTAGTGCTGTTAACCCTCATGCTAACCCCACCTGCTGCTATTGCTGGTGGGATTGGTTCATCCTAGTTGCTGTGGGGATGTTTGTGAGTGGGAAAGGTGAGAAGATTCCTTGTGAGAGGTGGGAAATGCTCTCACAGCATGGAGGATAAATACACATCACTTACCCCGAAAAGCAAGACCAGAGATCCAGGGTTGGTAGGGAGAGGCAGCAATTTTTTAATTAGAACTGCTCCATGACTGAACAAATAATGAGCTTCTGAGCTTCCTGCTCTTTGATCTGATCCTTAGGGGTGATTTGCTCTTTTCCATCATCACCAGCTTTCCTAAACACAGAAAGTCTGTTCAAAAGTAGTATCAGTGTTTTCAATACCAGCACATTTCCCTAGCAGCCCCTGATTGCAGACAATAAAGTGGGAAATTCCAGCAGAAAGCAGTGGCAAGTCAGTAACAGGTAGCATTTATCATTCAGCTGATTTGAGGCAAACACCTCAATCACAGAGCAGATCCTGGGCCCAGCTTTGGGTGTGCTGCATGCCACAGTTGGTGTTTTTAGGAGCTGTGCTGCTGCTGCTGCTGCTCAGGAAATAGAAAAGCACCACTGTGCAGGAGTGGAAAATACCTGCTATTGTGCTGATGGAGCTGTCAGGGGACTCCGGCTGGAAAAAATAGCTCTGGGCTGGGTTCACTTGGAATTGGTGCAGTTGTGCTGACACAAGCTGCAGGAAAACAGGGCTGAACTCCATCCCAGGAATTTCTTAGGGAATCTCAGGGGCTGTGGGAGAGGTGTGTTTTCAGGTAAGCTGTTAATATTTCATGCGCTGGCTTTTAGTATCGGTGTCACCACTAATAAAAGTATCATGGAAGTCATGCTGGGGAATTCTGTCTGTGTCTGCTCTCTGATTTGAACCTATTGAACATTTAATCATTTCTTGTAGAATTGCTGAGCTTTGACAGCTGCTCTTACACCAGAACAAGCTTCAGCTGCCTGGGACTGAGAGGTTAAAACCTGTCAAAAAGCGATGATATAACCTTGAATCCCTTTTTGGGTAAGGAATTGAATAGAGATATTCCTGTGCTTCTGACTAACCTAACTACTGAGCAGCCAAAGAAATGGAAGTGAGATTTTCTCCCCCAGTTTTCTTTTTTTTTTTGCTAGCTGAGGGAAAAAAAATCCTAATTTATGATGGTGTTATGAGGTCTTTCCACAAGGGACCTTGGCTGTGTGGTGAGTTAAGGACAGAGATGCATAAAGCCAAGGAGATTGTGGTGTTTGGTTCTGGTTGGGTTTGATTTTTTTCTTTTTCTTTTTTAAAGTCCTGTGGCCTGGGTGCTTCCATGAATTTATCCAAGTGACACCAAAAATTTGGTGTATTTAAAATCCAGCCTTTTGAAAGATGAGTATCATTAAAAGTCAATTTTAAAATTAAGGCAACCTCTTTTGAAAAATTTACCCTGGGACAAGTGTCAGGAAGAATTAAGCTTCACAGGCAAAGCGTGCTGAGATGCACAGTCATTTTGGGAAACACTTTTCTTTGGTAGCACAGAAAATGCAGACACAGAGAGAGCAGTTGATTGCTTTTCACTGGGGAATAAAGTTGAGTTTTTCAAATTCCTTGGACTTGCTGGCTTCATTAAAGATTTTCAGTGAGCAAATGCAGCTAACAGTGCTTTGATTCTCAGTTAAGTGGAAGTTATTAAAACAGTTGTCCTGGAGTTTTTGTAGAGAACAAAGGACATAAATAATTGAGGTTTTTTTACACATTAGGAGCGGTAGGAGTAGGAAAATATTCTGTCTTAGTAATAAGCTTAACAAGGGAAAGCAATAAATCATTTCTAATTACCAGTTTTGTCGATTACATGTTTCCTCATTCTAATCTTTCCAGTTGCATCCTAAGCTGAGATCTCTTTGTAAATGAGATTTGCTTTTCTTCTCCTTCCCTTCTGGGGGCTTTGTCCCTCTGCAGGAAGACATTTGTGTCTGCTTGGATCATCCCAACCTTTTGCTGGAAAAGATGGAGAGCTTTCCACAGCCATCTGGAATATTGCTGTCATCTGGCTGCTTCCAGGGGAAAAACATGGACAAAATGGGTTCTCTGTGTGGTCAGTTCACCCAGCTAAATGTTGATTACTTTTCTGGGGTTGGTTGAAGTCTGTCGTTCTGTTCCCGTATTTAAAAACAGAATTGTTGAGAAGTTTATACTTTGAGAAGGTAAAAGTTTGAGGACAGTGTAGGAAAATTTAAGGTTGGTTTGCTGGAAGATGTATCTCCTCCCATCATTTTAGGAAAGTGCCTGGTACACAAACATAAATAAATAAATAATTGTAATTTTATCTTCCTGACAATTAAACTGGTCTTTTATTTTTAAGAATCCCCTTCCTCAAAAATCAAGTGATCTTATGATTTTATTCTTACCTACCTGTTGTATTGTTATTTAAGCAGAGCACACCGATTAAAAAAAAATAAAAGAGAAAATTCCAAAACACTTAAGGCAGAGAAACAATATTTCTGAGTCACTCTGGTTTCTCAGGGCTTCTCTGAGGGCTGCAGATTATGTACTTATGCCCAGGAGTTTACATAAAAGCAGGCTTTGGTTTTAAGATTCTGCAATGTGATACCTTTACATTTCTCTACATTATTTACTACTAAATTGGCAACAAGTTTGCCCAGGAGTGGAGAATTACATCAACAAACAAAGCCCTGTTTTTGCAGCCCTGTCCCCTGCAGACCATCACTTGCTGATATAAGCAGTCAGTGGAATGAAATAATAATATTTTTTTAAATTTCTTGAAGTGATTTTAATCGCAGCAAGAGCAGCAAAGGCAAAGCAGTGAGGTGAGGGTTTTGTGCTGGCAGGGACAGTGGGCTGGAGCTCTCCTGGTGCTCAGCAGCTCCACGGGGACCATGAGCTGCTTCCGTGAGTTGTGCAGCCAGCAGAGAGGTGATGGCTTTGCTTTGCATCCTTTTTTTTGGGGTTTTGCCCCATTTTATGTGGGGTTGTTGCCTCACCAGAGCTCTGGATCCAGGCTTTTCTGCTGTGGCTAGCACAGACCTTTCCTGTGAGAATTCTTTTCTCTCTTCTTCCTGCGTTTTAAATACAAAGATAAAGTTTGGATGTTATTAAAAACAGTTTCTCGGGATGTGGACAGTTCAGGCCTGGCCAGTCAGGCCTAGGGGGAGGCTTCGAACTGACCAATCCGGGTGACCTCTGAAAAATCTATATAAGTTGGAATTGAATAATGAAACATTCTTCTTGATGCCACACTTTGAACCTGGGTCTTCTCACTCTGCTAGTGGCTCAACAGCGACATTCCAGAACCATTGGAAATCTGCTCTCCCAAGCCTGGGACCAGCCCTTCCAACCCTCAGGAGGATGCTGAGGGCAGTTTTGGTGCCTCAGGGCTGGTTTGGTGCAGGGAGAATTTCACTGCCATCACTCCTGCCCTGAGCTCAGGGAAATGAGCCTGGAGAGCCCAGAAGAGCTGCATTGTGTGTGAGAGCTCAGGGAGGGTTTGCTGCACACAGGGCTGGACTGGGTGAGCTTCAAAGGCTCATTCCAGCCCAAACCATTCCATGATTCTGGGCCATCTGTCCTCGGGAAAAGTGATTTTTTGGGGTTGGTGCAGTGGGCAGGTTCTGGGTTGTCTGTTCCCTGTTCCCTTTCCCTGTTCCCAGTTCCCTGTTCCCTTTCTTGGCACACTGGGAGCACTGGGAAGGAGCTGCTGGCTCCTGCTGTCCCTGGGCAGCCCCAGCCTGGCACTGCTGGTCTCTGCAGTTGTCCCCAGCCCTGCCCAGCTCTGGAGATGCTTCCTGTGTCCAGCCTTAGGGGAGAAAGAAGTAAAAGAGTGGAAAATTAGAATGTCATGCAGGATAATTGGTCCTGAACTAGGTTTAATTTATTTTTTTTTTCTTAATTAAGAGTTTAAGGTAGAACAAGAAGAAGAAGGTAAGCAAATAATAATAATGCTTCTTGTCTTGCAGGTGATTTAGGGAATGTACTTTACAAAGTGTGAAATTAAGGTGGAATGCAGATTGATCTATTTATTTTTGTGCAATAAATTGGGTCTATGTGTAGTGGCTTAATATATATTAAAATCAGAGATTTTGGAAGTTTTATTGATCTCAATTTATGCTTTTAAATCAGAAATGGGATCAAGTTTAAGAGGGGAAAAATGGTGTTGAGGAGGTTTTTATAAAGAGATTTAATGAAGTTTGAGATATGAGGGAAAAGCTGAGAACCATCCCATATGTTGTGTTAGGGTAATCAGAAATATTTCAGTGGAAGTTTTGCAAAGCTTTTTAAAAAAATCACTTTGCTTTTCATATTTAAGAGAACTATTCTGCACACTCCCAGCTCTGCCTGTGTTCCCACAACTGCCTCAGTGCAGCTCCTAACAGTGCTGAAAGGAATTGCAGCAACAATTCTGAAGTGTTTTATCTTAGATGTGGTAAAAGCCATTAAACTCCATTATTATCTGTGGAAATATTTACCATTTCCCTTCCAAACTGATGAGATGAAATACCTTTCAACAGCCTATAGAGCAGATCAACCCTATAGCATGGGTTGGTATAGATAGTGTGAGGAGGTTGGAATCAGGTTGTGGAAATCCTGGCAAAATCAGCGCCAAAAACTTGGGGACAGTGGAATTTTGTTGGACCTTCTGTGCCATGGCAGAGCGAAATGCTTTTCCCACCTCCAGAAATCCCAGGCAAGCAATGCTGCAAGGAGATCCTCTAGGCAGCTCTTGTCTGCAGTCAGTCAGAAACTCTTTGTCCTTAGACTGAGCACAGGTAAAACTCCCTGAATATGGATGGACAGCAGTGGCCAGGTGTCACTGTTGAGCCTCTAGCAGAGAAAGAAGACTCGGATTCTCAGTGTGGCATAAAAGAGAGCTTTATTATTTTGATTCCAACTTATATAGACTTTTCCGAGGTCACCCAGATTGGTCAGTCAGAAACCTCTCCCTAGGCCTGATTGGCCAGGCCTGAACTGTCCAAATCTCGAGACACTGTTTTAAAAACATCCAAACTTTATCTTTGTTTATAAAACACAGGAGAAAGTTCTCATGGGAAAGACCTGTGCTAGCCACAGCCAGGAATGCATCTCATTCCACCAACTTCCCTGCCCAAGCAGCTGGAGTTTCCCCAGGTTATCTCCTCCCCTGGAGAAGGAGGAAGTCTGGGGAAGGAGGAACAATTTGTCTGCTCCTGTCTGTACCTGTGGAGCTCCAGGCGAAACGCCTCGGGGGCTCTCCTGGGGCAGAGCTGCTCCATGTGCTGCCCAAATGTCCTATAAATTATTTGTTCACCTCTTTGGAATTGTTTGTTCACCTCTTCACAGCTTCAAAAAATGAAACCCGGTATAAAACTGATGGCACTGAATTGTTTCATGCACCCCAATAGGAAACCACATTCTTTTGGTTATCTCAACGTTTTGAATTCAGATTTTCTTAGCTGTAAGTTAAAAGATTGTCTGAGTGTGGGAACATGAGAAAAAACATGCTGGCAGAAATTTGTCAGTAAAATTCTCACTGAAAGAGTAATCAGATGACAATATGAGAAATTAAACCCTGGTTTGGGGGGAGGATTCTCTTCCTTTTTTTTAATCAGGCCAAGTTCTGTGCTAGGACTTGCAAATATAAAGCCAAATTAAGCAAATCACAGGAGTAACAAAGTGCAATGTAAAATTGCTGTCAGCACAAAACACAAGTTACTCACATAAACCTCTAAGACTCCTTAAAAAAAGTGCAACGAGAAAATAATAATTAACTAATGTATCAGCTTGATATTGCACCAAATATATGGGGATTTTTTGTTTCAAATGGCATTTAGTACTGATCAGAAAAACAGATAAAACTCGATGTAATAACTAGATCCATTCTGTTTAGTGCCTTGGAATCTTGCATTTAGCAGAACAGTCTCACCACAAATGGTATTTTAACTCTGGTTGTTTCACATTTTAATTGAAGCCTAAATTTTCTAATGAAGTTTTCATTATAGAAAGTTCACTGAAGTGCATTTCCAGTCTGGGAATTGCAGCATCCTGGGGGTGCCAGCTCGATGGAGAATGATAAAATGAATGTCAAAATTCTTGGTTTATTACCATGAAGATGGAGGAGGTTTCAGAAATAAAGGAGATTTCATAACCTGGCCTAAATAATACAGTAATTCCATGCAAAAATGAGAGAGTGGGAAGTTCCTCCAGACTGATTTGTTGGCCTTTTGGATGGAACGGGATAAAGAAGGAGATTTGGTACCAAAGTGGTGCAAGTTGACAAGTCTGGACTGTGTTGCAGAGGATACAATGGATTTATGATCTCTGAGCTGTCAGCTACATCATGGCATTTTTAGAAGGGGAGGAGCTTTATCTATCCAAATTCATCCTGAGGACTTCCCCTTCTGTTGGTGAGAATTGTATTGAGATCAGGATTTGTTTTCTGGTGTGTCCAAGTGTGTTTCATTTATGACTAAGTGAGTTAGGCAATGGAAAACTCTCCCCACAGGAGCCTCTTTAATCACCCAGACTGGAGAATTCAGGTAACAGACAATTTAAAAGTGTCCTGGGTCTGCAGGGAGACAAGCTGTTCTTTGCTTTCAATGCCTTGGTTTTGTGTCTGCCCTTTTCTGTATTTTCTGCTCCCAGCTATGCTTTTAATGGGTATAAAGTTGTCTGTCTCAGACCCAAATTTCCTCAGCTGATGGTGTTACCTGCTCACCACCACACCATTTCCACTGATCTCTCCTTCAGGAGAGAAAAGGAAACACCATTTGATATTATATTTGAACTCAGACTTTAAAATAGAGCTCAGGAGAAGCAAGGACTCTTGTCTGAGTAAAGAGTTGATTTAATCAGAGAGCAAAAGAGGTTTACCCTTGTTACCTTCCCCTCTTTTCTTTGATCTGTGTTTAAGTTGGTATTATTGCTGTGGAAGACAAGGTTGTATAATCTCTATTTTTCTCCTGGGGAGAACACCGTGGGAGCTTTCAAGAATTTGGAATGTGTTGTTGCAAGGGATTTTAGCATCCAGGGGGAATGTGAGCTGCTGAGAGGCACAGGCTGAAGTAGGTGCTTCTACAAGCACTTTCCTGGTGCTTTAGATGTTTGACAAAGTAAATGGGGATGGTTTTGTCCCAGCCTGTCACAGGTGACATGTCAGATGTGCAGTGCTGCTGCACAGCCTTCTGGGCTCTCTTCCTGGTGGAAATTAATTTTTAAATTGCCACGAGTTGACCATTCTTCCTGGAATTATTGAAGATATTTTGATGGTGGTTTATGCTGTGTGGTCTGTTGGAGTCACTCCAGAACTCTCCTGGGTGACATGGCAGTGTCACCTGGGGCTGGAGGAACCTCTGGGGAAGAAAATCCCGGGCTTTGAACTCATAGAAACATGGAAATGCAAAAAGTGATTTAAACCAATTGTGTTTTATATAAAATGTTGATCATTCTGGTTAAATACTCTGAGTCTTGCATGTTAACTTCATCCACATCCACCTCTGCTGTACATCCCCACAAATAATTCCAGGAAAAACTGCAAAAGTAATTTTCTTATGCCAGAGGAACCTCTAGAAAATGCAGTTTCACTGTATATATTAGCTTCTGCTCTTTTTTTGCAGCAGTACTGACTCTATCAACCCTTCCTTTGGGTTTCTCTGCCTGAAGCTTCCTAAAATTGTGAAGCAGAGAGAGGAAGTGCTCCCTGACTGGGTGTATGGTAAATCTCATTAAAATTATTTGTGGATGTTGACAAAGAAAACAAACCTTTGTAGCTGGAGTGCACTGCGTTATTTTAATGGAGTTCATCATTATTTTAATTTATATGAGGCTTGGACCGAAATACAAAGGACAGTCTGGGTCATGTCTGTGGGAATTTAGTGGCAGCTGCTGCTGTTTAATCAAGGCAGAAGATGCACTAACAACTGAGGTACGTGTATACAGATATTTTACTCTGAGAAGTATTCTTTCTGTTCTTCTTTGTTTTTATTTCTTTCCATAAGAGAAATAAAGAATATTTCTCAGGGAAGTTACTCCTGTAATGCTGAGATCTGTTCTTTCTCTTTTCCCCACCTACCTTGGGTCTAAAAGATGGAAATATATTCATCCAGAGTATCTCTGCACAGCTCCAGATATTTTAAGAGTATCTCATCTAACAAAAAATTATGAGAGAGAAAACTCCTTTTGTTTGCATTGTTGAAGGCCAGAAGAGAGTCTGTCACCTGGCCTTCTGTAAATGTCAAACCTTAAGAGCTCCAGAATTGTTCTTTTCTTCTGACAGAGAACAGGCAGCTCTCCCTGTGACTGCCAGGATTGCTATTGCTGCTGAAGGGTTCTCCATCCAAGACTTCATTAACTTGTTTGTATTCACTTCCAGCCTAATTTGCCATCTTCAGCCTCCGATTTTGCTATTGGATGACAGAATTATGTTGTTAATGTTTTGTTCTCTGAATTCATGTCGGGTTCTCTGCAGAGACAGTGGAAGTCTGTGAATCACGAGTCATGGAATGGTTTGGGCTGGAAGAGACATTAAAGATCATCCAGAGATGGGCAAGGACACCTTCCACTGTCCCAGCTTGCTCCAAGCCCTGTCCAGCCTGGCCTTGGACACTGCCAGGGATCCAGGGGCAGCCACAGCTTCTCTGGGAATTCTATCCCAGAGCCTCCCCACCCTCCCAGGGAGGAATTCCTTCCCAGTATCCCATCTAAACCTCCTCCCTCAGTCTGAAGTCATTCCCCCTTGTCCTGTCCCTCCATGCCCTTGTGAGAAGTCCCTCTCCAGCCTCCCTTCAGCTCGGGAAGGCTGTGGAATGCTGAATTTTCACCCACAGTGACCTTCCCAGCACCTCGAACGCGACACGCATAATTCACGTGCATTTAACAATCCCATTATTTTGACAAATGCAATTCATGATCACACAGGCCAGAACACAGAGCGAGCCCATAGCTGCACCTAATTAATCCCTCAAACAACTCCTGACAAATAGATTAAAAAATTTGCAGCCTGATTCTGCCTTCTGTCTTTCCATTTACTGGCGGCTGTAAACACGGCGGCACCTGGGGCGCGAGCGGCGCCCGCCGAGGACACAGCGTCTGTCGTGCCACCTGTGCCAGCCATCCACCACGTCCCCAGACCTGCTCGGGCTGCACTGCTGCCTCCAGCAGCACTCTGGAAGCAGGAGCTGCAGCTGAGAGGTGGAGCAGCAGAGAGAGCAGGATGGAAAATGCGCTGGGGGGATTGTTGGCTCAGAGGGCAGCCGTGAAATCCTCGGGAATGTTCAGTGATTTGCCCACCCACGAGGCATTGTTGAGTAACAGGAGTTGACAGGCAGGACGTTTCTAGAAGCTCATTGCACATCTCAGATGCTTTTTGAGGTAATTAGGCTCTCAAACCACTCTCTTCTCTTACTCTGGGCCCATAGATTCAGAATTGATTTGACTTTCAGCAGTTCCCTACCTCTGCCAGGTGCAATTATATTTCCATTTGCTGCAAGCAAAAGAAAACCTCAAAGTATTTAATGCTTCATCTTTTTTTTTTTTTTTTTTTTTTTTTTTGGTATTGGACTCAAACCAGGTTTATGTGACAAAAAAGGAAGTCTTGAAAGCCACTGCATGAATCTGTGACATCCAAGGGGTAAAACAGGGAAGGAAGTTAAATACCACTGGTATTAGGAGTTTTCCAGACCTTCAGTATAAAAGATGAGTTTCCAAGAAGGAATATTGCTGACATTCAATCCAACTCATGCATTTATTATTTTTTTATACATATAGAGCCCTTCATGGAGAGCATCCTAGGATGGTTTATAGCAACTGTGAATTACAAGCTGTGGAGAGTGGCTTGACTGCTGCATTATAGGAGCTCTGATATTCCCTGAGCTGGAATTTAGGGAAGGCATGAAAAAGGGGAAAAGGGACAGCAGAGTAGCAGGTCAGGCATGGGTAAATCCTTTCCTGGTAGGAGCAGGTTGGGGTCTGAGCTGTCAATATTCCACTTGTGCTGGAAGATCGGGGAGAGAAGCGAGAATTTGGAATCATGGAGATCCTCTGGTTTTGGCCACCTGAGTCAGGAGAAAGGTGAGAGTGGAGGAATGTGTGGGTCTGGAGGCAGGAGAGAAGCAAAGTGATGGAACTCCAGGGAATGTTTCAAAGCACTTGGAAGCTTTGGGATCTGAGCTTGGCATGGCAGAAATGAGGGGAAAGTCGATGGTATTGGGGGATTGTCTTTGCAAACACTAAAATAATTAGAATTGGGTGGGGGTGCATTTTTTGAAAAAAATGACCAAGCGAAAAAAAAAAAATCTACACTTTTTTAAAAGACTTCAAAGTCCCTTGCAGGGTAATTCTGAGTGATGGAAAAGGCAGTCAGTGTTGGGAATATTTTCTTACATTGTTCTCTTCACCAGATAGAGAAAACCTTACTGTCCTTAATGATTTGAGACCACCCTGACTGAAAAGTGTGTTAGAACATTTTGTCTTCCTGAAACCTTACAAAGGAATCAAGAATTATTTTCACTTCTTAAATTACTGTGGCTTGCATGGAAGACCAAGTTTGCAGCTGGTTTAATTAGGATTGTCTTTTTGTTGTTGAAGGTAACCAATTTCCAGTACCTAGAAACAAAACTGAATCACACTGAAACCCCAAGAATGTGGATTCATAACAAGTTTTAGATGAACTTGTTACCTTTGAGGGTGCTGGGTGTGGTGTTTTCACTGTTCCAGATTTGTGGCTTTTTCAGGACCAGGAAGAGAAAATGCTTTGTATTTTTGTCTGCCTTTTTTATTATATATTTATTTTTCTTTGAAGACCAAGAATTAATGCAGCTAATAGAAAAACCAGTCAGCTTGTAATGCTTTGCTTTCCTGGTCAAATGGATTTTCATCGAGCACAAACTTTGAAATCAAATACAATATTTTCTTAGGAAAATCTGAACAGCTAACAAGCGTAAGAGAGCACTTAGACGACTATTTGGAGTTGTATTTATCAGAAGGAAAGATGTTTCCCTTTTAATATTGTGACAGGGAGAGCAGTGAGACCAAAGGTCTGAACAAAACTCCACCATCAGAGGCCCCATCAGTGCCTGCAACACAAATGCTGGAAGGGACAATCTGTTTTAGTTATGCTTTTGAGCACACTTTAAATGTAATTTTAGTGCACAATAAAAATGAATGCTCTGTTTTCCAAATGCATCTGCTGAGCTCGAGTTTCCATACCAGATGGCTTTATATTATGTTAAAACTCCACATACAGTATGCTAGTGCTCGCTGGAGCTGCTGAAAGTGACCTTGCATTTTTTTCTGCATGAGCAAAAAATATGACGTTTCTTAATTTTGACATGCAAAAATGTTGCTCTTTCCAGCTTGTTGTCATATTCTGTTTTACCTGGGTTTGGGGGTTACTTGTTTTTTCATGGTCAGAAGCGTGTGGTGTTTCTAATCTAAAGATGGATCCGGATACAAGCGAAGCCCAAATTGCACATAAATCTTGCTCGATACACGCGGTGTTGATGTTACTAAATACCAGGCATAAATCACGTCTGGGCTGTTGAATTGTGACTCTTTTTGAGTCTGCAGCTGGCAGATGTCCAGGCTTTATCTTCCATTCATCCCTGAGCCTGCTCTGCCCTGTCCCCGTGTCATTGAAGCCAAGGATGCTCTGACCCAAGGTGCAGTGATGCCTTCGGATGGGAGTCAGCTGCTGTCCCTGGGGGCTCCACCTTTGGGCTTTTGAGAGAGCAGAGCCTAAAATTAGGCTGTGAGTAACGCCTGGGCTCCACCTCACCAGTGAAACCTTGGTGAGAGATGAAATCTCGCCGTGTTGCTGACGTTGGTGAGGTTTGTGCTGCTCCATCCATGGAAAATTGTGTCCTGCAGAGCTGGAGCTGTGCAGAGTGTGTGACATCCCTTCCTCTCCCACTGCTCTTCCTCTCCTCTGCTTTAGAATGGCAATTCCAGGCATTCTATGACTGGATGAATAGAATAGAATGACTAATAGAATAGAATGACTGATAGAATGAATAGAATGACTATTCCAGCTGTGAACGGCTCATTGTATATTGAACTTCACTGCCCTTTTTTTAGGAGCAGGGGGAGGTTATAACCACTGAGGCTAACCTGCTGAGGGCAAGGGATGTGTGAGCAATGGGAGCATGGAGCTGGCTGTCTCTGCACCCCTGTGTGGCTGCCAGGTGCTGGTGACAATTCATTTCACCCAACCTTTAGGCAGCAAATATGCCATGCAAGGAAGAAGTGCTCTTCTGGCTGATTTCTCTTTGGTTCTTTTTCTACTGAGATCATATTTCCCACTTGCAGGCCATGCAGATCAGCTGTTTCTTGGTGATTGTGCTAATTTGCACTTAATTTGCACTTAATTTGCGCTTAATTTGCCTGGCTGTTTATTCATCTGGAATTTGATATGGTTTCCATCCTCTTTCTGTCTCAGTTATCAATAATTGCTGGTGTGTTATTTCTCACAGCATTTCTGTGGATTTTCTCATTTCCCACCAATTGCACAGGAATCCATTGGGAAGGAAATACCCAAATTCTAGGATAGTTTCTTCACACTGAATCAGCTATTTTCCTGCTTGCAGCAGGCTATAATTTTGTATTTGAATATAATGTATATAAACTATGTCCATTTTAATATTATTTTAGTATTTGGTGTTGCCCAAAACTTGTTATTATTTTTCAAGTGTTTTCTGCTGTTATTTCAATGTTTGCCCACAGGGAAATCACTTTGATAATATCAGAGGAGCAAGAGGAAAAGGTGCACAATTTTGCTGACATTCATCTCCATCTGCTCATTGCAGCCTTAAATGGGCTGCTTGTGGAATCATAAATCTCTGTATCTAGAAGATTCCTGTTAGATACCCTTTGGAGATTCTGTGCTGATCCAGAATCAGTTTAATTTTTTCCATCAATTTTTTCATGTATGACCCAGAAAAAAAATATTTAATATTAGATTTATTATTTTTGACTTCTTTGTACGTTCTGATGTTATGGAATTATTCTTTCACCATAATTTTCTGAGTGTTTATGAACGATTCTGTATGACTGAATGCAATTTCCACGCATGACTGTGAAACATGAAGAGCCATCTTATTATCAGTGTGCTCCTATTAATATTGATGTCATAACACATTGTTGCATCAATTGTAATAAATGGCTCAGATAAGGAGAGCAAACAGAAGACGTTCCCAGGAAAGTTATTCAGACCTGACACGCAGAGCAGCAGTGGCAAAGTCAAGCAAGGAGACTTTGCAGTGGCATTTTACTGAATAACTAAAATTTTATTGACTTATGTTCCACATGATGGAGCATTAAGCAGTCCCCCACACCCTAATTCCTTTCTCAATGGCAGAAGGAATGATCTGCAATTCCCATCAAATTATGTTTCTTTCTGTTGCTTTTTGTTTTTACTGCTTTTTTTCCCCTCCTCGAGCCCCATCTCCAGAGTTAAGGATTTTATTTAGAAAAGTTCTTTTAATGTATTTTGGGAGACACAACTTTTCAGAAGGTTTGCCTGTATTTCATTCTTTGAAAATGCATATTTTTTTTTTTTATATAACCCTTCATATTGATACTAAAAGGAGCCCTACTTATCTGTGAGCATCTTTCACCAGAGAGCAGACATTGGAAAGCCTTGATTCATTTCCCCAAACCACAAATGAGCTGAGAGATGACAGTGCTGGGTCATTTGACTGCACCAGCACTTGGAAAAGAAAACTGCTGATGTGAGGGCTCAGAACTTCCCTGTTAATGGAGTGGTTTGGAAGTTCTTTTATGGTTCTTCCACCACAGCAGTAATGCACACCCAGAGTGGTGCTCAAGTACACCCAGGGCAGTGCAGGCAGATTCTTATGGTTTTATGTTCAGCTTGCTTTCAAGAAAGTCCTGGAAATTGCAGGAAAGCAAGAATAAAATGCTGGTGTCCCAAGCAAGTGGTGGTTTTCCTGCTAGTGGCTTAATTTAAAAGGAATAATTGATTTTGCCACCAGTTGTGTGTGTTCAAACGTCCTACCCTGATAATCCATATGAAAACACAGTAGGAAAAGGTGATAAATTGGGATTTAGGCCTGGGAATCTTTCTTTCTGCATCAGTGAGGGAAGGACATGAGCTAAGGAGTTGTTTGGATGTGGAAAGTGTCTCACGGTTGCTTTTTTCCCCAGAGAGATGGACTGAGAGGGCTTCCCTCAGAAGGCAGCGCTGGTGGCACCAGTGTCACTGGTGACATTGGTGACACTGGTGACATTCGTGACACTGGTGACACTGGTGACATTGGTGACATTGGTGACACTGGTGACATTGGTGACACTAGTGACACTGGTGACACTGGTGACATTGGTGACACTGGTGACATTGGTGACATTGGTGGCACTGGTGACACTGGTGACATTGGTGACATTGGTGACACTGGTGACACTGGTGACATTGGTGACATTGGTGACATTGGTGACATTGGTGACACTGCTCCATGGGAGGAGACAGAACCATCCTGAGCCACCTTATGGTCACTGGGAAACTGTTCAATGGGATGTAGTCCTCCCTAAAGCAGTCATCTTAACATTTTTGGGGTGCAACTCGGTAAGTTTGGTCTAGCAAGGTAAAAATTCTTGATTATGATGTTGGTAGAAATTTGCAAAAATATTAAGAGCATGTCTTTGCTTCTACCTGATGCTGATTCTTTCCTCATCTATCAGAATTCCTGCAGAATGCCTCAAGCCCTGGGGTTTTAAAAATGAGTGGCAAAGCCGCATTTTACCTCCCAGGTCTCCCAAGAAATGAGCTCCCAAGGCAATGGTTATGAATTTTGTGCTCTGGGGTGATGTTTTGTGCTCTGGATGAATTTTGTGCTCTGGATGAAGCTTCTGAGCTTCCTCTTCCTTTGTGGAACTTTGCCTCTTTTTTGGGCTTCTGGATTTTTATCCATATTTTCATCCTCTGGAATCTTTGGAAATGTAGTGCTTTTTGTTGATTTTTGCATCCCCGACTGCAGTGGAAATGACATCTCTCACTAAAGCACAGCCCCTGAGGAAACCAGATGTGCTTATGGGGCTCAGATGTTCAACCAAAGGACTCCCAATCCCGTCCAAATTGTCATTTTCCCCCATTTTTTGAGCAGCCATTCTGTTCGCTTGGGCTGCGATCTTTTGAAGGGCATTTTCAAGAGGCAGCGTGAGCTCCTGGAGACAAAATTCACTTCAGCTGCTCTTGTATCACAACATGCAACTGCAAATGGCCAAAATTCCGTTCCAGCTGGTCCCCTGCAAACACCTTGGCCTCCACTCCTCCTCCCTGGTGCCTGAGCCCTTGCCAAAGACATTTTCCATGCACGGAACGTACACAGAAATATTTGTAACCCGCGTGAGCGCTGCGAAAACGCCATGCAGTTCCAGGGAAAGGTGCAACTTTTGATCCTTTGC
Source organism: Entomyzon cyanotis (assembly GCA_024500445.1). Taxonomy (NCBI): domain Eukaryota; kingdom Metazoa; phylum Chordata; class Aves; order Passeriformes; family Meliphagidae; genus Entomyzon; species Entomyzon cyanotis. Next base: position 4,838,564 of record JAKEPQ010000781.1, read on the forward strand.
TGGATGAATTCCATGTTTTGAAGTGTTTGAAGCAGGGAAGACCACAGCAGGTCTTTCATCTTTCCTGTTGGTTGATCTCTCTAATGTCATGGTAAGAGGTGTTATATGAAAAGAGAAAATGCAGCCCTAAAATGATTTTCCTATTCCTCTCCCCCTCGCTTGTAATTTGATAATTGTAATAATTTCTTTTTTGGGACATCCTCTTATCTGGTAATGATATTTTTCCCTTGTAATCTTGCTGGTTTGATTTAAAGGTGTGATTTAGAAAACAAGGGCAAGGCAGGCTGATGAATAATTGTGCAAACATGTGATGTGTTGAAAAAGTCTGAGCTCCTTAGGCAATATTTTCAGCTGACCTCTGAAAAACACTTCGCAGGTGTATGTATTTGAATTTGAAAAGACCAACATTTGCATATGCAAATCCCACCCCTGCATGTGCACAGTGTAGCTGGATGAGCAATTGAGTCCTCTCTGTGCAATAATTGTAATTTCTGTGTAGAAGTGACCTGGTGGTGGCTGTTTCACCCCCTTTTTCATTAATGTTGGTTTTATGGAAATTGTTGGCTGTGCCTGACTGTGGTAACTTTGTGTTTTGAAGGTAAAAGAGACGAATTTTCAGAGCTGAGCATTTTCAGAGCTAGGTGGGCATTGGAAACTCTGAAATCTCCAAACAGCACCATGTTGTGTTTTTATTTAAATCCACAGATCATAACACAGCTCTTCAACTTCAGACTTCTCATTAAACACAAAATTGCAAAATCTATATTTTTATCACTCTTATGCAATTATGCTATTGAAAAATATAGACCAAAGACTGCACAGAGTTGGAACAAATCTTTCAAGGGTTCAACATTTAATGTGAAGTGCAAAATCTAATAGAACAATGTGAAAAGGCATATTTTAAAAGGGAATAAGTTATGCTTTGTCTAATGCTCCCTGCCTGCTCCTGTTGGCTCTTTTCCATCTCTCCCTGGGGACACAAATCACCCAGTTCTGTTGTCAAAATTTATAGGTGATAATTTGGACCCAAAGACTAATTTTATTTTTTTTGTCTTCTTAGAAGTTTAGCTTGGATTTTTATGGTCTCATCCCTAAGAGAACATAGATACATAAATCCCAGCTGTCTCCTTGGGTGAAGGATAATGAAGATACTGACAAATTCCTTAACTTCTTCATGCCCAAAATTCTTAAAGAGTTCAGGCTTCGCCCATGGAGTCCCTTCAGAGTTGAAAGTTTGGATTCTGGGCAAGTCAAGCTCCTTGGGGTCACTCTCAGAGGGAGAGAGGACCAAGTGAGCTCTTCATCTCATTTGATTTTTGTGCCAGCAAGAAAAAAAAAAAAAAAAAAAAAAGGAAAAAGCTTAATTTATTATCCTAATGTTGGAGCAATCATCAGGGACAGATTGGTTCTGGAGCTTTCACTCCTGACTGTGCCAGTGAAGTCATTAAATAGTCATGGGAGCTTTTGTCTCCCTCTCTTGGGTGCAGACATTACCCATCAGGAGAGGAAATCTTTTTTCTGCCTGTGGAGATGAGAGTGATCAGGCAAATGATCCACAGAAGAAGCAATTATCAGCTCTCTGAACATCATGGCTCAGGTGCAGCAGGAAGGAAGGAGCTGGGTTGGCTTGTCTGGATGCTCCAGGTGGGAATGGGGTGCTGGGGAGAGGCTGATGGGGTTGGGGTGAATGATGAGAGCTTGAACTGTTAGTTTTTACGGAATCAGAGAATCACTGAGGGTGGAAAAGCCCTCCAAGGCCATCCAATCCAACCTGTGATTGATCCCCACCTTGTCACCAGCCCAGAGCCCTGAGTGCCACAGCCAGGCCTTCCTTGGACACCTCCAGGGCTGGAGACTCCAAACCCCCCTGGACAGCCCATTCCAATGCTCAACCACTCTTTCAGAGAGGAAATTTGTCACAATGTCCAACCTGAACCTCCCCTGCCACAGCTTTGGCTGTTTCCCCTTGTCCTCTTGCTTGTTACCTGTGAGAAAAATAAATAAATGTTTGGATCAGTGGGAGCCAGGTAAACCTGGATTGTACAACCCTTGTGAATCAAACCAGACAGATTTATGCAATGCAAATAGAAATTTAGTCCCAAGTTTAGTTTTCTGAACATTTGGTCAGTCTGGCAGGGAAAGTGAATTCTAACTGCAGCAGATTGGGCCGACAGCTACTTGGAAAACCAAGGAGTGGGAAGTATGTGGTGGTAAAGGAAAAAATCTCAGTGTCCAAATGTAAAGAAGAGGATCGTCATAGAAAGAGCCTTTTAATTGATTTCATTCTCATATGCATCACTTCTGGAGTACATTGATTTTTTATTTCCCCAACAGTAATAATATGGCTTGCTCCCTTCACCATGTCAGCAGTGACATGTTGTAACTACAGACTGGGACGAAGAAAAATGTTAGCTTAGATTATTTCCATTTGGTGTTTATTTTGAATTCTGTACCTTCTCCTAAGTTTTAAAAACTTTAACTGTGGTTAATTTTAGCCTTAATAATTTTTGCAAGCTGCAGAGCTGCTGTGACACTGGAGAGGTGTGATGAATTACAAAAACCAGAGGAGGTATTATCTCTTGCTTTTACTGTGAGCACAGGTTTTGTTCTACAGAGCTTTCTCTTCTGTCTTTCCAGCTTCTGGATACATCTTTGCTTCCATCAGATCCCCAAGCAGCACATCTGGGGGTTGGTGTATTCCCCTGTGAGTAAATGTACTCCTAGTGTAATCTGTTAGCAATTTGAATTAAAATGTCAGCCATGTTCCATTTGCAGCATCCCCCTTTCACACAGGCAGCACATTTTTAATCAGTGCTTTTCTTTATACGAAGAAGATGTTGATCAGAGTTCTCATGGTGATTTTTGATAAATTTGTTTATTCCTGGCACAAAGGCAGTGTCTGCTCTGGTCCCACAGAGGCTCTGTCTGCTCCTGGGCTGGACTTGCTGACTTCAGTGGGAACTCCATAGCAAGGGCTGGATCTGCTCAGCTATGAACCTCTTCCAAGAGCCGTGCACATTTACCTCCCAGAGAAGCTAATCAATTGGACAAACAAGGCACATGCACTGGGAAAATTGAGCATCTTGTTAATTCAGTGGGCAGAGGTGATGAGAACTTCATCCCAAACAACAATTCACAGGTGGAGTTCCATGGGAAGGAGGTGGACAGCCCTCGTCATTCCTTGTTCCTCTTAAAGATTTCACATCTTCACTTTATCTTGTCCTTCAGAGAATTTTTCTTCCACGCAGAAGATAAAATGTCATTTGGATCACAGAAATGCATAATTGCAGTAATTCTATCATTTATGTAAGGAGGAAATGTTTTACCTCTCCTTGAATGCCCATGCCAAATAAAACAATGTTGCTTTAGCAGGGTTTAAATTTTCCTTAAAACAGTTTATAATGTGTCCACAGTGCATCCTCACTTCTGTAAAAATCTGAATTTCCTCCCTGCAGAGGGACTTGGACAACAGGAAAAGGGAAACCTTTTCTTGAGAGGGAACTTGCAGGGAAACTTTTTTAATAACGTTGATGCTGCAGTGGGTGACAGTGGAAGAGACAAGGATGAAAGAACGAGAGCAAATCCTTTACCTTGAAACAACAAACCCTAAATGTGTGATTGAAGTGACCATGAATTGCCATCATTAGTATATTGCTGACACCATCCTGATCCCAAAATTCCTTTAAAAATCTTTCAGCATTTGAGTGATTGTGGTGCTAATAATAGGATGATGCTGCAATTTTATTGTCAGGGTTGTTCTTGGGCTTGACATTGTCTTTATCAATCTGCTAATGAAAATAATGCTTATGTAAGGTGTTATTATGAATTCCTGGTTCGGAGCCAGAGATGAGGGCAATGATATTCTGTAGTCTGGCATGTTACAGAATAGTTTTGTTTAATTTCTTTTCTCAGTGAGCACTGGAGAGAGAAAGATTTGGGTAGTGGAGTGTTATTTAAAAACCCCACAACTGTTCTGAAGCAAGCAGTGAATCCGCCCAAATTGTCTTTCAGATTTGAAAGACAGCAGCAACACAAAAAGAAGTTAAAAGGAAAAAAGAAAAGAAAAATAAAAACTGGGAAGTTCAATGTTTAATAGAATTGCATTGAATTTTTTCAAAGCTGAGGCCCATTTCTAACATATTTAAAATATAAACATGTCTGGGGCTTTGCAGCTATGGTTGTGCTTGTAAAACCTGTGAGGAAAGCAAATGGATTGCTATTAAATATTTCTCAATATAAGTCACAGCTCCATGTTACATGTCCATATGGGAATTATTTCCTCATTTTTAACAAATTACTGCATCCCTGGAAATGTCCAAGGCCAGGTTGGATGGGGCTTGGAGCAACCTGGGATAGTGGGAGATGTCCCTCCCCATGGCAGGGGGTGGCACTGGTTGAGCTTTAAGGTCCCCAGTCTGTTACTCTATGATTTTTTTTTTTTAATTTTTTTTTTTTTGTGAATCCTAAATTTAGGGCCATGACAGCAATATTCTGTTCCCTGGTTCTGTAGGAACTGGAAGCATTAGAAGAGGCAAGTACTCATGGTGCTGTACAATTTGTCCCTGCCAGCTGATTCCCAAAGTCTTCTGCTGGGAGAGAGCAGAGCTTCAACTGCTTTGCAGGCAGATTGTAAACTGGCAATCTAGGTCATTGTAAATACAAAATAAACCAGCTGCCAATAAAACTGAAATATAATTCTCCATTCCCAATACACGCCAGCGAAGAAACAAATCCAAGATATTCGCAGTGACAGCTGACATTCCCTTCTCAGTTTATGGTGCTGTGTTCTTCCACTGGCTGAGCAGCCTCAGGTGTTGCAAGGACAAGGAGATGATGATGGGGATGCAGCCTGAGAAAAAGTTTAGTTCTGTGGCACTGAGATTGTAAAGGACCTCTCTCTGCAGCTAAGCACCTGGCTTTGGCTTGATCTATTTGTGGGATGAGGCACTGCCAGAGGTGGCTGAGGGCAGCTGGATGAGAAACCAGGTTTGTTTTGGAAGGGACCCAAGGTTTGTGGTGTCATTGGCAGCTCAGGCTACCAAACCCATCCTGAGCTCCATTGGCCTGCAGGATGGAAAAGATCAGGTGGGGATTTAATGGCTTCAAAATTCCTCTGATGCCCTCCTGCTGAGAGCTGCCTTCCTTCCTAGTCAGGTTATCAGCAGAGAAAAACATAAACACAAGGGAGTTCTGAAAGATAATTAAAGGATTGGCCCCAGTTTGATGTTCCCACAGACATCCTTTAATTTGTCAGTGTCACAAATTTCATCAGTCGGTGGTGTTGGTGGACTGGTGGTGCTTTCCACAACCCCAGGGAATTGGTTGTGTGGTACTTTTCATGGCTTTTCATGATAATCATCCCCTGATTGTACCAAATAAGAGACTTTGGTTTATTATGGTATTCAGCCATCAAAGGAGGTGATACCAATTTTATTTCTGGTTATAATTTTCTGAGTTGTATGAGATACAAACTTCAACATTGGCTCCCCCATCAATATTTCATTGACCTGAACCTTGGCCTGATTCTCATTAAAAAATCTACATATGAGGATTAACTCGTTACAGTTTTAGGAATAAGAATTGCTCTCACTGAAACAAGCCAAATCTATATCTTCTTTTCAATATGATAGTGAACTAAAGAGATTTCTGACAACAAAAGGAATCTGATGAGATGCCATGGACTCCACTTGAGTCAGTTCTAACTGCATTACGCTGAGAGAAGACCCAAAAATATTTTGAACAGAGTTCATTGTCTCTTCGACAGTTTTACTCATCTTATTTGCCAAGTTTCTCTCACAGCTGGATTAAGATTTAACAATTTTCTTTCCTCCTCTGCCTCGGATCAGTCACGAGCCTGTGGGAGATGAGCACGACTCTGGAGCAGAGCCCAAATCTGTTCAAACCCAGGCATGGCTCATGGGGAGGCTTTTTTGGGTTGGAATTGTGTTCAGGCACAGGCGTTTGTGAAACAGGGCGAAGGTGAACAGGCACAGACTTTGGGGTTTTGCACCACAGAAATCCCAGAGCTCGGAAAGGGGCGGAACAGAACCAACTTTGGTCAAACAAATCAGTAGAATTTCAGTCTAAAGTCTGGCATTGCTTGCAGAATATAGGAATTATGAGGAAGCTCTGGAGAGGAAAAAAAAACCCAAACAAAACCTTTATTCTATAGAAAAAAATTTTTATTGCAATTTATTGAGGTAAACCCTGCTCCTCCCCTTACCTTTCTTTCTCCAGAGACATCACTTGATGTTCCAGAGGCAAACTGAAAAAGAAAAGAATGATGAGCAAGTGAGTCCTCATGAAGACCAAGCAGCAAGGACAGGTTGCTGTGCCTTTCCCTCTGCCCTTCCTTCACCAGTGGATCCAGGCTGCCCTGGGAACAATGGGGGAATTTGGGTTGGCAGCAGCTCCCTTTTGGATGAGACAATTTAAGAGTTCAAATCCAATATTGTGTGTACAATTTATTCGTAATAGAAATTCCATCCCCGAGCTCAGAGAGACCAGGACATTCCCACAAAGAATTCTATATATTTCTGGTAACATTGATGTTATTTCCACGCGGTTCATTGCAATCAACAAACTCCATTGTTGCCAGCGAAGCTGGGGAGATGCAGCTTATCTTAAATCCAGAGTTATCTCGAGGCCTTTTTGTGAGTTTGCTATGGTGATCTATCTATTTTTAAACAAAAAAAAAAAAAAAAAAGAGGAGAAGAAGCAATATAAAACAGGGAGCAGAACACTGGAAAAGGGAATGAGATGTCTGGTTTCTCTTCCAAACTCTGCCAGAGTGACCTTGCTCAGCCCCTTCTCCGTGTTTCAGCAACCACCACCATAAAACGTGAGTAATGAGGTTATAAATGTATCATTTTTATTGAGGAATGGTGTTGCACAGCTCTGTTTTGTCCTTTCTTTCTGTTTGCTGGGTAGTTTAATATTTGCCAGTAAAAAGCGTGCGAGTGGCTAATTCCATGGCGGGGCTCTCAGTCCTCAGCTCGCTGCAGCCTCTGGTTTATTTGTTTCTGTGCAAAGGTGTAATTAATCACTGGGAAATGCTGCAGCCAAGTTTACTGAGCAGAGAGAGCCAAATGTGCAGGGGTTTTGTGGCTGCAGGTGCAAGGGAATCAGGGCTGAAATATCCAAAACTTTTCTACATCTCATCCCCTAAAACCCACTGTCAGCCCCTTCCTGCCTTGAGTCTGTGCAGTAAAATTAACCTTTTTTTCATCTTTGAGCAGCTTGCAAAACATTAAAAATATTTGTTATGTCTTAGTCGTACTATATTCAAATTATTATTCCTGTTCATTTACTTAATTTAATCTTAAATTAAGATTAAATTAGTCTTAATTTAAGATTAATTCATTCTAAATTCATTGGGTAAAATGAATTCATATTCATTTTACCCAATATAAATAAAAGTCACCACTAGGAAGTTTCCAGTTCAAAAATTCTATAGGTCATTTTCTTTCTGTCTCTAAAGCGACATCTTTGAGCTTGCAAACAAGTGATGATAAAAGGCCACAATGTCTGTGAAATTATATTTGCCAATTTGCAATAAATTTCCTGATAATGGTACAGTAGTAAAGCTGTACAGGTTTTGCCCCTGTGGTGCAATTTTTCTGGGTATTTTTTTTAAATTGTGGCAGCACAGAAAATGGTAAAAAATGCACGGACTTAGAGATCTGCAGAAATATTGACAATAGTTTTATTCATGCTGAGTGTGTTATTTATATGAGAACAAGTTGTAGTAATTTATCACAAGTGCAATCCCCCCCGAAATTCAAAGTGTCCAAGTGTGTTTCAGGATGGCTTTGTGGCACAGTAATTAAGAAAAAAGGAGTTGCCTTTTCTCCCCAGTAGAAACCTTCTTAGCACACTTGTCATCAAAGCATTTGTGACAGCAAATTTAGCTCCACTTTTGAGCTTCAAATCACAAAATTATTCTGAGATCCATTAGAAAGATTTAACAGAACTTTCACATGAAATTGCTTTAATGATATTTTTGCAACTTTCAGTGTTTCTCTGAAAATACACTTCATCTTCTCCGTTCCTCCTATTTATTATTAGATACCTGTGGAGTTTAATAAAAATATACTTGATGTCAACCTTATTGTTAACGGGGAAAATTCTCTATTTTTTTTTTTCCTCTGCACACCCTGTGAACTAAAATTCTTTTTTTTCTCTAGGAAGCAAATACATGGATTTTGTTTATCAACCAACAGAGCTCATGGTTGCTGGAGCAGCCTTTTGGAAGTGTTTGAAGGTCTCCAGGACAGGCTCTGCCTCCCTCCCCAGCCCATGGGGGTCTCTTTTAATTGTCATTAAAAGCTGTCAGAGCTCTGGTGGATCTCCATGGAAAACACTGGAGCAGCTCTGCCAACCATACCTCAGCATATTTTCTAACAATGATATTTCTAATTCTGTAAATTCTCACCTTTAAACTACTCCCTCTCTGCCTCTCATCTATTTCAGTCATCCTTTAACTAAAAGCCTTTGATTTTCACCATTCAATCCCAGGTTGCCCCAGGCAAGCCGTGTGTCTTCCCCAGAATGGCCATTTGTTTCTGCTTTGCTAAAGAGCATCTAACAAGGAAGGTGGGGACTTTTCAAGATGTTCCAAGTTGTCTTTGCAAGGACTCCCAGAGCGTGGAATTTTGGCTCCCAGAGTGTGAAATTTCAGCTCCCAGGATGTAGAATTCCTTTGTTTATTTAAGTGGGAATGTTCAGGTTTTGAGGCTTTCCCATTGGGAGCTGACAATGCCATCAGCACTGCAGTGATGGGCAAAGGTACAGAAAACCATTTTACCTTTTTTGGGTCAAATACAGCTTTTCTGAGGTCAATCGACTCACATCCGTGTGGTTGAGATCTGGCACTTCTATTTTGGGTTTATCAATTTATCTAATATAAGCTGTTTCCTCTGCCATGCTCCTTTTCGTGCATGTGTTCATCTCAAGGACATTACTTTATATGCAATTCTTAAATGGATATTTGCTTTTGTGACGATTTTTGCAGATTTTCAGACTAGAAATTTAAGAGGAATGGAGAAATTAAAAGAGGTAAAACTGATAAGCAGCAATCACAGGTACTGTAAAAAACCCCAACAAACAAAGCCAAAACAGCCACTTTTATTTTGGTTGCAGCAGGGCATCAAAAATCCAACAGAGATTGAAGATTTATAGTGCTTAAAACTTCACAGATAGTGACGGATAATTGTTGCTTCAAAAGAATTAGACACAGCAGGCAAAAAAAATGTCATTTTCTCCAAGTTGCACAGTTCAGCTGGGAGGATGAGGAGTTGCCATGAAGTCTCCTGGTTATCAGCTGAGCAGTCAATACATTAAATCAATAATTCACAGCACTGAATAAATTTGCTTCTGGGAAAAGAAATTTTACTGCAATGTGGCTTCATATTTTAATTTTGCCTGCCTGTTTCTTGTTCTCTGCTTTTGTCATGACCATGGGCTCTCACTTCTTCATGATTGTGGCTTTAGTTAAACTAAATTATCACAGAATGCCTTCAGGTATTGTAAGAATAAACTCCTAACAGGCCTTTGTGGTTAGGCAGGTGTGTATTGTATAGGGAAAAGAATGAGAAAAGATTTTCTGGAATTTTTTTTTTTGTAGAAAATATTAAGAATTAGTGTGATACATGAAAGCTCAGAGGTGCTGACCACTCATGGCATGTCCAGGCAGCTGGACAGTTACTGAGGCCACTCAGGGATGCCCTGATGAGCTGGCTGGGCTTTAGATCCATCAGGGAATGACCAGTGAGTGCCACAGTGGGGTGGGAATGGTGTGAGAGTTGACCAAGGATGAAGTCATGAGCCCAGTAGAATGGTCAGCCTTGAAGGAAATGTCAAGAAGGGCTGAAAATATTCCATTTTCCCCAGGACTTCCAGATGTTCCTGGAACAAAACCGGGGAGGATAAAATGAAAGGGACTAAAATTACCTCTGGTTTGAATTTCTGGCCATGTTGAGAAGCCATTTCCAGTTGCTCCCAACACGTTGTGGATTCCACTCATGATCTGAACGACGAAGGACGCCACATCCCATTAGCAAACTCCTGAGCCATGCAGCTCTCCCGAGAGCCTGTTTCAGGGAGGTGGCTGATGCTTCTGTCTGATGCATACAGAATATATTTTACAATTAAAGTATTGTCTCCCATTCGTCATGTAAATCCAATTACAAGGCACTTAAACGTTGAATAATTTATATTCCCCAAAAAGATGTTAGGATATTAAATAGCAGGAATAATGTCAGGTTTATTAGATTGTTGTAGAGAACTCTATCTTTGGTAATGCCTCAACCTCGTCATTCTTATAAAATAATTATTTCCATCTTTGGCTTGATTGTAGGGCAATTTCAAGAGGGTTTTTTTTCCTGTTTGTTTATTTTGTATTTGAATGTTCACTGGGCAAATCTTTTCGGTTCAGGCATTCCCCAGCTGGTTCATCCAGTCACTGAGTCCTGTAAATGAAGTTTCTTTTGCCTATGGAGTCTCTGCATTTGGAGAGAAATACCCAAATCCTTTCCAAGATCTGTATTTCCCTCCTGGCAATGGGCTGTGCATTTCCTCAGTGCCTGCCTTGAGGATGTATTAGCAGATTTATAAAAACAGATGCATATCTACTGCTGAAAAGTTTTTTAAGAGATGCAGAGGCATGTGGAGGACACTTGGTTACATGTGGATTGCTGGGATGTTGGCAGTGTGAGAATAACAGCAAAAAGTTATGGTTGGCTGATTTCAGGATTTCAGGATTTTCAGGATTTTCAGGATGATTTCAGGACCCCCCAGACTGTTCCAAGGCTGAGGCAGGGTGAACAGAAATGGGAATTTGCCCTCGAGAGTGTTGCATTTATGGACAGAATCGTGTAGACACATTTCTTACAATCCAAAAAGAAAAAGGGGGAAAGAAAATTCCACTGTGAGCAGGCAAGTTAATGCTCTGTTTGAGGGAAGAATTAAAACCACAGTGCAGGGGACGTTTATAACCCTCACCTGCTGCAGAACCACTGAGATGAAGAAAAGGCAGCACTTGGAGGATGATAACAAGGATATTATGATGGGCAACACGACATTTAAGTGCCAGTGGAATGGGCAATTCCAGAAGCCCTCAGGAAAACAAGTGTTGCTGAAACACGACAATTTATTGAATGAATTTCCTGCACACTTGTTACCATTTATTTTTTTTTCTCTGCAGTACCACAGTGAATTCTGTTCTGGCTTTTGGCACAAAAAATAAAGGGAAGAGGAGAGAATGTCAAACAGGAGCAGGGTGACAAAGCCTGGAATCTGCCTGTCTTCCCAGGTGAGGAAGGTGAAGAAGTAGCTTGGCTGTCTCTGCAGAACATGGAGAACTTCTCCACAGAAGATGGAAGGTCTGGATTGGCTGAGGAATTTACATTAATCTTATCTCACTTTAAACATTGAAATAATAACATGAGGTTTATATATGAAGGGGAAATATAATTTGCTACTGTGGAAAGCAGGTGGAGTAGGATAGTTTTTACACGGAGGGAAATGAAAGAGGGGAATAATCAAGGTAAAGAAGTAAATTGGTTTGAGTTGGAATGGTGATTTCTACTTCTAAGTGGACATTTTGGTTTCTAAAAGTACAAATAAATACAAACCAAATTGAAAAACAGTTTGATTTTGCCCCCAGCACTACCTGTTTTGTTTTATAGCAAAATGAAGCACTTTCAAGGAGGAAATTTTCTTGAGCTCATAAATGAAATAATCTGTGTGTTCTTCAACACAATAGGGGAAGCTGTATCAGCTGGAGATGGAGAGTTTCCATGTCTTCTACCACAGCACTCCCAACTACTCCCTTGAAGATTCATGTTATTCCTGGATTTTGGGTCTAGAAAAGGAAAATTGCACAATTTCATCTCCAAAGCATTTTGCCATTTCCCCCCAAATTGCTTGTTCATTTGATCACTAAAGACGGAATATGGTGTTTTCTCTGTTACAGGAGTATGCGAAGTCCTTCCTGGCTGCAGTGGAAAGAAACTTCTCATCTGAACTATAGCTGAGGCTTAAAATCCTTTGGAAAAAAGTCTGGGACTCATTGATCCTTAGTGAAACCAAACAAAATCTTTGCAAGTTTATAGAGCAACATGAAGGAATATTGAGTTAACTCAGGTGATAATGTCTGGTTCTAATGGTTGCCCTAAAGATTCTGTTTGTACTTTTTCCAGTGAAATGGAATCTTACCAGGGAATAGCTTTTCTTTCTTTTTTTCTTTCTTTTTTCTTTTTTTTTTTGTATCCCAAAATGATGCAGAAAATACCTCCGTTTCAGCCAGCTTCAGCCAAACCAGTTGCAATGTAATATAACAGCCTTCCCTGGGTGATACTACAGCAGTTAATTTTAGTATTAATCGCTCCAGGTTATGACTTTAGCCACTGCTGATTAATACTTGGCTTAAACCAAGGCTGGAGTACTTTGTGCCCAGTATCTGTAAACAGATCCAATTTCATTCTCAGCCACTGGATGAAGTTACAGTCACTTTTAATGCTGGATCCAGTCTTTTATGTGCTTTTAAATTACTGGGTAGCTGCTGGCTGGAGAGGAACAGCTCGGTGAAATAAAGGAGATGACCACAAAGAGGGACCTTGTGGACACGAGAGCAGAGAAATATTTGCTCGACCATGAAACTGAACCAAGGCTGAATCCCATCACCTTCACTCTTCCCAGCGAATCACTTAACCTCTCCACATTGCAGGGCTTTTAAAATAAAATCCAGTTAATTGCCTGCCTCGAGGAGGAGTTGGGAGACTAATTAATGGATGTTTGCAAAGTACTTCAAGGCTGTAAAGTGCAGTACCGACTGCTGAGTGTTGTTACCACCTTTTGGAGGCACATCCAGCAGGAGCAGCTCCTGCTGCTGTGAGCTGGTGTGGAGAGCTCTTGGCTGGGTCAGACACTCCTGGTTTCACTGATTGCCTCAGCAACCCCAAAAGAAATAAAACACAAACATACCTGAAAGCTGAAGCCTTGGCTGCCTGCACCTGTTGTGCACATTCCCATCTCAGGATGGTGTTGATTTGCCCAAGAGAGCCCGGAGACACTTCAGAGACAAAGTCAGGGAAGTGAGTATTTGCTTTATTCGGTGCACCAGGTGTGGGGGGATTCACTCCTCCAAACACACACCTCAGTACTTCCAAAGACGCGGTGTTACAGGTAAAATTCATGAATATTCATCACACTCCCCAGAATAGGAGTGGTTATACAAATCATTTCTTGGCAGTGGTTTCTGTGCTGGCTTCAAACGGATTCTTGTCCCTCTTATCTTGATAAGGTTAAGGGAATCCTGTTTTTCTAGATTTTACAATTCACATATTCTGTCTCCCAGTAGTTAACTTGAGTTGCCTACTCACCACTCCTTTCTCAGTGTGACCCAAACTAAATCCTGCCCTGGAGCTACCTGGAAAAGTCTTTCCATTTACAGTCAGCAAAATTTAATGGAGTTTACACCAAGTTTGCATGGAGGCAAATCCATCATCGTGTGGCAATCATGGCAATAAGGATCTAGAAAGACAAAGAGTCAGTTAATTGGCTAATTAACTCTGGGAACATGAAGCAAACCTTTCTTCCTCCTGTGTCATGTCCAGAACCCCTTTGCTGGGTTTGTTTTCCCCATGGATCATGGCTCTGTGCCCACAGGGTCCAGGTGGGTTTTCCATCCTGCTCCCTCATGTCCTCCCCGTGGCCACCACCTGTCTCCACTCATTTATTTCTCTCATCTGATTCTATTTTCCAGCAGGATTCTCCTTCAAAAAATCACAGACAAAATAGGACAAATGTGTCAAATGCAGAAGTATTAAGAGTCCAGTTTCCATAGCAATTGTAACCATGGCCTGAGATATTCATCCCTGGGCTTGGAGCTTTCTTGGATCAGCTTTTGAATGGAAATGACCAGGTGTAGATTTCTGGAATTTTCATTGGTTTTTATGTAATTAATGCCATTTCCATAATATAGCTCCAAAAAGGGTGTCTCAAGAAGACAGGCTAGAGAAAGTAGTCAAGATCTTTAATTAATATGTCCTATATAATTGCATATAATATTGTTCTCACATATAGGATATATAGATAATATTTTATAGGATAGATGTTCATACAGGCACATCTTATACATATAAATATAACATATATATATATATATATATATATATATGATTATTATATTACTCTTATCTTTGGAATACATGGTAGATTACCTAGAAAAGTGCTAGCTCAGAATTGAGGGCTGCTGGGCTTCATTTGGAAAAAGAAAACAATATACAAGTTTTCCTGACACATTTTTCTGTTTATTTGCATTATCAACCCTTCGTGACATTGATTCTGAAATTGTCTCCACAGAATTATCCTTGAATGCATCCACCTTCTACCTTGTGTCTACTACATAAATAAAAATATCAATAGATAAAAGTAGCAGCCTCTTTGGTGTAGCCAAGCCTGGGAGTAGATGAATTGTTAATTCAAATTAAATTGCTTTTATGAACTTCCTTGTTCATTTATATTAATTGCTTGTACTGACCTGACCTGACCTACTTAGGTGGAACTGCAGAAATTAAAGATGCTCCCATTTTGCATGCACCAAGTGCACAGAGAGTTTCTTGCTAAAATGCACTCGCATAGACTTCTTACATAAAACCAAAAAAACCTCATTGATGTTGTGTCCCAGGCAGAGTTGATGTGCCTTTGACAATCATCCACAGAGCTGAATCTTAAAAGTGCCCAATGCTGCAGAATCCACCATTCCCTAGGGAGAAGATTCCAATGGCTAATTGTTCTCATGGGGAAAAAATTCCTTTTGTGGCTCATTGGAATCTCACCAGGAATAACTCATCCCCCTTGCCCTTCCTCTTCTCCATGTGACTCTTGTAAAAAGGGAATTTCCATCTTTGCAGCCACCCTTTAATGACTGGAACAAAAAGGTGTCTTTGAGGTTTCTTTCTGTCAGGATTTAGGTTGGGAATGGGTCGGATAAGGAGGAAGTGGAAAAATTAGCCATAGGCACAAGAAAACCCTCAATGTGTTATGTAAAAAATTAATCCAAGCTCAGCTCCTTGGGAGTTTTTGTCTCTTCTTCTCCATAATGCCTCCTCTCTGGACTTCTCTTTCGGTCAGCATGAATGTAAACACTGGGAATCTGGTCATGGAGATTTTATTTCAGGTAATAATACCACTCAACAGGACCAGGAGCTTTGGAAAAGGTTGCCAAAGTCACCTAGAACATAAAGAACTGATGGAAGCTGTCGTGTATATTCTAATTTTCTTCAGTTATATAAACTGAAAAATGAAGGAGAATCTCTAAGGTTCTCAGAGCAGGCAGGAGAGGGAGCACGTGTTGCAGGAAAGCCCAACAGCCTCAAGAATTCTGTATTTTCATGTCTGGAGCTGGAATGGTTCCTGCTTTGTAGCAACATAAGTGTCCATGTATTATTACATTAATTGTGATTCCAATCAATTCCATAATAACTTTAAGAGTGTAAGATTGAGTGGCTTCTGTAAACAGGCTGGAACTAAATAATGGATATTTTGTGTTTCACTTCTGTATTCTGTCTCCTTTGGATCTATATCCAATCCAAAGAAAAAAGAGAGGGAAAAAAACCTACTTGGCATTTCATCAGATATCTCAAAAATACCTTTAAAATCCCAGAATACTTTTTTTATGCAGCATTTAAGGCACAGAACTATCATTGCTACCTTCCTATTTAACCATATTCTGTGTGCTATTGGCTGCTCTCTCACAGTATCAGCCTGCAGAGCCCCATGAATTGAGGCATGAAACAGTTTTATTTTATACTGAAGCACATTTTTAGTCATTTTGGCTTCAGAGTGACTGTGGCAGCCTTCATCCCTTGTGGGATCAAAAGCCAGACAGCAAATACAATAAGACTGATAATAATATTTATGATTCTCAGGTTTAGAGCTGCTCTCTCCCTTTTTGTAAAGCAGGGGAATTCTCTCTGGAGACTTGCTTGTTTAGCCCCTTGGGTATGGTTAAGGCTTCTAAAAGGTTTATAAAGCTCCCAAATAAATATTTGTGAAAGAACTACTAACACTTGGAGAGGACTGTTGAAAAGCTGGTGATATGGCAACTTATCTCAATACACAGTAATTATAGATCTTATTTCCAAGACTTTTATTCCACAGATGGCTCCTTTGCAAGGGAAGGAATAAAAAAAGACAACACTTTCTTTTTCTTTTTTTTTTTCCTTTTTTTTCCCCTTTTCAAATAGATTAGGTACAGCAGAGTTTTTTAATTTTAGGAAACAGACTCCTCCATTGAAAGGCGTGGTAGTCTGTTAGTAAAACAAAAGGAGTTGCAAATGAGGAGGTGATGAGTTGGGAAGAGATTCGGGAGAGAACAGAGGGGGCTTAACTATCAAAGCTCCCAGGTGTTATGGAACCACAGAACGGTTTGGGTTGGACCTGGAAGACCCAAATTCCACCTCCTGCCATGGTCAGGGACACTTTCACTGCCTCAGGATCATCCTGGGAGTTTTGGGGTTTATAGGTGCTCTCTGTAGATTCTCCTGGGGGCATTGTGAGTTTGGGCTCTGCGATCAAAGCCCTGGGAGAAGAGGAATGTTTCAGGTGTGTTTGTACTTGGATACCAACTCTGCTGCCCTGTCCAGCTGGGAACATCCACCCTGGAACCTTGGGGACATCCAGCTGGGGACACCCACCCTAGAACGTGGGGACATCCAGTGGGAAAAAACCCTGGAACCTTGGGGACATCCAGCTGGGGACATGCACCCTAGAATCTTGGGGACCTCGTTGCTCTCCTGGAGTCACCCCCAGGGACTGCTGAGCAGTGCAGAGCAAACTGCCACTCCCATACCTTCCCCAATGCAATTCCTCAGACCTGGGTTCCAACTCACAATCAAGCATCAGAGGTGTCACTCACTCACTCAGAGCCTGGAATGATTTCCAGTCTGGCATTTGGGAGGCAGCAGGCTGGAAGGGGAGCGGGGCTGTGTTGTGTAATTGATGCATTGGACGTGTCGGGTGCATGCTAATTTGATGTGATGCTCTTTTCCCGTGGATTCTGGACACTGATGATTAGCCACAGCATAGACTTGAGGACTGCAGTAATCCAAGGGTGGGAGCTTTTTATTCCCTCAGCCAGCAATAGAGGGAACTAACAAGTAGGTGGCATTCTACCTCTATTTTTAAATTAAGAAACTGCTGCTTGGGATGTAGAGCCTGTCCCTTTCACTTGTTATGTTCCATTGTCAGTCTGAACAAAGCAACTTGCATTTATTTAATTTAGCACTCACAGCCTCTGCCTTTAAAAACGTATCGATAAATATACACATTGTGTAAAAATTAATTAAATTAGCTTGTGTTAATTAAACCACATTCAATGAGAATTGTGGACTTTGCTCAGCTCCTGCCTGCTGGAGGAAGAGGTGCTGCAGGAATGATGGTAAATGTGTTTCCCTTTGCTGGATTGGGTTTGTTTTTGCTGTCCTGAGCCTGATGCCTGATCCATCCTCAGCTCCAGCTGGATTCCCTGTGCTCATCACAAGGAAGGGCACAGCAAATAAAGACACTGATTCCAGTTACTCAGTTATTCCCAGCAGGATCTAGGGTCAACACCAATTTTCTCTTTAGGCTTTAAACGTGGTCTAAAGTACCTGGCTTTCCTCTAGGGCTCTGCACTGATTAACTCATCCATGACAGATTGAAATCTGTGGACTTTTGGAGTAATTTTTTTTTTTGGTGGGATCGTGCCTTTCTTGACATTGCTCACTGTAATGACAAAAAAATAACCGCTGGGAAAAAAATCCTTTCTCCTGAAAAAAAAAAAACCAGGAAAAGGGAAAAGGAAATGAAATGTTGCTTTTTCATGTCAAGATTTCCTTGTTATTCTTCTCTTTTTGGGCAGGTTTGTCTGCCAGGAAGATGACTGCACTTTGAGGGACTTGCAGTTCTTGCCTGAGGGCTCTCCAGGAACCACCTCACCTTAAAGTGTGGCTTTGACTAGAGGTTAAAAATGCAGTTTAAGCTTAATGAATAGAGATGAAGTGTTAAAAGGCAAGGTGTCTAAATGAGAAACAAAAATGTATTTCAACCCTAGTCCCACAGTCTCATTAAAATGATATTAAAGTTCCTTCTCTGGGGAATGCCCAAACTGCACCAGGGTTTGCAGCTCTGGTGGACACCACTGTCCCTCTGGATTTGGTAAAGTGCAGATGCATTCATTTTATTAATCCAGTTTTTGATATTGTCAAGTGCAAGGATTTTTTATGAGCTTCATCAGCTCCATCACCTCTGAAGATCCAGGTTTTTGCAGGATGAGAGGTTTGTCTGGGCTGGAGCTGCAGGGATCCAGTGGCAGAGCTTCAGCAGGGGTAAAATGGGACAACTCTTCCCTAGGGGAGGAAATTTGTGTCAGTGTGGAAGATCTACTGCTTTCCTTGCAGGGAAATAAAGAAATCATCAAAACCTACTTAATTCAATAAGTTAATAATGTGCAGGGATTATAGAATGCTATTTAATTAGTAAACAAAGTGATATATTTGTCAATCCTACAGCCATGTCTATAAGCAAATAATATAATAAATATGTATATACCTGATATATATAAAATTAAAAAATTCCTACAGCATGTTTTTAGTATAAAGATGGTCAAATATTCCGTAGCTATCACAAACATGATAAATTTTGGATTAGGAAATGCATCTGATTGGTGAGTGTCAGCATTCTGGCATGGTTGCAAACAGTGGCCAATTTGCTTTAAACTTGTAAATCCTCGGTAGATTGTTCAATATTCTCACTTAGGAACTCCAGGCAGAGAAACAGTGACAGCAATTTTATTAAAATAACACTCTTGTAGATTGCTTCAGTAAATCTTAGAAGATCATCAAGATAAATGAAGAAATTAATTAAAAAAGCACAAAGGCTTCATCCCCAGTGATTTGCCCTATTGTACAGAGAAGTGGTGGAAGTTAAATAAAAAGTCCACAAGTTGAAGGATTCAGTAGAGTTTATTGTGAAAAATCCCCCTTTATTCAAATTCTTGTTTCAGGGGTTATGTTTCATGTGACTCTCATCTTTCCTTACTCAAGACTCAACAATCATTATAAAATGAACATTTACCAACCGTTGCAGTTATTGATATTTGAGACTGAATAAAAGCAGTGCATTTATTGGAAGGAAGATTAGAGCAGCTCAGAATAAAGATAGAAAAAGCCCAATCTTAGCAATAATGGCTCCACCCATTCAACAGAGGTCTGTTTTCCCTTTATTTGGGTATTTTTCCCATTTTCCAATGCATTAGAGCAAGAGATGCAGTCTGTGAGCTCCAATAATAAAATAAATGGATATAATAATCATTTGTTTGTGCACCAACCAGCCCATATCCTTTTCCTATATGTGCCTGGTAGGATTTTGACACAAATATGTGTGTTGTTCCAGAAATGGGACTACAATATTTATCTGTCTGTCTATCTATCTATCTATCTATTTATCATCCATCTATCTATCTATCTATCTTGTGTGCTGGCTGAAGGGAAAAAAAAAAGGTTTTAAATAAGCCCAGAGTCCAAAGAGAAAATGTAATTCAACAATTAATCAACAACAACAGCAACAAAAAGATCTAGAAAATATATTTTTAATGACCTGGAAGGAATGAGAATGATCACAATTATAAATACGTGACAACAGACACCTGATTTATTTGCTGAGGATTCTGTGGACTCTGTTTTTCTCCACAAATGCACCTGGGATGATAACCTGTAACCAGTGGTAGGGATGCTGCAGGCATTTGATCTCCAGTTCTGAATCTGTAATGTAAACTTTGGAATTATTGTCATATTGCTGCAGTGTCATGCTGTGAATATCAATGACTGCTCCTGTTGGAAAGGCTTCCATTTAAGGTGAGCGGCTTTTTTTTTTTTTAAGGAAAATTTTGTAATTTACTCCAGATCTGAGGGTAATCTTCCCTAAATTTGGGATATAAACCTGGTTCATACGTGGAACACTGGGACGTCCTTGGAGGAGCTTTGGTTGGAGAACATTATCACTGGGGAAATATTGCATTGTGTTAAAAACATCCATTAACTCGGAAATGAAGGTTGGGTTTAATGATTTTGTGGGGCAGTGCTGATGCCAACACCACACTGGGGCTCTTAGGCAGCTATTTATCCCCAACATGTGCCAAAAATTTGGGAAGCTCTGAGGGTCAGAGCAAAGGCATAATTCAATAGATATTTTCATACCCCACTAGATTATTTCCTGCTTTATTTTTTCTGATTGCATAATCTGCATTTAGATTACTCATGTCCCATCTCCCCCTTTTATTTCTCTTTCAATAAGATATATTTCAAGCCATGATATTTTCCCCTTTTAGGAGGTGTCATGTCTTCTGGCAGTTCAATATTTATAGGTTTTAGCCTATAGGTTGATACCCAAACGTTTCCCTTGGTCTGCATTGGTGATACAGAATGGCTTTAGTTAAAAGTTTAATTATGAACTAGTAATAAAATAATACTATAAATGATGAGATCAAGCTAAGTTCAAAGCTCTGTTGGACTGTCAAACCTTTAATGCATTTGCCCTATAGTCAAGCTGGGTTTTGTACAAATTGAAAATACAACTTGGTCCTTGATCTCCCTAATGTAATTTCCTCTGTAAGGTTTTTTTTTCCTTTTTTTTTTTTTTTTTTTTTTTCTGCCAAGGCAGCTCTCCTGCTAGTATTTTAAGCATATATCCTGTCCCTGTTGCTATTGTCACTTTGCACAATCCTCCCTAATAGCAGTTGTTCTCTTTCTGCCTGACAGGTGGCCTTCCTTCCCTGTGCCCTGGGTGTGCCTGGAATGCTGATGGGAGGGATGGGATTCACCTGGAATTCACAGGTACTCACCAGACAGAAAAACCCAACTTCTCCTGGCCATTTTTATCAATATTAAAGGCTGCAAAGGTCCCCAGCCCTTGAAGGGCAGGCTTCACAAAGCTGCAGCCAGGTAATGCCTCAAGACTGACCCTTTATTTAGACTCTCTCAGGTAATGCCTCAAGACCTGACCTTTTATTTAGAACCTCTCAGCAGAGCTTTGGCCTCGTGCTGTTATTCAGGGCAGACATTTTATCCCATTTCGTATTTCAGGAGCAGAACTTTGTGCACTGAGGATGGCCTGAGTTTTATCTGCAGCTCTTCTGGATTTGTTATTCTAAAGCATCTCGCTGGCTTAGATAGCTAAGTCCCAAAGAAAGCCAGTGGAACTCAGATAAATGGATTTTAGGGACAGGGTTATAAGCATTTGCTATGAATTTCAGCACGCTGCTCTCCACGGAATCTTAATTACCAACTGAGGTTGCCACGTGCCTCTAACTTTATTTTGAGCTATAATAATTGTCTTTGAGAGATACCAGTCTGGATAACAGCGAGCTGGGTGCCTGGGCTGCAGAGGTGAAAACCTCACCATTTATTTTTGACTCACTGCTCTGCAGCTCTGGAAACCTCCCTCACTCCCTTTGGCTGGCATTGCTCTGATTTAATGGACTGTGCTTGTCAAGAGTGTAAATCAAACACTGCAGACAATCAGGTAAGTCCTTGTCATCTGTCAAATAATGGGGTCTTGGGTGCACTGAGGAAAACTTGGCAGAGTGGGGTATGTTGCATTCTGAAGTTTAAACTGGAGCTCTGTTTGCTCATGATACAAAAAGAGCATTAAGAGATTGATAGTCTATTTGAAATTCCTTTGAAAATATATCCCAGGCTGGATCTTTTTTCCTGCTTGTCTCTCGTGAGCCTCTTTTTCAGAAAAAGCCATTCTTTTAGATCCACACTGCCATAAAATCAGAGAGCTGTCAGAGCCCTGCTGATCCAATTACAACTTTAAAACTTTTAAGCTTTTGATTTACAGTGAGCTCATTCCAGTTAAATACAGAGGAATCTTTTTCTTAATCTCGACATTGTTTGACAGTGTGTTTCACAGTGTATTTCGTCTCTATTTGCCTTACTTATGGAAAATAAAAATAATCATGGAATCACAGAATGGTTTGGGTGGGAAGGGACCTTAAAATCATCCAGTGCCACTCCTGCCATGGCAGGGACACCTTCCACTGTCCCAGGCTGCTCCAAGTTGAGTCCAACCTGGCCTTGGACATTCCTAGGGATCCAGGGGCAGCCACAGCTTCTCTGGGAATTCAATTCCAGGGCCTCCCCACCCTCACAGGGAAGAATTTTCCCTAATATCCCATCCAACCCTGCATCCTGTGAGTGTGAAGCCATTCCCTGTGTCCTGCCACTCCCCACCTTTGTAAAAATTCCCTCTCCAGCTCCCTTGGAACCCTTCAGGCACTGGAAGGTGCTGTTTATCCGTCTTTGTTTCTCTTTTGTTCCCTAAAACCATCACCAAGTGCAGGTAAAGCCAGTGCAGGGCTGTGCAGTGCAACACCAACCTTTCATCAGGTGCTGCGAATGTTTCCCCAGGTTTTATTCACTTTACAATGCAGTTTTGGACAGAACAGTTAAGGCAGTTTAGACTTGTGCTGCTGTAACTCAGCTGTGCCATTAATCTCTTTCAAGGCTGTCTGGGGCTCTCTTAAACAAGAGAATTCCTTGTCCCCCCAGCTGTGCACGCCGAATTTCTTGCTAAGATGTACATGAGGAGACTGATGAGAAATCTGGTTGTTTCTGGTTTTTTTTTTTTTCTCTCCCAGCACTCCTCAGCCCACCAGGAACTGCAGAGGCGTGGAGTGTGGAGAGTTTGTGAAATTATTTCTGGTGAAGTCTGCTGGAGCTGGTTTGTGTGCAGGGCTAGCTCAGCTGCAGGGAGGCTGCATTTCTGAAGGAAGGAAATTTTGTTCCCAAAAATAGTTACTTCCACTATTTCGGCCTCCAAAAACCAAAACAACACATTTGACAGTTACCTGATAAAAGCAATTAGTACTTAATTTGATAATGTTCCCTATAACCTCCTGAATTTGTAAATGTATTTGCTTATCATACAATAATAATTAAATTTTAAAATGGAACATTGAAATAAAATGTTTTCAGAGTTTTTTTGGTTGAAGATCTCAGTCCATAATGCACCCAGAGCTATGTATTCCTAAAAAATTATAAATTCATCAGCAGATTATATTACAGAGGATTTAACATTATAGCAGATTTACCTTCTCTGTTTACATTTAATTTCTGAAGGGATGCCATTTTTTAATGCTGAAATACTTTTTCAGCTTAACAATGATGGTTATTTCTAACTTTTTTAAAGATGGACTCTGTGTGAACAAATTGCCTTGAAATCAATTCAGTACAAAGCAAATAAATCAATAGCTCTACTTGTGTGAAGTTCTTTACTCCTATTTGTAACTTTTTACCAGATCAAGGCTGTGCTTCACTTGATAGAACATCAATTCCCTTTTGCCCTGCTCCCAAACTGTGGCAGCTGGTTGATCTGTGGAGATTCCTGTTGAGGAAAGACAGTAGGAATGCAGAGCTTTTGACTCCCAAAATTAGAAGACTGAAAATTATTATTACTATTGTTATATAATTAATATTAATATTAATATCAATTTCAATATCAGTATATATATAATGATTTTTAAAAATCTGGTTAAAATAAGAAGGTAGAATTCCTCCCATTCATTACCAAAGTTCAAGTTGGATCCAAGGAAATTGTCCTAATTATCTCCCAAATACACTTTAAATTGTGTGTGCAAGGTTCATGGCAGGAATTCATCCTGCTCCTTCCCTGTTAGGTAAAAACTCCAGCTGAGCAAATCCATCCCATTCTTTCTGTAATACAGATTTTAGTATTCATACTGTTTACTTCTCAAAGTGTATTTTGAGTTTACAGAGAGTGACTGTGCAAAGGAGGAGCATTCTCCCAGAATCAGTACCTGCAGTATAAATATTTTAGATACAAACGTCAACATGGATTTTTCTTTAATGTTCTTTAAAAGCATCCATTCCCTTAAATAACGGTATTGTTCTCAAAAGGAACATTCAGGAGGAAAGCTAGATAAATTGTAGATAAAGTTAGTGAGTCAATCCCGTGGGATGATGATGATACCTGGGATATCAGGAGTGCCAGAGCTTCACCTGGATGGCAATGCTCAGCCCAAGGTGTCTGCAGTGACAATTCCCCTCAGCACCAACCAGACCTTCCATGAAAGATTCCCACGAGCTTTGGGATTGCAGAGGAACTCGCTGAATAATCATCTCTGGACCTCCAGAGCAATTCTCCAGCACTGTAAAAATGTTCACAGGGCTGATTGTTTGTATGGATCCTCGTCAGGGGTTATTTCCATAACTCAGCGCACAGGGAACTCTTCCAAGCCCTCTCTTTTGTGGGACACAACGCTGGCTCACTTCAGGCACAATTCCCACAGAGCCCTGAGGATTTTGTGTGATTTCAAATGTGGAACAAAAGGCGGGAATGACAAAACGTCCTCGCGTTGTGAGAAATGTTGCTGGTTTGGCGTCGTTGGTTCTGGTGTTTGTAGGTCTGGGAACACACCTGACCCCGTGGTGTGGGAGGTGCAGAGCAGTTTGACAACTCCTTCATCTCTTTAGTCTTCAAGAAATGTGCCTTGGCAAACACTGCAAGTGCATTTCTCCAGAGAGTAACTGCAATTCTGTTGACAGATCTCTTCTGCCTTTGGCTCGAGCAGTAAAACAAAGGGATCTTTCTCTTTTTCCTCTCTTCCCTGCTGTCTCCCAGTCCTGCTCCTCTTGGCAGTGCAATTTTTTCAATGATATTACCTGTGCACTTCACACCTTCATTTCTTCACTATGATTCTTTCTTCTTACACTCAAATCCTGTGCCTGTGATCTGCTCCAGTCAATCTCGTTGTGGCCATTATTGTTATTTCTGTCCTATTCTGTCATCTTCTATTGACTTGTCTCCATTTTTGAGTAGCTTGACAACCATTTCTTCACTTTGCTCTCCCACAGAAGTGCCTTTGGTGCAAACCTCTGTTCCCCTGGAGCTGCTGCCATCTGGAGCAGCCTCTCTGAACCTCTCTGCCTCAGTGACTTGCTGTATCTTTTAAAATCTCGTTGGAAAGCAGCTTTTCTCACTTGTCTGAGCTTCTTAATATTATATTTCATCGCTTCCATTAGAAGCCATTTAATTTGGTGATTATATTATTCTAATCTTTAAGGCACTTTAGGATACTATTTGGAAGAAAAATGTCTCTTTTTATAGGGCTGTGTTATATTCTACACGTGCTTTACTGGAATAAAAATCTCATTAGAATTTATTGATCCCAATTTTTAAAAAATTTTATTTTCAATGTGTTCTTTTTGAGTATCTTTTATCTACTAGTAAAAATACAAGTAAAAATTATTTTTTTAGTATCTTTTGAATACAGGAAACTTGGCTGGCTGAATCGAGGACACCTTCCACTAGACCAGGTTGGTCCAAGTCCCATCCAACCTCATGAACACTTCCAGGGAAGGCTTGATATTGATTAATTTTTAATCTAGGGAAACATTTTAGTCCATTTGGAGGTCTGGTAGGAGGGAGGCTGGTCAGCCCAGCCCCAGTCTGTGGCAGGAGCACAGCAATATTCCTGGTGGATATTCCATGTACAAGGGTGCAGCTCAAGAAAAACAAAATTAAGGATTAGGGTGTCAAATGTGTGACTGTCTCCTCCAAGACTTGTCTCCCAGAAAGCTGCAGGGCAGCACAAAATTACCTTTCCTGGGAGACTCATCCATTAATGATGTTAATGACTGCTGGTTGTGCTCCGTTTGATCGTTATCACCCCGATGATTGATCGCAGCCATGCTGCCCATGGATACAGTCAGCAAAACCTCCCTGAGGGTTAGCTCTCCCTAAAAACATTCCAGCAGGGTGTTCTGCTGGCTCGTGCTCCCTTGTGGATGCTGCTCACATCGCTGCTGTACCTCAGGCAGGTTCTTGGCTGACATGTGTGTCACTGTTGAGCCGCTAGCAGAGTAAGAAGACCCAGGTTCAAAGTGGCATCAAGAAGAAGAATTTTATTATTTAATTCCATCTTATACAGACTTTTCAAGGGTCACCCAGATTGGTCAGTTCAAAACCTCCCCCTAGGCCTGACTGGCCAGGCCTGAACTGTCCACATCCCGAGAAACTGTTTTTAGTAACATCCAAACTTTATCCTTATAAACAATTTTTATCTTTATAAAACACAGGAAGAAGAGAGAGAAGGATTCTCACGGGAAAGATCTGTGCTAGCCACACATGTGCAAAGGGAATATGGGACTATTGGGAAGGGAAAGCAATTTACAGTCCTGCCCAGGTGGGTTTGCTGTTCTCTCTCTCCGAAGCTGGCTCTGTTTCCCAGCTTCAGCTCCCTGTGTGATGCCTAATCCAACGTGGAAATTGGGCTGCTGGCACCAGCAGAGCCTTCAGAGGAGCTCTTGGTGCAAAGAAGGAGCTCTCTCTCAGGAGAACCTGTGCCTGCAAAGGAAGAAAGGGATGCTTGAACTGAAGTTTGGGATTAGATTCCATAGTTTGTCTGGCACATCTGTCTGGGGTTGGCAGGTTTGGCTGAAGACCCACAGGAGCCTTTTGCTCCTCTGGAATGGCAGAATGGAGCCAAGCAGGAAGCTCCATCCCGTTTACAGAGCTGGTAATTCCTGTGTAAATAACAGAGTTGCTCCTCGGATTTCATTCTTGGGATTCTCTCATTATTCCTGGTTAACTCTTGGAGGTGCTGCCTTGTCATGCTTGACTCAGATAACTTAATTCACTATTTATGTAAAATCTCAATTTACCCCAAGTCCACAGGTAGAAAAATACATAAATTCTGGTTTAGCCTATTGCACAGTGAGACACTTGAGGCAGAAATTTTGGATTTAGGTTGATTTCCATATCCAAACTCCCTCGAAGCTTCAGGTGTGGGATTGGGATCCATTATCCTAATGCATTATGTTAATGCTACAGATGAAATTCCAGTTCAGCCTTCTTCATGAGAAAGCCTTTGACATGATCTATTAACCATCAGATTAGAAGTAGACTGACTAATTATCATTTAATGCAATTGAACGCCAGGGTTTGTCATTTGCCGAGCCTGGCTGGGTGGGGAATATAAATCTGTTAGTCTGGATATCACTGGGAACTTCAGATGGAAGGGAGATTAAAATTCCCTGGATGCAATATTTATTCACAGCCATTATTCACAGAGTGATGTGCCACAAAGTCATAAAAAGGCCAACTCCTACCTTTGCATTCAGAGGTGGTTTTAGGAGAAAGATTAATAAGATCCTGATCGTGGTTTATATGGACCTCAGCGCTGTTATTCTTTGATAGTATTCCACATTAAACACCTCTGCACATCTCTATATTTGCCTGGAAGAATCCTGGGGATGGGAAGTGATTCCCTAGGTGAGACATCAAAATGCCAAAGGAATAAATCCATGCTGCCGTGGGGAAATTCAGCCCAAACTCATCAGTCCACTCCTCTGTCTCTTTCCAATGGGCTCAGGCCACCCTCATTTTTTGTGCTGATCCTCATCTACACTGCTTTAACGAGTAATTTCCAGTGTGGCAATTAATCAGGTGTTTTGCTAAAGTCCAGATAGATTAGATTGATCTCATCTTCCCTTCCAAAAAACCAGTTCTGTTAGAGGGAAAAAAGAAAAGGAAAAAAAGGAGAAAACAGTAGGTCAGTAGCAGCAATCTTTCCTTAGAAACCCAGTCTGTATCTGAGCATTTATAATTTTCCATAATTGTATTGTTCTCCAATGTATTTATGTCAAAGCAAATTCAAATGCTATCTGCTGATACATAAATACGACTGTAAGACCTTGTAGAAAACATCTTAATCAATCCTAACCAAAATAAATTTACAGTTACATCTCAAAATAATTTCAAACTACTGTTTTCTATAATTTCATATCTTCTGAGAATTTCTGACCTTGTATATGTACAATGATAACCACTGAATTTTTTAATTATATTTTTTCCCTGTGCAGTTTTTTCATACTTTTATTTACTAATGATTTATTTATTTACTTTTACTGAATGTTTTATTTTCCTCTCCACTTAAGGCACACAATACTTCTGACCCTGCCTTCCCTTCACATCATCTCATGGACTGCAGATCATATCAGCACAAGGTGAACAATGAAATGTGGTTTTTTTTTCTCCTAGTAATGTGCAGCCTCTGAAATGTGTCACTTAAACTGAACAAAGGGATATTACGTGGGCAGATTCCATCTTCCTATCAAACGTGTTCCTTTGTCAAGTGACATGAAAGGCCAAATGATGTGTCACAGGGTTTTCCTGGTTTGACTGCCTATTGTAACGAAAATAGAGAACTTAATTAAAAAAAAACAACCAACAAAACAGTCACAAAAAGGTGGTTTGATATCTGAGGATGTCTATCTTGGAACATTGAATGGATCCCATTTTTTCAGTTCAAGGTAAAATTAAGCAATGGGTATAGATGGAGTCACCTAAACCAGTTGATGACACAACCAGGAGCCTTTGGTCCTGATGAACAGAATTTACAATCCATGGTCAAAATTAGACACAAAATAAGAAACCCTTTCAGTTCTAGCTTTGTAGGAGTTTTAAACACAAATGCTTTGTAGGTGAGCCGGGGTTTTTCTTTGGTCAGTTTGTATAAACCTCTGAAGCTGATCTCTGTAAAATTCACATTAAACTCTGCAACACAAATAATCTCTATTTAGTATAGAGATGATATTTTTAGGACAACAGTCCCTGGCAGTGTCCAAGGCCAGGTTGGACAGGACTTGGAGCAACCTGGGACAGTGGAAGGTGTCCCTGCCATGGCAAGGATGAACTTTAAAGTCCCTTCCAACCCCCGCCATTCTGGATTCTGTGACAGGACTGTAATGTTATGTAATATGGATGTTATACATTTCAAAGGCTTTAAATCACATTCTACTCTGGGCTGTGGATCTATGGATCTGCACAGCCACACTGCACTTTTGGAAAGAACATTTTAATCGACATTTTTAAAGCCAGCTTCAAGCATTGTAACAAAAATCTCAGTATTTGGGCAAATATCTTGTAATTTTGAGGCTGTTTTAATGGATGATAAAGAGGCTTTGACAAATTTGAAGAAGTTTATAACTTTCTAAATTTTTAACTTATGAAATGTTTACTGCAGAGAGGAAGGAAGGTTTCACAATCAGGTCTTCAGCTCCTAATTAGGTATTAGATGGGTTTTTTCCCCCTGATTTTTCTGCCCCCTGATAGCTGCACCTCATTTTGAATGAACTCAGGGGTGTCAGCAGATTTGACATCTTGCAGGCTTGGCAGCTGTCTCCAAAACTTGTGTGCTGGAGGGCATGAACGAGGTTCAGACAAACAGTTTGGACTGTTTTCCAAATGAGATCATCAGAAAAAGGACTTAACTAAATATGTTTGTCGCAGCTCAGCAGAGACCCTTCCAGACCTGAATAACCTTCCCTGTCACCAGAGGAGTTACTGAAGTATAGCAGCAAGGATATGAAATATGGTGATGTGGGGATATGAAAGGATGTGCTTTTTGCCTGGTTAAGGGAGAAAAATCTCTGAAAAAAAAAGGACTTTCAGGGCATGAGAGCTGAGGCTGTGAATTACAAAATCTCTCTAGTGTGATTCTCTAATCCATTCCTTCAGCAAACAAAATTACTGAGGGAAATAAAACTTTATTCCCACAGAAACAAAAGGCATATGACACGATATAATCGATTTTGTTGTTATTTATTTTGTTCCAAGGGTTTCCTTGTTGGAAACTACCATTATCTATCCACTTTCTCCAGCATAAGAAATTCCCACTGTCATGGGCAACAGGACTGGCTGTTGATTTGGCATAATTACATGGTTTCTTTTCTATTTTCTAGTGGCAATGACAGTCCTACAAGGGCTGGTTCAGGTATTTATGTTATTACCACATAATTTTTAATGCAACTGTTGTCATACTGATATTTCTTTTGAGCACAAGAGGGGGGAAAAGTAAGTTAAAATCTTCACAGATCATAAATATATGTTTCAATAGAAATATATTGAATTATCTATGAATTTGTGATTAAATTAACTTGTGTGTAAATGCAAGAACTAAAATATCCCCTGCAAAAGTGTTCTATAAAACAACAGTCTGAGCAATCAACATGCCACAGGCACTTGCAAGAGGACATAGAAAAAAAACCCCCTAATTTATATTTATGACAAAATCTTGCAAACACTTTTCAATGAGGTCTATTTTTAGCAACTATCTGTATTTCTGTCTCTAATCTTGTGTGCTCTAATACCACCCGGTGGATTAGGTCCTGTCAAAAGCAAAAAGAAAGGCAAAAATATCGTTGTTCTCCAGCCCCGCAGTGACTTCTATTTTTCTGAGCCTTCCTTGAACAATTTAATTTCTGGTAATTAGAGTGGCTGCAATCTTTCAGGTTAGAAGGGTTTAGTGTTTATTAAGAGGTTGCCTTCTGTCTTGCAAGCTGGTTGTCAGCATGGGTCCAGTCTGGCACTGCCTCCCACATCCCATCCAGGGAGATGTGTTCTGCCTCTTGCCTTCCCTAACCCCGAGCAACACATCAGAGATGTGAGAGCTTCTCATCTTGTTCACGCTCTGCCGGTCACAGATTTCCTCCACAACTGGAATGAGGAGGTGGGGAGATGTTTTATGGAGACACAGAGCAGATCGCCCCAGATCGGCGCTCTCCTCCCTAACGGAACTCCGCGAGTTCTGGGAATTGTGCCAGCTCCGTGAGGGGCTTGCACAAACCAGGCAGGGCGAGGACAGGGATTAACAAAAGGAAGGGGATGGCAGGTTACGTGATGTAATCTCTTCTCCTATCGTTTTTGACATAGCGGAAAAATCGGGTGTGTGAGCTCAAGGTGCCCTCAGGCATGTCGACTTGGTTCTCACTCGGCAGAGCGCTGACCTTGGTGCTGCTGTGTCGCTGTTGAGCTGCTAGCTGAGAAATGACCCAGGTTCTCAGACAAGGAAGGAGAAAAGGTGTCTTTATTGTTTTGATTTCCATATATATAGAGTTTACAGAGGTTCCCCAGATTGGTCAGCCAGAGACCTCCCCCTAGGCCCAATTGGCCAAGCCCGAACTGACCTAATCCAGAGACGTTGTTTGCAAAACATCCAAACTTTATCTTTGTTTATGAAATGTAGCAAAATGTTCTCACGAGAAAGACCTGTGCTAGTCACACTGCTGCAGGATCCTGGCTGCTCATGGATGAGCTGCTCCAAGGAATTTATCCAAATACCACAAATACCACGGCACAGAGAAACCTGGGTGCTTTCCTCCCCCTGCCTCCCAAAACTGATCAGAGCCGACAGTGCTCCGCTGAATGCTTTGTTTTCAACAGGCTGACATTTGACTTTGGAAACCCAGCAGGAAGGGAAATCTCATGTTGTTGTCTGGCTTGGCTAAGCTGGGCTTTGGTGAGCAGAGAATTGAGGATTTTGGGTTGGCTCCTGGTCCGTGGGATGTTTGCACTCCTGTCTTCTCACAAAGTTTGGTTGGCTATTCAAAGCCAATTCATCTCTGAGAAGGACATCTCAGGTTGTTGTCAAAAAACCCCCAAAACTCTTCCAACTTTTGACAGAATGTTGAAGTTATCTGTGGAAAAAAAAAATAAACATTGCTTGGTGAGAGGATGGGGAAAGTAATATGGTCCCTGTTATATATTTAAGTGATTTAGAAATGACAGCAATAGATTCACAGATCTCTTACTGGAGTCCAACTTACTAGCTCTAAATTAGATTTATTATAGAATTTGTGATGGCACAATCAGGTGGGACTCTAAGATATGCCTAAAAATTTATTTTTAAAAGTATGACTGGTGTTTTTCAAAGCTGGTTTTCTTTTTATATCTAAAGTGTTTTGAAACCTTGGCAGGTTACCTGATCACACCGCTGACAACTTCATCGCTGTGGAATTGTTACAAGATGTCTCTTTCTATGAGATTTAAAAAATACACGATGGGAGTATTTTCTATCTCATGTCGCTAAAAGCAGAGCTTTGTCATTTCAGATTTCAGAAGATCCAAAACAAGTCAACGTCCTAAAAATAGTTTAAAATAGTTTAAAATTGTCCTTCCGGATTTATTTCCCAAGGTTTATTCTGATGGTAATTTATAATCTTTATTTTCTAGCTACTAAAGTAGTACCAATTTCTCATGGCTGGTTATGATCTGAAAATACTCAACATGTAATATCTGGGACGCTGATCTAAAAATATTAACTACTAAAATACACCAAAACAGAATTAGTGGCAAAATATTTCTTGGTGTTGGTGTAAAACTGTGTGTAAACATGGAATGCTCCTTGCTGCTACTCAGATCTTCTCAATGGAGTAAAAATATGTCCTGAATGGAAAGAGAACAAGGGGGAGAGCAGTGGGATGCTCATGGGTCACCCCTTGAGGAGCTGTGTGATCCCAGAGGATGTCATGGATCACTGTCTGGCTCTGCTGTGTCCTGCAGAGGGAGAGCCACGAGCCCTGTGCAAGTCATGGCTGGAAAATTCTCTGTGCCACCAAGGTTTCTGCTGTCCTTCCAGGCTGTTTTCCCAATGCTCAATGCCACCAAGGTTTCTGTTGTCCCTCCAGGCTGTTTCTCCAGGATCCATGCAGGATTCTCCCCCACCTCCCCATGGTGTGGCCGCTGTGTCCCCCAGCTCTGCCACATCCTTTTGCATTTCCATTTCCCACTCTCTATTTTCTCTAGGCACAAAGTCAGCCCAAGTAACATTAAACACCTCATTACCATTCCAGAGGCTGCCACAGGCTCACCTAGGGATTCAATTCCAGGCCAGGAGTCACTGACAAGACATTTTCTACAGTCTCCTTTCTTGCTGCTCCCTTTGTTTCCATTGGCAGCTCCCAACTCCTCACGTTCCTGTTCTTTGAATATTATTCCCAGCATCTTGAGCTCTTGCCATGCATAATGCCATTCTCCACATCTGTGGTTTTTAGTATAAAGAAGTGTTTCTCGTGTCACAGTGGGCTTTTTAGCTCAGCAGTGAGTAAACTGCTTTTGAGGGGGGAAGAAAGGGTGTCAGGTTGAACCAGCTGAAATCAAAGACAGGAGCGAGACATTTCAAGGTAGGGTAGGGAAAATACATGTAGCCTTTGCAATAAAGGAGTGAAACAGCTCACAGAGGGCTGAGGTGCTTTTGCTCAATCATTCACACTGCTGGAGAAGAGATTCCCAGGGAATGGTGTTTTTCTGTGGCTGAATTCACCACAGGGTGTGGATTTTCCCAGTGGATTTCGGTCAGATAAATATCCTTCTGCCTCTCCCTAGGCCAGCGTCCTCAGCTGTGAGTTTAATCCTTCAAAAAGTGAGCATCTTCCTTCTTCTCAACCACGGATTTTCATTTGAGTATCTGCTGGTTTTTTGCTGAAATTCCCTCAATTTCCCTCTCCTTTGGCACCATGCCTGTGTCAGCCCTGGCGTGGGGAGCAGGGAGGGTCAGGAATGCCAGTGCTGCTGGATCCTGTCTGGAGGCACAGCCTGACACCAGGAGAGCCTGCTCAGGCAGCAGGGAGAGCTGGGAATCTGCCAGATCCCTCCCAGCTAGGGAACTCCATCTGAAATCCCAGTGTGGTCACAGGTGAGTGTTCTCCAGCTTTTAATTACCAATCTGAGCGGGCAACTGGGCTGCCTTTACATAACCTGTTGGCTTTAATGATTTTTTAAAAAATGTTTTATTTAATTTCAGCAATAACAAAGCCCTTTTTTCTCCAGTTTTCCTCTGCGGAATTAATTTAGCTGTGGAATTTTCTCGCTGGACTGCAGTTTTTATGCATGATAGGTGCCCAAGTGAATATGTTATTAAAAATAATCTATACTCAATAACAAGGAAATCAATTTTTATTGAGGTAATTGTCAGTAGACGGATTCCTGCATGGCATTAATTAGAAAATTTCCAATTCCTTTCTGAGTAGTGCCTGTGTATACAGGTACTGTGCCCCTGTGTACCTGACTCCCCTTGAGCACTCTGTTTGCTAATGAATTAAGATTATAATTATAATTCCTGCTCATTGGAATGATGTGATTCAATGCACAAAGCCTGTCTGACTTTGATGGGATCTGATATCCCCCACTGTGTTATGAAGGCTTTTTGTTTCCTAACCCTCTGTAGTATTTAATTCCTTTTGTTCTTCTTTCAATATGCTGTAAGGTATCTGAAATACAACCATTGCTGGTGGGACTTCTTCAGAATAAATCCAGAAAATTAATCTCTACCACTAAATTCCTGAAAAACGTTGCAAATTTGAAATATGGAAGTTCAGGACTTAATATTTTACATTTGCACAACTTGAAAGCTCCGAGTAAGGCTCGATGGTGTGAACAGAAACATTAACAGATTTTCTTCTGTGGATTTGGCCACTGAATGCTTAAACAGCTGGCAGAAGTATTTATTCTTTCATTTTAAATAGTATATTCCAGCCTTAACCTTTGCTGTTCATTTTTCTTCAAAAGTATAAAAAGATTTATTGCTATAATATCTCTTGCTAAGATGTTCAGGACACTTGGTGCTCTACAAAAAAAGCAGAAATTATTTCAAGGAACTTTATCACAGGAAGTTTTCTGTCTTTCCTATAAGCCTGATGTTTTCAAAACTCAGTAATTTCTCCACAGGAGTTCCTCAGCCTCACCATGGGAAGTTCCTTGCCATGCTCAGTGGCCTTCCCACCATTTCTTATCCAGGAATGTCCATGGATTGCAGATGCAATAATCCCTGAAACTCAAGAATAAGCAAAGAACATGATTTTTTTGGCACTTTCTGGCACATGGACTGGATCAGGAAGTGCAGACACATTCCTCTCTTCTGGATATTTCTATATCTCTGGAAATTAGGGTGAGCAGCTGCAGGAAACCTTGTCCTGGCTATTCTGCCTGCTCTTGGAAAACTCTGACTGCTAACCCTTTGTAGAACCAGTAGAGAAAACTGCCCAGTTTGTCCTCATTTTTCACCCACGCCAGCACTGGGATTTCCTCTAGGACTTCTTTCCAACCAGGGCTCTCCTTTTTCACTCCTCTACCTTTTATTTAGCACCTTCACTGTCTTCACTTCTCCTCATCTGGTCAGCACCTCCTCCTGCCCTCCATGCCTACAGAAACCACAGCTGGAACCTCTGTTTGACCCAAATTTTGACCCAAATTTTGTACCCAGAGCCAGGCTTGTTCTTCCCAGGGCTTTTGGGCTTTTTCCTCTTGGGCTTTTTCCTCTTGGCTACTGCTGACCACTTTGGCCCTTTCTTCTCTTGTGATTTGAGTTGTGAGACAGAGTTTTGCCCTCCTGGGAATGCAAGCCAAGATCCTGGCTTGTCCTTTGACAGTGGAGATGGATAATGGGCACTTCAGTGCATTTTTTTCAATGCAAAACCAGCTGAGCTAACTGTTCCCATAAAAGTCCAATTGATTGCTGCAGGCATTATATTCACTCTGACAATGATAAAATGATTGCTTTAGTATCTGGCTGCGTAACCCACTTACAGCATGTGCACCAGGATTAGGAGAATGTTTCCATTGTGAAAATCATTGAGATGTAAATGTCATGATTATAATTTATCTTCATTAAAAATTCCATCGGCGGAGGGGAAATTAATACACGTGCTGTATGGAGTACCAGCCACTAAAAAAGTAATATGTTAGAGTGAAAACAGGGATTTAGGAGTGGAACTGCATCAGAAAATAACTCAGGAGCACATTCTGGTGATGTGACAGGTGGTTATCTCAAGGGCATTGCCAGGAATATTTTATTGGCTCTGCACTCCCATGGGGATGGAGGAACATTTCATCTTTCACTAATAGCAATCTTAGCACCTCCTTCCCTCCCCAGCACCAACAGAAGGCACTGTCATCATTGTGTTTTAATGCCTGGGAATGATTGTATCACCTCAAACTGCCATCAGCTCCCAGCACAAAAACCAGCTCTGAGTTTTATTAATGGCACTGGAAAGACTTCCATTAAATTCATTGATCGCCGGCTCACATTATCGCTCCTGTAGTCGCTCATGGTTCTTTTATATTTCATGTTTTCATGATTTTATTTGCTTGCTGATTTATAAGATGACAGGGGAAGTTTCTCTTTTAAGTTCTACATACATTAGCTCAATGTGATGTTACATTTCCATCATTGATCCAGGATTGTCTGGCTAAATATTTGTTGGAAATTATTTTTTTCTCCTGCCATAGATCAATTCATTCTATTACTTCTATACAGAAAATTTTGGGGTGTTATTTTTCCTTTATACATCAGTTATATGATGTTAATTTTTAATTTTTTAAAATTTTTTCTATCTAGTCTAAACAAAAATTGTGATTTCTGCTCCTTTTCATTTGACTCCTCTTTTTTAATAAAATTAATTGCATTTGGTTTCTTTGAAATCAAATATTTTAATTGGGAAGCAGAGGGTGGCCACTGAATATTTATAGATTGATGTTGATTAAGTATAATATGTTTTATTTCTCTGAGATATTTTTTTTTAAATTTTGTCATTTGATAGCATGGAAGCTCCTTGCCTGGAGGCTCTCTTATAGATGGAATACTCTCAGGGAATTTATTCTTAAAAGAAAATGAAATATTTTTTGTTTGTATTACATGTTCTATAATTGCCAAATCTCTCTTTAAATGCAGAATAACCACTGAATTTATGATATTATTTTATTTCCTTCTGTGTTTTAAGGAGTTCCAATGATTGTCCCAGGATGATTTTTTTGGATGTTTCTCTTTCTCCTGGTGCCACCCCTGGCAGGGCTCAGTCTGCTCATGTGGCCAGAGCTGACACCAACCCTCTGTGACGTGATAAAAGATATTTTATGGTCTGAGAAGTTCATATTAATTGCCATATTCTGAACGTTAAGGATTTTAAAGGTATATTTTTCCCTGAGCCCTCGATTCCATTAGGACAGCCCAGATTTTTTGTCTGTCAGATCAGTTTTAAAGCAGAGTGATGAAAAATCAGTTGGAACAGGAGAGGGAGCCCTGAGCCTGAGTATGGGGAAGGGAAGGGAAGGGAAGGAAGGAAGGGAAGGGAAGGGAAGGGAAGGGAAGGGAAGGAAGGGAAGGGAAGGAAGGAAGGGAAGGGAAGGGAAGGGAAGGGAAGGGAAGGGAAGGAAGGAAGGGAAGGGAAGGGAAGGGAAGGGAAGGGAAGGGAAGGGAAGGGAAGGGAAGGGAAGGGAAGGGAAGGGAAGGGAAGGGAAGGGAAGGGAAGGGAAGGGAAGGGAAGGGAAGGAAGGGAAGGGAAGGGAAGGGAAGGGAAGGGAAGGGAAGGGAAGGGAAGGGAAGGGAAGGGAAGCTCCTCTTTGCCCCGAAAAACAGGGAAAAGGGGTTATTTTTACCTGCCATTCCATGCTTTAGCCATAATTATCACTCTTTAGACATAATTATTGTATAGCTAAACCATGATAATTACGCCTAAAGAGTGATATGATACATATGATACATAGCATATCATATCATATCATACATTATCATATGATAATTATGTCTAAACTATGATAATTATGTCTAAAGAGTTTTTCCATAGTTATCAGAAAGGATGGAGAGTAGCTGACTCTGGAAAGTAAATAAAAACAAATAAGGAAGGTAAAGGGTGAAATGGAATGACTCTGTCACAGTCCGACAGGAAAATGGAATTGTTTCCAAAGTCGAATGATGTGGACAAAACTGACTTGGAATGAATGTTATAAAGAGCCTTTTTCTTTCAGTCCTGTCCTGCTGGTGATGAAGCAGATTTCACATTTTCCAGGAGGGCTCTGGTTGGAGCTGTCACCTCCTCTTCCCTACATCCAGCTGCTCATGGATTTGGGTACAGCAGCCATTCTCACAGGAAACAAAACCTGCTGGCTGCTGGAAGGAACTGGCTGGACTTTTTTTTTCAGCTCAATCTACACAGAAAAGCTTCAGCTGGTTCATCAGGGCCTCTGACCACAGAATTGGTTAGAGGCAGTTTGTCTTCAGTTCTCATTGACTTTCGTTCAGAATGTGTGGAAATGCTTGTCTGAGTAGTTTGGCTTCAAGTGATTGGGATTGAGTTATTTTGCAATTAAATTATTTGAGTTTTACTAAAGACTGTGGAGGTTTTGAAGGTTCCTGTAAAAATAGGAAAATACACCAAATAAGCACAATAATGTCTTTCCACTGTATTTCAAGTAGGAATATTTGGTCAGAATTAGATTTTTATTACTTTTCTTGTGCTGAGAGTTGAATTTTACCCTGAAGGGGAGTTGAGTTTTAGGACCAGGACTGGTACTTGTAACCTCATAGGATCTGTGATCTGCAGTGCAAACAAAAAATCCCCCCAAAACCCCAAATATAAACTACTGCTGGCTTCCCAGAAGGCTTCATATGTGCTTCCCTAACAGAATATACATTGAAAAACCACAATATTAAGGGATATAGAGTAGATTGATGCACCTTCACTTCCCACCACTGGGAATAACGCTTGGACTGAAATTCCCTGTGGAATTTGGGCACAATTCCCTGTGAATTGGGAATAATTAGGGTGTCCCACACAGCAGTGGTTCAGCTTGACCAACTCTTAGACAAACATCCCAGAATTCAACTATCTGCCATGTTGAAACAGGTTTTTGGGCTTTTAAGCCACCAAAAAAAACCCCCAAAACAACAACAAAACAAAAAACCCAAACCCACCCAAAAAACCAAAACAACAACCCCATGGGTTTAATAATATAACAATAAAAACAAGGGTTTCAAGCCTACTGGAATTTTAATTTAGATTTTTTGTTTGTTTGTTTCATTTTCACCCACGGAGAGGAGGAGGAGGAAGTCCACCAAAGCCAGCTGAGTTGGAAACCTCAGGTAGATATTCCTTCACTTCATTGAAAACCTTTCCAAAACGGGGCCTTTTGGGCAGAACGCTATAAAACACGAACCCATTCTGTAGCAAAGCTTATGAATGGAACACATAGCAGAGATTTTGGCCAAGGGGCAGGTGAGGTAATGGCCATGTACCAATTTCTGTGGTGGCAAAGGTTTCAGAAGTATTAACAAGTTTTGGATGTGCACAAGGGTTTGTTCCCTGTCTCCACGTTAGCCCGTGGCAAATATTAAACCTGAAAGTTGTGAGAGAGGTGGCTGTCAAATAAACCCAACGAGAACACAAATGAAAGCTGCCTGCTTCAGAAAATAGGAACGTCAATATAAAATGGTTTAGAGGGACTCCTAATGATCTGCTTGATCTTTAGGAAAAACGTCCTCAAGGATCCACTTATGCAGAGTGGAAAATCCAACATCACTTGGCAGAGTGTTGCTCCATTTGTTGGTGTGTTTTTCCCAAGGAATGAACAGTTCTTTTGCTGACATTCAGAGCGCTGAAGTACCATTTTTAACTTAGTATAAATGCATATTATTAAAGCTTTAACAGCATATGGCAGCAAGTAATAACATCTGTGCCTCTCAGCCTTGTTCTTTCACAACATACTTGAGGCACATTTTCTTTTCAAAACTGTGTCAGAAGCACATAAAAGTCTGTTTCAAAGGAAAACCAGGCAGGGAATGTGAAGTGTCATCAGCAGTGACACCAAATCTGGGCACTGCCTGTCCTTGAAAAGTGCCTCAAACAAAGGCTTGCAGTGAAGTGAAGGAATATTTGCCTGAGGTTTGGACTTCCTTCTCCTCTCTGTGGGTGAAAATGAAATAAACAAACAAACAACAAAAATCTAAATTAAGATTCCAATAGGCTTGAAACCCTTGTTCTTATCATATTATTCAACCCATGTTCTCATTATCATTCTCAGCATTTTTTTTTTAATTTTTTTTTTTTTTTAAATGGCATAAAACCCAAAACCTTACCCATTTCAACATGGCAGGGAGTTGAAACTGATTCAAGGTTCGAGACCCAAACCAAGTTCCATCAAAACAGTCTAAATTCCCAATTTTAGACCCTTTTTGGGCATCCCAGAACCACAGGGTGTTCCACTTTTTGGGAAAAGTTGCTTTTCATCTCCTTGTAAGTTTGGTTGGATTCACCATCTGGACTCTCAGTTTTGTAGAAAGTTTTAAGGATTTGTTTTTGATATAACATGATATGTTGAACATGTCCTGTGCTAGTCATGATGGAATTATTTAAGAGTGGGTGAGTTATTGGGCATTCTTCTCAAATAAAAGAGCATAAAGAACTTCTCAAGTGCATTAAAATGCAATTGAACAGCTTTTGATTATTATGATGAATTAATTATTATGAATTATGATGAATTTTTCACTAATGTATAATATGCAACAGGATGAAAGCACAAATCAGGACTGTTATCCATACGTAAAATAATGTATTTTTTGAATCAGTTACTACAAAGTTGACATTGCAGAATCTCAATTTTTTTTTTCCTCTGTGAAGTGAGCTCCCTGCTTGTGCCACCTGTTAGAACATCCTGCTAGGAGATCGCATGAATCTGCAGCACAAATTCCAATTCTTTGTGTGCCTGCCTTGAATTAAGGCTTAATTACCCTTTAAAGGGAATGATCCCAACTGACCCCTTGGACAAATGTGCTCAGTTCCTTAGGGCTGTGGTAGAGAGTGACCCCATTTTTCTGGCTACATTTTGTGTCCTTTCTGTTAAACACCTGTTTTTTGGTGCTTTGTTATCTCTTATGTTCTCCTAGGAGAAAAATGAATTGCTGGTAAAATTTCCACCTCATTCTGTGGAAGTTTAACCACTTCCAACACAACACAACCTCGAATTGCCTGTTTTATCATCATTTATTGGTCATAAAACCAGTGGCTGTCCTTGAATAAGGAAAAATAGGGATTTTAAAAATGGTGGCCACTTCAGGAAAGTGAATTATCTTGGAGTTAATTTCTTGAAAAAGATGTTTTGAAGAATACATAATTTATTTTCTTAATAATTGTAACTTTTGGCAATGATCAGACTAGAGCTGTTGACACCATAAAGAGACAAATTTTATGACTTTTGGGTCAGTAACATACTGGGATGCTGGCACTATGCTTGAAAAAGAATATTTTTACCAGTTTTGAGGCCTTAACCTCACTTTTAGGTAATTTGTGGCTTAAGAAGGATTCAATTATTAAAAATTGATTGAGTAGTATTTTGTACTGTGGCTCATGGTGAACATATAATATCTGGTTTATGCAAGTATCCTGTAAGAAGTAAAAAATTTCCCTGGTGCCCTTATGGATTAAAAAACACTAAGTAAACAGAAAACAGCTTTAATGGGTAAAGGACCCAAGAGCTTTTCCCTGTATACTTTGGCAGGACTTATATTTAATGCATATAGAAATTATTTTTACTATCTAAAACAACTTGGTTAATTTACATGTAGATTTATTTGAACAAACATATTTTAAGTTATTGTACTGCTGGCCACTATACTGCTTACTATAATATTGATTTTTAGTGGTTGCTCTGATTGAGAACTACTTGAAATTTTGTGTTAATATTAAAACCAGGATCATTAAGGATGTGATCATGTTGGAAGCCGTGGCCTGGATTAATATTGAGAAGTGTTTGCATAGTAAATATCACAACTGTGTGTGGGTTAGAGGCAGATGGAGAGCTGGGAGAAAACAAAATTGATGTCTTCCTCAGCAAGGCAAAACAGAGGCGCTGTGATTTGCAGAGCAGTTGGCTTTATTTCACTTCTCAGAAGTATCTCACACACCAACGTGATAAGAGCCAGCAGATATTTTATAAAGTATGATCCACCTCACACCAACCTGATTTCTTTACATATGGAAGGCTTTGTGAGGGAAATACAAACTTTGTTACATGTCTTTTGGTGCAGTTAATGTTAGATATTAAAAAGTGCTGAAGAAGTACTGATTAGGAAATTCCACTGGGGTAGTATAAATGGATGAGAATAAAGAGTGATGCTAGCCCAAACACAAAACCCCACGACTGAGCAAGGCAGGGGTGCAATTTGGGAAGAACAAATGCACTGTGCAAAACACCTCCCAGGCCTCAGCTCTCTCAGAGCCTCTGCAGTGTAGAAATGATCAGGCTTGAAGCACAAAAAAGTCAGACAAAGACAGATTTGTGATCAAACTCTTCGTTCAGTTCCACACACGGAGCTCAGGCTGTGCTCAATTTTAAACACTTCATCTCCAGACAGACAAATCCATTAGGAAGTGCATCCTAATGCACTAATGTGGAGCAGG
Organism: Entomyzon cyanotis; assembly: GCA_024500445.1. Taxonomy (NCBI): domain Eukaryota; kingdom Metazoa; phylum Chordata; class Aves; order Passeriformes; family Meliphagidae; genus Entomyzon; species Entomyzon cyanotis. Next base: position 4,880,638 of record JAKEPQ010000781.1, read on the forward strand.
AAGAGCATCAGATTCTGGAAATGATTTCCTATTTTACATTTTCTTTGTTCGTTTCCAGCCAAGGGAAGCGTAGCAAGACTTCTCAAGTGTGTAAACAGTCAGAGAGGAGAGAGGAGCGTAAAAATCCAGATGGACAGGGTGTGACAGGGTTGGGCTGCAGACAGGAAGATTTGGATTAAACCTGCAGGGAAAGGGCAGGAAGACAATGCACCAGACAGCTCAGGGAGCTGGTGGAGTCACCAGCAGAAGGTCAGAGGGTGGCGGAGGGGCAGCAAGTGTCTGTCAGCACAGATGAGGTTCAACCAGTCCTTCCTTTGGGCTCGGGGAAGGAGCAGATGAGCTCGGAGTGCCTCCCTCCTTGAGCTCCATGGCTGCACAGAAAATGTGTCTGAGACCTTCAGACAGAAGGCCCTGGATGCTTATTAACATGCCAGGGGTTGTTAGCGTTAACTCGACTTAATCAGGGCTCCTGTCCCTCCCTGCAGGATGAGGATGAGGCCAGAGGAGCTCAGGGAGGACAGGGATGATCCTGGCAGCTGCTAACAGGCTGATTCCAGGAGAAAAGGAAGCTTTTAGTGAAGGCGAGGCACCAAACTGATGTTTAATTTTCAATTAAAATTCCTCCTCAATGCAATGGAATGGACTTTTGGGTGATAAAGGGGAATGGGGAGGTTTGAATATTGTGTTTTATGGTTTGGATGGTGGTTGAGTGGGGCAGGAGCTGGGAGGGGCTGAGGGAGTACTTAGATCATGGGATGTGTCTCAATCACAGAATCCCAGAATGGTTGGGCTGGAAAGGACCTTAAAATAATCTCATTCCACCCCAGCCACAGCAGGGACACCTTCCACTGTCCCAGGCTGCTCCAAGCCCTGTCCAACCTGGCCTTGGACACTTCCAGGGATCCAGGGACAGCCACAGCTTCTCTGGGAATTCTATCCCAGGGCCTCCCCATCCTCCCAGGGGACAATTCCTTCCCAATATCCCATCCATCCCTGCCCTCTGGCAGCAGAACCCAGCAGCAGCTTGAAACTCCATCAGGGCACCTCCAGGTTTGACCCCATGCCTTAATATTTATTCACTTCTTTATTTATGTGTTGCTTTTGAATTTCCTTACAGCTTTTGAAAAAGAATCCCATAACTGTGGAAAACCACTGCACTTGCTTTGCTGGGGAATGTGCCTTTAAGGCCATGCAAAGCAAGTGGGCTAAAGCAGATTTGAGTCTGTCTCTCATCTAGATGATAATCTTGATTTTTGATAGATTTTTTTAACAGAGGAAGGATTTTCCAGGCTCCATCCATGCCAGGAAGAAAGGGATAACTCTCTGTGCTGAGCCCATTGTCTGCATTTCATTCTGATTATTGCAGCCTTGACATAATATATGAGAATTAAGAAATTTTAAAATACCAGAGCACTCCTGGCCTGTATTCAAACAGCAAATCCACTCAAAGCAAAACATCTTTTACAGGGAGTCATGATAGAACTCTATTTCAAACTCTCCAAACAATATCTTTTTAAAAAAACTACTTTTAATTTGCCACTGTGAATACTCAGTATCCAAAAGAAATTTCTAATAATAATTCAAAATAATATATCCTCATAATAATTCAAAAGGAATTCCTAAGACAGTGTTTGCTTCCCCTTTTCATAGACTATTAGGCAATTTTTTACGTAATGATTTTTGGTTTTATTACAAAAATGATCTTGTATTGAATTCATCAAGTGATATTCTAAAAGTATGAAACTGATCCTCTAGAAAATATTTGGGATTCACAAAAGAGAAACTTTGTTAAAAACTTTGTTAAATCTGCCCTTCAAATTCCATGACAGAAATCCAGTCCTCATTTATTTCAGAAGTTTAAAACTAATGTTTACAAAAATAACATAATATTATATCACCATATAATGACCCCTTTATCTCATGTTGGGAAATATTATTAATATCGGAATTTCTGAAAAATACAGATTTTTTTCATTTTGCTTTTTAGTTTGCTCATGGTGCTGCACAAATTCAGGCCAATTGTATGTAGCTATGAGATAGACTCAGTCTTCTCTCACTCCTGGATTTGCCTTTTTCCACAAAGTAGTGAAACACCAAATGTGCTAAAGGCAGCATGAGACTGAGACCCAGTTTTCCTCTCTGTAGCTCAGTTTTGTCAGCTTGACAGTGATATTTGTGTTAATTGTAACTTTGAGTCTGATATGGAAAAATGCTACAGCAAAAGCTCTTCTTTTTCTCATTTAGCTTTTACAGTTAGATTATAATTGAAATATTTTATTCCAGTGCAAACATCATATTTATATTATAATGATTTTTTTCCTCTGTAATCATAACCTCTTTCTGCCCATATACACTAAATATAAACATGTTCTGTTGGAATTTTCCATGTTTTAGGAATGTTTTGTGCTAAAAACCAGCAACAAGGAGCTGTAAGTTCCTCAAATTATATTTCCCTGAGACAGGCAGTGAGTGTTACTTTAGCTCATTTTGTAGTTGAACTGCTGAGGATAACTGTGACACAGCACATTCTTCCTGCTTGGGGAAAAATGAAATCAGGTAATGGATCCACTCTGCTTAAAGAACAATATTCTCCACCAGCAAATTTATAAATTTTCCCTTTTATACTCACAGAGCAAGGTGGGATGTCTTCCCTTGTAAAAAATAATTTGCCTGAAAGGAGCCACGAGTCACTCAGTACCAGAATTTCATGGCAAAATGGTAAAAAATGTGTCCCTGAATCCACTTAGGGTGAGACATGGAGCTTTGCTTTATACCTCTACATTGGTATAAAGGACTTGAACCCAGCTGAAAGCAGAGCTTTGATCTCTCTAAGCTCACACTTCCCTAATAAGAAGTTGTTCCTTACATAATTCCGAAGAATTAAGAGTGCAGCAGAAAAGAGAAAATCACCTGTATTTTCTGAGAGCCAGAAAGAGCCAATATTTCATAGCAAAGAGCTGGAGCGAAAAGGCTCAGTGTCCTGCAGAAATGTCTGGATGAGGAGAAGCCTCCCTGAGCCTGAATAATCCAAAAAATCTTGAGGATTTTTTTTAGGATGAGATGGAAAAGTATATTAGAAATGGCAGAGGGAGAACAATGACATCCTGGCAATTTAGAGCAGAATGCTAAGGAGAGTCTTTTAAAAGGGATTCACAGCTTAAAAGCCCAATGCTGCCCAAACCACAAGAAAAATGAACAAATATTAAAAAGAACAAGAACCCTGTTGCATGGCAGGGAAGGATTAGTGAACTGACAGGTAATTACTCCCCACTCTGCCATCGAGTTCATCAGACAGCAGAGTGAAACTGCAAAATCTCATAATCAGAAATAAACACCATTAATGCTGTTTGCTCTGTGAAAATTGCCAAGTCCCCAAAAGAACAACAAAAGAATCCAAGCAAGTTATCCTGGTGAGAAAGTCATTATTGCTGCCCAGGTGACAATGAGTAAATAAAATCAAATTAAAACTGTGAACTAATGTTGCTGCCCTTGGGATTAAGATAATTTTGTGGCATTTCACAATGGGAGAGACAAAGAATTTACTTCGGTGTTGATTAATGGAAATGCATCAAGACATCTAAAATTCACTTTCTGGACTCACTGGCATCACTGGCAGGCACAAAACTCTTCTGACTTTGGTGTCTGTGTCCTTAGGGAAGAAGGAAAGTTCTTTTCCTTTTTTCTGCCAGGAATGGGATGGTTTTTGTGAAGTCCTGGCATCTTCCTCCCACATATTCCAAATTTAGAGTAGAGAATCACTCACAGGCTGCTTCTTCCTGTGCATTTACTGAATACTTTGCAAAATAATAGGTTTTGTCATATAATATTATTATTATTAATAATAAATAATAATAGTAGTAGCAATAAAACCAACAGCAATAATAAATAATAATAACTTACAGACTATTCTCACATGGTTAAATCCTAAATAAGCACTATAGGATTTGGCCTAATTACCCAATTTTCCCTCTGCTCCAGTCAGCAGAATCTTTTGCTCTCTGTTTCTGTGGAATGCATGGATTTCCCTGTGCAGAGAGGATTTATCTGATCTTGGTTTTGTATTCAGCTGGCAACTGAATTGATTTTTTTTTTACTAAAAATAGATTCTACTAAAAATAGATTCTACTAAAATTAGAGCAAGATTTGTTGAAAATTGGTAATTCCATCCTCTAAAGGTGGTATTTTAGTAATTTTGAATTGATGGAATGCTGAGGAGAAATCACACTCAATGTACATAGTGATTTCAGAATTATGTTCATGGAGGCTCATTTATTATTCTATTAATATTACATAATCTCCATGTATAACCGCAGTAGAGGGATGACATCACTGAATTCAGACATAGCAGTAGAAAATTCCCAATTTGTACCCGTTCTAAATCCAATTTTATTCATTGCTGGATGCATTCCTCCTGGTTGATACCAGAGTGATTATAATTCATTCAAATTATGCCATTTCTATTCCCCAGAGACACTCAAAGGGCTGCTTGCCAGAATCCCACCAGAGCAAGTCCCAGAATAATTCTGATTTGGTTTGGAATTAGTTAATAAATTTGATTTCTTTCAACAACTTCAGGTTTTGTTTCTGAGACTTTGAACATGGATCAAAATAAGGTGGTTTTCAGTCAATGTATATCAAAGCATGCTCTGAAATGTTAATTTACTGTCTCTGTCACTGGGAACAATTCTGTCAGAAAGTCCCTCAGATACCAAAAGGAAAAAAAATGTTCTTGAGAAGATTTCTGGCTGAAACACAAATTTAATGCAAGTTCCTCTCTGTATCAATATCATGCAGTTCATTATAAAGTTGAAATGAAAGTTTGGCACTGGATTTGCACAGAGTCCCAGTGAATCACTCATGGCTTTTAGAAAACCAGTGACATTTACCAGCTGTGGGTTTCAACAAATGGATCCCTTCCTGTCTTTTGGGATTTTGGGGAAAATCCATGAGGAGCACAGGGATGGATTGAAAACTGTGCTCAGTTAAGTTATTTCGGAAATTAATTTCTTAAGGAAAATGGATGTTGGATTGGTAAGTGATGTGTGTTTATTTTCAATGGTCTCTTGGCCGCTTTGGGTTTGTATTTTGTGTGTTGCAAGAGAAAGATAGTGACAAAGTTGGAAAAAAAAATGGGGGGAAAAAAGCAAATAAACTTATTAGTAACAATGTAGAAAGCTTTTTCCAAACCATATTTCAGAACTCAGTAATTATCTTTTCAAAGAACATTCAGGAGAAAGTATTTCCATGCAATGATTTGTACTAATTCTTCCACACTCTGGTATTTGAGCAGAATAGTTCTGTAATATGAGCTGGTTTTATTATTTTTGTCAGATTTTCAATTATTATTATTATTATTTTTGTGCAAAATGTGTACAAGAGCCTTGCATGGCTTTTAAATTTATTACGGACTTATATTTCTTCAGTTATTTCTCTCTTATCAGGAACGAATTTGCATTCTTGTGTTTTTTCTCCTCAAAATGTTTTGGTCGTTCTTGGATTTCAGCCTCCTCTTTGTCCACCCATAAAACATTAAATTGACATGTTAAAAATATCATCTTGCAGAACAACTCCAAGATCTGCAGGAAAGCTTTCAGCTATGGAAGTGCAGCACCAAAATATCCATCCTGCTCATTCCAGGCATACAGGTTGTTAGAGATGTTTTGATTTTGGAGAGTTTTGCTGGGACAAAACACAAGATTTTTTGGGAATCCCATTGCTTCAGAGTCATAGGCTTCACATGGCAGGGTAGATAACTCATCCTTGATAAATAATCAGGATTATTTATTCCTGATTCTCTAAAAGAGTTGGTATCTGGACTTGTGCACAGAGCTTGGCTTTATTGCAATTGTTTCTCCAGCTCTACAATGTAAAAATAAATACCCACCATATGGGGACGCAGGGGAGGTTAATTCATTAATATTTATGGAGCACTTTTAGACATTTTTATGGAAGTGACTATAAAAATGCTTATACAGATGAGGCTATAAAAATGTGAAATTGTATTCCTGCTACTTATAAATTTTTTGGCAGCAGTGGCACACACCTTGTTCTCAGTATTGGCTCTGATCTTTTGTGCAAAGCCTTCATTTACAAGGAGACCATTTGAATCTAGTTTTAGTCACCTGAAATTTAGCTATGTAGTCTAAGCCAGTAATTGGTATTCCTGCTAGAGCTAGAGGAGAATTCTGCAATTCAAAGAGGCCACTTGATTAATTTTTAGGTTCTGACCATTTCTTGTGATGAATCTCATCTGTGTAGGAGGAATGTCCAGTGACCATCACATCCTCCTGGAGCTCTGCAGGTTGCTGATGTTTCTGGACTGGAATTCTGCTCTGTCCAACAGTTTGGCATCACAGCCCTCAGATATTCTCTTTATTCGCTTTTAAGCCAATGCTAATTCCCCCAAACACAGCTAAGGATGCCTGGATCATGTGCTTAATGGAAATATGCATTATTTCTCATCATTCATGTATGGAATACATGAATATAGCCCTGTTTATCCTTTAGATTTTTAACAACAGTTGTGCTTTTTGCCACCTGAGAAATACAGACTGGAACTTGCCTGGGCAGAAATGGAAGGGTGCATTTTCTTCCATGAAACCTGAGGAAATTTCACTCCAAATCTGAGTTTGCTAAAAATAATAAACCTCTTAACTGTCACACTCATCACTGAAATAATTCACAGTGCAGCCTTTTGCATGAGCATTAACTGAAAGCCTGGCTCTAAATCTCTGAATCAGGGGAATTCTAACCATGGCTTAGATGACAAGCATTTTCAATAGTTTGCATTCAGCAATACTGAAGAATTTGATAAATTGCATTTTCAGATAGTTCCAGGAGAGTTTTGCTTCTGTTCATTCACAAAATAACTCATCTCTGTCGCGGACCTAAAGATTATCACTGAGTAGAATATGAGAGGTGAATATGAGCTATAATCATCCCCAAAGGAAAACAAAATATTTTTGGGTTTTTTTGTTTTTTTGAATCTGGCATTTTCAAGTTGACTGGAATTCCTCTCACAGATGGGGTAAATAGATGGTAAAATATTCCCATTTTACCCCAACAGGACGAATCCCCTCAAGTGTGAGGCAGGACTGGCTCAAACCTGAGAACTTGGTCAGAAACCCTAACCCACAGTAAACAATGCTTTCCTTCTCGGAGGATCCCATTTTCCAGCAGGATAATGATCTGACTGTAATGAACCATGTCTGCTTGCTCTGAAACAGCAGCACCACAGTTGTTGCTCAGACCTCCTGTGTGTCTTGTCTGACAGCACACTTGTTTTTTCCCAGATGCCTGGATTTGCTCGTGGGGAAATGGCAGAGCTTATCTGCAGCCTCAGCGCTGTAATGTGATAAACATGTTTCCCTTTATGCACAGCAGACAGAAATACAGTCCTGCTTTTAGTTTGTTCCAAAGGAAATCCTAGCTTTGGAATAATCCCGGATCCTTTAAAAGTCACTTTTCCATGAAAAAAGCCAACCCCTCCATCTGCTCTGCTGCTCTCTGTACCTGTGCTAGGTGAGCACACCCTGCCTGCTGGGTTAGCCACATTCCCAGATGTGTTCATGATTGATCAGCATGGGGTTTCCATATTTCCTTTTCTTTTTCTCAGAGATATTGTGCATATCACGGATGCTATTCATTTGTAACAACTATAAACACAGAGGAAAGGAAGGTGCATTTCTTCTGATATCCCCGAGACTCTGACACAGAATTTGATATCAGCCCTGAGTTCAGGCAAGTGTTTTATGAATGCACTGTAATTGCAGCAATAAAGTGGTATTTTTAAGCTCTATTTCTCACCTTTTTCCAGCAGTTTTTCTTCATAACGAGTTTATGAGTATGTCCGTATTTTAGTAGCTTGAATTGATGGAGGCAGCAATTTAATATTGATTTCCAGAGAGAGAAGCTCAGTCAGTCAAACAACTAATTCACCACCTTTCAGTATTAACAGCAAAGCTGTTGTCACTAGCAGCCAGCTCACAGAAATATCTCTGGTACAAAAGCAAATATCTTGTCCTGAGGTGAAGAGAGAACAGAACTCAACAGAAAAGCATTGGGATTATACCTGTGTTGGTGATGTTTGTAAATAAGGAGGGGCAGCAAGGTAAATAAAAAAGAGTTGGTATGCAAGTGTTTTCTAAAAACAGAAAGAATGGGATGTCTGACTGAACCTAAATTCATGACAGGCTTGAGGTGATGCCTTTTAGCTGAAGATTTGTGATTTATGAAATCCTGGAAGGAATGGGAAAAGGTTGACATCCTCTGAAAGGAGCACACCAGGGACACCTCCCTGCTTCCATTTTCTGGTTTTTCACCCCAAATCTCCACGAGGACAGCCAGGCTGTGCCTGGAGTGAAGCTGGTGAAGAGTCAGAGTCCCAGAATGATGGGAAATCAGTCCCTAGGAATGGTGGGAGTGGTGGCAAAGTGGTGTCTAGCAAGGAGACTCTTAGAGGCAGAATAACCCAGCCTGGGTGATATGAAGGGTGTGTCTCCTATCAGATTCAAAGAAAAGGATTGGCAGATGCAGAAACATCTGGAACTGGGCAGGGATGTTTTGGAGCTTTCTGGCTCCTTCCCACAGCCTGGTGTCACACTGGGGTTGTGAATACAGTCAGTGACAAACTGGAGATATTCACATTTTAAAGAACTCTGGGAAGCTGAGGGGGGAGAGAATTAAGAGGAAGTGAAAAGCAAACCAGAAAATTCCCCTATATCATCCAAATGAGGCCTTTCCTTTTGTATTTTAATATAAGGTAAATTTTTCACCCAGAAACTTTAAATTTCTAGGGAAGGCAAATATGTGTTTTGTTTCTGTCACAAAGTTTTGAACTTTAATTAACTTTCTCTGAAGGGCTGAGGCCTTCAACACCAGAGAGAAAGCCTTTAATAAGTGTGTAATGGCCAGTGGCACACCTGCCATCTGATGGAATCTTTACATCTGTGCCAAAAGTGATTGATGTCCTTATGAATAAATATTATTTATGTTGCTATGTGAAAAATGGTTTCTAATGGGAGCAAAGTTGAAAACTATAACTCACTGTTATTCACCTAAGGAAAGTCCTGCAGGAAATGTATTTCTGGATTATTCCAAAAGTTCATTTAGTTGTCCAAAATCTGATGTTATTTTCTGGTAGAAAACACAATATCCTGCCAAATAATTTAGCCCTCTATATGGAGGGGTTAATTTAGTTTTATTCTCATGCAGAAGTTATACACCTTCAGTATGAAAATAATAAATTTAGGGGAGTGAGTCCAACACTGGAAATTGTATTGAAGTCAAGAGAAAATACAAATTAACCAATTCAAAAAGGAAGACCAGTATGTTGGCTGAATCATCAAAAACTGGTGAGACAATATATAGAGAAAATGACTTTCCCTAAACTGAATTCAAGGTAAAAGAACAATTTAAGAGGCTGAAATGCCAATATAAACATTGAGCCAAGACATGCTGTAAGTGTTGACTTTCTCTAAAATTCTGAAGAGATTTTCTTCAGTCTTCTGGGAAAGTGGATTTTTTAGAGCATGAAATGCGAATCAAGATTTAATCTGAAAACAGACTTTCTTCAAATTAACAAAAAGTGTATTTTCTATTAGGTAAGAATCAGGACAAATAGCAAAGAGCCACTAAGCAATGGAGGATATTATAGGAAATCCCATATTCCTGTATTTTCCTGTCCCTTTTCTGGAGTAGCACAGAGCACATTAGGCCAGGCCTGTCTGTGTCCTAAATTTGGGATAATTTGGTTGTGAATTTGATTGAATTAATTACTTCTGGTGATCATGTTCATAACTATGGAGTCAGTTGGCAAAGGCATGAGCCAAACCAGCAGCTCTGGAGTGCTGTCACAATGCATTCCCAGAACATTTATTTCAGATGTAAAACAAAGATTTTATTCTGCATATTTGATTCTGAGTGTTGAGAATAACCCATCTTGCATGGTTTGTGTCTGTTAATATTGATTTAACACTTTGGAGAACATTTAATACCAGAGCATTATTAAATATTTTTAATGCATTGATCCATGCAGCTGATAGGCCAAAAATTATTTAGTGCTCAATGAAAAAATATTGAAAGTGACTACATTTCAGATGATCAAGCCTGATCATCTAATTACAATATTATCATCGATCATGATTGATCAATCCCTGAGCTGAAAACACAGTGCTATTTTAATCAAATATATCATCCCTGTAGATTTTTTTCCCCCTATATGCCACAAATAATGCTTCTTCATTTTCTCCAAAATTAAAACATGTATTGCTGAGAAATAATGAGCACATTAGTTATGTTCTGACAAAAGCCCAGCACTCTGTGGTGACAGGAGTGAAGTCTCTCTCTCATTACTGATTGCAGCTATTTGTGCATCTTAATGCAGGCAGCAACAAAGGTTGCCAAGAGCACTTGAATTAGTCTTTTGTATTGATAAATACAGCGAAAGAGACTCTTGCATAGGAAAATGTTCACCAGGTGGCACAGCAGCTTTGCTTGTATTAACAGGAAACTTTGGGAGCAGTTGGTGGGTGATTGAACTTCCGTGGTGCTTGGAAAGCAAAACCCAGGTAAGGCTTGGGCACCCTCTGAAATTTGATTTCAGAGCTTGTGTGAGCTTCTACAACTCCAGTGGCTTTTAAAATTTATTTTCCTGCTTCATTCTCTGTCGGATTATGCTGAACAGTGATGCATTTTTTGACATTTTCTAAGCTGCGAGTTCAGGACAGTGTCTGCACTCAGGCTCTGGGATGAGCAATGAGCTGGAAATTGAGGTATTCTTGAAATATCGAGTCATCTTCTCCTTTGTTTCTTTACGTCCAGTAATCACCCCTGTTCCTTGCACATATCTATCTAGGTATAAACCCACCCTTATATATCTGAATTCACAGGCAAACCGGCAGGACTGCATTTAAAACACCTAACCCAAGTCTGTGATTAATATTTTAGGGGAGAAGCCCTTCATTGCAGTGACATTCTGCCACCTTTGCCAGAGATATTTAGCAGCTTTTAGCAACTGTTGAAACCACCTGTCCCATTTTGGTGGCAGACTTGCAGATGAAAAGGATATTAATCATTGTGGCAATTGAAAGGGAAGCTGACAGGCTGCAACTGGGACTTGGCTTTGCCTCTCAGACAAAATCCAAAGGAAGAACCTGCAACTCTTATGACACAATTAACTCCTTATTGCAGCCCTCGTACATGCAGGTGTTTACATTATGCAAAATCTACACCAGCCCAAGCATCTTCTGGCAGAGACTCCAGCAGCAAAATTAAAGGGGAAGTTGAAAGGTTTCTCAGTGAAGTGTTGCTTTGGAATCCATTATGTGTGGAAAGGCTTGGGATAAAGAGTTTAAAAGTTGTGGAGAGGTTGTGAATCTCTAAAGAATTCTGTCACATCATATAAAGTGTTGGATTTGATGATGAGCCAGGTGAGGGATCGTTTATTGCTGATCTCTCTTCTCTGGAGCTTTTTGTGATAACACTTCTGCCACCCTGCCATGTAAATACCACACAGCACAGTGCCTATAATTTATATTTTCATATATATGTGCGAGCTTTAAGATGTCTAGACATATTTTTAAAAAAATAAGTTACTGGCATTCTCACAGTGGCGCTGATTTATCCCAGATTTTATTGAATTTAGTCCAGATTGGACTCGTAAATATCAAAAACTGCATGCCCAGAATAACTGATACATTTTGATCCAACACATTTTTGAAGGGTGATTGGAATTGCAGAACAATTTCTTTGTGTCCTGAGCCCATAGCCTCAGGTGAAATGCTGATTAATGTTATACTGCTCCATTTTCTCAAGGACAGCCTTGTAAAACTGACTGGAAGGGCTGATTATAAATATCCAAATTACAGATGGCTGGAATCAGCCTGTTCCCATCTGACTGGAATCGTTTAGTTTGGTTTCATATTCATCAGTGCTTCATATGTAAAGTTCAATGTTCTAATCTCTGCAAATGCAGTGTCTGGAAAGTTTAATTACAAGTTTTTACCTGCAAATGAACATCTGGAGCTTTTTGGAGTTCTGTCAACTTCCTTGTTGGAGTTTCTGTCCTGTTTGTTGCTCCTGTGACTTCAGTGTTAATTTTGCCCTGGAGAAAGCCTCAAAGCTTATGATTATCTGGTTTTGATTAATTTTATTGGATTGCAGAGCCAGTTCCTCCTTTTCCATCTGCAGTGAAAAACCTGTAACAGGTAATGCTGCAGCATGACCTACTTCCAGTTTTTAGCTACAGAAGCAGAAGAAAAGGATTAAAAATGCCAGCAGCACAGGTAACACCTGTTTGGGTGAGTTTCAAAATGAAATTTTCCCTAGCACAGGAACTCTGCTGCATGAAGAACCCTCAGGAAGTGCAAATATACAAACTTCCTCCTGAATCATGGTGGTTTTTTCTCTCGGAGGTCTCTGTGTTTCATCCCTACTGCCCAATAGGTATTTGAGGACTAACCCATATTTGGGTGTAAATAACAGCAACAAAAATTAATATATGGTGAGAAAACTAAACTGAAAACAGGAGTCCTACACTTTCACCTAAGAATATCTTTTTTCTCCACCTGTTCCAACCAAACCACCCTTCCCTCAACCTCTTACACTGTTTAAATAATCATTTCCCAGCCTATCTTGAACTTAAAGCTTAACTCATCTGTGAGTTAAGATGTGTGTCAAAGTTTACCTTAAAGAGTGTAAAAAGAAATAAAGGATAGAATAGGATTGAATAGAACAAGATAATAGGAATAGAATAGGATAAGATAGAGTAGGATAGGATAGGGTAGGGTAGGATAGGATAGGATAGGATAGGATAGGATAGGTAGGATAGGATAGGATAGGTAGGATAGGATAGGATAGGATAGGATAGGATAGGATGAATAGAATAGAATAGAATAGAATAGAATAGAATAGAATAGAATAGAAATGCAATACTCTTTGCCTCTTTCCTGGAACAGCACTAACAGCAATGAGAGTTGAAGGCCTCTCTTCCCCCTCAATTACATTCTCCAGTATAATGTGGGATGGTGGAAATAGTTCAGATGGCTCAAGTGTGCTGAGCTGGCTTTTTGAAGTGATGAATTGCTCCCAGCCACAGCCACTGAGCACAGGCACAGAGCCAGCAGCTGTTTGAAATGGCACTTCTGGAGAGCACACAGAGGAGGAGGGAAAGGAGGAAACCTTTCCAAGGGAGAAATTGTTCAACACCTGTTTGCTGCAGTGTGTTTTGTTCATTTGCCTGCAATGCCAAGGGCTTGGCCATCCCAGTAAAATAGGATGCTGAGCAAATGAACCATTTATCTCATCACTTTGTGAGTTCATACATTCCTGTGCTCCTTTTCAGGCAGGAGCAGAATGCTGTTTGGGATGACTGCGTAATTAAGCAAAATTGTTTTCCATGGGATCTAAAAGGAAAACATGGTTGGCTTCCCACCTGCTCCTTCTGGGCAGCTCTTCAACCCCTTCATGTTTCAAAGCAAGTGTGATGGAGTACAGGGTGCTGAGTGGTTTTGCTCTTGAACAATGAATGTCTTTTTCCCTAACCTGTGAGCTGGGCTCAAGAACACAGGGACCTAAGGCTGCAGTCAGGATTCCAGAGGCAATTCAAGTACACAGACAGCTTCTGTTATTGACATTGTTCCAGGTTAGTGTTTTATGGTCTTTATTTGGCCTTGGCTTATTCGTGGTGGATGGTCTTAATTTCTTCAAAAGGAAAAAACCAAACCCCAACCAGTTTATTCATTTAGTTGATATTGTTTTATTGGAAATTACAGTCTGAACTCTCAATAGCTCTGAGGTCAGACTGGCATTGATTTCCCCATCAGGCACCACACCCAGATTGCATCAATATCTTCAGAGCAGTGGTAAAAGTCAATGAAGTGACTGGCTGTTAATTATCTCAGATGCCTGGTAATAGTTCTCTGCATTTATGATTTCATATTATAAACCTGATCTATAAATACAGCTTGCAGCAGTATATTGTCATCATGGCTTAGGATACATTCCCATGTTTGCCTTTCAGATTCCAATCATCCTATTTGTGGTTTCCCTAATGCCTTAATATTAATACCAGAGCTTTGGTGTTTAAGTTAATCTTTCCTTTTCTTTGGAAAGGAGACAAAGGGATGAAGCAGAAAGAAGACAGTGGCACAAGCATTTTTTTTTTAAATATAAAACTGATACCTCTCACTCTAAAAAGCATCCCATCTGTTGTGATAATGAATGTAATGGGAAAGAGTTTTAATTATGACTGGCATAACCATCAGCCACAGACTTGCTGTCAGAGCTGACTAAAATGAGTATATAAAAAATCTGCTACCCCACATAAACAGGGCTGTTTAGGTATTACAGCTTGTTAATTATGTCTTTATTAAATCTCATCCTTCTTTATAGTTGTAAAAATATTTCAAAGAATGATATTGTCATTGTAGAAGTGCCAGCTCTGCTGGTGCTGTAAGAAGAATTCAAGTGTCTGGAAGAAGGTTTCATATTTACATGTATTTTATACTTACCCATGTGAAGAAAATCTATTATCTTCTTATAAATTGCATTTATCAGCTTATCTTTGTGTTATAGTATGAAGTTATATACATATAGCTTTATCACACACAGATTTTCTCACACATCCATTATATCTTGTGCTCTAATCAGACAAATCAATTGATCTCCAGCCAAATACAATCCCAAATACTGTTAAAATGCATTAAGCATACCAAAAAAAAAGTTCACAGAGAAGAAGAAAATTATAACTAACTTCATTCTGAGATATTTTTCACTGAACCTCTTTAATTACAATGTGTTCCTGTATGTCATTGCAGTTTTTTATGTACACAGGTATGCATAAAAGATAGAAAGCAATATATGATAATGATCCTATGGAAAGAACTATATCACATGTTAATTGGACAAAGGGCCACATTTATAAAACTTGATTTCCCAGAATGTTTAGATTTTCTCTAGTGAAAATCTCTACTCCACTTAATAAAGCAGCAAGTCTCTATTTATCTGAATGAGCCTAAACAAGTCTAGTATACATCAGAGTTTATTGACACTCAACAGGAGGTTTTTAATTTATTTTTCTTTCAAAACAGAACCCTCCAGTCCTGGACATCTCACTGGGAGCAGGACAAAGAACATTTGAAAAATAACAAATTCACTTTGAGAAGATGTGATCCCTTAAAGGGTGAGTTGAAATAAGTCCCAGTGGAAGTCAGAGTGTAATGATCCATCAGGCTTTACCTTTCTTTTTGATATCTATTTCCTTCTTTCTCTTCAGTTCCACCCAGAATCAGCTTCTGTTCAGAGCCTCACCCAGTTCACACCGAGCAAGAATATCTCCCTCTTGTTAAGGCTGCACCAGTAAAATCAGAAATGCAAATATTCCAGGTGCTTAAAATGTATGAAGAGATCACAGAGAATTTGTAATGAAGCTATTGTGGGTTTGTCCTGTGAACCTTAAACTGCAGCAGGAATTTCTAATTATGATGCCTAGCTTTTCAAACGAAGAGCTGAGAATGTTCTGCATCTATTAACTTGCTTCAGCCCAGAGTGGACAAGAAGAAAATGCTTTTTAAAATCCTTTTCTCCAGGAGAAATTCATCTGGCCAAGTTTCACTTAAGAGTGGAGGAGTACTCTGATATATACGCTACATTTTAGAGATACCATCTTGGAAAGAAAACACAGATAATTAAATGATCACAAACTGTAGTGCAATTAGAAGACTTTGATGAAAGATGTGATTTAAGTAATACAAGTTTTAATGGCAAAAAGAGCAGTTCTCCACTCAAATGCATATTAATCATCACAGTATGTGTGCTTTGTTGGCTGCTGATAAACTGATTCTTTCTTTCTTTCTTCAGTTCACTCTGAATAAACATCTATTCCCAAATGCCACTCATAGCTCTGAGTGGAAAGAACGAGTCCTTCTAGAGCCTGACAGAACAGCCTCCTGTGCTCAGCAAAGGGTGCAGAATGAAGTTCTCTATCAGCTGAATCTTTGCCTTAAAAATAGTGGCAGAGAGCTGAATAACGTTTGGGACCAGCAGAAAAATTGAGAAATTTTATATCTGAGCGCAGACTTTAAAAATTCCCCCTTTCCCCCAGTATCCAACATTTATTTATGAATTTACCCATGAAATGAGCTAAACGAGAGAGGATTTTTGTTGTTTCTGGTGGCACAGGCAGGGCAGGTTGGCTCTGTGAGAAGGAACATCCTCCCCTGGGGAAGGGGCTGGGGTTGGGTTGGGTGTGGAGCACTCCAGGGCTCTGAGCAGAAGAATTCATCTGAAACCCCCAAGCTGGACCAGAAACAGCACAGCCCTCATCTGGAAATCTTTTCCTCCCAAATCCTGAGCGTTTGGCTGCTGTGCTTTGCATTAGGAACAGCAGTGAGGTTCTGCTCTGTCCAATATCACCCCTCATCTGTGAGGTGAATTCCAAAGTCATCCGCAGACAATTCTCTAAAAATGACATTTTTTCCCCTCTGCACAGTTTTACACCTTTTCTGAAATTGGATTTCCCTTCTCATTTTCTTACTAGCTGTTCAAAGGCCTGTTTTGAATTAACACCTCAGTCACTGGGATGTGTTTGAAAGTAAATGTTCCATAAAAATGTGGGGAAAAAAAATTATTAACCTCCCATAACAAGTGAATTGTCCTGGATTTGGGGGTTATATTGTAGCCATTACATTATATGAGAGAACAGCCTTAGCTGTGGGGGAAAGGCACAGACATCTGCAGTCTCATACAAGTATCAGAATTAAACACAATGGGAACATAGAGAAACTGGTAAAAATTATGCTGTTGGATGGCTCAGTGAAGCTAAATGTTGCATAACACGGTTTTTTTGTTTTTGCTGTGCTTCAGCATTCAAATTAATTAAAGAATCTTCCAGAACGAGGTGCAATGTTGCTTTGGAAATACATTGCTTTAGCAAGCTGAAATGGGCAACTCAGCACACTTCTGTAAAATCAGCCTGTAACTTGTACCAATTAGAGTTGCTATGATATAAATGAATTTTTTTTCAAGTTCCTTCTTTCTCTAAGCCTTTTTTAAATCATAGACTCATTAATGCTTTTGCAGGCAGTTCTAGCAGCACAGCACTGGAGCACAGTTCAGTTGGCTATCAGAGGTTAATAAGAAAGAGATGATGAAATTTCACACTGATTTTCTTTTTCAATTTGCAGTGGAGAGGAGCTCTCTTGTTTTAGTCCAACCATCAGAAGAAAAGGGATTAAAGCCACCACAAGGCATCATAACTGTCTCTGATACAAACATCCATTTCATGGGAGATGCAGCTAAAGATCAGACTCCAAGCTTAAAGGCGGGCTGATTTCCAAGAATTATAAATTATATATATATGTACAAAATGTAGATGGAGCTGTAATTAAGAAAAAACAAAAAAACAGCTCTAGTTGAAGCAGCCATTTGGTGCCTCTCAAGGACCAACAGTGAAGCCAAAAGAAGAGAAATGTGTCCATTCAATTTAACCTGACCTGTGATCAGCACCATGTCATCTCCTCTCAATGGAGAATTAAATTGTGTTCATCTGAATTTTTATATTGTTTTTATTTACTGTTTAAGTAATTCTTTGCTAAAACGCTGTCCTCATCCGTTTCTGATAATTTCAGTGGAATTATAGTTCTATACAATCCTGTATTTCCTTTTTCCTGCTCTGGACCTACTACCTGAAAGACATTTACTAATTTTTCATCTGCTGGAAGCTCATTAGCACAACAAAATATAAGAACAAGAAAACCTACACTGGTGTCACAGCTGTGCAAGAGGAATTTAGCTGCTGGTTTTTCCTGAGCATTTTCAAGCACTTCTATATGCCCAGGATGAGGAAGGTAGGAGCTGGCACTCCTCAGCACTTCCCACAGACATTTTCTGTGGAATTCTTCCCTGTTTCCACTTGATGATTTGCAGACCAGAAAATATTTTGGAATACTTTACTAGTGCATGCAACAGTGCATCAGGTAAATCTCAGCTCAAGCAAAGGTCCTCTTTTCGCTCTTCTGAGAAATGGCATCACAAAAAATAGACCTCTCAGTCTTCTTGGCTAAAGGAATTTAATGTTTTTTCCCCTCAACGCCTCTCACTATTAATGTGCCATTCAAGAGTGATGTCCAAATGGGACAACAACACAACTCTGCCCCATTCTCAGCCCAGCAGCTGCTGTGATCTCCCCTGCTTTATCTCCTTTTAGTGAATATTTATTCCAGTGCTTTCTTAGTAAAACTGGTTGTGACTGTTCTGAGGGTTCTCGAGCTCTGTGTCACACCTTGTGTTTGTGCAGTGACATAAACCCTCGTTCTGTGTCACTGCCATCACTGCCACCATTGTCCTGGGTGCCCCAAACATGGAAATAGGGAGAGTTTAGCACTTTGGAAGCTTTGTACTCTGCTCTGCTCAGGACTCAGAGCCAGCACAGGGCTCACTTCTGAACTGTAATTTCGTTTGATCACCAGTTACGGGGTCTGTGATTATGAATTTCCTGAAAATCATCCCTGACTGCCCAACACTGATGTGCAATGCTCCACCAGGCTGTGGAATAATCTTTCCCAGAGCAAGCAGGACTTGGTGAATCATTCCCTCATAATCTCTGTCATGCACAAACCAGCCCAGCCAGCAGCCTTAACAGGATTCCATTTCCATCAAAACCGTTCAGCTTCCCTGCATTGCTTGGGCAGCATTTCAGAGACCATCCCTAGCAGAGAATGAATTGCACAAAGTTCAGGGAATGTTTGCTATTGTTTGTATTCCACAGCCACCACTCTCAGAGCTGCAGCTGTTAGTTTTCACAGGTAAGGTTTCTAAAATTGTTCATTGAAAGCCCTGACTGAACCCCCCTCATGCAACTCTTTTGAAAAGAAGACTCAACCCATGGAATCCATAAGGGCACCACAGAGCTGTTGTTTTTCTAATGAGCCAGAATTACAAGTCATCGGGGTAGAGAAAGAACACAAAATGTCTTGAAAGCAGAAGCTCTGTGGGTGAGATTGAAAGTAATGTATTTCGGTGAGAATATGCACCATGTTGGGCTGGGGTTGTTGGAATCCCAGAGTTACAGAACAAATATATGAGGAGAAACTGAAGTGTATAGCCATGCTGTGCTGTGTGTTATGTACAAAAAAGACAAAAAATTCAATTTTTAAATTCTTCCCAATAGCCAACATCTTACCCACGTTTTGTCCATTTGCTCACTAATCACTGTCTGGTGTCATTTATCTTCATTAACTTAAATTGGCTGAACAACAGGACATTGCTCATCCTAATCGTTCTGTCTGACACTGTTCATTATTGTCTGCCTTTCACCGTGTACCACTTGGAGCTGATATTGTTTATCTCTGCTCACCCTGCCTTGATCTGCTGATTGTTGGGTGAAATCATCAGTCTTGGGTGGCTCCAGTCCTCCTGGCCATCGCCAGCTGACAGAGTTCACCTCTGCTGGGTCAGCTGGCATCATTCACTGCTTAAAGGGGCAGGAAAATCTTCCTTGGATGTTCCAGAACTTTAAATTGGAAGGCCAGACTCACCAACAGGCTCATTGTTCTATCCCAGAGAGAAAAGCTGAGGCCTAGAAAAGCCTTGAGGTTTCAAAGAGTTAATTAATTTGCTAATTGAGGGTTGTGGAAAAACCAAATCAAATTAAAAAAAAAACAAACCCTGTACCTTATATGAAACAAGCAGAGTTGTATTTTTTGCATTTCCTTCTCTCTGAACTTTCAGTGTTTTATGTACTTTTCATGATGAGACTGAATCTATTAGCGGGATTTTTTTTTCAGGCTAATTTTAAAAAGTCAAGTTTGTTCCTCAAGAGTCTACATTCTAGAATGTCTAGAATGTAATTTTGTTTCCTTTCAAACCTGAGCATTACTTTTTTCTTGTTTTAAGTTCCTTTGGCAACTGCTTTAATTTTCCCACCTTAAAGTCTGGAAAAAGTCTCGATTTCAGTGTGTTCAGACAGGACTTTGTGTCTTCAAAGTGCTTTGGAATTGCTTTGTATGAGTTGCAGTGATGGCTCTTGTCAGATGTGAAAGACCTGGAGATCGACACATTTGAGAAATGTCCTTGTTTTGTTACATAAGAAGTAAAAATTATATATAGCTGATCATATGGAGCTTAAACAAATTGCATATGCAAGTGGAAAACACCTGCTGCCAGTCTTTGGAAGAGATTCTGAGTCCCAAACCCAAGCCAGAGCCCTGGCATATTTAACTACAACCAAAAAAGTGCTGAATGTGGGTAAATCCCGTTTGAGGGCTGAGCTGTGCCTTGGCAAGGCGACAACGACGCCCATCGCTAAAAACCAGCGGCTCCTTCGCGACTTAAATACGGAAAACTGAAAGCTCGTGGTTGGCATCCAGCTCTCCCTCTCAGAATTGTCAGAGAGGTGCTAAATGAAGTAGCTCCGAAATCTTGGAGCTGCAAATTGTGCCTGGGCTGTGCGGAACAAAGCCTGGCTGACCTCCATTTCCTTGGGGTTGTTCTGAAGATGGAGTTGATGACAAGTCACAGAGCCTGAGCTGAGCTCTCTTAACAACTCGGCGTGTTTGAAACCATGACAAACAGTGTCAACAACTCCATCTCAACTACTCTGGGAAGCAAAATGGCTTTTCTTCTGCTTGATGTGGAGTAAAACAGGGCGCAAAGTCAGCCATTGTTCAGGAGCTTGTGACTGTTTTCCTTTTGAAGGGTGACATGTGACAATTTGAGATTTATTATTATTAGCTTGAGCATTATTTAACACAAAATAATACAAGTGTCATGACCTGAGCTGTCTGTACAATTTTTGTTATGTATTTCTTTCATAGCATCTCAGAAATTTAGATAAACTAAAAGGGCTTTTTTGGGAGATTTGTGTATGCTTTATACTTGCTGCAGACCTTGTATTCTTTACATTCTAAATATAGCTAAGCAGACTTGGAAGAAGGGGAAATAATGACTAGACTTGATTGTGTTTCAAATGTCAGATGCCATTTCTTATCTACAGTTAGATACTGTTCCTATCGTGGATTTGTTCTCTAACCAGCTCTGAACAGTTGGTAGACAATTTAGAGCATTTGAGACACCAAAAACATTTATTTTCTTAAGAGAAAAAAAAAATTTGCAAAGATCTGCATATACGAATGTGTCCAATCTTTTTAACCAGCCTCTAGTTAAATTTGAGAGAACAAGTTTTTTGTTGAAAGTAAGAATGCACATTCCCTTTCTAATATAAATTCTTTTATTCTTTAACTCAGGGTTATGCAGTTATACTCTTGTTTGTGTTTGTGCAGTGATTTTAGAGACCGGATCCAAATTCATGCAAGGGGTGAAAAATGAATCAATTTGCTTCATATATACACATTTTAAGGTAGGAATCCTATCTCTTGAGCCAGGCTGTCATTTTTTAGCAGAACTGAAGCCTCTGACTGCTTTGCTGAATGGTGCAGACACTACTCCTGCATCTGCTGATACAACATCAACTAAATCATTATTTTAATATCTTAAATAACTCTAGATACCACGTTAATTGCTGTATTTAGACATGGTAGTGAATATATTCTCATGTTATACAAGCAGCAAGTGTATAGAAGTAGAAAAAGTAAAAGAATATTTAAATGTCAGGAAATGATCACTAAGTTGAACAGAATTTCTGTTCAGAATTTCTGTGGAATCTCTTTGGGGAACATTAATCAGTAACTTAGTCTTTGTGACAGATGCAGTCATATGAGATAAAAAAAAAAAAGGTTGGCTGGGTTGATATTTTATGTCCTTTACACTATAAAGTGCACTAAAGGTTAGTGGATAGCAAATACCTCAGTGTCCACAAAGGACAGTGTCAGGAACTCTGGGCTCGTCCCAGAGGAAACTTCATTCTTTTATAATCTCATTCAGTCCTTGTTTAAAAGACTTCTTCTCACTGGCACAGATTAAGTTCATAGCTGTGAATGTCTGGAGATAGTCTGAAGTGCAGGAATGAGGTTGTTTGGGTTTCCTGATCCTAAAGATCTTTACAGGAGAGAAGGTTTAGAGGAGAGGCCACCGTTGGGAATTGGGATATCTGTGTCAGTGCCATGCATGGCCAACAGCATGGCCAAGGCCATCAGGTCTTTAAAAGACCAGATTTTGCTCACCAGTGTCTCTTGAAGGCTCTGTTCCTGACCCCTGCCCGTGTCCACCTGTGTGGCTAGCACAGACCTTTCCTGTGAGAATTCTTTTCTTTCTTCTTCCTGTGTTTTATAAACAAAGATAAAGTTTGGATGTTATTAAAAACAGTTTCTCAAGATGTGGACAGTTCAGGCCTGGCCAATCAGGCCTAGGGGGAGGCTTCGAACTGACCAATCTGGGTGACCTTTGAAAAGTCTATATAAGTTGGAGTTAAATAATAAAATCTTCTTCTTGATGCAACACTTTGAACCTGGATCTTCTTTCTCTGCTAGCGGCTCAACAGCGACACACCTGTGTCACCTCAGCTAGTGTGACTCAGCCCATCCCGGAGTGGGAAGGTCAGCAGAGCTGGTGGGACTTGGTGCTCACCACAGATTCAGGTGCAGCTCCTGCAGGAGTTTCCCCCTTCAGCCTCAATACTTGTGATCATTTCAGCATCTTCCACTGTACTCTCTGTGATATTTTATATTGTTTTCTCCTCCTGTTTGATCAGTGTCCCCTCAGAGAGGTCTGCTGTGCCACCACAGCTCAGCACTTGTGTCCCTGGATTGTCCCATGCTGTGATCTGTGGTGGAAGGGCAGGGTGAGGGGTTGGTGACACAGATCAGGATGTTCACAGCCTCCCAAAGCTAGAGGAGACACAACCTCACTCAGCAGAACAGACAAAGCAGGTCATGGTGTGGGTTTGCTTTGTGTCACATCAGCTCTTTTCCTCCCTGGTGCACTCCACGTTTCCTTGAATAAACATCCCTCAAGTGAGAACAGCAGCAACTGTTGGGGACAATTCTGTTCTCCACTTAGGTGAAATTCACTTCAATTTCATCAGCGTGGAAGTTGCTGACTTTCCCAGAAGCCCATTTCTAGTTTAAAACTCTGATTTACTGATCTGGAGCTGCTGAGGGCTCCATCAGCCCCTGCATTCTCCTTTCCAGTGGTTGTTCTGCTGGCAATCCCACAGCCCTGCCTGGGAAAGGCAGCATGAAAAACATAAACCAAGGGATAACACAAACCATTTTTTCCCCAGCTGGGACACTCTGAAATCAGGAGATTTCTTTCACAAGCAGTGAAGGTTCATTGACCCCTGGGCTGTGGAAAGTGCCCATGGCAGGGGAATGGGATGATCTCTAAATCCCCTCCAGCCCAACCCATCCATGGTGCTGCAGCTCTAAGAGTTGTATCCTTCAATACAAATTATGATTTTTGCTCCACAGGCTTGTGCTGACACTAACATGTCAGTGGAGTGAGAAGACTGCACTTGACAGTGAAATGAGTTTGATTCTTCCCCTGCTGTCTATAAAATCAGTATTTGATCCCAAACCTCTTTGAGTCAGCGATGGCTTTTCTCTTCCTTTGATTTCCTTTGAATTTACACCCACCTAAAGCAGCCTTTAATTCAAGTAAAAAAAAATAAATTAAAATACTCAATTTTCAAAAACATGGATGATAGCAGATAGACAACTTTAGCAGTATATAAGGAAATTAGGGGAGTTTTCCCATTACTCCTACCAATTCTGTTTTGTCTTAATAATTCTTTATCTTCTAGTTCTTTTTAGTGACAATTTTTCCTTTTTTTTTTTCCTTTTTCCCCCTTTTCCTTACTACTACAGTGCCTGCATGACTATGGAATATTGTTGCCATAGTGAATGTTGTCTGACATCAAGGGGCTGACAATCAGGAGGAGTTATGAAACTAAATGATGTGCTGTTCCCATCATTCATCAAAACAATTATTAGCGTGGCAGCATGATGGGATGTGCTGGAATTCTGCTCGTGCAATGAAAATAACTCTGTCCCTTTGTTTTAAGCTAAAAATTATTTTGTGTTATCACGGTGTGTATATATATATATTTATTGCGGAAAAGCAGATTTTTTTACCATTTCTTCTGCAGCATTTTCAGAATCCTTTCCTCCATGCTGTCACACTGCTCCAGTTAAAGTGTCTAAGTGAGAGTCTAATTAGCAGCCAGCACCAGGCCACTTATGGCAATTGACATTGATTAGCTGAGGGATGGCAGGAGACAGAGAGAAGGCTTTCATCCCTCTGGGGACTCAGTCCAGCTCTTGTCTAGGCACAACAGGGAAAACGGAGTGAAAAGGAGGAATTAGCAGAGTTGTTTTTTTGGATCCCTCACCTGGAATGGCCCAGCTACCTGTGGGTTTAATACTGAAGCCCAGGAGGAGTTTTTCTTTTTTATTTTCCCGCAGAATGAGACTGATATTGGAGGACTGAAAAGTAAAAAAATATTCCTTAAAAACTCGTCTCATGGAGGGAGAGATAGGGAGACATTCCAGAACTCAGCCTCTTCTCTGGAAGGGGGAAATCTCATGATTTTTATTCAACATTGCAACTTACAGTACCTCGCCTTTATTCCTGTGTTTAGGAAGGTCATAGGCAGCTATTTCAGTAAAGAAAGCTGATTCTGGTCTCACTTCTCATCTTCTGTGATTATTCAGTACATAAAAGAAATCAGCATGTGTGGTTTGCATTAGTATTAGTCATTTAGGCAGAAGGAACACAAAGAATGCAGGAAGAAAACAGAAAAAGGAGTTATTTTCCTCCTGCCTTCCCCCAAAATAATAGACCTGCAACCTTCGCAGCCTTAGAAGTTCATATTTCATGATGTTCCTGCAGCTAATTCACTGCAATATTATCCTATGATTACAAATGTTAGTAGGGCTCCACTCTCTTCTTGAGTTCCTGATTAGTTGTTAATTTTTTAGTAAAGTGGAAATATTAACCTCTGATGTTGACAGATCTTAGTCCTCAGTCTGCCTGTGCATACAGTAAAATCTTCTTTGCTTGTGTTTGATCAGTTCCCATTAGTGACTCCAAACAATCAATATCACACTGTGTTTAAAATTATCTTTTGAGGGACACAAAGTATTCAGGTGGAAAAAAAAAAAAAAAAAACCTCGAGAGACCAGCATGAAACTAATAAGATTTACTAATAGCTTTTGCTTTTGTAATTTGCAGAGTGGATTTGGAATAGCTGGATTCTTAATTGGATATTGATCTAAACAAATATTCTCTTTCTAAGTACCTGTTAAAATCAGTTACTGCTATTTGGTAGGACACGTTGTATTTATCCTGATTCCTGCAGAAGTGCTGCTGCTGTTCTAAGTTATATAAAGATGCATTAGCAGAGCACTTTTAATAGACCTATTAAATTCACTTTGCTTTGACTTACTCAGTGTTGGAGTGCAGGCTGAGTATTGTGTACAGCTGTGGGGAGAGCAGCACTGAAAATAATGTAATTATCGCTATTTGTGCTACTATTTATTTTGTTAATTTGCAGGGAGCTGCTCTTTATGGAGCATTTCTGCTGTATTTACTTTTAAACCTGCCTTATATGTGGCTTCATGCTATTTACAATCCACTTTTGCTGAGAGATCCTGCTTTCAGTGCCATTTTCTGCGTTGGATTCTGTTTGCTTGCTTTCTTCTTTTTCCCTGGTGTAGTGAGACAACACTACTAGCATTATTCCAGAAGTTGTAGATCATTCTTTTTTCGCAGACAGATTCTCTGCAAGTTAAAATGGTGTAATCATACAGGCAGAGCTGCAAAAAACAGACAGAATATGCAATGACTTTTGTTTTTCTCTTTGCCAAGTTTCTTAACAATTGTAGAAAAAAAAAACAACCAAAAACCAAAATAGCCCAAACCAAACCTCCAAAATGGTTGAATTAAATAAACTATTTACCATAAAGATAAAATGAATATTATGATAAATGCTAATATTTGTGGCTTTGGTTTGGCTCTCTACATTACAAATAAAGCATTTGAATCAAACCTATATAATAATTTGGAGGTTTGGGATTAATTCTTATTCTGGCCTATTCACACCTGATTTTATTTTTCTCTACAGATGGTTGGAATAGAAATATGATCTGTTGGGAGATAAAAGGGCATAGGAGGGCAGTGGATGCAGTTATATCTGTTTTCAGCGCAGTTACACCATTATAAAACTCTTTTAAAAGTGTACTTCAGCCCCCAGACAGTATTTTTATTAATTTTTTTAAAGGCATTAGAATGAATAGCTTGATTGTAGTTAATTAGAAACTTACCCAAATTAATAGTGATTTTATCAGTTCAGGGAAACTGAGAATTAGTTGCCCCTTGAGCCTCAAACTCTGGAACTATTGCCCCCAGATTAATTTGGCAATAACACATTTGGCTACTCTGATAGAAAAATTGCCCAAAGAACACAAAAGTTATGGCTAAACTTGGAAATATTCAACGTCCTCTGACTGTGCTTCTCGAACATCTATTTTTATTAAACTTGAAGCAATTTAATTATGTTTAAATCTTCTATTTTTCCGTGAAATTTTTGAAGTCTGCTGGTAGTTTGAGAGCCACTGGGGGTTAGAAAGAATCCCAAATGCCAGCCTGGAGGGAATGATTGGATAAATCAGCTCCCTTAAGTGAGGCTGATAAAAGGAATATTGGGATTTTCTCCTGTGTGATTTCCAGCATGAGGAGAACAGACAGAACCTGGTGTGGGGCAACTCCTGCCAAATGCTGAAGGCAGAGAAATATAAAATCATCTGCTTGAGGGACAGAATCCTGCTTGGAACATGAGCTCACCATGCCAGGGTGAGCTGGTGTATTTTTCCATATTTTTTCCATATTTTTTCCATATTTTCCCCCTATTTTTCCATATTTTTCCATATTTTTCCATATTTTTCCATATTTTTTCCATATTTTTTCCATATTTTTTTCCTATTTTAAAAATAATTTTAGCCTTTTAATTTGCTATTTATTTACTACTACTATTACATATCTTTTAAATTATTTTTTAAAAAAGACTAAAATTCTCTCCAGGACTCCGGAGGGAATTTCTGGACAACCCTTTAGTGGATGAAGCTCCCGGTGAGGAAGAGGTGGTTTGGGATGGGAGATCTCAAATCACCTCCTGTTGCCACTTGGGGACAATTCCTGCCCTATTCCATCCAAACCTCCAGCTGCAGCCAGAAAAACCAGGAATGTGCTGCTGTTTCCCACCCTGAGAGAGGCACTGAGCCCTTCCGAGGCCATCCCAGTTCATCAGTGGGGAAATCCAACGGATCTGCG
Source organism: Entomyzon cyanotis (assembly GCA_024500445.1). Classification (NCBI taxonomy): domain Eukaryota; kingdom Metazoa; phylum Chordata; class Aves; order Passeriformes; family Meliphagidae; genus Entomyzon; species Entomyzon cyanotis. The sequence goes on from JAKEPQ010000781.1 coordinate 4,907,860, forward strand.
CAAAGCCAACATCAGACCTGCGCTGCTGGTTTGAAACATCTCAGCGACTTTCTGTTTTGTTCAGCTTTTAGAACAAATTTGCTGAAATATGGGAGGAGGACAGCAGCATTCTGGGTTGGTTTTGGCTTTTTTTCTGCAATATTTTATTCTCTTTGTGGCTGAGAGGAAGAAATACCTTTGTCTCCGTTCCAGAAATGCTACTCTGTGGGGATTTTTTGTTCCAATCACAGATTTTTTTTACATGATATTTATATTTAGCCTAAAATATTGAGACTTGAACAGACTGTACAGACTTCAGAGCTCTGTCTATATCTGTCTTATTTATTTGTCCTTTGAACAAATGTTTTCATAAAAAACCAGGAACTTGGAAATACCAGCAGTGACAGTGACTGAAATTAGACTGACAAGTTTGGAGAGGACCTTATGAGATTATTTGTTCTGTCTCCCCATTTTCTACATAATTATCCTTTTCTGTGTTTGTTTTTGTTTGTTTGTTTGATTTTGTTGGTGTGGGGTTTTTTTTATTTTGTTCTAACTATTTCTTGAGGAAACTTTCCATATTTTTCCCATATTTTTTGCTATTATAAAAAATTCTTTGAGCTTTTTTATTTACTTAAAAATATTTTTAATATTAATTTAATATTTTAATAGGATTAGTTTTAATACTAATTAAATTTTAAATAATTAAATTTTAAAATATTAATTAAATATATGTTTTTACTATTTTTTTAATACTTTAAAACATTTCCATGTTTTTTACTATTATGTCATCTCCCTTTGGTCTTCTCCGACCAATGACTGCAACCTGAGAGCCTTTCTCTGTAAATCAGAGAAATTTTTTTATTTAAATAGCAATTTTTCAGTCATTTTCTCAGTTTTAGATTTACGTGGTTAATTTTTCCTCTCCGAGCTCTACCTGTTGCTTGCAGATTTACCAGATCCCATCTCAGATTTGCTCCAGTAACTCCAGCTTCTGGCAGCTCTGCTGTCCAGAGTGTTCTCTTTCCCCACTGGATTTGGCCTTTGAAATGCAGATATTTGAATTACTGCATCAACCCGTGCACAGCCTCCATAGAAATTTATATCAAACTCTCACAATTTATGAAAATTTGAGTTGGGCTCTGGGAAAGGTTGCCCAGAGAAGCTGTGGTGCCCCTGGATCCCTGGAAGTGTCCAAGGCCGTTTGGGCTTGGGGCAACCTGGGATGAGTGAATGCTGGTCAGAGAATTCACCCTCAGTTTAAACAGGAGGAAGAAGAAAGTCTGGCATCCAGCTCCTCCAAAACAACAACAAAAAAGGAAATAACAGGAGGTATCCTGGCTGCTCTTGGTGGACCAGGATGTTTGGAGTCTTCACAGACAACAGGCTCTGAATTCACTCATTTTTAAAGACTAAACAGAAGGAAAATGTAATGAAACCCCAAATAGGAACACAGTCAGGACATGGCATCAGTTTCCCAATTTAAATGCTTGAAAGAAGAAAAAAAAAATCTCTTTTTACATAAATTAGACTTCTTTTAAGGAGAGAATTTCAAAGACAATACCAAAGAATACCAAGGATAGCAAAGAATGGACCAGAACAAACTTTTGGAGTTCTGGGTCCATCTACTGGCACAAGAATTCCTTTGATATTTTATAGGGAGAGCCACATGGCATTAAAAACTGCAGACAGCATCATTACCCAGATAAACTGTCAGTGCTGCTAAACCCAGTGGAATTACTGGAGGTCACAGTAGCAGCAATTTTGGTTGACAGTGTTTTAAGAATTTTCTTCTCTCCGGAACCAGGAGAGAAGTTCCTTTGGTAGGAACTTATTTTCTTATCCAACTTTGCTCAGGAAAATTCCCAGTTTTGGGAAGCCATGATCCATCAGGAGTCACTGGAGCTTCACTTCCATGGAACTGAATTGGGGGAGGGCAGGTTGGCAAGGGAAGGTTACAACAGGCAAAAAACCAGCATGAGGGATGTTTCCAATAATGTTTTTGGCTATTTGCCTGGATCCAGAAGTGACTCACTTTCTAGGGAAAATCGATCTGCCTTCCTCCTGATTTCAGCTGGGATGGAGTTAATTTATAGTATTGTTATAACTATCATTATTATTACTATTTTAATGATTATATTTTCCTTTATTTCAACTATTAAACTGTTTTCTCAACCCACAGCTTTTGCCTTCACCTGATTCTCCTCCACATCCCATGAGGGGAAGGTGGGAGTTGGTGAACCACCATGTGGTACCTGGTTGCTGCCTGGGGTTTGACCACCAGAGCCTTTCCACATGAGGTACAAAAAGGTGTTTGTGTTCCCCTCGTAGCCACTTTTCCAGTTAAAATTTCATTTTGAAGACCAGTTGAACGACTAAATGAAAAAATTATTTAGCAAGGAATTATCTCTGCTCAGCAAGTTGCTCAGCAATGTGCAGGAGTGAGGCAAACAAGGTAGGCAATGCTCAGGAGACACAAATATTGTGTGCTGCAGGAATGAGCCTGATCTGGAGAGACAGATAACATGGCATGGAGGGCTGGCTGGGCAAGAAGTGATTCATCTTTTATTTTGGAGAGAGATTTACACAGTCCCAAAGCTCCCGGGGCTGCTCTGGTGGGAGCCACCTGCAGAGCTTCCTCCAGCTCCATGATCCCTGCTTTTAGAGGGAGCTGGAGCTGCTGGAGAGAGTCCAGAGGAGAACATGGAGATGCTCCAGGGCTGGAGCCCTCTGCTCTGGAGCCAGGCTGGATTGCTGGGGGTGTTCACCTGGAGAGGAGAAGGATCCAGGGAGAGCTCAGAGCTCCTGCCAGGGCCTGAAGGAGCTCCAGGAGAGCTGGAGAGGGACTGGGGACAAGAGATGGAGGGACAGGACAGAGGGAATGGCTTCCCACTGCCAGAGGGCAGGGATGGATGAGATCTTGGGGTGGAATTCCTGGCTGGGAGGGTGGGGAGAGACTGGAATGGAATTCCCAGAGAAGCTGTGGCTGCTCCTGGATCCCTGGAAGTGTCCAAGGCCAGGCTAGACAGAGCTTGGAGCAGCCTGGGACAGTGGAAGGTGTCCCTGCCATGGCAGGAGTGGCACTGTATGAGCTTTAATGTCCTTCCAACCCAATCCTCTCCATGATTCTCTGTGTTCTGATACAGAAAATAATGAGCCCACCTGACACATCTCTAGAAATTTTAGAAAGAGTAAAATTGAGGTAAGATGAAAGTTTAAAAGAATGATTTTTCCCATTTATGCATTCAATTCTTCCCAATTCTACCTCTTTGCTGTTCTAAGTCATAATTTGATTGAATGTCTGTGTCACATATAAATAATTTTTCCCAAACACCATCACACAACACCCTCAGGTCTCACTGCCATCATTCAGATGACCCTGCTGATTGTTATGACTCATTTTTGATTTCATCACTGAATCTGTCACAATAACTCAGCAAGACCTTGAAGCACAGCTCATTTCCAGTTAAAAGACAAATAAAAATTAGAAAGATCTTGTAACTGTGGAGAGGAATTAGTTTTTAAAAGTCAGTTTGAAGTGCTACAAAGAGGAAAGCTGAGCAGGAAGGACTCGTGTCTTTGCAGAGTTGGGACCCAAGGGATCTCCATGCTTCCATTTAATAATGAAAAATGTTTCTCGAGCGAAGGGACTTTGTTTTCCAAACGTCTGAACATGGTTTGATGATCTTCATGACTGGATGGCCACAGTTACTGGATCTGGGAGCACAAACAAACAGAAAACACAACACATCCCCTCCTCCACCTAGCTCTGCATTCACTGCTGGAGCTGAAGTGCTTGGAGGAAAGGAAGTTGTGAGGAAATAGGAAATGCAGCTTAGGAGAAAACTCAGCCCTGGAGCCATGGGGGATCACAAACTTAGCCTGTGCTCTTCTAAGGAAAGGAAATTCTCACAAAATTTAATTTGTTTGACTTCAACAAGTGTTGGAATCATTCCTGGGAATAACCACATCCAAATGGTGCTAAACCATGTCTTCCACTAGTATAAATGTCCTTTAGAATATACCTTGATTACAGTGTAGAGATGTTTTCTTGGGTCTGTTTAATCCTCCCCCTGCATAACTATGTTAAATTGGGGCAATTAAATTTCATACACAGCTGCTGGGCTCTGTTCTCAAATGCACCTGAAGTTGGAGAAGCTGAAAACTTTTTTTCTTCCTTTTTTCTCCCTCTAGAACCCTGTGCATTTTTATAAACTGCACCTTGGAGTAAATATGATAATCTCAGCCTTCGAAGTGATGAGTAATGTGCCAAACAGCAGAGACACGAGATAAATCTGTTTATAAACCAGTAGAAATTTACTGGAGTGAGTATAAATCCCACTGAGATCTAGCAAATATTGTGTGTTATCGTGAAGGTAGGTTAGATTAAATTCTCAGGTGTTCTCCCTCAGCAGACTCATCAATGCCAAAGGTTGGACAAAGAATTGTCCAACCAGGTTAGAAGTTTGAAAGCAGAATTCAGTCGTGAATTCTCAAGTTTTTTTACTTAGGACTTTGAGAACTGTAAATAACACTGACAAGCAATTAAACGACTTTATACTCAGTCATATTTATATCTCAATGAATTATTAATTGGTCGGTGCTAATTTGGGCTAAAAATACCACGGTTTTGTTTACAAATGGAAAAATCAGTGAAGTGGAAATAGAGATGAGAAACATGACAGAATTTAGCGTTTAGGAACATGTCTGTCCTTTCAGGCAAAACCGGCTGATAATTTAAACAATAATTTCATCATTACGGAAAAAGCTTTGAATGAAACATAAACATCCCCTATTGGAATATTTTTTTTAAAATATAGAAAATATGGAAATTCCTTTAGCTCCACAGCATGGATCTGTTGTAATCAATCAACAACTACATGAACAGGTAACTTGAATTTTCCAAGCTTCTTCACAGGTGAGAAAAATCAAGCCAGAGAGCTTTTGTACTCTTTCCCTATGAGATTTGAGTCTGGTTTACCTCACAGCTGGGGGGACTTCTGATCCAATCATTTTCCAAACGTCCGAAATAATCTTGTGGGATAACAAGGAAACCATTGCAAACACCAGATAAGCCAGAAACTTATTAAATAGCTGCTCCTACTTTTTATTTTACAGATTACAGTTCCCTCCAGTTCTTTAATAAGGAGCCCAAGTAAAGAACATTATGCACAGATTGTTGGGGCAGTTTAGCCTAAAAATCCCTTTCTGTCCAAAAAGAGGCTGACCCTGGCTGGCCTATTGTTAATGAAGGCATGATGATAATTACTGTTCTTGTTGTGTTTGTTAAATGAGGCTCATCTCATTCTTAAGAAAGTGGAGAACATGAATTTCCTGCTCTGAAAAGGAGTAGCTGAGCATTCTCCCACATCCAGCACTTCCAGAAGGAATGAGCAGGGGTCAGAATTTTCTCCAATATCTGATATTTCATGTCATTTGGAGAACTGGTCTGTGACCACTGCTGTGTGCTGCAGTGACTCAGTGCAGACCTGATCAAAAGAAGTTCTCGTGCCAAATGAAGTGAGCAGGCTTCTTGTGTTGTCAGAAAAAAACGTCACCTGAGGCAGTTTTGGATATTTCTGGAAAATCCCTCTCTCTTTTTCCTGTCATGTTTGGTGAGTTCTGTCAGGAGTAGTTGCTGACTGCAACATAATTCTGTGGATTCAACAGCAGCAGCATGAACAAAGCATTTGGCTGCAGAAGTCCTGCAGAACCAGCCTGTTTCTCATGGTATCACTCATTATTCCCATTGCTTCCCACTATTGGTGAGTTATTTGAATTACCTTTCTTTCTGTGGTCAAAATAAGCTTTGTTTTTTCAAATTCTTTTCCCAGTTATAGAGATACGTAAATATAGATAAACACAACTCTTTCCTTAGTCTTCTCCAAGGAAGAGCTTCCTGACCATCACCCCAAGCAAGGCTGCTGGGATTTGTCCTTTAGGTCTACAAAACCTGAGCAGGACTTTGGTCACATCTTCATGTGACATTTGGGTTCCCCTTGTGCAAAAATCCTGATGGCACCATGAGCTGTGGTAGGAATTGTCTGCCCTCTGAGGTAATTGTATCTACTTTGGTTTTCTTCTCTCCATCCATGTTTGTTTTGGGATTAGTTGAAAGAAATTAGTGAATTTATTTGGTTTTTTCTTTCCTTGGAATGTTCAGCTTCTCTGCAGCAAAACCAAGTGAGATCAAATATTCCTGAAAAACACCAAACACACCTTTTCATTGTGTTGTCCATCTTGATCAACAGGGGGAAAAACTGCTGTTTGGTATAATTAATGGAATATAATCCAGGTTTCTAATTCCTAATTTTAGTTCTAAACGTAATGCTTGAGGCTAAAGTTCAGAACTCACTTATATCTCAATATTTTAGGTACCTTGGTTCAGAGCACATAAATAACTTCTATTAACTTTAAAAATTCTTACATTGAAGTAGAATTCAAACTTTTCTATGATGACAAGTGTGTTTTGAAAGAGGAATTAAAAAAGAAAACTTCTAAAACCCTTTTGTCTGTAAATGACCAACATGAAGTTGGATGGAGAATTAAAGGGTGGTCTGAACAAAAGAATTAATTGATGCTGCCATGAAATTTTAGTGGTTTTAAGATCATTATTATTCACATTTTTGTTCAATGGTTTCAATTTATTTGTTGTTCTGATGAGTTTTTGTTACTAAAATTCTTCTGAAGTTATCTAAAGCTTAAATGGATCTCTGAATTTTACAGAAAGGCTTTGTGGCACATCCTGAATTCTTTGCTTATTATCCCAGTATTAGACTGGGGCAGATCCTTGGTTGTCTCATTTCACAAAACAATGCAAATTAAATATTCCTGTCATTGATAGCTGTCTGTGGGAAATCTTGCCATATGAAATGTGCTTTTTGGTTTAATTCTTGCTATTGTTACATTAAAATTCATGAATGTCTATGTAAACAGAAAGTTTCCTTTCATCATTCATTAAAAATAACAAAATGCACCCGAACAGCTGAAATTCTAACATCACACGAAATTTTTTAATGCATATACATATACATATAAGTACAGATACATTCCATGAATAGTTTTGGGTAGGATCTATTCAGAATTATGTTTGCTCTTATTAAATTCAGTTGAATACTGAAATGTAGTGGAATAAAGTGCTCAGTAAAGGCAAATGGGAGGATAAATTACTTAATGAAGTGACTTTGACAGCTTAATTAATGAACAGGTTTTCTTTACATGAGTTAAGTCTTCCTTGCTCTATCTTGAACTGCTTGAAAAAGGAGTTTTTCAGGCAAAAAAGGCAAAAGTTTTTTCAGGGAGGCCCTAATGCTGATTTCTTACACCCTTGATAAGAGACACATAATTCAATTTATTCTGGCTCCAAACTTTATCCAGGACAGAAGTTTGCAAACAGAGTTCCTACAAACAACTCCTCCTGGCTGACATTTATTTTAGGAGCACACAGAACAAAGGCATGGGAATTAAAACACCACCAGCAGGAGCCTGCAGAGCGTTTTGTCTCCAAGGGTTTGCAGGAAGTGTAGATCTCGTGTGGAACTGCTGCCTCTGGCACTGCGTGCTTCTATCTCCAAGGGCTTGTGGGTTGGAGCTCCTTGGATAACTCGTGTGGGTTTTGCTGAGATGTCAGAGGCTATGAACATCAGCAAACCTGGTCTGGATGCTCTCACTCAGGGAGAAGGAAGGGAGAACGGAGGTGCAAAATCTAATTTGACTTTTGAGGGAAGAGTGTACTTTGGATTTTGTATTCCATGTGCTCTGATGCATTCCTGCTTTGTCAGGAAATGTGGAACTCCATGGAACAAGTAGGAGTTATTTGGGTAACTGTGACTGACCAGGTGGGAAAAGTCACCCACCTGGTGGGTAAAGAGAAGGAAAATGTTCTGTATTTCTGTATTTATTTCTGTATTATTTCTGTATTATTTCTGTATTATTTCTGTATTTCTGTATTTCTGTATTTTTTTCTGTATTTATTTCTGTATTTATTTCTGTATTATTTCTGTATTATTTCTCTTATGGCCAAGAGACTGAGTCCAATTGCCTTTAATAATTACCTAGAGCAGTGAGTGTGGGAAGAAATGATCTGCTCAACTGAGTGGGGATCAGAAAAATTCCCCTCATTTAGGGGAAAATGAGGGAGTTGTGAGTGCTTTTTGAAGATCCCATTCCTAAGGAGTCAAGGTTGGCCTTTGCAGAATGAGTAAATGGTTGTATTTATCTTCTAACTCTTCTACCAAATTACTCTCTTCCCTGAAATTCCAGTTATAGTGCCAATTTCCTCTGAATCCAGGCCAGAATTTGAATTTATAAATAAAAATAATGGGGTGTAACTGGTATTTAAGGCTCCTCTAAGCAAACATTTCATAGCTCAGTATGGCAGAAACATGTTACACGAATTCTTTCCATTTCCCACCACCCAGCATAACCCCACTGAACAGATTTCAGGATAATTCCTGGTCTATCCATGCTTTCTGCCACCTCAAGTTAAACCCTCTGTCCAGAATCCATCTCTGGTTTATTTTATGCCTATAAATCTGGGATCTCCTGCTTTCGAGGGGCTTTGGGAAGCAGCAGGTGTGACAGGATTGGAGGGAAGTGGAGCATTCCCAATCCATGACTCTTCCACACCGCGGAGCAGCCACAGGATTAGAGCTCAGCACCACTGTCAGCAGGACAGGGACGTGGAGCCCACTGAGTGTGAGGATTGTGCTCACAAAATGCATTCCTTGGGGGTCTCAAATCCCCAGTCCAGACATTCAATTAATTTCCAGGGAATCCGATTTGGCGACATGCGACCTTGGCGGCTCTGCTGTCACCTCGGGAGGCTGCCGTGTGGATGAGCTCTGTGTGCAAACACGGCATGGAAATCTTGGCTTCCTGGGGTGTTTGGGGTTCCTCGAGCAGGAGTGGAGCTTTATTTAAAGACATTGTGTGAAGTGAAGGTTCCAAGCCCAAGCATTGCCTGTAAACACCTCAGCTCCCACCACAGCCTGTTCCCCTCGGAAAACCTGGCAGAACTCCATCTTCCCTTTGTTTCAGGCTCTTCTCCTGAAATTCCACTCATCCAAATGCACGTTTTCATCAGAGATGTCTTGTTTTACACCAATTAATTTCTTTTACTTCTCCCATAACAGCTCTCTGGTTCTGTGGTTTCAACTCATTGCTTTCCCACCTTCACAAAACACACAAATCACAGGGAATTATTCCCCTAAAGGATATCCATGGATTAGAAACCTGGTTGAACCAGGACCAGAACCAGAGCAGTTCAAGATCACTGTATTTTAAATAATTTTATAAGAATCAACTCTAATCCATAATAATTTTTTTTGAGAATTACCATTTTAAATATATTATGAAGCAAAATGCTTATTGCATTAATGGTTAAAACATGTGAGAAAATACATTTAATTTGGAGAAGAAAGAAAGAAACAAAGACAAAGTAAGAAGGAAAGGAAAGCAAATTTGTTTTAACAGATGAGAGGTAAAATACTTTAGACATTTAAATAAACAATGTTCATTAAAGCAACTTCCAAGCTTTTCTATTGAATGTTTAAAACCCCTCCAGCAACAGTTTTAGTTTCAACAGGGGAGGATGGAAGGAGAGACAAAAAGCTCCCAAGTGCTTTATTAGCTGCCAGCTCTTCTTGGAGTGGTAATAAATAAAAAATATTTCTCATGAAATAAATTTAATATTTCACCAGTAAAAAGTGGTTCTAAATTTTTTTCCTCATGACTGACCTTAGTAACGCTCAAATTTTGAAGTCTCTCATGATGCTTATAAGCTGTGAAGCTTTTATACTCATGAAAGAAATAAAATAATTTAAATTTTATCTTCATAAAAGCTTGGGATGAAGTGAAGCAAGGTGGAGATTGAATTAGACATTGAAGAAATTTCTTCTAACAACAATTAAAGTTTCTTCTTCTAGAAACCTGACAAAAAAAGTCACAAATGAGAAAGCAAACAAACAAAAATATTGTAACAAATTTTCAGCAAGGCTCAGATTTCCTGCTGCAGCAGCCACTACCATAGATACTCTTTACGGATATTTTATTTTTGATATTTTTCTCTTTAGAAACAAGACTAGGGGACTCTGCTGCCTCAAATATATTTCCCATACAAATGTTACTGCTGGGTTGGTGCTCTCCATGTCTAAAGCCTAAGTTTATAATTATCATTTCAAATTTGTTCCATTAAATCCACACAGTGTATTAAAGACTATATATATATATATATATATATATATATATATATATATATATATTTTAGAGGAGTATAATTTGCTAAAAGTCCAGCTGAAAGGGCTGATCCCAATTGTTTTAAGTTTTCAGCTAAAGCTGCATTTAAGCCACTTTTAGTGTTATAAAAAGCAAGCAAGCAGCTAATGGAAAAGACACAAATTAGAATGAAAATTAATTTAACTTTTATTGGTTTTTTTGGTGGTTAAAAAAAAACCTTCCCAAGCTGAAAGCACAGTGTCCTTAGGGCAAATCAGGTTAAAATAATTCTTCTGCAGTTGAGTACTAATCATTTGGAACTTTTTCTTGGAATGGCGAAGAATCATTTTCTCTGGATTATGTGATTAAGGAGATCAAAGAGTTGATCACTGCTTTCAATAAATGCCAGCAGAGCTCCATGATGCTGAGTGCCAGGAGAACAGGTCTGCAGTGATTCTCCCCCAGCCCAGGACTCACCCCAAACCTGCCCTCTGCACTTGCACTGGGATGGAGCAAAATCATTTTTCTCCAGGAGCAAAAATAAGGAGGGGACCTCTTTGCTCTCAGCTGCTCCAGTGAGGATTTAGGGGAATTTGTGGGGTTTTATGCCCCTCTGTCTTGGGACAAAACTGGTGATACCTTAAATTGCTGGTAAAAAATTGAGACGCAGACACATAGTATAGGAAAAGGGTATTACCTTGGTTTAACAGGATCCCAGGTGCACCACGACGAAAAGAGTGACGATATCCCTGTATACAATTTATGGACTTCATCGATTAGCATACCTATCTAAAATTCCCCAATAAGAAACCTAACAAATGAAGTAATTGCCCCCTTATTCAAATTACCTCCCCTCAAAAGGTCACAACTTAGTTTACAAAAACATGTCCCAGTGATGAGGCTCTGTTCAAGGTTGGTGCCTCATGCTCTTGAGGTTGTGGAGATTGTTTTGTCTTCCCCAAAGAATTCTGAACTAGGCTAGAGTACAAGGGTTATAAACATGTGGGGCAAAGATACAGGGAGTAAAAGTACAGGAATGGGAAAGGGTAAAAAGGATATAAAGAGAGCATAAAAGTATAATGAAAAAGGACAAAAAGCCATCAGGCATCGCTGGGACCAGGAGCATGTGGAGCTGGTTGACACTGCAGGGATGCACTGCTGCTGCTCTCCAGCATCCACAATCTACAGAAATGGGGATTCTCCCCTTAACCCTTCAGCTGGACAAAACCCCTCAGGATTGTGCTCTCCATGGGAATTTTCCTTTGGATCACAAGGGGATATTCCATGCTGTTGCATGAAAAAGAAATGAAAATAATTTCATAACATTTTTTTTAAAACATCTTGTATTAAAGACCTTATATTAAAATAAAATCAAGAGGAAATTAATCTTATTCCCACATTCTATTCATTGTAGGGAGCATTTTTACGACTTACATTTAGAGAATGCAGATTCCTGAATTAATGCCTTTTACTGGTGGTGCTTTTCTAGGGAGTTTATGTGACATTTCTTCACTTTTCTGTCTAAATCCTTCTGATAATATTTCTGGGACTCTTTGAGCCATTATTTTGAACACAGGCAGAAGAAATGGAGAGTTGATCAGATGTTTTTTTCAGAAATCAGCCAGGCAATTCCCAGTTCCCAGGACTTTATCACTCAGGCTGCCACAATCTGAGCTCTGCTTTGCTGGAACAGTCAGATAAAATAACAGCAGAGAAAGGGAATCATCTCCAAAACCTGAGCTGCAGATCAAATCTGACTTTTTATAGAGGTACATGACAGATCTGAAATGAATATTATTCCAATCCATTATAAAAATCAAAAGGAGAAGTTGAATGGGAATGCAGTGAAAACCATTTCTCAAATGCAGCTGGAGAGTTATACTTGAAAAGCATCTGGATGGTTTTGAAGTCCAGGTTTTGAAAGTATTTATGATTTAATTTCTTATTTAAACACTTCGTGTTAATGATACAATAATGTACCTCAGTCCTGGAGAGAAACGAGGGCATGAAATTCAGTGTATTTCAATGGATCCCACTTTGGGAACAGTGAACAACCCTTTAATATTTGCATCTCAGCTTATAATATTTAATTGAAGAATTCCAAACTGACTCATCCAAATAGCTTCACAAAGGATGCCCATACTTTATTTATTGGTTTTTTTAAAATAGGTTATAAATGAACATCCATGTTCAGCATGGAAAATGGAAAACCAACTCACCAAATTCACAAGGTAAGAAAATATCCAACCAATGTCACTGTAGTTTCAAATAGATTTAACCTAAAAAATGTACATTTTCTTCTAAGCTAAAAATTATATCCTGTTGCTATCACATTTTTAATTTTCCCATAAAAGTGCAGTTAAAAGCAAGGAAAAATACTTTTTCTCCTTTAAGCTATGGAAGATGGTCCTTGTAGAGCAACAAGGAATTTATTGACAATTTTAACCTCTAAATCTTTATTATTTAAATGAAATTCCTGTGACTCAACAGCTGAAATGCCACAACACTTCCCGTGTTAAAGAACATTTTCCTACAAAGCCATCATGTGCATTATATAAAGAGGATGCAATGTCCTGGGTTAGGGAGATACTCACAGAAATTTCCTGTCAGTTATGGCAATGCAAAGTAACCCAAATGAAAAATAAACCCATGGAGAGCATAATTCACGGGGGATTCCAGGCTGCAGAACAACAGAAATTTAATCACTTGCATTTCACAGGCTGAGCAGAGGGAGTCTAGAAAAATGATGGCTCAGGGATGAGGTTTGTCTGTTCAAAAAATGACCTTTTATATGAGCAGCGTCTACAGCAATGTTACAGAGTCCCAATCCCTTTTCTCTCTGCACCAGACAGTGCTGCCCACCCAAATTATTGCTCTTTTGAGGAAGTTGTTCCAGCTGCAGCACAAACATTCTTCCTTTCCTGAAGGAAGGAGTCATTATCTCTTAAGGAGTCATTATCCAGATGTGGTAATTAGGCTAATGGGTGCTGGTGAAGGAATCTTCCCTCTTCCAGGCCCCCAGCAGCTCTGCAAAAAAATGAACAATCCTTTTCCTTGTCTGAAGGAAAAAGGAATCAAAGGGTGTGGCTAGCACAGACCTTTCCTGTGAGAATTCTTTCTCTCTTCTTCCTGTGTTTTGTAAACAAAGATAAAGTTTGGATGTTATTAAAACAGTTTCTCAGGATGTGGACAGTTCAGGCCTGGCCAATCAGCCTAGGGGGAGGTTCCGGACTGACCAATCTGGGTGACCTTTGAAAGTCTATATAAGTTGGAATTAAATAATAAAATATCTCTTTATGCCACACTAAGAACTGGACTTCTTCTCTCTGCTAGCGGTTTAACAGCAACAAAAGGGCACATGAATTTTATGGCAAATACATTGGAATAACTTTATTGTTAAGAGAGTTGATTTTACAGAATACATTTAATCCAACTTGTTGCATCCCAGTGACCTCACAAAAATCACTTTTTACTTTGTTTGGCTTAAGGTTTTGCAACAACACTTTAGAAATATGAGTGAATTTTCCTCTTTTCCCAAAATGAGCTCCCTCTTTTTGTAATTTTTTAGCAATAAATAATTGATATGTCTCTCTAGTCACTTATGAGAATTCTCTTTTATTTTTCCCCCCAATAAACATAAATTGTAAACTTTCATTTATTTTTATTTTTACCTATCCCAGTTGTTGGGATATTAAAAGTACTACAAAGTTTGTGCATCTCTAATCACACTGTTCTCAAGGTCATTGTTCAGATCCATTATGTTTGTACCTTTGGTTATAGAGATTTTTTTAATTAAGAAAGAGAGAAGAAAAGGAAACGTCCATAGTTAAATTCTCCCAGATTTGGTTGGATATAGTAAAAATTACCAAAACTTAGGTGACTGTGAGTTATTTCACGTGAAGTGATTTCAGTTCCACCTGAGTTAGAGCTTTAGAGATTTGACCAACATTCATCACACTCCTGAACATTTGATCTAAACAAGAAAGGATTTTTCAAAACCCTCCTGCAATGCAATCTATTTTTTCCTGCAGGTTGGTTGAGGTAGATGACTCTGTGCCTTAATCAGCTTTTCCCTCCTGCAATGACAACTTTGGCTGGAAATTTTGGTGTTCATCCTTCAAGGAGCTCAGGATGCTCAGAGAGCTCCAAAGAGCTCAGAGGGAAAGCAGAGATGAAATGGTGATCGGCACTGCCAAGGTGATGTGCATCTCTGCAGAATGGGTGTGAAAATCTCCTTTTTGTTCACTGAGATGTTTCTGTTCCTTCTTTCCCCTCACATCTCCAGGAGGGCTGCAGCATTTTTAATAGAAATATTCAAAAAGGCTGTTCTTGTTCAGACCAAGAGCTGGAGAGAAGAAAGAAACCCCAAATCCGGATTAAATTATACCAAATTCTCCTTGTCTGCCACATGAGTAAGACCTGTATAATCATCTGTTTCAACTAAATTTGCCTTTTTTTTTTTTTTTCCAGTGCAAAACCTGCCTGAAGGGGTTCAAGGAATATATCTAGTTCAGTGTCAGAAACCAGCAGAGTTTCCAGTTAAACAAAGAGAACATTGTGTAAATATATCCTGAGATTATGTACTTTCTGCAAGCTTGGTTGCATATTTTAATTGCACCATGATCATTAAACACATCTGCTTTGAATAATTCTTTTTTTTTTTTTTAATTAAACCCAAATTCTTGGTGTTAGACGAGAATTCTGATGTCCCATTTACAATTCATTAGAGTCATAATTAAAACGTGCAGCTAGACTGGAGAATTAGAGAATATTGAATTTGAGAAGGCATTTTATTGAATTGTTTCTGCAACAAGCTAGTCCAGGTTTCTACAAATGAATTGTTGATCAAACGACTACAAATGGTGATTGCAAGAGGAGGATTTAGTTCCTTTACTGTCCATGGACTTGAGGATGATACCTAAATAATTTTAAAAAATCCATGTGGTGTGAATGATTCCACCTCAGTCTCACAGATATTTTTTAAACACCATGAAATGCTGAAAGAATAAATTGGTGAGGTTTTATCAAAAGTGAATAAACGTCAATGAGGTCTTATCTGGTGTTGATTTCCTGACCAATTCAGGCCATGAAACAGGACAGCAACCACTATTAACTTGTCCAAATTTGGTGACTTTTTGTCCTAAACCAAATATTCTGCCCAAGCACTTCTACTTTAAAAGGAAAAATAAATAAATAACAACAACCAAGAGGGGTTTGGGCAGCATGGTGGGGAGTGAATGTTCTGCCCAGGAGATATTTTATCTCTAGAGAAGGTTTACATGGTGAAAATTCCATCCACCAAAGCTTTTTGTTTTATGCATTTTCACAATTCCCTGTCAGTGTGGATCCCCAAAATCCCATTTAAATGAAGGTACAAAGAGTTGTTAGAGCAAAAGGACGAAGCAAAAAGTTTCCAAAGGTAACAAAAATAAGAACGGTTGTCTTTTGTCTGAATGGCAGAAAATCTGGAGAGAAGCTGCTCTTTCAGAACTGGATGATGAAGGAGATGTTTTTAGATGTTCAAATACCACCAGGGCATGAAAAGTTATTTATCTCCTGACAGGGAAAATGTCTGGATTTCAACATATGACTTTTTTATTGATGCCAATAAAATATTGTCATTAATAACATCCAAGTGGTTGAAATTTTATGCTTTCTCTACATGCTCTATGAAGGGCTAATTAAGAAATTAATATATATGATAATTTTTCAGATTTTTTTTCAGATATCTTTTCATACTTTTGAATTAAAATTAAGTCATTTTTGACACGAAGGATGTGTATTGAAGAGAGGTTGTTTTAGTAATGAGATCATTCCATTGGAAACCAAGGTTTGGATGTAAATTCTTCCTTCTCAAACACAACTCATAATTCAGCACGTTTGTAAGTTCTGTTTCATTCTTTTATGAATAGAATTTGTGTGTGATAAAGTCATAAAATGATTATATTTAAACCTTTTACTGGAGTGAAAGGCATGAAAATCTGCTCATTAAAACAAAGTTCCTGTGTGGGGTTTCTCTGGTGGAATATTGTGTTTGACTCCATTGAGATAGAGACTTTCCACACCTTTTTTTCTATTTTTTCCTAAAACATTGTGTCTTTTAAATCTTTTATCTCTCAGCTCCAGCTACAAGTTATCAATTCCTTCTAGACTCAGTTAAATTTCTTACATAAAATTGTTTTGTTTTTTTTTTTTCCCAAGACAGGTGATGTTTTAGAACTTTCTCTTTGTAGAAACTCAGTTGGGTTTTATCTGTTTGGTCGCTGATTTTTTATTTTTTTTTAATTTCAACTTGGAGTTAGCACCATAAATTCAGATTTATTTTTATGAAATAGATATGTGACAACCTCAGTTTGAGTTTCATTCTGCTCCAGTCTATCTTTGGACCTCTCTGAGTCACTTTTTGCACCCTGTGCCACCAATATGTGCAGTCCCAGTGAATGTTGCACTGCTGCAGAAATACAGCAAATATCTCACTCTCACTGCACTTATTAAATGAATTACCTTCCTCATTTGTCATTGGCAGCTCATAAATATTTCGCTCAGTTTCTATATTACCTGATAATTTAAAATAAATCAGACAGAATCACAAGCTTTACCTGTATATCCATTTATGCCAGAGCACTTAGAGGAGAAAATAATAATAATAAATTTGATGTGATTGAAATAATCAGTTTAGGGTGACACTTTAGGGTCACTTGCTGCCCATGTCTAATAGGAATAAACCCCGAGAGGCCAAGGGGGTGGAGGTAACTCAGCACAATAATTCAGATAATTTCAAAGATGCTGCTCTGGTTTGGTTTTCCTGGAAAGCCTGGAGGCCCCAGGGTGCCTGGAAATCATCCAGGGTTCTCCACACCAGGGCAAAGTGTCAGTGGCACCTTGAATTTCCACCTTGTTTGCAGAGCTCTTGGCTCTGAGGAGAGAAAATAACCCCAAACTCCAAAAGGAGACCAACATATGAAGTCACTTTTACAAAATCTCACTGCATTTGTCACAGTAATAAATAGATAAAAGCCATCCTCTGAATGAAAATGACACTGCACGGGAAATTCCTTTGATAATATGGTGATAATTAAGTTTTCTCGTTTATCTGTCAGGATTTTTGCAAAGGTGCAACACAAATTTGCTGTGTCTGGTTAAACTATGCCTTTATCACTAGTGAAATAGTAATATTTCTTCCATTGTTTTGAGGTTATTTCTCTTTCATTGTTTTTTGTGTTATTTCTGGATTTTTTTCTTCAACGACTGTGCAGAAATGTGGAATAACCTCAGAAACTCATACTGCTTTACTCTAAAATTGATGCAGATTTTTTTTAATAACTAAACTTTGTTTTCTTTTACAATCTAGACTTACTAAAAAGTGTATTTCTAATCATAAAAGCCATTGATTGTTTTTTTTGAAGCAGACTGCCCTTATTTGTACTAATATTCTCATAAATTATTGCACCTGTACTTGTGTCTAATTGAATTAATTATTCCAGAATGGTCTTTTGAAGTTCAAAAGTATTTTCCTGTTCTTGAAACTAAGATTAAATTGCAGTGACCCAGATGGCTAAAATTTTCCTTTTAATGGGTTTTAAACACTGAATAATAGTTAGTATTTATTTTCTATTTTCCTAGGACACGAGAAAATTTTCCTATAAATTATAAATATGATTTAATATATTATATTTTCAGCTGAGATTTTTTTTTCAGTGTAATGATATTTCTCTCATGAGATCCTTGGGCTGACAGCAAGACTTTCATAAAAACCCACCTGCATTCTTGCAATAAATTTTGGGGACCACAGAGCTCTTGTTTCACAGATCTCACCCTGCATTAATCCAAGAGAATCACAGACTGAAAATGGATCAAAACTCCTTTGGATCCTTATTTCACACACTGCTAGAGTGGCAGACCTGAAAACTACAGTTTTGCTTCTTCTGAGGGTATTTTTTGAATATGATTTTGAGTTATAATACTGCAAATAAAAATGGCATTTCTATTTATTTCTGATGAAACATTGACTGTCCAAATTAGTGAAATTGGACCAAAATGTCGAAATTAGTGAAAGGCAAAATGAAGGCTCCTGGATTAAGTTGCTCATGATGGGAAATGGTGAAAGTGTCAGCAGATCCTCCAGGAGAAAATCTGACTTTATTTTATTCAGATGGGGTTGATCAACTGTGTTTCCCAAACCTGTGGTATTCCCATGAGATGTGAAGTTTATTAGCACAAATGAAAAAATAGGGTTGTTTGAGAATCCTGTCTGAGTCAAAGCAATCCCTAATTCTTGTCAAATCCCTGTGACACTTTGGATTCTCCTCAGGCATCTCCTCCCATCCTGCCAGGTATCCCCAGTGTTGACCAAATTGGGCATTTATTGATCATCCCTCCTGTGATGGAGATGCTCATTAATTCCCAGCAAGGTGGCAGATGGATTCCCACAGGAATCTGCTGGGATGTGCATTAGATTACCAGCAGAGAGGATATTGGGAGAGGGAAAAAAAAAAGGAAAGGACTAAAGGTGTTGGATTTGTATTTAGAGCAGGAATACCTTTTGTAGTTTTAGTGTTCTAAACACAACCACTTTTTTAACTGCTGTTGGTGTTCAAAGAGAGTTGTAGACTTTGAATGCAGTAGTTTCAAATAATAATAAAAATAAATAAATAACACTAATAAACCCATAAATAAATATATAAGTAAACAAATTAGATGAAATCCTTACGTACTGTGAAGACAGGAGATTTATTGAACTATAAAAGCCCATTCAGAGCATTAACAAAATGTGATTTTTCTGGGCTTTCTTGTCCCCAGTATGGGGCAAATCTATCCCAAACCCAGCTGCTTTCAAGGCAAACTTGTTAAACAAAGAGACAAAGTTTATCACGCAGAGCACAGAGCCTGGGATAAATTGCCTTCTGCTTTCTTTGGAAAATGGGCTGGAATGGAGCAAACCAAACTGATTTCAGTGCCTGTGCCTCAAACATCAGCTTTAATTGAGCTCTGGAGACTCAAAGTTCTAATTTACTCTGCCATTGAGTAGAAAGGAATGTAAAATCTTAGATATCTGCTTTATTTGGGTGTTTTGAGATAAATTATCTCTTACTTCTCCCGGCAGCCTCTCAGATATTGACTCACAAATACACACACGTGATAATATATATATATTTATATCTATTTTCTAAAGAATGTGCCATAAAGCAGAGTTGTTTCCACTGTTTCCACAGTTAGTAATTTTTGCAGAAGTTCCAGCAGTTTATTAAGAGCAAATTATGAAAGGCCCTGCATGGAAAAATGTGGATTTCCAAACTGATAAAAATCCATGCTGTTGCTTCATTGGTGGAATTCAATGGTATTAATTTATATTACATTTATATCAATTTTGCAATTACATCTGAAAGAATTATCAGTGTTCAGTTCTCCTTCCTGCTGGTGGGTGTTTGGTTTTTGAAATGACTAATTTTACTCTTCGAGTTATTTACTATTCAAAATCATTTACTATCAAAATTGCTATTTTAAATTGACAAAAGTGTGTAGGCTTTCATTAAATTTTTAACTACATTGAAAAACTGATTTTAAAAACTGTAGTATCAGGAATTTCTACGGAGGAAAACAGATGGACTTAATATTTCAATTTGCCACCAAAAATACTAATTCAGCTCCTCGACTACCAGCTATTAAGGATATTCAGTTGACTTTAATTATTTTTCTTAATTTAACCAGGCTGAAAACATATTAAGTGTGAAATCCAAGGCGTAATGGCATATGTTCATGAAGTTTTACAAATTAAACCCAGTTTTACATTACTGAAATGCTGATCACTGAATTAACCTCTATTTTGGGTTTTTAAAGCCACAGAGTCTCATTGAAGTCATCACATGAACCTTTTGATTTACCTTTGTCCTGATGGTCATAAAAACTTCTTGGGCTTGCAATTTATGCCAGTTAATGTCCACTACAAACCAATCTATTTTTAGTTATTTTTAGTTATTTTTAGTTATTTTTTTGCACAAATCAGGAATATAAACACATATAATGTAAATTCAGTGAAATGCTCTGGTTCTACAGAAGGTGAGGCAGAAAACAACACATCACAGGGAATATTTACTTTCATTTTCTATAGATTTCATACCAACTCTGTGCTTTTGCTTTGAACCAGAAGCTCCAAAGCTATCTCTCAAGTCAAGAAAGAGAAATGGAGTTTATTGCTAAAATTTCTTTTAGTATTTAATCGTTGGATTTTTTCCTGACCTTTCTCACTCAGCCCCCATTTGATTTCCTTCTCCACAGTGCTCCCACCTCTATGTGTTTATTCATATTAAACACAGACTTTGGGGCACTCAGACAGCCTCAGAAAAATGTGCTGATTATCACCACAGAGATTAAACTCTTGTTTATCCACCCTTTACAGATTATTTGCTGCTTTTTTTTAATATTAGGTTCAAGTTATATCTTACATTTCCTCCTTCATTTCCCAAGCCTAAGGTTGTGTGAACACCAAAAAGTCAGAAATCAGATCTTTAACACTCTGAAAGTAAATTTCTAGCTTTTCCCCACACTGCCTCTCTATTTGAATTTTTATTTAGATACAGTCAAATCCATAAAATAAAAAATTGCTTCTAAAACCACCTAAAATTGGTTGTAGCTGGTAGGAAATTGAGACGCTTCTCACAAAATCCCCAAACTTTTAACAAATTTCTCATTTACCTCTAGCCAGGTCAGAGTTAAGAAATGTATTCTAAAGGAATAAACCATCAAATAGAGCACAAGTTTTTTGTTTTGAGGGTTTATTTACTTTTTTCCTAGAATATTTTGATTGAGAATCTATTTGAAGGCCAAGTACACCTTTAATTATGCATTTTACTCCTAAAACCCAACTGGGGCAAATTCATGAACCAATTACATCCCTTGCCCTGTGGCTACTCTTAGAATTAATAAATACTTTCATTTTTTTCACTTGAGCCATAAGGAAAGAAATGGATTTTGGTTGTTTGGAACCTGTGGTGAATATACAGAGTTGGTTTTTTTTTTTTTTTGCTTTTAGTCTCCGCAAAATAATCAGGGAGAGCTATTTGCTACTGGTGTAAACTCCCAGCACATCTTTCAGAGGAAATGGATATTTGGTCACTGCAAGTTCCCATTTACAACTCTCTAGGCTGTGTATGAGCTGCTGCAAATTAAGGGAAAATTGGTAATAGCTGGAAATCATCATTATTTTAAATGACTCTTGTGTTTGTAGCTATTTGCTGCATATTTAATTGATTTTTATTTAAATTATTTTCTCGATTGGCATCGTCAGCAATGCCAGCAATGAGGGAAAGATGAGTTTAGGTGTATTTCTCATCTATTAGTGAGATTTTTGAAAAGGCAGAGATACTTTGGGTAGCATAGGGCAGAGGTGGTTCATGGCCAGAGATGTGGTGTCAACTTCTGCCATCGTTTTTACCCAGGAAAACTGAAATCTAAGAGTGAGCGCTGATATTGCCTCTTGCGCAGGACTTTCTGTTCTTCCAGAGGAAATCAATCAGCATTTCTGGAGTGGAATGATTTCCAGATATGATGGAGATGTTTCCTGAACACACAGAGCAACTTGCAAAAACTGCACTAAGGGGGAGAAAAGAGGCAAATCGAGTTTGCAGCAAATGAGGTTTTTGGTGAAATGCTTGAGCAGGGAGGTTGGACAGGACGGAACCCAGAGGTGCCTCCAACCTCACCCATCCTGGTGGAATCGTGGGTTAGGAACCATTCTGGGGTTGATTTTTACCCTAGAAATGAAAATAATCTGTGATTCCTCTTTTTGGGGTGTGTGCCATGGACCAGGATGGAAAATGCTGGAAACCAAAAGAGTCAAAAAGCCAAAGCTGTGTGTCGCTGTTGAGCCGCTAGCAGAGAAAAAAGACCCGGATTCTCAGCGTGGTATAAAAAAGAAGAAACTTTTATTATTTGATTTCAACTTATATAGATTTTTCAGCGGTCACTCAGATTGGTCAGTCAGAAACCTCCCCTGTTGCTGTTGAGCCGCTAGCAGAGAAGGAAAACCCAGATTCTCAGTGCGGCATAGAAAAAATGCTTTATTGTTTGAATCCAACATATATATAGAGTTTTCAGAGGTCACCCAGATTGGTCAGTCAGAAACCTCCCCCTAGGCCTGATTGGCCAGGCCTGAACTGTCCAAATCTTGAGACACTGTTTTTAATAACATCCAAACTTTATCTTTGTTTATAAAACACAGGAGAAAATTCTCGTGGGAAAGACCTGTGCTAGCCACAGCTGTGTGATCTCACATCCACAAGGTGAGATTGATTTGGTCACCCCTGGTTTTCTCTTGCTTTCCCTTTGGCTCAGAAGTGCATTTGAAATGAGTATAATCTGAGTTGCAGCAGAGAAAGCTCCAAATGATAAATAATATTGTTTGTATGCCATCACCAGCTGAAAAATTTACAGTAAAAAAGGGCTTTCGTGGCTCCTGGGAAGGTTCCCAGTGAATAATTATGGATTGAATTTCAAGGGGAAATGCAGCAAGTTAGAACATCTGAAAGGCAAAGTTTGAATTTCTTAGAATTTGTAGGTTTCACTACAAATTCTACCTTTTTTAAATGCAACAAAATGAAGTGAAACAAATAAAAAAATAGAACTATTTTCTGAGATGCATCTGGAAAAAGAGCACATCCATACACAGTTATACATTACACACATTGCCAATCATTTCAGAATTGTCATTAGCAGAGGAGCTTTCTTTTCAGAACTGTGTTAGTTTAATTAAAACTAAAATTTAAATTATTTTAAATTTAAATTTATTTTTTAAAATAAAATTTTATTTTAATAAAATTATCAATAATGATATTTAATTAATTAAATATTAATATTTAATAAAATAATAAAATTATTTTAACATAAAATTTTAAAATGTTTAAATTTATGTTTTAAAATAGAAATTATTTTAAATTTAAAATTATTTTAAATTTAAATTTAAATTAAAACTAAATTTTAAATTAAACTGGTTCAAAAATACTTCAGTTCCAGAATAGCTGCTAAGTATGAGCATGGCAGAAAGTCCTTTATCACACCCTGAATCCTCTTTAATTGCTTTTAGTGTGGATGAAACAGAAAGGAAAGACAATCAGGACACCAACATTTTCCTGTAAGGCTGACACACCATGATTTGCAATTTCCATTCCCCACTGCACTCTGCAATGCTCCAGCTCTGTTTGTTTGAATTTAGTATTTATGATTATAAATTATCTGCTCATAACCAAAGTCATTTGCATAAGAAAATTATCTGCCATCAAGTAGGATTTCACTGCTTGTGTTTTAATACTGTAACAGCCTGTTAGGATGGAGATAATTAAACGGATCCTCTAAACTCTAATTCAGTCTGGAAGTTACCCTAAAAAAAGGGGAAAAAAGCCATTATAGAATTTACCACTCCTCCTAAATATTCTCATAAACTAGAGGGGAAAACCTTATAGTGAATTTAAAACTCGAAGGGCTAAAATAAAGGAAAATAACTAAACTCATCTCCTGCGTCACTAACGACAGGAAAATACAGAATTGTGGGATTGCTGAGGCTGGAAAAGACCTTTGAGGCCATCGAGTCCAGTTGTCAGCCCAGCAGCAGCTTCTGCCTCATGGAAAGGGAGGAAGAAATGAAAGAAAGAAATGAAAGAAAGGAATGGGATAGGAGTGGGTTAGTTGTGTGATAACTGAACAGGAATTGACACCAGAACAGTCATATTTCGTGGTCAATACACTCACTTTTCAATGAACAAATATTCTCTCATTTCACCAATTAGGCCCAAGCAGCCTTGTCTCTCTCTGTGCTGCAGGAGTGAATGATGAACAGGGAAAAAAGTGCTGAGGAATGTGGCAAAGCAGCTGCTCTCAAAGGGAGATGAAATATTCCATTCAAGACGTCACAACCTTCCCTCTCGTTTCATTCCGACTGTGCGAATGCTTCAGAGGTGCAGAATGACAACTCTGTGAAGAGGAATTCCTGGGCTGCCTCTGTCTGATTATCTGAGCAGCTTTTTTTTCAGGAATGGTAAATGCCTGGCCTGAGATTCCCACCCCAGCCAGCTCCGAGAATTCATATTTTCATTGATGCCTTCAGGTTTCCTGTAAGTGTAACTCACCTCGAAAATGATATCAAAACCAGGTGAGGGTTTTGCTGAAGGTTGCACAGATGGTTATTGATCACAGCAGGAATGGGATAGCACTCAGTCATTCACCTCTCAGGTGTTTGGGATTTTTAAACACTCGGACTAAATATTCTGGAAATGTTCCTCAGTAATGAGGGAAAAACCACAGAAGTGTCTTTTGCTGGTTTGTTTGGTTGGTTGGTTGCTTTGGGTCTTTTTTTAGGTTTTTTTTTTAATTTTTTTAATGTCTATTTCTAGCTTAATTAAAGTGTGCTTAATTAGGAATGAATGAAGAAATTAGCTATCCATTTAGCATAAGTATTTTAATAGTACAATCATAGAATCCCAGAATGGTTTGGGGTGGAATAGACCTTAAAGATCATCCCAAAGCCCTGCAGGGAAACCTCCCACTAGACCAGGCTACTCCAAGCTCCATTTCCTTCCCAAACTCTGCATTTTGCAACAAATGAATTAGAATTCCAGCCAGTTTTAAAAGCTGCTCAGACCAAGGGGTTAAAGGTGCATAAGGAATTCCTGGAATTGCCTTCAGGAGTGACAGGATTATTTGTGAGTGCTGTGGGATGGTGGAATTTAGTACAGAAACTTAGAAACTTAGGCCACCCTTGGAAAATTTCCTAAAGTACAAGTTTCCCTCTTCACAGCAAAATGTATTTCCTACAGGTTTTGGGGTTAGTCACTCAGATACCAGGGAGCAGAAGTTAGCCTGGAAAAGGTTTCACTGTGTTATTTGCAAGGAAATCTCACTGGTGGAACCTTCAGAGTCCATCCCAGCTTTTTTCATCTGGACAATATATCCTCCATATCTATCAAAATCTGGCTTGGTTGGATGAGTCTTTGCTGTTATTTTCCCTTTATAGGGATAAATTATAGAGCATTGCAAAAGGAGTTTTTTTGAACACTTCAGGTTTTCTAGGATTTGAAAGTTTTAACTTTGATTTTCCCTTTCGCCAACACTTTAACTCTCCACCGAGCTGAGCTCTTTTAACATCTTATTTCCATCCTAAAACCCACTCATCATTTTCCCACCTAAAACCACAGTTTCCAGTAACTCTCCTCCCCACTCTGGAATCCCTTGGCTCACCCCAGAGGTCTCTCCCTCTCCCTTGCCATTATTCCATGATGGATGGATTTCCTGGCGCTCTTTGTGTCATTTGATCATTGATCACTTTTCCCCTCTCTTTACAATCGAGGTGCCAATACCAATTAATCCTGAACCTCTTGTTATTTTGTGACCTTTCAAAAGGCCACCTCTCGTGATTTATTTGCTTCTGCTGGGTGAGTTCAGAGATTGTTTCCGCCGCGGTGGAATCAGCAGCTTTCTGTGAGTTTTTAACTCATTTCCTTCGCTCCAAAGGAACCCCCAGCAAGCCATATTGACATTCTCACTCTGCTGGAGACTGGTAAATGTTATCTGGAGAACTGTTCTGTTTGATTTCCTCCTTTTAATTGCTTGAGGCAATTCCTCCAGCACTTAAATTAATTATAGAGGGGGAGAGAGACTTCCAGGCACGGCAGAGGGAATGTGGTCCTGCTGTGGAGAGCAGCAGGATTTGGGATGGGGATGGGGATGGAGGGGGAGGAGGAATTTGGGGATGAGGAATTTGGGGGAGGTGGAAGAGAAGGAGCAGAAAAGGAGGAGCTTTTGGATATCTTCACGTGGAGAGGCAGAAATATTTTAAAAAGGTAAGAGGTTGTTTGGGTTTTTTTGCTATTTTTTTTCTGTCTGGTTTCGAGTAAATGATTTATTGCATTCTTCTGTTGTTCTAAAATTCACCATTTGATAGTTTTGTAACAATCCTTCATGTTTTACGAATAGATTAAGTTAATTTTAGGATTTCAGAACTAAGTGCACTTTTTAGGTGATTTTTTAAGAAAAGGACCATTATCTCTTCTCCTGGGTAAGTACAGCTCTTCATGATTTTATGTTAACCTGTTTCTCCAGATTGTAATAATCATGTTCGTTTTCTGTATAATTCAAATCGACTTCACTGGAGAGATCTTTGCCTGGAGGAGCTGGAGAGGGCAAATATTAATATAAATTTTACTGTTGGCAACTCCTGCTATTTGACCCTCTCATAAGTTCTTGTCTGTCCCTTCCGTGGGATCTGGAGCCCAGATTTTTGACTGACTTGCAGAGAATTAAAGTTAAATGTCAGCCCACCAGAGTATGGCTTGGGAAGTCAGAGTTTTCATTTCTTTCAGACCTCATATACTTATCTCAGAATATGGCATCTTGTTTTAAGGAACGCTTTTTACAATTTATTCGTGTGAAATGCTGAAATCAAATCAATTATGGCACAGTAAGAAAAGTACCCTGGGTCATAGTTTGAAGTCCTGTCCCAAAAGAGAAATTTTAAAGGAAAATAAAATCATTTATTTGTGAGTATAACATTGACCAAATCCATACCAGATGTGGATCTGTTTTATTCAAAAAATGCCAAACTTCACATTGAATTTTTTAATCCCAAACCACAAGATTTTGTGGCTCACACTGAAGAAAACTTCTCTAAAGGCTGGGATTTACCCAGATCAAAGAATTCCAGGTTCAGGCAGTGTCAGTCCCTGACAGCCAAGTGCCACCTGAGGAACATGAAATGCATCCAGGCTGATGAGATCCTTGCTCCTGGTTCTGCCATGGAGAGCTCAGTCTGTGGGGCTGTAGGCATCAAACCAGCCTGAGCTGAACTAAATTCCAGTAATTTCGCATATCCCTGCAGGCTTCTGCCCAAAAGGGTGAACAGGAAAGATTTGGGTTTCTATTTTGCTCTCCTGCATCCAAAAGCTGAAAATCTTAAACCAAGCCAAAAAAAGTGTAGAAAGCCCAATCTATAAATAATCATCTCCTTCTCTCTTTTAATGCCCAAATGGGAGAACTGCAGCTGATTTGCTCCTGGCCAGCTGAGGATGGACTTTCCCCTCTGTTTGTTTTGTTCATTTTCTTAAGGACCAGGCAGGATTTGTTTGATGGGGGGAATGAGCCATTGTGGAAAACCTTGGCCTGAGTGGGGAAAACATAAATCCATGACTCTGTTCCTGCCAAGGTGCAAAATTCAGCAGCATTGCTGTCATCAGGAACATCATCACCATTCCATGATGGACGTGGAATTCCTGCCCCATTCCTGCTCCATTCCTGCCCCATTCCTGCCCCATTCCTGCCCCATTCCTGCTCCATTCCTGCCCCATTCCTGCCCCATTCCTGCTCCAGGCAGGGTTGGGTGATGCAGCCTGACCCAAAGGCTTGGCTTTCAATTAAACCAAATTACCTCAGGCTCCTTGTGAACTGTGAGCACACCCTGATGGACTGATTGATTGATGTGATTTGCTGAAAAATATAATTGGTCTGGGGGATGGGCTCTTGCAGATTTTTGTGGGGAAGAGTGAAAGGTGAAGGAAAGCAAGTGATGAATGTTTGTCACATCTGATGGACTAGAAGGAGTCAGGCAGGAGAGAAATGTCACAAATTTACTCTCTTCCTGAGAAAAAAAGAGTCTTTCACTGCATTCAGTTCCTCTCTGACCCCAAGAGGCAGTTCAGACCTTTAAGACCAGATTTCCAGGAAAGAAAAGTTCTAATGGCAGGATCCTAGAAATTGTCGTGGAGAAAAAGCCCAGAGTGAGTATGGATTAATTGCAGTTATGCTGAATACTCCCTTTAATATCCACATTTTGTGGCACTTGGAAGGACTGGGCAGAATTAGGAGCACAGTGCTGGACATTCAGGAGAAATCTTTGTATCGTAAAGCACAAGCAAGAATTCATCAAAGGAATGTGGTAGATCACCCCAGCTATCCAGATTTACAGAGCTGCCATAATTCCCAGGACAGACTGTCACTAAGTGTCCATATCCACCTCAGAAAGAAATGCCCCAGACCTTCCCAACAGACAGAACTGTTTGGAACTGTTCTTTTCCTGAGGTAAAAGTGATTTATCCAAAACCTTACTCAGTCTGCCAGTCCAGGATATCCTAACAGGGAAGACTCTAGATTTTGCTAATTACTGGAATGATGTTTGTGAATGTATTACAATGAAAAGAAATGGTAAATTGGGAGATTAACCCATTCCAGAGCTTGCCCATAGCTCTGTCCATACCTGGTGCTCATGGATGGATCTTCCCTGGAACTGCAGCTCATGCAAAGGGAGGAATCTTGGTGCAGAGCAGGAAGAACTTCTCTTTCCTTCCTATCCCTTGGAGCTGGAGGCAGTTTTGTGCCACTGCAGTGCATGGAAAGGTTTCCTGAGGTGCTCATGTCACCCAAGTCATGCTTGGATCTCCCTCAGGCTGTCACAGGCTTCTCCTAAAGTGACTCCAAAATCCTGGACAAACTTTGGGGACTCCAAAATCCTGGACGAATTGCTCCTCCCCAGGCTGGCAGAGGTGTCAAGCAGAGCCCAGGCTGAGGAGAGGAAGCTCATCTGTGTCACCAGCTCTTTGTCATCTCAGGAAATAACCAATTTAAGGCTTCCACAAGGACAGGAGGCTATTTCAGCTCTGGGTTTCTTTATTCCCAGTTAAAATTCCTCTCCCTCTCTCATTCGTCTCTGACAACTGCAATGTTTAGGAGTCAAACACTCATGCAGCTCTGCAGGCAGGTCTGATTTGCAGATCAATAGTGTCCTTCTGACACCCCAAAATAATCCATCCTGCACCGTGGGGTTAGCAGGAATCAGGGATGTGGCACTGCTGCCCCAGCCCTTTGCTGCCCCTGGTAATTCATCCTGCATTTCCAGCTCATTTCTTCTTTTGGTGCTTCAAGTTTTTTCATATCACTCCATGGTAAACCTCCTGTTTTTTGTGGCAATGTGCCCAGGCTCTGGGGAAAAAATAAAAATAAGGAGAAAAAAGAAATGCTTAAATTTCCCAGCCCTTCAATACCAAAGTTAACAAACTTCCAAACTGTTACTGTCATTTTCAAAGCAGAAGAGTTGCTACCTTTCCAAAAACAGTGGTGCAAGGAAGACAGCTCTGTACTCCTATAGTGTTTGACATTTTCTGAGCAGCAGATATTGACTCCAACATTCCCTTGACAGAGCACAAAAATTCATTTTGCGAATTGTATTGACAGCCTAAGTAGGCTCTTTCTTCTCCCTTGAATAAGCTTCTCTAACTGATTAACTGAGCCTTGAGGGGGTTGAATATTTACATCCCAAACTGAGATCTATTCACAGCCCAAGGTGGATTTTGATATTCAGGAAACACAGAATGAAGGTTCCCATGCAATCAAACTCCTGTAAAAGTTCCCAGAGCACCCCAGGGGTAAGGAGATGTCCTTGGACAAGGCCTTACATCATCATGGGGATAATCAGCTTCAGACACACTCTGAAGTGACAATTTCCTCACTTGCCATGACTTCCAATCCCCAGAACAAGTCTGCCTTGTGGTGCTGAGATGAAAAAATGGGAATTTTGGAAACTCACTTCAGGTAATTTTATCTGATGGAAAAAGAACTTAATTGAAATAAACCTCATGATTTTGTACCAGAAAACTCACCAATACTGAAAACACCACCCTTCCACCATCCATGCCTCTAATTTTGATGACAAACAGAGAAAAAAAGTCTCTGGGAATATTTTTTAATGAATCACAATTTGATTAAAACCTCTTCTGCATCCTACCTTGAACAGCACACCTGGAATTTATCAGCTCTCCCAAGACAACAAGTTTTCCAAAGATTAAAAACTCAGATTTTAATAATTTAACTCAGATTTAATAATTTTAAAACTCTGATTGTGATGAGTCAGACTTCAGAGGACTCTGTCTCAGATCATTTGGATCTCATACCCTAAACAGATCAAGATAAGGGGTTTTTTTTGGTTTTGGGTTTTTTTTTTTGGGGGGGTTTTTTTGGGTTTTTTTGCTTATGGAACCATCCATATGTGCCTGGATGAACGAAGATGAACATTGGCTGCCTTTTCAAAGGAACTCAAGAAACTTCCAAAGTCTTCTGTTCTTTCTGCTGATCCACCAACATTTTCATAAACCAGCTGCTTTCTTTTCAAGCACTACTAGGTTCAATCGGACGGGATAAATCTGTTCAGATTCTTTTTAATTGGGAGAAAGTGAGGTAGCAGCCACTCTTCATGAAAATCTCTCTGGTGAAGTGCAGCTGTGGCAGCCAGGGGAGCTCATTAAACCCAACCCAGGGTTTTCCAGGACATACAGTTGTCTCCCAACCTGCTGCTTCCTGTGGAAATTCCTGCTTTTTCAGTGCAGCCTGCTCTGTAGTAGAAATGGAGATTTCCTCCCTTGGCATCGACTCAATAATCCCTCTGATGGAGATTCTGAGTTCAGGCTGCAGGTTCTGCATTCAGTGGAGATGTTTTTGGGGAAGAGCTCTTCTCTCCTCCCACCTCTCCTTCACCTCTCCAGGTTTTCCTCTCTCTCAGGCTCTGTGCAGCAGCAGCTCTGAACTGCCTGAAGGAGAAATCCTGTACTCCAGCAATGCAAAGAGCACTGAGCAGCAGCATCCTGCAGAACTGCTGGCTGACTCTGCACTGACTGCACTCCTGACCTTTTCCTGGGGGTGCAGCACCTTCTGCTCCATCTCAGCTCATCTGCCAGAGCACCTTGGCTCCTCCAGAGCTGCAGAATGAGGATCTGCAGAGCTGAAATTCTCTACAGCTGAAATTCAGGAGCTGCAGGTAGTATGGAGCGCCCTGAGTTCCTGTCCTGAGTTCCTCACATTGTTTTCATCCTTCATCTCTAATCACTCAAAAGGAAAAACACAAATATAGAAAGTCATGCTTCTAGTCACTTCTCTGTCTTTGATTAGTTACCAGAAATTCCTGCTGGGAATTCCAAACTGTTCTCTCCTCACTCCCCTGGGGGGCTGTGGGTGCTGCTGCCACACTCCTGGGTACAGCCAGAGTTTGGAATGCAGTTCCCACATTCCCAGTGACCAGAAGGAAGAAGGATAAAAGGAGTTCAGGCTGTGGAGTGACTGCTGTGAAATGGTTTGATCCCTGCAGCATCCTCTGAGGAAAGCAAAGGCAATCCCAAACCAGCAGCTACAATGAGAGTCCTCCTATTCTGCAGAATATTTGCTGTTAAATACCTCTGTGCGACAGGAAAATTAAAATATACTGACTTTTTTATTTATAACCACCTCCAATGTAAACACCATCCCACAGCAAGTCTCATACACACCCAGGATATTCAGAAATGAGGAGGAGTGCAATGTTTGCTACACCAGTTTTCAGGAACCAAAACAAGCAGTTGAGCAGCAGTGAGGAAATCAGAGCCTCCTGTGCCAAAGGCAGACAGGGAGGAAGCAGCTGTGGAGAGATCAGGGGAAACACTGAGGATATACTGAAATATGAACAAGGGCTGAAATCCTGCCACCATCACCCAGGAAACTCCAAGAATGAATCCAGAGAAGCAAATACTCCAACCCAGAGTGGAGGAGTGTGGCTAGCACAGGTCTTTCCCATAAGAATTTCTTTTGTGTTTTACAAACAAAGATAAAGTTTGGATGTTATTAAAAACAGTGTTTCGAGATTTGGACAGTTCAGGCCTGGCCAATCAGGCCTAGGGGGAGGTTTCTGACTGACCAATCTGGGTGACCTTTGAAAAATCTATATATATGTTGGATTCAAGTAATAAAGTGCTTTTTCTATGCCACACTGAGAATCCGGGATTTCCTCTCTGCTAGCGGCTCAACAGCGACATCGGAGCAGCAATCGCTGAGAGTTGACAAACAAATCCTGCTTGGCTGTGGGAGTTCCATCCCAAAAATCCATCAGCCCAATCCAATGTTCTCCACCAAAATCCTCAAAATAACCCTGACAGAGGACAAGATCAGAAGGATCCAGGCTGGAATTTGCTGCTTTGCCTTCAGCATGTATTTCCTATCCAGAAATTCACGGATAGGAAACCACTAGGAGAATATTTGTGTGATCCCAGGAAGGTTTAATCTTTGATTTGAAGTTTCCCAGTTCCATGTTGCTAGGAAACATTTGCAGTGTAACTCAGGAGCAATGAAATATCTCGCAGAGTTACACAATATCTCGGTGTTAAGCGAGGAGCACAGTTGCTTAAAAGCCATCATTAGTGTCAAGAACTGAAAATACTGCAGCATTCTCAATTCATTTTAAATTTTAGTGACTTTCATCCACAATTTAATTTTTCCTTTGGAAATCCAGAGAGCTCTTGCCTGACAAAGCTCAGTGACAGCTCTGTAATATCACTGGAAGATCAAAGGTTTTGTTTTTAGTTAAAAAGGTGATCTATGTGGAAAGCAGTCACAACTTGTACTCTATAGCAATGTTTATCATTTATTGGTAATGTTAGCAGTTAATAAGAGTAGTAAATACTAATTTTCATGCTGTGAATCAAACTGAAAGAGAAATAATGCATTAGCTGAAGAAGAATATATCTATATTTATAAATCTATATATCTACATATATATATATATATCTCCACTCAAAAAAGTCAATTAACTCTTGGATTTCTATGACTGAAAATATGCTAAAGACAAGACTAAGGTAGAGATTGATCAGCAATATGAGAGCAGAGGATTAGGAGGATAATTGGATTTTAAATGTCACCAGATTAGCTCTGGGCTACTGAACTGGGCCTTCAAATACTCGAGATTATGGTGAAAATATATCTAGCTCCTCTGAAGACATCTCCATCCAGTTCTGAACCTGTCAAATGAATCTCTCCCCAGCTGAAATGCTGAGAAATGCCATCGTATTTCAATCATTTCACAGCACCAGCAATAACCACACAAAGATTACCAAGCCCACTGGGGTTAAAAAGAGCATAAACTCAAAGTTTCCTAATCCTCCTCCTTCCTTTTCCACTTTATCTGGACAAAAACATTTTGTGACATCAGTTTGCTCTCCTGGTTTCTATTAGTTTTATTGTGCAAATAAAGCACAGAGAAGTTCTTTCCCCTTTATCAGGTATAAATCACATCATTTTCATCCTTTATCCCTAATCACTCAAAAGGAAAAACCACAAACATAGGAAGTCACATTTTCAGTCATTTTCTGCCTTTGATTAGTTACCAGCTTAGTTTCTCTTCTCCATCATGCAATAATTTTCTTCTCTCAGCTCTTTGTTCTCCTACTTGGAACAGCTTGAGTTTGACAGATCAGATTTGGTGTTAACGAGCTAAAGTCAGTAAAACATTTTTCTGAAGAGTTTCTTACAACTGTAGCACTGTGAGATAGGTTTGGATGATTTTGGAGAAATTATTTTGCAGCAATTTGCAATACTTAAAACTTTCTAATATGGGTTTTAATGGAGTTTCCAATGCTGCCATTTATTTAAGACAATCAGACATTGTGCTTTTGTTGTGCTGTGAGGATTCTTCATCATTTCCTTGATAAAGTTCATTTCATTTTTCTTCTCTCCCCAGTGACAAGCCATAAAAGAGAAGAATCCCCATCTCCTCCTGCCTTCAGCTTCACCCTGGGGTGGACATTCCCCTTATTTGTGTGCTGGGTGGGCTGTGGCACTCCAAAGGCACGAATTCTCCAGTATTTTATCCCTAATGTGGCCAATAATTGGTGCCAAGGAAATAAATAAAGGAAAAAACCCAATAACGAGGTAAGCAGCCGTTATATTCCCTCAGTTCACAGCCACCTCCTGCTCCAGATTTACAGAGCCTCACAGCCTTGCCACTTGTGCCACTTCATTTCCTGGGTGTTTTGCAAATTTTGCTTGACAATGCTTGGCCATGGTGAAAAATATTATCTTTAAATAGAAACTGGAATTGGATGCTTTTTTGCTCTCCCACCTGGATGTCAGAAAGCTCAGCCTGATCATCCCAATTTTTGGTTCCTTTTTTCATTCCTCACACTGGCAGAATGTAGTTTTATTAAAACAATGATAGCACCATTTTATCATCCTAGTGAGAAAAGAAGTATTTCTGAATTTTAAGGGCAAGGTGAATTCATAAGAAAAAATATTCACTTATTGTAAGTAAAATATAAGTGCCAGGTAATGTATAAATACATGTTTGATTAGCCAAAGCTCTTTGCCTTCTACAACCCATCTGGTTTGATGTGCAAGAAAGTCAATTCTACTGAACCACTTGAGACACCTGAGAAGGTAAAATATCAAAGTTTCCAAAGCCCAAGTGAAATCAGGAGGCTTGTGTTCTATTACTCCTAATTTTGTCTTGCAGTTCCTGAATCTGTTTCCTGCAGAATCCAGGAGAAGCCTCAGATGTCTTTCCCAATCTGCTGATTAAATAAGATCATTGAGATGTGTTAAATTTGGAGTCACTGCTACTGCATGAAAAGTTAATATTTTTTTAAAAGTTCAGGCAAGTGAGTTCACCAAATAATCCCTCCAGATCGTTTGTATCTGCTCACTCTCAGCATCCTTTGGAAGGCAGACATGCTCTACCAGGATTATTTGATATTTCAACCAGCTGAGAGCATCTCCTCCAAAACCTAAGGAATACTTTTTACAGAGTAGACAACAGCACTTCTTTCCTTTTTTAAAAAAAAAACCAAAAGTTTGGATTCAGCTAGGAATTTGAAAAAGTATTCCCTGGTGTTTCTGTCACTGGAACAAACAGCAACAGACTTCAGAGTTGATAATTTGAGTCTGACTTTGACTCTGGCAGATAAATCAGCTCCTGACCAAATTCCCACCGGGCAGTTTAACCACATGTGACCAAAATGCAAATTCCAAACCATGCCCAGGCTGCACTCCCAGCACTGCAGGTGATTTATTGCTCTTTTCCATGACAATGACACTTTCTCTCACTAGGCTGGGAGTTATTGGTGGAGGTTGTGGCTCTTTATCCACATCGCTTGCCAGGGATGTTTCCACTGAGTCAACAACCAAAAAACCCCAAGTTTTGCTGCATCTCAGCAGGGAAGTGTGGCCTGGAACCTGTTAAATATCAAACCCAGGGAATCCTCCAGAAGCCAATGCCTTGCAGTGCATGGAAGATTTTGGAGAGTGAGAAAACTCCAAGTAGGGATTCAGGTCCTCTTTAACTCGGCTGTGATCTCTGTGTGAATTGCTAATTCCTGCAGGGAGGGAACAGGGAATGAGACGTGAAAAGGATGTGTTTTACACTGTACAGATCCCGAAAATTGCTCTGTCCTAATTACCCCTGTGATTTGTTTCGTGTGATTTTCCAGCTCTTTTAATTTGCTTCCGAAAAGCACTTTGTATGTCGATGTTTAACCTTTTCCAGACAAAACGAAAAGGAGAGGAAACACTTCAGCCAAAGGAAACACTCAGTAGGATGATTTCTCTTATTTCCTTCAACTTCAGTGGATGACTTAGCATCTGAACAATTTTCTCTTGGAGCTTTTTTTTCTTTAGAAAAACTTTTCAAGGACTCGCAGCGAGTTGAAAAATACACAAAATATCTCTAAACTCAATTCATTTCACATCTCTATGGGAAAACACAGATATGCCTCAAGACCTTCCTGTGTGCAGAAAAAGCACGTGGGGAAAACCTTGCTTGATATTAAAGTTGCTTTGCAACAGCCTCATTTGTTAAGTTTGAAATAACTCCTGAGACTCTTGAGATTAAAAGCTCAAATCTCACTCCCACTCTCCTGAACTGCCTCTGAACACACTGGAAATAGGTGGCACATGCAGAATTCTGGTGGCACATGCAGCATTCTGGGGACACCTGACTCACACTTTGTAAACTAAGAGCTGAACAAGGAACTTGTAGAACAATCAGATGATTCATCTTCATTATTTCTGCCTCAAGCCATGCTTTTTCGTATTTTACTTAATAGCCAAATTGCAAAACCAAAATCACTGATCTTCCAAATGCTGGTAAGAGAGACTGTTGGTCTTTTGTGAAAATACAAAATGCCAACCTGTAACAGACTCAGTAAACCACTGAAGAGATGCAGCAGGCAAGAAACTTCGCAGTGATGTCTTTATTTGGAAAGAAACACCTTTTTCCCCAAATATTTTGCTCTGAGGAGCACTTAAGGACTGTGAAGGACATTTCATGTGACTCTGCCTGCAATCAAAAGGGACTTTCTTGCCCTGAAGTAAGAATTTCTTTCCCTTAAGTGTGAGACTTACAGGAAAATTGCCCTGAGCAGCAGAAAAAGGCAAATGCTGTGAAACATCAGAAAGTTTTGGAGCTGTTGAACAGCAGCAGGGAAGAAACACGTCTCTGGAATCAAGAAATGCTTAAAAAAGTAACTGAGTAAACAGAAAAAAAAAGAAGAAACTTTATAGATCTAGCAAAGAATATCTTGGGAAGCAAGGGATAAAAATAGGATGCTACAGAGCAGTAGGAGGAGGTGGCTGTAATTATTAAATAAATGTTGAGAAGAAATTCCCAGAAATTGGCCAAAGCAGAAATTCTATGGATTTATAATTGGGGCTCTGGTAAGTTTGGCACTAAAGTAAATTGTTCTTTGATTTTGGAAAGCAGTCTAAGGAATTTGCTGCATTTGTAGAACACTCCTGAGATAGAATCTGGTTCCTTTGCCAGCTCTGTTCCAGCAATTTATTGTCACAACTAAGGCTGGAAAATCGAGTCCCTTCCTTGAACCCTCATGTCCCACAGCATGCTACCAATATCAGCCTAAACCCTAATGAGTGAAATCTCATCCAGTTCAACTGGGTGAAAATAAATCATTTTTGGATGGGAGGGCAAGAAATTCTACATTATAGCCTAATTACGGACATGGAACCCCAAAGGGAAGAACCTCACAGCAAATGACACCTGGAGCTGCTCCAAGGTGTCACCCTGGAACTGTTGGGCTTAAAAACTGGTGAAAAATAAAAACCTGGTTTTGTTGCAAAAAGCCAAATATGTGCAGAACTCATGGAGTCAGGAGGGAGATGTGAGTGCAGTCCTGACTGGCAGCACCAGCCTGACTGGGAGCACCTTCTGCACAACCTTTTCACTTTTTTCAGGGTTTTTTGTGCCTCTGTTTTGTCTTAGGCTGATCCATGCAGCTGGTTTGGGTCAGGAAAGAGCCATTTCTGATTGGTGTGAGCAGATTTGGGAAACATTCAGTGGTTTCTCTTTATTTGTTTGTTTTTCTGGCTCTTTACTATGTTTCAGTCACCATGGTTTCCTTTCTTAAAGTCCTTCCTTATACATCAGTTATTTTACAAACCCCTCAGTCTTCAGCACTCATTTTGTCCTTTGACAAGAGCTTGGTGGTTTCAGGGCTGATGACAGCAGGTAACTCTTTTCTGACAGAATTCAGATTAAAAGTGTGATGGAAGTAAAAGAAAATCCATCCTTATCCAGCCTGCTCTCCAGAATAAATGCTCCAGAATTCCTTTGGTACCAATGTGAGTTTCCTATGGAGATCTGCCATGCTGTCTAGTATTAAAAACTGCTCCTCAGTATTTCCTTTTTTTTAAAGAAGAGAAGATTTAATGCATCTGTTGAAGAAATTACCAGATAAAAATAAAATTTTCCCCAAAATAAATTTTTTCTTCTTTTGATTCTGTCTTAGTGTAGCACACCAGGTAAAAACTAATGGCTATAACTTTCTATCTTTATCTGGGATGCATTCCTTTCTTTTCTGTTCCTGGTTAGAATATTGCACATAAATGAAGTCTTAAATTCCAACTTTAGAAAAAATCAGCATATTTTTTCTTCCAAAGGATTACTAGGTGCTTTTATTAGCTGCCTAATTGGAAGGAGATCTTATTTTTCATCCATTTCTGATGTGTTGCTTTGCCTGTCTAGAACATATCCCTATCTCTGTATGAGGACAGAACATGCAACTGTTGAAAAAATAATAATGTGCAATATAATTATTATCATTTCCAGCCCAAATTTTGAAAGAGCAGGTAGTTCAAAGTGCATCCATGTTTAAATCAGACACTT
Source organism: Entomyzon cyanotis (assembly GCA_024500445.1). Classification (NCBI taxonomy): domain Eukaryota; kingdom Metazoa; phylum Chordata; class Aves; order Passeriformes; family Meliphagidae; genus Entomyzon; species Entomyzon cyanotis. The sequence goes on from JAKEPQ010000781.1 coordinate 4,945,994, forward strand.
CATCCTGTAATTGCTGGAATATTAAAATGCTTCTGCTCTCTGCCATTGTGTTGTGGAGTTAATTTCTGTGCAGTCAGCAATTAAGTGATTATTGCAGCAAGTGGTTTGCATGAATATTGGCCATAAAGACTCACAAATGACAATAGGGAAGAGTTTTAAATTTTGCCATCTCATATTATTTCCATCAGGTTCAATAAAATGTTTTATTCTTGCATGACATTCCATCAGGAGGTGTGAGCTCATTGCCTCCATGCTCCTGACACATCTCACACAGGGAATGTTTGAAATCATCCCCGTGATGAGTTTTTCTCATATTCTCCTTATTCCTTTCAGCAGATTTCACAATTCCCACGTCCCAGAGGAAACCCTTGGGAAAGGGTTTAGCAAGGAAAGGCATCACAGCTTTCTCTGGCAAAAACAGTGAGATGTTCATTTAATTCCACAGAAGTAAACCAGGTGAGATTAAATAAACTGGAAATATTGTGTATCTCAGCACACTCAGAATAATGCTGATGTTCACATTCTGGATGATAACAAGAAAGGAATTTGGACACGAATGACCCTTGTGGTTCCCTTCCCACTCAGGATATTCTAGGATTTTTATGATATTAAAAATTCAGTTATCAAAGTGAACAAGAGACTGAAAAATTTAATAAGAACTTTGTAATCAAATGGGATTTTATTCTTTATCATGACAAATTCTTTATTAGAATTCCTCTATTACATTTTAAACCTTTCAAATTCTCAACCATGTTCTATCATTTTGCACATTTATGAAACTTATTTTCATTTATAAACAAAAAAGAAAATCTCCTCATGGTCAAATATATATTAAGAAGTTATGAGAAGAGCAAAAATTGTTGAGGCATCCTGAAGGATGACCAGCTTTGACTGGGAGTTATCAAACACTCTGGTTAGACAAGAAACAGAGTTTGATGGACAAAAGGAAATTCCCAGGAGGCAGAGATGGGGTTAGAGGACAGAATTACCTTTAAGGAGTGTCCATAACTCATAACTCCACAAATGGATGGATTGGGGTCAAGAGAGGGATGATGAGGCTAGACTGGCAATAGGAGCTCATTTAATTGAGATGACAGCTGTCCTCTAGCTGCTACTCCTTGAATAAATTATTTGCTTTGATTAGTTTTTCTCAGGCTGCAAGATGAGATGAGGCTTTACATTAATTCTGAGAACTCTGATTTATTTGTACTTTGATGACAACTCCTCTGTCCCAGCTGCAAATGCTTCCAAGTCAATCTGAACACGTTTATTTACCTGAAAAATCTGCCTTTCTGCTCTCTTTCCAAACAAGTAATTATTATTTGAGGTCGTGCTGGTGTGGCCTGTCTGATTTATTCATGTCTTTGGAACCTTTTCAGCTCTGGGCTGTGGTTGGTGGTGGAAACTGGAACAGCACTGTTCAAATCTCCAAAGTTATTTGGAATGAACTGATTGATTAAGTCATGTTTTAACTGAGTGGGTATTTTGACTTCTTCCAGATATCCCTGAGCAAGGTGGAAATAAAACGATGTGAATTTATCAGAGCAGATGAGAATTATTGCTTACCTGCTGGAGAGGTGAAAAGAACCTGGACTGATGCTCAGAATCCTCACAAAAGTCATTGGGATTTGAATAAACATAGACAGCAGGGTAATGTCCTTGGAGGATCTTTCTGTTTCAGATGAATCCTCCTATTCTGCATCACCACCTGTGCCATCCCTTGTCTGACAAATTAAAAAGAAGCCTCACAGATATTTTAATAAAAGCCACACAGTGCTGCCAATATTTTAAAGGACAAGGAGGTGCCACAGGTTATGGAAATTCGGAGTAATGAATAACAGCTATGAAATATTTCAGCCTCTCAGCCTGTTGAACAGCACAATTCATCCCCTAAAAAACAAATCAATAAATGCAAAAGGATGTTCAAAAAAACAATAGCCAAGCTGTAAGGTGCTTTTTGGAGGAAGGCTCAAAGAGCAAAGAATATATTTGGATGTTCACCCATTGCCATGCTGCTGAGAAGCTGAGCAAGGATGGACAGAAAGTATCATGAACAAAACTTTGTTCAGGGGAAACTTTGCTATCAGTTCCCTAAAAGACACCACTAATCCTGACTTCCTTATATAATTCTGTTGACAGCTTTTATCATATTCCCATAAGCAGTGAGTGATGTTGACTGAAAGGATTCAGGCATGTTTCCATGATTAATATTGTGCTGGATGTATATGAGTGGTTTAAAATAACAGCTTATAAAAACCCACTTCACACAGAGTTTCAAACTTGCTCCATTCCCCTGCAACACCCTTAGAATCTGTTTTATGTGTCTTTTATTTGGGGAGATAAAACATTTAGGTTTCAATCAGTGAAATCCTCTCTAAATACACTATTGACATCTGCTGACAGCTGTCATCTGCTTCATAATTAACAATCCAGATGTTAACACGGCTTTGTCGGAAGGAAATCAGTTCATTGTTTGATGTTCCTGATGAAACTTATGACTTCTTGACTTCCCTTTCTCATCCTCAGAAGGCAGCATGTTTCCCTCTGCTGTGGATGGCACTGCTGATGTGCTCTGGGTGTTTCCTGACTTCTCAGCTCCCAAATTTTCACCCTTTCTTGTCATTTTCCTTTTCCAGCTCTTCCTCTGCCTCCTCTTTGCCCCACGATTTCAGCCTCTGCTTGGCTTCCTGGATATTTCCACTGATCTCAAGATCTCTCTCAGGAAATCTGATCTTTAAGTGAGTAATAACTCACCAGTTAAATGAGATTAATTTTCAAGGTGTGTGGACATAGTGGACAACATTTTTTGTGTTGCTGATCTTTAGTTGAAAAGCAGAATTTATACTAAACAGCAGGAAATGGAGTTAGAAAGACCTTCAGATACATCTTGTCTGTTGTTTTACCTTTAAATATAATTTCTCATCTGTTCTTCTCTGTGTGTCTCATCTTCCCTTGTCCCAGGCATATCTTCCAGGACAGATTTATTTATATTTCCAGCAGAATCTTGTCTGGTCGTTTCCTGTTGACTTTTTTTGTTGGAACAAATTACTTTGATTTTGCTCTATTACTTCCTCTCTTACCTAAACTTCTGAGAATTGTCAAATTTGCTGCTTTGTGGTGACTTTAGCACAAGTTCCCAGCTTTCCCCTCTCCAGGGCAGGAGGATGAACATCCCTGGTCATTCTCAGCCCAAAATCAATATCAGTGACTGAGAACACAATTAAACTTTGATGTAATTCCAATAGGAAAACCCCAAAGCCTGTCTGACCTTGAGTAATTCAAAAGGATTTTCTAATTATCATAAGTTCCTTGTTCTATCTGTTGCCTTTCAGTGAGTGGTAGATATTTGGTTTAAATAAATTAAGGAAAAGAAAACCTGTGATTCTTATTGTCATGGTGCAGATTTCCACCTAAAAAAAGTGAATTAATTTTTCCTGGATTGCCAAACAACCACTGGCTGCTAACACAGTATTTGAATTTCACCACAGCAAATGAATATTGATATAAAAGTTAAAGTGATCCAAACTCTTCCTGGTGCTTGGTGTGAAATTTCCTGTGCTCTCAGAAGCTTGTGGTTTTGATGTAAGTAAAGAAATCTTCTTTGATTATTTTCCAAATCGGAACTGGAAATATTTTCTAATTAAGAAATGCATCACAGGTTGGAATTCTTTGATTAAAATCCCTCACTTGGCAGAGTGCAAGGTGGTGGCTTCTGGCTTGCAGAGGAAGAGGAAATTTTGCTGTGAGAGGTAAATGTGGAGGTGGCAGAAGTTGCTGGAGATGAATATGCAAATAGAGAGTTCAAACCCAGAAGAAATATTGTGCCTTGGGAATTGTCGCTTTGTTGTTTCCTTTCTTTTCTTTTGGGCAGAGAGAGTTGTTGGGAGGCTTGGGGTGGTAATCATGAGAAGTGCATGGAATATTCTGAGTGACATCTATTGCATAAAGGATATTTCTCGAGATTATAGACTGGAGAGAAAGTTGCAGTTTAATGGAAAAGATAATTAAAGTTGTATCAAATATTTGGGGGCTTTTTACATTTTTTGTTTTAGGAGTGTCTTTTCTCCATATTTTTGCAAAGGAAGTTCCCACTTTACAAAACCAGTTTTGAATAATTTATATAATGAGCTGATGGGAACAAAAATGGGATTTGTAACTCAGTGATATTTCCCTGCTTTTTCTGCAAGAGGAGGAGAAGAGTTTATGTGAAAAAAATTAACTGCAAAAAGGAGAGCTAATGGGATTCCTTGCAAAATGTGTCTCATGGAAAGCATTAAGAGGAGCACAATTTGATTACATAGGAAATCCATTGCTGTTTAATATTTAGTGAACATTTCCAGGCAAAACCTGATTTTAGCAGATGTTTGCTGAGTTATTTGGAATATTCTGCTTCCTGCAACAAGAAACCCTCTGCTGGTCTGGAAGGCTGACGTGGAGCCCTCAGTTAAAAAACCTTTTTCTCTACAAAAACCTGTAACTTTTGTGTAAGACTGGGAGCTCTTTTTACTTGCTAATTTTTGTCCCACTTGTGTCCACATGCAACAATTCCTTTTCTACCGAAAATATCCACTTTAAATTCATTTTCTACCCAAAAGGTCTGCTTTAAACTCACCTGACCCTTAAAAAAAATGCAGAGTTCAGGAGCCCCAGCATCCCAAATGTGCCTCAAGCAGCCTGGTGAGATTTTCCCTGCCGTGAGCACTCCCAAACAAACCCTTCCCTCTCAATTTTATCTCCCTGCCCACTGCACACCTCTGCTTTATCCCATTTGTTGCACAACATTCGCTGGAGATAAACCCAGTGTGAGCCTGCATTGCATTTCCTCGGGATGACACAGCTCAGCAGTGACCTTCAGCTCTCCTGCAATCTCATTTCTTGGGCAGGAATTACAGAGCTGGGTGAATCACACTGAGCTCTGGGGGCCTGCAGATAACAACCACCCCAATTGTGAGTTTATCCCACTTCCCTGCAATCCATTTGCTCTTTCTAACACCAGCCCAGGGCATCAGAGGGACAGCAGGGGAGGTGTGAGGCAGCCTGGGGAGGCTTTGTCGTCTTTACACCTAAAAATGTGTAATAATAACGTGGGAAAGTTTGATTCCAGAGCAGCTTGGATGGGTTAAGCTGAGATCAGAGCTCTCACACGGTGCTGAGATGTGGTTCTGAGCTTTGCAGACAGGAGGGGATTTTAATCCTGCAACCTGCTGATGGCAGGAATTCCTTCAGAGAGGACAGCCTGGCATAAATCTCATGCCTGGTTTGCTCACATGGAGGTCTGTGAGCTCCTACTGCAATCCAAGTTATGTTTTTAGGTGGGATTTCAGGTGAAATCTGAGGTAAAGAGGTTTGGGGTCAAATCAGGAAGTCACTGAGGTCATAACATCTCTGGTAGTGGTTTTGAATAGAGATTGCAGGGTTTGATCCCTTTTTGTAATTTAGCCAGGAGAGACTTCTTGCAATTCTGTCCTCACAATGGAAAAATTTATAATGAAATGTGGGCAGAACTTTTGACTCCAACAAATAAAAAGGAAGGGTTGAACAAGTGAAGCAGTTAGCCTGGTAGGTCCAGCCTGGAGAAAAGGAGGGTCAGGGAGGCTCAGGGTGGACATGAGGAGGAATTTCCCCATGGAAAGGGTGGTCAGGGGTTGGAATGTCCTGCCCAGGGAGGTTTGGAATTCCCATCCCTCCAAGGAAGGGCTGGATGTGTCCCTCAGTGCTCTGGGCTGGGGACAAGGTGGGGATCAATCACAGGCAATTGGAAGGTTTTTTCCAACATTTTTCCAACCTTTTTCCAACCTTAATGATTCTTTGATTCCCAAATCCATGCTGGAGAACACCTTCAGTGCAGCTCCATTGTGTGCAGTGTCAGTAGTGCCTCTTAGAAATAAAGATTATAAAAATAGGTTATATGTATAATATCTGATATGTAGGTGAGCTTAAAAACTCCTCACAGCTCAGTTACTCTGCATCCCACAGGATTTAAAGGAAAAGAGGAAATCCAGAAAAGAAGAAGCCACAGAGGCTGGGATGTGACACAAGCACTGACTCAACCCTGACAGCCAAGCAGGTCACACCAGAGAGAGGGAATTCTGCTGAGAGACAAAAAGAGAAATGTCGCTGTTGAGCCGCTAGCTGAAAGGAAAACCCAGGTTCTCAGGCAAGGAAAGAGAAAAGTGCGTTTATTATTTTGATTTCCATATATATAGAGTTTTCAGCAGTCACCCAGATTGGTCAGCCAGAAACCTCCCCCTAGGCCTAATTGGCCAAGTCTGAACTGACCTAATCTGGAGACGTTGTTTGCAAAACATCCAAACTTTATCTTTGTTTATGAAACGTAGCAAAAATGTTCTCACGAGAAAGACCTGTGCTAGCCACAGCGAAACTCACAGGAAGAAGGAAAAGTGTTTTATTCTGTACTGATTTTAATGAGGGAAAACACTCCACCATTAAAACCCAGCAGGTTGGTTGGTGTGCTAGCTGGAATTTTGTCCAGATCCCAACAAGTTTTGTAGGATTTGACTGGAAAGTGAAATATTGAAAGTACCTGCTGAAAAAAAAACCTTCCTGTGCTGCCTGGAACCTTCCAGCAGAGATTTTCTTTACCATAAGCTTAACATGGCTTAAATTAATTTCCTTAACGTGGCTTAAATACACCATCCCACTGACTTCATTATTAGTTATGTGGCAGAGCAACACATATCTTTTCCATGAAAATAATTTTTTAATTAATTGATTGATTTGCAAGTCCTTCCTGTGTCAAAGTTAAGCAGAGAGGTCCAATTTACTCCAAAGACAAGACAATTCATGAAAGGCTTTCTACAAAAAGTTATTTCTCTGACAGTTTGTACCTGTGCATGCTACTCTCTTCTACTTGCAAAAGCAATTATCTCCTTTAGGTTGCCTTTATATTAAATATTGAATTTGTTGGTTACTAAGAGGTATAACTCAGTTCTGTGTCATTGGTAAATCCATCCTGATGATATGAGTTATGCCGAATTTCTCGATTTGTTTTGTTCTCTCCTCTGGAGGCAGAAGGCAAAAGAGAGAAAACATGCAGCTGGTTTATTTGAACTCCCCACTCCTTTGCCATTAAATAATGACATTACTCGAGAAGCTGTTCAGGAATCCATAAAATTAGCATTATTGAGCACAAATACCATGTCTTATAAATCAATAATTATTAATGAGCTCTTTGCTGATACAGAGAAGATGAGTTTCTCAGTGATTACAGCAGACAGGCAGTGCAATGCTCTTAAAACTACAGATGGTTTAATCCCATGGATTTTCCCAGCTGGAAAATTCAAAACCACCTGTGTTTTAAACTTCAAAAAAGTTTTAAAAACACCTGAATGTAACTTTTACCCCTCAGTGACATCCTGGCTGCTCCTGAGAGTCTTCAGGTTTGTAGCTTTTGCTCCACAGATTGGGGGAGAAGCGTCTGCTGGCTTCCCCACGAGTAAAATTGTTCATCTGGAGTGTGGGAAAGAGCATAATTTCATTTTTTTGGTTATGGAAAGAGCATAATTTCATATTTTTGGGTCTGATTTTATCTGTATTTAACAGGTCTTCCTCCCGTAAGTGGATTTTAGGGATCATTTTCAGCTCTTCAGTAGAGAATCCCTCTCAGCCCTCTGAGTTATCCACTTCCCAAGTTAACAGAGTTGTTTTAAGAGAGGCTATTTCAGATTTCCCAAATCAATACCTCACACTCAGCCTGATAAAGCAATTGTTAGTCTGTTTCTGATTATCCTGAGCTTCAGTTCTTCCAGCACAGGTTCACTTCAGCTGGAAATAATAAGAGATAAAGATGGGGAAAATGATTTTCTGCTGAGAAATTGTAAGCATGTTTGAATTTGGATCTAACGTCCATAACTTTCACAGATTTTGAGGGAAAGAGGTTCTCAGAGGTACATGAAGTGCATTAGTGACATTTTCACCACTTTGTGCATCAGTTTATTAATGATAATTTTATGAAGTTCCTGACTCTGCCTCCAGATGATGCAACCCAGTGCAGCTCTGCTGTTTTATTTGGGTTATAATGGGCACAGAACACCTAAATGTGCCTTTCACTCTTTTCAGGAATCCTAAATTGAGATTAGGAAAGTATTTTGGGGTTTGTGCAGGTATGGAACAGTTCCAGCTGTCATGTCATTGGGAAAAAAAGGGAATAAAAACTTGGGTGCAAGTTTTATGATATAGGATTGTGCTGCACCTGCAGGCACTCAGTTAGAAGGCCAGGGGTGTATTATAGCCCTTTATCTCACATTTAATCTGTACTGCTAAAGGCTCTGTGCAAAATGCAGTTATCAAGTCTCATCAGGATGGAAGAGCCCAAACCTCAGCACGTTCAGCTGGCTGGAAAAGCCAGGAGGAGATAGAACTGTTTTCTGCAGCATTTTCACAGCCTGTGAAAATTTATTTCTGAGGCAGTCCTGAAACTCAGATATCCTTGTGAACAGTAATTTTATTCTCTTTTTTTAACGAAGGACACACCACTCTTAATTTGAGTTCAGACAAACTGGGATGTGGAGGATGTGACCTGCAGCACCTTCTCTCCATCCCTGCACAAAACCATCCCAGAACAGCTGAGATTGTGCCCTTTTTGAAGTGCATATCACATTTCTCTTAATTCTCTTTTCACAGCCTTAAGGGTGCCTGGGTTATGGTTTTTTTTAGCTTCACTCCCCAGCAAGTTGCTGCAACCACTAATAAAAAAGCTGTAAAAATAACACCTGAATAACCTTTGAAGAAGTCTGCCTCTGAATTAGATGCCAAATTCAAGAGGAGGATGTTTAATACAAGAGCAGCACTGGGCAGCATTTCTGAGCCTCATTTGAAGTCCAGGAAGTTGGTTAGAAAAGAAGAATTCTGTTTATCTTCCAGTTAATCAGAGGGACTGATTTCCCTTCATTTTCTCCATTAATCAGTCTCTGATTTCTTCCTGGCCAACTTGGGTTTTAGTGTTGGTAAACAAAGCAGTGAATGAAACAAATGAAAGGAGCCCTGGGCTGGGTTATTTCAATATCCCCTCAGATAAAACTCCTGATTCATTAACAGAGCCTTGGTGGGATTGCTGGACTCTTGAAATTCAGTGCAGAACGCTCATCCCTGCTCATTTGGAAGGAATCCTGTTTGAGTTAGTTATTTCACATGGTAATGCATGTCACTTGATAATTTTCCTCAGCTCTCACAGACTCCACATGGCTTTGCATTGACATTGGGTTTGCTGGCACACATCACCACTCAGGAGCTGCTGGATTAAATATAAATCGAGTTTGCCTGCTTGCCAGCCCAGTTGCAGTGAGTTGATGGCTAAATGTGAATCACAGCACCCCAGGAAGGTTACAGACCCTGGGTGAGGCTGGGAAGCAGAAATGCGCACTGCAGGTGTGTGGCTAGCACAGGTTTTTCCCATGGGAACTTCTTCTGTGTTTTATAAACAAAGATAAAGTTGGGATGCTATTAAAAACAGTGTCTCGAGATTTGGACAGTTCAGGCCTGGCCAATCAGGCCTAGGGGGAGGTTTCTGACTGACCAATCTGGGTGACCTCTGAAAAGTCTATATATATGTTGGATTCAAATAATAAAGTGCTTTTTCTATGCCACACCGAGAATCCGGGTTTTCCTTCTCTATTAGCGGCTCAACAGCGACACAGGTGGAGTTCTGACATTTGTCCCTGTAGGTCACCAAGCTCTCCAGGTATGTTGGGACACATTTCAGCCAAATTTTCCCAAGCTCATTAGCAGATCTGTGAGGCTGCACTGCAGTCCAGAGCAGCTGTGTGTAATCCAAGCAACTCTGAATAAAATACAAGTGTGCAGTGGCACAACAGTGACAGCATGAACTTCATCTCTAACTGACTGAAAACTCTTTTGGGTGCCAAAAAACCAAAAATCTGGCTAAATATCCTAGAGGGAAACCAGTGCCTTGTGCAAAACCCAAAAATCTGGGTGCCAAACCCCAAAAATTTGGCTAAATAGCCTAGAGGGAAACCAGTGCCTTGTGCAAAACCCAAAAATCTGAGTGCCAAACCCCAAAAATCTGGCTAAATAGCCTAGAGGGAAGCCAGTGCCTTGTGCCTGCTCTGCTCCCAGGAGATGCTTTAGTCGAAAACTGCCTCCTGTCTGTAGGTTTTCTCCCAGGGGAAGCAGTCAGAGCACATTAAACTCCTGCTTAGGTGTTTTTAGCCCACAGGCAGGGATTCAGCAGGAATTAATTGGCTTTGGAGAGCTGCAGCCACGGAGGATCAAAGCTTGTTGATGGTAAAGTATTAATGCAGCACTTGTACCTCCAGTTGTTCCCCGTTAGTGCAGCAGCAGTGTGGGTTTAGAAGGAGCTAATCCCTTGTAGGAAATAAATGTGATGCCTTACTGGCAGCATTTGAAACGGTAGGGGATGGATGAATGTTTTGCTGGAGCAGGAAAAACAGGTGCACTACATGGTATTTAGAGTATTTTCCCTCTGGGGGAAAATAAAAAAAAGAAAAAAGAGTTCTAGTGAATATTGGTGAGTAGAAAAGAAAAGAGAAAAGGGCATTGTCCAAGCAGGACTGGTGGCATCCTTTGACATTCCCGTTTTCCCCCATTCCCAAGGGCTGCAGGACAGTCCCCATGGATGGGTTAGCTGAGCTCTACCTGCCCATGGGATCCTTTAATGGCAGGGAAAATCCCTGTTCACATCCTGCTGGATTCAGTGGTGCTGAATGAACACTTTCCTGCTGTGTTCAGCCTGCAGAGCACCTGAATTCCAGGATGTACTTCATGCACCTAGAGCATCACATTTTGTTTCTTCCCCAGAGCACTGTTTTGGGTTTCTTCCCCCAAAAAATTGTTCCTGGCCTTGTTCTGACATGGATTATCGCCCAGATCCCCCATTTTAGGGACAGCTGGCAGGGCAGGGAATCTCTTTGGGGTTCTCACCTTAACACCCCTCTCAGCACCCACATAATCTGCACCCTTTATTCAGATTTTTTTCTTATTTTTCTTTTTTTTTTCCTACTTTAAAATGAGGCAGTGCTGGCATTCCCAGCTGAATCCTTGGCTGTTGATGGCACATTGCTCTGAGCCCTGCCAGTGATTAACTCCAACCCCTACAAAAGCAGCACTGGAAATTGTTAAAAGCTGGTTTTTTACAGCTTTGGAAGGACTTTATCAGACACACAGCACATTAATGTTACAACCTTCAAAAGGTTAGCTGAACGCACAGGGAGGAGTAACTTCAGCTGCACCCTTTGCTTCAGTGAAATTCCAAGTATTTGTCAAAAAAAGATCTGTTTTTCTGACAGGCTTTTTGCCTCAGTGGCAAAACTGCTTCAGTTAATCCCTTTTACTCACTCTGACTTTTGCCATCTGGATTGTAGTTAGACAAAAATGAGCTGATCAGCAGCAAACCTCTCCTCCTCCAGTCGAGCCCTGTCCACTCTGCCTGGCAGAAAGGCAACATTTTAAAATAGTTCAGCGATTTAGACTACTTTTTACACAGTCAGAATGACATAAAAAGGAAATGAGTGGCTTTCATGGTCCGTTGCTATGAAAATCAATGGAAGGACTGCAGGTATTTTGTCAAGGTTGAGGTTCAGTCCACCAGTGAGCAAGAAAGTCACCACAAAAATGTGTTTTTTGGTCAGCAAACTGCTTGTGCCACACTTTGGGACGGCAGGTGTTTGTGGATGGAACCAGATAAAGAGAATATTTACCTTCAACTCGATATTTCCATCTTGCTTCCCAGAATTGCTTACAATTAGCAGCACTTTTCCCTTCTTTTTGCCACAATATGATTTTCAAGTGGGGTCAAACCAGAGGAATATGGATATAAATGGGTTCTTAAATAGCAAACATCTCCACAGCTTTTGCATTAAATACCTCAGAACATTTGACTGTGAGTCTGAGACAAAAGGCTGAGCACTTAAAGTGTCACTGCCAAAGCCACCACTCAGCAGGGATGTGACAGAGCAGGACCTGCCTGCTTGGGGACACCAGGGGTCACCTGCCCTTCTGTCCCCAGGGCACTGTGGGACAGAATTTTCATTGAAAAAATTAGGAAAAAATGAAAAAAACTGAAAAAAAAAAGAAAAAAAGGAAAAAAAAAAGGAAAAAAAATTAAAAAATGTCCCTGCCTGATGAGCTCTGAATTCCAGAGATGTTACACACCACATATCACAAAACTGATATTTTTTGCCAAATGCTCTCATCTCCTGACCAGGTTGTCTCCTACCACCTCCTTGCGTTTGCTGTTGGCGGATTGGGAGGAATTTGGGGCTTTTGCAGCTAAATTAGCTCTGCAGCACGAGAATGCTGCCCAGAGAGCACATCCAGAGGGTGCCAAGGTTTCCCATCTCCTGACACCTCCAGGAAGGTCAGCCAGTCCTCTTCAGAGAGCCTGGAATATCTGAGGAGGGCAGGGAAAGCTGCAAGGAGCCCTCAGGGTGTGTCTGTGCTGCAGAGCAGAGGGTCAGTGTCACCATCCACGGCTCACATCACCTCTTTCTGAATCACTGCTGATGCACAGGAATTCTAGGAAAATCCATGGAGGGTGCTTTTAAAAAAATAGATTTTCCAGAAAGCAGGGTTTGGAAGATCTCGAGGATAAATGCAGATGCTGGGGGTATGTGTTGAACTAGAACACAGCATCCACTCTTTTATTTTTCCTTTTGTTTTGTTTATTTTTATTACTACCAGACCTTGGATTCTTGTTCTCATCCTTTGTTCCTTTTTGCTGCCCTTCCTTGCATTTTTCAAGGGTAGACTACATTTCATTCCCATTCCCCTTATTTTCAGCTTGCTGAAATGAAAAAAATGTTCCAGCCTTAAAACAAAGGTCCTGCAAATTTATTGGATAGATTCCCTTTCAAAGTTTTCTAGGAACATCTCCTCACTGTTGGCCATCCTCTGCACTTGGTTGTGGCTCAAAGAAGTCAAAATTGGGCTTTTTTCTGAGAGGTTCAAAAATTGTCCTGGACTTGAAACTCACTACAGGCACTTCCTTCTACCAGGAATAATTAGGGGAAAAAAAAGATGAAATAAATACAAGGTTACACAGAGCCAACCTTATACCCAAATAAGTCATTCTTGTAGCTTTTTTAACAATTGCCCTTCTACTTATTTGTCACAGCATCACATCAATCCCTGAGGCTCCTGCCAAGGATCCAGACTCTTATTTAAATTTAATATATGTTATCATTTGAGCTTGGCTTAGAGTGATTCTTACATAATTATAAACCAAATACTTTTATTTCGACTTTTTTATCATTATTTAGAGGTGCCCCAGGCCGTGTAGCACATCCTTGTGAAAACGTGGCAGCAGAGCAGTGACCGAAATGAGTGTACTTTGCATAATGCCAGCAGTCAAACCCCTTAAAAGCTCAATAATACACAACATTAATGCCTGGACTTTTTCAGGCATCCCAGCTCCTTTAGCAGCTGTAATGTTATTTTCTTCCTCTGTTCACAGTAAATGAGATATGCAATAAGTAGGGGCAAGAGACAGATTTAGGGAATAGGAAGAAAGCCTGGAAAAGATGATTCACGACAGCAATTAGGGATGGCTGAAACTTGGGGCATTTTTGTGTTTTGTAAACAGAATATTTTGGGGTTTTTTTCTAGAAGTTAATTCAGGCCAAGCCCTTTATTTGGGATTGCTGTGCTGGAATCCCACTGGTGGCAGGAGCTTGGAGGCAATGCTTCCCCAGCAAACTGCTGCAGCCAGGGGAGTTTTCCTGATACTCCAAGCAGTGGGAATCTCTGTTTGAGAAGGTTTATGGCTGGGAGGTTTGAGAGTTGAGCACAGAGAGGTTCTGGGTTTATCTGCAGCTCCAGCTGCCCTGGGACCATCAAACCATTCCCTGCTGCTCTGGCTGTGGTGCTCTGTGTTTTCTGTCCTCACTTTGGCAAACCCCCTGATCCCATCAGACTCCATTGGGTGATGTTTTGGGTTTTCTAACCCAGCTCCACTCGGTTAACCTTGGGCTGTTGGGCTGCTGAGAGAAATATTTGGGCTGCAGAATTGTCACTGGGTGGGTGGTGATGGCAACCTCTGTGAACAGCCGTGCTTTGGTTACACAACTTGCTGCCTTGCAAGGTTTCTTAATTAAATCTCCAAAAATTCGTGAGATGTCTTCATGGGATGTTCTTTTACTGCAGAGCAAAAATCCTGAACTCCTGCCAGTGAGTTAGTCCTGAACCAGGGACAGAATCTAATCTTTGCTGTTCCTCAGTCCTGCATGATATTTATTAAATCTCTTCCTGAAATGTAGCAGAAACTGGGAGCTCTGTTCTCACTTGACATGAAAACCAAGCAGTCTCAGGGGCAATTAGGGAGCCTGAATTCAGAGAGGCCAGAATGACTTCAGTTCCAGGCTCAGGGTCTGACTCCTTCCTTAAAATCCTCTGCTGCATTTCATATGGATTGACTGGCTGAACTCAGTGCTACTTAATTCAAAACTGGGGAGTGATAACCCTGAGCTTTCCTTTCTGCCTCCTTTTGTTTTGAAACCAATTGAGGGAGCGGTGTGAGTGTATAATGGTGTGATAAATCACTCAATTTACATTTGGCAGAATAAAATTAGCATCGCCATTACTTCATAATAGGGCATGGCTATGACTATGGAATTGATTTCAAAGTCAGGCTGATCCATTACAATTTTGTTAATATTGAATTTTAAATGGGATGATGAATTGCTAATCAATGCAGTTAAAGAAAGAACTTAGGGGGGAAAAAACCTACTGTTTACTTTATAAATTGTGTGTCATTTACTGTGTCATTTTCCTGGGCTTCCATGTTAGGAACTCCATATTTGTAATATTCCACCATGGATATTTGTGCAGTTCAGGGAACAGCCATCGTTGGACTGAGTGAGAAATTTTTCTCTCATTGATATTCCCTATAAACTTCCACCATTTTTGGTGCACTGAGGGTTTGCTCTGAAAGGATGGCCCAGTGCTGTTGGGCTGTTTCATAACCTAAATGAACTCTTCTCAAAACAGATGGAAGGAAACTTTGTTCAATTCCTTCCTTGTGCAAAACCCCATTTGTTTCTCTTAGCTGTGTGTACTTCTCTCTCTAACCTATAGATAGAGTTTAGATTTATGACTTTATCCTAAACCTGAAGGGGGTTTTAGTCAGAGAAATTTGTCTCTTTTTTCCAGTTCCAGCTTCTGTCTCTTCTGGTTGAGAGACCTTAACACCAGAGATCCTTCCATTGTCTCAGCTCAGATGGACTTTAATTGATCAGACAAAGCTGATGGATGCACATTCTTTGCCAGGAAATCTCTGTGATGGTAAAAGCAGACAAAATATAAGCTGGACTCAGCCTCTCCACAGGCTGGGAACAGAGACATCCCATCCCATGTGTGAGTTACCAGGAATCTCCTCACACACCTGTGCTATGGGGAAGGGAAATGGAAATTCAGCAGCTCAATGATGGTTCATAAAATCATAGACCCAATAAGGCTGGAAAAGACCTCCAAGACCATCAATTCCAACCCTTGACTAAAAATCACCCAGCCCACTAAGCCATAGCTTGAAGTGCCTCATCCAGTCACTTTTTGAACACTTGCAGGGATGGTGACACAATCCCTTCCCTGCTTGATCCCTGTGGCAGTGAGGAAATAAATTATTGCTCATATCCACCCTGAGCCTCCCCTGGCACAGCTGAGGCCATTTCCCCTTGTCCTTTGTTTTACAGAAAGAGGGAACTGAAGGTACCTCTTATTAGAGTGACGCGTTTCAATTAAAAAATGATATTTTGGAAAACTCTGCTTTCCCCCTCTCCTTAGCTTAGCTCTTTTATTCTCAACTCCTGCAATCAAAGGCCAAACACAAATTTCGGGAGTTGTCGCTGTTGAGCCGCCAGCTGAGGAATGAGCCAGGTTCTCAGACAAGGAAAGAGAGAAGAGAGCTTTATTGTTTTGATTTCCATATATATAGAGTTTTCAGAGGTCACCCAGATTGGTCAGCCCGAGACCTCCCCCTAGGCCCAATTGGCCAAGCCCGAACTGCCCTAATCCGGAGAAGTTGTTTGCAAAACATCCAAACTTTATCTTTGTTTATGAAACGTAGCAAAATGTTCTCACGAGAAAGACCTGTGCTAGTCACAGGGAGTTGTGCTCAACTGTGAGGAAAGTAATTTTATCCTGTGACACTTTCTTTCTGCTGGACACATCTTTTGGGTGGGGAGATGTTTTTTCTGCAGTTGAGCTGAGGCAAGTACAGAGACAGGTAGATCCATTGCCATATATCCCTTTTCCTGGTGTGCAGCAAAGAGCCTTCCAGCCCCTTTGATGAGAACTCAGAGCAGTAGATCACCTGGCCTTTAAACCTCAAAAGATGACCAGGCAACACTTTTAAAGGGATAAATTACGTTTTTCTGTCAGGAAGGTGTGGAGCAGTGCTTGAGGGGCAGCGTATGAAATAACTCATCCTTGGCACACAGAGTGTCAGGATCAATACTCACAACATCTTCTGTGACTGGAAACTGTAAACAGAGAAATAAATACTTCTGGTGCAGTTTGAATTTATTCATTTCTCATTGTTTCTGCTTTTCCTGCACCACCTGTGGAAGTGCAAAACCTCAGTGTATCCAATTAAATCAGGGTTGTGCTAACGAATCGTTCCCTTTGGGTTGCTCTCCAGGAGAGGTTGCTTCTTTATTAAAAAAAAGCACTAAATTACTGCAGGAAAGTCAAGCATAAATTTCAGCAAGATGAAAGTATGGGGATATCAGGAGAGATATTTCTTTAAGATTTTGTTTAGAGCTGTAGGAATTCTGCTGTCCAAGTCATGCCTGGTGCTGCTCATGTCACATTCTGTGCTTCTCACTGCAGAAAATCCTGACTTTCAGCATCACGGGGATTAGATTATTAAAAGAGCTCTTCAGCAGCAGATTCAGGAATTCAGCCTGGGATTTTGGGTCATTCTAAATCTGCAGAGAGTTCCCAGTGAAACTCTCGGATGCACCTTTGTCACCCAGGGTGAGAGATGAGTTGGTTTTGTGCTGTTTTCTCACAGTTTCCGTCTGCACTGTCTGCTCAGGTTTTAATAAGATCAGGTTTACAAGGGCAGGAAGTGATGGGGCAGGGGGGAATGGCTTCAGACTGAATGTGAGGCACAGAAAAATTGTGGATATCCTATCCCTGGAATTGTTCAAAGCCAGGCTGGACAAGGCTTGGAGCAGAAATTGTCCCTGCCCATGACTAGGTGGCCTTTGAAATCCCTTCCAACCCAAGCCATTATAGGATTCTATAACTCTGTATTTGGGAAGGATCAACAGAACTGGAATTCCTATTCCCAGAAGTTGGAATAGTAAAAAAATAAATTGGAAATAGTCAAAAAAATTACCTGAAACATCAAGGCAGAATCAAAATATTGATGAGTTTAACAATTTCTCCAAATTTCTGCTAAATAAGGTGCTTGGAAATTGGTAGTTTGGCCTTTTTCCAACTCTTTTTTCCCAATCTGCACACCGAGGAATCACCGTGGAGGAATTGGCTGAAGATTCACCCAAAAAATTGCATTTGCAGTTCCCTTTTGCAGTGCAGCCTGGAGTGGAGATCTGCTGAGGAGAAGGAATGTTTCACCTTTGCTCCCCAAGCCCTGAGGTGCAGATCTGCAGGATGAACCTCTTTCCAGTCCTATTTTGGGGACTTGCATTGTTGGTCCTGCAGCTGGAGTGAAAAAGGATACAGAAATGGGCAGGATAATGATTTCTAACCTTCTTCTGGGAAACAGAGAGATATTTTAGGGATGTTTCATCACAAAGTACAGATTGTGTGTATAGAAAATGGACCATTCACTTCTGTTCAATACATCATCCAAAAAGCTGATGCCTGCACCAAGGGAGCAGAGGCTTATGGATCAGGACACTTTTTATTCCAGTTTGAGGAAATAATTCTTTCATCTGCTAAGTGTTTTTTTCACCATAGTAAAGATGTCCAGCATGACTGAACTGCAGTGAATTATAAGTGGAATTTTATAAACTGTAGCTTTTATCAAACGAGGAGCTGAGTGTGTGTTGCACCACTCAATATTTCTCCCATTGATTGCAGCAGTATTTGGAGTCCCCAGGGAAATAGAGCAACATCCTTTTGTTCAGAAAGTCATCAAAACCAGGCAGCTTATGATCTTTATCAGCGAAATTATTTGCATTTCTTTTGCCACAGGAAAGGGGGACAGAGGATGGAGCAGAGAAAGAGTGGAGCTGCTTGGCAGAGGTTCCCAAGCAGAGCCTGAAGTGTATTTATGGTTATAATTTTGCACAGATCACTTGGTGCTCCAGCACCGTGCCACCGATCACAGCATAAATCACACTTTAATTTTAACCTTTGCGATTCATCAATAGTTTCAATATCAAATATAATTCAGCGCTGACACTATTGGTTTACAGGTAAGTGGAATAAGAATGGAGGAGACTCAGTAATGGATTAGCTGGCCTGTCAGCAGAGGCAGAAAGATTCATGTTGTCTTCTCTATGTTTCTATCACATGCACAAAGCTATAAATAATGGCAACAGCTAATCAGACACAAGAAAGATATACGCTGTCATTGAAAAGCAGTTATTTCTACCATCTAAGCTCTAAAAGTTTAACCACTGAAAAGGAATCCATGTAATAAAATGGCGTTTTGCTGCTTGTTTTGCAAGCCATATATATTTAAAGGGGTTTTATTTTAAGGATTTAAAAGAATTATTTTCTTTGGTCATGGTGTAGTAGTTCTGCTTATGAATAAATGCTCATACAGCTCCAGAAAGCTAGCAATGTTTTTAGGAAAAGAATGTTGACCAAACAATATTTTTTTTCTTTAAACATGTTAGGACTGAAATTTGTCTTATTTTTTGATAATGTAAAAATCTGAGATTTGTTTTCTGTGAGGTTTCTTAGTCTAAACACTGGAATTTATAGTCTGATACCGGAATTTATAAAAACGTCTGACCTCTAAGAGTTTCCCGTTTGCAACATCACCACTCCTAACTCAGGAATTCAACGGTGTGAACAGGGGACAGAATCTGCCTTGTGGTGGTGATGGTGGTGATGGAAGATGGCTGATGAAACCCTGCCTCTGCAGGTATTAGAAATGGGAGTGGATGTGACCACAGGGAACTGGATTTAACCCCAAAGCCAGCTGATTTAACCCCAAAGCCAGCTCTGCTCGAGGGACAGAATGGATCAGATGACCTGCAGAGGTTCCTTCCTGGCTAAATTATTCTATGTGGTGAAAAGTTTCATAATATCTCCATCTTTTTCCTCTCCATTTATCCTAAACCTGTGGGGTTTTTTAATCCCACCCAACGGAAGTGCAAGTGCCCTTGCAGGCTGTACTTGGGATGGAAATCCTAAATACTCAGAGTTTAATTCTTCCTTGTCCTCATCCATTCTGCTGAATGAATTATTTCCATCATACTAAATTTCCATGTAGAACTCCTAATTCAATGCTCATAATAATCTCCCTGGTGCTCAGGATATTTATTTTATTTATTATTTTATACCCAGGATATTGACATGTGCATTCTGTTATGTTTATGGTTTGTGGTGTAATGTCAACGTGCTGGAATGGAAAGCTCAGTGACAAATGGCTCTGCACTGCTGTATCTTCACACAAAAAAAGAGATTTCTTCCCTCTCCTTCCTCTTCCCAGGGCTCCTGGGGCCATGCTGGAGGCTCTTGAGTTCCTGTTTCACATGGTGTCACCTCCAGGGAACTGCTGGGAAAAGTTTGACTTTACAGGAGTGACTTAATCTCTGTGAGGAATTGAGGCTTGTTGGGTTTTTGTTAGGGAGAAACTGGTATGTTGGGTTTGGTTTTTTGTATTGTATTTCAACATATATTGAATTGATGGACTAGGGCTGCTCTAAAAAATGTTACCTTTCAGGAAAATCAGTCTCCCTAAAGTGCTCAGGTGTGTATGGAGAAGATGATAACACTAAGGGTGTTTATTGGCTGAAGGAAGGGAAAGGAATCCTTTATGGATCTCCTGCTCTTCCAGGATGAAATCTCATTCAATTTATCATATATTGTGAATATTCATCTAATCAAAATACTGCTCCTTCCTTCCTTCCTTCCTTCCTCCCTCCCTCCCTCCCTCCCTCCCTTCCTCCCTTCCTCCCTTCCCTTCTGAAATCCAAAATAAAATAAAGCAAAATCAATGCAGTCCTAGATGTCCATGAATACTTCCCAAAAAAATCAAGTTAAATCAGAAATCTCTCTCCTATATGAGGATTATATATAAAATTTTGGACTCTGAACACCCAGAGTACTAAAAAAGACATGGTGTCAACATGGCCTCTGCATTTTCCAATGGTTTGTGTCACATCACGGAGTCAGCCTGGATGTTTCCTGGTTTTTCCTCCGGAAAACCTTCATCTGAGGAGTTCTGTGTGATATCTCAGGCCTGAAGTGACACAGAATTCTGAAGGCAAAACGTTACAGTATCATTGTCTGTGACTCATCACACCAGGATAGGAACGTGGAGCAAAAAGTAGTCCTAATTCAGATGTGATTTCAGGTGAAATGATCTGCTAGCAAATATTCCATTCTCATTCAGGGATTTAAGCTTAAAAATATAAAAATATATAAAAATATATAAAAATATATAAAAATATATAAAAATATATAAAAACAAATATATAAAAATATAAAAAAATATATAAAAATATATAAAAATATAGAAAAATAAAAATATATAAATATATATAAAATCATATAAAAATATATAAAGTATATAAAAATATGCAGCAGTGATGGGTGGAAGGCTTTTCACCCACAGTTTTTTCACAAATAGGACTCACCCCACAGACCCTTTTGGCATCTGTAGGGGAAGTGAAATCCCAGGTGCAGATCAGAGCCTTTGTGAGGGTGAAATGGTGACAGGACAGAGTGCTCCTTGTCAAATACGACTGAAAAGAACTTTCAGAAAGGGCCTTCGATGGGATTTTTAACCTTCAGTGCTCTCTGGACAAATCTCTGCTTATGTTAGGCTTCATTACTGCTGCAAGCCTGGCCAGAGCAGGAGGAGGGAAAGGAGAAATGCTTTTTATCATTTCTTTGGAGAAACACTGCTCACTCACCACACAACGCGGTAATTGTACATCACTTCTCTCTGACACGTTATGGAAAAGAGAAAAGGCATTAGAGAGTCAGGTAAAGAGACTAATCTTGTTGGAACATTCCATTCAAGCTAACAGCTTCTGTTGGAGCAATCCCATACTTTATGCTCAGGGAGGCAGTTTAGTCCGTGACTGGTGTGCGAGAGCTGGGCAATGGAAATTTGAGTGCAGAGCCTCCTACAGCACTTGGTGTTGTAATTCCCACTGGAGGTAATCAAGGATAACCTCATCCATATTCCCTGGTTAGGTACCACAGGGCTCAGTGGGATAGATCGTGGGTAGGGCTTACTGGTAAAACACAAATAAAATTGCATTTCAGGACCAGAATTTCAATGTGAAGTATTCTCTTAGCTAAAGGGAGCTCAGAAATGATCCCCAGAACATATTCTGAATATTCATGGGCTGGTGGAGGTGCTGCAGTGTGAGCAGAGTGCAGAGCTGGGACAGCTGTCAGTTGCATTGCAAGGTGGTTTGTTGTTCAAAAAACCTTCACTGAAGGGAGCAAAAATGCTGATTGTTCTGGAATGACTCCAGTGCCAACCACTTCATATTGTTCAGCAGTGAGATTACCAACTCCTCCAGCTCTCCCTCTGAAAAACTCGCTGAATTCATCTTTGTTTGAAAGACCAGACCATAAATACAGCACCTTAGATAAAGTCAATTCATCATTTCTCTTCCATGTCCCACAGCAGCCAAAGCTTTGGTTGGAAATGGTTTCCATGGCCATTTCAGCCTCTCAGCTCCAAAGCTGAGGTGTAGATCTTGTCAGGGCATTGAAGAGAAGGAGTAAGAAGTTGCTGAATGTACAGGAAAAGGATGGTTTACATGTTCTATTATTTCTCCTCACCTCGCAATTGTAGTTTTCTAATTGCTTCTCTTTGTTCTCTGAATCCCCATTGTTATCTGGAACTGTATTATTTTGGCTTTATCTCGAGATCAGCCCTCAAGAACACAGCATCCTTTTTTCCTTTCCAGCCCTGAGCCACACTGCTCCCATTCCCTGCTCTGTCTCTCCACAGACCCCACGCTACAAAAATCATTGCCCCTGAATAATGACAGCAGATATTACCTATAATAAGGAAAATCCTGGTAGCTCTCAGTGTTCTTTAGTTCATTTCTGTTACGAGTAATGACAGCAGATATTAGCTATAATAAGGAAAATCCTGGTAGCTCTCAGTGCTCTTTAGCTCATTTTTGTCACTGACAGCCATGGAAAGAGCAGTGTGTTAAATGCAAAGGGAAAAGGCTGCTGCCATGCTCCCCAGCACCTTATCAGCAATCACTACCCAGGCTTGTAAAACATTAAATCACTTGTGAAGGGTGGGAGATTAATAAGAGGTGTTTTAATCTTCTCTTCACTCGTTGCAGCACAAACAACGCGATGGACAAAGGTGAAGGAGGGAGGAAACCGAAGCTTTTTTCCCCCTGAGCTGCTTGCTGAATCCGTCACTCCCTGCAAAGAAACCTGAGCAGTGTCACTGATGGTTCAGAAGGGCCTGGCAGGTTCACATCAGCCAGGGAGCACATTGCAGGTTCCTCCTGGAATTCAGCTCCCAAATCAGAGCCAGCAGGTTTAATGGGTTCCCCTGCAAAGCCCAAAGCTCAGCCCTGCAGCCCCCAAGGGGCTCCAGAGCAGGATCTGCCCTGGGCTGGGGCAGCTCAGAGCTCTCATGTGGCAGCACAGACTCTTCCCCATGGGAATTTTCTCTTCTTCTTCCTGTGTTTTTATAAATAAAGTTTGGATGTTATTGAAACGGTCTCTGGAAACATAGGCAGTTCAAGCCTGGCCAATCAGCCTGGGGGGAGGTTTTGAACTGACCCAATCTGTACGACCTTTGAAAGTCTATATAAGCTTTGAAATTAATTAATAAATTCAGATTTGTGCCACGTTTGATCCGGCCTGGTTCTTTCACTCCTCTAGCGGTTCAACAGCGACACTCTCACACCAGGATTAACATATATTCACCTCCTGCTCCATAGGAAATGTGTTTGGCCCTTGAATCTGCCCACCCAGAGCTCTGCTTCCTCTGCACATCAACACAAAGCCCTGCAAATCGACACATCCAAAGCTCTGCTCGGGCTGTGGGAGAGTGGAGTTTAATTATTTCAAGCAGCCAATTTCTAATATTCTATTTCTAAAGCTCCTGGCTGCTCCAAATCTGTTTGGGACAAACCAGTCGTTCCAGTGTCTGGTATTGTGAATTTTTAATTTGACTTAGCGAAGGAGAGTTTTGCTCGAAGGTGAAGGGTGTATTGATACAGGTCAATATTCATCCCAGAGCTGGTAAATCGATGCTGAGCACTGCCTGGAGCTGAGCTGAAGCTCTCTGGCCCATTAATTTGCTGGAGGCTTCACTAAAATTGCCAGTTTTGCCCTGTTTCAGTCTCATAACTGCAGCAGCCCCGTGTGTGTCCCAGGACTGATGCTTTCAGAGCTGCCAGCAGAGCAGGGAGCTTTCCCCAGACCTTTCAAAGCAGTAAAACTTCTCCCTGTACTTCTCTCCATCTCCAACCTCGGTTTTCTGTCTTCCCAGAGCAGACAATCACTGCCATTAAGACAAA
Organism: Entomyzon cyanotis; assembly: GCA_024500445.1. Lineage (NCBI taxonomy): Eukaryota > Metazoa > Chordata > Aves > Passeriformes > Meliphagidae > Entomyzon > Entomyzon cyanotis. The sequence continues at coordinate 4,969,651 of JAKEPQ010000781.1, forward strand.
GCACTGGCTTTCCCCAGATGGCAGAGCTTGTACAGAGAGAAAAAAGGGAGAAAGGGAAAAAGAATGGAATATTTCTCTGCAAAGGGCACCTGTCTTTTACAGAGGATAAAGTGTTGCCAGATGAGCTTAACAACATTATCAATCAATCTATGGAGACATCTTTCTCGGTTTTTTTCCCTTTGTAGGAAAAATCTTTAGAAGAAAACAATCCAGGCAGAGGAAGAGATTTAAACCTCTGCAGCAGCAGAAGGGAGGTGATTTCTCTCCTTGGTAAGTCAGCCCTACTCTCCAGTAGGAATTCCTTAGGGAAAACATACTTTCTCTTTAAGTTTACACCAAGATATGGAATTTGAATGTTGGTAGGTATTTTTGTTGCTTGACAAAAGTTGATTATTTCTTTGAAGGGCTCAACTCACCATCGGAACAGCGTTGACATTTAATTGTCTCTTTGGTTCTGTGAGGATCCTTGATTGAAAAGCATCACCTTTGTTGCAGGTGATTTCCACACATGACAGCATTTCCCATGAAAAGGACTTGGGGAAACGTCTGTGCTAATAATTTATCCTTTGCAGATGTTTTTCCGTAGCCACTGGGAATTGTAGCCAAGTGCATCTCAGTATATCAAAGCATCCTACAAAGGGTGTAAAGCAGGGAACTGAGGCTTTCTTGGTGCTTATTTTAGGCTGCCAGAGCAGCTGAGTGATTCACCCAGATTCCCCTGACAGAGAGTGCCCTTCCTGCAGCGTCACCACGGCTCCACTGACACCTTCATAATTTTGGGGTTTTTTCCTCTCCGTGTATCTGTAACTTGGTGTCGTTCTGTGCTCTTACAGAATGCTGAAAACCTCTGTTCCCAACACATTGAACCAAAACAAAGCTCTCTGGATGGAGATTCAAGGACATATTTGTTACCCTAGGGCCTGAAAATATCTAAACAACAGTGGAAAGGGGTGATCAACGTCATCACCTGAAGGTGTGACTGGAGAATCAGGGACCAATATGCTAATAAAACAAAATTTATAAAAGGTGAAGAGCTCCTGACCCATTGTCCATTTTGGGTGTAGTCCCCAAAATGAGGGACTTTGCTTGCCTGAATAAATTTGTCACTTTTTATATGCATAGTTGTTTTAACCTCTGTTTTCAGGTAACATTTCAGGCATCACCACCACGTCCTCAGCTGGCTGGAAAGCTCTGCAGCAGTGACACGAAATGCTGCCAGCAGTGTGGGGTTTTTGCCTTTCTTTGTGCCTCATCAATGGAAACTCCCACTGCTGCAGGGGATGAGGATGGATGGGCGCAGGAGGCTCCTTGATGGAGATGGATGGGGGATTTGCTGCCTTACAACCCCTGGCAAAGGTGGTTGAAATGCCTGAATAAACACAGTGAAAAGTCAGAGTGGGAACTGAAAACAATCGTGATGTTTTCTTCAGAAATGGGGGGAAAAATTCACTCGTTTTGGAGCAAAAGTAAGTAGAAAACTCTGAAGACTCAAAGACTTTTCCATAAAAGATGAATCTTCCCCAGTCTTATTTTCTGCATCTCTGAAATAGAAAATATGTCATTGAAAGAAAGACAGTGCCACTGAAGAAAATAAGCAAATAAAATAAATCCTTATTGCCCATGCAATATGCAAAAAATAAGTAAAATACACTGAAACCATTGAGTGAGGCTGTGAAGGAACGTTTGTGCACTGCCAAGAGTTTTCATTTCTACTTGATTTGCTGTTGAAATGTCCCAGGCATGCAGTAAAAAAATCAAATTTTGTGGGTTTTTTATTTCCATATCGTTTATATATCTTACCATTATCCCCATGGAATCTTTCTTCCTTGTTTGGTGTTTTGTTTGACTCTATCCCATTGGGAAGGGAGTTAATAACTAAACAGAAAGGGCCTTGTTGAGATTATCACTGAGAGGATGAATACTAAAATGAGGGTAATAAAGTGAGCACCTTTCTTCTCCCACCTTTTCTGCTTATCAGTATTAGAAGCTCTTTCAGAGCAGCTCCTAAAAGTCTGTTTCCATATAATCCATAGATGGGAAATTAGGTTTATTTTCCAGCTTTGTAAAAGGGAAGATAGAATCAACCACTTGCAAATTTCCATATAAACCTGTTTTTACATTTTGATTTTTCCTCTCCCTTCATGAGCTGCTAGAGAATGAAAATGGTCTGGGAAATATCTGTATTCCTTTGGCACTGCTGCCATCAGAAATCCTTCACCAATCCCTACTTCTCATCCTGTTTGCCTCTGCCCTTGGTGACCAGAGAGCAAAGACTTCCTGAAAAAAAAAGCAAAATCAATAGAAAGTTTATCTGATTCTCACTCAGATTCATTGCCTTCCCATCACTCCTTCCAATCAGTGAAATTAATGGTTGAGAACTTGAACTAAAGGGAACCCAAACAAGTTTTGTCCTGGAAAAACTACAAGGAAAATTGCTGGCAAAGGGCAGGAGAAGGGAGGGTGGACAGAAAAATCTGGAGAGTTCAGAGCATTGGATCAAATCCAGGGGTTTGTGTCTGAAAGTGGATAAATGCAAGGCGTTTCTCTCGAGGGGCAGGAAAAAAAAAAAAAGAATAACAAGCAGAAATAAAATACAGGAGAGCAGGACGGAGGGCAGCAATGCAGAAAAGATTCCGACAGAGACAGCAGGTAACAAATTAAATATCAGTGAAATGTGAGGCTGTTAGGGGGCAAATGCCACAGCTATTTGGGAGTGCATTCCTTGTGAGGAGAGCAAAGGGAGAACTCACTACCCAAAGCTGGCTGTGATTATCTCCAGGCCATTGTGTTCACTGGGGCAGAACCAGCAGGAATTAATGGGGCTGAGGTGGCACGAGGCACCTGCACCCTTTAGCAGAGTCCTTGGGAAGTCACTGGGGTTTTCCAGTGATCTACGATGGCCAGCAGGGAATTAAAAGGATGCTGTGATGCCAGGGAGAGTTTTGAGAGGGAAGATTCATTTAGCACCTGGACAGGGCTATGATAAAAGCCTTTTCTGTGGGGTTGTGGCAGTAATTGACTCTTAAATTCGAGGGGCTGAGGAAGAATGCTCTCCTTGCTGAAGGAGACTGATGTGCTCAAAAGGATCACCAGGAATTCAAGGAGGAGCTGCAGATCAGTTCAAATAGGTGAGATTTTCTGCACTGCCCCAAATTTTCTCTCCTCCTCTGCAGTTCTCAGCAGTTCCCAGCATCGTTTTGCTACCCAGTGAAGGTCTGAAAGCAACTCTGTGTCAATCAGGAATTGAAAGAAAAGTTCCATGTTTGGTGTGAATTCTGTCCTGTTTCGGAAGATTTCAAGTCAGGGATGTGGAAGATAATTTTAGGGCTTTTGCTAAGTCCTTGGTGTGCATCAGAGATGATTCAGGCTGTCAGATAGCTCCAAAAAACCTGCACTATTTATGGCACTTCAAAATATTTTCTATTAATATTTTCACCTCACATACTTTAAAAATATTCCTGTAATAGTTAATGGATGCCAACAACAAGTGTTGGTTGATGCAGAGACCAATCAGTGAGTAATGCAGGTTAACAAGTAACATCCAGTCCTTGGCTTAAAATAAATTATTCTTTAAAAAGTTGACTCACTTGCTGTTGTATTCTGCAACAAAAGTGCTAAAAACCTTCCTGCTGTCCTCAGGCACTCAGAAAAAGGAATCTCAAATCCTCTAAAATATCTTCATTTAAAATCAAACTGATGTCCAAACTCTTCTTACATTTTCATTTTTAACTTTCCATGTTTTTTGATGTTGTTCTCTTTTCCCTTTGTTTCTTCTCCTGTCGACATCATTCCAAAAATTCAAAGTCCAAGAGTTGGAGGAGAAATAATCTAAGGAGAAAATCTCCCCATCAGTGAAAGGTGAAGAGTTCTAAATCTTCCAGTCATACTGGAAGTCACCTTCTAGGCAAGCTACAATAATTTTTTAATTAAGACTTGTAATTTTTAAAGACATCCCACGGATGGGATCAGGTAGTGACTCCACTTGGCTCAGATATCTCAATATATTCCTGGTTTCAGGTTCATAATTATGCTGGAAAATGCAATAACATTCTGGTGCATGATAGATGATGCTGTTCTGTGTTAGAAATTCAATATTCTTCAATAGCACTCATTTTTTACAGCCCTTTGGAAAGGAAGATGGTGATGAAACCAACAATCCCCTGCTCTTCTCAGCCTTCTTAATTCTTAATGCTTGAGGCAAAATAGTTTTAAAATTACCTTGTAGATGCTTTCTAAAATCCCCTCTCACATTTGTTTTCCGCTCAAATCATACTTTTATTACTGTGAAATAAATAAATGCATTCGCATTATGCATATAACTCCACAATTTCTTTTGAAGTATTTCTTACAGGCAAAAAGGCTTTGATAGGAGATGTCTAAACGTTTACAGATTTTCACTGCAGCTACTCTGGGCTATTATCATTTCATTGTCTCATACTGGTGGGTTTTTGAGGGTTTTTTTTTGGTTGGTTTGTTCAATAAATATTATTTCATAGAACCCCAGAATGGTTTGGGGTGGAAGGGACCTTAAAGCTCATCTCATCCCATCCCACAGACACCTTCCTCTGTCCCAGGTTGCTCCAAGCCTCATCCAGCTCTTGATGATTAATTTTGGGATGTGAGACAACATTTTTACCGCAGCAATTAATGAGTTTATTCTTCAGCCCGAAGAGCATCAATATAATGAATCATTAAAACAGATTTAGTGCATCTGTGACTTTGGTGCACATGGGAGAGGGAAGAAAACTTTTTAAAATCCTGGTGTTCTCTGGATGCTGCTTGATTTCATTGCTCATCCAGCTGCCCTTGGAGACTCAAATTCCTGAAATCCTTGGAATTTGTGTATCCAAGGCCAGTTGGACATGGCTTGGAGCAGCCTGGGATAGTAGAAATTTTCCTGCCCATGGCTCCCACTGGCTCCATCTACATCCTCCATGTCTCCTTACTGATGGAACTCCTCCCAGACACTCAATTTTAAACCAAAACAAATAACAACCCTGAGCTCTGCCTTTTGGAGGCAATTTCCTATTAATACTTGTTCTTATTCAGGAGTTGTTTGCTTCATAAAGACAGTTGACATTTAAAATTCAATCAATTATAATCTCACTTCAGATTTTGTGCTAACAGAAGCAAGCACGAGCAGGGCAGAATACTTAAATTATAAAACAATTAGGAGTAATAGCTCCTTTAGGTCATAAGAGTGTTAAATAAAATTAAGCTTTGAATTAATTGTTTCAGATGTTTCGAACTGACAACTGTTTCAAGTCAGGTTTCAACAGGTTTTTCAGCTCAAATTTTGCATGCTAGGAATAGGTTGTTTCCCATAAGAAGAATGAGATGTTTTTTATCTGAGTATTTTATCCATGTGATTCACTGCATTCTTCTGCACTTTTTCAAGGAAAAAATATTTTGACTGAATAAACAAGAAAGACCAAGGTTAGTGTGAAATATATAATAGCAAAATTATGTGAAATGAAGTGAGAATTATTTAAATGAAAAAAATTAACTAAATTAATTAAATTTTAATTACATTAGAAAATTAATTTAGAAACAAAACCTCCATGTCTGATTGTTAAATTTTAATAATGGACCTGCATTTCTGAATAGAAGGGAATTGTTCCAGATTCCTTTGGGTGACTGAACCAGGACCCTCTGGTTCAAAGCTGGGATTTCTTTCCTTCTTTTTCATAGCCAGGACACATAAAGCAACCCCAGTGTTTTATTAAATGCTGCATCTTTAAAAAACAGTGTTTGTACAGTGAAACCATCCTGCCTGTTTTCCCAGCCATCCATTGGGAGCAAAGAAATAAGAGAAGGAGATAAGAACATTAAATTGAATGAGTCCTGCAGTTAAAGGTTTTGTAAACTCCCTTCTTTATGGTTGTTAGGAGCTCCAGAGTGTTACCACCTGAGTCAAGGCAAGACAGTTTTTACTGGAAATGATATGCTTTTTCTTTCCACAAAAAAGTATATTCTTTCCACTAAAATGTTCTGATTTTTTTCCCCAAATGTCAATACATTTTTGCCATGGTAGGTTTTTTTCATTCTTTTTTGAATTCCCAATTAAAAGCAATTTTTATTGTTTCTCCCCTTCTCCCTGGCAAATCTCAGTTTTACCAGTTTGCCAGAAGAGCTGAGATTCTTTTCCCCCTCCTTTTTTTAGTACTTCATCTTCTATGCTTCTCTTAGAGCTGAAGACCTTGAATTGGAGTAGAATAACCAAGCTCACTCACAGTTTGAACTCAGGATATTTATGTCATGATTAACCAAAATAATAATAATAATAATAATAATAATAATAATATAAAATATTAGCAGCCCCTTAGCCTTACACTTCAGGGACATTTCCATAGTATAATCCCAGTGAAGTCCTGCTGGAGCTCTTGGAATGTCCCATGACAACCCTGGGTAAATGTCTGTCTTGGAAGTGTTTTCCAACCAATTGCATTATAATTTTAACAGCACTGCCTGTCCCTCTCCCACTCGGAAATGTGACCTCTGAGCATCCCTTGAGGTCAGCCCTGCCTTGTCCCCTTCAGAGCCATCACGTTGTGATATAATGAGGTTCCAGTCTCATCAATTTAAAATCCTGTGCGTCAACATCTCCAGGAGATGCTGAAGGCTTTTTAAATCCTCTCCCTGTGACCTTGGAGGAATAATCTTGTGCTTCTGCATTTCCCAGATTCCTGGGGACACTCAGACACCTTCCAGGGGGCAGTTCTGAGTGCTGACATCAATAATCACTGCCACTGAGGTGGGTTAGCTCCTCAGGTTCTGCTGCAGCAGGTGGCTCCTGGAGGGAATAAATTCACACAGAAAAGTGTGGAATGAGGGAAAGGGGAGAGGAGAGAAGAGAATTTGCATCATCACACCCAGGGAGAACCATCAGCTCATCTGGGTGAGGAGCAGTGTGGCTAGCACAGACCTTTCCCGTGAGAATTCTTTCTCTCTTCTTCCTGCATTTTATAAACAAAGATAAAGTTTGGATGTTTGTTGAAACAGTTTCTCAAAATATGGACAGTTCAGGCCTGGCCAATCAGGCCTAGGGGGAGGCTTCGAACTGACCAATCTGGGTGACCTTTGAAAAGTCTATATAAGTTGGAATTAAATAATAAAATCTCCTTCTTGATGCCACACTTGAACCTGGACCTTTTTTCTCTGCTAGCGGCTCAACAGCGACAGAGCAGGAGTTAGCTTTAAGCCAAGTGGAGCCCAGGAAGGGCTTTAGTGCACTGAGGAGTTGTGTCACCTCTCGGGGAGTTTGTCCCTCGTGTTTTTGATGTTCTTTCACAGCTCTGCTGAGGAGGATGGGCAGCCACTCCAGCTGCAGGGAGATCCAGCCTGAGCAAATCTGCCCCTGGGGACTGAGGCTCTCTCCTGTCTCCCCATTCATGTGGAACTCTTGGGGAAATCTCAGGGAGGAACACTGGGATGGAGTTGGAGGGATTGGAGTTGAAGGATCCTTTTACAAGGGAAAGAAGTATTAAAAAAAAAAAAAAAAATGAAATGGCCATAGAACCCTATGCATTACCATTCAGCAGCTTTCCCTCTTTCCTCTCGAAACAACTCAGCTGGCTGATGTTTCTTGCCTGTTTTTCCCAGATCTGAGGTTCCTGTTAATAAATACAAATTTCCATATGTCTGTGAACGGATCTGGAGCATTTCCTCGCAGACACTCGCTGAGAGACTCTCGGTTTTTAGGATGAGGCAAAGGCTTGTCTTCCCTGTAATAAATCATATGCAGGCTCCAGGCAGACACTAAAATATGTGCAAGGCATTGGACATGTCTTGTCCAATTTGTGTTAAAATTTAGAGACAAAAGCTACCTGGGCAGAGCCTGCACTGGGCCAGGCTTTAGATGGACTTTTTAAAGGCTTGCTGGAAGCAGGATTTAACAGAGCACAGATTTCACATAAAGTATTGATCTCACATCTTTGTAACTTGGAGTTTTACTATCTTTAATCAACCCAAACCCCATGTAGTTATTTTTCTTCTCTGATTTGACAAGCAGGCTAACATTAAGGTAGAAGTGTTATTAATACTGCGAGATGAGCTAAATGTATTGCAAGCCATTGGAGGGAGAGGTGGCCAAAAAAATAGAAAGGTGATATTATGGGAACTGCAGGCACAGTTTATTGTGATGGCTGCAGCAAAGAAAATCCAGGGAGCAGCTGAAATTGCTCATAGTGGGTATTATCAAGAAACAAATCTCAGGCACTCAGCTGTTGCCACTTGCACAAAATCGGTGATAAAGTGAAATATGAAGAGCCACAGAGCCATCAGCCTGCTGTCCAAAGCCCAGAATGTGGCTTTCACCAAAGTAAATGGCCCCATATATTAATGGGGTTTAGTCAACCAAAGGAACCAGTGGACTTTCAGTCAGCCTCTCCAGTCACTTTTATGTGAGGAGTGAAATAGTGTTTTCAAAAGTTTGAGAGAGACATATCTTGGCAATCCCTGGAAATGGCTTCTCTGCTAAGCTATGCTGTGATTTATATGAATTAGTATCAGTCTGGCTTGGCTGTGAAATTAAATACTTCTAGTCCCAAGATGTTCAGGTAACTTTTATTCTTAATTTTCTTTTGATAGGTGTAGTGAGTACATTTAAAAGTGGAACCGTCATTCGAATTTTTCACAGAAAATACAACTATAGATTTTTCTCTCCTTTAGTCCTTGGTGCTTTTTTTTTTTTTCCCTTTTCATGTAATAAAAGCTGGCTACTTCCCCTCTCCATCAAACCTGCTGTATATCTGCCTTCCTGAGGAATTGGGCCAGACCTGCTTTTCCACTCGTGAGTATTCCAAGATTCTTGCAGAAGGAAAAATTTTAACTGATACATATTTAATAACAACTTCGAGTCAGTTTGTCATGTCTGAATGTGTACTGGTTTAGGGGTTTTTTGTTGTATTTTTTGTATTTTTTTGTTATTGTGGTTGGGCTGAAGGGGAGCTTTAGGAGAGAATTCAGTGAAGAAACAACTGACACTATTGAGAAGGAATGAATTCTCTGTAAGGGTAAAATGCTGCATTTTTCAATAGTTGCAGATTTCTCAGAGCAAGGAAATAGAACTGAGATTGTGTCTCTGTACCATATTGCAGAGCCCCAGCGCTGTGTTGCAGGGTTTTGTTCAACAGCAGGATTTGATTTAGGAGCTGGAATGTTTTAGAAGTGAGAAGGATGAGTTTTGTCTTGGTGGGAGATATATCAGGGTGTTTATCATTAGCCTGGCGCTGACTCTCATTGGTTTATCCATAATTTCTGTGACTGTGGGAGAAAGCAGCAGTAAAACCACATGGGTTTGGCACTGGGAGAGTCTGAGACAAAACAATTAAAAATTATAATTCCTCGAGTATTTCATGGAGCTGTTGTTTTAATTTCAATACTGTGAAACAAATGTTATATCAATGTCACATCACTCCAGGTGATGAACTCCAACATTCTGACACATTCCAGTTTTCCACTGTTTATACACAGTAAATAATTGTCTCATGGTCTTCATATAGGAACAAATTAAAATGATTATTGATATTTCACCTGATGGTTTAAATTAGGAAAGCCTTTAGCAGGCTCCTACTTCAGTGTGCCAGAAAGGATCAGAAAGGGGAGGAAAAGTTTTGAATGGAGGATCCAGCCACTGGCAGACATAACTAAAAATGGAATTCAAGATGAATTTGTGGCTCAAATTCAACTAGGAACTAGTTTTGTGTTATTCACCAAATGGTTACAGAATCCCAGCATGGTTTGGGTTGGAAGGGATCTTAGAGTTCATCTCATTCCACCCCTGCCATGGCAGGGACATCTTCCCCTATCCCAGGTTCCTCAAAGCCCAAATTCCTGCCCACCAGGAGTATTTCCACTCAATTTTGCCATCCTGGGAGATCTGAGCAATAAATTAGCGAGAAATGACGGATGGGTGTGTTTTTCATCCATTTGGAACGCAGCAGGGAGCTTTTCTGTGGCTGAAGCCCCTGATCCCCATCAGGGCCACGGGAGCAGTGCTGCAACTGGAGCTCACCTCATGAATCACTGCTTTCTCCAAGGGGTTGGGAGCCTTGGAAGCTTTCCTGGCAGAAATTGTGGGGTTTTTTGTGAGATCTCAGCGCTGGGGAACATAAATAATCATATGTCAGGCTCCCACCTCTCCCTCTCATAGCCCACGACTGTTTGGACACTGTGGAAGAGCACAATTTATAACAATCCATCAGCTCTGCTTCGGCAAACAAGTGTGTATTAAACCCACATTCTGTATTTGCTCAATTTGCTGGGCTTCAGGCTGCAGTGAGAAACCTGTTAGGAAGCACCTGGAAGAGCTGTCTGGTAAATAGGATAATTTGTTACATGGCAGAGAGCGGGGAAAGGGAGGTTTATGGTGCAGAGTTGTATCAATAAGTGCTTCGGTTTCAATCACAAGTGCATCGCTTTTTTATTTCTCCACATAAAGTGATAATGAAGAATGATGACCTCATGTCTAGACCTAAGCTTTTAACTTCGTTGCAGCTCTGGGGGCTTTAATGTTTTTCAAAAAGCAATCAATCAAGTGCCAAAACCTGTCTGGCTAATTACCTATGAGACTTTCGAAAACTCTCCTCTCCTTTCTCTGAGAAATGTAGTATTTATAAATTGCTTGGTGGAAGCACAAACCAGGTTATGGCCTCTTCTCCTCTCCACCTTGTTTTGCTTCTGCTCTGTGCTTAATGGAAGTGCTAATGTTGTGAATCTCAGCTTCTGACAGTGTTTCTACCCTGGATTACCAGCCCTGTTTCCTCCTGGAAAAAAAACTTATTTATCTCATGGTAGAAGAATATCTGAGTTGGGGGGATTTGGGGAGGGAAGCTAAGAAATGCACCTGATGAAGAGTCAGTCAGCCAAAGGTTTGGGGGCAGCCAGATCCAGTAGGATGAATAGCAAAATTGGTTATTTGAGTAAATTTGAAATTTCTTGTCATTCTTTGTTAGCCTAGAGGTATTTCAAAAAGAACAACAAATCATCAAAGTTAACCAAATGAGAGGAAAAAAGAAAAAAAAAGCAGAAATGAACTGAAAACCTGATAATTCACATTTCTGCTTCAAGCAGGGAAAACCTCAGTCCTCCATCAGGAACGTCAAGACTTTCTTTGGGCAAATCATTCAAAGGTTTGATCACTGCCACGGTGGGGAGATTTTTCCTTCTGTCTCTCTCTACCTGCTCAATATCTCTCTTTTTCTAGTATTTTTAAGCACTTTTTCATCTGAAAGAGAATGTTTGCAAATGTCCCAACCCCAAATGGCAAGCAGGTTGGAAATAAATAATCTTTTATTATTCCATATTATTATCTTTAATCTTGGTTTGGATCCTTTAAACCCAAACCATTTCATGAAACATTTCTATTTTGACCAAAATAAAAGTATATAATTTAAAAAAAAAAAAAAAGTGAGTAACTTTTCTTTAAACATTTCCTTTAGTGGGACAGATTTAATGATAAAGCCAAAATTTCAGTCTTGAAGTGCTGCTCACACTTGAGAAGCCTGACCAATTATAACTCAGCATCAGTTATGAGAAACTCACGGAAATAATCTACAAAGGAAGAAACAAAGCTGAAATCTCTGAGTTCTCTGCCAGACAGAAAAATAATTTGAATTTTCAGGATACATTCAATCCATCCATTTTTATAGAGAGTAGCTGTTTCTCCTGCTTGGGTTTTAAATATTCAGCTGCGAGCTCCTGGGCTCTACAAGTGCATCTCCCTCATTTTTAAGCATGAGGATATTTACTGCACTGAGCTCTTCAGCTGGATTTTCCTATAATCCTTCAGAGACTGAACTTTAGACAGATCCTAGGATAATTCACATTCAGAGGGACACTAGGAGGGTATTTAGTCCAAACTCTTGCTTGGAATAATTGGTGTGCACATTTCCTGCTCAGTCCGCGTATAGCTGGGAAAATTTGAATATTTTTGCTTTCTATTTTTCCCAAGCTCAACATTGTAGTGCCCAAACACTTCTGAAATAATGAGTGTTAAAAAAAGCCCCGAGCTCTTTAATTAATACAATTAATATGTGTGATACTTTTTGCGTCAATGAAACTTAGAATGATGAAGAGTTTGAAGTTTATCATTAATTTAAATACAACGGAGTGAGCGTGCAGTTTGTAATCACATGAACTAATTTTTTCTCCCAATAAACTGAAGTATAACTCTAATATTCTTAGAACATCAACAAAATCGGGGAATGATTGCAACTGGCATTTATAACAAGCACTAGTTATGGTTGATGTATGAGATAATTATAATGCTTTGCAGGAAAATCTAATAAATCCCAGAACAGTTACTCTGTAAAACCTATTTTTATGGAAATTAGGGTGTGAATATCGCATCTACTACAGCAAGAGGCTGCACAGGCAATTCTGACAGCCTCAATCTGAAGCAGGGTCCACTCCTGAAAGGTAATTGTTTCTGAAGTTTTGCGCGTAGGAAATAACTGTGTTCTGTTCTCTGGAACGAAGGGCTTAATATTAAAATATGAAAATCTTCATAATTTGCACAGCTTGATGAAGTTCTGAAGAGACGCAGCTGCTCTGACACGGAGGCTGGGAGCTGAACAAATAGTGGGGGGTGTAGTTTAATATTTTGGCAATCAATAATGCACCAAGAACTTGAGTTAAACTCCTGATATATGGAGAATCCCAGGAGAAACCAAGGTTTGTATGGGTATTTGTGTTAGATATGAGTTCTACTGAACAACAACCTTTTATTTTTATTTTTGAGGTAAAACAAAAATTCCAGCCCCTTTGTTTTTTCGGTTTTTTGGTTTTGTCTTTTTTTTGTAAGAGGTTTGTAAACTGGAGTTACTCCTGATTTCCACAGCCCAGGGATGAAAACCTTGTTCTCAGCCTTCCATTTACAGTCCTTGAGCTTTTATGGATATGAAAAGCAGAAGACAGAATATCCTCCTGAGAGCCGACAGATGATTCTGAGAATAACCTGTCATTCCTAATCTTGGTTTTAAAGTGTTTCTTGAATGCTTCAGGTCCTTTTTTTTTTCTTTTTTTTTTATTTTTTTGCCTGGGAATGCTCTTCAAGTTCTCATCTCTGAAAGATGATAGAAAGCTATTAATATGACTTTATGCTTGTCTGAGCTCCCCAAGGACAAGCTTTCAGTATTAGATATCCAAGATAGGCATCCATAATCCATTTTGCATCAGCTGGGACTGCATTTGCACATTTGCAAGAGTTATAACCGGTGGGTAGCTTGATGCAGATGCCTAATTCCAAATACCATGGCAAATGGCTCTGGAAAAGATCCGAGTTCTCCAAAAGTCACACGAACAGGAGCTTCACCTTGGAAATAAGGTGCCTCTGAAAGCCACAGGACTGGGGGATTGCTCAGGGTGATGCCTTAAGGATTTTGAGCTTCTAGTCTTCATGAATCTGTGGCTTTGGTGTAGTTCTAGACTCCATATAAAGTGCTAGCATTTTAGACAAAACATTTGCTCTCAGTAGGAAAATCCAAGGACGCTTTGCTGCCTCAGAGCCCCAAAATATGTGAACAGCAGCAAATTGGGGGAGCAAGTTTGGGGTGATTGACATCATCAGCTGAAGGTGTAATTGGAGATTTGGGGCAAAATGTGTTAATAGAGAGAACTTATAAAATGTGAAGAACTCGAGACTCGCTGTCCATTTTGGGTGTAGCCTCTCGAGGAGGTTCTACCTGCCTTAAATGTACCTGAAGGCCTCTAAAAAATTTGTCTGATTTTTATTCTCCTAACTTTGTCTAGCCCTCTGTTTCAGGTAAGCCCAGATAAGGCATCAAGGGACTGTCTGGAGTGGGAGCTGAGTTGGAAATTCAGAAGCAGATCATGTGAATTACATAAATCTCAGCCTTGAGAGCTGTCAATGAGCTGCTATTTTATCTACAAGCACTTGGGTTGTCATTTTTGTCATCAATATGTTCGGAGTTCTAAAATAAAGATGAGTGGAAAACACCCTGCAAGAAAGCACTGGTAGACAGAGCAACTTCTTTCCCTGGATGAGCAACTAGAAACAAACTTCACCTGCACTTCCCACTGATATTTCAGTTTGATCCCAGTTGCTCAACTTGTAACGTAATTTCTTCTTTAAAAATTCTTTAATTCAGTCATCTCATAACATTTCTAACACAGTTGACTCAGATCTCCTATCTCACTGACATGCAGCAACACTTTGGTCCTAACAAAGAAATAGAATAATTAAAAATAATGTGGAATTTTAATAAAGCTTTGCATGAGATCCTCAGTTCCTGCCTTGGAGAAGCTGACACCAAACTTCCCTCAGGTCTTGAAGGTATTAATTCCCTTTGAGTCATTCCCTAAGCCTTTTGTTAGAGCTCCTCTTCTGTACCTGCTTCTTTGAGAAAAGCCATTTCCCTGTAGAATAAAGAATTTCCAAATGAGAAGAGATATGAATCTTTGAGGAGCCAAGCGACTACCACATGAAAAGAAGATAATGGGATATATTTTATCTGGATTGAGAAGCATCTGCCAAGTACATCTCAGAGGAGCTGTCTGTTAAGGAGAGTTGAGAATAGATTGTTTACCCCATTAAATACCAGCAGAAACTCTGCTTTTGCATTGATTTCCTCTATCTTTACTCTCAGCTGGGAATGCACAAAAAGGTTTTAGAGAGAAAGAAGGAAATATTACGGAGTTGTGTAGCAACTGGAGGAAAAATTAGACTTGGATTTTATTGCATCAAATTCTTTGCTGTCCTGTGTTTGTATCTCCTGGTATTTTTCCTACACAGTGTCTATAATTAAAGAGAAGGATTAGGGTCCAGATATCCAGATACAAAACCTGTTCTTCCTACTGGGAATTCTTTTCTCAATAAGGCTGAAATCCAGCCCATGGATAAAGCCCATGGATTTATCTGAGAAGAGAAATACAGACCCAGACTGCCTTTTGGGTTTGGGTGGGATTTTCATTTATTTGGTTTGGGTTAGTTGTGGGTTGTGGGTTTTTTGCCCAATAGAAGAGACCCCCAGTTTCTCAAAAAATAGGAACATCTATTAAGGAGACAGATCAATCAAATTACCTTGATAGACTGAGGTGTTAAAGGACAGCAGGAACCCCTGAGAGCATGTGAGAAGAAATTAAAGCATTCCAAAGAGCAATATCCTGGTGTTCACATAACATCTGCATAGAAAATACTGATGAAAGCTGAAGAGAAACTATTTCTTCCAGTTCAATGTCTTCATTAGATTTTTAATTTATTTCAATTCAGAGGGCTTAACTGTTTTCTTTTCTTGAAGAACCTTTTTAAAAGTTCACAGAGGCACCACAGAATTAAAGCAGGTTGGTGGGTGCTGCAGCATACATTATCTCAAAGATATTATTTTAGCGTGAAGAGCTTTTAAAACTTAATCAGCTCACCAGCACGCATTCCTAATTGATCTCTTTCTCTAGGACTGCTACACTTCCTTGACCTTTTAATAACTGATGGCTTTAGAGGAAAGTCTGTTCACAGAGCTTCTTATAAGTCAAAAGAAGATCTGAGGTCTATTTGCAAGGCACACCTAAAGCAAGTCGTGGCCTTGCGGAGTTCTGATTTCCTTGCTCTTCCCACGTGTTGCTGTAGCTCTTGCAGGACCAGAAGGTGGAGGTTGGGATCAGCTGGATTCTCCTGTGCTTGAGGAAGATCTCTTGGGAGATGTCAGCAACCCACTGCTCCCTCTACATGTGAGTCTGGGTTTTCTCTTTTAAATAATTTAAAGGGAAAATAAAGTCTGTGTCTGTTTTGAGTTCAGGTATCTGCAGCTGACAAACAGGGACAAAGAAATGGTAAAATCTATTTCCTGACCATGAACCTCTCAGGTTGCCCAGGGAAGCTGTGGCTGTCTCTGGATCCCTGGAAGTGTCCAAGGCCAGGTTGGACAGGGCTTGGAGCAACCTGGGACAGTGGAAGGTGTCCCTGCCCATGGCAGGGGTGGCACTGGATGGACTTTAATGTCCTTTCCAACCCAAACCATTCTGGGATTCCATGTCCTACCAAACCAGGGGAAAACTACCTGTCCTCTCAAAGCCTCTCCCCTATATTTCCTGTGAAGAATTTGGATTGTTGTGACATTAACCACACGCAATGAATTTATTCTGGTGTTGAAATACACTCACAACGCTGGAGTCATTTATTTTGACAACACAGCCATCACAAAGCAACAGGGCGTGTAAATCCTGTGCTCCAAGGGCAGCTGGGATTGAGTGTTTGACTTCCCCTGTGGAAATGGAGCTGAATAAAACACCCAAAAAGTGACAGTTTTATCAGCTGAAGTGAAGAAGCAGTTCCAGGAGTGCTGAGAGCTTCATGAGAAGTTTTAGGATGAACCCTTTGGAAACTGCTGAACAAACTAATTCAATAAATGTGTTTATTCATAATTAATTTTTTTGGTTTAGCTTTGCCCAAACACCCTGCACAGGCAGGTTTTGAATCCTTGAAGCCCAAGAGGAAAAACTATTCCTCTTCTGTCCCCAGTATCCACCAGTTCCTTGGTGTACACAATCCTCTGGGATGGGTTTGGATTAAGATGTTCAAATTCAGACCCATGATGCAGAGTAAAACTCTCATCTCTTAGGGATGCACAGAAATCTGGGGATTTGTGGTAGTCTGGAAAAAATGTGACTCCCATCCAAAAAAGTTGGCTTCTCAGGTCTCAGGTGGAGAGTGGTTTGTCCATGAAAATCCCCCAGAAATTCTTGTCTTTTCTGACTGATTTCAGTCCTGTTCACTCTGCAAAACCTCTGCCAGTTGATGTCTTAGGACAGAGTCAGATTCATCAATTACTTCACTTGAAAAAAGCCCTGCTAACTTGTTGAGGAGCCTTCAAAAACGAAGTTTAGCAACTTCACAAGTTTTAAAAGCCAAATTTTTCCAAACCCCAGTGTATAAAAGGCCTTAGGCGTTAAAGACATGGCAATGGTTCCACCAAAGCAGGGCTGTGTTTTCTCCCACATCAAATAGCATCGCTAATTATTCCATTTGAGAAGGACTTCCTTTTGATGAGATTTTTCTCAGAACAAAAGTTTCCTCAAGTATCATAATTTGTATACATAATACATCTTAAGAGGAATGTCAGCTCACAAAGTGATGGAGGCAACTTGAGCTTCATCAACTCATTATGCAGGAGCAGAGAGTGGGAGATGCTGGGATTTGAAACGGAATTGGAAATCACTCCCAGCCCTGCCCTAGATCTTGTGCTTTACAACGCAAAATCCCTTTCTAGCTCATCTGTGCATTGTGTGGCGTCCACTTTGATGCCCTTCCCTCTTTAAATCTCATCTTCCTTCCACTGAAGTCCAGGGAAAAACTTCTGCTGGTTCAGTAGGAGAACAAAGCCCACGATTCCCTCTCCCCCACGGAAAACGCACTGGGATTATTTGCCATATTGGCAGTTCAAAAGCATTGTTCGCAAGACAGACTTATTCAGATTTTTTGAAGTGAAAAGTTTTCAAGAGAGTTCTGTCATGAATTATATAACTGAGGAAATTGTCTATGGAAAGCTAATTTGGAATCGCTAAAGAATTTTAATTACTTTTGTTTTGTTTTGGGGTTTTTTTGGGGTTTTTTTGGAAGTGGCCAAATATTCATGGGTTTATATGAATTTCTTTTTAGCTCTGCTTTCTCTTCTGACCTGACTGACCACTGGTCTGGTAAAGCTTTGCAGTGTTTTTCATGTCACAAAAAAGAAAATACCATTTTCACTCTCCAATTTACATGCTGGTAACAAGGAAATGTTTTTTGAGTTTTCAGTTTTGTCATGAAGTTCTTGTGGGTAATTTTGTGGAATTCTGTGCTTTCAAAAGCAGGCTGCCTTCATGTGACTATTTGATTTCAAATGTCTGTGTGTATAATCTCTTTCCTTTCAAACCTCTGTAGATCACAATCAGAGTTAGGTTGTGACAAGAACAATAATTTGCTCCCTTTTTCTGATTTAGGTGCCAGTCGTGTCAAACATCAGATCTCTGAAAAAGGAAAAAGTGGAATTTCACCTGGACTTAACTCACTGATATTGTATCTATAACTCTAATCCACTTCAGGTTTTTTATTCAGAAGTTTCCCATTTATTTAATATCTATATTTGATCAATCTCTAACGTGGCAGACCATACCTTGATGTGCAGACAAGAACTGTCTGTCTCCCCTCAAACACCCTGTCTGTAATCCTTTATTATTCAGGCCCATAAAAAATAAATGTTAGGATCTCAGAGTAAATAACTCGTGAATGTAAAAATAAATAAATAATTGCTTTCAGCAATCTCGCCTCTAATCAAAAAATCCATTCTAGAAGGAGTAGGGTTGATTAAATTCATTTAACACAAAAGGGCAGATGCTCGAAGGATTTAATACTGTTCACACAGAAACGACTTGAATATTGCAAGCAGTAATTGGATAAAGAAACTTTCTGTGCTCTACACTTGTGAAAGGTCATTAAGAGAGAAGTAAAACAGGGGCAGTGGGCAGGAACAGTGTCAGGTCACATCCTGACCTGAGGGAATCCACATGAGGCTCCACAAACAGCTCCTTGTTTGGTTTGGGTGACCATGAGGCATAATTTCAGAATCAGCACAACAAATTCCCCTCTCTGGGCTATCGACGTAAAGCGACGTAAAGAGTGGAAAAAATTGTGCTTCCAGTTGGGTTTGGTTTGAAAGAAAAGGGATTTTTTTTTCTTTCTTTTTGATTCAGCTCTGTTGCTCTGTCCCATTTCAACTTTTCCCTGCTAAGATTGATCTCATTGAAGAAATTAAAAGCCTAGCTTTCTTTTGATGATGATAAAGGAATGTATGAACAGTCAGACTGTGGGAAAAAATCCATTTGCTGGTGTAAATTTTTATGATTCAGGGTAAGTATTACTTTTCCTTAAATTGAATTCCTTTCTGATAACTATGTAGTCATAAAATTGTATAAATTTTGTTTATAAACATTAGTTTAAATTTTAAACTTTCATTTTGAATGAAAATCCACAAGTACAGAAATTTCAGGTTGACTCTTCTGCAAGAGACCCACTAAATGCAGAAAGGGGTGAATAAGCTGATCACTTTTGTATTGATCTTTGCAGGATAAGACTGTGGTCAGAATATATATATATAATTATAATAGTGGATTATAAGGGAAGATATGGAAATCCAAGGCTCTCTTTAACTCTGATGGACAGTGCAGGTTTTCTCAGGAGTGTGCTGGAATCTTCTATCCCCCATCAACCAAAGAGCAAAAATTCCTTTGCCTGAACTTCTGCAAACCTTGGTGTTCAATTACTTCCTGGTGAGTTTTACTCACAGAAGTGTTTTTTCTAAGAACCGCTTGGGTTCACATTGGGCCTGATTTTTTCCCCATACTATCCTTATATGTTTTATCTGTATCTTTATATTTAATTTTTTTGCATAGACTCTGATAAGCCAAATTATTGGAAATGAAAAAAAAAATTAGAAGCTGGTTATGGTCATCATATCTGCATTTAAAGGGCTCAACCAGGTGAAGGGAGAATGAATATTAACTCAAACCAGTAGAGAGTAATTTTGTTGATTTTTAATAGAAGACTTGATTTTTCTAATTGAGCATCTGGCTTCTCCCAAGGAAAATGCCAGATGAAGCTAATGAGGGAGGGGTCTGAGTGTGATCCTTGTCACTTCACCACACAGAGCAGGTGTTTGCTTTGATATTTTTGACTTTCACACCCACCAGCAGATCTTGTCAGGTGCTTTGTTGGGTGTATTTGTGGTATTTCCATTAGTTATTTCATCTTCTCCTCATGGTTAGAAATGTGTTTCTGGTAGGAGTAGCTTGTAAGAAAAAAAAGAGCAGCAGAGGAGATCTTTAAAAAGCCAGCGGGTCCTTAGTGACAGATGTCAAACATGTCAGTGATGGCTGAAGAGCAAATCTGTGCTCTGACAGCAGCAATGAGCCCAGCCTGGGCAGATTACCTGCAACAGCTTTATTTCTCCCATCTTGTGGCAGTTTTCACAGTGTGGGGATGGATGGAACTCTGGAGGAGAGGAAAAAAGCTCCAGCCAAGTCCCCCTTGCTGCTGAAAGCTCATCAGCAGGAGCAGCAGCAGCAGCAGCAGCAGTTAATGTGACTCGTGTGTCCGTGTGACACCGAGTTCAATTTATTGTAATGGAGTTAGAAATATTTTACTGAACCGAATTTTAAAAATGTAATTGCATGACAGAAAGCAAATGTAATCATGAGCAGCAGCAGCAGCTCAAGAACCCTTCGCAGTTTCAAGCAGAGCAACGAGACAGAAAAGGCTGTCAGTTTGATCTTTTTCACGATAAGGATTTATAATGGAACTCGCACTCCTGAGTGTTTCCTTGAATTAGCAGGTTTTCCAAAGCACCCAGTACCTGGCTGAAATAAAAGTAGGTTCTGCAAAGAAGTTTAAAATAAAGTGTTGAAATGTCTTTTCAACAGCAAAAAGAAGTTTTAAGGCACTTTTCCCTTTGTACCCCAGAAAAATGCAATGCTTGTGCTTGGCAGAGAGAGGAGTAGATTCAGATTTACACAGAGCTCCAGCTTTGCTCTTCCAGACAGCAGAACCCTGTTTGTGTTCTGTGGCTAGCACAGGTCTTTCCCGTGAGAACTTTCCTCTGTGTTTTATAAACAAAGATAAAGTTTGGATGTTGTTAAAACAGTGTCTTGGGATTTGGACAGTTCAGGCCTGGCCAATCAGGCCTAGGGGGAGGTTTCTGGCTGACCAATCTGGGTAACCTCTGAAAAGTCTATATAAGTTGGAATCAAAATAATAAAGCTCTCTTTTCTATGCCACATGGAGAATCCAGAATTTCTTCTCTGCTAGCGGCTCAACAGCGACAGTGTTCCACTGGGAAAACCCTTTGTAGGATGTCACCTCTCCTATTTTGGGATGTGCTGTGCCTGGACATGCTCAGCACTGCAGAGCTGAACAGCTAAAAGAGCATCTCGTTATTTTCCCGTAATTGGGCTAATCAGTCTGTGGTTATTTTGTACAACAGAGTGTAAAGACGACTCATTCCCTGGAAGTGTCCAAGGCAGGCTGGACAGGGCTTGGAGCAACCTGGGACAGTGGAAGGTGTCCCTGCCCTTGTCAGGGGTGGAATGAGATGGTTTTTAGATCCCTTCCAACCCAAACCATCCCATGATCCTGTGATTCTGTGATCTCAGTATTATAAAAACACTTGCTGCCTTTCCTTCTCCAGCTCTGCTTTAGTCCTGTTTGCACAACTCAGCTCACTCTTCAGATAGATGTGGAAGCAGACAAAGCAAGGTGTTTTTTCAGCTCCCTTCCTCCCAAGCCCTTTAATCTCATTTACATGAGAACCATTTGAATTTACAGACAAATAAACCTTGAAAGAAGATTCATAAGGCTCTGGGTGTCTTTCAAGTCCCATTGATGCCAAACTTCAATAATAAAATTTGGAATAACATTCAGTGTAGAATGAATTCTGCCATTCTCATGCAAATTTGAAGCTGATTAGCATTACTGGTCTTAATAATATTAACGGCAGCTATGTTAAATAAAGTGATGTTTTTCTCTGTGTTCTGTGCAGAAGTTCCTTCCTTGGTTTTGATTGGAATTTTGTGGAAATTCAGAATTTTGTCAGATTCCTCCCCAGAAAATCCTTGGTCAGATCCTCCCCTTACTCCTGCAATATTTTTCAGTGCCATTTCTGAGAGAAGCAGCCTCAAAAATGCTTATATTTTATACACAGATTGTGCTCAAAAGCCATATAAATTCAAGGTGAATATTTTATAATTAATTTCCTTCTTGATTTGTCTTTAACTTTTTGTTCTATGTAAATGTTTCAAAACTCTGAGGAGCAAAATGTATGATTTATCTTGTGGTTCTGGGAGATTCAATCTTAAATTTTAAGAGACAACATTTGTTACTAGTGAAGTACAGCTTGAAAACATCTGCTTTTTGTCATTTTTATCACCTTTTATCACCTGGATCAATTTTCTCATTAGACAACAAACATAAGAATGAACTTGATTTCAAGTTGTGACATAAAAACGGTCGATGACTGACAGCCTTAATGCCTCCATTGTAAAATAAACCTTCTGGGTTATTTGTCATTTTATTGCATATGGGAAGAAATTAATCATTGCATGAAGCAACAGAAAAAGTCTGAGTTTCACCCTTGGGGTCTGAGTAACAAATAGTTTTAACCAGATTACTAATAATTCTGAGTCATGACACGAGGCTGAGAGTTTGGTGTCACTTTGATCACACTGTGCCCGCTAAGGCTCGTTGTGACTCAGGTTAGCTCTGGTTCATTATTGATCCTGCGAGGAAAATTCCAACCAAAGCAGCTCATTTCTGCTTTGTTGCATCTTCCAAACAACATTTCAATTGCACTTTTGAATGGCAAGAATCTTCTGCTTCCTTCAAAGGCAAAACTTGTCCAAAATTCAAAATGCAAGTCAGTCAATAAAGGGGTAAAATCACACAAGTGGAGCTCAATTCAATATTTAAATTAAATATTTTTTGGGAGAGAGTCTGAAAAGTGGTGGAGGCAATAATCAGGTTTGTATTTGATAATGAAAAAATGGCAAAAGTTATTAATCAGCTTATATGTAAAGGAAATATCGACAGCAGTAAAACAATGAGTCAGCCAGGTGAATGGGAGGTGATGGGTAGGGGAGTAGCTAATAGAGACAAAACTTTATTAATTCAAGTTTCTAAATATTTAAATTGCTTTGTTAAGTAGAATGGAAAATTAACTAAAACCTGGAAACAGTCGTGACATGTAACTCCATTCAAACTGAAAATGGGATGAGTGAATCAGACATTCTGGGGAAAAAAGAAGATGAAAAATTTCAATACTAGACAGGGAAAAATAAAGTACAAAATTAATGTTTTTTCAGCCTCATGAGTATTTCCATCAAAGGTTTCTTTTGTAGCTTCTCTCAGTCTCTATCTAATGGCTTCATCACAGAAAAATAATCTTTCTATTTTCTTAGTTTTCTGCTTCATTTACTGATCATCTGCAACAAGGCAAGGCTGTAAAGAGACTGAACTTGGAACTATAAATTTGAACATTCTGGGGAAAATTTTCAGAGAAGGAATAGTACATTTGTTCTTGAAATTAAAATTCTTCCATAATCACTTTTGTCTCAGATTTAGCAGAGTTTTTAACAGGGGATTTCCTTTCATCTGCTGTCTTAAAATGCTTCATGTGTTTAACACAGACTGTCTAAATACAGAGTCTGTCAGATTAAAAGGTGCCAGAGATGCTGAAGGATGTTTGTATGGCAGTAATTTCACAAATGACCAGACTTAATGTAACGTAAATTTGTAAACATATACGTAATATATCATAAAATATATACTTGTTATAAATTATTTAACCTGTGTGTCCAATATTGTATTATATTTATTATAGTGTGACATTGGAACATATATAGATATATAAACCATAACAAATAATATTAAACATTTAATGAAAATAGTTTATCTGTATGAACAGTTCTCCTGTACAGAAATATTCTATATATTCCATATTTTATGGAGGGTTGGGAGTACTTTTATACAATATATCCCCTTGAAGCCAAAGGAATATCTATTTCCTTGTATCTGCTGATAATCACAGGAACAATTGGCTATAGATGAAGTTTACAGAACATTTTTTTCTTCTTAGGACTGACCTTCAAACTCTATTCCTAGGAATGGATTGGCCCAGCTGGGTTTGAACCATTTTAGTTAAGTCTAGGAAGAAGAGAAAATCTGCTCTGGAAAGCCAAATTGCCTGGGAAGGCAGTTCCAAAAACTTTACAAAATCCAGAGTAGGAATATCACAATTATTTTGCATTTTCAGCAATAGCATTTTGTGTGAGTCTGATGGGAAACACTGAAGGTCCAACCCTGCTGCTCTGTTCTGTCCAATCAGCCAATTCCACACGAGCAAATAAATTCTGACTCTGAGGAAGTAGGACAGAAAAGGACCTGAGTGGCTCCACCAATAAACCCATTTAAAAAGTAGTTAGTGAGAGGCCAGGAGAAATGCGCCAGAGAAATCCCATATTTCCAGCTAGAAAGGTTCTAGACCCTGAGCTCAAAAGTCTGGAAATTCTCTCACCACACATCCTTAAAAAACACATTCTGCATTTTTCGTGAAATCTTAATTTATTTAGAGCAGCTCAATACCAGATTTCCTTTCCCCACATTTGTTTTACTGAAAAATCCCATGTAGGTACAGAAAGAAAAATGATAGTGGTAAGTACTGAAATATGTTTGTTTGGATTACTTATCAAGATTATTTTATATGTTTATCCTTAACATTTTAGAAGAAACAGCCATGAAAAAAATGGACTGATGCTGCCTTGTGTGCTTGAGGAAGTGGATGGTGGAAATGAAAATAATTTGGGGAAAATATACGTTGGGTGAGGACTTGCTTTGTGTTCAAAGTTACAATAAAAAAAAACCAAAGGAGATAAAGGAAAAATGTTTCACATTAATATATCTTGAGGCCTTGAAGTTCAACCACTGAAGGTGAGGGTGGGTTTAGGGGGTTTGGAGTTTGTTTTTAAGTTGGGTTGGCTTTTGATCCCAAGTCGTGTTTGTGAATAATCCGAGGGGAAAATGCTTTCCATCAGAAAAGTGACATCAGCCTTGTTTTCCTCTGGGAATGAGGAGAGGAACCATTTCAGCCTCAGAGGGGAAGGCTGGCATTACAGTGATTTTCAAAAAGCTCCTTCTAGGCTGCATTAACCCCCAGCCACCTCCTGAAAAAATAATGGGAGAAACCTTCTGCTGGAGAAACAGTGCTGCTCCTCAACCTATCTTCTGTTTTCCTGAAAACCCCTGGAATATTCTTCCTTTGGGTTGTTCATGTAACTTAACAACTGCTTTAAGCTTGAAGAAGTTTTGATTCGGAAGGATTTCATTTTCTGAACTTAAAAACCTCAAGGATGGAGTCTTTTTTTTTGGGGTTGTTTTTTGGAAAATAACCCTATTTTCTTTGGAGGTGTAGTTGGTTTCCTACAGACATAGTAACTCCTGCTTGGTTTAATATTGATAAGTAGTTTTATAGGGAAGGATTTAATATCAGGTCGGCTGCTCAGGGTTTGAGAGGAAACAGAAGGTAACGCAGTCCATCCTTTTGGACATGGAGAAACCTTCTGGGAAAGCCTGGGAAATGAAAACCATTGATCCTATTTCTGTGTGATTAATAGGCCAGGGAGGAGCTGCTGTTCTGGGCTGACTTCCTGACCACTGGGGCAATATTTTCCATTGAAGATGAACATTTAGCCGCAGGCTGAAGCCTCCCTCTACCTTTCCTGACGTTGGTCTGCAGACAAGCACTTTATTTTTCAGCCAAAGATCAATTGTGCTTTAATGACAGCGATGGCTGGTTCTGATCTCATTCCTGCAATTGCATTTGCATTTGGATTTGCATTTGGATTTGCAGAGAAAGACAATTGCATTTCTTTCAGTGGCCTGCCAGGAAAAATCTGTGGCTGCAATCTCTGACTGTGACTTGCAAACAACTCACTCTGAATAATTGTCTCAGTGAGCCCAGAGAGTTCCTGAACATGGAACCACCACGAGGAGATTATAATTTCCCTGAACATATGCATGATCAGGCTGAACTTTGGTGAGTTGTTTTCCTTGGTGGATTAACTGTCAGCAATTTGCTGCATGCCTGATCCTTGATATTTAGCATTTGAGGGGTGTTAATTTGTGGAGAAAGGCTTTCACTGAGTGCTTCTTGCTCTGCAGGTCTCCAAAGGGATGCACTGGGAGAGAGTGGGAAGAGGAGAAAAGTTTGTTAAAGACATTCAGGACTTTGTGAGAGAGGAAAATGGAATTTTTTTCAGAAAAAAAATTCCCCTCTCATTTAGAGAAGAACCAGCCATCTGCTATTCCAAATATTCTTTTAGGATAACACAAGTCCTGCTGGGACAATATTTACTTTGTAGCAGTGTGGTTATGTAGAAATCACACACATCCCTTGGCACCTCCTCCTGTGGTCAAGATTTCCTCAGTCCTAACAGAAATAGTTATTAGAGTCATTGCATTATGGTTTATTATCCACAGAAACATTTAAAATTGTATGCTAAAAATAATTTGGTCTTATCTTTCACTTGGGATTTAGTTGAATTCTCATCAGCCTGTGTCCTGCTGAATTCTCTCCTGATAGTCCAGCAAAGGTTTATCAAATACTGGGAAATAAATGCTGCCTTTTATATTAATGTATATTGCATATTACATTACTTTATATTATATTATATTATATTATATTATATTATACTATATTATAATTTATTACCTTACTTACAGCAACGTGATTGGATTTGTTTGCCTGAAGAATCTTCAAACTCCTAGAAAAAAATATAATATTTTAGTGTAAGAATAATACATATTATTCTTATAAATCTATGTAATAATGTATAGTAATATGTGATTCTGTACAAAAACCATGTGAGTTTTCTACTTTGTGAAATCTGCTACTTTGAATTTATACATTTATAACATTATTGCATATATATATATATATATCTGCAGATAGGACAACAATGCAGAGGAATTTCTTCTAAATTAAAAACCCAAAAGAAAATGTCTGTAAGGGTAAAGCTCCACTGTCCTGATTTTAAAAAAATAAAAAGGCTGGAATATTTATAAATTCTTCACGGACACTACATAACAGAGTTATTCTGCAGAGACCAAGGGCTAAATGGGGAAAGGTGAAATGAGATGGAAGACACTTTAATTGAATGTAGGTCTGTCAAAATTCTTCCTCAAGTGTTGGATGAAAAATGACTGCCTAAACCTCTTAATTAATCAGTTCTGGAACAAAAAAATAGCACGTCAGGCACAATTTCAGTTTTTGTAGTACTTGATGGGTTTGAGTTAATTGTAAATTTATTGCCCAGACAAACCTGAAAGGGAGACGAACTGGAAATAATCCACGAGTAGGAAACAAGAGGTTCCAGTTAAAGTCCTCCTAATTCAGGTCTGCCTGTTGAAGCAACACCAACCACAGACGGAAAATATAATCCATAAAACACCTTCAGATTGCACTAAAATTGTTCAGCCCAAGGTTTTCTGGAAGGAGATTCCTTGGTTTTGATGAATTCCACCCCAGCCAGGTTGTGTTGAATTTCCACTCAAGCCCTGAGCTGGGGAAGGGAGTTTAAGCTCATCACTGGCACACCAATGTATGGCAGAGAGGTAAATATGCCATTAATTAGGAGCTAAATATTGACACACGGCAAGATTAAATTATATCAAAACATTAAATGTAACTCGCTTAATGCACTATTAAGTATCCAAATATTGGGTGGATGGAATTGTAATTATATGCTTGGATTCTGTAGTGATTATGTGGCAAGAGAAAATTAGGTTTTTCCAAACACTTGAGGCTGACCTGTCAGGAGTCAATGATAAAATAGCACTGAGCAGGATTTTGTTTTGTCCTGGTTAATGTGACTCATAACTCATTAAAATCAACATTTACCATACAGTCTTAACTTAAAACAACAAAAACCAAACAACTAAACTGAACAGACAGAAAAGAAAAAGTTTCTCAGACCAAACCTACAAACAACACTAACACAAGTCAGAACAAAAGGATAAATTACACACAATCCACTCCTAGAGCTTTCCCTACAATTACAACCCAAATACTTCACTATCGTTTTACTTTAAAAACATAGCTTCATACTTGTTTTGACCATTATTTTCTCCCAATTAGTATTTTTTCAGCACATGCAGATGTTCCTGAAAATGTAACCTGAGAAAAAGAAACCTCTGGAAAGGTGGGAAGGCAGATTAGAAATTTCCACACAAGATCCAAACTTTCACAATGAGTGACATAAGAATTTGCAGCACCCTATGGGTTTTAGGGATGCTCAAAAGCTGAGAAAACAGGAGGGAATATAAATTATTAGTGCATGTCATGGGTTATC
This sequence comes from Entomyzon cyanotis, assembly GCA_024500445.1. Taxonomy (NCBI): domain Eukaryota; kingdom Metazoa; phylum Chordata; class Aves; order Passeriformes; family Meliphagidae; genus Entomyzon; species Entomyzon cyanotis. The sequence goes on from JAKEPQ010000781.1 coordinate 4,997,539, forward strand.
CTGTTTCACATCGTGTTTCCAGAATTATTCCAATTTCAGACACATCAGCGAGTAACAGAATGTATTGATTTCAATCCCCATCTCAGCCTGAGTTTCGTGAAAAGCTGAAAAATATGTGTGGGTTTTATAAAATTTTATTTTTAAATGAAAATGCTTTAATAGGAAGAAAATAAACTGTCGTTTTTTGACATATGGGTGGGTTTTTTGGTTCTTTTTTGTGGTTTTGGAGGATTATTGTTCTGTTGTGTTTGGAGGTTTTTTTGTATTTTTTTTTGCTTTGTTTTGTTAATTTGTTTTTCATTGTGGGTTTTTTTGTTGACGTGGGATTTTCATGCTGCTCTTTTTTTGGTTTTGTTTGTTTTTCCTGACAAACACTAATGAGATATTCTAAAGCATTTTTTTTTCCCAGGGATCTCACCCTTTGGCTCTTGTTCAGGGTAAATTCTGCTCCCAGCAGCTGAAGAGTTGTGCCATTAGGGCATAAATACGTACAGGTTGTTAGTATAATCACATTAGTGGCTCAAGTTCTGCCCGTGGAGCTGCAGCAATGAAAAAAACTTGTAATTTAAATACATTTTTCTAGTGATAACCATTCCAGTGGATACCAAAGTAATTCTGTGTTAAAATCTCTCCGTGTGCCATTATCATAGCCACAGGTCTGTGCAAACAGAGACCCTGAAATACCTTTTAATAACTACTTTAAAACTCTTCCACTTACAGACGATGATTATGCGCGTAAAATAAATAATTGTCCATGCAAGCATGGGAAGATGGAAATAATTAGGATAAATAAAATAACTTACACAACAAGGGTAGACATAAGATTATGGCTGGTCCATTAAAGGCTGCGAATATCTGCCCATTGACTTCAATTAGCTCTGAATTAGGCACTTAAGCAGCAGGAAGCAAATGGAATATTCTATTTGATTATCCTGGTCAATGAGCAATGAACGCATAAAAATAACTGTCCACAGATCCCGACGGAATCAGCCTCTCCAAACTGAGCCAAAGAGCTGCAACTTTTCACAGCGTTATTCTTGCTCCTTTTTTCCCTGCCCAAAGCATTCTGGGTGTTTCAGAGGTAAAGGAGAAGCAATTTCTATGTTTATGACGAATTTCCTGCAGTTTCAAGGTTGCAGAAGAACAGGGGGCCACAAGAGCATGACATTAAGGTAAATTATTTTAGGGAGTTTTTTTTTTTAACTGTTTCAAGTCATTTTTCCCCAGAAGGCCTGAAGATGTGCTGGATGCTCAGGAACACAGCCAGATCCTGGTTCAAATGGAAAGGAAAATTCAGGGACTGAAGCCAACCCTGCAGGGAGTCACCAGCAGCTCCTGGAGTGGCTCCTGGGGTGGCAGTGAGTGACCCCAGTGCTGCCCAGAGGGAAACCCAACAGAACCCAGCAGATCCCAGCCTGATGGGGGGGTTGGGTGAGAAATGCAGCAATTCACCCAATTTACTGGGATTAGGGCAGTGGTTGATGGAGGGATTGTGAAATTCAAAGCTGTGCCGTGAATCCCCTCCAGTGGTGGTGCCAGGAGGTTCATTCACCCAAACTTCTCCCTGCTGCTCCTCCCTGCCCCAGGACAGCTCCACAGCACAACAGGAGCTTTCAGGCTGATGGAGAGGTTCTTCCTCTGTCCTCTGGGCTTCTCATTCAACATTGCATTTATTTATTTTCCGTCTTGTCTGCATTTTCTCTGGTTCTATTCTATTATTACATTCCTTGCGTGTGAAAGACTCTGGGATATTCTTACTCAGTATCTCTTCTCAGACTAATTATTTGCTAATTTTTCTGCCTCTCACCCTCTTCTGAAGTGGTTTTGCATTCATCCCTTGTTTTACCAAGCAGTTTGGACACCTCTGGGTCTGAAAAACATGACCAATTACTTTGTGCCAGTTGCTGTAGTTCTCTAGCAGGAGGGGAAATATTAATTGCTGCAAGCAAACCATATTTTTTTGGCCTTTCTTAATCCAAAGTTGATCCAAACCATAAATTTTTGGTCATGGTTTAGAGAAATATGTTTTTGAGGCCAGCTGGAAGGAGCAATATTGGAGAACTTCTCTGTTTTCTGAGTTTATCAGAGGGTATCAGAAATGGATCCCAAAGAATGTTTACAGCTAAATAAAAAGAAAAGAATCTCAGTTGTCATTCACTGTATCAGTGTTAAATCTAATTTCACCAGAGGAAAGTATACAACAGAGTAATTTAATTGCAAGAGAAACATGCTCACTAAAATTGAAGATATTGCCCAGCTTTTTGACAGAGTTGCAAGAACAAATGAGACATCATTTGCTACATCTCAAGTATTAAGTACAAAACACTGAGAACTGGATAGTTTTAAATTGGATTATGCCCCAAAGGCTGTAGTGTAGAAAATTACAAGATAATAAGTTTGAGGGGGGTTATTAATTTTTGTTATCATTGCTAAGGTAAGGAGTAAATTGAAAGTTGGAGGTCGAGACAAGGTGAGTTGGCTGCTGGGGGAGATGAGATGAGAGAGTTTTCAAAAGCTCTGAGGCAGAACTACCTCTGGGTGACAATGCCAGCGGCAAACAAATGTGTTTGGGCACTTTGGAGCATCAATCTCCCCAAACCATTCCCCAAACCCACACACAGGGAGGGCTTTGCATCTTTCAGCTCCGCTGGCCTGAGCAACACCACTGAGTAAGAGATCCTCTGAGTAGAGAATGAGTAGATAATGAATTTTCAGCTCCCAAACCTGGGCTGTCAGGGTGAGGAGCATCAGCTCCCAGTCCCACCTGAGCAGCAGCTGCAGGGTCTGAGCAACGGTGGGGCAGCTGCAGCCAACGATCATGGATGGCTTCTACAATAACAATTTACATATTGATTAAAACCCATAATTTAAATTGCCTCAGGCTCGCTCGGAGCTGTTAGACTGATACCTGGCAGCCTCTTAACTGTAGATGGGGGAAAATTACTTGTACTGTCAATAGCTGTTTACCTATATTAAAATAATTAGCAATCAGAGTGTACTCCACTGCCTTGCACATGGGGAGTCTAATTAACTTTCTCCTTCGGATTTATACATCCACTCACAAAGAAATGGAAAGCCATCCCATGTCCTCCGTCATGGGAACGTGGCTGGCTTTATTTTGGAATAGAAAACAGCAGTTCAAGCAAGGACAGGCTTTATGTCAGGGATTTGTCATTGTAGCTGCTCAGAGCTTCGTCTCCTCATGCTGCTTCCCCAGCGCAGATTTCTCCACGCCTTGCACTGAGTGATGCACTGCAGTGACAAAGTGTTAATCTCCATTAAAAATGTAAAAGACACACAGCTATTTTCACCTGGAGAAGCTGCTGCTGGTGATTCATCTGCAGCCCTGCCCAGCTTAGGCAGCCCTGTCTCCCAAGCCATTACAAATTAGCAGGGACCATCCTTCCCTTCAAATTCCAGCAGCAGGAGCTGCAGGTTGTTTCATGAAAGGATGAAGTCCAGTGTTTGTCTTTTGCTACTTAATACATCACTGAAATGAAATAGCACAGCTCTCCTGTTATCTGTGGGTGACTGTCAGAGGTTCAAGTGCTCTGGCCACCGTTAAGATCTCAGATATTATTTTATTGTGAAATACACCCAGGTGGTTGTGTGGTTCTGGGATGGGAAGTTCCCAAGCAGTTCTGCAGCAGTTTGTGCTGCTGAGCCTGAGGGTTGGAGAGGATCTGTGCCCTCCTGATGAGAGCTGAGCCAGGGTTACACAGGGGAGAAGGCTGAGAGTAAGGAAATATCATCTGGGAAATGGTCACAGAGTCACCACAGAATGTTGGAATGGTTTGGGATGGAAGGGATATTGAGGATGCCCCATCCCCAGCTCCCTGCCATGGCAGAGACACCTTCCACTGGCCCAGAGCTCCATGCTCCATCCAGCCTGACCTGGATCATTACTGCAGAATCATCTACACTGGAGACTGCTCTCTGGAACACAAAGATGCTCACAGTAATAGAATTTGAACCAAGCTTTATTTTGGGTGGCTGTGGACATCAGGCTTTATCTCTTAATGATGTCACACAGTGCTGCAAAGACAACAAATCCCAAAGAAAATCTTGGTTTCCTCTGCCCCCCAGCACGTGGATTGCATTTCCTGCCACCTTTTCCCTCACGTAGATCCCAGAATTTTTCTGATGGGAATGAATTAATCCTCAAATAGATTTAATAATGGTGCTTTTCACTGAGAAATTTATTCATCTCTTTACATAATAATCTTAATAATGGCCACATGAATAGAAGGCGAGGGAAGAGGATGGTGAGAGGAAGCTCAAGGCAGATGGAGCAGCAGCTCAGGATTAGACTGATTAAAAAATAGTTACATTTTCATTGTTTCTTTTCAAGAAAGAAGCAACTTAGCTCTAGAAATCCAGACTCTTCTCATGTTTTTCTGCTGGGCACAGCACCTTACATTGGGTAAAGCAATAAAGGTAGCAGCTAAATTCCATGGAAACAGGTGGCCTGAAGGGACCTAGTCCATGAGGAATTATGGATTCCCTGACACAATAAAAACCAAGACCATGAACAAATATGGAGAAAATGGAGGGTAAAAATCAAGTGTGGAAAGAAAGAAAGAAAGAAGTCCATAGAAAATAAAAATGGGAAAGCTTATGATAAATGATGATAAACATTTCCATGACTAATTTCTGAAAACCATACAAATTGCTAAAAAAACCATTTGATAGGCGACATCAAACCCATCGAAGAGATGCCATTTCCTTAATCAAAACCAGAAGAAACAAAGCACAGGAGTGACTTTCTGCTCCAGGCCTGAGCCCTGAGACATTCTCATGCAGTTATAAATAGGCTGCTTAGAGAGGGAGGTTTGTGGGACTCGTAATTCCAGCTGACACCAGGGGTTGTTGGAAAGCAGGAGGAAAAGCTGTCTGTGTGCTGCTTGTTAGAATAACAGCTTGTGACACTCTCAGGAACAATTCTCCTGCAGACCCCGAGTTCCTCAGCCTCAGGGAGCACCCAGAGGATTTGTGACCAGGATGGGCAAGGCCATCCCTGCTCAAAAATTGGAATATTCATCCTTTTCCACAGCACATTGAAGGGCAAAGGGAGCGAGAGTGAGGATGAAATAACACCTAATGCAGACCGTGGGGAATATTGTTTCAAACATGATTTTAAAAAGTATGCAAATATAAATAACTCCCCCAAAAAACTTCAGAAATTGGTTCTTTAAAACGGTAGAAATCAGGTGTTTTCACTTGCCCTTGTGGGAAGATAAAGATTTCATTCAGGGCTGTGCCAAGGCTGAAGTGAGCAAATCCTCCATGACTCCATTAGCACAACAACCCAGATTAATAATTAGCTTTGGATAATACCAGATGGTTACATGGCTTTGGGTTTTCTGGATGCATGGCCAGGGGGTCCTGTGGGAATAAACCTTACATCTAAGTACAGCAGATAAACACTCCCAGAGACACGGAGCACTTTGTACCATTATTTAATAGATTACTGAAGCTGCAACGTCCTTCAGCATCTACAATTGAGATTTGCAGGTGGATGTGTTCCTCACACTGATTTATAGGAAAAAAACCTCTTGTCATTATGGATTTATAGAGCTCTTTCCTAATTTTTGTCTGTGTTTACATATTCCCAAGCCATGCAGGAGCTGCTGTAATTCACAAATTGAATAAATAAGAGAACAATGGTATTAAGAATCACGGACATTCCTTTTGATTCACATCATAGTTTAATTGGAGTTGTTTTCCTGTGGAGATTCTGCTGATGGGAAGAGAGCGATGGGAAAGTGCAGAAAAAATCCATACTGTCAATTTTAACTCTATATACATTCCTAGCCATGGAACTATTAAGTAAATATATTTTATAAATAAATGGATAATTGCATGTGGACTTCAAAATATATAAATATATATATAAATAAAAATATATATAAATATATATATAAATTTAATTTCCAGGAAAATGCAGCAGTTACTATTGTTTAAAAACAAGGAAAGGAAAATTTAGGAGTTTTGCCTCAAGAGACCAGGATAGCTGAGGCTGTAACCAGAACTGATGCCCTGGAACTTGGTAAATCCTCCCTGGGATCAGCTGTGGGATCAGGTGTGGCCCTGGGGAGGATATAAAGTAGGATGTGAGATAGTGTGGGGTTGATTGAGCAGAAGTAAAGCCGGAGGGTGAGAGATGCTGCTGAGGAGCAGAAGGGGAGGGAAGGATGGAGCATCCTCTGCTCTGGGGTTCTGGCAGAAGGTTGTGAAGATAAAGATTTATCCTGACACTCACCACCATGAGGGAAGGCATGGATTATCCTCATGGCTCTGAAAAGCTCCTGGAGAATGAAATGCAGCTCCACCTATTTCTTCAAAGCCTATGTTTTACTTCTTTTCACATTTCTTACAAACCCACCTTCTTACCTCGGGATTTTTTTTTCTCTATTACTTTATTTGCTGCTCCTTCTGATTCACTTTCCACTAATTTTCCGGGATTTGAAAACCAAAAACTGATAAATAAGATCTTCCCAGTGACCAGCTTGACCATCTGAGCAGCTTTTAAGATAAATTCTGTTGTGTTTTTCGACTGAGCTGTGAGTGGGCAGAGTTACAAGTGGGTGTAACTAATCAGAGTTTAACGAGCACTTGATACATCCCATGGAAATTTGCTGGAATTAGAACCCAAATTAGCAACAGGCTAACCTGAAAACAGCCTAAATTGAGGCTGCTGGGATGGGAGATGTCCCAGGAGAGTGGAGTTCAAACTTGGGAATTTCACGACTTGTCTAGGAGTGGGAGTAAAAGTCAGTTTGTTGAATTTCTAACCTGATATTAAAATAGAGAACTGCTGCCCTCGACACAGGGAGATCAGACACAGGGGGAGAAAACAAAATTACCCTTTTCTGATATAAACAATTTACAGCAGCCTCAGAATGGGTGGTAGGAATGTGAAAGAATAGGAATTTGAAAGAGCCATGAGTGCTCAGAGAAACGTAATCCACGCTGCAAAGCGGTTTGGAGAAATAATGCCAATATTGCCCCAAAATCCTTGTTTACAACAGACATGAGAGCAGCGGGAAAAACATTTTCTCTCTAGAGCATCAGCCTCGGCTGCATGCTGGTGTGGTGGGGATTTTCTTGTTATAACAAAATAAAGAAGAAGAGGTTTTTGGGGTGTCCAGAGAAGGCAGAGCTCAGGGAAAAAGAGGATGTGGAAAACTTGGAAAAACAAAAGGAGGAAAGTTCCTTCTACTGCTTTTTTCTTTGTAAAAAAGCCCACAGCTGAAGTTGAAATCTAGATTTCTGGTGCTGACCATGCACAATCACTGCCCAAGTTTGTACCACATCCCTTGGCTGTTGAACAGAAGAAATAATTCCCATTTTTGCCTCCCTTCAACTACATTAATTTCCAAGTGCTCTTTGGGGGAGTAGAGAAACAGATCATGCAGGTCTTTCCCAACTATACACTTTTTCCAACTGCTGAAACCAACTTTCATTTTCCTTATCGACAAGGCTCCTCATGACTATAATGACAGCAAGAGAAATAGAAGAAATGGGAAAAAGATTAGAAATAGGAAAAGATTAGAAATAGGAAAATCTTATGAAAACACTTGGAGAGTTGCTTGGTGATTCATGCGCCAACAATTGGCGTCTGAAACGGAGCTAATTAACATTCTCATTATGATAATCACCTCCAACATTTCCCTTTATTTTTCCAGGCTCTTTCCTTAACTGTCTGTCTGGGAGATAAGGAAATTATTATCAGTGTATCAGCGCAGATACATTGCAGGGGATGAATGGGAAGAATTAATTCCGGTCTATCTGAGGAGAGCACAATTAGGAAGCCTTCATGATGAGACTAAATCTCCAGATTATTGGATCAGATATCCTCATTTCAGACTGCTCTGAAAGCCTAATTCTCCACTCACTTTCCAAAATGCACTTAGAAATAATCACTGCTGTGAGGGAGGAAGGGGAGGAAAACCACCTGTAAGTGGTGTGAGAAAAAGCAATCACTTCATAATCATAAAAGTTTTTTTTTTTGCGGAGTTAAAACATGGTTTTTGCCTTTTTGGAAGTGTTAATTTTATTGCTTCAGTGCAGTAATTTTTAAATTTTATTTTAAAATTGGTACCTTTTGGAAGTTCTCTTTCACTCCTTGTTTTTCACCTTTATTTTCTCTGCTGTTTGGTGTGTGAATCAACACCTTGATAGCTCAGAAAGAATGACAGGAATGGAAAGCACTGCCTGATTTTGTTGTACTGGAAACTGATTTGGGTAACATTACTGAAGATTTAACATGTTGATGGCAAAGAACTCAGGGAGGGATGGAAAAAAGGGAATTTCAGATTTGATGAATGTTTTCCACAAACAGGAATGAATGTGACCCTGAATTCCAGATTGTCTGTGTCCTCTGGGGTCAGAGCTGTAACTGGGAATACTGAGCAGGAAAATATTTCACTACTGAAAAATTGAGAAGAGGAGGGAAAACAAGCAAAATAGTCCCAGACAGATTTTTCACCAATGTTAAAGAATGGGAGACAGTCAGGGTCTTTTCCCTTCCTGATCAATTCTTCACTTGCCTTTGGAAAAATGGTCTTCAAACCAAAAATTCCATGTTGGTGCTTGAATTGGACTCCAGGATCTCTCAGGCACAAGATGACAAATTTGCTGGAGATTTCTCCGTACAATCAAGTCACAGCCTTCAACTCTGAACATGAATTTCCTTCTTTGCATTTACTGAGAAAGCACCCTGGTCTAAATTATTTATGTCCTTAATAAAAATAATTCCTTTCCTCTTTTCATTCTATGGATTATTTATCTGCTGTCTAATAATTCATCAAAGCTGAAAACTACCCGTGCTGATGGGAAGTAGTCTGGCTTTTAAGACTTCTAGTTGTGATGTCTACTTTTAATTAAACATTCTCAAATTTTAAATCTAATTCTGGGCCTGTAAAAGGGAAAACACTGTATATTTTCTATACCTTCTCTGTTATACCCTTTACTCTTTCTTTTTCCTTCCTACCATGTATAGATTTTAACTTTGAGGGTAATGTGAGTGTGGTTTTATCTGTTTTTATCAGACTGATCCATAGTTGAGCACATTGACTAAAATATTTACTTCTTGATAAAATTGTCTTTAAGTTCTTGGAATTGCAATTTTTCTGGTATTATTGAGAGTAATTGGTAGAATTTTGGAGCAGAAAGAGGTAAATGTTGGAAGAGATGTGGTGACTATTAGGAAAAATTTAAATTCATTCATCAAGTATTTTTTTACCTCATGTGAACTGAAAAAAATGTGTTGATACTGTCAGTGCATAATTAAACCCAGAAAAGGAGCAGATCCTGAGATCCCTGGCTGTGGAATTTTCACAAGTGGAAAATATCTGCTTCACTCTTTCATATCTCAGCCCATGCACATCCATGACCATGGGAGAAGGGAAATGAAATTCAGATTCTGCAAGCAGCCAATGAATTTTACATCAGCCTGGTGGGAGCTGTGACTCTGAGCCCTCAGTGAGACAGAAAGAAAAACTTCAGTGTTTTCTGCCATTTCCCAACCCACTTGTCCTCCAGCCCTCTCTGAGTGCTCCAAAGCCCTGCAGAAAACACTGAGAGCTTCTGGTTTGGAGAATCAGATTAATCTGATCCAGGAATGGGATGGGATTATCCACAGCTGGGCAGTGAGGATCCCATGCAGATCCAGAGTGAGGATCACTGGGGTGATCAGTAAGCAAAGCACTTGGGAAAGAGCAAATATTGCTTCTCTCCAAAGAACAGGTGTGAAGGACTTGAGATCTGCTCATGAATGTTTAATGAACTGAAGATGAAGCTAACTTTGACAAATTATTATTTCTCCTTTGCTGATAATGTGTGTTTTCATTTTCGGTTTCATGTGATTTTTATCCCTGTACTATAATAAAGTATCTTTTCCATTATGAACTTTTTTTGGGAATTAATTCATTCATAATGCATGAAGAAGGGGAAAGAAATTACTTGCCTCTGAGTTTGAAAAATAATTTCTGATTTTTTTTTAGTAGATAATTCCTTACAATCACCTCTCCATATCACTGTATCCCTGTGTGATATTTAATTACAAATTAAATTTAATAGTTAATTGTTGTAAATACACAATTATGGTGTTAGTAAAAAGGAAAATCCTAGATGTGAACTTCCTGAAGTTCCTTTCAAGAGGATCTGATTTCAGGGTTGTCTTCTCCCCTGCTGGAGTTCATGGAACAGAGCTGAGATATCTCTCCATTCCTACTTAATGCCACTTGATCAACTAAACCTCTCTTTTTCACCTGTAAAATTTACCAATATTTGAATTTTTGCAGGATGAACCTCTGCTGAAAATGTTTCCTTAGGAATTGATGCTCTTTTAACGATGAGACAGCTCTTCTAGACATAAATCAGTCTTCAGAAATTCCTGTTTCCTGAGCTTGATCGGAACCAGAACATTGCAGATCAACAAGCCAGGGGTGGTGGAGCTCTCTAAACCAGGTTGCACCATGATTGTTCTTCTGCTTTCCATAACTTTCTCCTCATTCCCTAAACCCTGAGAGGGGAAAACCTTTCCCTGTGTGTTTGTTCCGTGGTGTTCTCCCCAAGCCAAGGATCTTCTGGAGAACATCCACAGCAGCAAACATTTCTCTCGCTGCCTGCATGAACTTTATTATTTTCCTGCACTTCTCTCTTGGGCAAACCCTCCCAGCTGCCTGTTTTGATTTTCAAATCCCCAAGTGTGTTTTCTACCCTTTTCATTGTGGGACAATCTTCCTTTTTTTCCCCCCTTCCTCAAAAAAAATTAAAAAATAACCCAAAGGGAATTATGGCTCCACCTGGCTGCCCATAATTGGAGAGAAAAGTCAGCTAAAGCTGCTTTGAGAGGTTTTTGCCTCCACCAGTGGAGCTGCTCCTGCTGTCACGGGGACGATTACAGAGCAGTGATTTGTGTAGAGAAAGAAATACCTTCCACGGTGCAGCTTATGAGTGTCTTAAAACAAAAGCCATACACTCGAGGGCAATGCATAGTTGTTTTCATCTCAATTTTGTTTTATGCTCTCCTTTGATCTAACATGAAAATCATTACAATTTATGAGATAAGGCAGCAGACAAGACCCCGAGGAGTTCTTTGTTATGTAACGCTCCATCCAATTCATTATTTTGTGCCTCTCTCCCTCAAACAGCTTTGGGAAAGATCAAGTTAGTCAAAGCTACCGCGGGTTTTTAGCTCTGCTAAAATCCACCGTATTACACGCTCAGTGAATTTCCACAGCTTTTGTTCGAGTCACTGACAGCACCTGTCATTTGCCTTTTTATGTCTTAAAAGCTGCTGGTGGCAGCATAATCAAAGATGTTGAGTAAAAATATACATCCTGGAGCAGTGGCCCGAAAAAGGAGTCTGCTTGTGTTTTAGCAAAGATTCTGTGTGTCATAACCTGGAGTTTGATGTTTGGTTTTTTGTGTTTTGTTTTTGTTTTTTTTTCTTGTACGTGTCAACAGTTTATAGCACAATCTGGTAGCTGGGTGAGTTAGGAAAAGAAGTGCTGTTAAGGTAGAAAATGGAAATAAAGTTTTATCTTTTGGATTCGGTTTTTTTTGCAGAAATGAGGGAAATTAATTGCTTTACCAATTCAGTTTTATAGTCAGAACAAGAGTCAGACATCTCTTTCAAGTCTTTGGCAAAATTCTGGTGTTCAAGGAGTTGTTACTTGGACCTGAATTCTTACTAAAAGTTATAAAAGTGCCATGATTAAAGTCCCAGTGCTTCCTCTAGAGCAGAAAATCACAGCTCCCATGTCCCTGCATTTTAATCTAGGAAAACAATTTTTTCACCTCTTTGACCTTCTATCCTGTGAAGGAAAATACACAACATTATTTTCGATTTTTCGAAGGAAAAAGCTTAATATTTCATTCCTGAACTTTTATTTTCCAACTCTCTTTGTAAAAATGCCTTGCACTTCTGGGGGAAGACCGGGAAATTTTAATCTGGAATTAAACCCTAACTGCTGGTTATGTTTAAAAGGAAATGCTTGTCTTTGGAGGGGAAATATTCCGCGAGTGAGCAGAGGCTGAAGTTAATGACTTGCCACACTCTGAGTGCTCCTGAGCAGGAAATGCTGGATTTGTTAGAGCCAAAAAAGCCTGTTATTTTCTGTGCTAACACCATTAAGTCACCTGTCAGACATGGATTGTACCATGGGCTACTTTAGGCTTCCTTTAGCTGGAATTGATGCACTTTTAAGAAATAAATCTTTGATAATATAATAGTTTCATGTACCTCAGCCAAGGCCATGCAGTTTGCTGTACATCTTCTGTGAGCTGCAGCCTCTGGTAATTAAATGTCAGGTGCTCTGGAGCTATGAACGTGGGTTTTTTTTCCCCTCATCTGTCACTAGATCTTTGGACAGGAACATTCTTTGTGTTTTTATTAGCAAAGTAGATTTTATGATGAGATTTTGCTGGGAGATTTATTGCTTTCATTCAAGGGGTTGTTTTTATTCCTCTGGCTGGCCAGGTGCAGTTCTGGGATGCAAAAGTTAAAACTCTGCAGGGTTCAGTGGGACTTCTGTCCTCTTCTGGGCTTTCCTATCTCACCCCATCAAATTCGGTGATGGGGACAGGATTTTGGATTTGTTGTGCTCTCTTTCAGGAGCTGAAAGGTAATGTGGGGTATTTTTCAATTCATGGATTCCCAGGATGGTTTGGGTTGGAAGGACCTTAAATCTCATCCAGTGCCACCCCTGCCATGGCAGGGACACCTTCCACTGTCCCAGGGTTCACCAACCCCTCCAACCTGGCCTTGGACATTCCAGGGATGTGCCAACCCCAATTTCTCTTCAATTTTATGGGATTTTTTTTATTCAGCTGTGTTAGGAGGTGTGACTGGAGCAGAGCCCTGATTCTCAGGACACCAGAAGCACCTTCCCCCTCCCAGTGCAATCAATAAATTGTGTATTCCAAACCCAGTCTGGATTTCCACTCATTGAGGTACTGAATGGTTTATTTATGGCCTTATTTACTTGCCTGGAGACACGAGAAAGTTAAAAAACCCAAACCCCAGTATTACCAAAAAAATTCCTCCCCTCAGCCATTTGGGAAACACAGAACTTCAGGGGTGCAGAGATTAATAAACTTAATGGGGTATAAAGCAGTGTTTTTCAGTCTATTCCAACATGTTTTGATCTGCAGGAGAACAGGTAAGTTTGCAGCAAATTCATCACTGGAATTATGTTTTTCCTATAAGTTTGGAGAGGTTTAAAAATTCCTTTTAAAGCCTGGCTCATCAAAGTCGAGCCTACTGGGGCTGGGGGGAGATGCCTGCCCATCTCAATGACATTCTTGGAGATGTTAATTTTTGCCACTTTGTGCAGCACTCAGAATTTGCGGATCTTTTGCAACATTCCTAAGGGACTATAGAATATTTCTAGGAACAAAAAAATAAGAAGGGAAAGTAGGTTAGACTTGAAAGTTGTACAATATTCACAAAGGCCCCGAAAGATGCAAGCACCTGCATATTTCTAAACTGGCAGGAGATATAAGGGTTTTGTCCTGTTTAACAGAGTTAGCTTGAAAATAACTTGGGTTACATTAAATGTGAGTGAAAAATATGGGTAAGAATAAAAATGCTTTCAGTATCTCATTAAAAACAAAGCCAGGAATAGCTTTTATTCGTAATCTCCTTGGACATTTATTTTTATTTTTTTGTAGTTAGTGTTAGTTTTTAATGATTTTCTGTAAAACATGCGTGGAGAAATCTCAATAGGATAAGTTGTGCTTATAAGGACCATTTCCAGGACTTTGTTGTTTCCAGGTTTGTTTTCCCTAGGATGGAGAGAGAAGTAGAAAAATAAGAGGAAAGTAGTTATTTTAAATTAAAAAACATAGTTCTGCTCTTCCGAGCCTTATTCTTCTTATTTCATGGTAAATACATTCAAAGATAAACAGTGGGATTGCAGCATTATTTAGGATTATCAGAAAAGCTTAAATTTAGCCTAATTCTTCTGACATAGTGAAAGGTTTTGTCAGTGGTGATGTTAGGAAAAGAATTTGCAGGAGGGTTGAGAGATTTTGGAAAATGTAACTCATGGCATGTTAATGCATTATTTTCTCTGCCAAATTTAAATAATCTGCCTCAATGCATAAAGGAATATTTAATTTGAAAGGAACATCATATGAAAACCTTTTTAATGTCTTTGTCCAAGCAATTGCAACCAAGCTGATACTGGGAATGAAAACCAAAGAGATGGAAATGCAAAGTGTTCGTTTTTTAAAAAATTCGGTTCATTTCTTCACCTGCATTTCTTCCCCTTCATTTTGAAGGTAGGAACCCTCGAAGGAGAACGATTAAATATGAATAAGAATAAAGAAAGGTGAAGTTAATACGAAATAATTCTGACAGTTCTACTTGAAAAATGTCAGTCTCTTTCACCATCCCTATTTATAAGCCTGGAATGCTGCTGAACTGGAGGTCTCCATTCCCAAATGGAAGGAGGGTTTGCTGCAGGTGGATTTTTCCTTCCCTCAGAAGCGAGTGGAGCTCCCATCTGCTCCCGGCCAAGGTGAGCAGTTTTCCAGCTCCTGCTTCTGAGGAGTGAGAAGAAACACCAATTTGCCCTGAGATAAGTTCCTCCGTCTCCAGAGCAGTGAATAATTGATGACAGCCCCATTCTCAACTCACAGCGGGAGCACGATTGTGTGAAGGGAAGGAACTCCTGGGTTTGACTCACCGCTCTGGAATGCAGAAAGACAGAAATGAATTAATTTAAATAGAGGAGTCCCCCTGCACAGGCTGGGCTGTCCTGCAGGGAAAGGAGCTCCAGCCCATGCTGAAGGGCAGTCCTGCCCTCGTGGAATTCATAGGACAGATGGGAAGATCCAGCTCAGGGATGGTGAAATGCTGCAGGGATGTCTCTGGGGTGAGGAAGAATTCCTCAAACAATCCTTTGGATGACTCAGCACTCCCTACCTTACAGATTCCTTGTGGAATCAGGGAATGTTGCAGTCAGAATGGACCCTGGGACAGCTCTGGGGACCCCAGGATTGTCCTCTTGCTGCTGTTTGACTTGGGAACAGCAATGCTCCACTGTGGCTAGCACAGACCTTTCTCATGGGAACTTTTTTCTTTTCTTCCTGTGTTTTATAAACAAAGATAAAGTTTGGATGTTATTAAAAACAGTTTCTTGGATGTGGACAGTTCAGGCCTGGCCAATCAGGCCTAGGGGGAGGCTTCGAACTGACCAATCCGGGTGACCTCTGAAAAATCTATATAAATTGGAATTAAATAATAAAAGCTCTTTTTTTTATGCCACACTGAGAATCCGGGTCTTCTTTCTCTGCTAGCGGCTCAACAGCAACACTCCACTCCAGGTTCATCTCATTCCCTTATTCCATTATGGCACTGGAGATAACTCAGTCCTACTCTAGCATGTGGGTGGAGCTACAATGAGTTGTAAACATACTCTGAGAGTGGGAAAATCAAATTCCATCCCGCTAAGTGCCAGCACGAGGACCATGGCTCGAGGGAATGCAGATTTTGTCACGAGACACACCAGGTATTTCCACTGTTCAGCAGAAGTTCCTCCCTACTGACCAATTATTTCAAGCAGAAATTCTCCTTTTAACGGAGTAATCCTTCCCTGGCATCAGTCAGACCATTTCAAATGTGTTGCCTTCTACTGTGTGCTCCCTCAGCAGAAAAATAAAGGGAAATATTGAAACTACAACGCTTAAAGCCCAAGATCTTCCCTCCTTAATTTGGCAGTTTGCAAAGCACGGCGTTTGTGAGAATCTGGCATTGCATCTCCATCAGTGCAAGAGTGGAAAACAAACTGCCTGGCAGCAGCAGGCACAGCTGTGGCACCAAATCCTTCCCTCTCCTTCCTACCAGGGAGTGCTTTTTTTACCCGAAATTTTTTGTGAGATTAGAGGGGAGAAAATGTGAGATTAAGAAATGTCTTATGAAAAAAAAACCACCTTTAAACGCAGTGAATGCTTCTGCAAAATAATTCTTCACTGACTTGGCAGCTACTCTTAGAGAAAAGAAAAAATTAAAAATCAGCCACCTGCCATCTGGAAATAACTTACAATAATGGGGAGTGTGAGTGACGAAGGAATTAAATGTGTTAAAAAAGGAATTGTTTCTGCATGAAAAATTATTCTTTGGCCACTTCCACCTCCCCAAGGGTTCTGCTCACAGCCAGGACCCTGCAGAGGGAGTTTGGTGCCACTTAGTTCTGATTTTGGATATTTTGGATGTTCACCTGAGCTTCCCAGCCCATCACCCCAGTCCTGCAGCTCCGTGAGGGAAACCACATTAAAAGCAGCACAACTGAAATAAGATCAGGTCGCTTACGGCTGCACAAGCAGTTTCTGTGCATTCCGCTGCTAATTATAATGTTGCTTTTAATGCCATTTATTTGCATATCTTCGGGTGTATTATACAGGCTGCGAGTTCTTAGCAGGCATTTGGAAACTATTATCCATTATTACTTCCTTAAAATCACAGCACTTAAATCAGGTCACCCAGCTGTTTAGCATCTGATAACAAGATTAGAGGGATTGATTGCGCTCTCTGTAAGACTGCAAATACCTATTAATCTAGGAGCCTCTGGAAGTTAATCAAAATGATATTTTTCTTCTGAGAATGTTATAAACAGTTGAAAATACATTCATAATTTGCAATGGGTATTTTAGGCTCGAAGGTGCATTATTCTTTTTGAATGCTAATCTTTTGAGCTCTTGCTGCAGTTATTATAACTTCACACAGTAGATGGTTAATACCCCAGGTTTCTGCTGTTTAGTATGGTGGAGCTGTCCTCGTTTTCATTAATTCCATCAATCAAACTTAACTCTCCTCCACCTCTAAGAAGTAATTATAATTATTTTTATGACCATATATATGCTAATGAAAGAACTATTTCATGACATTTTAATTAATTCTCAAAATGCTTATGGACTCAACGCTGACATTGTCTTGGAACGACTGGCACTGAGAAAAAAGTCAAATTATAAAGTTATGGCTAATTGGAATAAAGCAGGAAATACTGGCAAACACAATTGGAGCCATCTTGGTAATTCATTTACTTTCTAAATGTCTTTTGTGTAATTATGAATTTAAATGTTTTGCTTTCAAGGTGTAGTGTAAATCTACATTTTTTGAAACTTTGGCATGTAGATACTTTAAAATTTTTTACTTTTTTACATCTTTTTCTGGTTTTTGGGGATATTTCTTATATATTTGTTGGTACACTCCAGCTCCATCCCCTGCCTCCACTGTAAGAAAACAAGTGAGGAAGCCCTGAAAATAACAAAATGTCTTTATGTAAATGGAAACTAAATAGTAAATACGAACTAAATAGTAAATGGCAACAACTCTGACTTTCAAAGGTGTCTTAAGCCATGTCAATGCCCAGAGCAGAACTTGCTGAAGTCAATAAAATGTGTTTGAAAATCAATTGGATATATTTAATAACCAAATGAGTGGGAAAGCTTCCAAATTTTTGATTTGACTTTAAATTTGTTTCACTTCTGAATCTCAGCCATAAGCAAACAATAAAATAAATGTGGGTTGATATTTTAGGATTGTCAGTCCCTGGTGACTTGGGAGTCATTTGTGATGGTGTGGTGTGAGGTGATTTATTGAGAAATTGGGTTTTTGGAGAGCTGCAGAGAGGCTGTGGGGGAAGCCACATCATGATTTTTGATTGTGGCAGAAATGCCCAAGCAGAAAATGCTTTCTCTGCCCATGGTGGGGATGTTGGAATTGGTGATCTCAGCATCCATTCCAACCCAAACCTCTGTGATTATATAAAATCAGAGAAGGCTGCACCTTCTGTCCCTTTTTGATTGATTTCCCGGGGAGCTGCCCCTTCCCCAGCCTGGGAATGTCCCCAAACCTCCCTGTCACTGCTCCAGGTGATGCCCAAGGCTCTGCTGACCTGAGCCAGTCCTTAGCCTCAGGTCAGATTCAAACTCCTCAGATCATTTTTTCCATTCCCACCTAGGTCTGACCTCCCAATTTCTGCTCTGAATTCCTGCAGTCTCTCTGACACTTGAGTGAGGCAGCAGAGAAACCTCTGCCTTGAGCAGAGAGACTTCAGAGTCCAGGGCTTTGACAAATATTTGCTTTATCATGGCAAACAAGGGTGAGCATTAAAGGCATGAAATATGTGCCAGCATTGGCACAGGCAGCTTCCCAGTGAAGAATCCTGCAGAACCAACAGTGTCATTTCTTTTTCCACTCATCATTAGCAACCCCTTTGTCAGCACATGTTGTGTCCGTTGGCTCTCTGCTGTCAAAATGGCACTCAGGGCAAATTCTTTGAGCTCAGCCATTTCTGGGGCACTGCAGTTCTTGTTCTCATGCAGGGAAAAATCTAAAAAAATAGTGTAAATGGCACTGGTTTGGTGGAGGGCAGGAGAAATCCAGATGTTTATTCTTCCAGGAAGCTGAAAGGGATTGGAGTCTGTCCTGGCAGTGGTGGCACAGCTGGTGGAACCAACTGGGGGTACAAAGGTTGTGTCTGTGCTGGGGTTGGGACCCAAATATGCAAATCAACAGCAGGTTTTCAGGTGAATATTTGGCATACCTTTCACGGCATGGTTTGTGTTTGAGCAGAAGACAAATTTCCAGTGCTTTGATCCAGAGTTGTGAGATTCTGGCAGTGCAGACCCTGGAAAGTCACCTCAGTTAAGAAACTACTGCTCATATACACTATTTCTGTACAAAACACCTCACTAAAACCCACCCAAAACACATTTATTTTTTAACAATAGTTAAATAGTTATATTTTAAATGCGTTAATTTCTGGGAAATCTGTGGCATGAAAAATAAATGTAATAAATAAAAGATGCAAGGAAATAAATTATAAGAGCTTCTGCTTCCTGAAAAATCAAATTGCCTATAGATGTGATTGAGACTTTGGAAAATGCAAGAATCATGTGCAGATGGATGATATTTAATGGCTCTGAATGGAAGCTCAGCTTACACCTCGAAGAATTCTGTAAATGTCTCTCTAAATATCCGCTGTGTCTGAAATACACAGAGCACAAAGCACACCAAGCAGTGCCTGCAAAACCACCTTACAAACCTATTAGGGAAACACAAAGGTTAAGCAGGTACAGTAAATATCATCACAGTGATAGAAGAGTAATTGATGCCGAAACTGCAGGGATGTGCGCAGGGATTATAATGAAATTTCTGAGAATCTCAGTGCAGGTGGCAAACACTGGGGTTGGACTCAGAGAGCTGCAGGAAAACGCGCAGAAACACAGTTAGACAAACCTGCCCGCCTAAAATTGTGTGCTTGAATCGGTTAATGTGTCAATAAATTGGTATTTTTCTGTCATATTTTGATTCCTCAGGCTGTAAAATGGTGAAATTCTTGCTCTAGAAGGTGTCTCAGAGCTTGAATTCTGTGAAGCAGCCCTTGGATTCTGTTCTATGGGGTTTAAATTCGAGTTCAGAGAGTTCTGGTGCAGAAACTTTTCTGTGTCTGTGTCAATCCATCCCTTCCCCTTTTCCACCCACCCCATCCCATGGCTTTACAACACCAATCCCGTGCCAAGGGAGATAAATTTTAGGGGAGAACAAAGTTATTCTTAACTTCATCCCTGAGAGTTGATCCTGCAGCCCCAATGCATGAAGCAAATTTATGCTTGAATTTGTGCCAGACCTCATTACTAAAAGGTTTTTCTTTCTGCTTGCCTTCCCCAGGTCCCTGTAATATTGTGGGGGAAAAGAACTTATTTTTCTTTGTGATGTTTTCTAGATAAATATTTTCTATTTTCTTTCCTATTGTTTTCTTCTTTTTAATAAAGCAAAAACTGCCACTGAAACTATTTCCAGAGGAAAGGACTGTTTATATTCAGAAGAAAAGCTTTTTAGAAATAACTTTTCTTGGCTGCTTATAAATCTTTATCATCACTAAACTCCAGTAATCAAATAAGAACAGTTAAAACAGTTCAAGGAAAAAAAAAATTGGCTCTCCAGCAACCTCAGTAGCTCTAATGATCTGGTAAAAGACCAAACAAATAGACATAATTATCATAAAAAAGCTATTCCATAGCTTGCTCATTGGAATTGTTTATGGGATAAAAATTAAAGTACTTAAAGCCATCCGAGGTTTCCTTTGCTGTCAGACTCTGCTCCTTCCTGCTGAGCTCACTGAAGCCATTAAGGATCTCACCCTGAGTAAGCCTTGGATAATGAAATCCATCCTGTTCTTTATCAGAGGAAAATGTCTAAAATGTCTCAGTTCAGTGATTTACAATCTCTGTTTCTGTCACAGCTGACAAAACTCGAGTGCTCATGTCCATCTGCATCTCTAGAAATTCCTCACTGGCACACCCAAGTCCCCTAAAGTCTCTGGTGACAAGGTGGTTTGGAATTCATGTAGGAATAATATCCTCTCAATTCCATATTTTCAATGAAATAAAATAGGCCTGGGGTGGAAAACCCCTAAATTACTAATTAAATGATTTCAATTTCATGCTCTATGTCTCAGAGAAGGCTTTGCTGTTGGAGCTTGTGTTGCCTCTTGGAGTGGAGTTAAAGCTTCTCCCATAAATTTGCCCTCCAAGTATTTCTGTTCTCCCCATAAGAAGCAAATTACCTCTTAAAACATCTATTTTTACTCTAATTACTCTAATACATACCAGGATTTATCAATTTCCCTTTTCCAAGGACTTAACATGCATCAATCTATGTTTGTAGAGCAGAGGTAACTTTTAATGACTACATATTTGGGGTTTTATTTTCAATGGTTTTGCCAAATGTTTCAAGGTTTGTCCCTCTTGTTTGAGTGGGTTTTGATTTTTACTTTAGTTTTAATTAATTTTTTTAATATAAACCTTTAAAGCCAAGAATTTTGTGCTCAACCTTTATTCCTGCTGCCAATTCCTGCCCCAAACAGATGCTCTCCCCAACTTTAAGGACAGATTTCTTTCTGCCAGGGTGATTGATTCTCCCCATAAGTCAGTCCCCACATAAAATTCACAAGGAACAAGTGATAGGTCAGGAAGCAATGAGCTGATGGGGAGAATTTGCTTCCTTGCTTGGATTTCTCCCTCTCTAATTCCAGTTTTAACCATTTTTACGCCTCTCACTAAAGGCTGCATTTCATTTTCCTCTCCAAGTGAGCTTGAATTGGAGGTGAACAAACCTAAGGAATAAATGAGGAACAAAATCCAAGCAATCCTTGCAGGCTGGTAGCTTTTTATTGCCTCTGGGTGGAACCCTGGTATAAATAAAAATATCCTGGCTGCAGCCTTTAATGCAGAATTTATTGTGAAGAAAACCCTAGGTGGATACACTAATGAAGTAACATTTGCTGCTAGTAAATTTAAGGGGAACAACAACTAAAAAAATCAATAATTGCTGCATTGCATCAGTGAATTAAAGAGTACTCAGGAAAAAAATATGAAGCATTCCAGTAAATAACAATATATGGCATCATATTGTTTTAATGAGCATAAACAAGATTTAATAAGTATAATACAAAGGTTTTTAACACAAATAGATGGGAGATCAAAATACCTGCCTGAGATCACTGAGATCTGTTGTTCAAAGACCTTGTAGAAAACTACAGCTGTTTTGTAGGAAACACAGATGTTTGGAGAGCTGATGGACAGAAACATTAATTCGAAAATCACATCCACTACTAGTTGCAAAACACAGAAGGAATTGTCATTTCCCAGAAGAAAATGGAAATTGGTTTTGATATTCTGGTAAAAAATCACATTATCACCTCGGTGGGGTTAAATATTCCTGTCTCTTAATGACGTATTTGCAATAAATGGCTTAGAAATTTGCCATATTTTGGTAGGCTGGGGTTGGGTATTTACAATGCTGTAAAACCAGGGATTGGGCTGGAGACGTGCATTGGCAGATTTCCATTTCCAAACCCAGAGTTCTGCTGCTGCTGATTCAGGATTGGGGTTTAATGCTCTGTCTTCTCTCCCTCTGTCCCTGTCCTTCATATCTCCCCTGTCCTGAGAACCATTCCATCTTCTGCTCCTAATTAATTCTCCAAAGAACGAGGGAAATGTCTCTGGGGGAGGAAGCAGCTCTGGAGGAAGAAGGTGTTGGATTATTATCAGCAAAAGACCATTATTATTATCAGCAGAGAGAACTCCTGTTCGACACTACGAGCAGACATTGCAGGAGAAATCAGCTGAAGGTTGAGAAAAACAAATCCAAAAAAACCCCTTTACAACTCCCAAGGATGTCACCAGCTGTCAGGGACACACAGGTGGGTTTTCCTTTTTCCACTCTTCCCATCCCTTTGGGGAACAGGTTTCTGTGGTGAGCACAGACCTTTCCCTTGGGAAATTTTTCTCTCTTCTGCCTGTGTTTTATAAACAAAGATAAAGTTTGGATGTTGTTGGAACAGCATCTCAAGATATGAATGATTCAAGCCTGGCCAATCGGCCTGGGAGGAGGTTTTGAACCGACCACTCTGGGTGACCTTTGAAAGTCTATATAAGTTGAAATTAATTAATAAAATATTTATTTGCCCCACTGAGGACCTGGACCTTTTCTCTCTGTTAGCGGTTCAACAGTGACATGTTCCCATTTGCACCAGGCATGGTGCAAGGGGATAATTTCTCCAGTGAAGAATTTGCTGTATAAAGACATGAGATGAGCTCTGATGGTTTCCAGACCACAAGTGGCAGAAGATATTCCTGCCATGGGCTGAGGGGCTGCAGTTTGTCAGGTTCTGGAGGGGAATGAGCAGGGTTTGGGTGGGGAGAAGCAAAAAGGTGAGAAAGGGCACAGGGAGAGTGGCAGAGGGAGAGGAGAGGCAGACAAGGTGTTGGATGAGGTGAGGATGTTCTTCCTCACCTCTGCTAGGGCGGCTTGGAAAATGAGAATGAACAGAAATAGGGAGATGTGAGAGATTTCCATGGAATGTGTTCCCATCCCAGTGAGGACAAGCTGGGCTGGCAGCAAACACAGCTGCCTGGAAGAAGAGGAGGTAGATTTTATCAAAACCTAATGAAATCACAAGAGAAGGAAATGATAACGTCAGAAAATTAACATTTTGCTCTGTTTGATCTTTGTGATTCTCCCCACAGCCACACATTCTATCATCACATCCTTGTCTCCCCTGACCATTTCACTGCCTTGCTAAGCACAATATACCATTTTTTCTTGGTTTATTTGTTTTGAGGAGTTCCATCTCTAAGACTAGTGCTGCTTTGAGTTCAAACTTGAGGTGGCTGTGCTGGTTTTGGCTCTCAGGCTGGGGAGCTGAAAGTTGCAGAGAGGACAAAGTGCTGCAGGTTGAGGTGCAAAGTGTCTGCCATGGCAGCTCTCCAGCCTCTCCCGGCTGATTAGGGCTCTGCTGCTTGATTAAGTGCAGGGAGGAGATTTGAACTTTAATTTTCCTTCTGTGATTCACTCAAATGACTCCATGTGCTGTGTTATGTAGGGATTTGAATCGTGTTTGGTGCTAGGAGGAGTTGTATGGCACAGCCATGAAGTACAAGGCCACTGAAGACCTCTTTAAACGCAGGCATTCTACAAAAATTTTTAAAAAATGATTTTATTTGGTTTTCTTCCTTCTTTAAATGAAGAAAGACTTCATTTCGATAAAAATGCTTCACCCTGTGGAAATAATTTACTCTGTTAGTCTTCAAGGCTCTTTACAGTGTCAAATAATTTCTTGGGGCTCAAGTTGGAATTTAGTGGTGCACTTGTTCTGTATGAAACGAGAATTTTGGGTGAGGTGAAATTTGTGGGCATTTGTGTTTATCTTTGATTTTGTTTCTAACTTGTGTCAGATATACCTGAAGTACCAGGTCAGCAAACTTGTAATTGCCTCACAGAAAAAAGGAATTGGGTTATAATGAACATCATCCTTTGCATAGCAGTGATGAAATAGGAAAAAAAAAATATAATGGAGTTGGAGGTTTGGATTGGTGGAACTATCAAATCAAATTCCTTTAAAATGTGAGCTGTGCTCCTTGATTTTGGGAAGATATCCTGGCAGCTAAAAGTACCAAAATTGGCCCTTAGGTGAGTTATCCTCATGTGCTCAGCTGAACACCTGGTTGATAACTTTCTTATCAACTTTTGCTGGAAGTTAAGGGAGTTTTTCAATCATTTCCTAGGGATTGGTATTCCATCTTTCCCCCCCAGAGATGTTCCTAATTTGCATCATGTCTGACAGCAACGTTCTTATCTTCACGACGTGGGGAGAAGAGAGTTGGTGATTATGGAAGATAAATACAGGCAGTGCTGATTAGTGACAGTGATTGATCAGTGGGGTGGGGAATGGCGACAAATGGGAGACCCAAAATGGCAGAAACAAATGTTCAGATTTCAAGTTCTGTCCTCAAAAAGTCCCTGCCTGTCAAATAGGTGGAAATAAATGAGGAGAATGTCGGCGTTTGGTATTTCCCAGCGACAGCAGTGACATTCGTGAGATCAATGCTGGGAGTCACTGCCCACAGCAGGTTTGTGCAGCTCCTCCAGGAGCAGGCAGTGAACAGAAAATGTGCTTTGGAGGCTGCAGAATGGGAATTTTCTGCTCCCTGGGGCAGGTTGGAATCTTGGCCAGGACAAGGATGCTGTTTTGTCCCACATGTGGTCTGAGTGCCACTGGTGTCACTGGGAACAGTCAGGCAAAGTTTGAGGTACTTAAATGTTTTTATCTCAGAATTTTAATGGTTTAAAGTCAACAATTTACCTGGATTTTTCTCTCCTGGCATCAGTGACCAGATTCCTGTGGATTCTCATGGAGCTAAACTTAACCCAACAGGCTCCTAGTAGCTTTTCCTTCTGGGCTTCAGCTGAGTTTTAGAAAATGCTCAAATATTTCATTTTTCTCCATAAAGCTTTCCTTTTCCTAACTATCACAAAACCCACATGAAGAGAAGCTGGCTCCTGGTGGCCTCACACCCCCTCTCACCAGGTTAGACATTTTCATTCCTAATTTCTTGTATTTTTCCGTTTACACCTGCCTGTGTTTTTCTTTGTGTGTTCAAACTAAAAGCTTTGTTTGTTTGAATCAGAGAGTCCCTAAGGCTGGAGAAGACCTCTGAAATCAACAATTTCATCCATCAGCCCAGCACTGCAGGTCCAGCATGGAATTCTGCTCCTAAACACCACATCTACATGGGGTTTGTCATTAGGGCCTTTGAATTTGGAAATAACTAATGAGCAGAAAAAATATAATCCCTTACCAGAGGTGGTTTTTTTCTCTCATTATTTTACAGAAGAAAAACAGCTAAAAGGTCAGAAAAATTGCACATCAGTCCTAAGCTGATGTTGGATGGTTTATTTTTTTGAGTTGCAATACTCTAAATGTCAAGAGTCCACAGGAGAAATAAATTATTCATTATAATTAGAAAAATGTAATTTTTAAAAAAATCATTTATTGGTGACTAAGCAGCATATTGAGTGAGAATGTTTCTTCTTTTGTACAATAGCTGTGTACTTTGAGATAATGTTCTAATTAACCTAATTGCAGCTATTGTATTGAACTGTAGGTTGAGATCCAAAGTGTCATGGCAACATGGAGAAAAGCTCTGCAAACCTCTGCTTTCTCAGTTGAGTCTCAAAAATAGCTCTTTATTCTAGGAAATAAGGAGGTAAATCTTCTTAACAAGATAAAGCTTGAACCAAGAAAGAATTTTCCCCTTTGCACTTGATGGTAAAGCATAAATTAAGGATTTCTGCTTCAATTTAATTAGCATAAGCCATCATAATAATGTACCCCATAAGTGTTTGCTTTTCCTGTCTCGAGCAAACCTCCTGTGCTCAAGAGATTTACTGTAAATCATTGAATATTAATTTCTTGGATTTTATTGAAGAACATTTTACACAGTTGGCTTAGGAGGGAGAACAATCATTTTCTTTCCTTTGCAGGAAAGATCTTATTTAATACTGTGATATTAACTAAAAGGGACTCCATGAAATGCTGCTCCAGCTTTATGATCTTGTTAAACTCCAGAGACTGCTGGGAGAGGGAATTCCAGAAAATAGGGAGAGGATATTTTAGCCATGTCTGACTCAAATGCCTGATGATGTTAAGTCTCTCTGTTCCCTGCAACTCATGTGATCTTTCATTTCATTAACACTTGTAATGCTAATTAGCAAACTGCTTCTCACTTTAATTCACAGAAATATATGATTCCATACAGGCAGAGTAATGATTGCACAAGTGCCATAAATCCAGAGGAGAGCTTGGCATGAATAAAGATCACAGTCCGGGGCTAATAAATTTTATAAGTTTAAAACATAATGGATTAGAGTCTATTTGCACTCTGGTGCTCTGGAAATATTATCAAAGCAAAGGTTTTTACTGCGTGTGCTATTTCCCATACATTAAAAACCTTGCCTAATACATACAGCTCATCCTCCACAGCTGGGTTTTTGTTTGGGTCTTTTGGGGGCTTTTTCTTGTTTATATTTGCTTTTCTTTGTTTCCATTTGTTTATTTGTTCATTTGTTGTTCGCTTTCTCCCTGAGGAGCAAAGTTCATCTTTCCTGGACTCCATTTCAACTGGCTCTTGGTGTCTGCTCTTTCTGGAGAGCTCAGAATAATCTTCCATTAAATCCAAATTTCACAAGCTCCTTCTGCAGCCTGTCATTAACCGATTTTGCAAACAAATATTTACGAGGTCAGTTTGGTTCCCATATGTTTGCCTGGGAAATTGGGCAGCTGGGAGGAAGCTGTTCCAGGACCACTTGAGCTGTCCAGGACCTTCTGCTCCTCACCACAGCCCTGCTAGGACCCTGATGCTTGACCTGAACTGATGATGGGAATTTTCCACTTCCAAATATCCCTTTCCCATGTATTCCACTTCCCAGTGTGAAGAAAATTATTCTTTTCACAGAGACAAATCCCCAGGAAAATATGGCCTCAGCCCATGAGTTTGAATTGGGTGGCTGGAAAATACAGACCTGAAAAAGAAAGGTGAAAATCTGGATTTTTGTCCTCTTTCCTCCTCTAAAATCCAGCCCAAATAGCAACTTATGAGAATATATAACAAATATTGGCTTCCTAGGGAACACAAAATGAGGAAAATACAAAGGATTTTCCCCCGGGATTCCAGAAATCTCCTTAGTTCCCTAAGCAGGAGGAGGTGATGCCTCTTATTGTGGTGGATTTTGGTAAAATGAAGGCCAAATATTTCTTCACAAAATATTTGCCAAGCTTTGGAGATTGCATTTCCCATCCACCTGACTTGTGGAAACAAGGATCTCAGAGACCTGAATTTCCATCCCTGCCATCGCTGAGCGCAAATGTAACTTTCCTGAGGAATTTTATAGTCATAAAGTTTTCTATTTGCCAAGGCAAGCTGGTCAGGAGGCAAATGCAGCTGAAACCCGAGTGCAGAAGTGGTGAGCAAAGCAGCACTGTCTGCTCCACTGCACTTCATTTCCTTTGTGAGACTTTGGGCACTTAAAGTAAATCCCAAACTGAGGAAGTCGCTGCTTCTCCGCGGCTGCTGGCAAAGCTGGAACACTGCTTTTGGCTTTTATGAGCTCCAATATAAATCTCAACGAGTCCTCCATGAATAAAATGAATTGCAGCCTCCAAAGTTCTCTCTTCTCACTTTAAATTGAATCGGTTCCTATTTCCGTACTTTTTTTTTTTATTATTTTCCCTCCTGTACCTAAGTGAAAATGTTTTCTCTAAACAGTTTTAAGTGCTCAAAAGAATATGTAATTTTATACTTCCTAAGCCCCTTTCTGTCAGAATGTAAGCGGTCCACAGAGATTAAGGATTCAATTTAAAAGTAATCAAATACTCGTTTTTCCTATGAATATTTAGACCAGTGACTTGCCAGAACTCACACCTGAATCTGTCAGATTCTGAGGGTTTTTTTTCTATAATTTCCCCCATTATTTTCTCCTGCACAGGATGTTCTTTTCATGCTCTGACTGCCCAGGCTAACCCAGAAACACGGGAGCAGAACCAGAGGTCTCCCACAGAGCAGGAAAAGTGATTCAAGCCCTGAACTCCTCCATCCCTGTGCAGCCCTCAAAACCAGCCACGAATTCTGAGAGTCACAGGAGCAGCATTTTCTGCCTGGCAAAAGGCTCTGGAGGCTCCAAACGAAGTTGTATTGCAGAGCTGATGCTGCAGTTTGTCACCTCTGATGCCCCCAAGCCACATCCAGCTCGTTCTGCTCTACAGCTGGAGATTTCCCTTTGCTGCTCCCCGAGACATATTTTATAAGTGACAAATCACAGAACACAACCGGGTGAAATTTGAAATTTATTTCTTCAATGCAATGAAAACTCCTCTTTTTATTTTTTTTCCTTTATTTTTTTTTTAAGATCCTGGGTTCCTCTGCTGTGCTGAAGCATTGCACTGTCTGCAGCTGCTGGGAGCTCTTTTCTCCCTAACAAATGTCAGGAGCTGTTTTGCTAATTCTCCTCCTGCATGTCAGCCCTCCTCATTTATTGTCCCAATGACAATGACATCTTTTCCACAGACACTTCGCCCTCAAGTTGTCACCTGATTTATTTCTCCCTCTGTCTTGCCTTGAGGAACATGAGAACCATGAAGGCAATGCAGATTTCTCACTTTTGTTTCGATTTCCTTAACCTGCTTGGTAGAGTTGTCTCGAGGTTTGTCTGGACAAAGTAAGTATAAATCCCTCTGTTATTATTTTTTCTAAATAAAACTATTTTAAAAAGTATATACGTGCAACATCACAATGTTTGGAAAATTTTTATTTTATTTTCTATTTTATTTTATTTTATTTTATTTTATTTTATTTTATTTTATTTTACAGGGTTCTTCCAGACTGCCCAGCCTTGGGCTCAATGCTGCAGAGCTACACCTGATCTTTCATTAAAATTCCTGATGTTAACTCAGAGAATTCAGGGAATAAAATATCTTTAACACCCCCAAACAAATGAACAATCAACAAATGCTGCTGTTGACACTGCAAACCTTTAAATTGCCTTCCCCCCAGAATGTTTTCAGCTTCTTGCAGAGTTTTGTAATGGCATTTTTGTTAGATTTTCCCACCAAATTTATATTAAGGTGAACAATTCTTCTCTTTCTACATCTCATCCTGCAATAATTCCTGCTGCTCTGAGAATTTCTGCTGCTGCTGTTTTTAATCTTTTCTGTTGCTCTGTTCTCTCTCAGAGGAAACTTTCCTGCCCTGTTGCTCTCTTGCTCACTCACCTTTCTTTAAATAAACATTTGCTTTCCACTTCTCCTTGCTTTGCTGCCTGCAATGGTTATTGTAGAGAGAAATACTCTGCAAGCAAGAAAACGAAAATTAATTAATGCTCAAGTTTCTTCAAAGGTCAGGAAGGATCCAGTGAAAGCTGATGGGAGCCTGGTGTGTAATTTACCTGTCTTGGAAATCCTGGCCACAGGCAATATTATTATTATTATTATTATTATTATCATTATCTATAAGGAGCAGCGACATGAGTCAGATCCTTTCCACCATACAGGAAGATTTCTTTTTCCAACCCGAAAACCACAATAAAAAAGGCAACCAGTAAAAGAAAAAATCCCCAGAAGTGTCTCAAACCTTATCTTGGCATATATGAGTCAGAGACAACAATAGCTCTGAAAATATAACAGTTTTTTACCAGATGAGAAATAATTCAGGTTAATGAAAACCTGAACATCAGAAAAAGGAAGGAGATATGGACTTGGTGATGTTTGAATAGATGACACTTTTAAAAGAAATAAAATTTATCTAGTACAAGGAAAAGTTATGAGTACAATTAGGAGGAGATGGCAGTTGGAAGAATAAAGACAGAATGGTGAAAAGAAAAGATGAGAAAGCATGAAAATAAATGTCCAGCTGTATTCTACACAGGTGTGCAAAGATTTATTGTGTGTCCTCACCTCCTCCATTAATATCAGAAATACTGCCAGACCTTCAGAAATAGAACTCAATAATTATTCACTCAAAATGTTCACTTTTAAAGAGGTGTGGGTTTGTACCTACACTGAAATCAGTTTGCAGCATTTTTGCAGATAGGTATTTTGCAGTCAGTTTTGAATATTTAATTATTTTTCCCAGAGGTCCTTGCTGGTCTATCACTAAATCAAAGATCAGAGCAGGATTTAAATCCTTGCCATATGCTTTGCTTGCTAAACAATGAGGAAATGGCTTCAAATTGTGCCAGGGGAGGTTCAGATTAAATATTAGGAAATACTTCTTCACGGAAAGAGTTGTAAAGGATAGGAATAGGTGCCCAGGGAATCCCTGGAGGTTTTTGGACAACATGTGGATGTGGCACTGGAAGAATTAGTTTAATGTGAACGTGGTGGTTGTTGATGGTTGGATTTGGTTTTAAATCCATTTAAATGGATTTAAATCCATTTTAAATCATTGAGAAATCTGAATGATCCCGTGGTTGGGTTTGAGGTGCTGCTGAGGACATGGGAACAATGCCTGGGACTCACTCTGAGTGTTTCCAAATATTTATTTTGCTCCATCAGGTGAATGAGGGATTTGATCTGCTTGGGCTCAGTTGTGCTGCACCTCTGAATTTCCATCACAGCCTCCAAAACTCTCAGGATGCCCCGAAGCTGCACATTATCTAAACTTTCCCGGTGCTTCCTCCGCAGCATTAACTCAGCTTTCTCACAGAGGTGCTGAGCAGGTGGTTTTTTCCCTTCCCATAAAATAAATAGTGTGTCATGAAAATGTATTTCCACACCGCGCGGAGAAATGGCCCAATGTTGTAAAGTGCTGCTGCAAGGGCTGGGGAGGCACAAGAAATCTCTCTCCCCGGTGAAAGTGTGAGGAAAATCAAACTGCTGAGTAGCACAGATCAGCTTTAGAGAGGGAATTCATGCTTCTGCTTACAGATGAAGTTGTCCTAAGCAGAGATTCCAAGATTCAAAGCCTATTCCCCGGTGAGGCATCCAACCCACACCTGCTGCCTTAAGGATTAAATGGAGTTCTGACTTCTAGAAAAAAAAAAAATAGAATTTTTCCATTTGCTTGAAAAACTTCTCCGTGGTGGCTGTGGAAAAGTATACATTTATAATTATAATGGGATTGCATTGCTAACATGCAGCTGGGTTTGTATTTCTTATTCAAGGAAGCACAACCTGTTTCAGATCTAAGGAAGATTCTTACTGCTTGAATTCATCCAGCAAAAAATTAAAAGGGAAAATCAGCATTTTCATCCTTCTCCCCACAGTAGTACCTGAGTCTGCCTGACCAGCCTAGAAAAAGAGGTTTCAAAGTTAAAGACCTTTCAAGGACATCCAGAAACGAACTTCATGTCATTAAATTGTTTCTGTGGTTTTCCAGCTGATTCACAGTCGCTGTAATTCACAGGCAGTCATCCCATGGAGGTTCAGCAGGAAAAGATTTCCTCCTCCAGGACTCTGAAATGTTTTGTTCTGGTGCAATTCCAAAAAAAGACTCTGTGGAAATGTGAGATTTGCTTAAAGAAACAAAAAAAAATCCAACTGCAAGGAAACACATAAATAAAAAAAAAACAACCCCAGACTTGTAGGAAAAAAAAAAAGAAGAAAAAAATTTCCTTTGTATTTATTTATTGTAAAAGGTCAGCTACCTCTGCTCAGCAAGAGAATTCAATCAGATTTTGGATCCTGCATCTATTTTGCTTATCTATCCATTTATAAATATTTAGAAATTGACATCTTCTCGGGGGAAAAAGAAAAAGAGCCTCAAAACTGGGATGATCTTTAAGTACTTCAGCAGATTGCCCAAGGACATTATTATAACATTGTCTGAAATGTGCCCTTATCCATGTTAAC
Organism: Entomyzon cyanotis; assembly: GCA_024500445.1. Lineage (NCBI taxonomy): Eukaryota > Metazoa > Chordata > Aves > Passeriformes > Meliphagidae > Entomyzon > Entomyzon cyanotis. Next base: position 5,029,248 of record JAKEPQ010000781.1, read on the forward strand.
TTCCCCAAAACAGAATTTTGGGGAGAAATTTCAGGAAATTTCTGCAATTTTCCATCAGTGGTGAATTCCCTCATCCCTCAGCTTCACCAGGAAGGTTTGCAGTGTGTCATCCTCCAAGTTTTGAGTGCAGTTCTGCCCTGTTTGCAAAATAAACTCAACACAATCTTCACCACATTTGGAGGAAATGAGAGATTTTCCTGCCTTTTAAACCACGGGGGGAAGGTAAGAACAGCCTGTCCATGGGAACATGAAGTGCTGAAATCCACAGTTAGGAGAGGTGTCTAAAATGTGAGTTGAACAAAGCCAAGCTGTCACCAGCAGCTTCAGTGCAGTCCTGTGATGCCATTTGCTATAAACCATGTCTGAATGAGAAAGAGGTGAGAGCTGGCATGTGGGATGTCTGGGATTTCTGTGCTGCTGATGGATATTCCTTCAGGAGGAAAGCAATCCACAAGAATATCAACCGCAGCATGATGATCCTGGAGTTGAATGGGATAATAAAGGACCAGGGTAAGGAAAGGTGGGGCAGGACCTGGGAAAATAGGAATGAGTGCTGGCTTGAGGATTCTGCTGGAGGAGTTGAGGTGTAATAATTGTAGTGGCTGCATGTCTCTGGTGCCAGATTTGTGTTTTCTGTGAGATATTCCATCCATCCCATTCCATTCCATCCATTCCATTCCATCCCATCCTATTCCATTCCATTCCATTCCATTCCATTCCATTCCATTCCATTCCATTCCATTCCATTCTGTGGCTAGCACAGGTCTTTCCTATGAGAATTTTCTCCTGTGTTTTATAAACAAAGATAAAGTTTGGATGTTGTTAAAACAGTGTCTCGAGATTTGGACAGTTCAGGCCTGGCCAATCAGGCCCAGGGGGAGGTTTCTGACTGACCAATCTGGGTGACCTCTGAAAAGTCTATATAAGTTGGAATCAAAATAATAAAGCTCTCTTTTCTATGCCACACTGAGAATCCGGGTCTTTTTCTCTGCTAGCGGCTCAACAGCGACACCATCCCATCCCATCCCATCCCATCCCATCCCATCCCATCCCATCCCATCCCATCCCATCCCAATTCCCCCCTATTTTCCCCCTCACTGTGTCACGTCACAGGTTTGGAGCTCTTTGGGAATTGGGAGTGACCTTGGCAGTGCTTCTCCTAAAAACACCTCTCCATCCCCACGGCAGCTTCACCTCCAGCAGGACTTTCTCCAGGAACACACAATGTTTTCTCTGAGCTCTCAGACTCCAATTTCTAATTTTCAGACTCCAATTTTCAATTAATTAGACCCCACATTATTTTAGGAGAGCTCTCTCTGATTTATTTTAGTCCACTCAACACTGCCAACCAAGTGCTGACTTCCCAGCTCAGCATCCCAGGATCTAAAGTATTTCTTCTCTCCCACACCCTTCATCTTGTATGAGTTTAATTTCAAACAAATCTGAGCAGAGGAAGAAAAGAAATTTATGAAACCCAAAAACCATCCATCTGCTTCAAAACCTTCCAGGTTTAAACAAGAGGTATTGAATATTTGCTCCTGTTTATTAAGAGATAATGGCAAATGAAATTTGTTAAATAACTTCAAATAATGTTCTTAGTGAAAAAAAAAAAAATTAGCATTTCTTTCATCAAACACATTTTCTATTATTTACCAACTCGTAGAGTTAATTTTCATAAGCTGAAAACAAGTCATCCTAATAGCAAATAGTTCACCCTAAAGTCTGGATTGAACGAAGCAGACCTTTACCAATTCACACTTTGCTAATCCTCCCACTTTGTGACCCACAAGAGCCTCTCCCCTCAGCTCCTGCCTCTCTGCAAAGATTTAACATCACAACATTTCAGTGCCCCCAGACTGTTGGAATCTCATTATTTAGACAGCATAAATCATTAAACGAGACCCTCTTTTTGAAATTAAATGAGCCAAGTATTTCTGAAATTGTTAGGAATTGTGTCAGGAGCTGATCACCTCCTGCAGGTAAGTCCAGAGTTCCCTGACCTCTGGCACTGAGAATTAGGAAGGTCACCACACAGAATAGGGACAGGAGAGTTCTGATGCTTTTCTTTCCCCCTCCCCATTTTTTGGACACCCAAAGTCCCCATTTTTGGGTGAATTTGTGTCCAGGTGGTTCTGCTGCTCACCAGTCATTCCCTGTAACACCCTGGGGCTGTTCTCACACATCTGCACCCAGTGCTGCGGGTGGAAACAACACTCACATTTATCAGCATCAGATTTATAAATATCAATTTTTCACTTTTTCCATTGCTCCTGTTTCCCATCCCCAGTCCATCACTCCGCAGAGCCCTTAGCCAAGGGTGATGTGGGGAAAATTTCCAGTAGTTCCCTGTGATTACTGCCTTTTTAGGTAACTTGCTAAAATTTTATTTTTAATTTGACATTATGCCAAATATATGCCATTTCCAAGCATATTTAAAAATACTAAAAAATAAGTCTGCCCTCTAACCCAGTCCTTTGCCCATGGCAGCACACAGGCAGGGAAGGTGTTTAGTTATGCAGGGCAAGTTGGAAAATTTAAATGCATGGCTTGTTTTAAACCTCACTGAGTCCTATTTGTTTCGAGTTACCTGAATAAATCTCTGCTTAATCCCCTGGTGATGACAGTCAGGATTTCTCGACTCGGAGCTTTCTGTGTTAACACTGAGCTTTTGGAAATCCTGATTAGCCACCCAGACACTTGGAGGGACAGATCCAAACAACAGGCCAGGCTTGGGAAAGCTGTTGGTGGGGAGCAAAGATAAATGAATAAACCCTTCAGCCCCACTGCAGCCACTTGGGTTGAGGTTTGTTACCAAAAAACATCCCTAAAATAAAAATATTTGTCCTAAGGGTGGTTAGGAAAGCTCAGCAGTGCCCAGGACTGGGCATTACTGAATATTGAAGGTAGGAACACACTTTCCTTGTGCAGACAGAACTCCAAATTAATTCAGTCTGGATTACACACATGTAATTACAACGGCTTGGCCTCTCTGGGCTGGTGTTAGCTGCAAACAAATGAGATTTGTTTGATGTTTCACATTGCACTGCGGAGAAAAGGTCTGCAGCAAATACAGAACCTATTGCTTTGATCCTGTGTTGAAACACAGCAACGTAGATTAAGGTCTAAATCCAATTCTCAGGCACGAGGAAACTTTTCTGATCGTAGCTCTGGCTGAAGGAAGGGTTTGCATCTCGGGGTTTTTAATTAATATAAAAAAAGAAGAGAGAAGAATTTATTTTTTCTTGTCTTAAGTAATTGCTTACTCGCATCGTGGTCAGCAGTGCAGATGTGCTGACAAGGAAGCAGAGATAAAAACAACCTCCCAAAACTCAAACACAGGGGCTGCTGCATTTAAAGGGGAAAAGAATCACCTTTCTCCTGTTTTCTGTTGCAGAAGGTGGATTGCATTTCATCAGCCAAAAACTGATGCATTTCAGATTCAACACAACAAAAATACAGATTATAAATAAAGCATTTTGGAGGTGATAACAGAGATTATAAAATAAATAATTCTATATGATATACAATATACAATGTATGATATACAATATACAATATATAATATATAGTGTATATTATGCAATATATAATATATATCATATAGGATCTGTGATATTATATATATGATGCATGGTACTTATGGTAAGTGAGTAACTTTAAAAGTTACTCCTCTTCCCTCACTCATTCACAGACACATTTTTTTCAATCATTTGGTCACCAAAACAACAGAAATATTTTCTCTTTGCAGTGCCATGCCAGCCCTCGTTTATCCCTTCTGATACTTTGTTTTGAAACAAACCTACAAATCTCTAATTAAAAGAAGCCAAAACGTGTGATTAATTCCAAACCAAGAGCATTTTGAGAGGAAAGAGAATAAACAACTGTAAAGTGAACAGATGGGATTACAAACTGAATTGCCATCATTAGCATTATGAGCTCCATAATTAGTTATTAGAATAACAATACACGTCTAATATTAATGTGAGATAACACAAATGTTATTGTAGGGACAGAAGAAGGAAGCAAACTTGGAAGGTTCTAGTAAGGATAATTGGAGCTGGACTTTCTGCTAATATTTAAATTTGAGTTGCAAGGCTCTTGTGGAGATAAACTCTGAATTTTGTGGGCAGAATCCTGATTTCCTAGGTTTTAAGGCAGAAAATGTCCTACAAATTATTTATTGAGGAGTTCTGATGCAGCTGACCCTGTACAATTTCAGATATCTAAAGATTTCTGTCTAACAACACATGATTTTCTGGTTTATTTGGTGAGTCAGATCCTGGCTTCATGGAGGGATTTGGGGTTTAAAAACTAACTGCAGATATAAAGCAGGAGATATTTAGAAATATGTGTGTATTTAAGACTGGAACAAGTGGCTCTGAAAAAGACTGTGAGCAAGTGGAATGGCTTTTAAATGTTGAAAAGGGCAATGAGCTCCTTAATTCCCAATAACTACAGTGCAGATGGAGGTGTTTAAATGATAAATAAAGGCTGTTCATGGGGAAAATCTGAGTTTTCCCCCAGTTCTAACAAATGCCAGTTTGTATGATGATTTTATTATGATGAGTTTTCAGGTTACACAAATCAAAACCTAAGCCCAAACAATGAACTTCGATACATTGAATAGAAAACTGAAGTCAGTGTTATTTTATTCTGTTAACTTCGAGCAGTTGTGCTTGGATTGGAGAACCAGGAAATCTTAATGAAACAATTGCACAGCTACTTCCACTTAATGGCTGTTTTACAGTCAAATATACATTAAGAAGAAAAATGTTAATTGCTGACGTGCTGAATCTACTGTATGGGCAGCATTTAATTACCAAAAGATATCATTTCCAACGGCTGCTATTTCCCTGTCTTCCCCAAATGAACCCAGCAACAAAATAACCCAGAGTGTAAGCAAAACTGAAGTTCAAAGATCTAATTTCTAATTCAGGGAAGCATTAAGCATATGCTTAACTTTGACCAAATGTGTAAAGCCATTAACTTCAGGCCCATAAAGAAGTGCTTAAAGTTAAATGGGTACTTAGGTTATTATTCACACAGGGCTGCCTTCTTGAATCTTACTCCCCTACCAGTATTAGCACTCTCTTTAGCAGCTGCTCCCATTAATTACCAAAAATAAAAAAAAAAATTCCCCAAAAAACCTGTTACTGACCGTTAAAGTGCAGCACAGCCTGATTTGCATATCTATATAAGGGTTTGGTATTATATGCTATTTATACTTTTTTTTTTTTTTTGCCTGTATGAAACGTGAGCAAAGGAAAACAGGGGTTGGCTTATCTCTTGGCTGTGCCTGCTTGTGGAAGGCAGGCAGCTGAGTCGTTGTGTCTGTGCTTAATTGGGAATGCAAATGAGGAGCTGCCTTTGAAAAATCCAGACTTGTGGTTTTGGAGGCTCCAAGAAAGAAGTTCGGGAAAGGAATCTGAAATCACCTAATCCAGAGTAAAATGTTGGATTTTTTTTTTTCCCCTCATAGAGTGAAAAATAACCCAAAGTGCAGCCTGAAAAGAATAATTTTCAGTCCTAAAAACTTCTCTGCTGGCATGGATTGGGGAGAACTGGTAAATCTAAATTTCCTACAGAAAAGACATAGAAGAACTGTCATGGTTGTTAATGAATGGACTTTTAACCTAAACCAGCCCTGAAAGAACAGAGCAGAAAACATAATTGCTATTTTCACTTGTTCTTTACTAATTAAAAGAGATGATGGTTGTTTGAGTTAATTATTTGCTCTGTAAACATCTCAAAATCAGACGTCGGATCTGGAGTTTTATTATTTAATATTATTTAATATTATTTAATATTATTTAATATTATTTAATATTTTGGTTTCTCCTACACCACCAAAACCTTCGCCTTGACTTTGAATTGTTTCACACCAACCCAGAATCAATTCCAGCTTATCACAATCAGACAAATCAGGTTTTGTCAGGGGAACTGAAAAATCGAGATAAAGTTTGACAATTTTAGCAGTTTTGAGACATGCAGTTATTTTAGTCAAGTCCACTCTGTGGGCACAAAATTGCTCTTCAGCACTGAGGAATTTTAGTTAAAAATTCCCCCCAGAGGTATTAGTTATGGGCTGCCCTCCTGGTTTTTTAAATCCAAATAATTCTGCAGCCACAGGATTTCCTGACACCAAAGATTTGCCCTCTCTCCCTGAAAAAATGAGGACATTGCCTGGATTTCATGGATTTCATGTTCTCTGTAATGCTTACAGAGAATGTTAATGTTCTTGGAGAATAAGGAAACAAAAGATGGGAAGAAGGAGTTCCAATGTAAAATTTTATGTCGATTGGTGCACAAATAAATTTCCCTGTCTTTGCCTTCCTACCCTCCTGTGAATTCTGTAGTCAAGGCTGATAGCTGATATAATATGCAACTTTTTTTTTTTTTTTTGCAAGAATAAATATTTGCTTGAAGTCCAGGAAAATCTGCATCCTGAGCCCAGGATAATCCTCTTGGATCCTGGCAAACCTCCTCAAATTCAAGTCTCTTACCCATTTTGGAAGGGAAATCTGGAAAGATTAGGAAAAAAACCACATTTTGCCTCAAACAAATCTTGGTGTGGATTGCCTCGTTATTTGGAAATATACCTCATACTTGGACCCTCCTGTGAAATGTTTGGTACTATTTATTTTCACTGAAGTCTTTATTAGAGCCAACATTTAAGGTTCTTACAGAATTGGCTCTAACTGGAATTTATTGGCCATTCTTCCCCTTCCACAAACACTTTTTAATTTAAAAGAACATGTTTTTTACAGTGAGGTTTCATCCCGAGTGCTTTTTTTACTGAGTGCAAACCCTTTGAAACGCTGTTGTACTTCTTATTTAAGAAGTTATTCATGTGAGGAATGGCAGCAGGTCTAAATCCATAATCCTAAATAAAAGGTTAACTTTTCCAACAAATTATAAAGTGCTTGTTTGTCTAGTTTTACTTCTCCAAAGCAACACCCAGAGATAATATATTTACCCTGAATATGCCTTACTCCCCAAGAGATACCTTTAGAAGTTTTATTCAAATGAGAGCAAGACGCGAATATTTGGGAGATTTCACATATTTCTGAGATGTTTCTCCTGCAGGTTGCAGCTGATTCACAGCACAGAAATTTTTTGATGCCTTGCCAGAACACAAAATTCCAGGTCCTTACGAGGTGCAAATGAAAGGAGCTCCACTTCCTTCAGCTCCCCTTTGGAGCAGCAGTTGGGCTGGAATTTGCTTTTGTAGATATCTTTCCCCCAACTGTCTCCTTTTCGAGCAATGTTTGCTCAAAGAGCACCAACAGCAGCTGAAAATGGGCAGAGAAAAGTCTGGAATTGCAGGAATATGTAGGGAAAAGAGGCTGGTGGTGTTTGAGCTGAGTGAGGTCTTTGTATAAATAGCTGTAATGTGAATAATTCCGAGGTGGCCTTAGATCACAAACTGCTTTACTTCAGTGAAGTTTGCTTTTCAATGCTGTTTTTGGGAGATAGACTGTTTTTCTGGGGTGCATTGTAACACTTTTGTAATACAGAGTGGATGTGATCCAGGTGCTAAAATCGTGATTTAAATATTATTGCATTTATTATTAATACACACTGTCATTTACAGCCTGACAATGCTAACTCATGAATAAAGTATCTGGCAAGACACCACCAAAATGATAAATAATTCCTAGGTGATAAGAGCTTAACAATTAGTACCAAATAATAACATCAAGAAGCACGGATTCTGGTCCTTACAGACAGCATTAAATTAAATATTTCCCAGCTAAAGCATAAGGCATGTAAATATTCCAATTACAGGTGAAAGAAAAGCCATGAATTCATTCGAATCTTTACAGCAAAGGGTTCCCAATGCTTTTAATAAACAAATGGTTTTTACCTGGAGGAATCGAAGATTAAACCTGATGTAGAAGTGTGAAATAAATAACACAAGAATCCCATGACTGCTCCCAGGGTGAGCACTGAGATGTTGTCTGGGAAGGATTCATAGCAGGGAGTTATTTCCATGATCAGATGAGAATTGAAGATTTTGTATTCAAACTGGAAAAGTGGAATTTTACATCCTCTTTTTCCAGTCTTATATTTGTGACAAAACCTCAGCCAGTACAACGGGATATATCTGTATTTTCCCTTTAATCTGAAGGGAAGGTGTGTTCAAATATATCTGGGTATGGATGTATCTCCCACCCACCTCTTCTGTGTCTGCTCCTCACCAGGAAGAAGAATGTGGAATATTCAGCCTTAATTTGGATTAATTCTGGATTAATTAACAGCCTTAATTCTGGATTTCTTCAGAAATTATTCTGTCGAGATTGACTTCCTCCAGCTCAGCATTTATCTACAAATTTTCTTATTGAGCTGCCTCTTTTTTTTCCCCCTCTCTGTGACTTTTGGCTAAAAGTAGCTTCTGAATTTTCTCCCCAGGAAGGTGTGTGTTCCTCTAGCAGGAAACAAGTGCCTCTCTGCAGGACACCTCCTCCGCTGCCAGCCTCGTCTGCAACCTTCGATTTGCTTTTTGTCACTGTGCATCTTGCTTTGCAGCCTCAATTTTTCCTTTCTAAACAATTCTCAGATGCAGAAGACAAAATCTCGTAGTAGATGGCAACAAATGCTCTGAACTTTTCCATAATGAGAATAAATAATCAAATTATTTATTTATTTATTTATTTGAAATAATCAAATTATTTATTACTTATTATTTTATTTATATTATATATAAATTTATTTATTTATTTATTTTTTAATTCAATCCAGGAAGCGTGACATGTTCATCCCAGTGCTGAAAAAAGCCATATTTATTTAAGTTTGGTAGAGATACATACAGACTTGCAGGCTAATGTTCAAAGAATAGAACAATGCTCGTTTCTCCAGCTTCCCTTTTCAAAATTAGCCTTTTCCTGCGAGTGACGTGCAGCGAGAACTCGATTGTCAGGAATGCACCAGAGAATAACTTTCAGTCATTCTCAGTTATTTTTATGCCTCTTGAGTTCTTTAAATAAATAAAGGATCAAAATTGGCACATCATACATGCATGTTTCTATTTTTAGTGCTGGAAAGGGTGAAAGGGGAAGGAAGGAAGGAAGGAAGGAAGGAAGGAAGGAAGGAAGGAAGGAAGGAAGGAAGGAAGGAAGGAAGGAAGGAAGGAAGGAAGGAAGGAAGGAAGGAAAATCCTGGTAGTGAGCTGTGGGCAATTTCACTCCCAATTTAATGGCCATTGTTGTGGAGAGATTACTTTTAGGAGATATTCCATAAATTTTGCCAAACTCACTCTTGGCCTTGGCTTGTCTGAAGCCCAGAACTTCACCTTCCGATTTCTTCAGAGAGCCTCAAAGAACCAGAACGGTTTAAAACAAAACCCAACATCTTTTGAGCTGCATTCCCTGCCTGAATCCTAACACCAAAACCAGCTCATGAAAAGCTTTAATCACTTCTGCTTACAGGCATCGAAGTTTAGGGAATGTGCACCTGGAGATAAATTTGGCTGTGTGCTGCAGAATGCTGAAAGAGCTGCAGGATGGAGGCTGAGGGATAATTGAGGATAAAATCCTCAGCAGCCAAACTCCTGCTGGTTCTGTGGGAGCACGGAGTGGGAGAAAAATGAGTTTACAGCAGGGGAAGTCAGAGGCCAGGCGGGTTTTGGCTGTGGAGTAAATCAGGGTGGGTGCTGAAGGGTTGGGTGTGGTTTATGAATATGCAAATGAGAATTAGCGTTTGGTATGCAGGGAGGGTCAGTGTGGGAGCAGGAAGGGCTGATCCAGGATTGGGTGGGAATGTGCAGCAGCTGAACTTCACTCCTTCATTGGAGCCTGTGGCTCAGCATTTATTTATAATTTTTTTCTATTTTTATTTTTTTTAATTATTTTTATTTTTATTTTTATTATTTTTATTTTATTTTTATTTATTTTTATTTTTATTTATTTTTATTTATTTTTATTTTTATTTATTTTTATTTATTTTTATTTTTCCATTTTCCATGGTGGAAAAGCAGCTGGGCCCAGGATGAGCAGTTACCCTCAGAGCCTCCTGGCCTGGATTTGCCAGCAGGGTGCAAAAGGATTTTCCCCTGCTGATGCCACCAGTGAGGGAGATTTTGGTGAATGCCAGGGCTGAGTGTGTGACTTTGTGCTCCTGAGTGCCTGCAGCTCTTCCCTGAGCTGGAATTTACTGCCTGGGAAGCTTTTTATTTATTTTATTCCTTTATTTATTTTATTCCTTTATTTATTTTATTCCTTCTGTTCTCCCACCTGAGCTCACCTTCCCTGCATCCCACACCAAGGCAGGAGGGACCTGAAGGACCTCTTGGGTTTGATGAGGTCATGAAAATGAGATAATTGGAGGAGTCCCTTCATGTAAAACTTTTAAACTGAATTTTTAAATATTTCAAGTAAAACTTCCCGTTTCCCAGCCTGTTTCAAGGAAAGTGAAACATTCAGCATTCCTGAAAATTTTGCCAATCTGGAGACAGATATGGATTGCCTGATATCCTTATATTGTAAAAGCCTTCAATTTCAATAGAAACCTGGCTCAAACTGCATCCTGGGCATTGATTCAGTCAGCATGAATTTAAAAAAGTGAATAAACAAATTGTGGTCTTTAATGAATAACAGCTGCAATAAAAATTAAATACAAAATAAGTAATGCTATGCTTTACACTAATTAATGTGATATTATGTCTTAAATTTACCTAAAATAATCTGGATTTAGGAGGTTTGGATATTGTTTTGATTTACATTTACTTTATATTTTGATTGATATTTATTTTTGTATTTGCTTCTTTTTTTAGCAATATTTCCTTATTTCAATGATTGCCTCAACACAGACAAAAGCCTGTTGATCATCAAACAGAAAAAGAAATTCTGTGAACCTTGATTTCCTGGAATAAACTAGGGTTATGTGTGACATTTCCATATTTTTATTGTTGAAATTACTTCCAAAAATACCTATTGCACATCCCAACAATTAGAGATAATGGTTATTCAGTTTAAATTTCAGCATTTCTTTCTTTCTTTTTTTTTTTCCTCAGCGAATCCTCATTCCCTAGATAAGTAGCCCATGGCTGTTGCTGGGATTTTTTTCCTGCAAGGTATTACAGGTGATGACTCAGAATTATCTGCTCAAATTAATTCTATTAGGAACACACTCACCAGATTGTTCTGAAGCAGCAATTTATCACGTTTGAGGAGAGCACACTGATAAATCTCCCAGTGCTGACAAACCAGCTTCCCGGGATTCATTCCTGCGTGTTCCATCACACCAATTTCTATTTCCTACCCATCCTGGGGTGCAGAGAAATACTCTGGGGTTGATGTGGGCTGGCAGACAGTGAGCTCTGAGGAAGTTTGCAGCATAATTAAGAGATAATAATGCTATCTCCCTGGTTTATGAGGCACTGAAGCCATCCCTGAGTGAATAAACCACGGGGAGAGGGAACTGGAGCTCTGCCAGGAGCCTGGAAAATATCACCATGACATCAGCGTGCTGGAAGGGTTTAATTGAATCCAATTCCATGTGCATTCCTGAAAATGGGATGGAAAATCACGCCGTGGTTGGAGAATAAATGTGCCAACTGGTGGGGTGTGGCAACACAGACTCTTTCCCATGGGAATTTTCTCTTCTTCTTCTGGTAGATAAAGAAAAGATAAAGTTTTAATGTTATTGAAACAGTCTCTGGAAAGAGAGGCGGTGTCACTGTTGAGCTGCTAGCAGAGTAAGAAGGCCCAGGTTCAACAGGTGACATCCAGAAGAAGATTTTATTATTTAATTCCAACTTATATAGACTTTTCAAAGGTCACCCAGATTGGTCAGTCAGAAGCCTCCCCCTAGGCCTGATTGGCCAGGCCTGAACTGTCCACATCTGAGAAACTGTTTTAATAACATCCAAACTTTATCTTTGTTTATAAAACACAGGAAGAAGAGAGAAAGAATTCCCATGGGAAAGGTCTGTGCTAGCCACAAGGCAGTTCAAGCCTGGCCAATCAGCCTAGGGGGATGTTTTGAATTGACCCAATCCTGACAACCTGTGAAAGCCTATATAAGTTCTAAAATCTAAATAATAAATTCAGAACTGTGCCAACCTGAGGTTCTGTCTGGTTTCTTGGGGCCCACTCTGCTAGTGGTTCAACAGCGACGTTGGGGTTGCTGCTTTTGAGGGCTCGCTGTGGGATGAACTCCTGCTCCACACCTGCTGGAATCCCAGGGGATTTTGGGGGTGTGGGAGATGCTGGAATGAGAAAAGCCACAGATAGTGTCAGAGCAGGGTGATGCTGATGTTATCCTCAGCGCTGCTGTCGCTTCTCTGTCTCACAGAGAATAACAGGGGGATTAAGGCAAAAAAAAAAAATCCAAAGAAATGAGTTGTGAAGCAAGAAGCTGATATTGTGGTTCTTAGTCCGGCTGTGATCATTATCTCAGTTTTCTCTGGAAAGGACAGATGGAGAGGATGAGGGAAGATGTGCTGCCTGTGCTGCCAGGATGTTCCACATCCTGGAAAAGGTTGGGAAGTTATCCATGAAGGCAAGACCTGGGTGAGCACCGCTGTGGTTCCTGAGACAAATCTCTGTGACATTCAGTCCTGACAGCTCTGCCCAGATTTCCGGACAAAGGTGATAATTTAATGGAAATATTTGGATGCAGGTGCCAACTTCCATCAGCAATTGGATGGGGGAGACTAATTTTGTTTGTATAAATGAGCGAACAGGTGTCAAACTGTCACAGTTTTGGTTAAAATGCAGTTTTTAACGATGATCCAGAGGGAGGTCTGGGGGTGTGTGGTGATCGATCCCTGCTGTCCCTCACATGGAAAGGGCTCAGGGAACACGGGAGGAAGAATGGAGTTCACCTATTTCTTTGGGAGACTAAATAAACTGATAAAAACGCTACTCCTGCCACAGCCACCAGCTCAGAGTTTGCTGCCAGTGGCAGCAAAGACTTGCAAAGTGTCAAAAGTCTTTGTGTCACGACGGCCAGAGATGCTGCAGAAATTCAGATTGTGGCATCAAAAAAAACCAAAAACATATGATTAAATAATGTGGGGAATTGAAATTGACATAAAATAAGAAAGAAATAACAATGAAACAAGAATAAACCCACAATTTTTTGTTCCTGTGTTTACTTCAGAAGACCAGGCTATACATTCTGCTTTGATGCTCCAAAGCTGTGAAACATTTGCAAGGGGAACACGAAATCAGCAATCAATACAACTGATCAAGACAATCAGTCAAAGATTTTCAGTACAAAACCCAGCATTTTTTAGCTGAAAAGTTAATGTGAGACTACCCTTTTGAGATGTTCATTAAAAATTGAGCATTTTCCTAGCTAGTCCTATTAAACACTTCTCTCCCTGGACTCAAGCAAATTTAATGGAGAAATGTCCTCACTAACATTTAATTTCTATATTCAGCAGACACTTTTCAGTAACTCTGGCCTGATTTTGGTACTCAGGAAGGTCTAATTCTATTCAAGAGTATAACATCAAGATGAAGATTTTTTCGAGGCAGAGTAAAACTGAAAATAATGTCAGGTTTCTCCATGAAGAACATTTTGCTCCGTGGGTGAACAGGGCCAGGAAGGAGGTGGGCAGTGCTGTTCTGGCTGTCTCTGATCTGCTCATAACTCTGATTTTTAAGCCTGGATTTTATTCATGGCGCTCACTGTGACACCACAACACCCTGGGGTTGAGCACTCTCCCATATTCCCAAAACACCCACAGGGAGACAAAAAGTCAATACAAAAAAAGGTGGAAAAAAGCAGAGAGGGATCTGCATTATCTGTGGCAGTCTTGTTGAACTCCTCGTGCTTATTTTCAAACAGAATATTTGCACTAAATTAAATATATGTAGTAGATAAATGTGATATTAATGGCAGCTGGATAAGGAACCTATTGAAACATCAAACAACAATAGCTAATTCTTTATAAAATGTGGAGTTTTCTAAGATGTATTGCAGACAGATTGACAGATCCAGCTGGAAATTCCCTCATTTTTGCATGACAGAAGTTCCTGGTGGTTGATGCCAGACTGCTCCAGCAACAGACTCAAAGGAATTTGTAACACAGACCAATTTCCTGATTTCCACCACTTTCCCACTCGTGGTTCCATCACCCTCTTGGCACAGTGAATAAACTGATCTAATGAAAGGATAAAAGAAGAGTTGCTCTGTTCTATAAAATGATTATATAGTTTCTCAATAGGCAAAATGAGAGATCAAAGGCCACAATTTTTTTTTAAAGCTTTTTCCTGTGGGTTTTTTTTCCCCCTATAAAGAAACTAATCATTGACCAATCTTGCTGGCAATCTTTCCTTGACCTTCCCCTCAAAATATTTTAAGACAGAACTGTGAAAACCAAAGTAAATATAACCACCCTCTTCTTCTTGTAGTCTGTAGTTCTTATCATTTCCAAATCTAAATTCAACTTTCTCTTCTGCCCTTGAGGAGCTGGGCTGCTTCATCCTGGCCTTTCTACTTGAGCTAATCAGTACTTTTTGTCAATGGTTGGGTTTTTTTGGCCAGTTTTCTGCATTTTCTCTTCTGCTTAATTGGAACCAAAATAGTTTGGATGGCTGAACTGAATGGGAGTAATTTTTGCCCGTTCAGCACAATCCTGCTGCCGTCCTTCCACTCTAAATGAGAGATGTTAGAGTTCAAGCCTTTCATCCCTCCAGTTTTCTCTCTCCCGGCCAAGAAAATCTGTTTCATTTTGTAGCTTCCCAATAGATTTTCGCTTAGCTGCTGTTTCGAGGTGATCTTTGCAATCTAGGAGCTGATAGAACAAGCAAAGATGTAAATATTGCCCTGCTGGTAAGAGCTGATTCATTGAAATGGAAATGATTTGTGCAAGAGCATCATGCCTTGGCCAATATTTGTGTCAGAAACGAGGAGCAAAAGTAATTTAAAAACAGGTGCTCTGCATTGCTTTGTTCTACAATGTCTTTTTCTCATTAAACTTATTTATATTCTGTGTAACCTTTCCGGTGAACAGAATGTAAGAGTGCAGTACAAGACATAACACACACAGAACTCCAACCTTATCAGCTTCACAGAGCTCCAGCAATTCCCTTGCTGGAAGGGGATGGGGTGGGGGTTGATATTCCCTCTTTTGAGCCTGTTTAGGAGAAAAAACAGAATTAAAATCACTTTGATATCTGAGGTCTGAAAGTTAAAATACCTAACAAGCTCGAAAATAATGTCCCAAAACTGTGCTCCTGCCAGGCTGAGCTTTCACACCTGAGCAGCCACAGGATGTGAATTATTCCTCAGTGACTTGTATCATTGAATCAATTTTTAATTGATTATTTCTCAGTGACTTTTGTCATTGAATCAATTCTGAAGTGATTATTTCTCCGTGATTTGTGTCACTGAATCGACTTGTTATCATTCAAATCAATAATTTGGTTCCTCAGTGGGAGCTACAGGATGGAGCTTCCTCACCCCAATGCCTCCTCAAGGCCTGAGCATTTCGGAATTTACCAACATTTTGGAATTTTTTGGCATTTCCCTACGAGCAAACCTGGCTGAACCTGTACAAAACCCAGTGCAGAACAGAGAAACGAGATCCATTTTGCCTGTATTAGATTTGGTAACAAAACCACATCATGCTGTGTTGAAGTGAAGATGACGAACAGAAGTCAGAAGAGCATGTGAATAAATTTAATTTTTAGCTGCTCAGACACAGTATAGAAATGTATTACAAGAAATTCTAGTGTTTTTTACAGTTTCAGAGTTTCGGTACCTTTATACTGCAGGTGTCAAAACCAGTTGCACAAGTCCTTTCATTTCAGAGCAAATACACTTTAAAATGTAGTTATTCATCCAGACTCTTGGTTTTGAATAAATATATATATATATGTACCCTTAAAACGCAGCAATAAAATAAATTGAAGGTACTTCTTGTCTGGCAGATTTCAAAGTGAAGTCGTGAAGTAATAGGAGTTGTGGTTTTTTCCAAAAATATTTGTAGAAGCTGCATTTTTAATTCCCAGAGCATCTCTGTGGATGCACAAACAGGAATATCTAAGCAGGAGAGGTGTGTGATGAGGACTGGGAGAGGTGGATGGTGGGGATTAGAGCCTGGATGTCTCTGTTATCACCCCTCGAGCTGCTCACAATGATGTGCAGGGCAGATGTCACCTCCTAGGATGGAAGACGGCACTTTTGGTGTTTAAATGGTTAATAAATTTGTATATGGGGTAAATCAGTGTTTCCCCACAGTTCTAACAAATGCTAATCTATATGAGTTTATTCCGATGAGTTGCCAGGTTACACAAATCAAATCTGAGCCGAAACACTCGTGGTGTGTCAGCACCGTGGGGAGCAGCAGAGCTCAGAAAGTGACAATGTGGGGAGGGAATCACCCTGAAAAATCAGCTCTTCCTTCACAATCCCCTTGCTGGGAACACTTTCTGTGCCTGAGGAACCCACAGGGCAGGGAGGAGGTGAAGCTCAGGTTCTGCTGCTGTGCTGGAGTGTGGCAGTGGCCCTGCGACAAATCGGCTTGGGCGACCAGCTGCACGGGTCTGTATCGATCGAAGAGGAGTCTTGGGTATGAGACGAAAGCTACCAACCTTCAGGTTAGGGAGAAAGGCTTGTCGTCACCCAAGAAGCCCTGCAGCTGGAGATATGAACATGCCCCAGGGTACGAGGCTATTGGTCCTGCACACTTCCCCACCCCTGTTCCGTATTTATTATTGATCTAGAATGTTCCCCTTTGTCTTCCCCCAGCACGGTTACCCATTGGTTTTCAAATGTTGTACCCTCCCTAAGCAGTATACCTATTGGATTGTAGCCGTGTCCATCTCCTTTTAGATGTTCCCTGGTTGGCCTTTTGGAGGCAACCACTGCCCTCTCCCTTTCCTTTATAACCCTATGTCACCTGTTGCTAGGGGCTCTTGAGTCTCTGATCCCAGCGTCCTTCTGTGGTCCTTGCTCTGCCTTTCTCCACCTTTCCTTGACTTCCTCGTGCTCCTACAATAAATCCCTGGGATCCCAACCTCAAAAGTCTACACCACCTTTGTTCCTGTGTCGTTCCTGTGCTGCTACTGTCCCCCGGACACTACAGCTCCCTTGTGTGCCTCACTGCCGTGGCACGTCCAGGGCATGTTCAGAGCGGCGGCGCGCTCTTCTGTGTCACTTCTCAGTGCACCGCTGTCAACAGAGCCAGGAAGCAGCACTCGAGTTCTCTCTGAGCACGTCGGACAGCTCCTCCTGGCCGGGCTGTTGGCTGGGGCTGCTCGGGATGGAGCTGGCAGCACCACAGCCTCACCTGAGCTCTGCCTGAGCATCCCTGAGAGCAAGGAGAGAGCTCTGCCTCCTCCTCTCCATCCCCAGGGAGCAAACAGCCTGAGATGTTGAACTCCTGCCCGGGGACTGAGATAAAAATGGCCTGAAAATGAGGATTATTAACGATCAGTGCTGCAGCAGAAGCACAAACTTCAGCAAATTCAGAGCAACCTGTGAAGAGCAGCAGGGCTAATCTTATTTTCTATTCCTTTTCTGTTGGTGGTGGTTGGGAAAAGCTCTGCTCCAGGTGCTGATTTGGTCTCAGTCTCTCAGGTCTCTTTGTTGTGGTTGTGATCTCTTTAGAGCATGGAGGATAAGATTCAGCAGGAGATGAAAACACATGCTCCAGCGAGCTGCAGCTCTGCCCTTTGGCCATGCTGCTCCTCTGCCCTTCGCCCCACACAACAAAGAGAGGAAGATCTTAAAAACTGGGGGGGAAAAAATAAAAAAAAAAAAAAAGCTGATTTTGTTTACATTAAAATTCATGAACACACGGCTTGGCCTTTAATCTCCAAAAGTCACAGAATTTGCTCGAAAGGACAGTTCCTCACAGGCAGAGCAGGCTAGCTTAAAAAATTCAGCAGTTACAAAGACCTTTCTTGGAGCAAGTCACAAACACAGGGGAGGTCTGTTTGTCCAGCTCTTCCCTTTCTTTTTTCTCTTCTCATCTCCTCAGCCTCTTTTTCTTTCTCTCCCCAACACTATAAACCAGTTTTTCTGCAAAAGAAATAGTCAGGAATGATGCTGATGACATTTTCATGTTCATCTCTGTGCATGACTGCTGTCACACAGCATATTCCCAGCTTTGTCTGCAGGCTCAGATTAATTTATTTCCTAATTTGTCTTTGAGAATGGAAAAGCTACAAATAGTAAAGCTAGAATTAAAAGAAAAAAAAATAGAAAACTGGGCTTAAAGATGTTATATTTTTCTTGAGGGCTCTGGGAGATGGACAAGATGAAATGTCAGATGAATAATTCCATACTGCAATGGACAGCAAATTATTTGCAGGGGTTAGGAAGCAATATCAGGTTCTTCCTTATACTTTGTGGGGAAAACATCAGATTTACCGGGGGAATGGGAAATCTTTTCCCACATTTTCTGGGGAACGATGACAACAGCAAGGGGGAAGATGAGGCATTGCTTCCCATGGATCCAGGACATTCCACGGAATCCTGGATTTAATGGAAAATAACCCAGGAAAGGCCAAGACCTTTTATTGTCACCGTGGCACCCTGGCATTTGGGCTGCCAGAGCCAATGGGGAATGACTGGCAGCCTTAATGATAAAACAATATTCCAGGCTGAGCTCGTGCCTTGCAATAACTGAACCCCACTCCTGGGACAGCTCTGGGAATCTTCAGTGTGAACAAAAAGAGTCCTGCAGTTTTCTCATTTAATTAAATTTAAATCTATGGGGAGAAGGCAGTGCATGGCTCGGACTTATGATTTTTTTTTTTGAGGAGTTCTTTGCAGCTTAATGTCATTGTGAAGGAGTTTTTAATCAACAGACAGTCTCAACTGGAAGTCAGGCTGACACCTCGTTACCTTGAGAGAAGGATTTTTATTAATTGCAGCACTAAGTACAGGGGAAGTATCCGGGGTGACATGTAGTAAAAAACACCAGACAGAGCACAGGGTTCAAAAGGATTTCGGCTTTTCCTTTTATGGGCTGCACTTGTGGTTGTCTGGAATTCTTCTATGGGAAGAACTCACTTCCATCAGGTTTTATTGTTGCAAATCAAATTATTAAGGGGTACATTCTACATGAGGCTGGAACTTGGGAGCGTTTTAGAAACATCTGCTTTCTAAAGCACCTCAAACATTTGTGAGTCGAAGGGAAACTGCTTTCAGTGCTCTTTTATGGAGAAACACTATTTCAGTGTGTTGGAACGAGTTGTAAACACAGATAATGATAGAGACATAAATATAGAGATAAAAAAATACCTGCACTGCATGAGTCAGTGTTTTTTTAAAACCAATTTCTGCTGAGCTATTCCTGAACTGCTCCTGACCAGGAGCCATGCAGCTCCAGAGCACAGGGAATGGAATTATTCATGTTGCATTAACACAACATTAGGCAGGAATGCTGCTAATTGCTACATCCAGGACCTTTTGAGTTTAGCATTTCTGAGCATAGCATGGGAACCTTTAATGCCACACAGCTCTTTTTAATGGAGGGAAACCCTCAACAAATAGCTCCCAAATACAAATTTGGCTCTGTCACAAAGATTTTAAAGCCCCTGTGTGCTCAGGGATGCTTGTTAGGAATCCACAGGGTGACAACACATCTGACAGTTTATTACCACTGCTGTGCTGTCTCCTCTCTGTGCTGTTTCCTCTCTCATATTTTATTTACTAATTGCTCCTGGTCACAGAGTCACAGGATGGTTTGGGATGGAAGAGACCTTAAAATCATCTCATTCCACCTCTGCCATGGCAGGAACACCTTCCACCATCCCAGGTTGCTCCAAGCTCTGTCCAACCTGGCCTTGGACGCTGCCAGGGATCCAGGGAAATCCACAGTTTCCCTGGGAATTCCAGGAATTCCATCCCAGCTCCTCCCCACCCTGAGAGGGAACAATTCCTTCCCAATATCCCATCCATCCCTGCCCTCTGGCAGTGTAAATCCGTTCCCCATGTCCTGTCACTCCATGCCCTTGTCCAAAGTCCCTAAATCGATTTTGCCAAGCAGACTCACTGAAAGAAGAGGCAAAAAGCAAAGCCAGGGGCTCTTCCTGGCCCTCCTGCTCCTGTGAAATGCATGGAAAATTTCTGATGCTAAGCCAGGGGAGATGCAGGGCTGGTGAACCTGGGAGACATCAAGAACCACAACAGTGACCAGGAACAGGAGTGACAAAAGCTGAGAGGAGCAGGAGAAGAGGAAATTTGTGGCTGAAAGGCACAGAGAGAAAGGAGAGAGGGAGAAGGGAGGGAGCCACACTGTGCTCTGCAGAGCTGCAATTCCAAACAAAGATATCTTCCAAAAAAAAAAAAAAAAAAAAACCAGGGGAACTATCTGTAGAAACAGCAGGTGAAACAAACCTTCCCTCAACTGCAGAAAGGCTAATTAGAGGCAACTGGAGAAGTAAGAGACTTATTGAATTTTTTTTTCTCTAACTTGTAAAGGAAGGATTGGACTCCCTCATCCTGTGCCCACGTTGTGCTCAGAGCCTTTTCCAGTGGACACCTCGTGGCTGCTCACCAGGTGATTTTGTTGTGAGACAGAAATATCCAATTTGTAGTGCCTGGTTTGTCCAAGCTGGCTTTGGGCAGCTCTGCCAGGGAGACCTGAGAGTGCCCCAGGTGAGCAAACTGTTCTCTGCGGGTGGGAGAAAGATCATGGATTTTCTGTTGACAAAAAACCTCTCCAAGTTGTTTGTTTTCTGCTGGAGGGACAAACCCAGACTTGTGCTGTGGATTTTTAACAGACATGCCACAGCCAGCAGAGCTCTCCTCTGGCCAAAGATGGGTCAGGACACCTCCAGGGCAGCATCTAGATTTACCTCATGGCATAAAAGTGTTTTTTTCTCCCTCTAATTAGGAACAACCACCTCATTTTCAAAAAAAAAAAAATCTGCAATCAGTGGCAATTAGTGCACTAAAAATCAAGGATTCAAGTCAATGTTTAATGACTAAGTCACAGAGTAGTGAGAAGTGGATCAATTGAAGGCAGCAGGCTACAGTGGGAAAAAATAGAATATTCTGTTGTAATGAAAGGTGATGTCTAAGAGCAAAACCCCACATGATGTGATTTAAAATCCTGGGAGAAACTTCCCAGGCTAAGGAATGCCTGAATTGAGTGGTTTTGTGTGGGATGCTGCTGCTCTTTCCATACACATTTTCTATTCCTGGCATAATACATAAATCAGTGTCACAACAGAAAGAGAAAATTATGCACACTCAGAGCAAAACATGAAATTACCTCTTTATGGGCTATCTGCTTCTTAGATATTATTTAGAAAGCATGAAATAAAAGAGCAGAGCTGTTTAGAGCTGCCTGCAACAGAGGAATGGAGGAGACAGATTTGCCAGAGCTGAAATTCTGCACTCACAGTTGGAGAACAACCACAGCTGAGCATCACCTTGTGCATTCAGGAAAATGCAGAATTCCTCCTCCTTGGACAACAGAGCACAAATCTCCTTCAGGGTTTGCTTCCCACTCTGCAGGGAGAGCAGAAAATACCTCGAGCTGAGAGGGACAGCTCTGCCCTTGCTGTGGTTTCTTTGGACACCTCACAAGGAAAAAAGCATTTGATAGCTCAAGGGTGAGCTTGAATATATTGTGTGACTCTCTGGGAATTCTGATCATGATGGGGAAAAATGGATGAGAATGATTATTGTTGAATGCAGCTTCCTACATTTGTAATGTTCACCTCATCTCTCGTGGAATTTTTACCCAAATGAAATGTGGAAATAAGTAAAACTTCTCGTTCACAACGAGAGTTGCAAGAAGTGTTCTAGGTGTGGGTTGAGAGAACTCTGCCTGGCCAGGTTTTCTCACTGCAAATGGAACTTTGCTTTCTGTCCATTTTATCCACCCAAAGCAGCCAAGGGGAGATGACAGCATGGATTTGATCCCTGACAATCACTGAGAAATAAAGACATTTATCTGGGGAAAGCCCCAGCAAGGATAAAGAATTCCACTAATACTGTCTAACCTGTTTTAATCCCTTTATGGATGAGTGGAAAATGCAGTTTTTTCTGTGTGAACACTTTTTTTCTACAATGCACCCAAAATGGATGAGTGGAAAATCATTCCACACCACCAAAAAACCAACACCAAACCTGCTGCAGGACACATTTATGAAACATTTTGCACCAAACTTTCCTAGCCTGAGGTACCAATGTTTGCAGTTCTCTTTTGGGAAAGATTTATATGCTGATCTGTGCTGCCCATAATTCACTTCTTTTTGATGGCATTAGAAATAAATGGACTCTGGAAACAATTTTAGGCTTTAGTGAAATACAGTATTGTCAACCTTTGGAGGCTTAGGAAAGTTATTTTGCAAAGAACGCTTTAAGATAATTAAATATAGAGAAAAACCTGTTTCTTTTTCACTGTAAAAATTGTACAAAATGGTAAGAAATACAATTTTTTTTTAAGGTGGTGCATGTAGAGCCTGGCTTGTGGATACCTCACCTCTTCACCCTTTTTCCCCTGTGTGCTCTTATCATTTCTGAGGAGGATAAAAGCTGCACCTGCCACAGCTTCATCCTCTTTAAGCTCAGCCTTGAGGTTTAATACACTCTAGGCCAAGTTCATAAAAAGTGTTTTACCTCTCTCTTTTCCAAGGGATAATCCAATTATCGACAGTACATGGCTGTATACTTATATCTGAGGGCTCTCAGCTTTGTTGGATATAATTTTTGAATGGTGTTACTATTAGGGACAAGCAGGTTTCCTAGGAAGAAAAATGGGATTAAAAAAAAAAAAAGGATTTTAAACTGTCAATAAAACAAAAAAAAAAGAGATTTTGCTGTATCTGCTGATGTAAACAGGTTGATAGAAATAAAACTGATTCCAGTTTTATTTCTTCAAGCAGAAAACAGCAGTAAACTGCTACTTTTCGTGTTATAACAAATTCAAGGTTTAACGACATCAGTTTGAAGTAAATAAAAAATCTAGCACCAAAGCACTAAACCCAAAGAAGAACCTGCCACCTTCTTTTCAAAACTGCTCTCGTTATGATTCAATGGCAATTAAACCTCAGTAGATGTGCTAATTTCAGAAACAAGGAAAAGTTCTTTCCCGTTGCTCATTGCTGCTTGTTCACATTTCTCCTGTCAGAAGTTAATTTGCAATTATTGTGAATTTCAGGGCAGTTTGGAGGGAAGAAGCACAGGCAGCTCTGTACCTCTCTGTAAATTCCTTTTTCCAGGCACAGCATCTGTTGCTGAGCTCTAAATACACAACACATTTTCAGGTAATATTTTCTCATCCGTGGCAATTCTTCATTTGCTCTCACGTTCCAGAATCTCTTCTATCATTTAAAATATTATTTAAAATATTAAAATATTATTTAAAATATTAAAATCCTAATCTTGCTGCCTCCTCCCCCTGTGTGAATGCAAAAGTCTTCTTGTGAGCAGCCTGGTCTCACCCAGACTTCTCAAAGGTGGGAGTTGTGCTGCTTGTTCTGCTCTTAAATAAATGAATAAAGCAAAAGGACCTTTAAAAAAAATAATAATAAAACAATGGGACTTTAAATAAATAAATAAATAAATAAGTAGGACCTTAAGCTAAATAAATAAATAAAGCAATAGGGCCTTCAATAAGTAAATAAAGCAATGGGACCTTAAATAAATAAATAATGCAACTGGACCTTAAATAGATAAATAAATAAATATATCAAGCAATGGGACATTAGATATATAAATAAAGCAATAGGACTTCAAATAAATAAATAAATAAATAAATTGGACCGTACATCGGATAAATAAAGCAATGGGACCTTAAATAAGTAAAGAAAGCAAGAGGACCTTACAGTCTGATCATTAGCACTTAATAGCCTCAAAATGTATTTCAGTGCAGTGGGAAAAGAGCAGCGAATGTAAAAGTCTCTCTGTGATGAAGAACAAAGGCAGTGTAACCAAAGTCCAGCGAGCAAGGAGCTTCCAGAGGCAGTTGGTACCTGCAGCAGAGATCTCCTCGATTGGGTGGCTAATTGCTAATTGGGTGGCTAATTGCTAATTGGGTGGCTAATTGCTCAGATCCCACTGTGTCCCTGCCTGCTGCAGTCCCTGCATGGAGCTCCTCAGTGGCACTGCTCTTCCATGCTGTCCCCATCCCAGCTGGGATCTCAGCAGCCACCAGCAGCACCCACCAGCTGCAGAGCTCAGCTGCTTCCCCAGGACCTTCCCAGCCCCTGGGGCCACCAGGACCCCGAAGCCACCATGAATCCTTCACCTGTGCTCACCTGAGCTCACCTGAGCTCACCTGTGCTCACCTGTGCTCACCTGAGCTCACCTGAGCGAGGAGGATGATGCAAAGCCACCCTCGGTCCCTCCCGGGTGGCACTTGGGGACAGCAGCACTCAGTGCCACCACCCCTGACCTGCTGCTCTCCCATGAAACTTTAATAAGTGCTATTTTCTCTCCATTATCGTGGGCAGAACATGATGTCCTCATAAAAAATTGCCGCGCGACGCTCAGGTTCAGCCAATTTGCTCTGTAAATTAGCGATGCTAAAGCCCTGCAAAGCTCTGAGAGTTCTGAGGCTGCTTCAAGGAGAACTCTGCCTCTCCCCACAACCTTTCCAAGCTTTCTGTGGTGCCTCCCAAACATTAAAAAACATTTAAAGGGAGCACAGACTGCGGGCATTGCAGGCAGACCAAGGCAAAAAAAACCCCAAAAAACCACCAAAAAAGCCTTCCCAACTCGCTGAGCATCAGTGTGTTTAGATAAATCTGGGAGTCTCTGTGTAGCAATTTATGCTCCAGCAGCCACTGCATAGAAACAGCTTTTGTATCCAATTTAAAAACATGAATGTTCCGTCCTTACCCTAGAGCTTAAAGACAATTTACAGAAGTAGGGCACTGTGAAGTATTGCCACAATAAACTGTTGTTTTACTTCCCTTTTACAGCAAAAATTAGGGGAACACTGCAACTGTTGTCAAGCCTTAAAATATGTTTGCAATAAAACAGAAGCCATTGGCTTTCTTTAATTTCAATGGGTTTCTTCATTATTCAAAGCCTCTTTAAATCTTTCATCGATTCAAATTTGGTTTTTTAAGAAGAAATACATAATCCTTCAGTAATTAATCTAAGTGTCTGGCTACTAAAAAACTGGGCATTGATGGTCTTTTTGTATTTTTCTCATGGAAGGAGAAAGCATTTTAATTCTTCAAAACTTGGTTATTGGTTCCTTTCTGTTGGCAGGAGTTTGAATATATTAGAAAATGCTTTTCTGGTAATACTCTTCTAGAATTAATGAAGGAACACCTTATAACGAGTTACTATGAATTAATTTGAAATTCATCCTGCTGGTTGGAGATTTACTTGGGCATGAATGATAGGAAGTTCATAGAAAGTTGCTGCTCGTTTAACCACATAAAAGTTCATTTAACCACATAGAAGTTCCTTAGTAAAGAGTGAGGATGCAGTGCATTCATACAGACAAGAACAATTCTTTTCATGGCTGTTTTCAGTGAATGAAAGGAATTAACTAAATGTTAAATAATATCTAAACACAACACAGAGTAGCTCTAAAATGTCCAGGCTGGACTATTTTAATTAACTATAAGCAGCACTTCACTGCATGGTTAGTCCCTCTGAAAGCACCAGATATAGAGGATTAATGTACTGCAATGAGATTGTCCAAACTGAAATCCCTGGACCCTTTGAGGAAGAGCCCCTGGATTTAGGCAGCCTGGGTTTGGTGTTTTGGGCACACCGTGGGTGCCAGGTGATGGCTGGAGATGGAGAGAAATTTCTCTCATTGGCATGAAAATCAGTGAGTGGAATTACAGCTTCATCTGCTGCTTTTTGTCCGATGATAAGGAATGGACAGAAGGTGTTTCTAGCTGTGGAAATTAAAATAATGGAGGGACTGGGGAGTGTGAGAGTGGATTCAGTCAGAAAATCCTCGTTCAGCTCTTCATGCTCTGCAAAGCTGAGCTGGGTGGGCTTTGGACAAACAGGGAGCTCAAATCCACCTTTGACAAGCACAATTCCAAAGTGATCCAGACAGGGAATAGCTGTTGCTGTCTTTGTGTGAAGAACTAGCTTTAAAAAGAGGGAGTAAGGGGAAAAAAATGGGAAATAAAACCAGAAAAAAAATCTCAGTATGGGAGTTGACAGTTATTTGGATTTTAGTAAAGCATTTGACGCTGTCTCATGAAATCTTAATAGTAAAAATTAATTCAAGTCAGCTTGGCTGCAGACAATGGTGTATGGGTTGAATGCTGGCTAAAGCACAAATGGAAAAAATGCTGATAAACAGCTGGTAACAAGATGGGTGGAAATGTCCAGTGAGGTAACACACACTGATTATTAGTCTGAGTTTACTTTATGACTTCATTAATGCCTTATAAAAAAAAAAGGACA
Organism: Entomyzon cyanotis; assembly: GCA_024500445.1. Taxonomy (NCBI): domain Eukaryota; kingdom Metazoa; phylum Chordata; class Aves; order Passeriformes; family Meliphagidae; genus Entomyzon; species Entomyzon cyanotis. Next base: position 5,055,555 of record JAKEPQ010000781.1, read on the forward strand.
TAATCAAGATCTTAATTAAATACACAGATTATGCTCATCCTAGAAGGTTTGAAATGTCAATAAGGAGAGTGAAATAAAAAAAGGATTGATGATAAACATGGATCAAACATGGCCAAACTAGATTCATCAGGGGAACAAAATTATTTCACTGCAAACACCAAACCAGCATAAACCAGGACAACTCAAAAGACAAAACCAAAGATTTATCTTTTAGGAAATGGAACAGTAGCGACGAATAAGAGTTGGAGGAAGATAAAGAAATTATGAAAAGCAAAATGCAAGTTCAGATCGAGTGTCCTTTGCATGCAGGGGAAGTTCAGCCATGGACTTCAAAGGATTCTGGCCATGGCTGGCAATCCCAAAGCAGGATTATCTGCAGCCTTGCTCTGGGCTCTGCATGCAGCTCTAAGAGATGCTCTCCCACAAAGATGGGGAGCTGGCAGCGAATCAGAGAGGAGCCAGAATAAAAAATGCAGGGGTTTTGTGAGAGCTGAAGTGGGAAGAAAAATGGAGAGAATTAAGCAGTTATAATTTGGCCAAATAAGGAATAAGCAGGAGCACAATAACAGCTTTCAAATGTCTGAGGACATGAGCTGCACAAAGGATGATAATTATTCACTCTCTTCTATGGCAGAGCGATTTGAACAGGTGAAGGGAATATATTATGAGGGAAGAAAGACATTTGATGTAAATATCAGGAAATGCTGCATATTAAACTGTTGAATAATAGAGGAGGTGGAAGTCCTGTGCTCTGGGAGTTCTGAGGCACAGATTGAATGTCAGCTATTGAAGTGCAGAGAGGGATCTTTTCAATTCCCCAGGACACCAGGAACTACATCTGCCTTGAAAAGATTGGGATCTTCTCCCTGCCTCTTCCTGGCCAAGCTCCACATGTGTTAAATCCCACAGCAGGAGGTGCAGAAATATCATAGGATAAATTGTTCTTAATGATGAATAAACACTCCTCATATCTCCTGGCTGTGGAATCTCCTCTCTGCCCTCACCCCTCTCTGGCTGAGATCACAGCCTTTGCTCAGATGTGCTGCTCAAGTCGATATCTTCAAGCTGGTTTGGTCCACTCAGGCAAAAAAAGGCTTTGCTGGGGTGGAAATTGGGGATATTTGTAGCAGAAACCCAAAGATTTGTTAGTAGAGGACATTTTTTACCTTGATTTGTCTCAGGCTATTCTTGTTTTCTGCTAGAAACATTGTCCAGAGGTGGTGTAAGACTTCTTTTCAGGGGTTTTGCCTCTCAGGAAAACATCTAAGAAAATAAAAACATTATTTTCTTTGATATTTAGATAATAAAATTATTGACAACACTAAAGACCATCAGTAAATTAGTTAACTTACATGTGCCCACTCATTGCCATAGCAAAGAGTTTGGCTGAAAAACATCATGCAAAGAGAAAAACGTGAAAATCTGACTTTTATTCCATCACACAGTTCATGATAGGAGAGGGAGCTATTTCTTTCCAGCAATCCCTGCCTTTTTCCACCCTCTGCATTTTGGTTCCCAGCTCTCCACCAAATGTAGGAAGCACAGAGACATTTCAGATGAAAAATAGGGAAAGCTTTTTTTTTTTTCCTTTCAGCGTGAAAATGTCAATTTTAAATACAGCTAAATATTTGTAAACACAGGAAATGCCAATTCTCACTTGGCGTAAATGATCCTGAATTTATTAATTTTGATTTCAGCAGGATTGTTTACACCAATGGAGGATCCATACCCTGGAATATTGCAGTGTGTGTTAAAGTGCAGGGCTTGATTCACTTTAGCACCAGTTTTAATGATCAATAATGAGCTTAGGCAATATTAAATCAGTTTTTAGACATTAGACACTGCTACAATCTATAGTAGAACACTTTGAAAAATACTTTTTGGCCTTTTTCTGTCTTGATTTGATGCTAATGCCCAATGAATTGTGGCTTAAAGAATTACTAGGGAAGGTTTTCCACGTCGAAGTGTAAATCAAGATAATTTACTACAGACAAAACACGTTTTGCACATCTGCAATGCCATAAATTCATGCCTGGAAAATCAACATGTCCTGCACTGCAGGAATCAGAGCTGAGGAGCTGAATATTCCCTGTCAGTCCTGTGCTGCAGGAAAGGCAAGGACTCAACACCTGAAGCAGGACAGGATGGAGCAAAAGCAGGGAAATGGTTGCATCAGCCCATGGAGCATTGCTGAGACCTTTATTGGAGCAATCTGTTAATTCTGCAGCCTTACTTCCAGAGTGAAACCCTGAAAATAGGAAACATTCCGAAAAAGGAAGGTAGGATGCCTGGAAATGGCATTTTATGGAGAGAAAGTTATGAAGCTGAATGAGTTTGGTTTATATGAGTGACTTTCCTGAAGTCAGGGGAGCACTGATGTGAGAAATCATGTAATAATCAGTTATTAAAAGCAGTAACTCTTCTGATCCTCACACAAGCTCTGAGAGCATCAGTGGAGCCCCACAGTTCTGTGAGTTCCTACTGGGGGTTCTGTGCTGGTGGTTTATCCTCAATAAATTCAATCATTGCTCTGATTTGCACTTCCTGAAAAGACATTCAGGATCAGTCCCAATTCAGACTCCAATTGGATTCAATCTTGGATAGATGCACACGTTATACATACCTGGAAATAAACAGATTAAGGATCAAGGCTGGTTAAATAAAGAATTAGCTCAAAATTAAAGGGAAAACAATGCATAAACCATAGGCTGTAAAATGTCCTGACATTCTTGAAAACCAAGATTCTGTATTTCTGCATACTTGTATTATGAACCCAAAAAAGCATGAATGTGTTTTATTCCTTGCCAGGTTTGCTCCTCTACTTGGGAAACATTTATTCTGCTTCTTGTTTACACTGAATTTAGAATTAATGTGGCTGTTCTGGTTGAGCAAAAACAACCTTGACTTCTATCAGGCATCATTTTATCATGCCAAGATATCTTGTGTAAAAACATAACATGAACAGAGTTCTCAGAATTAAGCTGGTTAATAATTGCTATATAAACAGGTCAAGGATCAAGAGAGACAGTAAATTCTTGTGAAGTGCGTGTAGATTTTATTTCCAAATTACAGTGCTGAAAGCCAGAGCTGTCTTAATGTGAACAAAATAAGTCTGATATGCAGAGGTGAAATATCATGTCTCAGGGAACATTTTTCACGGAATAATAATCAAAATAAAAATGCCAGGAGTTACTTATATAAAATAATGCACTGTTGGCAGCAGTGAAGTATTTCTTAGGTGCAATAATATTGACTGAAAACATTACATAATCCTGGCCCCATTTTCTTGAATACTGTAGAAATACAGAGAAACTCCAACAGAGAGACTCCAGCCCTGTTTCCCGATGAGTTTTTCACCCTAAACTCTATTTTCCTGGTCCAGCTTTGCTCCCAGATCTTTGCTCAGATGCTGCTCTCACCGCCTTACCCAGGATTTCCACAGGGAACATCCTTTAGCTCTTTTATCTCCTCCAACCTGGCTCTAAACCCTCCCTGGGTATCTGTCCTCCCTCCAGTTTAGGTCATAACCACCTTTGAACCCTTTAAAGTGTTTAATGTTTCATTTCATGGAATCAAGAGCACAAGAACAACAAGCTTCATAAACAGGGAGGGATGGAGTGAGCAGCTGCAGGCAGCCAAGGGTTGTCTCCAGCTGAACTTCCCTGGGTTGTTTGAGATGGCCAAAATTCAGGATATAAATGGCTCAGACTCCAGATTTGGTAATGCAGATGGGGAATCCACGCAGGGCTGAGGATACAGCCAAGTGACAACGTGAGAGTGACAGAGTGACAGCACTGCAGGTCTGCTGAGAGATGAACGGTGGAGTTTCCTCAACTGGAATTATTTTTCAGATGTTTTCTGGAGCAAAATTTGGAGATTTTATATTTAATTATTTTACTCACAGAAAATAGTATTAAAAAAAAAAACCAACAACGACAAAGAACTATTTTCTTTTTTGTCAGAAAATGGGAAATGGAAAAGAAGATCGTTCAGTGCTCCAGGAGCTCCCTGAGCTGAACCAGCCCTTCCTCCCTGAGCTGATGTCCCACACTTGGACAGCCAAGCAATATCAGACATGAAAATTGAAAAACTGAATTATTCTAGATCTCAATGCTTCTTTATTTCTAATAAAAGCAATGTGGGATTCTAAATTCCATTCGAATGCCAAGCCGACCTTGTGAGTTAAAACTGCAAACAGTTCTATTAAACAATTAAATTAACACAAATGTACTTTTCCGGGACCTTGGCAAGGATTTCAAAGCAAACCGAAAACGAGTCCTATCGGTAACGATAAAAAATGTGCAATATGGAATAAACAGGGAAAGGTCTCAGCAAAGTGGGAAAAGCACAGATGTGTAAACACAGCTGAGCAGAAACGTGTGTGTGATTCACTCCCTTGTTTGCCCGAGTGTCATTACTTCAGGACATTATTTACAGATGAAAAATAGCACATCCTCAAAGTCATGTGGTGCTGCTGGCTCCTTAACCTCCTGCTTATCTGACAGGTTAACCAGCAATCCTGGGCAGAAATAAGTTGGCTACTGTGGTAGTGAGCTGTTGGCCCAGGAAAAGTCTTTTATTCAAAGAAAGAAGGAGCCAGACGGGAAAATCAGCTGTCAAGGTTGGTCTTTTCGGCTTCTTTTTCAGACCCAAGAGTGTGAAAAGTGGGAGGGGTGAAAGTAAATCAACACAGCCCTGCTGTGCCCTTCATTTCTGGGTTAATTTGGTGTAAATCATGGTTACACCACGGTGTAACCACCATGGGTTTGACATTTCTGTGAGCACAGGACGAGAGCAGCACAGCTGGAGGGGCTCTGGGTGCCTCTGTGGTGTCCTTTGAACTCTGCACTGTCCCCTCAAAGGTCCCCCAGGGGTTGTGGCTGTGCTGGAGCAGAGCAGCTGGAGGTGTTCAGAGCTGCAGTGAGCCAGGGAATCCGGGAAAAGGGATGGAATTGCTCCCAGAGCCTGGAGCAGCCCTGAAAAGCAGGGAAAGCTGGGGGTTCCTCCTCTGTAGGAACCCCAAATGACAATGAACTGATTGCTGATGGGGAAAATGTCGTGGTGTTGGTCTTTTTTTTAATGTAAAATACAGAAAGGAATCCTAGGAAGGTCTGGGGTGAAAGGGAACCCCAGGATGATCTGATTCCAAACCCTGCCAGGGGTATGGGGTGACACTCACTGGGTCAGGCTGGTCAGGGAATGCTCTGGAGAATGGATGAGCACTTTAATATATTGCAATGCTTTACGGTTCTGTTTTGATATTGAGAAATCTCACCTCAGGCAACCACGGAAAGGATGTATGAACACCTCTGCCACACTGAGAGACTCCCCAAAATGCAGAGGCACAGGGAAAGCCCAGCTCATGGCGTGTCACCCCTGAGCAAAGGGGACTGGGGGACGAACAAGCAGGGCTGCAGAGGAGGAAAGACAATCTAAATCCATCATAGTCAAAAACCCTAATGTAAACCCTAAAATTGCCCAGGAATATTGGAGAGAGAATTAGCATTAGGTGGTGTAAACTAAAAAAGATAACGAAACTGCATGTATTCCTTTCTCTTTAAAGTGTTAGTGGGACATAAAGGTAGAATTAAAATACACCCCAGAGCTTTCACAGTTAAAAATTCCAATAATTAATCTATTGTTCCTGATAGCACTGAGGAGTGGCTCTTCTTCTCCTCCTTCCTCAGGGCACAGGAACTGTGCTCAGCTTTTCCCTTCTCCCCTCCCTTTCCTCTCCCAGTGACCCCAGGGCGCTGCAGCAGCCAGGGTTGGCACAATTAAGTTAATCAAAGTTAATCATTACCTCTGCAGCCCCGAGCTCCATGCTGCAGGGAGCTCAGCTGATGGACACATGTGGTCCTGGAGTGGCTGAGAGTGAAATCTTTGTGTTCTTCTTCCCATTTTATAGTTTTGTGGATCCTGGAGAAGCCAGGCTGCTCCAGCATCCCAGAGCTCCTCATCTTCTCGATCTTATCCCTAAAAAAACCACTTTTCCTTAACCACCACTCTTGTTTCAGTGAGCAACAGCAGCAAAAGCATTGCATTTCTAAGAATTTTGGAAAATAAAGTCCCCAGGCTTTCCCAGCTGTAAAACCCTTCAAAAGGCTTCTCTTCCCTTCTCTGCACTCGGTTGGCTCTGGCAGAAGTGGGGATGCTGCACAGCAATTTCCTTTCCATGTTTTTAAAGTGGCTGATTTTAATTTGGATGTATTTCCCCCCTGTAAATCCTTTCAGTCAATATGGAATTACATCAAGCAGCTTTTTGAAGAGAAATTATATCTGGAGAAGTTTCCACCGAGTGTGTGTGTACTTTACACGATTTTTTTTTTTTTTTAAAGTCTTTGCACTATCATTTTTGATGGCCTGAACTCTACCAGCCTGACCTCAAAGTAATAAAATGAAATAACAATATAACATTTTTGATCTTTCCACATGAAAAGTGATGCTTTCAAATAGGGACAGGGTGGACAAAGTTTGGATGATGGAGGGAAAGTAAATTTTTTCTTATCCCCAACAAGCTGAAAGTAGGTTGGAGTGGCTTAGAAATGTGTTTCTTTCATATAAGCTCAACATAAAGAAAGAAAAAAAACATAGGAAATTGTAACATTTATAATAAAAAGAGGTTTATATATATTTATGTGGAAAGGAGAGGAAAGTTTCTAATAATGAGTGACTGTTAAATGCTCTTCCATGAGATCATCAAAACTTCCCAACTGCTAATCTTGAGTAGAAGGTGAATTCTTTGCTTTTGCTACGTAAAACCTGAAATAAAATACAATTACTGACTTTAGTTCCATGTTATCCTCAAAAGGGCAAAAGTACTGTGTAAGTTGGGAGAGTTCCCAAACACATTTTTAGAAAAATGAGATATTTTAGGTGTTCTACACCAGGCAGCATTATTCCTACTGTAAATGATAATATTCCAGAGTCCCATATATCAGCACAGCTTGGCTTAGGGCAGCTGATTTTCTGACATCATGACATCACCAGCTGACAATGGAAATTAAATGTTCAGCTTTGTTTTCTGCCAATTCCTGCTGCTGTGGCGTCCAGGAAATAACACCTCCAAGAGAACTTTTTGGCTGCACTGACCATTAATCAATTTATGTTCTGAATCATGAGTATTCATCATATGCAGTATTTTTACCTTGATGTTCGTGCCCAGAATATTTGAGTCAGGTTTTACTTTTACATTTTTCAGAGCTCTCGCTGTCTGGAAGATATTTCTATTTGCTCCTTTGGAATTTTTTCATGATTTTCTCTGTCCTGACTGAAACTGAATGCAAAATCAAGAGGATGTGCAAGAACAGCAAACTTTTATTTGGGGTTTATCTTTTTTACCATGAAACACATTAACCATTTATGGGTGGATTTGAAGAATAAGATGACACTTTTACTCTGTTGTTTAATTTTTTTTAACAGTCAAACATCCATCTCTGAATCCACTACTATCTCTGTTGGTAGATTCATAAATCTTCATCTGGATGAAAGTTCCTCTCCTATTTTTTCCAGTTGGATATTTCTGCTGGATTATTTTCATGCTCAACGTCTGCACAGATGAATGGTATCACTTAAACCTTCACGTTTATTTGCGATTTAAAGAATTTTTTTGGTGCTGATGCCATTCACTCAGACATAACAGCAACATTTCCCACAGCAGCAGCATGGTCCCAAATTGGGATTTTTTTTTTAATATATATACAAGGGAAAAATACATTTTATCTACCTTGCAGAGCTTCAGACTGGCAGGATGTTTAAAAGAAAAAATCGTCTTTCTTCTGATTGATGAGAAATCACTAGAAACACAGATTCCCCCGTGGGGATATTTCTAATGAAGTGGAACCACATGGAGATTGACCTCCCTCCCCATTGTCCTGTGGGTGCTTTTACAACCTGAGGAGCCTCAGCTAAAGCAAGATGAGGATTTATTGCAGGAGAGAAGTGCAGAATATTTGCTGAGTCAGCCAGGACTTTTTGCATTATGCCAGGGATTGAAAGGGACAAAGAAACCCATCCCAGCAGCAAATCTCAGGGCACTTCACATTAACCTCTCTGCATGTCAAGAATTAGATTTTTTTTCCTCCTCCTTTGTTTTCTCTGTCTCATCAATGGGTTTTAATCCATGGCAGAAATTTACCTTTTACCCTGCAGTTTTCAAATTTCCCCTCACAGGCTTTGGGGATGGATTGGGTCAGAAGCCTTTTAGAACCACCACTGAACGATTTCCCTGGGTTTGCTTTTACTCTGTGAACCTTCCTGATGGCACTCAGCGGGTCTGGGGGCAAGATTTTGAACCATTCCAAAGGCAGGGGAGGATTCCCCCTCTTCCACCACTTTGTCAACATTCTGGGGTTTAATATTCCCATTTTTCAGCCCATCTGAGACGCTGAACTCAGCCCTGTCGATAATTCAGGCAGGAGGAAATCCGAGGATGTCCAACACAGAATTACCCTCTTTGTGAAAGGACAGATTCTCAGCGAAACAGACAGGCAGCAGCAGCCTATAAAGCGCCGCTGTGATTTTCAGGAGCTAAAAATCTGGTTGGTATCCTTTGGGAGACTATTTTAGGAGACAAAGGCACAGTGCAGCACATAATCTGTCACTGCAGTGCTCCAGCAGCCAGGACAGCCCCAGGTCCCAGCTGGGAGCTGAATAACCTGAGCTGTGTTCCTCGTGTTGTAACAACTCCTGATCTGCTGTATTCCCACTGAGCTGCAGGAAAGAAAAGGAGGGGTTTTTTTTTTTTTCCCTTCTTCTTTCTGAGCTGAGCTAAAAGCTTTTTTGTTTCTTGGAGTGCTTTGAGGGAAGGCAGGAGATGGTGTGTGTTGGAGCAGTTGAGGAGGGAAGCACTCAGTGGGGAAAAGATACTCAGAATGAGGGGAAAAGTTGAAGGGGAGTTGAGGAAGAATCCCAAAATCTTTGGGAATATTAAGAGGAGAATAAAAAAATCAAATGCTTGGTGATGTAAAAATTCACCTGAATCACCTCCAAATGTAACTGGGAGTGATTTGATCTAAATGTAAAGATTTGGGGTTGTGGAAAAGATGCTCATAATGACGGGAAAAGTTGAAGGGGAGTTGAGGAAGAATCCCAAAATCTTTGGGAATATTAAGAGGAGAATAAAAAAACCAAATGCTTGGTGATGTAAAAATTCACCTGAATCACCTCCAAATGTAACTGGGAGTGATTTGATCTAAATGTAAAGATCTGGGGTTGTGGTTTGGGTTGGTGTGGTGGGATGGTCTCATTCATGGTCTCATCCCTCACGCCACAAACCCGTAAAACTGCATTTATCCAACTTTTCTGAGGGGAAGGATCAGGATCCAGCCGTGAATCTTAGCCAGGTTTGCCTTTTCCTCCCTCACCTGGAAGGCTGGCAGGCAGTGGGCTCAAAAGAGAACCAAAAGGAGCAGTTTTTCACGGCTCATGGAATTTTTCACTAATGCCAGATGTTCCCAACGCCGAGTGTTTATAAGGTTGCAAAAAGTGCTCAGGTGAATTCAAGGAAAGAGAAGCTCTGCGTGGAAATAGGAAACAAAAATATCACTTCTTACCAAGATGCAGGTTTTGTGGATGGAAAGTTTTACTTGTGTAATTCTAGGCTTGTCCTGCTCTTCTACTTCACTTTTGCAAACTTCCTTGGAATTTGGAGAGAGCCCAGAGGAGGAACCAAGATGATCAGAGGGATGGAGCAGCTCTGCTCTGCAGCTGGGAGAACTGGGATTGTTCAGCCTGGAGAACAGAAGGCTCTGGGGAGACTTTCTGTGGCCTTTCAGTAGCTGAAGGAAGGCAGAAAATAAGGCTGGAGAGGGGATTTTTATAAGGATGTGTAGTGGCAGGACAAGGGGGGATGGCTGTAAACCAAAAGGTGGGAGATTTAGATGGGATGTTGGGAAAAAATTCCTTTCTGTGAGGATGGGGAAGAGCTGGGATGGAATTCCCAGAGAAGCTGTGGTGCCCCTGGATCCCTGGAATGTCCAAGGCCAGGTTGGATGAGCTTGGAGCAGCCTGGGACAGTGGAAGGTGTTCCTGCCCATGGCAGGGGTGGAATGGATGATCTTTAATGTCCCTTCCAACCCAAACCCTTCTGATTCTATGATTTGTTGATTTTACTTTTGCTCAGATTCTGCATGCCCATCCTTGCACATTCTTCATTTAAATAAAACCATTTTTATTCCTCTGCAATTAATACATCTCTTTCGTCAGATGTAGTGGAAAAGTAAATTTGGGTCACTCCACTGTCTGAGGTGCTCAGTCCTGCAGGAAAAAGTCTGCTCAGTTTAACTGTGATTTACCAAGAAAACGTGCAGTGGGGAACCTGAAAAGTTTGAATTTGTTTAGAAGTTAGGAAGAAAAAAAAAAAATAAATAGGTTGGGTATAAACTATCAAAAAAATTATCAATTTTTGGCTGAGCTGTGCAGTGTTTACAGCCTAAGGCTGTGCTGATAGATAATTTATTTTTAATTTTTTTTAAAAATAATTTTATTTTCATTTTTTAAATTCTTTTATTTTTACGGTGTATTTTTATCATTATTCCTACCCGAATTTCGTGGCCAGCAAACACTGCTGGTGGGTTTCAAAGCGAGCCAAAATGCACTGAAAAATACTGAGATTTATAATCAAGAGGCAAAATGAGTCTGAAGGATTGGTTTTCCAGGATTTCGGGGTCTTCCCAGCCAAACTGCAGCCAGGAGCTGAGCACAGCTCAGTGGTGATTTCATTGCTTCGGGGCAACAGCACAACCTGGTGGTTTATGGTTATTCCAAAGCATCAGGATCTGCACGGGAATTTCCCTTTCTCAGATCCCAGCCTGGGCTCATTCACTCGTTTGTGAGATTCCATTTTACCCGAGGTTTTCAGGGTAAATGGAACAGAGCAGACTGCAAGGACATGTGTAAAAAAGATAAACTAACAGGTCCTTCACAGCATCCCTGATTCGGAAACCTCAAGGTGCTGGATATGTCTGGTTTTTTCTTTCAAGATAAGAGCTAGAGGGATATAACTGAAAAGAAAAATCTTGCACTATGCACTAGGCAAAATTCTGAAAAAAAAAAAAAAGAGACAAAGGGAGAGTGTGAGCAGAAAAAAACCCCCTGATTTTTGCCTTGCTTTTTCCATCATGACAAAGCCAAGCAAAGTATATAATGTGTTTACACAGACTGAATATTCAGACAGCAATAATCATATTTATTCTCTATCTTGTGTGTCTTCAGGGTAAGTGATGCTGGTCAGAGTGCAACTTCTGAAGTGGCAGTGAAATGAAACGGGTGGCAAATGTGCTCAGCCTGAATCTTCAAATGAAATTAATTACATTTTCTGTTTTGCTGGGTGGTGAAGCCCAGGCTGTGATTGCCAGCCCTGCAGCTGGCACTGCTGTGGGTGCTGAAATGATATCCTGCAAAGTACATTTTCAGGACATTTTCTGATCATACAGGAGGGGACAAAGCCACTGTGACTAGAGGGGTTTGTGGTCCTGACACTGTGCAAGGTTTTTTCATGGAATTATAGAGTTATAGAATGGGTTGGGTTGGAAGGAACCTCAAATTCCATCCTGTTCCACCCCTGCAATGGGCAGGGATTTTCCTCTATCCCAGGGTGCTCAGAGCTCCATCCAGCCTGGCTGTGGACACTTCCAGGAGTCCACAACCTGGATTTGGGTTATTCATCTAAACCAGACTGCTCAGTCCTGCTTCACCTGATGCAAAGAACTTTTGATTTCCCCTGCGTGGCTTTGGAGCTGAGAGCAAAGGGATTTTCAAAGGTGCCCATCAAGGCACTGAAGGACTGAAGTGGTTTGGGGCAAAATTATATTTTTGCAGTGAGTATTCCTGTAGGATTGTCTGCAGAAGGAAATGCTGAGGTGTCTCATCGCTTCATCTTTGTCCTTTAGACCAGCCCATGGCTGAGGAATGATTCACAAGCATTCTCAAGAAAGCACTGGAATCCACGTGGGCTGTGACTCACGAATTTAAACTGACTCTTAAGCTTCCTTTTAAGTTTCATTTATCTCATTGTGATCCAATGGACATGAATTCTGCTGAAATTCATGAAAATGTTGATTTTATTCTGTTTTCGTTTATTAGAGAGGAAACACATTGTTACATAAATAGGACAAAATACCCTGAAGACCAGAGAGGATGTTTCTGAAAAATTGTATGAAGAGCTTTGGAAAAGTGTAGAATGGGGATGGGAAAAAAAAAAAGAGAGAGAGAAAGAATTGTCTAATTTTCCTTGAGTGCTGAATTACATGACAAACTGATCAGACCTAGTGCTGCTGCTCACAACCTTCCCCTGCATCCTGCTGAAGCACAGGGAGGTGGTGCAGCTCCTGAATCCCTCTGGAGCAGATTTGGGAATCATGTTGGGTTCAGCACAGCTCACCCCAGCCATGGACAGAAACCAAACCCCTGGGATGGGAGCTGTGCCAGCTTCCCACACATCCTGCTCCAGGCTGGAGAAACCTGAGGCTTTTCCAGCTCTCCAAACACCTTTGGTGAGCACAGGGATGCCAGCTCTGCCTGCCTGACAGGCTTTGATCGCTCTGTAATTATCAGCCATCAGCTCAGACACTGATTTGTGCTTTGCTCAGGAGCAGCAGCAGTGTTGATGACTGGATGGAGAAACTCAGATCTGCTGGGCTGAGCTGACATCTCCAGCAGCCTGTGATGTCTGGGGCAGCACTGGTAGGGTTAATTCTCCACTCTCCTTCCCCTGCTGCTTCCCAAAGTTATTCCATGTTTTCATGTTAGCAGAAAGGATTTGTCAGCAATAATTTAATTTACTCGTGGGGATGAGTAAATTAAATTACTGGAAAAGCCCGCCAAGATCCTGGATCCAACCATTCCCCAGCACTAAACCTGTCCCCAAGGGTCACATCCACACATTTCCTGAACATTTCCAGGGATGGTGACTCCACCACTGCCCTGGGCATTCTGTTCCATTGCCTTTCACCCTTCCAGTGAAGAAATCTTCCCTGTTCTCCACTCAAACCTCCCCTGGGACCATTGGAGGTCATTTCAGGGACTTGCAGAGGGCAAACCCTTGACAAACAAGTGTCAAACTCAGAGAATAATCCCAGTTTTCCTGCTGGGATAAAAGAAAACTCCCCTTTTTTCCATGCTAAACTGAGGGATCACAGGGAGGGTCTGTACTGTATTTGCCCCCAAAGTGAAAGCTGCATCATCACTGACAGATGGTGAATCATCTTTTCCCCAGAGGAGTAAAAATTCGGCAGTACAAATTCACTGTGTTCCCATATTTGTCCACCAAATTGTGTTCTCATTGCTGTAAATTTGGTATTAAGTTATTTAGGTCAGCTTAAATTTGGAAAGCAACAAAACAAGGACCGTTTTTTGCCTCATTTACATGTCTGTGGTTGTTGTAACATGGTTTGCTTCCTAAATTAAAGTGATGCAAGCAGTCTGCCAGGGAAGGGAGCAGCAATATTTTTTGGTTATATTTTTGAAAAGCTGGTTGTAACTCTCAGTCATTAACCCAAGAATGGGTGGACACCTGGAGAATGAAAATTCAGGTTTTTTTCAGCATGCACTGGATCTGAGTATGATCTGGTTTGAAGATCCATAATTTTGCTGTGAATTAAGAGCATTTTGAGTCTTTGCTTAATGGTTGAAGTATATCAATATCCATGATGTGGTGACTCAGGCCTGAGGGCAGGTATGGTCAGGATCCAGGGGGATCACATTGAAAGCCATTAATAGCTGCATCCTGTGCTCTGAAATGAAGCAATCCAGCAGCTGTCCTGGAGAAACTCTCCAGGCATGGTGTCAAAGGGACACAATGCTAATAGCTGGGTCAGGGCTGGGTTGTTACACCCTGCTGGTGCCAGAGCCCTTCCCGTGCCTTTGGAAAAGCTTCTCCTCCAGGCTGCCCTCATCCCACCCCTGCTCTCAGTGCTGGGGGATTCCAGCTCCTGCCAAAACCTCCAGACCCCATTTCTGGCTGGCTCTGCCCCAGGCAAACACCTCTCTGTCCCTCAGTGCTTCCCGTAAACATTTCCACTCAGCTCTGTCAGCTCCTATTGCCCAGAATTCCCGTGGGGTTACCCTGGGTGTGCTGATAAATGCTGCTTTGTGGGTTTCCCTGTGTGGCTCCCATCTCTCTGCTCCCACCAGGCTCCTCTGATCAGAAATGGAAAGGTTTTTTCCACTAAAGCTACTCCTAGGTGATCCTCTTTGCATAAATCCAGCCGTGGAGTGACCCAGTACAGCTTTCCAAGAAAAAGGTTCTGATGGTGGAAGCACAGCAGGCCTTTCACTTTTTAGAATTTATTTATATTTTAAATTTGTGTTTTTTCTCCTATTCTGGAGAACCTCTGTGCTGATCCCAAAGACTCAATCCCCACGGCATTCATCCTGGAAACACCTGTCCCAGCAGTAGCTGAAAATCATTTGCATGGAGACACCCTGGGATCACCTAAGCCCAGGAGGACAATAATTTGGGAAGCTCACAGAGAGCTGGATCCATTCACTCACATTCCCTTTGGTCAAACATCTTGTTTGCTCTCTGTTCTGGTGTAATTATCCCAGCAACATTTGATAAATTTTACTCCTTGCCCATCTTCTCTGGAAATAGCTTCCAGGTTTGTCTATAAAACACTGGATTCAGGCCCTTTTCCTATTTCATGCACCAATACTTAATTTTTGTACAGATTTTTATTGATTGCTTTCCTCGGTGTTATTTTATTTTGCTGTTTTACAGCCGCTGTTAACATTTACTGGAGGAATTATTTTATACTCTGCATGTAAGGACATCACTGCAGATTTTTTGCCAACATGAATAGTGAGTAAAATTTGGGAAGGGGGGCTGTGGAATAAAAGGAGGAGGAGGAGGAGAGGAAAGGCAGCATAGGAGGGTGAGCAAATTGCTTTTCCCTTTTCACATGGTTAAACCCCAAACACTGGTAAATGCCCTTTCAGTGGGGAGGGCAGCTCATTTGTGATACAGAAACAAATGGGCTTCATCAGAAAGGCAACCCCACAGGCACTTCCATTTCTTTGTGTGACATTCCAAACCTCCGATTTTCAGCAGCTGGTGATGGGATTTACTTTTCTTTTTTTTTTTATTTTTATGTGAACACGAAAATTAGAATCACTGGAACACATTCACTGAACAAGTCCTCACCGTCATGCTCTGTTCCTCCAGGGGCACTGGGAAACAGACTGAGAGTCTCTGCCAGCCTTAGTGGTGCTGTGATTGTGTTTTCTGGGAGCTGTGATCCCGCGGGAGAGTAGAGGGAAGGCAATCCCTGTGAAACCCAGCAGCACCAGCTGCCCACCTGTGGGGTTTCTACAAGGGGAGCGAGCTGCTGCTTTGGCAAAAATGAAGGTTTGTGCTGTGAGGTTCCATCTGTGCCTCCTGGATCCATTTCCAGATGGAATCCTCACCGCAGCCTTCATTGGTGTTGATCATTGGGATGGATCATTGGGATGGATCACTGGGATTGATCATTGGGATGGATCATTGGGATGGATCGTTGGGATGGATCATTGGGATTGATCATTGGGATGGATCATTGGGATGGATCGTTGGGATGGATCATTGGGATTGATCATTGGGATTGATCATTAGGGTTGATCATTGGGATGGGTCATTGGGATTGATCATTGGGGTTGATCATTGGGGTTGATCACTGGGATGGATCTTTGGGGTTGATCATTGGGATTGATCATTGGGGTTGATCATTGGGGTTGATCATTGGGATTGATTATTGGGGTTAATCATTGGGATGGATCATTGGGGTTGATCATTGGGATTGATTAATGGGGTTGATCATTGGGATGGATCATCGTTGGGGTTGATCATTGGGACGGATCCTTGGGATGGATCATTGGGATGGATAATTGGGATGGATCATTGGGGTGGTCATTGGGGTTGATCATTGGGGTTGATCACTGGGGTGATCATTGGGATGGATCACTGGGGTTGATCATTGGGGTTGATCACTGGGATTGATCATCATTGGGGTTGATCATTGGGATTGATCATTGGGATGGATCATTGGGGTTGATCACTGGGATTGATCATTGGGATGGATCATTGGGGTTGATCACTGGGATTGATCATCATTGGAGTTGATCATTGGGGTTGATCATTGGGATGGATCATTGGGATGGATCATTGGGGTTGATCACTGGGATTGATCATCATTGGGGTTGATCATTGGGGTTGATCACTGTGCACACAAGACTCCCAGCTGTGCTGGTGGCTCCAACAAGGAGCACTGGCAGCTCCTGGGTGACTGATCCCAAGTGGTTTTCCTTCCCCAGGGGTGGCTGCCAGCTCAGCTCAGGAATATTCTGCACAACATCTTTTGGTTATTTATTTATTGCCTGTAGTGACTTCTAGAAAATGCAATCCCCGAATCCCAAGGGTGACTTCTGTTTACTGTGGAAAATGGATGGAAATGCTGCTTTTATTCATGGCTACCATAACAAAGTCCTTATTTTTAGTGATATATTGATAGAAAACCTAGAAAATTGCAGCTATGAAAGTGAAGTATTTAAAACAAACCAAAAAGGACAGTGGTGTCCTGAAGTTCTGGAATGCAATCCAGTCTTTCTCAAGATCTTGGGCACATCTTTCAATTTCCCAGAATCCTTGCTCTGACAACTTAAACAGAAAGTCTTTCAGGTCCTGGACTCTCTTCATGCATTTTGTTCTCAACCTGCCTTCAGGCAAAAGGCAGAAAATGAACAGAGAATCAGAACGTTCCTGCAGCCACTAAAACTCCTCTCCCCAGCCGAGGTCCGTGAGCTCTGCCAGGCTCTCCAGTGCTGCACTGAAGTTTCCCTTTCCTCTTTTGGCTTCCTGCAACTCCTGCTAAAGAAAAAATACACTCACAGATCATTTTTGGATTTAAAATACTCCAAGAGGGCAAGAGGTTGGGAAAAGTCGGTGTTGTTTCAGATACAAATTCTATTTGAGAGATTCAAATGAGCTCATTTGTCCACCAAACTTCCTAGTTATTTGCAGAGTTTGGGTGTGGGAGGACATGAAATTGTGAATTTCGAGCTGCTGTTGTTAGGTGAACATGAAATTCAGATATCTTTATTTTAAACAAGTAGAGCTTTATTACCCGTAAGAAAGAAACGGGAAACAGAAATGGAAAATGTTATGCAGTCAATTAATTAATTGTCTGCAGAAATCTGGGAAACCTACCTTAAAATTTAATTGGTTTTTTTCTTACAAGCTAAACACCAGGCTGTAATAATGGTGTGCAAATCATATTGAGTACACATTAATCATATTTTATTTTCTTTATTGAACCTGATCCCGCTATGAACCGAAATACAGAATCATGCAATGCCACAAGGAATTAAGAATATGTGAACATTCAAAAGAAATAATAATAATAATAGTAATTATAATAATAATAATAATGCCTTTATCCTTTCACTGGCTGTATTTTCTCAGTGACTCTGATTTCTCCAAGACATTTACACAAGTACAGACCATAACTGTGCTAATAAAGAGGAAATTATACCGATCTATAATTAGAGTAATAAGGAAAAAGGTACAGCAGATCATAATTGAACCAATAAGGGGAAAACATAATCATGTTTAATGGCTTACATGAGTGTTAGTGTCTTCTGTATACTTAATAAATTGGTCCCCATTTTCATGGTGTGTATCTAAGACACCTTTGTGGTATTATCAAATTACCCTTCAGATCTATTGTTGGGAACTTCTGCTGCTCCTGGAAGCCCCTCTGGGGTGAGGCCTCTTGGAATAATCAGAATAAAAGCAGAATTTCAGATGGAAATTCTGAGCAGAATTTGACCATCAGCCACAACCACAATCACAGTGCAGCTCTGTCCAGGTTTATTCAGGCTCTCCCTGGTTTCCATCCATGGATGCACAGCTGGGCAGCCTCACAACAGGGGTGAGATTTGAAAAAAGAAATACAGAAAGGGTTGAGCAGTGTAACCCTTCGGGGTCACTGTGTTTGGGCATGAAAAGATGCTCTGCAAGCAGGATATGCTTGAAGGACAAGGCAATGATTTATTTCCTAATATTCACAGTAGAATAAGGTGGCTGCAAGCCCCAGAGCTGAGCACCAGTGGGGTTTTTTTACCTGAAAACATCCCAGCTTGCAGCTTTGATGTGTTTCCCGGCGAGTCCTTGAGCTGCTAAGTGTCCCCTTCTCAGCAATCTTTCTTCCCTCTGCCTGCAGTTTCACCTTTTGGAGCTCACAGAGCTCGAGTTTCCTTGTTTCCCTCGCAGCTTTTTCTCACAACGTGCTGGTTTGCTCGGAGGTTCCAGCCAAGGTCACACAGATGCTCAGCATGAAAATCCAGCCAGGGATCAGAGAGAGGGCTGAGCCTCCCCAGGGGAGTTTGCCAAGGCTGGAGTTCAAAGCAGCCTCCCCATTTCTTCAGACAAATTACATCAAATATAGTTTAGCTGTAATTTGCCTTTTGATTTGCCTCTCAGCCATTAAAAAAATAAGGATATTTGCTACTTTTACATACTACGTCAATATTTCCTCAGACATTGCCCATGCTTGGTGTGTGATGTCCTTTACTCTGAGGTGACACATATTTTTATGCATTTCCCTATATATATTTATATATTTATATATGTGTATGTTTATATATTTATATATTTATTTATATATATATTTATATATTTATATATATTTATATATTTATATATTTACATATTTATATATTTTTATATTTACATATTTATATATTTATATATATATTATACCTATCATTCTCTAAGCTTCTTACCCTACTAAATACCAGCCCTTCCTAGAGCTGAACTTCGCTCTCATTTCTTCAGACACTTGGATATTTATTTTATTAAAATCCCCGTGTCTATGTGACATTGATTTCACGTATGCACATGAAATAATGAAAAGACACTTTTATATTTTGCAGTGATTTTTAAGAACCTTGCCCTGAATTAAAAAAGGAATTATATAACCTCAGAAAACCTCATTAGATAGATGGAGTCATTTTTTAAAAAAAGTAAAAAAGTAAAAATAACAGTATAAATGCATGAATGTATGTAGGTGTACAGCACTTATATATATATATGTATGTGTATATATATATATAATATATATATATATATATATACATACACACATATATATAATATTTCACCCACCGGTTTACACCTCCTTTTCTTTCACTCTCCCATAGCATCACTGAGAAAATGATGACTCTCCAGACAATTACTGAGGGCATTAAATGTATTTAATCTCTAATTTTCGCCCAGGTATTTTTAGCAAGCTAAGTAATAACCAAAAGAAGTTTTTCCTCTCACAGCACACAGTTGTGAAACTTTAATTTATATGTTAATTTTTTTTTAATTTAATGGGGAAAAATAGAGGAAATGGGCTTAGCTTTCTTTAAAAGTACAACATAATGGTCTAACATTAGGCTGAAACATTGACAAGTTTTGATCAGCGAGTGTTGTCCCCAGAAACAACTCGGAATGAATCCCATTTTATTATTAAATATTTCCATTACATGGCTGAGTTAACAATCTTGGCTAATAATTCCAAAATCCCACTGTATTGGACATTTCTGTGCTGAAAGTTTAGGGATTTATCGCAGAATCGTGGAATCCTCAAAAAGCCTGAAGGGATCTTAAAAATCAGCCAGGTCCAAACCCCTGCCATGGTGGTTTAGGTTTGGAGTTGGACAAATTCTCTCCAGTGAATATATCCATGCAAAAATACCTGTGGAGAGTCTGATCCTAAAGGATGCTGTAAAATTACCAGGAGAAATGAACTTTCTTCTCTTAAAACACTGATTCCCCTGCTGGCCTTAATATGGAGATTACCCCCACTTGTAATCTCCATATTAAGGTCTATAAACTCCATCCTTAACTTTTTATTTCTGCTTTATTCCTGTTCTACGCATTGCCAAATATTGCTTTTGTGTAATTGAAACAGAGCTGTAGTTTGATTATTGAACAGGGAAGCTAATTGTGTTCGGCTCTAAAAGGGGAAGCAAAAGTGGACAGCAGGAAAAAAACCTTAAATTGTGGAAAAACTACTTTTTTTTTTTAAGAGTCCCAGCTCCAGGGACACTCTGCTCCCATGGGGTGGCTGAGGGAAGTGGATTTCACAGGACGTTTTGTAGGGAATTTATTCCTCTTCTCCACCCCTCTGCCTCCATTTGTACCTTGCAGGATATTTGCATTTTAAAGCTGTGCTGGAGGTCACATCCCCCAGCTGTGCCGCAGCTCTGAGCTGTGCTTCAGCCTGGCTTTGTGGAATTCTGGTGGGAACAACGCTCAGGAGGCTCAGGGAAAAGGGGGATATCAGGTGTGCTGAGCACCACGGGTGATTTCCTGTTGGAAGGCCAAGAAAAGAGAGCAAACAGCCTGTGACACCCCACAGGTCCCATTTTTAACCCCACCAGCAGGAGGGACAGGGCAGATCTGTGCTGGGCCTGGGTGGGCAGCAGCCAAGGGATGCAGCTGGAGCTTGCCAGATGTTGACACATCTGGGCAGGGCACGCTCCAGAGTTGGTATCCACCAGAGTTGGTAAAACCAAAAATAAACACTCATCTTGCAGTGAAAATCTGAGGATTCAGTTTGAGGTTGAGGTTTTTGAGCAAAAACTGTACAGGTGGGAGAGTCCTCTAAGCAAGACGAAAGAGCTTTATTCTATTTTCATTTCTGTTTATTCCTATAAACCAGGCACCCTATGCAAAGCAAAAACCCCAGCCCTGTGGATGTACACGCCTGTTTTTTCCCAGTTTAAAGGGTTTTTCCCTGGAGCTTTCCCGCAGCAATCCCGTTGCTCTGGGAGCAGATGTGGGATGGGAGGCAGAGCTGCCTGCAGATCAAGTGGCTGCTGCCAACTCTCGCGAGCTCCATGTCAGAAAGAGTTGATTATTATGTCAGCAGCAGCCAATTTACGGGCTGAGAGCAGCAGCTGCACCGCTGCATTTCCCACGAGGGATCCCAGGATCCTGACTCTCACAAACTTTGTACTTCTTGCAATAGAAGTGGGGTAAGTGATTCTCTCTTTGCTCGTCTCTGCCTGCCAGGATAATTTACAGCTCGGCTTGATTTGCGCGGGGATTGGGGTCTTTGAAAGCGTTCTGCTCTGCCCATTTGTTGCTCTCCGGGGGAAGCTGCCTCTGCTCTGCAAATGGAACAGACCTTGGCATTATTCAGGGGATCCTGGGCTAAGTAAATTAAGCTGGGCTAGAAATCACTTATTAATTCAACCATCTTTCCTATTTAAATAGTGATTGTAAAGTCCGGTGTATGGATTTTTTTGGGCTGGGGAAAGGTTTGCAAGGGGGAGGAAAGAGGCGTTGAAATAAATGGTGTTCCCTCTCTGAATAAGAATGCAAAAGTAGAGTCTGTTTAACTTTTGCTGGGGGAAACTACTACAGCAGCAGCTTTTTAAAATATGCAAATGCTCTGCATGATCTAACTGTGCTGGGTGAGTGTTGATGAGCTAAAGCAATCTTCTGACCCTTTCGCTCTCATTGGAATAATCAAGTAATGTTTGTTTTGCTCGGTGTGCTTCACGTTGCTGAGTTTGGTTTAAAGGAGCATTAAAAACCTTATTAAATGTAATATTTGCCAGGCATTCAAGGTGTTATAATAATCCTGTGTCACTTGCTACTTCTGTTAATATTAGCAGAGTGACCTGAGAGTAGATGAGTCCTCTCAGTCAGTAGCACAAAACTTCTGTGTTTTTCAAGCTTGATCTATTTCTAACTTCTTTCTTTGAAATGCCAGAGCTAATTTAAAAGATTCAGAATTGAATTTTTTGTTATTTCTTTTTCTCACTAATATTATTGTCTAAAACTTCTGCCTTTGTTTTGCAATGGTACAGTGTTTTCCTCCCATCCCATCCCTTTTTAATTAACAGGAAAGTAAATGGGGGAGAATTAATTTTAATTACTATTTAGATAGAAAAAGTTTTGGGAACTTTAAAGTCTCTTGCTATCCTCTGTGTCATTTTCTCTTCACAATGGCAATATTTGAAATATCTGATGATTTCCAGCTTGTTGTTGTGGTTTGGTCCTGATCTTCCTTCACAAATTCAGTGTCAGTGCAACAACAGACTTAGAGAAATAACTTCTCTCATCTCCCAGTGGCTTTTGGTGCTCCAATACCCAACTGGATCTCTCCTCCATCCCTTCTCCATTCCTCCTCCATCATTATCCTTCTCCCACACAACTCTGGTGGCTTTTCAGGATGTTGGGTTTGGTTTTGCAGAGGGGCTGAGAGAAGCCCTGGGATGTTCAACACTAACGAATTTTGTAGTGCAGATTTACAGAGCAAACCAAATTACTCTTCTCACCTCTCCTTCCGTGGGCTCTCCTAAATCTCCTCGAGAAATTTGAAAATGAAATATGCTGTGCTAGAAAAAAACCCCGAGTGAGAATGGGATTGTATTGGTTTGGCAGGCTGGAAATATTCAGCTAACTGGGTGAGTTATGCCCATTTCCATGAAAGACAGTGGGATTTTGGCTTGAGTGTTGAGCAAATTGAGGTAACTGTAAATACAGGTTCTTGGTTTGGTCTCTGTGGAGGTTTGGGTTGCATATTTTCTCTCTGTTTAGATGAATGCTAAAAATATTGTCCCTGAAGATTCACCCCTGCTCCTTTGATGCTGTCTCAAATTTAGGAACCCCTCTGCACAAAACCTTCCCTTTCTCCCCCTGCTGCCTTTTCTTTCCAAGAACAGGCAAACAAGCAGGAGGAGCTCAAATTAGGCCACAGCTGTATTTTCCAGAGAAATTATCCTCATTCCTTTTAAGGACACAAGTGCTGCTCATTAACAAAGAATGGCCTGTTTAAAGGGGCAGGATGGAGCACGCAGTGTGTGACAGGGCAACAAGCAAAAAAAAAAAAAAATAGAAGGGAGCTTTGTTGAGCATTTTCACATATGTAAACCATAGGAATGGATTTGTGCAAGTTGTCTTTCTGTGACTTTTCAGTTTCAAGGGGGCAGTGCTGAGGTTTTATTTGAAAAGGTTGGGGTAAATAAGGCTATTAGCATGCTTAAATGTGATATATAATTGACATTTATATCCTTAAGATAATACTGATTATTGGAAAGGTTCTCAGGAAGGAAAGAGCAAACCAAACTAAATACCCAAACTGTTATGCACCATCTTCCTACATTCAAAAATCCTTGACGTTTTAACATGTTAATATCCATTCTAAATAGTAGAAGTATGACTGCTTCATATGACTCTGCTGGTTGTAAATTTGTTTAGGGTGCTCTAGAAAAACAAGATCTGAGAAGAAATTATTCATTTAGGTTTAGGTAGTGCATAAATCATCTGCAGTGGTCAGAGCCTGCTTGTAGGACTTTTTGTTTCCTGCTTTGGCTCCTTCAGTTCTATAGTTTTTAGCAAGAGGATTTTTCTGGAGCACTGAGCTAGCACTAAATACTGAACACAGTCTTTGCAACACAAATAGCAAACAAGAACTTCCAAATAAAAACTTGTGTGCTTTGTGCAGCAGCACCATCTGATTTTTAATGTCCCTGGGATGACCTACACTCTAATTTAATAAATATTTTGGCCCTGGTACTAATATATTGTAACATTAATTCTGAATTTGTTTTTTTCCCCATGTTTCAGGCATCATGATTTGGACAAACGGTTCAAGCCTCTCCGTCAGATTCCTGATGGGGTTCCTTCTCCTGTCCGTGTTCATCGGGAAGGTTGTGCCTGAAGAGAACATCATTGCCACCAAGAAGGGCAAAGTCAGAGGGACAACCCTGCAGGTGCTGGGGGGCACAGTCACAGCTTTCCTGGGAATCCCTTACGGCCAGCCCCCCTGGGGAGGCTGCGATTCCAAAAGCCAGAGCCTCGAGAGAAGTGGTCAGACATTTGGGATGCCACCAAACACGCCAACTCCTGTTACCAACCCATAGACACAACCTACCCGGGGTTCGCTGGCACAGAGATGTGGAACCCAAAAACCAACCTGAGTGAAGACTGCTTGTACCTGAATGTATGGGTTCCTTCTCCCAGGCCCAAGAACGCCACGGTCATGGTGTGGATTTATGGTGGTGGCTTTGAGTCTGGGTCCTCCTCCCTGCCTGTCTATGACGGGAAGTTTCTGGCCAGGGTGGAAAGAGTGGTGGTGGTTTCCATGAACTACAGGACTGGTGCATTGGGATTTCTGTCCTTGCCAGGAAACCAGAAAGCTCCTGGAAACGCAGGTTTGTTTGACCAAAGGTTGGCACTCCAGTGGATCCAGGAGAACATAGCAGCCTTTGGAGGTAATCCCAAAAGCGTGACTCTGTTTGGGGAGAGCGCTGGCTCGGCCTCTGTCACCTACCACCTCCTTTCCCCGAAAAGCCACCCTTTATTCACCAGGGCCATCCTGCAGAGTGGCTCTGCCAATGCCCCCTGGGCTGCAATCACAGCTGCTGAGGCCAGGAACAGAGCAGTGGCTTTGGCCAAACAGCTCCAGTGTCCCACCAGCAACGAGTCGGAGCTCATCCTCTGCCTCCAAGACAAGGACCCGAAGGAAATACTGGAAAATGAAATGTATGTTGTTCCATATGGCTCTTTTTTGCAAGTGTATTTCTGTCCAAGTGTGGATGGCAATTTTCTGGTGGACATGCCAGAGGTGTTGATTGAGAATGGTCTTTTCAAAGACACCCAGATCTTGGTGGGTGTTAATAAAGATGAAGGGACATCGTTTCTAGCATATGGAGCTCCTGGCCTCGACAAGGACAGTGATGGCTTGATCAATAAAACCCAATTTGAAGCAGCTTTAACTCTGGCCTTCCCAGGAGTGAGCAAACTAGCGATAGAATCGATCACCTTTCACTACACTGACTGGGAAAACGTGGAAAAGCCGGAGCACTACCGGGATGCCATCGATGACGCTGTCGGGGACTTCAACATCATCTGTCCCGCCGTGGAATTCGCCACCAGATTCGCCCAGCTGGGGCACCACGTGTTCTTTTATTTCTTTGAGCATCGCTCCTCCAAGCTGCCCTGGCCCGAGTGGATGGGGGTCATGCATGGCTACGAGATCGAGTTTGTGTTTGGGCTGCCCCTGGAGAGGAGAGTGAATTACACCAAAGCTGAGGAGCTCCTCAGCCGCTCCATGATGAGATACTGGGCAACTTTCGCCAAAACTGGGTAAGTTTGATCTTCAAGTTTGGTTGGAAAAGATATTGGGCAACTTCCGCCAAAACTGGGTAAGTTTGCTCTGCAAGTTTGGTTGGAAAAGATATTGGGCAACTTTCGCCAAAACTGGGTAAGTTTACTCTGGAAGTTTGGTTGGTTGGATGTTGTTTCACCAGGGGAAAAAGCATGACTGTTTCCATGCTGCTTTTGGAGGGTGACTGGAAAAAGATTAATTGTTCAGTTCTCCAGAATTCCTATTTCAGTTCTGACAAAAGCACTGCTTTAATAAAATAAACTGTTGATGTGTTGCTCCCTGTATTGGACAAGCTTAAGAAAACAATGTTTATCCACCCATAAAAGCAAATCCAAAACATTTCTTTGCCATGGCAGCGGTTGTTAAAGGCAGGTAATGGTTTAAAGCATTAGAAACAAAATATTTCAAACGCCTGAAAAGACTTGCAGCAGTCGAAGGAGGAGGAAAAAGCCTAATTTCCTTGAGGATGTAATTTGCTGGGAACATTCAGGTGTATAACATGGAGGTGGGTTGTGTTCACATGAGGAAGGGGTTGGGATTTCAGGATGTGCTGCCCCAAAAGCCTCTCCTCCCATGTGTGCTGGGACTGCCAGCCCATGACAAATCCCTCTCCAAGTCCAGTCCTCTCATCTTGCAGTGCAATGTGGCCCAGCCTACCCAAGGAGCAGACAGGAATATTTCATTTCAGTGTTTGGAATGGATTTGATCCAAGCTCTCTCCAGCTGGAGTCGGGAGAAGTGAGGCAGCCTTGCTCCTCTCAGCAGGGCTGAGGGCTCTCGATGCGAGTCTCAGTTTGAAATGAAAACATTTCAGAGCAGTAACAAAACCTGCCCCTACCACACTCATGCAGGATTAGTCCCAAGCCTGGTGGGAGGGGTAGTTATCCTCTTTTCCAGAAGTTTGGGTTGTGCTCTCTCCTGAGGAAATTGTCTGTACAAAAATCTGTGCCTCTGAGAACGCACAACCAAACAGCTAATTCACACTCCCAAAGCATTTCTTTAAGGTAGTTGTTAAAATCCTGCATTAATTCTGTTTCAAAGGTGGACCTTTTTTTTTGATTTGTCAAGGTTGTATAGATTTGTAAGGGCTGAAATCAACACTGGAACAGGACCTAATTAATTTTTAATGGATTAGAAACCAGAGGGGCAACTGTACTCATTTAGTCCACTCAGCCTTGTACATAACACAAAACACAGGTAGGATTGAAATGTTTCCACTGATAGAAATGTTTCCACTGATTAAAAATCCAGAACAAACGTGGTTAGGTTGTTTTAAATCTTAATTCCACTTAAAACATTACATTCTAAAACTTAAGTGTTGTTTCTAAGCTGAATTTGCCTATTCTACTGCTACATTTTCCAGGTATTATATTTTGTTTGACAATTTGTAAGATTTATATTACGATTGTTGTTTTATATAGAGATTGATTATTAAGGATCTACTAAATCAATCCTTAATAATTTTGCTTCAAATTGTTTGTTAAACAAACCAGGTCACACCCTTGAGATTTTCACTAATGTGCTTTTTCTGGGATAATAACCCTCCACCTCTAAACCTGCGATTCATCCACACCTCGTCAGAACTTTCCCTGTCAGAATTCAACACTGTCATCCCCAAGGAGTTGTAATTCCAGGTGTCATCCCTCCCTTCCTGTTCCACCTGATATTCCCTGTTTATCCACCCGAGGAAAGAGCTGTTTGAGCTTTGTGTGTTCTCTGGGGGTTGCTGTGTGCCAAAGGCTTCACCATCCACCCCAAATCCGTGTTTCTCCCCCAGCTGGGCTCTCTCCAGCTCTGGGACACCCCAAGCTTGGTGGCTGCCAAGCCCCAGCCCTTGTTGTCCCTTCACCCCTCCCTCCGTGGTGAACTCACAGCTTATTTTTGTGCACATCCCTTTTTTAGCAGATTTACTTACCAATAGGTGTGATTGATTGATTGATTGATTGATTCGATTTGTAGAAGGATTAATTACCTTGACAACTCCCATCCTCTTGCTGTGCTGGAGCTTGTGATATTTCATTTATGATGAGATGAGCATATCAAAACTCAGAAAATAGCTACACCAATAGCTGTACTCTGTTTCTGAGTGGGAAAAGAGAAACTCAGGTCTATATTTGATTTTTCAGAGCAATATTTACATTTCTTTGAACTCTTGGTTTTCACTGGATTATGTATATATTTAATTTCCATGTATATAACTTTTATGTGTATATATATATATATAAATCTCAATAACCTGCTCTGCAAAACACTGTTCCTGCAGCTCCCAAAATTAGTCAACATGAGTTAAATTCAGGTTTCAGTTTGTAGAAGACAGTCCTTCACCTCCTGTGATCATCATTCACATTATAATTAGATTACCCCACAGGTTGAATTCCAAGTGGTTTCCACAGCAAACAGCAAATAATTCCTTCCTCTGCTTCCACCACGAGGATCCAAACCATCACTATCGGGATAAACAATCCAATCCTGGAATTTCTGTATCTGAAAAAGATCAAATCAGGATTCACCCTCTATGTGACCCTTTACTCATTACCCAGAACAGGAACACTCATTATCCTGAGTGTGCTAGGAGTGGGGAAGTAATAAAAATCCCTAATAATCCCAATATTAATCAGTGATCCTTTTTTTCCTGGCGCATTTGCACGCAGCAAGCATTTCTAAGGAACTGGGGAAGCCCTGTTTTGACATAATGTTTATAGGAAACTCTGGCATGATCAAAGGGCAAACCTCTGAGGGGGAAATTACCAGTGATGTCTCCAGCAGATGAAGAGAAAAATCAAGCGAAAACGAGAAATATTGTACAGCACAATTTTCAGTGAGGGCGTTTGACCTAATATTCTAATGTGCAGCAGTGCAAAAGCACAGGGGAGGGGAGAGCAGCCTGCAGAGGAGAGGAGATGAAGTAGAGGCAACTAAACTGGAAGAAATCAGGTTTTTCCTGGTGTTTTCTGGCTGGGAGGGACTGAGAGGTGCCAGAGCTGCTTCTCGTGAGGCTCCTTCAAGCTCAGACTTTGACCTTAGTGGTCTCTGGCTTTATTCTCATGTGGAGAATGAAAATGCTGCTAGGAAAAGGTAAAAAATATGCAGTTAGGAGCATTTTCTGGTTTTGTCATGGTTTAACCAACCCCAGCCAGCACAGCAACCCCACAAACTGCTGCTCTCTCCCCACAGGGGATGGGGGAGAGAATCAGAAGGAAATCTGTGAGAAATCCCTAATGTCATGTAGGGACAAAAGAAAAGGTGTTAGGGACAGAAAGAGAAATTGCCCCTTCAGAGCATCCCAAGAGTGTTTGTCCCAAGAAATCCTCAATTTCTGCATTGTCCCAGTCACTAAAAGGATATTGTCAGCCAGTTCTGGGGTTTCCCAGTCCCCTACCACCTCCACAAGTCCTGGATTTTCCAAATCTTTGGGCACTTCCTATTTCACATCCTAGCTCAAAATAAACAGCAGTGAGAAATGACTGTTTTTCCTGGAAAATCACAGGCGTAAAGAATTTCTTGAATTTAAACAGGGAATGGAGGTGTAGAGGATTCAGTGGGAGACAGGAACAGACATTTCTCCTGTGAGCCTTGGAGCTGGGTGCTGCTGTTATATTCCAGTATTTCTCTTCTGGATCCCAGGGAATATTGTCACTTTTAGAAATCTGCCATAGATTTACACAGTCTGTGAAGACCTCAAATAGTCTTTTTTCAGGATTGAATTTGGGTATCAAGTAAATTTGACCAAAGTCCCAGCCATTCCTAGTGCTGTTAAAATATTTCATAAAATACTTCTCCTTTTTATTATTTTTTAATGTATTTGAGCCTTGAAAGTGAAGTATTTTCCTCACACCCTGAAAAATCCCTGTTCTATCAGCAAGGGAGGAAAGAGACTTATTACTCCTGCTGTCTGAATAAATCAAGCTTAATAAAATACTTGGGTTATGAGAAAGAACAGATTCCAAAATCGATGGTCTTGATTTACACTTTGAGTTTAAATGTCTCCCCTCGCCTTGACCTAGGGTGTCCTCAGCTTATTCTTGCATTTAAGAATATTGGCAGTTAAATATAATTACATAGCCTCGAAATAATTTGATCAAACACCAGATATCATCACAGCTAGACAAAGAGATGTGGTCAGATTGGATCCAGCAGGAAACCAAAATGTGGTGTCATATGAAAAGTGCTGGATCAGGCCCAGTATGATTATGTTTGTGTGAAAATAACATTTATTGCATCAATATTGTTAGTTTTCAGTGGCCTTCTCTTTAATTCTTTCCAGCACAACCATTTTTAAGTAACACCCATGGTGGAAAAAAATCTAAATTTTTCTTTTTATACATTTTTGGAGTCCATTTCCCTGCCACACTTCTGTTCTTCTTCAGGAAGCTTTCAACAGCAGGCAGGTGACACTAAGAGTTCCCACCAATCCCAAGCTCCAGGATGCTCTGGGAAAGGGAAATTTTATTTCTCCTGACAAACCAGAGGGCATCCAAAACCCCTGCATGCCTTTTCAGTTCCTTTATCCATTCGATTTGTAATTCTGTTCTTCAGTCACAAGTGATGCAAAGTGACAGGAGACAGACAAATCAGATAAGCTGGAAACTCAGGCAAGAATATAATGGAGCACACAAAGATAATATTTTTTAAGGCTTTGTGAAAAATGTTTCGGATAAAAGGAAACGGGCAAAACTTGTCTCCCTGCCAGTTTTACAACTGCTGAAACAAATCTTTGCAGCTTTTCCTATAAAGTGAAGCCTTTGAAATATTTCCTCCTATGTTTTAGGGGAATTTGTGAGGCTTTGATTGTCCCACTAAAGCTGTGGAGCACTTTGTCTGGTTATTATTGCCTTTCCCTGATGTTCCACCGGCAGACACAGAATAAATTTCAGCGTTTTCGTTACCAACTTATCACAACCTGTTTATAGAGAGTCGTTTCAGAGCAGTGAGAACAAAACCAACAGCCTCGTATAGAGTCCAGGCAGCACTTGAACTGGGGACCTATATACTCTGCCTGTGGGAAGGGCTGAATAGACTGGGAAAAAATAAAAATAAAAAACTCCAAGCACTTTTAATTCCCTCCTACTTCGGGAATTTGGAAGTTTTATGTCCCGCTAAGCCATTTCAAGGGAAGAAATTTACTGTGGGTTGTATTTCTGCCAGAGATTCGCTTGTGTTTGCAGGGAGAGAGGAAAGTTTTTTGGGTTGGAGCCACTCTGCTCCTCCCAGGGTCTTCAAACACACCAGAGCTCAGGGGGAGCAAGAGGAGCTTTTCCCTGAGGCTGCTGCTCCTCACATCCCATACTCATCTAAAAAATTCCATTTTTCATCTTAATTGGTGGTTTTTCCTGATCCAGTCAAGAATCCAAAAGAAGAGATTCCTGGATAAAAAAAAGGAGTATGAATGAAGCATGAGAGAGGTTCCCTACAATATAAAATTAGATATGGGAAGTCTTTGCTTCCCATGTTAGGGAAAATCAAAGCTTTCATTTTGACCCCAAAAGGGCACATTAATTCTCACATTCCCTCCCTTTCTTGTGAGTAATTTCTGAACCATGAACAAATGGTGGAAATTGAAGTCTTGAAAAAATAAAAAAAAGAAAAATGGTCAGTTTTTAAGAAACTTTACTCCTATTTCTCCACCTTCAGGTTCTTAAAAGTGACTTATCATCTTTACCAGGGTCTGTATCCATTGTTATATTCAGAAAGAGTAATGGAAACACCTTTTCAGCAAACTCTCAGGAAATAATGGATCATGGAAAATAGCAGTAACCAGAGACTCACCTTGGCAGGCATCTCTCTCTCTCTCTCTCTGGCTTGCAAGCTGACAAGCTGTCACTGAATTTCAAAACTGAAAACAGGAGTGTTTGATTCAGATGTGTTTTGAAAACAAGCCTGGATACAAATTGATGAGATTGGTTTAATACTATTGCGAATATTGCAAATTACAAGGAGATATCTCATTGCTTTCCGTACTGAATGCAATTCTGTCCACGCAGATTTTTCTCCCTCCAACAGATGAGTCAAACCTTTATTTTCAAACAGGAGATGAGAACATCTATTAAGGAAATGTCCAAATATTGTAGGAATTGTTGAGTGAGAATAAAACGAAAACCTAAAGCTAAAATGCAGAGGTTTGCCTGGAAGAGAACACAGGCAATGCTTTGTGGAGCAGGGTGAGCTGGAATTCAATGAATTCAATTGTCAAAGGCTGTGGGATCAAAGCCATCAGTGGTGATTCACAGGCTGAGCAAGGTGAACTCCTGAGCTCTGCAAGAGAGGAGATCTGAGGGGCTGGAGAGAGTCTGGAGAAGGGAATGGAGCTGGGGAGGTTTGGAGAACCAGGAGAGGCTGAGGGAGCTGGAAAGGAGCTCAGCCTGGAGCAAAGGGGATCAGGGGGACCTTGTGGCTCTGCAGAGCTGCTGACAGGAGGGGACAGCCAGGCTCAGGCTGTGCTCCAGGGAACAGGGATGGGACAAGCAGAAATGACCTCAAGTGGCACCCGGGAGGTTCAGGTTGGATATTAGGACAAATTTCTCATGGAAAGCTTGTCCTGCCTTGGTAAAATCTGCCCAGGGCCATGGTGGAGTCCCCATCCCTTGAGGGATGGAAAATCCACGTGGATGTGGCACTTGGGGACATGGGACACTGGTGACCTTGGCAGGGCTGGGTCAGCAGTTGGACTCAGAGGTCCTGGAGGTCTTCCAAGTGAATTGATTCTGTGATTCTGTGGATCCAATCTTGGAAACGACTCTAACTTTCCTCATAGCTGAGGTAGGTTGAGCAGCCTGGACTGGACACATTTATTTCCCTGCTGTCCCTAGAGTCTCCATGGACACATTCCGTGGAAAGGAGGGGAATGAGGAGAAACAAATGCTTCAAGGGTTGAAATTAAACCATGGCGTGATTGCCACCTAAAATCTGGAAGTGGGAGTAACAAGCTTGGGTGGAAATAATTTTTTTTGATTTTCATCAATCATTTGGTGTTTGATGGGAAGCACATGAGTAAGGGGAATGGAAAAGCCAGAGAGGGAAATGTAACTGGGGCAAGAGGCCAGGTGCCCAAGAGATGCTCAGAGAAGAGAGAAAGAGCAAAAAGAGAATGAAATGTGAAAGAAGAAAACGTCAGAAAGACTTGCAAACCATTTGGGAGGCAGCGAACAAAACAGGGAATGGGGAAATGAAGGAAAGGCACACATGGAATATTTATGAGTTGTGTCTAAGGCAGGTTTATGTGTAAAAACAATGCCTTACAAACAAATAGTTTCAAAAGGCACTGTGAAATTCCAATTAATATTCACCCACATTTAATCCCCCTTTTAAGGTTCACTCCTCTTCCGTGCTGCTTTTCTGCAGCTTAGTCCTTGTTTCATCATCAGAAGGCAGAAATTGAAGTTTCAAAGGTCTGCAAACCCCATTTTTCCAGGTGGTTCTGGAACACTAATCTGAAGCGATGCTGAGAAGTTTGGCAGGAAGAATGGAAACCTTTCAGTGCACATTTTAATTTACTCCCCAGTGCCAGAGATTGGCTGTTTCAGGGAAGTGGCAAAGGGGAGAGGAGAGGAAATGAGGAGCAGCAGAGGTTACCTAATACCACATTTTTGAAGGGAGCTCAATATGGTGTTTAATTCTCTTTTCAATCAGCTGCAAGGGAAGGCAGTGGTGGGGAAATGTAGTTAGAAATTCAGTCATGGGATTTGGGAGATTCTGTCCCCAAAAATCTGAAGCTGTGTTGGTAGAAATTGGGAATTTTGGGCTTACAGTTGGTGATATTGCACAATTCTATAAGAATATAAAATTAAAATCTGTCATTCTCTGCTTTCCCAGACATCTCTGGCCACCATCTCTGTCCTCTGATTTTCCTTGCAGGAACATAAGAGAATTTCTTCATTTCATAAAATACAAACCCTAAGGAGCATTACCTCAAATTTACACCTGGGAGATCCTTTTCCTACTGGAACAGGAGTTCAAACACTGTGATTTTTTAATTCTAACCAAGTTTTTCATTTTAATGAACCTTTAAATATCTGCCTCTCATGCATCTAATTCACAGTGCAACCTCCAAGTGAATTTTCTGTACAACTGGAAATGCTCAGTGGTTTAACAGTTGTTTTTTCCTGGTTTTTAAGCTAGTTTGAATACCATAATTGCCACAAAACCCCTCTCAATTTTGAAAGAGAAGAACTTGAAACAGGTTCCTCCTCTTTTGATATTGTTTCTTCTTAAAATCACCCGTTCAATGGCTTCCAGTCCATTTGTTGATATTTGCAATCTCCCTCTTGCTGCAGCTCAAATCAGATTCAGAAGATGTAACAAGACTTGGACATAATTTGAATTTGTTTATCAAAACAAATTGTAGCTGTCAAACCTATGATGAATTTATACCATAAGAAAATATTATTATTGTTATTATTGTTATTATTGTTATTATTGTTATTGGGTTTTTTGTTATTTTTATTCTTATTATTGATGATGATGATGATGACAATAATAATAATAATAATAATAATAACAATGATGATGGTTTTGAGGGGTTGAGAGCACTCTATCTTCTTGTTTACATTTCCCAGCATGAAGCTGCAGTGGCTCTTTCTCTGATGAAGCAATAACACGCATTGCCCCTCCTGAAAGCTACCCAATGGTTTCATTTTTAGGGCTGCTCAATTTGGCCTAGATTACATGGTCGTGAAAGTTTGTGACTCATGCACTTCCTCCCACTCACAGAAATAAAACAGTAGTAGGAAATATAAAGAAAAATGCCACTGTGATGAAATCCATCAGGACACGACAAATGCAGAGGGTTTGGATTGGTGCAGGGCTATGTGGAGCATCTGTCCTGAAAATAAATCATGATTAGGGCAATTTCCATTGAAAACAAATCTCGACTATCATATCCTGCTGTAGTTTCAACTACACAGTCTCTATTGAAAATTTAGTCTCTAGAGATAAGGAAAGACTTGAACACATTTATCCAACAATTTCTGAGTGCCGGGGAAGAACTTTATTAATGGGAGAGAAGAAAAGGGATGGAAGCAGCAATAATATCCATGAGCACAGTATTTACTCTTTTGCACAACCAGCTGGGCTGACAAATTTTACCAAAGACACTGGGAATTTAAAACGCAGTATTAATAGTTTTACAGCTATAAAAACATTTTTCTCTCCCTTCATGCCCTCTATTTTGTTCCTAATGACGCCCTGGTTTGCTCCAGGGAGTAATTCTGGTTAAGATATTCTGTAAGTTTGGGTTTTTCCAGGTCATGGGGAGGAAAAGACATAGTAGAGGAGATAAAACAGCCTCAGAGGATGACTAAAAGGGCAAGTGACCTGTGCCTTCCTATCTACTTATTCTTTTACTTGCCTGTAGTGGAAAGTTCTTCTTCTTTCAAGGTCTCTGTGGGGTTCAGGACCTTCTTCCATTTCCAAATCTCCCTCTTCAACCCCTACAGGTTAAGACTAAAAACTATAGTTCCATTTGGTTTCTCGCTGCAGCCAAGAGTGTTAGGAAATAACAGCTTTGGAAAAGTGGCCCTTGAAAGCTGAAATTGATACCACAAAAAAGGGCAGAAGGATCTTGCAAAGTTCTTTACAGGAGCATTGGAAAAAGGAAGGCAAAAGTGTTCCTTTACAGTAAAGCTTTGTGTTGCCTCTCATGTCTATCCAAAAGTGATGTAAATACGAAATGTGAATATTTGCTCCAGAACTGAGTCCTGGAGAAGGTGGGAAACAATCACTGGGGCTCTTACACAGCACTGGGGGACAGTTCCAGACCCTGTATAATAAAATCCCATCTCATCTCATGCTCTGTGTGCAGTTTGGGGTCCCTGGAGCAGCCAAAACCCTGGCTGGAACATCGCAGAGTGAAGGAGATCCATGTTCAGAAGAGAGTTCTGCAGGGCCCAGGGTGTCAGAAGTTGGCTGGTTGGGACTTTCAAGGTGTCACAAATGCAGTCAGGGCTAGAAGGTTCTTTAGCTCTGCCTCCAGCTCATTATTTCTCCTGACACCAGAGCAGCAGCCAGGGGCTGGGAGCACCCAGATCCTAAACACACAGCAAAGGGTTAAGGCAGAACCTCCTGGGTGGAAATATCTCAAATACTCCATTATTTATGGTCAATACCTGTTGCTGTTGAGCCGCTAGCAGAGAAAAAAAAAAACCCGGATTCTCAGTGTGGCATAAAAAAGAGAGCTTTTATTGTTTGATTCCAACTTATATAGATTTTTCAGAGGTCACTCAGATTGGTCAGTCAGAAACCTCCCCCCAGGCCTGATTGGCCAGGCCTGAACTGTCCAAATCTCGAGACACTGTTTTTAATAACATCCAAACTTTATCTTTGTTTATAAAACACAGGAAAAAATTCTCATGGGAAAGACCTGTGCTAGCCACAAATACCTACCCTGTGTATAACAGGAATTCATGACATGCAACAAGCAAGAATCGTTTCAACTCCATGGCAGCTCCACAGTGCTCTTTGGAGCAGAACAAAAGACAAAAAACATAATAACAAACAGCAAAAAATAACACAAACAACACCAATAAAAAGGAGTGAGAGCTTGTTGCTTCATTTCCTGAAACTGATATTGGTTGTAAGAGCACATACCACGATAATTTATAGTTTAAGGCATTTGGACATGCAGCTGCTGTCAGCAGGCTGGAATCTGGGAGGAATATCCTGAGCTTTATTTAGCCTGGGAAGGTGTAAGGAAGCCTGGCTGCAAAGGTTCTTCTCCAGTTGCTGTCAGTGAAAGGCTTTGCCAGCTGGATCCTGCTGCTTTCTTCAGGGATCAGCAGGAGGAATAATATTTACCCAGGCTAGGACTTGTAAAGAAGTTTCCTTTCTCTCTGGCTCGGGGACACTCTGCAGTCACTGGATTATGGAGTCGTGTGTGTGATTTGGGAGTGAGAACTGAGCTCTGCAGGGGATAATGAACTGCCCAGAACCTGCTGATTAAAAAGGGAGTTTGAAGGATTCAAGTCTGCACATCCCTCAGACTTGTGGTGCTCATCTTTCATTCATTGCTGTGGGAATGAAAATCAGGATTTTTGCACCTTATTAAGGAAAAATGATATGGGGAATGTGTCATTGCTTATATTTTCAGAAACCGGGAGCTATTTTCTCACAATTAAATCCTAATAAATAAAACGCTTTTAAATAGGATTTTTTTTCCCCCAAATTCCCCAGCTCTTCATAGTGCCACAGATACTGATGCTTTGGGAACAGTGAAACTCCAAGGAAGTGTATGAAACAGATAATCATGGATGCTTTCCAATCCCCATTCCACATACTGCCAATCCCATACAGCCTGAGCTGTTACCTTTCAGTAGGGTAGTTTTTAAAGCTTGGCTATTATAAATAATAACAATATCAATATCAATAGCATTATTATTATTGTTATTATTATTTCAGCTATAGATTACATAGCTACTCTCTGTCCCATCATTCAAAGAGGATAAAGGCCTTAAGAGAATATTTTCCAATAAAATATTAAGTGTGGCAGTGCATTTGCACTGAGAATCCATCAGTTCAATAGACAGGATGCTCCATGATTAGCTGATATTAAGGCAAACTCTGAAGGGCTCCTCAAATTAAAATTAAAAATTTAACTTTTTTATGCAGAATGATGTATAAAAAAAGCACCAACTGGTAGCAGCAGGGATATGAAAAGGAATATAACTTCCCCTGGCTTGTTATTCCAAATGGGCTAACTCATAAACTTTGGCTAATGGGCAGAAAACTGTCCCTGACATCTTTGCTTTTGCATTTTCTAATAGCAAACAGCCTCAGAGTGTACAATTTAGTGTAAAAGATTTTGGCATAATGTAAGGATTTTATCCAGGGAAACCCATCCAGTCACTTTAGTTGGTGGTAGAAGAGTAGCAGACTTGGGAAAACTTCCTGAATAAATGTCTGAATTTTTAAAAAATCTAAGAATAAGTTCATTATACTGAATCATAGATATATTGACCCAACTGGTGGTGCTATTGCATCCAATTCAATCTACACCTTCACGCAGAGAATTCCTGATTTATGGAGGCTTCAGCCTCTGAATGAAAATCTCATACAGTAATTAGAGCTTCAGGGGATGTTTTACAGCTACCATGGATTTTTTACTGATGTTACAGATATTTCTTCATCCTTTGCCTTGCTAGTTTTTCTAAGGCAAGTTTCCAGAGCAGGCTCATTTTCTTTTTTCCAAGAGCTGTGGCTTCTCCTCAGGTTAAGGACTTTGGGTTTCCAGCCTCATGCACCTCTCTGGTGCCTACTTAGCAGTGAGTCATCTGAAACCAACAGCCTGGAATGAAAAACTGGCTTGGAGCCAAATTGTTGGAGGGTTTGAGAAGACTCAACCAGTAGTTAACAGTAAAATCTGCTTTTCTTTTTAATGGGACTGGGCTGGAAAGTGTCTGTTGAGCTCCCACTGGTACCAACCAAGCAAAGCCTTACCCAACCCTCTGCTGTCACTGTCCCATCATCCCCCCAGCACCCAAAATTGAGATTAACCTGGCAGTCAGTGTGCTGCAACGGGAAATGAGCAAAGGTATAAATATCCCACATCCTGGCCTTTAGCAATGAGGTGAGACATGTGGCTGGGCTGGCCTGACTAATGCCACAAACACTTCCCGTGCCCCTGCCCGAGTGGGAAAGAGGGAAAACAACAACATGTTTCCTCCCAGAATGTGGGAAGGGAAAAAAAAAGTTCATCTGCTTGGTTTAAGATCATCCAACCCTCAGAAATGTGCAGAACCACCCCTCCCTCCCAGAGCTACCCTTGGGGTGAAACCTTCACACTGTGCTTCTGATTTGATGCTGAGCTGAGTGCTCCGTAATTCTCAGCGGGTTTGCGCTGCAGCTGTAGGAATTCCACAAAAAATGGGATGATTTTTGATTTGCATTCCCTCCAAGGCCATTCCCCATCCCAGTTATCTTGTGCCCATGGCAGCTCTCCATAAAATGCCATCCCACAGAAACCAGCTGATTCCAGTGCTGCCCAACAGCCACCAGGAATCCCAAAAGCCAATAAAAACCCCTCACATTTCCTCTCTCCTGCCTTTAAATCAGCTTTTAAAAGAAAAGGGGCCAAACTGAAAATGGGTGGTGAAAATCAGGGTGAAGCCAATGCAGTCACACCTGGGAGGGAGAACTCCCTTGGATTTCAATTCTTCCTCGGGGGAAGCAGAGGGTGCAGCAGAATTATCATTAATTTTCATTAATTTTAGTGGGTACTGAGATGTAGGATTGTTTTTCTTCTCTGAGAAATGAACAACTTGTTAACCTAAGTCACAAAGAGAGCAGCTAAATAGAAATATGGTGAAAGCTTGGGACAACCTAAGCTGGAGTGTGGCACAGTTGTTTTACAAAGGTAAATCCTAAAGCAGCCTAAAAATGTTTTCAGGAGAGTTAGCAGAGAAAATTTTCCATGCTGGCCTTCTTCAAAATGCAACTTACCAGTACAAAAGAACAACCCAAATGGTAAATGATGGAATTCACTCTGTGAGTTTTCACTCTGCTATTCAGAGCTCATTCACAAAAATAAAGGGAATATTTCCCAGGTACTTTTTAGCATGGATGTTTACCAACAGCAGTCAGATGATGAATTACAATTTTTTGTGTGTCTGTATGATAAACCATTTGTAAAAGTAACGCTGGGTGAATATGAATAAAGATGCAGTGAGTTGGTATTGTATCTCAGTCTGTATTGATCATATTAATGAGAATGGTAATGGATGCATGTTTACTATGATTAACAGAACTCTGTTCATGTTGCATTTTCCATTGGAATGAAATTAACTTTCTCTTCCTAAAGTTGCTGAAGAGGAATATTAAATACAGGGAAATGATGGGTGAATAAGCTCCTGTAAAACCCTCTTCACTCCTGTATCAAATCTAGCACACTTACTACAAATTAGTCTTGAAAACTAAATGTTATTGCCAATTGTGGATGTAAAAACCCAAAGGGGGAAGAACCTAAGCTAAGTAACAACAAGCACGACCAAGAAACTTCCACTTATAATTTAAAAAATTTACAAAATAAATTACTGTAAATGAGCTGCTGTAGCAGCACCAGAGCAGAGAGAATCCAGCCTGTAATTTCAGGGCATATGTGAAGAAACAACATAGCTGAAGGAATGAGACAAATTCTGTTTACGCCAAAGTTTAAACACAGGTGGTTTGAGTTTGTTTTGTTTTGTTTTGTTTTGTTTTGTTTTGTTTTGTTTTGTTTTGTTTTGTTTTTCTCTCTTGCATTTCTTTTCTGGGAGCAATTCAAATATTGTATTTCTTCATTGTCTTGAGAAAGGGGTAGAAAATGAACCAGATTCTTCCTGAGGTCTTCAGTGATTCTCATATTCCTGGTCTAGCTGAAGCTGTCCCTGCTCATTGCAGGGGGTTTGACCTCCCAAGATCCCTTCCATACCATTTAATGATTTTCTCCCAACAAAATTAAGGTCTTCCCTGACTGAACCCTGTAGATATGGAGAGAGGGGCAAGAAAGGTGACTTGACAAGATAAAATCACAAAATAGAGGCCTGAAGAAGCACAGCCCAAACCATTTCAGGACAATATTCAGGCCCCAGTGCCAGCAGGGAAGTTGCAAGACTAGAATTACTGAAGCAAAGATGATTAAACAGTACCAGAATCTGAAAGAGCAGAGGTTTGAGGCATTGATAAAGATGACAGAATGGAGGTTTCCATGCAAACTGAACTTTCATTTTCAGTACAAATGAGTTTCTGTAATCGATCAGCAAAGATTGTCCATCCAAACATAAATGGGCAAAGACAAGTTTGTGGAGGGTATTGGATTCCTGTCTGCTCACTGGAGATATTCCACCATACTCTCACTGCTCTGGATGAATATTATTCGACTTTGGATTTGGTGCAAAGAACAGGGAATTTTACAGCCTATTCTGGGCACTGCAATTCTCATCATGAAGTTATTAGCAAGGAGGAATGAGCAGTAATTGTGAGGGAACAACAAGGTTATAATCATAACTTGTTCCAAATTATACACCTGTGATCTCCCTTTCGCTCCAACCGGGAGCTGCTTTTTAACTTGGGAAATTTTCAATAATGAAGCTAAGAAGGAAATTACTGGGCATTTCTCTGAACAGCAAACTTCCTAGAAATGCAGAGGGATTGTCATAACCAGCAGGTTCATGGGCTTCAAAGTGCTGTGCTCACCTGACAGTTCTTTCAATCATTTTTTAGTAAAATACATCTGCAGCCATCGAGGCATTGTGTAATCCCCCCACACACCTGTAAATTACAATGTGGGATGTCATGATTTATTTCATAGCATAAAAGCTGTTAAATGAATACTGACAGCACCATTAGCGTCCTGATCTTGAACTGAAGTGCAAGTCAGCTCTGCTTAAGTCATCATTCTCAGGAGCCACAAATAAATGTGCACTTAGAAAAGGTGCCAGGGGTTAATCAGTGCTGAATTAGTCAAGAAAAATCCGTAAAGAAGGGAGCAGCTCAGGAAATGATGGCTGAAGCTCTTATTCCAGCAGTGGTTCTTGAAGCAGCCAATGCCAAAGACCCCAGAACACAAAAACATGGGCTGGAAACTGGATTAATTTGGAATTAACTGAGATATATTGATATTACTTCAGCACTTTGTGCTCTGACAGCTCCCACCCACCCCTCCTGCCTTGTTCCCTCCCTTGGGAAGCAAAACCCAAATGGGCTCCATATCCCCTGGACTCCTCTTTGCCTTCTGCCTTCCAGGAAGAGTCCTGGTGAAAAATAAAACAGAGAAAACCAAATTAACTCAGCTCATAGTTAATTTATCCCACCAAGAATCATCAATTACTGTTGTTCTGCCCTAAAGCCCAGATTCCTTGGTGTCAGCTTCCAGGAAAGAAAATGGCTCCTTGTGCTTGCACTGAAATAAAATGTTTAATTTCTATTCTTAGCCTCTTCCGAGCTGATGGTGATTTGTGGCTGTTTGAAGCACACTTCTACTTCTTTTCCGAAAATCATATTCTGTCTCATCTTTTCCCTAGTGCAGTGCTGCCTATTTTGTTGCTCTTCTACACATCTAAACCATTTTTTTTTTCCCCTCATACAGATTCTGTCATTTTTGGAGGTGAAAAGCTGGATGCCTGTCCTTAGAACCTCATGAATCCTGTTGTATCATAAATATTTATCACAACTCTTTTCATACCAACAGCTGGGATCCTTTCACATGCAGAGCTGGCTTTACAAAGGGTCGAGCACTCTGTACCTCTTCCCAGTTTCCAGAAGATTTCAGATTATTCCCATTTGTCCCTCCACTGCCAGGACTCAGCATGCCTCAGGGATGACAGCTCCTCCTTAATGAGGAGTAATTGTTCTCTCTCCCAACACAGATCTCACCCCAGTTTGGACATTATTTGTACTTTTACTTGCATGTTTGTCCAATTTATTCCAATCTGTTTGTCCATCTAAAGGGATCAAAAGCTTTCAAACTAAAACACAAACCACTCAGCCTCTCGCAGTGCCTGGTTGGTTTGTTTTTGAGTCATCCCTAATAATTTACAGCTTCTGTGAGAATCTCCAGGTTCAAAAAGTGGTTGGAATATGACCTTTCATTAAGTTTTTCCCTTTGATGAACCCAGAACATCTCAAAAAGGGAATGTTTATTTTCTTCAAATGAGGGTAAATGAAATTTGTCTGCCTTTTTTCCCCTGTTACTCACAAAAGGGTACAGCAGTCATTCCTAACTAACACACTTAAGCTGAATAACTGTTAAATAAAACCAAAACATGATTTATTGGTGTGCTGAATGAAGTGTTTCTTTTCTCATTTAGAGCTCCAAATGGCACCCTGACGAATGGAATAAGATGGCCAGTGTTCACTAGCACTGACCAAAAATATTTGACACTAAGCACCAACCCTTCCCAGGTACTGTCAAAACTACGAGCTCAGCACTGTCGA
The DNA here is from genome assembly GCA_024500445.1 of Entomyzon cyanotis. Taxonomy (NCBI): domain Eukaryota; kingdom Metazoa; phylum Chordata; class Aves; order Passeriformes; family Meliphagidae; genus Entomyzon; species Entomyzon cyanotis. The sequence goes on from JAKEPQ010000781.1 coordinate 5,097,598, forward strand.
TTCTGGAAATACTTTTTCCCCAAAGTCATGGAAATGACAGGTAACAATTCTCTTCTAAATGCTTTCATATAAAACTTTTATGCAAGGATTGTTTGCTGGCTGTTAATGTGATACCTGAGTTCAAATTTTTATGTTCCTGTTTGTCACTGAGAGGTTCAGGTGTTGGATAAAACTGAATTATTGTTGGATAAAACGGAATTTCTGTTGGACAAAACTGAATTATTGTTGGATAAAACTGCCCATGGGGTGCTGAGGGTGGAAAACCCAGAACATTCCCTGTGCTCTGGCTTTGGGATCACCACCCTGTTTTGTAGGACAAAGCCCAGGGACACAGCAAGGGCCAGGACTTTGTGATCTGGAGTTTCTCTGTCCCAAAATGCAGATGCAGCCACGATGTGAAGACACTGAGTGCTAGAACCTCTGTTTTCAGTAACCCCTTGGTGCCACCAGGATCTGAACTCCTGGTGCTGGAGAGAGCAGGAAAAGCAGTGCTAAAGGAGGGAATTCTGCACTGAGAATTCTGGAGGCTTCAGATGTTCTGTACAAACCAAGGGACGTTATGGGATGTTATATTTGGATTATATTATCTATTATTTATGGGATTCTATTTTATGCAACTAATCCCCTGAGGATATGAAGTGCTTTGCCACTGCCAAGAGGGGATTGTGGTTTCCAGCTCACGTGAGAGCCTTGTGTTTTATTTCTGGAGTGTCACTGCTGACAGCCCAGAGACTGCAGGATCTGCCTGCAGAAAACAGAACTGATTTCTGCCTGGCCTTGTATACAATGGATTTATGAGATTTCACTGCCTAGAAAAAGTATAATTGTTTGAAACTTTAAGGTCAGTTGAACACAGAAGACTCAAATTTTTAGAAGATTGATAGCACTGTTTTCACAAAGCCCAGCAACAGATGAAGCCTCTGTGCTTTGGATTTCAAAAGGAATTGATTTTATAAAGTGATTTTGCAGCCCTGGAATCACATTCTGCAGCTTGACTGAGGGAAAGTCTCATTTCAGAAACGAGATACACTTTTAAGATGTTAATTAGTAATTTAAAATCTTTCTCTAAGACTCAGTGTGAATGCTCGTCTTAAAAAACACATAAGCCTTAAAAATATGTAAACTGTCACGGTGCACAGATGATTCCTTCTGAAATAATTTATTCCTTCCTCATTTGAGTCTGTGACTGTATTATGGCTCAACTTTTATCCCCTCTCAACTCAACAGATGTTTTTCAATTAAATCAAGAGACGTGAAATCAGTAGGTAAAATGAATAATTTATGAAGCCTACTGTGTGATTTTAAAATCACAGCGTTCCCAGTGACGGGCGGATTTTAGGGAGGTTTCAAAGATTCTGACGAGCTGTTTGCGCTGAGCCAGGAGAACTGAGCTCTTCCACACATCCCTTTCACCTGGCTGGGAAAACCATGGAAAAATGTGGATTCTGCAGGTGGGCTGAGCTCAACCTGCAGGTAACAGAGTTCAAGAGGTCCTGGCGGGAGAGCAGAGCTGCTCTGCTGGTCCTGGGGGGTGAGGAAGGATGCAGAAACACTCAGGAGCTGCCAGCAGACAGAAATGCATCTCTCTGCCACATTCGGTAACTCACAACAGCAATTTACATAATTTAATTAAAAGAAATTCACGAGCGTATTCTTAGCAAAAAGAGAAGAATCATGTCTGGATCCTAATATAGAAGCGAGGCTAGGATGTTGTCAACAAGTGGCACTGCCTTGTCATGTGCCGTCTGTCAGTCCCTGGAACACTGCAAATATAAAAACACAGCGTTTCCATTATGTTCCTTGTACAATATTGTACAATTCTGACTGAAAACCCTTCAAAATTCTGCATGCAAACATTGTATAATAGCTGATCTTGCAAAAATTCTCTTTGCTGAAATATTGTTTTGCATTTCCCCTCTCCTTTTATGCCCAAAGGACATTCATACACAGATTTCTTCCTGTTCTAAGGGTCTCCCGTTTCTATTACTCCTTTCATTGAAATATTCTTAGAAAAAGAAGGTTGCTTTAACACGAGGTGATATAAGACGACAGAGACCAAGCAAGGAATTTTTATGCTCTCATTATTACAAGTTCAAGCATGGTTCAGATAGGGGAAGTAGAATTCTAGCAGGTAGAACGCAAAGAGGATAATCAAAACAACTTATTTTGCAGAAATTAGGATTTTTCAGTGTCGAAGGATCAGGATTTGCTGTGGATGTGCTCGGTAAACCCTTGCTTAATTCCTGACCCACTCCTACCACAAGTCTTGCCACCCACTGAGGGATTTTAAAACCTTTAAAGTCCAACTCCAAATGTGTCCTGGATCTGAACCAGCCTGTCCCCATCCCAGGCTGGGCAAGACAAGTTCCTTGAGGCAGTTAAATAGATGAGAGAGGAAAATATTTAGCTCCTGCCATATTTATTTCTATATAATTTACCTTTTCCTCAAGCAATCATATCAGATATATGAAAAAAAAATTGCTACGGTTATGGATTGGGAAAAGTAATAAGGAAAAAATAAGGCTCTTGGAGTAACACAAGAGTAACAGCCATATATAAAATCTGGCCTCGATATCTCTGGAGTAGTTAGTATGATTTTGGAAGATTCCTCAATGTCTTCTTGATTTTCAATCTATAAATCAATCAATCAAGGCCTGAGTCAGAGCCTGTAGTTTTGTGTCCAGCTCGATAACAATCACTGGACAGCTCACTTGGACTTAGCCATGGGCTCTCCATCCCAGCAGACACAATTCCTGCACAGATTTTAACCCAATTTCCAGTGCCCTGAGCCCACCCTCCACCCTGCTCACCCCAGACAAGCTGGGAGCACTCAGCATTTCCCTTTTCCCTCTGAAACCAGGAGGGTGTTGCTGGCTGCAGCTAAGGGAATCGCACTGGAGGGACAGTAAACAATGAGTGACTTTTAAGGAGCTTTTAGAGCAATCCTACGTTAATTATAAAAGGATCTGTGTTAGTCTTTACCTCCCCAACACAACCTTTAATGCATCTAAAGCTCTTCCTATTTATATTACCTGTTTCCTCTTGATTGTAGAGAGCGGCAGGCAGCCAAACTTTCCATTTACTCTTCCATTACTATTTTAGTGTGCCTGAGACATATTTTTCTATTTCGTTTGATATTACTGCATCATGGATCATCTATAAAGAAATCAAGCTTGGTCATATAAACACATTACATTTTAAAACCACCCTAAAAAGATTTTTTTTTGTGGAGGCAGAGAAATGTTCAACCTCTTGACCAATGAGTAATGAAAAATACTGTTTTTTATGATCCTCCAACCAATTTCTAGACTGGACACAGCTAAATATTCAGGGTGGTAAGAATATTAAAAAATTGACTAAATAGAAAATTCACCATCAGAATTAAATTAAATTTCCCCAGAGCTGAATCCATGGAGAAATGCAAACTACTCAAAAGCAACCTCACCAATACTCCTACACCTCCCAGCAAAGACTTTACTCATGGCACCTATGAGTAATAAGTTTCTCTACCTAAAAAATCTGATTTATTTTCAATCTTTCATCCCATATCATTGGAAAGATAACAGCCCTTAGAATAATTCATCTCCCAGAGAGCTCGGCTGACTTTTAGAAGAAAGAAAACAATAAAAGAAAATAATCTGAAGTCCTTAAAAACAGGTGTGAAAATGAATATTCTGCTGTGGGTAACAATCTTTGATATCCAGAGAGTGTGATTAAAGAATATTGAATATAGATATCATTTGTTTTCTCCTTGCTGGACATTTGTGAAGAAACTCTCACCATGAGAATCTACAGCATAAACCTGTAGCATTGATCATACTAATGAATCCAGAAACCTGCAATCCTGAGCTTTTGAGGACAGAACAATTAATTCTAACTTGTCATCCCTTATTAATTAACAGCTGTATGGCCTTTATCCCAATCTTAAATGATTTTTGTGTGTTAACATGAAGATTAGCACTTTATTGGCACATCCAGCAGTTCAAAGGATGGGATGGTGATAAATTTAACTTTGCTGTAACACCATTGAAGCGAGGGATGTACAGAATGATAGGAAATTCCAGCTGATTGCACTGGCACTGCTAAAGAATCAAAAAAAACCCTTTTTTTGGTGTTTTTTTCTGTTAAACTGGACTTTTCAGAGCACTAATTCATTGCCTACAGAATCTCCCCTTTTCTCCCTGTCAATCTCCCTGGGCTTTGCCACGGGCTAATGGGAATGAAGGTGAAGTTTGGGATTTCCCCAATGGCTGCACACAGAAAATTCCCTATTTTTGTGCCCTGCCTGTGCCTCCATGGCTCTGCAGCCACCCAGGGCTCTGAGCTGTAATTATCAGGCAACTTGGACTCTCTAATCTTTTTCTTTTCTGCCTCCCAGCTGTCAGCTCATCAAAGTCATGGGTGGTTGCTTCCCAGAGATTGATGATGTTGGTGATAATGGGGTGCATTGACTTGTGACTTCAATTTGGATCTTATCACTGCGAAAAAAAGCAAACAAATGGGAATCTGAGTTCTTATTTCAGTATTTTCCTTCCCCTTTTTTGTCTTTTAGATTCATAATGGTGGCTCCTCCGAGTTTTTTGATGTCTTCTTTCTCTAGCTGACTCACTTCTTCACCATAATCTTTAAAAAGGACTGAAGAGCCCCATAATTTATACTCCAGAATGGTGACTTTTAATTCAAGATGTGTCTATGGTAGAGATATTCCAGGGTCTAAAGTGTTTGGGTAGACTTCAAATGCATCTACACCTGAATAATTAAAGAAGGAATGGTTTTGGGTTTTCTTTTAAATTCATAAGTGAAGGTTTTGCCTGGATAAATAAAACTGAGTACCTAAAATCAAGAATAAAACGAGAAACACAGTTCAGGCAGTTTTCTGTAAATAATACTGCTACTCCTCAATACACTAAATTACCAATGCATTTGACTTAATATGGAAAATTTGGCTTTGCCTGACACTAAATTACCAATCCATTTGACTTAATATGGAAAATTTGGCTTTGCCCGTGACACTGTCTACATCTTAAAAATTAAATATGTGTGAAGGAGAGTTCTTAGAATCAGGAAAGCAGAATGCTGTGCATGCCTTGTTCCCATAGTTCTGAGTTCTGTCTGCATAGCTTAGCACTGAAAATGAGGTTTTATTGTTACCAGCATTTCCAAATCATCTCTGAGTTAACAGCAGTTGTGGCCTGCAGAAAAAAATTTAAAATATCTGAACATAACTTTGATCTCTGCTGTAACCAAGCTTATTTACAACTTTGAGCTGAGGGAGAAGGACATGGTTAATTTATTGACATTTTTTCCCATGTTTGTTCTTCACACTTTCCCTTTTGACTGCATGCAAAACTCCAGGACTTCCCAAAGAAAAAGGATCTTGGTTTTATTTCTGGTCTCACCGAAAGCAAGAAGTAAATCTCATTTCAAAGTCTCATTAAATTGCCATCTGGATTTCCAGACCAAAAAGGTTTGGAAACGTCGAGCTAAACTGCAGATAAGCAACCAAATTACTGGATGCTTCTGCGAGCTAAATCTCGGAATCCGTGAGCCTTCTCTCCCGAATATTTTCTCTACTGATGTGTAAAACACAGAAGTATTTCATTTTCGCATCACCAGCCACACTTGCAGTGCTGGCACATCATAAAAAAGGGGGAAGGGATGTATTGATGGAGGGAAAGGGCCGAGGCTGTGCTGCAGCAGAAGATCGTAAAGCCAAAGGAGCATGAAGAACCACGGAATTGTCACCTCAGGAACACGATGACCAAGTTTGTCTGGGAATGAGCTGTGCCAGGGTGGGACACCACGAGTTAGCCCAGAATGAATAAAGATCATGGATCATCAGTGCTTTCTGCACTTTGTCCTGAAGCCTACAGCTGATACAAAATAATGAGCCCAGTAATTGATGCGGCCTGCAGGGGTTGTCCACCTTTTTGTTGGATGTTCCTGCAAGGTCACTGTCTTTCTGCGTGGTGCTCATCACCTTCTGGGGCTGCAGGAAGGGATCCCTGTCCGTAAAATACTCTGGGAACCCTGGGAAATGCTGTGGTTTTATCACTCTTCTCATCCTCACCCTCTGCTCTGGTGTCTCTAACAAATTTGGCAATGAATATTTCCTTGGCACATGGGATGACTCGGCAAAGAAGAGTAGAGGTTTCATGAAAAGAGGTTTCACGTGGACATAGTCTACATTTTACAATATCCTGCTCCAAACCTTTATGCTTTAAACTTGGGCATTTATTCCATGGCAGGGTGAAATCCTGGACATCCATTGGAATTCATTAAAATAAGCACAATCCTGCTGTTGCCTTGGACAAAGCTGTGATTTCACCCTATCTTTACAAGCATCTCTCTCGTTCTGCATGTTTTAGTCTACAGGATATGTGGTTCCCATTCAGGGGATATTAAACCAAAGGAATATTTTGAGGAATAAAAAAAAGTGGCTTTAAAATGATGAATTTGATGGACAGAAGTATTATCCAAAATATACATACAAATATCTGTATTTTAAAAAATCCACAATATATTTATTACCCTGCCTGAATAAAATCTTTGCAGTCCTTCCTCTCTGATGCAAAGACAAAATACTAATCACTGAATTTTCAGTCATTCCAGGTTTAAGAAAAGAAGCAAAAGACCATCCCGTAATGTATTTGGAGCAGATGACATTGAAAATCAAAATTATTTTTCAATTAGCATACAAAGAGATTCAAATTTAGATTAATGTAACCCATTTCATGTTTTACAGGAAATATTGATGAAGCAGAACGAGAGTGGAAAGCAGGATTCCATCGCTGGAACAATTACATGTCAGACTGGAAAAATCAATTTAATGATTACACCAGCAAGAAGGAGCTGTGCAGTCACTAATTAATATGTTTACTCTTTCCAGTATGTCCCTGTAACTGTTCATCAGGCAAATATCCAGGTAGCTTCCCAACATGTCGAGCATTAAATACGTTATGTGGATTAAAAGGAAATGTTACAGATATAAATTTGATTCCAGAGCTTTCATTTATATTTTACTCCCTCTCTCAATTAAAAAAAAAAAAAAAAAATATATATATAAGGCACCTATAACCCTTTGAAGCTTCACTGGGTTAAGTAGGACTGTAGAGATTAAAGGCTGGAGATTAATGATGTACATATTATTATAAATACTGATGCTTAAATTCACCCTTCAAACAAACAATGCAATGTGGTAGAGGAAAATGGATTTTGTTTGAACCAGAAATAGCAGTTTTACAGCACTGCCCTGCGAAACACAATCAGGTTTAATCTTTAACTGCAATTCCACAGCACTCAAACCTTGTTTCAGACATAATTTCATCGACATAAACATAAAGATATAATAACTTTGCTGGACACTCCAGACAATATTTGCTTGTTAGACCAAAAAGTTTTAAGACTGCCATAAAAGTGTGAATGGCCGCTTCTTCCTGGCCAAATCTGTAGGACAAAGCCATGGTAAGAGAGGATCTGAGTTATGTATTGAAACCCTAAATCAAGTGCTACAGTGAAACAAGCTGGAAAACCCAAAGCCTTTTCCACCACCCGAATTTTGCAGGGAGTAAATTATAGATTCTCAAAGAATGAATTCATGGCTTTCCATCTCTGGTTCCCTGCTAAAATCCCTCCCATGGAGGGAAGCTCCAGCAATGATTTTTTTTGTCCCTCCTGGTTGAGGGACACCCCACATTCACAGGAACACGAGGAGTAGGATTTGCACCTGCAGAAGAACCTCCATCCCTGTGTCAGCAGATTCTCACCCCAAAATCGGTGCCAGGAGAGTGGGGAATGGCCAGAAACCTCCTGGGGGGAAGGGATCAGGGCAGAGGGACATTGTCACCTCGGTGGGAAGGACACAAAGGGCTCTGTGCCATGTCCAGGTGAGCTCCCTGCCCCAGGAGGTGGCATCTCCCACCCGCTTGAGCTGAACCTACCCAAAGCTTCTAAAGAAACCCATGGATAATTCTTCCTACTTCCCTGCTCCTGGATGGGGTTGGAATATTTCTGCCTGAATAGCACCTTAATTGGTTGCTTTTCACTGGCCCAACTGGGAAGAATAAATGCCAAGAATTTGATGAATGCAAGTAGTATGTAAGAGCAACAAGCCATCTCATAAATAAATTATCCTGAAGCTTTCTGTAAACGCAATAGCATTTCAGTGCATCTATTTTCTGTGCTGGTGATTGCAAAATGCCTCCTTGGATTGAGCTGAAGAACTCCAGATAATGAACTGAGAGTGTTCTCTTCCTGGCAATCAGTTTGACCACACAGGATCCTTGCACTGAAAGCATTTATTTATACAGAAAGGCCAAATTCTGCAAGAGAGGATGGCTTATCATATTTTCAGTTATTTCTAAGAGAGCACAATTATTTCCCTGACTACATTATGGAAAACCACCTTTTAGCACAGGATTTTCAAAGGCTGCAGTCAAAACCTCCACAGAGAAAAAAAAAAATCTGATCATTTGGATAAGCTGATCAAAACTTAAAATTATCTGGGATCCAAAAGTCCTCTTTATGTAGCACTACCTATACCACAGGTAATTAAGTTATCACTTGCATAATCATAGTATTTATCAATTATTCTCCATGCAATATTTCCCTATCCATCTGTCTGATCAGCCTAATCAATGGGGAGAAAATACCTGAGCCAATTAAAATGTAAAATAACCTTTGGGAAGGACAGGTGGTGAAGGAGTTTATAAAATACTTGGCTGTGAGGATAGTTTTTGCCAGAGTAAAACAGAGGCTAAACCACTTTTTGAAGTGTGGTTTTACTGATTTTCTTGGTGGGACTTGCTAGCTTTGTATTTATTCACCTGCTGGGAAATAATATCTCCATTTATCATTCAAATGGAATCAATATATCATGTAGTCATTTTTGTCTTTTATCTGCAAAAAAAATAGGAGAGCCTGAAGTACTTGGATGTAAATGGTTAAGGTAATGAAGAGCAAAAAAAGACTGTGATTGCTGAAAATGATGATTATATATTAGAGAGATCTCTCACCCAGACCTTCCTGGAGATGGAATCTTGTTAATTGATGTTTTATTTTCGCTCCTGAGAGCCAAGAAACACAGGTTTCTCTGTGAAACCTGAGAAAATGTGTTGGTTCTTTCTTACCATTCTTGATCCCCAAAGCAAGAATTCCGAATTTAGGCGCAGAGCTGATGAAAGATTCGAACAAAATGAACTGCAGTGCCAGCAAAAAATGCTGGCATTAAACCAGTTGTCATCGGGTTTCTAATCTCCCAGGTTTAACGACAGATACTTCACACTTATTTTAGATATTGGAGGGCTGAAGTCAGACATTTCCCAGCAAAAACTGCTTAATTAGAACCACTGGTTTTTTTGCATTTTAAATGTTTTGTCTGAAGAAATGTCTGTTAGATAAGATTTCGGTGAAGTTAAGCATTATTTGTGTGAAATCCAGTCTTTTCTCCTGCTGGAATATCAGATTCAGGAGGGGATTTATTTGATTATTTTATTGGGATGTTTATGGAACCTTAGCAGGGCCAGGCTGCAAAGCTGGCCCAACCAACACTGAAGATTTCTGGCTTTGAACAGTGGCCAAAATTGTCTCTAACACAACTCAGACCCTCCCAAAATTTCCAGGCTTCCTCCCAACTCCAGATTTTACCCTCATATCCCGTTGTAGGTTGGATTTTTGGAACGGATGCTCAAGCCTTGCTGTCCTGAGCCTTGGCCATCTCTCCAATTTTATCACACTAATAAAGTCAAATCTCTGCTGAAGTGGAAGCCTGGATTTTGGCTTTCTTCGGTCAGCAGAGGCTCAGGGTATTTACCCAGCAGAGATTTCTGCTCTGTAAACACAAGGATGGATGTACCCAGTGAAATCTTCATGAGCAGACAGCTCAGCCCCACCAGCTCTGAGCTAAAGAGGTGTTTTTGCAGCAGAAGAAATCGAAATATTTTTGTAAAACAGAAAAACATTATTTGAATTCGAATTTTGAAGAGAAAATGACCATAGATTATAAAATAGAATAATAGAATAGGTCCTTCTAATGCTCCTGTCCCAGCAGATCATCCCCAAGTGGTTTGGCTTTTTCACACAGAGATTCCACATGGATTAATCTGAACACAACAGGGACAGAGTGGGGATAGAAATTTGTCTTCATCAACATTATAACAACATCTTCTGGGGCTTGATTATGTTTTCTCATTTCTCCTGGCTCAGCACCAGCTCTGCACCATCAGCAGAGCTATTTAGAGGGACATCACCAACGTCACTGTGCTTGAGTTACACCTGCAGCCTGTCCAGCCTGCCCAGCACTGCCAAGTGCCACCATGGCCACTGCAGGTTCTTGTCCTTCCTTCCCCTCCAGCTGAGCGGGAAAAATGGCACAAGAGTGAAAATAAACCCTCCAAAAACCCCTAGAAACAAGGAGAGGTAAATTAATTAGGAGGGGAAAAAAAAAGAAGAGAGGAAAAGAAAAAATTAGAAAAGTGAATGAAAAGGACACTAAATTAAACAAATAAGAGGAAACAAAACCCCAAAAAACCAAACAAAAACGCCCTGCCCCCCAAAAAACCCCTCCCACTAATAAAGGGATTAAAAAAAAAAGAAAAAAAGAAAAACAGACAAACCAAAAAAATCTAAAAACAAAGAAGAGGGGAAGAAAAAATACATGCCCCCAAAAAGGGAGGGAGGGAGGGAGGGAAGGAAGGAAGGAAGGAAGGAAGGAAGGACGGAAGGAAGGAAGGAAGGAAGGAAATTGAAAACAAAACCCACAACAAAGATGGGGGAACCAATGTGGGGGAAAATGGGAGTGATAAAAAATCAGGTGTAAAGAGAACCCAAACAAATAGGGGAAAGGAAAAGCAAGAAGGCCCCACGCAGGAGCACCTGCCCCAGAATGATCAGCAGTGGAAGGGTTTAACAGCATCCACAGAGCACTAAGTATCTCAATGTCTCTGTTCCGACAACTCCAGCCAAAAATTCCTCCCCCTGAATTGCCAAATAAGTTTAGGAATTTGACAGTGATGCAGAGCACGGAGTGAGGAATGAGATGGGCAGGTTTGGCTCAGGCTTGGGGGCTGCTCTGGAAGGTGCTGCTGCCAGCTGACTCCTTTCTCCCTGTCTTTTCTCTTCCAGCCCCTGGAATTCTGGGCACCTGCCAAAGCCCCAGTGCCCTTGGCCAGGCAGAGCCTGAGCCCAGCACCTGTGCAGCAGCTTTGCCATGCCTGCTCCATCTGCACTGCATGCCACAGGTGTGTTGATTTACTCCGGGTGGATTGGGAGCAAGAATCCATCAGGAAAAAAAAAGTTCCTGGCTGAATTACAAGTATTTCTCTCTTTCTCTGTGCTCTGTTTTTATTTATCCTCATCTACAGCGCTAGGTGGGTTTTCTGTTGCTGCTGGATAAGCATAGAGAAACTTATTTTTAAAAATCTCTGGTAAAATATAGAATTTGAGTCTGTTTGGATGCTGCAGCTCTGAGATCTACAACAGGAATTTGGCAGCTGTGTGCACAGGGTGAATATTGAGCAACCTTGACTCTGTGGCGTGGGATGACCACATCATGTGTCTCTTAGGGAATATGTATCCTTGTGCACTGATACCCATAAAAATATAGGTCCAACAGCTGTTACCAGGCTTTGTCAGCAGCATGGAGATGGAATTTCATGTTACCCTTTGAAAACACAACCCCAGTATCTTAGTCTTCACTGAAAAACAAAATCCTCGCAAAACTTTCTGATATAAATCAACACCTCAGCCAAATGCGTTATTCACAATTATTCAAGAGCTGCGAAGTTTTCCCTCAGATTTTGGTTGTTTCCAGGCCCAGCTTTTCTGAACAAACACAATTAGCCATCTCGAAATGCTTGGTGAGACAAGATAATTCCTGCCTGACCCCTGCTGAGATCCCGAAGCGCGCTCGCTGATTATCCCGGTTTAGCGCGGGAACCTCGCCGCACCGTGTTGATAAACCAGATTAGCTGCTCTCATCAAAACTTTAACTCATGGACTTAATGACTGCAAAGCAGCGATGTGAATCTGCAATTAGTGCAGGTGCAGAGTTCTGAGAGGCTTTTAATTGGATTGCAGGTGAGACTAACTAAGGCTTGCAGGCATGTTGGAAGGAGTGCAGGCTGGGGAGGGTTTGGCCGCATTGGGATTTGGGTTGGTTTGGGGACAAGCAGCAGGAAAAAGAGTTTAATTCCTGCACAGGGTCTGCTGCACAAAAGTGAGCAATGAAAAAGTTCCCTCCCTGACAGCTTGAGGACATTTCCAGAGGCTGTGGGCTCTGTCGTTTGGGGTTTACTGAATCTGGTCATCACTTTTTAAAAACCCCAGCACTGTTTTCAGGGATCTGGAGCAAAGCAGGAAATTATTATTGTACTAAATCATTGTTGTATTGCAAATTATCCATCTGTTACTTCCAAATCCATACATTCACCTAGAAAAGAGCACCAGCTCCTGATCTTTTTGACTCTGTTCCATTTCCATTCCTGGTGCAGGAGTTAATGTTTTGTCCACTATTAATAGAACCATGTGTAAAAGGTGTAGGTGATCCTCCTAGTTTGGGAATGCTGGGGTTAATTTCTTTAATTTATAAAATATTTCCAAGTCCTCAGCTAGACTGGGAAGTGGTGAAAGTGTGTAGGAAGAGAGGAGTTCTCATCACAGCTCTCAATCTTCCCAATGAAATTCCTTCTTGCAGGATGTTTAATCACCTCATCAGCCTCTCTGCAGCACAGCCTGTGCAGCACCATTTCTCACCCAATAGTTACATTTCAACTGCATTTCAACACTGATCTGATTTTATCATCCCATATGTGGCAAAATTAGGGTTTTAACCCAGAAAAAGCAGCAAAAAATGTGAAATGTGACCAGTCATTTATCAAGAATTGTTTAGAAAGTGTGTACAAGGACCTTATTTAGGGTTGTGGGAACCAGCTGGAATTACACATACCAAGCCATACCTCTGAAATATTAAATTTTTCTCACTCACTAATTACAGAGATATAAATTTTATAGGTACCTCTAGAAGAAGTTACATCAGTCATTAAATAACCTTAACCATGCCTCTTTTTCCATGACCTAAAGCAAATATTTAAATTATTTTATTTTTTAATTAAGAGTGATAACTGCAGAAAAAAAAGTGCTGCTTTTTTCTCTTCCAACATATGTTTTTTTATCTAGACCTTCATCCCATTTCATGTTTCATTTTCAGGGCTACAGCAATGATGAGCATGGCTAGAATTTTCCCCATCTCTGCTCTTTAAAAGAGCTTGACCCTGGAGCTCTCACTGCAGGTAGAATTCTGGTTGAAAAAATGATTATTAAAAACCAAAACTGCAATTTTATACATAAAACTCACCATTTCCTCCATTCCATAAAACTCCTATGTCCATCTCTCTCTGGGAATGACACAGCACTCCCACTTTTAGATCACTGGGTGACTTTCAGTTAATTACAATTTTGTCATTGCCTTCAGCAGAAGCACAAAAGCTCCTTTGAGTGACATTTTCAATCTTCCCTATCACTTAAAAATCTGGGAGGTATTTACTATTTAAGAAAAAAAAAGAAATCCACACCTTAGAAAACTCTTTTTTCCCCACAGATGAAGATTTAGCGTAATGATGAGCTAAATGGGAGAGTAAGGATGTGAACAAATTGAATTTACCTGCTCCTCTTTGCAGAGCAAATTCCATTAGGTGCTAACTAAAAATGCCATTTCCTTTGCATATTCCATGGTGCTGTTATTTGTGAGTGAATGGACTCTGAAAAATGGAAGCAGAACCCAAAATTTTCCTCTGGCAATCCCTGGAAAAACTGGCAGTGTCTTCTGCCCACCTGAGGATCCTCTGCTCCTTCACAAAGGTTATTGACAGATTGGTGTCATTGTCCCATCAATCTGATCCACGGGGGCATTTCCCATCCTTGTCCACACTCAGAGTGTCTCTTATTTCAAATATTAAGACCAAAATATCCAAAAATTCATTTCTAGAGAGGGGTCTAGACAGCAAACCTCTCCAGGAGCTCCCAAGTGCAGGAATTGTTAGTCCAGACTACACAGAGGGATCTCAGACAAAACTCAGCCTGCAGGGAAGGGAATAAAACTCAGAGCAGAGGAGGCTTTAGCCCAGCATTTCACCCACTCCAGAATAAACTCTGCAATTTCTGTCGATCCAAGAACAAAACGCCAAAATCCCTGAAAATCCCCCTCTGTGTTATCTCCCCATTTAGAGGAAGATCCCTTGACCACAAACCCAAGCACTGCAGCCCAAATTCCTTTTCTTTCCCACTGGCGTTGGTTACAAACCCCTAAAACCCACATTACAGGCAGAGCACTCCAGCGAATTCATGGCATTTGACATTCATAACTCCACTTTTATAAAAACAGATTAGTCCATTAAAAGCTTTCTTAATAATGGCTCTATCCAAGCAGACATTGCCTAAAGCAATACAATTATTGGTCAATAATTCCTCTTTAGCTGTCTCTATTACTACCACTTTATTTCACCACTTGGCTTCTTACCCTTTGATCTGCTAATTATCTTCTTACCCTCTGATCCTCTCTACAATTCCCTGGCAATTTGATCCATTAATTACAGAGCCCACTTTCCCCATTTTCCACAGAATGTGCAGTTTTTGTGACCTTCTTCACCTTCCTTCATACAAATACTTGCCATCTCTCTCCAGGGTATAGCTACTTCTGTAAATATATAGATAATGATTGAAAATGCTATAATTAAAAGTATTTTTTGCATTTTCCTTGCAATCTTTTGGGCTTCATAAAAATGTCTTTATAGTTTGCATTGACTTCAGTTTCGATGGAAATGGGCAGTCTGGTAAATTCTCTCTAGTCCATGTTTAATACCATAAACACTCAGATTTTTTTCCAATATTAATGTATATTGATTGTATTTTCTGGACGTTCTATTAAAAACACAGTTTCTGCTATGTTTTGTATATGTGGTATAAAAAAAGTGTTTTCTGATATAAAGCTTTCCTCACTTTACAAGCACATGACCCATGAATTCCTGAATATTCTGCATTGCCAATTCCCCACTCCCTTCTAAGCCAGATTCAGGCTTTCAGTGTAACCTGAATATGTCTCTAGAAAGGAGAATTTTAGGAAGATAAACTCAGGCTGTTTGCTTGAACAATCCAGAAATGATGGTTCTATGGAATTTGGGCATTTTTGGGACTGGGGAGGGAAAGTTTGGCAGCTGGAACAGAACCTCATTGTTTGAAATCTGGATTTAAGGAATTTACTGTGACCAGGATATCCCATGAGAATTCCAAACAGCATTTTATTCTACCAGGAAGTCTCTGACACTGTTGGCTTTCTCCACAGTTTGTGCAAAAGAAGAACATTCTCATTTAAACCTCTTGTGTCTCAGTTGGTGCTGTGGCAATTCTTCTGCTAATATTTACATTTTTAACCTCAGATTTAGTTCAGAACTGAAGACTGTTAAATCCCCGTCAATAAAATGCAGCAAAACACAGGCACTGCAGTTAATTTTATTCAGATTTTCCGTGCAAATGCTCACTTAGTCCTTTGGCCAAAGTTACCAGCTGCTTAAAGTAATGGCTTTGTGCTGTGTCCACTCAAATGAACTCAACAACTTCTCATTCCAGAGAAACCTGGGCAGAGCTGCCAAAGAACAATCATTAATGCAACATTTTTCTTTTTGACAGCATTTCTGCTTGAAAAATGATTGATTGGGCACTTCTTGTATAAATTATCTTTGCAGTTTTTAATATAGAGAATCCATTTTAATATCTACATTGTAAAAAAAAAAAAATTAAAAAAAAAGGAAATTCTCTTTTCCGTGCATCCAATTCTTCTCAATCAGATCATTCCTATAAATGTGAGGATTGCAAAGGTAAAAAGTATCTTGCAGAGCAGAGGTAACTTCTATAATCCAAAGGAAAACCTGCTAAGGAATAAAATTCTTCTTGCACAATTTCAAATCAAAACTGTGCTTATTGAATATAGTCCTGTCTAATCACATTGACTTATTCCTCCTTTTTTCCCTTTCAGACCGAGCTGGTAGCATATAATTTGCCATTTTTCACATTAGCTCTTGAACAGCTCACACTTCCTTGCATCACCAGGCACTTAACAGCTCCTCAGTAATCTGATTGTTCAATTGGCTGAAGGTTTCTCGACACAAAAGCGAAGTACAAGATCAGCCTGGAATACTTTGAAATACAGGAGGCCATTTTGGCACAAGTGAAGCAAGTAATGGAGAATTTGTGAAATAAAACACGAAGGGATGAGTTGTGGTTGGCAATAAATAGGTGAGCTGCTCCGAGGGTGGTTTTGGGTGAGTTATGGAAGTTCTCAGGTGCTGGTTGGGAATCAGGACTTGTCTGCTTGGCTTCTCTTTATGGTCCCCAGCCAGGTGGCTCAGCTGTCCCTGAGCTCTGGAGAGGTTCAAAGCCCCAGCAGGAGCTCAGTGACCTGATTGATGGAAGAGCTCAGCCCTGCCAGACACAACCACAGAGGTGGCAGAGCTGCTGACACCACAGTTTTCCTTCTCTTCCACCTCCTTGAGGAAGGAAAACTTTTTGCTGCTTCCTTCGGTGGAACTCAGGCCCATCAAATGTTCCAACATCTCTGATAATCACATTAAACACCTCCTGAAATTCAGATCTGCGTTTGTGACTGACCTGAAATGGGCAATAGTGAAGGAAAAACTCATTTTTCAAGAAAATCTTCGGAGAGAAGAAACATTCCCTCAAATCAAACAGCCTTTCTTTTGTTTGTGTGTCTTTCATACTTATCCTGGTCAATATACAGATTATTAAAATCCAGCAAACTACATAATATGGACACAGACAATAAGAACATACCCATTTTTTCTGCATCAGAATCCAGAGTTCAGCTGACTGTGATACTTTTTAACCTCCAGTTTCAATCCAAATTCACAGAACAAAAATTGTTAGGTAATCTTTCCTTTGCTCTTAATTACTATCTCTCACCAATCACTAAGTAATTTCTCTATTTTTCTTTTGAATCCCTGTAGCAAATTGCATCAGATAGGCTTCAGTTACTCTAGGGTATTTTTACCCTTTCGTTTCTGTTTCTTGCTTTTCCTCTCCGTGTTGCCTGGACTGTTATTTAGTGTTTAGTGTGAAATTATGAAAATCAATTCTTCTCTATTGTTGTGCTTTATGATAAGGAAAAGACAAGGTGATTTTCCCCAGTGGTTGCCAACCAGGGTGTTCCCATACACAGAATTCAGCCACAATTAATTTCCTAATTCTTTCTTCATTCTGCCTTTCCTACATCTCCAAGTTGTTTGTAACTATTGAAGCTTCAGCCAAGAAGAGCTTTCCCTTTCCCCAGCTCATGTTTGCCCTTTGAGCTCTGAATAGCAATTAAACCCCACGATTTAAGAAAACTTCAGGATTTTATTTTCAGTCATCTTCTGATTTCATTCTCTAAGATTTTTTTGCTTCAACATTTTGCACTAGAAACCTCATCTAAGGAACATGGAAGTGTGAAAGGCTCTCAGTAGAGGTTTGTGGGTTTTACAGTGAGCCCTGATTTAGCAGCTGAGGCAACCAAAGCTCTTTCAGCAGTGGATCCTCGGGCTGTGCTTTGACTCAGGCACACCCAGGCTGCAGAACAATTAGGCATTTATTTATAACTGAGGCTGGATGTGTGAGTAAGTCCCACACGCCCAAGAATTGCAATGCTTTGTTGACCATAACCTTCCCCAGGAAGATTTAGAAAGGACTGAGGTGCCAACTTCACTGCTGCAGCACACACAGTTGCCTCTCCTATTTCTGCACAGCCTTTAAATTTGGTTTATCACTGAGATGTTCACCTGTCTTTCCTCTCCTCTTTTCTCCGTGTGCTATTTAAGCAAGAAGCTTTGTTTGAACAAGAGCCTTTTAACCTCATCACAGGGAGGTTTTTTTTTTTTTTCTCATCCCAAATTTGTGATCCGTTAATACAAACCCCAGAAATCCTGCTGCCCCTGCCTGGAGAGGATATTACAATTTGCCTTTTGATGAGGAGGAAGCAATGTCCAAGCAGAGCTGGGGCTGCTCAGCCTGGAGAAGGGAAGGCTGAGGTGTGATCAGTTTGTAAATCACCGAAGGGAGGGTGGGAAGGACAGAGCCAGGATTGCTCCAGTGGTGCTCCAGGACAGGAGTCGATGGGCAAAACCTGGAGCCAGGAACATCAGGAAATACACATTTATTGTGAGGATGAAAACATAGATTTACTGTGAGGGTGACCAGACACTGGAACCAGCTATCCAGGAAGGCTGGGAAATCTCCATTCTTGAAGTTACTCAAAAGCTGCCTAGACACAGTCCAGAATCATGGAACATTTTGGGTCAGAAGGGATTCTAAAGATCATCTCTCCAACGCCCCTGCCATGGGCAGGGTTGGCACTCACTGGATCAGGTTGACTAAAGTCCCATCCAAGCTGGCTCCTGGCTCTGGGTGGTGCTGCTTGAGCAGAAGGGTTGGACCAATCTCTGGAGGTTCCTTCCAGCCTGAACCACTCTGGGGTTCTGTGAATGTGTCCATTGTTGGAAAACACAGTTTTCCAGCAAAACTTGTGTTAACTAAATAAACCTGAACAAGGCCTCAGCATACTCAGGCCTCAGTAAAAATCCTAGTAAAGTGTCATGAGAAGCTAAACCCTGAGAACACAGCTGTGTGTTTCTAATTAATGTGTGTTTCTAGGCTGTGAGAAAAAATGTTATGAGATAAGATAAGGAGTCAGAAGTGTTATGAGAACAGAAAAGAAAGTCATCAGGAAGAAAACCTGTAGATGGGAGAACAAACTGCAAATACGTGTGTAACTATAATTAGTAACATCTGTAACAGTATATAAGTTTCTCGTCTGGTGAAATAAAACGGAACTTGCTTATATCTCACATTGAGACTGCCGTGAGTTTCCTGTCATCGCTTCGTTATGTCCATCACTGCAGAGCATCAATGTGAAGCACATCAAACCTTAAATGTGAGGGATGGCAAGAGTCTCTGAGGCCATCCTGGAATGAAAATGTGCTGCCAAGGACTGTAAAAAAAGAGGCATAAGTCAGATTAGATTAGGTTCCCCACATCAATGAGGTTTCTAAACTGTGTAGCACCCCAAATTTCATAGTATTTAGATCAATTTTTAGATGCCTTTGCTCCCTTATGAAACCGCTCATCTCATTCTTCTTTATCCCCCTATTTCTGTAATAAGAAATAAACATTTCTCTGCCTGGCCAGTTTTTTTGGAGCTGAAAAATAAACCTGTAACTTGGGGCATGCTTGAAAGTGTTTACAGATGCTCAGTAACCCCGTGAAGACTCTCCTGTCCCTTTGAATTTAATGGGAGCTGACACCGAATTCAATGAAGTGCGAATTTCCCTCTCCATTTCGGGAGCTCTTTCCCTGGATTTATTATGCCTGTGATTTCACACAGTGTCTGTAAATAGTGCTATAATGCAGCCACCAACTCAGCCAGCCTATTTCAATCGAGAAGAAGAGACCAAAATCTTTTGCCATCAGCTGCCTCCAGTCCTCAGCTGGGGTGGATAATCTGGATTTAACACCCCTGAGGTCTGCCTTTTATTACTAATTGGTTTCATTCATTTTGGAGCATTTTCTTTCTGTTAGAAAGGGTGAATTCCCTGCTTTTAGGGTCACATCAAGCTCTTTGGGGCCCATCCTTGGAAGTGTCCAAGGCCAGGCTGGATGGAGCTCTGAGCAGCCTGGGATAGTGGAAGGTGCCCATGGCAGAGGGGTGGAATGAGAGGAGCTTTAAGCTCCCTTCCAACCCAAACCATTCTGTGAGATCAATAATATCCCATAAGATGCTGCAAAAGGGTCTCATAAACCAGAGAGATCTGTGGATGGTATCAAACCCCTTGGTGGGACAATCCAAACTTCTCCCCACCTCACAAACTGATGTGTGACACTGCCAAGCCCAGGGTGACAGCTGGGGAGCCTGTGGAGATCACCTGCTGGGCTATGAGTTCAAAATTTGGATTTTCATTTGTTCATTTATTCATTTTTTAATCCGGTGTGTGTGAGCAAATTGCCATCCACAGGATTACTGCAGTCCTGGATCGTGTGTGGGACAGAACATTTGGACTGTAAGTTTCTCTTGCAGACCTGGCAGGGGAAGGTTGAGCTTGTTATCCTTCTAATCCTGCTTCGAGCAGGTGCCTGGAAGGAAATGGAGTCAGAGATCTGATGACTGTCCCTGCTGTGCTCCCGGAGTGATGAGAGAGTTATCCTGGGCTGGGGCGAGCGGGGAACGGGAGGGAATGGCAGGAATGCCACCGCCTGGGTCACATAGCAGAAACACCTCCTGCCCAGGCTGGCACGGTGACAGAGCTGTCCCCTGGCCAGCACACGAGCTGAGGGCTCAGAGAGAGCACAGGGAGCAGAATCCATCCAGGCTGTGGGGAGAGGGCAGAGACTGAGAGCTGAAGCCTCTGCCAGGAGAGCTGCATGGCTCTTTCTAAACTCTCCCCCTGGTTTTAGTTTCAACAAACATCCACGCAGCAAAACCCTCTTCAAATCAACCAGCTGGTGCTGGTGTTGAGAGACACTCACAGCAATCCTGCTGGGAAAGGCTGGGCTGGAGCTGAAGCCCTTTGCTGCACAAAGTCAGGATTTTAACCAGGCTGTGGAATTTAATGGGAGAATTCTCCTCATGCCTTCAGTTCCAGACAGCCCTGCACTTCTCTGGGATGCTGTGCTCATCCCATGCCTCACTACATCTTATTACAAAATTGAAATGCCTCTCCCTAACCTTGCTGGAGGGAGAGTTCTGAGCAGAGGCAGCAGAGCTGGCTGCCCATACTGATGAACGGAGGTTTTATGGGAGATATCTCTGAATCGCCACCTCGGCGCAGGCAACTGCAGTGGATTTCTCTCCGTTATCTTAAGAGAGCTGGAGTTTATAGCTTCAAACATCACCAGCCCCAAAGTCTGCTCAGAATATTAGAAACTTGGTTCTCAGGGGTTTTATCTTATATGGCGTTTGTTATGTTGCCTAATCATGTTGTTTGCACATTTCAGCCCCCAAATTGTACAAAACTGCGGACTTTCTAGAAATCTCTGGGAAATATTTTGCCTCTTTGTTTGCTTCTGATAAAAACTGGCCACAAAACCCTTCAGCCCCGCTAGTCAGAAAGCATTAAAATATAAAATTAAAGCGTCAGGGCTTTTGAAAAGCCTAATCTGGCCTGAGCTGTTCGAGGCAGAAGTTCCCCCGTGCAATAAAGAGTCAGAACATTCCCTGTGAGCCTGATAAAACCTGCTGACGTCTGCAGGGAGCTGTGCTGCTGGAGAAATGCTGTAACTCCTCCATCACTGCTCCTGTTGCATACACAGGGCTGGAGCCAAGTTCAGGCGAGTTATTCCCAGCCTCGCTGACAATAACCACTTGTCTCATGTAAAATCTCCACTCCTATAGGCACGGCAGTTTCTTTGCCTAGGCTGGGATATTCAGGAGGTCGTATTGTCTGAGTGATTTCCAAATATGTGCAAGTGGAGGGAGAAGGGAAATCTATGGAAAGCTGTAAAAACACGGAGTGCAGTCCCTGAAGTGCAGCCAAAATAATTCTGTGAAAATTATTCCCCCTCTCTTCGTGCAGTCCCAACCTTTCCATTTCAGTACCAAAAAAAAAAAAGTATATTTGGAAAGCAGACTGGCATAATAACAGCACAGGGTAACTTGTGAGAAATGGCAAAATGGCAATAAAAAAAGCTGCTGGGAATAACAAGCAAAGGCAAAAAAAAAGAAAAAAGAATGTTACTAGTACAAAGTTTGTGTGTAACAAATACAGAAAGGATTCTGCTGAGTAAATTCAGAATTGTGCTGCTGGCAGAGTTCAGTGAGGACACTCACAATGCCATCCGTGGCTCTGTCTCTGCTCTCTGGCTGTGCAGGATTTATGGGAAAATTTGGATTTTGCTCAGAAGTTGGTTAAAATAAAGTGGGTTATTTTCAGGGCTGAGCAGGATGGCAGTGTCAGGTCTGGGCTGTGCAGAGGTGTTGGAAGAGGTGAAGATCAGCAAATGCCTTTAAAATCCTTGGTGCTTTTACAGCTCCAATTCTCACTCCATGCTTCCCTTTACTCGAGCAATAGGAAACACCAGAGAAGAGGAGAGGGAATATTTTCCAGTGCTGGTAAGGTGCTTGGGTATTTCCCATCCCGTTTTCCAAGGATTTGCCTTGGCACGGAGCTGAGGATCCTTTCCTTCCCACCACCCTCTGCTCCAGTAACCCGAGCAGCTGCAAGGTTTCTCAGAGCCCTTTCAAGTGGAGCTCAGCTCTCCTCACACCTCATCTCGGAGCTGTTCCTGCTCCCTCCACGTGTGCTGGGAAGCAGCTGCAGATTCCTGCTCCTCTCCCAGGGATTCCCTCAGTGTCCTCCCTCCATCCCAGGGACACAGGGATGGCACGTCCTGAGCTGCAGCAGGACATCTGGGCATGCTGGGGCTCCTGTGATACCTTAATAATTTTGGGGTTTTTTTTTCTCTCCGTGTATCTGTAACTTGGTGTAGTTCTGTGCTCTTACAGAATGCTGAAAACCTCTGTTCCCAACACATTGAACCAAAACAAAGCTCTCTGGATGGAGATTCAAGGACATATTTGTTACCCTAGGGCCCAAAAATATGTAAAAAAAAAATGGAAAGGGGGGAGCAGGGCTGGGGTGATCAACATCATCACCTGAAGGTGTGACTGGAAAATTAGGGACCAATATGTTAATAAAACAAAACTATAAAAGGTGAAGAGCTCCTGACTCAGCATCAATTTTGGGTGTAGTCCCCAAAATGGGGGACTTTGCTTGCCTGAATAAATTTTTCCACTTTTTATACACCTAATTGTTTTAACCTCTGTTTTCAGGTAACATCTCAGGCACCACCTGTTGGATCTGTCCCACTGACATCCCCCTGCTCTGACCCAGAGGGACGAGCAGAAGGAATAAAAATCCCATTTCTCAGGACTGCAGGGAGCAATGCTGTGCACACAGCTGGAACACAGCAGGTTCAGCCCCAGCCTCCCGAATATTCACACCAGAGAGAGCAGTCAGCTGAGCAAGTTCATTACTGGAGATGTTGTAAGCTGGGCTTTGCAATTAATTTTCCTTGTCTCTCACACGAGCCCTGGCTTACTTGACCTGTGTTTCAGTGCACTTTCTCTGACAGAAACACCACAGATAAGCCTCTCAGCAGCAGTGGCCTTGGTTATCTGGGTCTGTTTGGGAACAGAAATGTGCTATCTGGACGTAAAAAAAAAAAAAAAAGGTCTGCTTAATGTCAGGCTCTGTGCCAAATTATGGCATGGAAAAGGGAGAGCATCTCTGATATGATTTTCTTTTTTTTTTATTCTTGCTCTGTGCAGGGTTGGTTTTGAGAGGGTAAATATTGACCAAGCTGCAGAGAGGAGGGAGCAGAACAAGGAGGGCTTTGCCTTTCAGATGTGCATCAAATTGAACTTCTCATAACATTTTCCAGATGGGCAGAATCTTCATCATTCACAAATTATCCCTGTGTTTTCTGGGCCCAATTCCCCTGGCAAATTCCTGTTTCCATGCACCCTGGGAGATGTGTTCCTGTCTACCCTTCACGCATTTCAATTTCTATAAGATTTTTACATTACATATGAGATAACTGTAATCTGTGAAGGGATGGAGAGATCAAGAGAAGAACGAGATTATTCTCTTTGCTTGTCAAAACAAACAGAAATAGCATTTCTTCTTCTCTGCAGTGGGTGATAGGAACAGAAACGCAGCAAATATATTCATTTTCCTGTCTCTTGAAGCTGGATGTGGTTCTTATGAAAAGTTCTCAGTGGCCTCTAGCTGATAGAAGAGTTTGGTCTGAAATGTATTAGAGTCACTTGTAACCATTAAAGGTAAAAAAGAAAAAGCAGTGGCAGCAATAAAAAATGCTGACAATAACAAAGTGTCTCAGTCCACTGAGATTTGGCAATAATCAATACATGATGCCCTCTCTAAAAATACTTTGGCTTTTGGCAGCTTTAAAAGTTTTTTCCTCCCCATAGGTGGAGATCAGACAAGTTGAAAAACTCGGAGAAACTTTTGAGAAATTACTGGAAGAGCAATAAATATTTAAATCTCGGAAATTCAGCGAACACCTCCAGCTGGGCAGGAGCAAACAATATTCCAGATCTGCAGCAGCATGGAAAATCAATAGGATAGAAGCCATGGCTGCTCCTGCTGCAAATACACTCCTGGCTGCTTTATCTTCAGGCAAAAAGCAGAGTTTATTGCAAACACCGTGGGCTTTCCTTTGTCTCAATGATATGAATGAGTGTCTCCACTGAACCTGAGAGAATTTCCCCAGCTGGGGGAAATCAGCTCCTGTTTCTGCAGGAGTGAGGTGTCTCTAGTGTGGGTGTTGAACTCCAGCAGCCCCACTGAAGCACAACTCAGCATCAGTTTTGTCCTTCTCATTCAGTACAAAGGGTCAGAGAGCATCATCAGAGGTGTCTGAAGTCCTCCAGTCAGGAAAACCAGCAAAAAAAAAATCAAATGTTGGGTTCGTTTCCTTCCTGTAATTTAATCATTGTTTACAAAGCAGGGTCGCTTGAAGTATTTAGAATAATTTATCAAAACCACTTGTCTTCATCCTGTTGAATCTGAATATAATCTTCAGTTTTGGAGCACTGGAATATTTTTCTCACAGTATTTTTCCTACGATTCTTCTCTTCTGACTTCAGCTATCATGACAAGAATTTTCATAAGACTCTCAGTCCATCTAAAACCAAATCCTGTGCCAGAAGTAAGTCTGAGTCCTTGAAAACTGAGGGTTCATTTTTGTCAGAATTGCTGTCCCCAAAACACCACAGCCATTCCTGCTTGTGTTTGATGAACTGTAATTAACTTTAACCAGCTCATACAAAGCATATCCTTTCACTCATGGAGCATCAAAAGTTTGGGATCTCAGTTCCCTTGAAGAACACAATATTTTTAGGAATTCCCTGCACCCTCAGAGAGCTCCTGAGTAGATGTGAAGAGAAAAATGGTTTTGCAGGGCAGTTGCGAAGTGTTTATGAGGATATTGTGCTGCAGAGCCTCAACAAGGCTTCAGGATTTGCCCAAAAATAGTTTGATCATCACAAGTGAAGAGATGGTTTTGTATCTTCCAGTGCTTTGGAAACAAATATCATGTTTGTGTAAATAACGAGGGTGAAAAAAGTGTTATCCAAGAGCAGGAAATTTAGACAAATATTTCTCAGTGTGATATTGGATTTTAGATTGCAAAACAACGACTATAGAAAGGACGTGGTTGTTTGTTCCCATTAAATATGTCAATCCTCTTCATGGTGAGATGGAGCAGCAAAAGTTTTTAATATTCAGCAAATCTCTTGGTGGCTGTAGAGCGTTCATGACTAATCAAAAGCTCCTCAATGAAGCATTTGTGTGAAGTTCTTTGGTGCATGGTTAGTCACAAATACCCAAACTGGGAGGGGAAGGCAGGGTGTGCTGGCAGTCACTGCAGTCTGTGTGATGGAAATGGTTCCTCTGTGGGCCAAGCAGCACTTCCCCTTAGATCCTGTTGTTTTACACTTACAGCAAGGGTTTGTCTTCATCAGATAAATGTAAGTGACACAGTCATGAGGCAGTGAAGGCAGCAGCTTGGAATTTTCCATTTTTTTTTTTTAATTTTATTGCAACGGTTTTTTACCCTTTTTTGCTGTCTCAGACAATCAGCTTGGGAATTCTGACTGTGAGGAATTTTTTCTCCTAGTGCCTGACTAATGGTGCTGGTGGTTAATAAAGACCTGAAAAGCTTTTATTAATGAAATATCTTTCATTGCACGGCTTTTATTCATCTTTCATGCACACATAAAAGAGGGAAAAAGCCACCAAAACCTACATGCACACAGAAATAACCAGCAAAGCCTTAAAAAAAGATTGTTGAGGTAATAGAGATAACATTTTCAGACTGCAAAGACGGAAGGTGAAGAAACATAGATCCTTTGGGAAAGCAAAGATCCCTTTAAACCTTTTCCCACACCTCCTGTAGCACAATGAACTTTGGGTTGTAACATTATTTAGCTGTAACATAACTTACCCTGGCAGAAACACCAGCTCTGCTGTCTCTGGGGCCATATAATTCCTGGGATACTACATGCAATAAATATTTGGGGCCAGGTGTAGTTGTACCAGGCACAGGAGAGGAACCATATGGATGCCCTGCAATCAGCTCTGCGTGGCTGAGGTACAGGAAAATAGGTCCTTGTTGATATCCTGACACGTCCCCTATTTATAAAGGTGACCTGGTGACACTTGGAATTAATGCAAACCCTGGAGGATTCTGGCAGAGGACATATCACAAAATCCTGGAATGGTTTGGGTTGGATGGGACCTTAAAGATGATCTCATTCCAGCCTCCTGACACAGGCAGGGAATGCAGCTCAGCTTCCCTTTCAAATGATTTTTCCTCGTGGCTCAATCCCAGAGCATTTAGGAGAAATTTTGGATTGCATCCTACCTGCAGCCCCCCTCTCCTGAAGAGCTTTGGAGATTTACAGCTCTGTTGAGGATTTAAAGTGCTGCAGCTCGTTTGGGGAAGCAAATGAGGAGGGCAAGCAATGCATTACTCCCCTGGGGATTTTGTGTTCCTGCTCAGGTACGTTCATTTAAAGGAAAATTAATTGGCCTGCAGTTATGCAAAGCAGAGTGAACAGCAGCAGAGTTTATGAGGCCAAAAACACCGAGTGGCAATGGCTGTGTGTAGACATTTCCCAAAAACTTCTACAATCAGGTGTTTTATTGCAAGCTAAAGTGCGGGAGATACCATAATTGCTACTTTTAGAAGAGATATGGGAAGCACTTTGCCACCATTTTGTCAGGAATGTGGGCTATAAAACCATAGAGCTCCATGGTTTCCATGGTACCACAACTCCAGGGATGGCCTCGGGCTCTGGGATGCAGGAGAGGGAAGAGCTGCCCATGGTAATCCGTTCCCTCCTTGCCAGGGGAGCTGGGACGGACCTGGGATGGAGCTGGGGTGGAGCTGGGGTGGAGGTGGGCTGGGATGGAGCTGGGGTGGAGGTGGGATGGAGGTGGGATGGAGCTGGGGTGGAGTGGGGTGGAGAGGATGGAGCTGGGGTGGAGCTGGGGTGGAGCTGGGGTGGAGCTGGGATGGAGCTGGGGTGGAGCTGGGGCATCTCCTGTGGGGAAAGGGACAGAGGGACAGTGCCAGGAGGTCACAGTGCCCAGGGTCACTGCAGGAGCTGAAGTTTGGGGCTTGTCTATGGCCTGAGGTTGAGCATCTCCTGCAGGTCCCTTGGAGAGAACCCCCAGCCTGGACAATCTCCATCCAAGCCTCCTTTGATGTATTCACATACAGAATCAGGGAGGTTTTAGGTTCAGTGAGGTTTTAGGTCTCATGGAATTCAACTCAGTGTTTTAAATCAATTCTTGCATCTTTATTGGGTAAAAAATAACCCCTGTCCTGAGGATGCTGTAAAACCTTGCAGTTGCCCACTTGCCAAAGTTGCTTGCCTTCTCCTGCTCCTCAGTTTGCCTGCAGGTTTGCACCTATGGATCTCATCCTGTATTCCACACTTTCTTAAAAATATAAAATAAATCACAGAGCATCCCATAAGCACACCCCTTTCATCCCACTTCCTTTTGAAAAGAATGAAGAGTGGGGAATAGAAGGCTCTGCAACCAACCCAGAGCAAGAGGGAATGAATGAGGGCAAAATCTCCCCCTGAATTTGGAAGTTCAACAAGAGGAACTGGTGCAAGAAATAGAAAGGAGCTAGAAGGAGTAGAAGTAGGTCTCATTTTAAAGCACTTTCCAGTCAAAAATACCTCCCAAGTTTCATGTCAGCCTTGTAGTTTTCCTCTAAAAAAAGAAATCAAGCAAGCAATAGTTATTTAGTAACTAAGAGTGACCTATTTTGGAAGGAAAATTAATATGGAAATGTTCTTCTGAGAATAGGAACAGTTTTTGTGAAGTTTTCTCCACTATTTTATGGACCAATTCTATGACGAGTGTTTAATAATTCTTATTTTTACTCTCTCTGTGTATCTTCAGAACCCAAACTAAATTTCTGGTATTTGGGCTGAAACCCATTCTATCATGTACTGAGCACTAAATGCCTATTGCAAATATTTCCATATTGCATACACTATTTTTGGAACAAATTTCTGCACACACTTCCCTTCGAGACTTTCAGAACTTTAGAAAGGTTTGGATTGAATGAAAGTGGTGCAGAGTTAATCAGGCAAACTGAGGACAGCTCCTGATTTAGCACACCCAGACTGTGAGTGGTGACATCAGAGAGTCTGCCCCGTGAAAAACAGCAAAAAGCAGAATTAATAATGATTGACTTCTGTGGAAGGGTGGTCTCGTGGAATCTCCTAAGAGATTAATGACTGATTGGCTTTGTCAGATAATTATCTGCTATACCAAATTATTTGTAAGCTTTGCAGGAGAGACGCCAACACCAAATGTTATTCTCATCCATTGCTGGAGGTCGGCTGTTTTCCAAAATAGAAGTGCAATTAATCACTATTAGCATAAAGCTGCTGATATTGTTCATTAATAATATGATTTTAATGTTAATAAAACAATCACTGCGGTGTTGATCTGTTGGGTGCAATGTGGGGAATATATTGTGCCTTGCATAAGCAATGAATATGATTTACCAATCTGTGTGTACAGAAAAGTGTTTGGGGGTAAAACTAACATGGTTAGAGAATGGAAAATGCTTTCCTGAGGTGAAATTTCCAGCATTTCTTTTCCTTCTTTAAGAAAACAAAGAAAAGACAAAGATTCCAGGTTTTTTGGTACTAAAGGATGGTTGGCAACAAGAAAAAGTGCAGCTGTGTTGTGTCTTTACTGTCCAGCAATGCAGTGTTTCTCATAATAACTTTAAAAATGTACCTAGGACTGTTTATAAGGAAAATCCTGAATAAAATCGCTGTTTGGGTTTGTTTGCCTTTATCTCAGGCTTTTTCCAGCAGTAAAATCCTTCTTCCTGATTAGCCTGAGTACACAAATACATCTCGTCCCTGGACAATCCCTCTTTTTATCTCCAAACAGGTTTCCTGAGCAGCGATAATTTAAAAACTGCTTCCGTGCACATTTGTCTTAATAAAACATTGCTCCAGCACCTCCAGCCCCAGTCCTAAAAAATGAGTGCTGAGGCAGAGCCGTCCCAGAGTGAGCCTGTGTGACTCCAAAGCTTCACAGACCGTTTGCCACCCATTTGCCACCATTTTCAGGGCCCTTGGTTCCATGGCACTGCTCTGACCCATCGTGACCACAGGTGGGATTTAATGATATCAAACGATGGTGGAGACTTGGTTTAAACAGCAAAGTCCTTCATCAAATGCACAGATTTGAGAAGAGGCACAGATGGGCTGGAGATGTAGAAGGAAGGGCACTGAGGTGGAAATAGCAGATGCTGAACTTTAATTTAGGTAGATCTAAGTTTTGCTAAGTTGTTTCTTTAAACTTCATCTTTAAAATTGCTCCTTTCCCTTTTGCTGCACTGTCATGCTTATTTCAGATAATCATGGATGGCCTGGGCTGGAAAGGACTTTAAACATCATCCAGTGCCACCCCTGCCATGGCAGGGACACCTTCCACTGTCCCAGGGTGCTCCAAGTTGTGTCCAACCTGGCCTTGGACATTCCAGGGATCCAGGGGTTTTGTTTCAGCAGTTTATCCTTGGATAATAATGGTGAGAAATAGGATTTGCCAGATGAGCTGCTGTAGGCTCCCATTTGATTGCTGTGTTGCACATGACATGGAAAGATTTGGTCATTTTTTAGTGATCAGGTTTGTCAGAATCGAGTGGGAAGGTCTGCAGTCTCCAGCCCAACACTGGGAGTGCCAGAGATGCCAAAGGGCTCTGGCTTTGCATCTATCACACTCAGAGACAATGTTTGGGTTCAAAATAATTTCTGTGCTTTGTGAATGTTCTCCTGACATGGAGAGGACTGGACAGTTCAAAACCCTCCATTCTCTGTCATTGTTTAGCCAAAAGATTCCTTAAGGCATAGTGGATAAAAACACCACGACAAACCCATCAATATTCTCCAAAGTTTTATAACACTTTTCTAAAAAAGAAATATTAAAAAAAAAAATTAATTAGCTGATGGGCCAGATGAGGAAAACCACATAAATCTGTCTGTTTAAATCTCAGGGCTTGGACAGCAGTGGTTTCTGCTGCAGAATGCAATCATAAGTCACCCCGTGACATTTTGAGGAGTGTGGGATGGAAAGCAGCCTCGCTGCTTTTGCCAGACTTTATTTCATGTGGGCCTTTCTGAGGGTGCTGACTACAGATTAAGCAGTGTTGACAGATAAATACTGATGTTTTATTTTCGTGGAGATTAGAGAGTGGTATGCTCCAAAGTCTGGTGGAGTAGATTACTTAAACCACTATTCCTTCTCGCGGATTTTGATTATTATTTGGATTTTCCAGAATCATCATCTTGCCTCTGCTGTTCTCACCCTTCTGTCAACTCTGGCAAAAACTGATAGCCAGGTGATTTGTCTGAATAAAATAAGTTTTTCACTTCTTAGGGTATCATTTCACTGCAGCCTCATGCTTATGGAAAGCTGAGGAGTTTGGGTTGTGGTTTTGGGTCATGGAAGCTGTTCTTGACTTTTTACAAGAACGTGGAGTGAAGAGGAACTATTTACAAGAGCACATTGTGCTTATTTTATGGAATAGTTTGGGTTGGAAGGGAATTTAAGTCCCTCAAGTCCATCACCCCTGCAATGAACACCTTCAGCTACACCAGCAGCATCACTGCTGCCTTTTGTTTGTGTTTTCCCTTTCTGACCCCGACTGGAAAGAGCAAAAATCATGCCACAATACTGTGATAAAAGTATTTCCCATCTTCCCTTCGGTGGAAATGTTCACCTTCTGAAGAAATCCTCCAGCTGAGATCCAGCTTTCAACCAAATGGATAAACACTGGAAATGTTTTTATCTGGTTAAGGAAGCACTGATACAAACCTCGATAAGGACAAAGATGAAGCTGTAAATCTGTGCTTGTGTCTTTTCTGTGATCACAAAAACAATTTTCCTTCCAAGTCTGGGGGAACCCAGGCTGTGCAGCCACCTCTGTGTGTGGATCTCACAGGTGGCTGTGGAGGTGTTTTGTCATTTCACTTTCTCTGAGCTCAGTTAAATCGATGCTTTGTGACGATATTGTCCCTTCCATCCAAAACTTAGCATTCAAGGACTGAGCTGAAGGACCAAACCAGAGAGTTATAGAGAGCCAAAAAAATGGTAAATACAATAGCAGATGGTTTATATCAGCTTGACAGCATCGTTTTTGGCCAGCACCCAAAGCTACACAGTTCTGAGCTGCAAGTTTGAGCTGTTGTTTGAAGTTGGGAGCAGAGGCTCAGGAATGCTCCAAAGCTGATCCACACGTACATGGCTTTCCATGAGGTCAGAACAGAGCTCCAGGCAGGGCAGGGCAGGGCCAAAAAGAGGTGAGGAATGACCCAAGAAAGCAATATCAGGCAGGGCAGGGCCAAAAAGAGGTGAGGAATGACCCAAGAAAGCAATATGGAGCCACCCAAAGGGATGGGAATGATTTTGAAATTAAGTAATGTTATATAAAATAACAAGAGTGGGCTGATCATGCAGAAATGCCCAGAGGAATTTTATTTACACAAATCTTTTGAGGAAGGAGGGTGAGTGACTTCAGCTCTGATCACACTGTTACAGAGATGATTTTCACTTGCTCCCAAAGGATTAAAATACTTCAGACATGCAACAAGTGTGAGTTGTTGGGGTTGGAAGTTTTACAAGTGAGCACGTCAGATCGTTATGATTTATTGATGGCCTGTCTGATGGAGATCTGAAATTCTGACATTTCAGTTCACCACAAATGTGAAAACTAAATCCAGCATGTTCTAAAAATTGTAGGTCAAGGAAAAGCAACCCCTTTTCCAGCTGTCTGTACAGACCAGTCTTGTAAAGGCATTAAAAGGTTCTGAATCAGGCCCATGTCAGCAATTCAAATTTACTGGTAGTTGTTACTGCAGCAGTGACAAACACAGCCTGGATTTTACTGGCTTGCAGCAGTAAATATCCCTGAAACTGAAAAATATCCCTGAAACTCCTCAGCTGCCACAGGAGCACCATCCTTCCCTGCCCCTCAGGAAGATGAGGCTGTTAGGAACTAGTGGGGTCTTCAGGTACTGGAGATTCCCCCATCCCTGATGTGCTCCTTCATCCCCCCAAAAGGAGTTTTTCTCTCTTCTGCAGATTTGTAGTGTCCTTGTAAATGACATTTTGCCTCACAGCTGAAGCAAACTACCTCAAGGGAAAATGGAGACAGAGAAAGGGATTTAATTTTCTTTTCCTCCTGCCAGTCCATCAGAGCAGTCAGTCAGCTGGATGGTCCAGCAGAAAGCCTGGAAATGAGGATCTGTCAGGTTCCCCACCCAGGAGGAACTGTGAAGATACCTTTTGAATGTCCTCTGTGAGCTCCACGTTGTAGCCATGGGCTGGAAAAACTTCATTTGGTTTAAATTCTGTGTCAATAAGAGTCCTGGGGGTGGTGTGGGCAAAAGACAAAAAGATTTGGTGCTACCCACAGAATTTCCCAGTGGTTGATTTAGGGACTGATGGGCTTTAGCCACGGAGGCTTGGAGTGCTGCTCATCTCTGGGTGGACCTTTGGCCTTTTTTTGACTTCTAGGTAAAATAAATACTGAATTTGGACTATGGGCAGTCTCCAAGGGTTCCTTGATATCTTGATGCCCAAAGGAATATTCAGTTTAAAGATCCTTGTGTGGGATACAGCTGCTCACATCCTCTGGAGAGAAGGGAATTGCCTCTTTTGCCAGGTTTGATCTTTATCCTCGGACAGTGCATGGTACCAGAGGTGGATTATCTTTAATTCTCCTCCTGAGCTGTTTTATCAGGATAGATGGTAAAACCACAGAGAAGAAATCCAGGTTTAAGGGAAATATGTAAAGGAAGGCAATTGCCAGTCTCAAATTCATGAACAATGTGGTTTTTCCAGTGGAAAATGAGGAGTTTGTCTTCAATTCTGAGAGCCTCTGTTGCTGATGTACCTCAAACAAGCCTCATCACTAATACTGCACCCCAAATGAGGGCTGTGCTGATGGAAGGACCAACAAATGCCTGAACTGTAACCCTGCAGAAATATCTCTGCTTAATCCTTAAATCTCAGGTCCAATTAGAGGAATTCAGTATCTAAATTTGTGTGAAAAATCCAAATTTCAAAGTCCTCTATTCAAAAAACCTTTTCTGCTGCCCTTTAGATTTTGTCTACCATTTCACCTGATTTCACCCATTTTTAAATTTTTTGGAAGTGCCTTAGGATATAAATAAATAACAAGGCACTTGGGATTTTAAAATTCTCATCTCTTCCATTCCAGGTATTGTTTTGCTCCCATTTCCTCCCTGCAGCACTTGAGGATTTGTATAAAGTACAATTCTATGCTTTTTCTTTTTTTTTTTTTTTTTTAAGAGGTCAGCGAGTCAGGGAGTTTCTAACAAACATCTGCTTAAATTTATCATGTATGCAACTAACTAGGAACTGAGCAGCATTTCCTCCTGTCAGCTTTGGAGCAGCTTGTGCTCCAGGCTGCAGTGAAATCCACTGTTTTCCCAGGGAAGCAAAATGGTATTAAAGTTCCTAACTGGGCCCAATGTCAGCTTTCAGCAAGATAATCTCCAAACCTTTCTCTGAAGTCTGTTCTAGAGCATGATTTGTGCTTTACTCCTCTCTAGTGAGCAGTGAGGTTCTGAACTCTGAGCTAATACCAATTAAGAGGCATGGTCATCAGGGGAGCGAAGAATTAAAAATAAATTGAGCTTTTCCAAGCAGCAATTTTGTTCTTGGGTGAACCAGAGGAAACCAAACTTGTCCTCCACTGCTCCATAAAAGACCCCTAAAATTCAGAGCAACGAACCAGTAAAATCAATATTTACAGGTCCACGGCATAAATGTAACGTTATTGTTTCCAATTTCAAATGTAAATAAAGAACAAATGAGCTCTGACTGTTTGAAATAGGAATGTTTCTGGAGCTGTTGCTGTTGCCAGGGTTTATTGACCCAAACTCTGGAGCTGGAGTGGGAAATGACTGTTAAGGCTGTTAGAATAACTTCTACACCGCAGGAATTGAACATTCATTGTGTTTCAATTAGTTCCTGCTCTGTAAAAACCTCTTTTCTTGTTTGCTTTATCCTTTTCTTCTTATTTTTATTTTTTTTAATAGTGAGCCGACAATTAATTTTTTAATCAAGATTCAGACAGAGTGTCGTTAGTGCTTCAGGTCCAATAATGAGCATTCCGTGATTCCCAGGGAATGTGAGTGTTTGCTTGTCTTTTTGTTCTTTCCCATTCACACTTGCCAGGTTAATATTGTGTTTGCAGATTTGCATTTGGACCGTATTAGTGCACAGTCTTGACGTTAAAAAGCCAGAAGATTTTGAATTCCAGCAATCCTCGACAGCCCCAAACACAATAGGCTTTCTCCTTCTACTTTAACTAATTATCTCCGCGCAGCACTCCAGGTGAATTTCAACACAAGCACTCTAATAATGTAATTAAAAATGTATCAAGGAATTAAAAATGAATTGCAAGGATATCCTGCAAGAACTTTCAAATCTGCACTAAATTAAATGATGAGGCTTAAGCCCCTCTGTTCTAAAGGAGCTGCAGCTGGTTGATAATTAATGTTGGGGTACCACCAGGACCTTGTGCAAAATAACAGAAACTTCAAATTGAGCTGAGAAAAAGGAATCTTCAAATCTCCTGGGTCTTGTTCCCTTAAAGGTTGCGTGTACCTTGCAAATAGGAATGTTGTGCCGAAAATTCTTGCCACCATGATATTCTCTTATTAACTGGCAAAACTGAATTAGGCACCCTGGTCTAGGGAAGGTGTTTGGGGCCATGGCAGGGGATGGAACAAGAGGATGGAACAAGATGAGTTTTGAGGTCCCTTCCAACCCAAACCATTCCATGCTTCTGCGATTCTCAGATATCCTGGGGCTGTGTTTGAGTCCTGGGGCAGGAGAGAGCTCAGCTGTTGTTTTGCCCCAGTTTTGGGAGGTTTTGGGTGCATTTAACCAGATCTGCTGGCTCTCTCTTATGCAGCCAGGAGGATGCAGAGCTCCATGAAGGGCAAATCCAGCAAATCCAGCCCTGTCCATCCCTCCTCATTTCCAGCTCTCCTCCACACAGCTCCAGCCCAGAGCTTGGAGCAAAAGCATTGATCATGGAATCATCAACTCATGGATGGGAAAAAACCTCCAAGGTCATCAAGCCCAACCCTTGCCTGAATCCCCCTCTGCCCACTAAACCACATCTCCAAAACACTCAATCCCTGCACGGGCCATTCAGGAAGAGCTGGATTTGGTGATCCTGGTGGATCTTTTCAGCTCAGAATGCTCTGTGATCTGTGCCTTACTCTTTCCTGAACACTTCCAGGGATGGAGACTCCACCACTGCTCTGGGGAGAATTCTCCAAAGCTGAACCATTCCTGCAGGGAAGGAACAAAACTTTAGCTCATCCTGCCATCCATGAGACTTCCAGGCAACCTTCAGGAGCTGAGATAACCCTGGGGATGGCTTTGGGAAGAGCAGGCAGAGCCTCCCAGGTTCTGCACGTCCTGGAGAGCATTCTGGAGGCACTTTTGGTGCCAGGAGAGGCCATCAGGAGTGTGGTCCCTGCCCTGCCTTGATGCTGATTGCTGAGGACACCTGTCTGCACAGAGAAGGGAAATAATTAAATCAGGACAGGTCAGCCGAGCTCAAGTGCCTGTTTTTATAATCACAGCATTATCAAGTGCATTCCTCAGGTAAACACAGCAGCCATTCCCCATCAAGCCTCCTTAACCTGCAGCAGGTCAGACAAGTCTATTTTGGCCAAAGCCCTAACGAGCTGTCCCTGAGCTGTGCCAGACTGCTGTCTGTGCTCTTCCTGCAGCTCTGGGGACACTCAGTGACCCAAGGCAGCCACAGCAGCCACACCAAGTGTGCAGGCACTGGGATCCACCAGGGGACTGGCAATAATCACAGGCAAACTTCTGTAAGAAAGCATCAAAGTCAAAATGCACTTGAAGTGATGTGTGCATGGAGAGCAACGTGGATAATATGGAATGACATTTATCACATTGGACATCTTCATTTTTCTGCTACTTCTCCCTTCCTTCAGGTGTCTCTATGGATCCAGCTGTATATTTTCTTTATTTTTTTTGTTTCCAGGCATTTTTTTCTTTTTTTTTAGCAAGCTATTTACTCCTCCTTTTGGGAATTCTAATACATGAAATATCTCTCCATAAAAATTTTATTCTTTAAAGCCCGGTGGAAAAAATAACCCAAATATCATGTAAACAGGAGGGACTGAAAATATCCTGGGTCCAGAAATTCCTTTTGAAGCCACTCAGGCTGTTTAAAAATATTGATAGAAATTGTAACACTCTATGGAGACATAAACGCATATAAATTGAAAGTCTTTCTTTAAGCTGCTTGTTTCAGTTTGTTCATTTTATTTCACAAATTAGTGGTTCTGAAGATTTTGGTTTTTGAGCTCAGGGTTTTCCTGTCTAAAGACACTGCGAGGAAAATGCTTTCCCCATGAAACTGAAGCCAGTCCCTATCACCTCTGAAAAGTGGGAGAAAAAAACCTGCTAAATTCAGGGCAAGTTCTTTCAGAACAAAAGGGTGTTTTGCCACCAACTCCTTTCTTCCTGCTGGGGGTTTTATTCAGTGCAGGGTTCCCAACACAAGCTGAATGCCAGCATTTTCCAAAGGAAAAAAAGCATTAAGAGAACATTCCAGAGAAGGCTTTGGGCAAGGCTTTTAAGAGGTAAATGCTGAAAGCCAAAAGAAATTAATGGAGCTGTAGGGAGCAATTAATGACCCTGGATTGTGTCTGGATCCCAGATTTATTCAGGACCTGGACAGGGCCAAACCCTGCTCTCTCCTTTTGTTTCTCCTCTCAGCTCTGTGCAGGCTGAGTCTCACTCCAGAGTCTTCCTTTGCTTTTGAGGTTGGGATGCATTGGGTTGGATTGGGAGACTGAGATACATTTAATGATAATCTCCTTTGGAGCAAGAGGATTAAGGAATATACAGAGATACCAGCTTTAAAATCCAGCAAATCACCTGGAGTGATCTATTTCTGTGGGGTGATCTATTCCTGTGGGGTGATCCCAGTGTGGATATTCCTGTGGTGTGATCCCAGTGTGGATATTCCTGTGGGGTGATCCCAGTGTGGATATTCCTGTGGGGTGATCCCAGTGTGGATATTTCTGTGGGGTGGTCCCAGTGTGGACCCACAGCTTCCTCTCTCTGAGTTCCTGGCCTGCATGTTGGGAATTGCCACTTCCCACACTGCTTTTCCTGCTGGTTTTCCCTTTCTGGACTCCGTGGCTTCTTCTATAAATTCAATCTGGACAGGTCCCTGTATATACAAAATAAAAATAATTTAATAAACAGCAGGTTCTCCACCTGAGAGAATCCAGCCCAGCAACACAAGAAAAGCCATTGCTCACGTTAAATCCTTCCTGAGGAGAAAAGTCCCACAAGCCCTCCCAGAACTCTCCCTAATCTGGCAAAATGATCCTTTCAGTTGGGAAGGAGAGCTCCAGATGGGAAAGCATCGCTAAATTGGCTTCCTTGGAATAATGATAGGGATAATGAGGCCTAGCCTCACCTGGAGGAGAATGCCCCAATGCAGAGATGTCAGACAAGCAGCAGGGAGATCTTGCAGCAATTTTAGCTCATCTGCACACCCACAGTGACCTTTGGAGACTTTGCCCACCGGGGAGAAGTTATGGAGCTAAGCAAGCAGGGAAAACACATGAACGTGGAGAATGATTTCCTCTGGAAACAGCTCATCCATTATTGGCAAAACAGACCCACCAGGCTTCAGAACAGAATTCTGAGCATGTTCACAGCTGCTGGTGGAGTTCAAAGTCAGCCTGCCACACGTTAAAACAAAACGGGACACAGATCTCCACCAGGGAAAGGATGTGGCTGTGCAGGTAAGGTTGGAGCAGCTTTGGAGATGATCAGATTGGCTGGACAAGGTTGGATGAGGTTTTACATAACCTTCTGTCCGGGTGAAAGACCTGGGATAAAACCTGGACCATCCAAAAGGAGCTGTGCACCGAGGATTTTCCTGCAAAGTCTGTGAGGGATCCCCCTGCCCTCGCCACCTCTCCTCTGATTTGGTGCAGAAATAGCGAATTTGGTGTGTCTCAGTAAGGATTTCTACCATAAAGCCAAGGACAAATGCTGATTAATGGATGAGCTGGAAAGAGGGAAGAGCTCCTAGGAGGGAAATCCCACTGAGCAAGGCTCTGTCTCGCCAAACTTCCCCCACTGACAGCGCAGACATCTGCATTTGAGCTGATCACTGAAATTAATGACTCCTAAGTGCTGCAACTTACAATTCCTTGACCTATTTCGAGTGTCTGCTTTAGGCTGACTGAACTGATCCTGCAAAATATGTTTCTTGCTGTCATCTCCAAAGGTGCTGATAACAGAACATGCTGTGATACAGCACATGCTGGGGCTTTACAGCCTCGTTACAGCACTCAGACAGTTCAAGGTCAGGATTTTCCCAAAATATCTGTAAATTTCTCTAATTTACCTGGGTTTAATGTACTGATGTGCATTTGCAGTCTGCATCTGGGTGCTACAGATCATTTTGCTCCCATAAAAGTCTAATCTGCCCAAATATTGTGTGTGTGTTAAATGCAAAAAAAGGTTTTGAGGGAGCTGTGCGGAGTATTTCTGCAGTTAAAAAATAATGAGACCTGGAAAAGGGTGTAAGAACTAGCAGTGAAATGTTCAAGTAAGAGAAGAGGTTTGAATGCTGTAGAGAAGATGAGGAAAGAATAGGTTCTTGCCCTGTGAGAAAATAAAATAATTCCAAGCATGAAATAGCAGAGAGACCCATGGAGCTATCACAAATATCTCCACGGATATACAGACTGTGGAGATGTGAAAAACCGAGGGAGACAGAGACTTGAGAGTGATCAGAGGCAGAAATATGAGTGGGATTTCTGTTCCTAGCGGTGATCAAATCTGGGCAGCATGTCTGGGCAAAGGAGCAGCAGGCAAAGGCTGCCTCAGCTACACAAAGTGTAAGGATAAACACAAAAAACAACCAGAGATGGAAGAAATCAGAATCAAGTAGAATTTCTAGAAAAAAAAATTAGAAAATAGTGTCAATTTGTAATGGTTTTAAAATTTTTTTAAAAATTAAAAATTAAAAATTAAAAAAGGAATTAGTAATTTTTTTTTAACATGCATATTGAGGCATTTGAGGCTATTATTTCTGGCTGAGTTTAATGTCAAACATGTCCTTTCCTCCCTGGGGTGCTCGGTTTCCCTCTGCTGCTGGGTTATATTTATAAGGAGCTGGTAACAGCCATGATCCCAGCATGGAGAACTTCTTCCTTTCTCATGGAGAACTCCTTCCTTTCTTCCAGGGATCAGCATTCTGTGATTTCCCCTCCCTGCTTGCGGAGAACACAGATGAGTCACGATTATGCAAAGACACAGCCCTTGCTGCATGCAACCTTTATTTGTACACCAGGCATCACTGGAACTTTATTGCTGCCATTTCCTTTCTATCTCTAACACCAGGCCTGCCCACAAACCCCCCAGAATCCTTTAAAACACACAGTTCATTAGTTCTGTTTTGAAAAGCATTGTAAACACCCAAAATACATCTCAGACATGGATGTCTGGAATTGATAATGAAATTACGGCTCGTTCTGGGGCAGAGGGAACCATAAAACAGATATTAATGTGGAACTCGAGCCCTTGGATCCTGCAGGAGGAAGAAAACTCTCGGATAAAGTGCCATTAATGGCATTAATGTGTGGTTTCCACTTTAATTTCTCTGCAGAAGATGCTCAGGGCGATTCTGTTTATCCCACATGAGGATGTTTTTGCAGTGCTGTTTATCCCACATTGGGATGTTTTTTCCCCTTTTCAGTTTTGAAACCCTTCAGTTGGGATTGGATTAAAGCCCCACAAGAGTAGCACCACCCTGCTGGAAGATCAGTAATTCATTTCTACCCTTGCTGCAGATTTTTCCAAAGGTTTCTCCACACTGCTGTGTGTTTGCTGCTCCTGGCTCGGGGTCCAAGGGAGGTACAGAACTGATTTCAGCCATGCTGAGTGAACAAACCAGGAGGGAATTCACTCATTACCTGAACACATCACTCCCAAACTGCTGGTGCTTCACCTGTGCAAAATGCAGGCTCTGTGCTTTGTCATTCGGAGAATGAGCCTGAGACAAAATTAGCTTTAATTGCGCTTGCTGATAGTGAGGATTTTACTTTCTAATGCTCCTGGAGAAGTAGGAAAAGATTGTTAATGTGGCCAAGGTGAAATTTATTTTTAGACATGTATGAGCTGCAGATATGAAATATATCTATATAAGATTGCACACTTGTGTCTGTTTACCTCTCCAGTTCTTTGTACTAATGGGTTTTCAGGCCATGAAGTATTTATAATTAAATTTAACAAAGATGGAGATCACGGAGAGATTAAATTCCTTCCATTTTCATAAAAGCCAGAAGCTGGAGGAGAGGGAGGATTTTAGTGCTGGCACTGAAAATAAAGATAAGTTCACCCTTTATTGGACACCAGAGAATCCAGATGAGCACCACTGGGGTCCTGCAGGTGTTGGGAGGTTGGAAGGATTCCAGGAGGATTCCAACTCAGGAATGGTGAATGTGACCCAGAGTGGCCTTGGTTTACTGAGGAATTTCTTTAAATCAAAGTATGAAAGCAACTTTAACGTTCTACACATTTTGTTGTGTTTGGCTACTTTCTGCCTTGAAATAATCTTAAGTAAACTGGGTAAATTAACATCATTTCAGTACTAAAATGCTGTCAAAATCTGTCTGGAGCACTTTGGGGGCTGCTGGTTGCTTTCCCATCCACTTTTAGAGTGACCTGTCTGTATTTCAGTGAGAATTGTTTAATGCTCCTTTTCACTCCAGCACATCCACATCTGCTCACCACAGGGCTGCCACAGAAATCAATTACATCTATCCACGTTATTTAGTGCTATATTCCCAAATATTTTTGTCCCAGATAATCAAAGTGTCTCACAACAGCCTCAGTCCAGCCCAACTGGACATGCCTGGCTTTTGGGATGAGCAGCCCATGAGTCTGGATTCCCATTAACACCTCAGGAATACCCAAATTTTCCAGCAGAGTCTTGCCAAATGGGAGAAAAAATTATCCTCATTTGATCCTTTGTTTATTATTTTACTCTCTGCATGGAGCAATTAACTCTAAGGTTTGGTCCAAATAAATAAATAAACAAATTTCATGAGGCTTCTTGGAAAAACTCTCATTAGAAAAATGAGTTTGGTTGTCTCAGCTCATATGGCATCGATCAATGCTCTCCTTAGTAAAATAAATACAACTTGGGGAAAGTTGGGATCAATCTCTGCCCAGCAAAGACAAATGAGGAGGCAGCAGGGAGAGCCACTGTGAGCACATTTAAGTAATAAGACCCAGCAGGACCTGCCATTGTTAGGGCAGACGCCCTGAAGTGTCTTAATGTGATTATAATGTGGCTTCCCGAAAGAAACTAATTATAACTATCTTAGATAAAACATTATTATCAATATTCGGCAGGGTGAACCGCAAGCCAAACAATTAAAATTTTATTTTTCAACTTCCACGCACAGTTTTGAGAGGTATTTCCAAAGACACTTTGCCAAAAGCACCTTTTTTTAAAAAAAAAAAAAAAAATTTGATGTAGAAAAGTGATATTGAAAAGCAGAGCTGGTCCCTGGGCTTAGCATGGGCACAGAGGTCAACACGGCCCAGATTTAATTTCCAAACCCATTGTTAAAAATGTATATGTAAATTCTTTTTTTGCTTGGTTAGTTGGTTAACAAATTGAATGTTCCTTCCTGATAGCTTAAAAAGAGATTGAATGTATTTTAAAGGATATTTAGAGCTTGTTTTCAAGATGCAAAACTCTTATTTGAATATCTTAATTTTGTCTCCCAAGTTGCACTTGTGTTCTATTCTGTCGTGCCAGTGAGGGGGAAAATGGAGAAAGGTTTTGCATCATTTTCATTCAATTGACACTTATCTTGTGCAGAAATCTAATTTGTCATATCTGAGGGCAGAGCAGGTTCTTCCCTCGGTACAGACACTGTTTAACCTCCTCATTAATGACTTTGGAGGGGACAAAATTCAACTTTAGCAGTGTGCAGGTGACCCAGGGCTGGGAGGAATGGCCCACCACAGGGCTTTGCTGCCATCCTGCAGGGCCTGGAAATGCTGGAGAAACCACCTGGAACCTCATGGAGATCATCAAAGGTGCAGTGCTGATCTCCCCAGCAGGAGAAAGGCAAGGACATCCTGGAGCAATTCCAGCCAAGGGCTGTGAGGATGATTTGGGGATTGGAGCAAGAGGGTGAGCGAGCTGTGATGGCCCAAAGGTTCTTCTCAGTGGTGCCCAGGGGTGGCCAAGAGCCACCAAGCTCGAGGTGGAGGATGGAGTTGTGTTTAAGGCCAAGGGAAGAGCGCCAAGCCCAGGATCAGGATGTCCTGTGGAGTCTCCATCCTTGGAGACTCCCAAAGCCCAAACAAACTGGGCTGGGGATGATCTCTGGATGATCTCCAGAGGTGCCTCAGCAGCTCTGGGACTCTGATGTGTCCAAGGAAATGAACCCCCTGGGCGTCCTGATTTTCACGGGAGTGACTGGAAAAATATTTTGTGCGAAATGTTTCTCTTTTTTCCCTCGTGTCTAATGGCTTTGCACTCAGAATTTGCAATGAAACAACAGCCAGTGACTTATTGAGTCTTCTGTTTCCACTTGTAGTTTGTGTAGCTTTGCCTTTTTCTCCCTTCAAGGTTAATTTGGCCTATTTAAGATCTTGTCTATTTTGCAATACTTTTTTTATCTCTGTTCCTGAACAGAACATATATTCTTAAAAGAATAACTGAGTCAGGAATTCAATATCCACAAGTTTTATTCTGGTAATTTTGTTTAAACTTTATATTAAAACCTGTCACAAAAGCTTTAAAAATGCATCTGTGAATCATTTTTAGCTGAATATTTACTCTGTGTGTTTATATATTTAAACATCTTTTCATTAAAGAAACCCAGGATGACTAAACTCGCTGGATCATTTTTTATTAATAAATTTTTAAATCTTACATTCCACGAAATTGCTGGGAGCCTTAACTCCTCCATCACCACCAACAGAGACCAGCTGAGCATTCATTTTCACAGCCTGAGCAGATAAATTCAATCCACACCTGGTATTTCGGGTATAAATATCTGCCCAAGGATGTTCTTGAAGTTGGCAGCCTCACAGCAGCAAAATGAAGCTGACACGACTTCCAAATGACCAATGATTTAAAATTTGGAGAAAATAATAAGACAACTTATTTGCAGAGGCCATGCAGGCTGCTGGTGAGGTTTTTCACAGCAGGTTACTTATCAGCCTAATAGAAATGCTGACATGCACAACCTAAACTCCTGGATCACCCAGGCACGGCTCTAATCCAATTGATTTGTGGTTGTTTCCTTGGATGAAGACATAAAGTGGATGTGCTTTCCAAAATATCCTCAGTTCTTCTTTAGGACAAAGAGGCTGTCCCGGAGGTGGCTGTGATTACATGATTCAAAGGGGTTCTTATGATTTTTTGGTGCCTGTTAGATGGCAGTGTGTCATAGTTTACCTCAGCTGAGCTGCAGCCCTGTGAATAATGACGGGATTTGCAGCTGATGATACCCTGCCCTGACCTCTGAGCAAGAAGATATTCCCAAATTTACTCACTCTTTAAGTCCACACTGCAGCAGCAGCAGCATTTAT
This sequence comes from Entomyzon cyanotis, assembly GCA_024500445.1. NCBI lineage: Eukaryota > Metazoa > Chordata > Aves > Passeriformes > Meliphagidae > Entomyzon > Entomyzon cyanotis. The sequence continues at coordinate 5,141,427 of JAKEPQ010000781.1, forward strand.
TTTAATGAACTATGTCAGACAATTATGTTGTCTTGGAATTTCCAATTATCTAAATTAACAGATAACATTTGCAGCAATGGTTATGTCCCACTGCATTTTCTCCTCAACTTCTTGTTTTCCAAAGTCTAAAAAACAGTGAGAGGTATTAAATTTCTTCCTTTTCATTCAACTTCATTATGCTGAGGAGCAAAAAAGCCAATCTGTTATATTGCAGGGAGTGAAAACAGACCAAAAGACTAAATCTAACAAAAACTTTATTAAAATATGCAGGGTTTTGTTGTGCCTAAGATTTGTTCATCAGTGTCTGCAGGGTCAGTGGAAGATTCCCTATCCCTAGTGAGAGTTGGAACAAAATGATCTTTAAGGTCCTTTCCAACCCAAATCATTCCATGACTCCATGGCTGTAAACATGATTTTTTTGGTACTCTGTCAGTCTTGGCTTCATTCAAGCTCTGGGTAGGCAACTCTCTTTTTTTATTGTGGGGGAGAAGTGGTAACACTCCATCATTCCAATTTCCCAGAGAGATTCTGGCTGCAGGATGTGTCCCCACAGACCACTTTTCAGTAGATTTTGTTCAAATAATGGTTTTCAATCTATCTTTTCATTAGGAGCTCCTCCACCTTTCCACCACAACCACGTTGGGATTCCTCTTCCCAACGCAGGAAGGCTGGGATGAGGAATTTCCAGCAAGACTGGAAGGATTGCTTGTGGCAGACTCAGGCATTCCTGAGCTGCTGATAATTGACTTTTGGGCCAAATCCCAACAGGATCTATAATCCCAAGAGCTGAAAAACCCTGGATGCAGCAATTGGGATGGAAACTTGGGCTTGGCAAGGAGGGTCGTGTCAGGAGTTCAGGCTCATAATGGGAATTTACCACCCAGGTAGCAAAGTCTCCCTCCTGCATTGGGTTAATGCTGTCATTTTGGGTTTCCTGAGTTAAATGCACAATTTCAAGCCAAGAGATATTTTATAGGCGGCGTTGCTTTCTATAGCAAAGAGAGATTTTATAGTCAGTGTTACTTCTGTAGCAAACATTTATGGGAATCTGAAACTCGATACACAAATATTTGAACATTTCCCCACATCCGTATGGTGAATCACTTATATAAATATATTCTGCAGCCTTAGCAAGTGAGGATCTGTTTCAGTAAATCTCCCTCTTAGAAAATCTCTGTCATTCTCTAATCAGCTTTCTCTTTTTAGTTTTCATCCATATGTACATTGGGAAGTTCAGTCAATAATGAGTTCAGGAATATAACTCGAAAATTAGTTTCCAAAATAATTTGAAAATATTCTTCATCAAAACCATACCAGAATCGTAATCAACTTGTCTTATGGACTTTTTTCATTAAACGGATTTTTTATTTGTACATTACATTCTTGTTTGCTTCCCCTTTGAAAAGGCTTGAAATGAGATGCTTAAGGGCAATCAATAATTTAAACCCGCAAAAAATTGTTCCACTCATCACTTTTCTAGGAATAAGGTTATTAATTTTTTCTTTTTTTTCTTTTTTTTTTTTTTTTTTTGCAATTGAAGGTTGTTAAAACTGATGGGTCTGGAGCGAATGCAGCTCAGAGATGTTTCTGTTTGACAGCATCTGTGCTGAGGAGAGGAATCACATTTCAAGAGTTTGGGGATCAAAGGGAGGGAAGGCAATCACGTAAAGCTCCAAATTGGATTGCTCTGGCATATTTTATTTATGTAAACACTGCTAAAGGAATCGAATCACTGGCATTGGAACACCTGATTCAAAGGGCTACCTTGCAGAAATAACAGCAGATTATAGGGTTGGCAAAGGATAAAACTCTACACCTGCTCATTTGGTGTCAGCGAGGGAAGGAAACAAGTAATATTCCAGGCTGAAAAGCAGTTCTCCAAAGATAGAAGTCATCAGTGGAGAGAAATGCACCTCTCAATTACCTCGATCAGTGTGATTTGCTCTGGGAGAGCACAAGGTTTGCTATGATCCCCTTGTCAAGAAATCACAATTTTCCGTGGCTGTGGCACCTCCAGAGCTCCTTGGTGACAAAGTGATCCAGGATCTAATTAGGCCTCGTGGAGAAGGTAGCAGACAGCAGTGGATCTGATTAAACAGATTGGCAGCTGGGGATGCTGTGTTAACCTGGAACAGCTCAGCAGCAATGGGATGTGGGATGGAGCAAACCCTTCTGCCTCCACCTACAGCAGACTCACTCCAGAGAGATGGGAATCATCACAATCAGCTTAAAAACTGCAAACTTGGGTTGTGTTCTTAATGATAAACTCAAAACACTGCAAGAAATGATGGTTTCCTCCTGCCCTTGAGGACAACATCTCCCACAGCTTTTTGGGATTCTGGGAGCAAAAGTCACCCCAAAGCAGAGGTTCTCTGTGTTGGGTGATGGGACAGTGACAGAGAAGCCCTGATTTCACTATCAGCTCAGTTCCTACAGCATTCAGTTGAAGGGTTTTTTATTTCTGTTTGCTGCAGTGATGCTGAATATCCCAGATAACAACACCTGATTATAGCAACCACCAGAGCTCTGCTCCAGAGGAACACAAGGGAAAAAAAATTGCTGCTGTAACTTGGCAATAGCACATTTTGTGTTTGCATTGATGGCAGATTTATCTTTTCAGCAGAGACAAAGTTATCGCTGTCCCAAGCACAGCCAACACCTCCACTTAGTCCATGAATTTCCTTCTTTGATCTCTGATGCTTTTTGGATTAATGTCTGGAGGATTTTTGGTGATGGCCAACTCATTGCTCAAATTGTTATCAGAAAGTTGTGTAAGGCCTGGCACTATTTCAAAACCCACCTGGGGCAGGGGAGAAGCAGATCTCAGTGCCCCAGATGTGTTTGTCACAAAGTCAGGCTTCCCAGAAATTCCCTGTATCCCTCACTAGGTCACAAATTATCCATCAGTGGCTGCAGGACACCTTTGGCAGTTAAAGATTGTCTGTTTTGTTGCAAGGCTGGATGTGCTCAGTAGATTTGTTTTTCTTCAGGATGGCCTCTCGGAGAATTTGGGTCTTGCCAAGATAAGATAAGATAAGATAGGAATATCTATTTTCCTTATTCTTGGCCTGTGGTGTAGAAAATACTGGGGGGACAGGACAAACAGGTTCCTGTGTGATGGGATTCCTCTTTTTTTCCTTTTTCTCTCTACCACACAACCAGGAAAAGCACTAAATGTGCACTAAAATGTTTCTGTGGGAGGCTGGGGCAATATTTCAGCGTTCAGCCTGTGCCACAGGGGCAGGGGCAGCAGGAAGGCTCACCCTGTGCCAGGTGACAGCCGCAGGCAGGAGGTGGCAGGATGGTGACACAGAGATGAAGCTCTGCCTCTGACCCCTCCTGGTGCTGCTGTGATCTGCTGAGGAATTTTCCCCTGGAATCTAAGCACCAATTTGTTTGAAAATCTATCACTGTCACCGAGGAATTGCAAAGCAGCAGCAGCCACCATTAGCGCTGACCCTGCAGGATTTTGCTCTTGCTGCTGGTGGAGGCAGATGTCTCACACACAGAGCACACATCAGCTGGCAAACAGCAGCCTCCAGGTCAGAAATCCTCCCTTAAAATCCTTGTAACAGCTCCCAGTTTGTATCTTTAGCTGTATTAAACAATTTGATGTATTCATAGAGAATGAATGAGCAGCAGGTTGGGCAACTGTTGGCCTACACAATAGAAAAAATCTAAATTAATTTATAAATTAATTAAAAGACAGAAAAGGCAGAAGAAATGAGATAACAACAGGTTGCTCAGTCTGCTCTGCTTGATTTGCAGACATTTGGGGTGAGGAGCTGCATCCAGCATTCCTGTGCAGTGTTTGAACTCCTGGAGAAGCTTCCCAGTGTGGCAGCACGGAGTGTCCCAGGGGACAGCAGTGCCGAAGGAAAACCCAACACTGCTTTGGATCCATGGGTTGGAAGTTCTCCTGTCATTATCAAAAGCAAGGAGCACAGCCATTGTTTTTGGTCAGCAACAAGTCCTTTTTTTCTCAAGAGATTTCCGGGCTAATTTTGCAGATTTGAGGTTTTGATAGTTCTAATAATCTGTTGATAAACACCAAGGAGGAGTTTTCCAGAGGAGAGCAAAACCAGGCTGGCTCTTCCATGTGTCGACTCCCAAAATCCAACCTGCTTTTCCCACATTCCTGGCAGTCACTGATATCTAAGAAGAACTTCAAAAAACCTTAAGATTATATCTGGGAGTTTTGCATGAGAATAGAAGAACACTGAAAGGTACCACTGTAAAGTGAAATATGTGCATTTTAATGGCTCAAGAACAAGCTGAAGGCCTCACACTTGGTTTAGGACATTCTTTTACCAATTACCCATTCACCTTCACACCCAAATTTAACTTAATTTAATCTAACTATCCGAGATTAACCTCATAAAATGCTTCTGAACATGTGTAACTTTTCTGCTCTTTAAATATCTTTATTGCCGACAGTAATGCAGCCTCAAGTACTTAACCTCCCTGGGAGTAAATTTGGACAGTCAGCAACATCAATATATTGATTAATACTTACATTTTAATAACACTGGATGCATTAATATTGTCTTTAGTGATAACAGTGTGGCCAAGAATAACATTTTTATTCCTTGCATGCAGCCTGGGAGTGTATATATAACACCATTCTGTTTTCTGATCTTTTCAGAAAGCCAAGCTTGCAAAATCCTAATTACAGACCTGGGGAAGACAGGAGAGTCTTCTTTCTAATTTCAAGGCAACACCTGCAAAATTAATTTCACCTGCAAAATTAATTTCTTTCTTTCATCAACATGGATATTTAACCTTGATTATAAGAGATTTATATAAAACTGAAGAGTGATAATCATATTTAAATAATTTGTGGTTGCCTGTCCATCCATCCTTTCATCCACCCATCCACTCATTTTGTTCTCTATTCTACATCAGATACCAGTGGCTAAGAGAAAAAAAAATTCCCAGACATTGCCAAGCAATTCAGGAAGGGTGGTCAACACATCTGAAACACATTTACCATCTGGTGACGTTTTTCATGGTAAGATGATAGCAGAGGAGGCAATTTGGAATGTCTGAAATTAGGGGAAATATGGGATTTTGTTTGTTTGTTTGTTTGTTTGTTTGATTCAATGAGGGTTAAATAAAAGCCTTGACTTGGGAACAGAGCACTGATGTGAACTTTGGGTTGGGAGATTTTCTGGTTTGCACTGAGGGTTGGTCCTGAGCCCACAGGTTGGGTGATTCACCTGCCAGGGATGAAACGATGAACATGGAAAAATAGTAATGAAAGCAAATGTTGGTTTGTGTCAATCTCCTGCCAGGGCCTGGGGCTGGAATGAGATATAATGCAGCCCTGGATGTTGTTCCACATTCCCACATTCCAGAGCACCTGCTGGTTGTTCTCACCCAAACCCAGGGTGGCTCTGCCCATGCTGAGTGACAAAACCAACCAACCCAAACCACTCCAATCCTGAGTCACCACAATGGCTGGACAAGGAAAAGGGATTTTTTTTTCCCAACTAATGGCACCAGCAGTGGGAACAACCTGTGCAGCAATCCAGGACACAAACACCAACCCCAGCTCCAGGAGTTTGGGGTGGAAAAAATGCAGAATTCCTTCTTTGTCTCTCCTGCTCAGACTGCGTGGTTTGGGGCAGGCAGGGATGGCACTTTTGGGACCTTTTTTCCTGTGCTAGGTGGCCTCAAGTCCTTCAGCCTCAGGGTTTGAGGTCCAGCTGGACACTCCTGTCCCTCATTGTCTCCATCTACATTCTCCCACCTCCCCTCATCAGACAAAAAAGAGACTTTCTCATCCCTACAATGCAATATTACCTGTCTCATTTTGTGAGATTTCCCCTTAAACCCAGGATTTACAGGATTCTGTAGCTTAGCAGGAAGGAGGCAACAGTTTCTGTACATTTTCTCCGAGGCTGAATTTTTCAAGGATTTTTTTTTCCCCCCATATGTTAAAAAGATTCCAGAAAAGTCTAGCTTATCCCAAGCAATCTCTAATTAATGTGCAGTGGCTTAACTTCGAGTAATTCCGGGTTTAACAGTGCCTGTGAGCAACGCTGAGAAATTACAGTTGGGTTTTTTTTTCTCCCAGTAGAAATGTGAAATAATAGCTGCTCTATAAAACCCCCTCATCTCCACCACTTCCCAGCTCATTTGTTTAAAGCCTGGTGGTTTTATGGCTTGTCTGCACCTCTCCTGGAATGGGACTAATAGGAGGGAACGATGTGACTTGTCCACTGCTTTCAGCATAAAAAATCCCCTCGTGCTCCTGCTACAGCCATCCACAACCAGCACACGCCTTTAAAAAATACAACAAATTAATCAAGAGCAAACACGAGTCTCTTCTGCCTCAGGGGTCTGTGGGAGAGGGTAAATAATCAAAAGGAAGGCTACAGCTGATTTATATTTCTTTATGATGATCAAAGGCAAATGGACTCCAATTCAGCAAGGAATATAAATTCTGTGTGAAAACTCACTTTTTCTGCTGCATATAAAATTGAAAAACCTTCTCCGCCGAGCTGTATCTAGTTTAAAATCCATTAACTAATACTGCATGCCCTAAGGTTAGAAAAGGAGCAAAAATCCAAGGGTGGACTAGACACTGCAGAGAGTTTTTATGTGTCCCCCAAGTTTTATGGGTCTTTCTTGCTTCCTATCTGGAGATTAATAGATTTAGAAATCTGACTTGTTTCAATAATGGTTGCCACAAAGTTTTTTATACATAACCAGCCAATGAATCGTGTTCCTCTGCTAAAAATAAATCAGCATCCAAAAAAAGCCAAAACCTTTGGGTGGCTTTGGTGTCTTTTGAGGGGTGGGAGAGAAGAGAGGAGCCCTGAGCTCCCATGGGATCCCAGCTGCAGGGATTTTTGGATGGATCCATGGGCAGGATGATGTGATCCTATCCACGGATGGTTCACTGGGATGGAGGTTTGGATCCTGGGTTAAACAGCCTGGAACAGCCAGCACAGCTCCAGAGAAGCCAGAGAGTTCTCTTTTAGACCTCAGTGATTTTTATGGTTTTTAGATTTTGGGGGCAGTGGATGGATGCTACTAAACCTGATGATTAGAGAAAAATAAAACTGGTGAGATGGAAAGGTACATCCTCCTCCAGTGCTGGATGTTGGTTGGGTTTAAAACTTTTATGACCAAGAAAACAAAGCCAAAATATTCCATAAAAGTTTCTACAACAGTTTCAAAAAGTAGAATAGTCTGTCCAATCTGTCACTATTTTACACTTTCTGTATCTTCTCTTCTCTTCTCTTCTCTTCTCTTCTCTTCTCTTCTCTTCTCTTCTCTTCTCTTCTCTTCTCTTCTCTTCTCTTCTCTTCTCTTCTCTTCTCTTCTCTTCTCTTCTCCATATTCTATTTTCTATTTTCTATTCAAAATTTTTTATTTTCTACTCTCTGAATTCTTTTCTGCTCTATTTAACCTTAAACACCCAACCCCCAAAATTTTCTACCAACATTTTTTTTTGAGGATCACAAAGTCCTCCCTCCTTACAAGTTTTACACCTTGCAGCATCTTGCAGGGCAATGTTCTACACTAAAATATTTCTGCAGCTTTTGAAAAGCATCATTTTTCAATGGTATAAAAACTATTTGGAGGGGGATAGAGATCACAGCAATACTTCTATTTAGCTTTTAAGCTCTTTAGCGACGGAATTGCTTTTCTCTAATTTTGTTTCACCGCTAATAAAGGGATTATTTTGGTTTAGAAAGAAGGGGGTTGTGAGGTTGTATGAGGCAACCTGGCTGGATGGGATTGAAATCTTGATTGTTTTTAGCTATACACTGAAAATAGTGGATTTGATAATTAATAGTTTAGACGATTTACTGGACAAGAAATTATGCTGAATGAGGTCAAGAGACCTTAAAAATCAGGGCTTCATGTTCTAAGATGTGAATGTTTTGCCATAAAACTCCTCACACTGTGACCAGCTCATCCTTTTCACGCGGGTGACATTATCAGAAGTCACTGCACTGCCCTAGCTCTGCTCCCACCAAAATCAATTGGTTTTTCACTTGGATTGGAAAGAGACCAAGGCAAATGCTGGGTGCTCCTGAAAAATCTCATCTCTAACGTGTTTGGGAGTTTCCAAGAATTCATCAGTGGATCAGAGACTTGATTTGGTTTGAAACTTTCCAGCAAAGCATCATCAGGTGAAATCCTTCTGTGGAAAATTCCCTGCTGAATGGCAGAGGTTTGGAATGGGATGATCCTTGAGGCTCCTTCAAACCCAAATCATTCTGTGATTCTGCGAAATTTATGAGCACAAATGCATTCCATGGTTGAAATTCCTGTGCAGGAAAAGCATGGAAATCATCCAGGCTGGACAACCACAGCGCTCAGCTCCAGAGTTCAGCTGCCAATTGCACTGTGCATATTTAATCAAGTGCACCATTGTTCCGAGTGCTTCATTGAAATTCCTCAATTAATTAAAAAAAATCATAAATAACGCTTATAGAATTGTTCTGTCTCTGCCAAGGATAATTAAAACAATTTAGCAGAATGAACCTCCTAATTGTCCGTGTTCAGCATTCCTAATTCACCACTAAGCTGGATGTTCCAACATGGAGCAAGGCACTGCTATATCTCCTGTATTTTATATTTTGGTGGATGAAACTTGGAACACTTTGCTCACATCATCTCTGACCTTTCTGGGATTGTCTCCCACACTTTTCCGACAAATTAAAGACTTCATTGTGCTGTCAGTGTTTATAACAGATCCATTTCTCCATGAGATATTAATTGGTCCATCTTTTCCCTCTTTCATTTTTCATGCTTTAGGAACAACGAAAATGGGAACAGTGATTGGATGTGGAAAAATACCTTCCTTTAGGTGATGTGTTACCTTCAAGATACAAATATCCCAAAAATGAGATATTCCACAATGCTGGTCTCATGTACAAAATGCAAGATATTGTCTAATTCTCAGCAGGAGCTCTGGACTGTGGATCCATGGTGTCCAATATCCAAGGAGAGAATTTTTTTCCATAAGATCAGAGCTGCTTTAGCTTCCTTCTAATCTGTGCCTTCTCCAATGGCTCCTGGCATCTTTGCAGCTGTACCTGTAAATAAAACATGAGCTACCTGAGGTCGATGGGAAAATTATTGATTGCAGGGACTCTGTGTCTGATCTGCATCCTGCTGCCTTTCCAGCACTTCCCAAAAACAGCTCAGGCCACAGATCCCAGCAGCAGGAGCTGTGGGCAGCAAAGGGAAAGCACTCAAAGAGAAAATGATGGGAGAACTCACCATCCTCTGAGGATTTTGGACACCAAGATCACCAGGATTTTTTTTCCACCTTGTTTACCCTGCCCAGGTCAAAACTGCGTCATTGGCAAAAATTCTGCTGTTCTAAAATAATCCAAATATAATAATATTTAAAAAAAAACCCATATAGACCATATTTTAAAGAACAGAGGACCTTGTGCCTTTAAAAACTTTTGTTACTTATAGACGACTATTTATTGAGTACGTAAGATTTAATATGTTTTTTCCATTTCTGACCTATTTTGTGCCATTTTCATGGGTCACCTTAAAATTAGCAGAATTTATCAGTCCAATCTTTGAACAACTTTCAACGAGTGCAGTAGAATCCCTTAGCAAAAAAACCTGAAAATGTTATTTAGTATCTAGATCACAAAATCAGTTTTTCTTTGGTTTCCGTTTTTTAGTGACCTTTTTTTAATGATGACCTGGACGTGTCTGCCTACAGACCTTTCAGCTTCCTCCAGGTAATTTGGCATCACATATTGTGGGAAAAAAAAATGGGTCCAAGGGCATCATTTAGGAAAATGTCTCGCAATCAAGAGTCATCAAGTCCACCTCTCTTCCCTAAGACCTGATCAGCTAAATATCCTTCCTCGTTTATGGAGCTCCTACTTCACAAAAATTCTGTAATGCCTGAGCAGAATCATCTTCCCTATGATTTAATATCAATACCTCTTGTCCTGACACAACAAACAGGTTTTTTCCTTCTTTTCGAGAGCATAAAAAAAATAGTAATTCAGCGTGGTTGTTTTTTAAACTTTTCTTTTTACTTTTTGCCTGCTTTAGGAAAGGGTAATGCAGATGATGAATGGGAACACTCAGTGGTAGGAGAGAAATGATTTGCACTTAGTGCTTGAAATGTGTGAGTTGTAGCACTGTATAAACACCAAAAAAAAAAAAAAAAAATTAGATGAAATATAAAACACTGAGCCAGTGTTGCTGCTTTAACCTCTGTCAGACATCCCCCATATTTTTTGCTACTCCTGAAGCATTTGCAAACAGCTTTTCTGTGCATTAAAACCACCTTTGTTTTAAAACCGACATTAAAAACTAATTAATTTGGGAGAAAAACTGACCTTATGACTTAAATCCTGTGCGTCTCACGATGGGAATGTTACAGTTTGGAGGAGCTTTAAGCCATTTATTTCTTTAATTCCAAAGTCCAGTCTCAAGGTTAAGCAAAACTTGGACCTTGACCTGATTGCTCTGTGCCATGATCTGGATCAGGAATGGAGATGTTTACAGCTGTTCGCGGCTTTCTCGCCCTAAAGAGCGCTTTGGCGCCGGACAAGCTCTCCTGCTCTCCGGCTGTGCGCAGAGATGTTTAAATGGTTTTGAACTAGAAGAGAGGAGGTTTGGGTTGGATTTTGGGAAGAAATTCTTCCATGTAAGGGGAGCGCTGGCACAGGTTGCCCAGAGAAGCTGTGGCTGCCCCTGGATCCCTGGAATGTCCAGGGCTGGACAGGGCTTGGAGCAGCCTGGGACAGTGGAAGATGTCCCTGCCATGGCTGGGTGGCACTGGATGAGCTTTGAGGTCCTTCCAACTCAAACCATTCCATGATTCCATGATTCCATGCAAATATCCTGCACACTGGTCAAGGTGGAGATCCCAAAAGCCTTTTCCTGGAGTAACTACCCCCAAGCAGCAGTGAGAACCAAGGAACACCAGGCAGACCTGGTGAAGGAGTGTTCCAGTGGGAAACATCTCCAGAGCCACAATGTCCAATTTTCTCATTGTCCTTGGGAATACAGGAAGATCCTGAGCCAACCTCCCCCTGAAGCAAACACTTTCAGCCCTTGCCACACCCCCCAGGCATTATCCTTTAATTTATTCCCTGCTAATGCACAACCAGCTCATCCCCTTCCAGCACAAACCCCACTTTATATTTTGAGACACCCTGAAATACATCCTGGTGTTGATTTTTTATTTGTGTACCTTTTGATGATATAATTTATCATGAGAAACAGCCACCTGGTCCCACTGCAGAGCTGCTGCAGGATGGCAGATCCTGGAGAAAACCTGGGAGAAGAGAAAAGCAACAGAAGTTTTTCTCTCCATGTATTTCTGGCCTCTTCTTGTTCCCATAAGGTGCTGTGACTGTGGGTCCAGGGCTATAATCCCACTGATTCCTTATTCTCATTTCCCTATTTGGCACATTTTTTCTCCAGAACCCCAGTCTGGTATTTTCTCAAAGGTTTTAACAGAGTAGATCCACCAGGGGAAATGTAGGGAGAGAATTTAATGGCTTAGCCTTCAAACCAGGTGTTTTGGGAAGGAGAGAGATGCAGATCTGCACATTGATAGCTTTACAAAGAATTGTAATCATTAATCTGAACAGAAAACCAGGAATATTCCTAACAAAGCTTTTTCTATACCTCAACTTCACCACCAGTGAGGAGAATTTTTTGTTAGCTGTGTTATGTTAAATTCCCCCAATGCTTACAATGTATTTTTTCCTTCTTCTACTTCTTCTTCTTCTTTTTTTTTTTCTAATTTTATTTGAAAATGGGCCTCTAATACTTGCAAATTCTTAAACATTTATGGATAAACTCATGAATCTGCAAACACTTGCAGATTTCCCCTGACAGCTTGAATTCCTATATTAAACCTCATCTGGTAACTGCAAGTGTCAAAATTATTTCTAGTCTGCTGAATCAGCCTGAGCTTGTCATTGCATCCAAGAGAAGTGGAAAATTAAAGTGAATTTCATTGCTTCATAGCTTGATACGTGAAAAAGCATGTGCAAATGAACAGCACATATGAAACTAGAATTTAAAATTACATTAATTTATGTTCTCTGGAGAGTTTTGTGTGCCGCCAGACAGGTAGAGAGAGTCTTCCTAAGCAACTACTATTATTTATTGATATGTTTTTTTAATACCTCAAAAAAAATAATACCTGTGGTAGTGGTTCCAGGAATCCAGTTGAAAGTTTTCCTAAATTTTCTAATGAGAAATAGTGAAACATCAGAAAAAGAGTGAAAGGTGGGGAAGTTCCTCTTCATGCCACCATGTAATTGTTGGTGATTCCTCTCTCACAAGTTGTTAAAATGCTTTAAAATCTGATGTGAGCAAAAGACATTAATGTATATTTAATAAATCATTGAAAAATGAAATGCTTTTGGGGAATCACAAAGCTTGAAACAGTCAAACATCAAATATTCCATTATTTGTGCTTCTGACATGTTGTGTGTATTTTAGTATTTTATTCCCTGTACCATTTCATCTCCTCTCCTTATCTCTTTTCCCAGTCTCTCAGATGAATGTGGGCGAAATAAAATGCGTTTTAAAGCATCGTGAAGTCTCCACAATGATCTTCCTCTGACCATCCCCTGGGAGCCTTTTTGTTGGTGCGTTCAGTGGTAGGGATAGGAGAGGAAGAAAAAACCATTTTTCAGTGTTATTTTTGAGCTCCTTTCCCCTTCCCTGCTCCCTGGAGCCAGTTTGTTCTTTGCCCTCTCTGTTCTTTCTCACTTGGCCTGAATCTCCTGCCATTTATCTTGGGCTTCCCCCAGTGCAGGGAGGCTGGCTTTGGTGTGCTCACTCTGAGTCCAGAATATTTGCTTTAGATCCATGGATATGGGGAAAGCTCTGCACCAGAACCCCAGGCTGGATGAGATTTAGGAATATTTTTTATGTCAGCCCACATTCTTCTGGTGTAGAACAGACATTGGTCTCTTGGACCATCCCCTTATGATTTTAGGGGATAAAGATTCTTCCATATCCTCCTTTGTTATTGTTAATTGACTTGTTGTTTGTATGGAAAATAGTTTGGAGAAGATCCTGATCATTCCATTTTTACTTTTTTTCACCTCACATTTCTGCTTGTTCTCTTCTGAGACAGACCCTGAAGGACTGAGTGAAGCAGGTCCTCCTCCTTGTTTCTTCTTCGCAGCATTCCCCACAAGTGTGAGACACCAAACAGCACTGAAACCTTGGTTTTCCTGGGGTGAACCACTCAGGATCAGCTCCTGCTGGAAAGGAATTGTGCTTTGGCTTCTCCATCAAAACCTCCTTGTCAACTTGGTCTTGATAATCCCTCTTTTGTAAAATTGCTTTTACATCCCTCCAGTCCTAGGAGTGAGGAAGCTTTACAGAGAGGTCTGCTTCCCCCAGGCAATCAAAGCTTTTGAGGCACATTTTTGGGAAATGATTGCCTCAATCTCCACTCCTCAGAAGCTCTGAGGCGGCTCATTGAGTGCTCTCATTAAGGCCTAAAGAGCACATCAGCATGACACTAAATTAGGCTTTTTATTTGGGTGTTTGAGCTGCAGACACAAAGTTCTGCCTGAATGAAACACTTCTCCAAAGCCCACGTTTCGGCAGACCTGGCAATGAGGTGATTCTGGCAATTTGAAGGCAAAATTTCTCAGGAAGAGCTTTTCCAGTCTTGAAAATTCCCAGGACACAGAGCTGAGATCAGAGGAGAGGCTTGACTTCCAGCCAGAGGGAGGAAAAAAAAAAACCAACATTTTTCAAGTATTATGAAAGCAAAAGGACAGTGAAGAGGCTGCATTAAGATGTTCTACAAGACCAATTCATGCTGCTTTATATCTCCCTTCATTTTCATGCAGGCAGACACGGAACCTATTTTACCCATCTGGTTGAGTCTCCTTCCCCTAAATTGGACTCTTTTTTGCTCTTCTTGCCTGGAAGTTTACAAGAGCAGACCGCATTTGCTTGAAAATGTCATTTAAATATGTAAGGGTTTTATCAGCAGAAAGCCTTCATTATTGGAAAAACACGAATATGAGGCACTAAAGAGACTCAGAGAAAATGCAGGAGGCAGGAGGTGGGGATTACTGTTGCTCTGCTATCAGTGATGCTGAAAGGCTGGGGAGCCTGGCGGAAATTTAAATCATGTTCTATCTTTGGCAGCAGCCGTGCTGGGTAGGGCTGGAGCAAAGGTGTGCAACTTAAAAGCTCTACAAAAAAAAAAAATGAAACCACCTCTCCTCCCCGGTGTTTTATGGCTGCTTCTTCCCACTTCATTTTACAGCCTGGCAAGGAGGATAATTCCTTGGATCTTCCCTGTCATCTCACGCAAACATTTTGGTTTTGTTTAAACTCATCCTCAGCTAACACCACTTACTCCGGGTTTTGCCGCAGGGCTTTAGAGGTGTTTAGTTTTTATTGTTCTCCTCTTGTAATCAGAAGCACAAACACGACTTGGATCACGGCAGGTTGGGTTCGACACGGATTCACATTTCTGAGAATTTGTTTGGAGCTTTACAAAGAGGAAAGGGAGATTTAGGGCCAAGGGATGAGCAGGGACTTTCTGACTCCTCCCTCTGCAAGACCTCAAACAATTCGTTTAAAATCTTCATTTCTCCTTATGAAGAAAAAAACCCAAACTAATTATGCCTACAGACTATGAAGGTTCTATATTCCATTATTACCAATATTTAGATGTGGTGTGGCATTAAACTTACAAGTGGGATTTTTTTTTTCATATAGTAAAATAATCAGCATAGCTTTATTTCAGCTACAACATCTGTTAGTTCTATTTTGCTGGGGTTTTTTTTTCTCCTTTTTAAGCTGCAGAGTCAGAGGAGAGAGCAATTAAATGATATAATGTGCTTAATTTCATAACCTGGGGTAATTTCACTTAGAGTAAGAAAAAGAAAAATGAAGGTTGAACATCAGGACAGGAGGTAAAGGAGTATCATTAAAAAAACCCTCAGGGTATCTCATCACTTGGGTGTCTTAAAACTAGCCTGGAAAATTGACTTTAATGTCTATTCTAGTGAAGAACCCTGAGAGTTTGCACAGGATGGGCTGGAAAAACCTCATCCCTTTGTTTTCCTGTTGTTCCCTGAGACATGACTGTGCAAGTTCCTTCTGTTGGAAACACGGAAAATCTATTTTCTTCCCACAATCATCATTTCCACTCCCACCGAGCCCCTTGCAGTGCAGACCCCAAGGCACCAGCAAGCTAAACCCAGCAGAGAGTGGAGAAATCCCTCCCTGTCTCCATCCTGGGGAGAACAAATTCCCCAACACCCTCCTGCTGGAGCCTGCTGGCTTCCAGGATAATCAGAATTTGTCGGGAAAATATTTCTAACAAAAAGCTTTGTAATCACATCTCTGTCTTGGTCATAGCAAATGATACACCAGCAGCTGTTTCCTCCCAATTAATTGCATTTAATGGT
This sequence comes from Entomyzon cyanotis, assembly GCA_024500445.1. Classification (NCBI taxonomy): domain Eukaryota; kingdom Metazoa; phylum Chordata; class Aves; order Passeriformes; family Meliphagidae; genus Entomyzon; species Entomyzon cyanotis. The sequence goes on from JAKEPQ010000781.1 coordinate 5,156,843, forward strand.
GCCCAGGCTGGGATGCAGAGGCAGCTCCCTCAGATGAAGATGTCAAAACTAATGGAGTGAACTATCGCAAGGTGTGATTAATTCTTTGGCAAATATTTTTCTTTATTAGGCTGCTAATTAGATTACTTTCCGAATTCCCAGTTAATAAAAATATGAATATTTGATATTTATCTACTGCCAGGCACTAATAGCCAGCACGTTCAACCCAGCCCTGGTGGAGCTGTATTTTATTTGGGTTTATGAGCTTTGCTGCAGCCAGAGTGGGCTTTGTGCTGATTTCAGCACTGCTCTGTAGTGCTCATAACACCTCCTGTTAGAGCACCAGGGGGCAGGAAAATCAGAGCCCTGGTGGTGCTGGGTTTGCTCTCACACAGAATTGTGGAGCTCTACAAAGCCAGATACAAAATAAATAAATAAAATATTAGAGAATGTGTGAAAGTCATCGCTTTGCGGAGAAAATAAAGCAGCTGTAAAGGGAGAAATCAAAATATACAGAGCTCAATGTCCTGTGTGCCAGAGCAGCTCTCTGGGGGAAATTCTAACACAGCACTTTGCTCAGAGTTGTCTTTACAGTGAGGTTCCTGATGGTGTTTGGTGGTGGAGAATTGCCTGGGTGTGAACAGGAATGTGTGGATAAACTCCAGAGAAGCTGTGAGCAATCCTGGACATCAGGACCTCAGTAAAATGATTTATTAGAACCAGATCTCTCAGCTAATAAAAATAATTCATTATCAAGGAAAAAGAAATAAAAGTAGTAAAACGAACCAATGCCATTTGTTTCTTTTACTTGTAAAATGAGATGGCGAAATTCTTAAATTTTTAGCAGATTAAAAACTTGTGCCTTTTAATATTTGAAAGCTGGAACGTGACATTTTTTAGTCACCTGTGTCATAAGTTCTATCCAAACAATATTCTCACCAAATCCTTGTTCTGATGTTGTCACATCCAAGGGCCCTGTGAGCCCACAGAGATGTCAGGAGAGAGCAAACTCTTGCTTTTCATCCCCTGCAGTGAACACAACATTGGAGCAATCTGTTCCATTGCTCCCTAACAGACTTCTCCCTGAGTTTGTCACATACCCTGAACACCTTGCTAACACCTTCAGAGCAGCTATGCCATGTGGGAAGAGCTGAGCTTGACATTTGCACTTCAACAGTCAGAAAAACTCCTGCAGGTATCACTGATTGCTTTATATATATATATATATATATATATATATATATGTATATATATATATAAATATATATACTTTTTTTTTTTTTAAGGTAAGTATTTAGGAAATGCCAGAAGTTCTACAAGATCTTTTGTGACTGTTGCTGTTGAACAACCTAAAAAACACTTGATGTCTCCCAAAAATCCTGGGGATGCCCTCACTGAGCAGACACACATCAGAGCTGAAGAGCAAAAGAGAAATTGAGGCAAATAGCAGCACTGAAACACCAGAAGTGCTAAAAGTGTTTTGTTGTTAACACAGCCCGATTTGAGTTTATCTGGTAAAATTTAACCCAAAAAAAAAGTGGTTCACTGAGCTGTCAGCAAAGTAAATGCTTTGGTGTTGTTTAGGAATTTCAGAATTAGCGTCAGCTGCTAAAAATCACTGAATTACAGGTACTGATCTCAACCTCTGTATAAAATATATGTCAATTTTTAGGGAAAAAATCCACTTAGGATGGAAACTTCTCCTGCCTAAAACTCTCCGGATTATAGGAATCATAAAGAAACCACTCTGGGGCTATTTTGCAGCTTGTGTAAGTCACCAGAGCTTCATTTTCCGTTTCTTATTGATAACCTGATTTAGCTGTGAGCTTTCAACCCAATTATACCATTTCAACACAATACCCCATTATATTTCATTATTCATATTGCTAAGAATGTTGAAGAGATGATAATTCATTAATAGTTATTGTTATAGTACTAATTAATGTACTGCACCCAAGCACACTTGTTTTTATCTAGAAAGAAAAGGATCTGGGTAAGAATTTTCCTATTATAAGCAGTGGGGATGGAAATATTTTCACAAAAATATTCTTTCAAAAAGGTTTGCCATGAGTTCGATCTAAAGAGCAAAGAATAAAGTTGAAGAGCCAGAGCAAGGTGTACAGCAGCCTTGGTGGTGGCAGTGGGGCTGTGCAAATATACCCTGGGCAAGGAAAAAGGTTCGTTAGCTCTGAAAAAGGGAAAAAAAGAAAAGATTTACTGTTTTCAGCTCAAGCCAAGGCTGGGAATGTGTGTGGGTTTTCCTAGGTCAGCTGATGGTCCTGTGGGACATGGCAAAGTGCTGCTTTGTGGGAAATTAAACATATATATATAAATATTACTGATTCCCAAAATGTAATGGGACATTTAAAATCAGAATGTGAAGCTGCAACAGTGACAGAAAATGCAAGCTGAAGCTCCCATCACGGCTGGGAGTTAAATGCCATTTTTATGGGGTTACTAAACAATTCCTAATAATCCACAGCACGTGTCAGTCTGGGGTAATCATGGAATGCTGATGCCTTGGTGCAGGAGGTGGAACCAAAATCAGGTTTCAGTTGTCAGGTGGCAGACAGTGAAAATAGTTCTGAGGACAATTTAATGGTAAATATTTGGGCCAGGACAAGTGGGGTTGATTGATGGCTGCTCCACCCCACCCTGCTCATGCACCACTGAGAACCTCAGTAATTCCAGGGTGGTTTCAGAAGTTCAGTCTGGCCCAGCTCTTGTGTCAAGGTAAGATGGTATCACTAAATTGCAGTGAAATTTGGAATTCCTCCCTGCAAGAAAATTGGAACTGCTATTTTGGTTTTGAATCCAAGCAAGACGTTGGTAATGGCAACAAAATCAGACCCTAATATTAAAATATAAAAATTCAGTATCTATCTCTTAGAGAATACACTCACTTAGCCTTTTATTCTCTCGTGACATTTGTGCCAGGTTGCACAGTGCAGTGCCTGCTGCCATGGTCCTGCCATCCTGTTATCTCTTACAGAACATGATAACCTTTATTCTGCTAGAAAACTCATTAAAATGCACCATTTAGCATTTTTAAGCATCGTTTTCCATATCACATTGTTGCCTGTCTTTGACAGTGAAAGAGTTCAGCGCTGTGACACTCTGAGTTAAAAAAAAGATATTTCAGTGTGCTGGACCAGCTGCATTGCTATGAAATAATTTTCCCCTTGATATTGAAAAGAGTTCCTGTGTTATGTCACAACCTGGTGTGTTGTGTCACTCTGTACCCTGAGGCTTTAACCGACACTTTCCATGTCACATTTACACCAGATGACCTCACCCAATAATTTCCAGTGGCTCTGATTTTAAACTTTGGTGACCTGCTGGCATTCCAGCCCTGATTGTCACAGCTGAGAACTTGCCCTTTCCTTTCCATCCTCAGTCACCTCGTTATGACTCTCTTCAATCACCCAGAGGGAAAGGTAAAGCCAGGAGCACGTTTGCTGACAGAGCAGCCTTCTTCCCGGGGAGTTTGGGAATGACTGGGTTTTGCACAAAGCCATATCCTCTCTGCACAGATCCATAATTAATGACAGCCAATTGCTCCTTGTTTTGTTCATGCCAAGATTATTTTGGACAGCACTTTGGTTCAGAAAGCTTCGGCAGAGTCCTGTAAACACTGCTGGGTCACTGATGACAACATTGCTGTGTAATTCTGATACATTATCCTACAAGCTGTCCCTTGATGTCTCCACCAGAGCCCAAACACTGTCTGCTCTGATTGCCTCTATTTACAAATGGCCTCTGCTGTCCCCAGGTTTAAATACATTCTACATGTCCGGGTTTAATTTATTCCCCCGAATGAAACTTTTCAATAAAAGCTGCCCTTTGAGCTGTGCAAATACCAGCCAAAGTCAGATGGAGTTTGATGTGAGCATTTCTGGAACATCACCCACCCAGCTCCGCGAGTTTGGAGCATACAGGGTGGGAGATCCACGGGAGATGGCAAAACTCAGCAGAGCCATTGGAAAAAGGGCTCAGAGGCTCTTCCTGCACCAGATTTGCAGCCATCCCAGAAAAGGGAGAAGGGCAACAACACCCAGGAGGGTTTGGGGAGGTTTGAGATCCTGAGCACAGCCCTGGAGCCCTGAGAACCACCACTGACCCCACTGCTGCTCCACCGCCCTGCCCAAGTGCTTTTCCCCACTCCAAATGGGATATTTTCCTTAATGTCTGCTGCTTGGACATGGTAAAAAGTGGAATGACAGAGCCTATGCCCCTTGCAGGGTGGGGCTGGAAAAATTCCATCAGGAATCAAATCGTTGGAGGATAATTTCCTGAGTAAAGTGTTCTGTGCTGCCTGGATAAAATAATCCCAAAGGGAGCTTATTAGGACTATCTGTCTGCTGGAGTAGCATGTGGAAAATGTTGTTTTTTGTTTGGGTTTTTTTTTTGTTATTGGGGTTTTTTTTTGTGAAGAAAAGGCTTTCAAATATGATTAAATAAACATCTACCAATATTGCTGTCAGGACAGGTGACCCTGGCTTGTGTTAGCAAGGACTGAATAGATGTGTCACATCTTTTCTTCCTTTTATTTATCCTTTGACAGTTAATTTTCATTTTTTATAATACCAACTTTGACACTTAAATCAATTCCTGTGGGTTGTGTTTTGAACCTTTTCAATGAGATGAAAAGACAAATACACCTGATTTTCCCTGGCTGTACCATTAGTTTCTTGCAGTTGACTTGCAGGCTATTAACTCAAGGGTACCTTTACAATACAAAAAAGTGAAATCTTCTAAATTTTTGAGACTTTTAAAATGTAAATCAACAAATGTAGCCAGGATTATTAGGTTTTCAACAGGAAGAATTAAGAACATGCTTATACAATTTAAAAAAAAAAGTAAGACAAATTTAGCTGATGGTTTACAAAGTTTTGTTAAAATACCTTTGTGAAGTACAGAGATATTTCTGCAAATGTTATTAAAATGTATGGACTTTGCCTTTTCCTGAGTGACCCATCCCACAGAATCACAGAATCATTAGGGTTGGAAAAACCTCCAAGATCATCAAGTCCAACCAAGACCCAACACCACCGTGCCCAATAAACCATATTTTGCAGTGCCACATCTACTCATTTTTGAACATTTCCATGACCTGTCTGTGGAGACTGAATGGCCAAATTCTTGCCCCTGCTCTCCCCCATCATTACCTGTTGAAATGCTGTTGGCACCTCTGTGGTTTCTTAAGGAAATGTTGTTGTATAAAGAACTTTGAAATATTTTTTTAAATGTTACTATTTTGCCAAATGCCCTTGCCCAGGAACTGCTAGCTGATGGCTCTGTGGATTGCATTTCTGCTTCAGTGTCTTGTTTCCTTGGGCTGAGATACCCCAGTGTGTGCCTTTTGCATTCCAAATTACATGGAAATAGGGATGAGCCAATTCAGGAGAATTCTGAAGAGTTGGAACTCGTTCCTTTTCCACCTGCACCTTTCAGTTACTGAGCCCCAGAAAATAATGAAAACAGCACTAAGAATGTTTTTCCCTTTGTTAAAGTGAAGTGAAAGGCTTGTCCTGTGCCCAGTGCTCAGAAGGATGGTCCCTGTGGATATCAGGTTGCTGCAGAACAGAGCTGCAGTAGCTGGGTTTCAGTGGGGATGGCACAAAACCAGAGATGTTCCACAGAGCCAGGATCTGCTGGGAATTGCATCTTCAGCATTGTCCAAAATTCTTTTCCTCTCCTCTGCATAAAAAGCTGTTTTCCCTTTATGAAACCATGTTCTGCTTCCTCTTTCCCCACGAAGACAGGAGGATATGCCCAGTCCTCCACCACCCCTTCCAGCTGAAGGAAAAATTATTTCTCTTCCGTTTCACAGTCCACATGCACAGACTTTTCAGGGACAACGGAATTAAACAAATATTTCATATTTTTTATCTCTGGATATGGGAGAGGTCTAATAGTTGCTAACAAAAAAAGAATAGGATTTTTTTACCATTGCTTTTCTGATTTGTTGCTCAGACTTGTTCTTAGAAAAATGATTTTTTGCCTAGTGCTTTTGCAAAACTACAGAGATAAATCCACTTGTGTTGCTAATACAATAATTTGCCAATTTCAGTAAGTTTTTTAATCAGAAAAAGGGTGATGAAATTTGTGGGGGGAAAAAAATTCAACCTAATAATTTTAAAGCTTTACTAAATGAAATTTATTCACTTTTTAGAAATTGAATATTAAACAGTCTCAAAGTTTTTGGAAGCCCACAACAAGTGGAAGATTTCATTTCACAAGCAAACCTTCAGTTTTACTTTTAGCACCAAAGGGTTTCAAATGCTTTTGTTAAAGCCAATCCAAAACGATTTCCCCTGATTTTTTTCAGAACTGGTAGCTAAATAAAAAATCAGCTCATACCATCCCGAGGTTATTTGAGGATTTCTTTGTGTTACTCTCGCGCTTCCAGCTTCATTCTCCTGGCTTGAGTAGCAGTTAATTATTTCCTCAAAAATCGAAGTAGACCTTAGCAACATGAAAGCAATAAAGAAATCCAATGGATTGCATTCACTCAACAGGGTAAAAATTTCTGGAGCCTGAAAAGTTCCTGCCCCAGAGAGTGAAAGGCCACTAATAACCCCTTGTCCTTGAGAGCAACCCTGAAAAGAAAGAGGCAAAAGCAGCACTTTGCTGTGAAGTGGGGTTTCATTTTCCGGCTCCTGTGGATATTGCAGCAGACATGCGAAAAACAGAGAGTGCTTCTGGACAAGTTAACAAGGTCTCTGCAGAAGAAAGCACACACCCTTCATTATCTGCCTGATGTCAGGGACCTTTAGTCCTCTTCTTCTTCAGGGGTTTGGGGTGATACTTGAAGGCTAATAAAAATAAAGAGTCGCTGGTGTGGTTGAGGTTTCAAAGGCAGAGGAAGAGCTGGGGTCAGTTTTATCTCCTCCCTGGCGAGGTTTCCATCCTTTGCTGTGAATATTGTAATATTCAGCTCAAATCTGGTCATGGGGAGGGTTGGGTTTTCCCCCATAAATCCAGTGAGCGAAAGATTGTCTTGACTTTGTGAAGTTTGTGATTCATTCCTAATGAAGGTGCTGCTAGGCTTGGCGCCCAGCCTAGGCTGAGGGCTGGGAAATGACTTTGAATGAGCATAAGTGACATTCTGCATTTCACTAACTTATTACACCCTCCTTGATCTGGTGCCTTTTGTCATCTGGGGTCTCATCTTGAAGCCCTTACTAAGGGAAAATTCTCTCTGACTTCAAAGCTAAGCAAAGCCTTTATGAATAAATCACCTGAGGTTCTGGTGTCATTGATCACAGAACCACAAACTTCCCAGTCAGTGTGGATTCAGGGACATGTTACCAGCTTTGCTTCTTGGCATCACTAATTCCTGCTCCTGCTTGCTCTTGTCTTCCCTAATTCTCTTTATCATCTCACTGCTTGCCTTTTCCAGACTCAGTGAACTCACAACCACCGGTTTAATCTCTGTATTTAAATATTTAAACCATTTGTCCCACCCAGGATTTTCCTCTTATAATAAAAAATTACAGTCGCATTGGAAGCTAAAGAGAAAATAAATTCATTTAAGGGGTATTTTGCTTCTATTGAAGCAGCATCTTGCTGGTGCTGACACAAACGTGTTTTATTGTTGGAGGTAGGAGGGAGATTCTTGTGGGTGTAATTGAGGCACTGTGAGCCCAGGCAGTTTTCCCACTCAAAGCAGCTGAGGAAGTTGTTCTCAATTTTTAAGCCACGTGAAACACTCCTAGTGACTGATGGAAATAACAAAGGGGATAATCAGACGTTGGGTTGTAGAAACGGAAAGTCCAAGGAGCTTTCATGAAAGCTGTGCTGAGGTTTCTTCAGATGTATTAATAGCAGAAGCAAATCACTTAATTAGAAGTGTTGCAGGAACTCTCACACGCCCTCCTTGAGCTGATACATTGCCATTTTTTGAAGGCAAAAAACAAAGAGCTGCAAATTAACCAACTTCAATTATTGTTTTGAAACTTCAAGCCTTTCTCCTTTCTTCTCTGAGAAACAAAGCAAATTTTAGAGAAGCTAACAGATCATCTTCCCCACACTCCAAAATCAAAGATGCTATCATTCGAAATATTTAGAAAATGCAAGTGATATACAGATTTTTTTAATGTTTCTCTCATCAACAGTTACTTTCACATTTCCATCTTAGCAGATTTCTGTTTCCTCTCAATTAATTCTGACTTTTCCCAAGAGATTCATCTTTATTCCTTTGAAACTCAGAGTCTGAGGATGGATATGTGTGTGTGCCTGGCCTTGAGAAGAAGAGCCCAACATCAAAGTGCAGCCCCTGACCATGCCAGGGATTATTTTATATGAACTAAAACAAGTCTTCCCTCACTCAGCCCTGTGGCTGGGAAAGAGGCTGCTGATAATTTTTCTTGCCTGTTTTATCTCTTTCCCTCAGTGCATGAGATTGGCTGTCAGGATTTGTCCCATTAAGAAGCAGAGCACCCAGCACAAGAGAGCCTAAATTGCCATTCACTCTTTCCAAAGCTGAAATATGAAGAGATTCAGCATTAGATTAATAAATGTAATGTGTCCCAAAATGAGGGAAATCATTTCCACCGTAAGCATCTTTATTTTCCTCGGGAAACTTTACAGACACATTCAGGGTAGCTGATGAGCAATAGAAGCAGTGCTAAAAGACCAATAAAATACATGAAAGTCAACACAGACAGATGCCAGCAGGTCACCTTAGATGGTTTTGTGTAAATTAAAAAGAAATATGAAACAATTTACAGCTGGCCCTTCTGCAAGACAGTTCTTTGGAAAATTGATTAGTAATCTCACAGGCTACCCTTGCCTTTGCCTTAGTATTTTACAGCTTGCACCATCCATCTGCCACCCAAGCATACAAAATCAGCAGCTACACAAATCAGTAGCTGGATAAGATCACAGCCTATTTGCTCATTTTTAGAAAGAAATGCAGAAAAATTGGGAAATTCGGGTGCTGCTGGATTCCAGGACAGAGTGCACGAGGGCTGAGGTGTTTCTCAAAGGTACAACACCCTTGCACACCGATGTTCCAAGGTCTGAGAACTCAATATATTAAAAAATTACCCTGTTCCACTTGCAAGCAAAGTATAAAATAACCTCTAATAGTGGCAATTTCCACTGTGAAATGTGAAGGAGAGCATGTAAACAGTGATAGAAGTGCAGGCTTGAGTTTGTCTGAAATGAGATTCCTGAGGGCTCAATCCTGACCTTTCCTGTTTAAACAGATACCATCCTGACCATATTTATAAATATATTGATGGCATAGATATTCATACTGTTTATGTACTCAGAGAATGATCTTCCAGTCTCAGAGACAGATCATCTGGCAGTGTTATCATCCTTCCTCCTAGCCAGAAAAACCCAACCAAGCTGTCAGAGCACAGAAGTTAACATGATAAAAGATCAGCACCATTTTTATCACTAATTGCTAATTGGAAACAGCATATATCCACTGCCTGGTGTGTTTAAACATTCTTAATTCTTGAGTGTGCAGAGTGCTGGACTTCTCACCTTCAGCCCTGTCCTGATCCTCCCCAAAATGTGCAGGAGAAGCTGTGGCTGCATCTGACACGTTCTCAGCTGAGCGCTAATCTGAGCTTGTGCAGAACAACCTCCTGCAGCCTTCAATTACCACTGCAGAGCTCTGAAATTGGATCAGGGAGGGCTCTCCTGATGAGGAGAGCACGAGGTGATTTTTATTGTACACAGCCAGCTCTGGAGTGCCAGGTTAGGCTGGAACCAGCTTTAATACTTATTTTTAATTATAACTTTGCAGCAAGGAGTGGAGATCGATAAAGCAGCCTCTTCTGTCTGAGATCCACAGGAGACAGTGGCCGTCATTCCTCTAGGGAGCATTTCACTACCAAAAAAAAAAAAAAAAAAGGGAAAAAATAGGTGGAAACCTGCGATTTCTCAGCAAATTTGACTCATTTTTTAGGCAGCACAAGTCCTATCACCACCTTTTATTTTCTGTCACGAGCACAATGGTTGAAGGAGTGCCTTCAAAGCTGCCCCTCCTGAGTTTGATGAGGGTTGGACCTGCCCTGGCCATTTGTCACAGTCATTCCATGAAAATCCCTCAGTGCCACATTCAGGCCACGGTAGAAACCCATCTGCATTCCTCACACACTCCTCTGAGTTGCCTTTTCGCATCCAATTGGATATTTTCCACCCGATTGTCAGGATTTTGTGGATTCAGCCAGTTACAGACTCTGGGAGAAGTTGGGCAGCAGAGTCACCAAGTGGGAGATGCTCCTTCCTCAGCTCTGCACCCTTTCCAAGGGATTGAGAATTAAATTGCAATTACCCAGCAATTATCCATCCTTCCACAGGGAAGGTGGAGAAAAATCCCTTTGCTTCTAAGAGAACTCTGAAATGCTTTACTCATTACAACCTGTAAAGCTAAAGTTCTGGGAGGTGATGGGAGAGGTGACCTAGACCCACAAGAGTCACATTTCACATCTAAACCAGGAAATTCTTGGAAAATAAGAGCTGGCTATTTGTTCCTAATTATTTATCCCCTGGTTTTTATTTTAAGGAGCTGAATTACTGGAACACATGAAGGAAAAGCTCTTCTTTGGATGTGCTGTGCAGGTGAGCTGTGCTTAAAACAGAGGAGAAAGCCCCAAAATCCTCTGTCCTGTTTTGCCATCACACAGTGCTGTTTGTCCACTGTCATTAATCCTTAATAATAATTATTAATGTGCTGAAAGGACTGTGAGCCAAACGCTGAATTTTCCCTTAGAGCTCTGCTTGACCTTGTGACAGGTGACATGACCCGAAAGTCGGATTTCCTCAGTTTTCTCCTCATGGATTTCAGTTCTCTTTTTGTTGTCTCGTCTTTGGGTGGCCTTTGAAGAGCTCTTGGACTTCATGTCACTTTAAGCATAAGACACAGTTTACCTGGGAAATATTTAATAATAAATAGGCCTACATTAGAATTATAAAGCCATCATAACACAACACATTTGAAAGTTTTTTCCCTTAGGCCGAGGTGATCTTGGAAGATGCAGCTCAACAGCATAAGGAAAAAATCTATTTGTATTTTTTTTTCTGGGGTTGGGTTTTTTCCTTCTTTTTCTTTACCAGATAACAAAATCCAGAAAACTGATCCAAATGGAATTTTCTTATTTTAGGTTGCACTACATCAGCCATTGCTAATAAATCAAGGGCTAGCTAAAATAAAAGCAGGCAAACAAAACCAAAACCTCTGCTGGATGAGCTTACTTCACAGAAAATGTAATAAACACGTGAAATCTGATCTACCACAAGCAAAATCAAGATCCATAATTTATTCATGGCTTCATCAATAGTTCCAAGAGACTCCCAGCACAGACAGATTTGTTATGCCACATTAATATTTCATCGGGTTTTATGGAAGGGGAAGAGAAAAATGAACAAAGAGGATAAAATTATACAAATACCATTTAAAAGACAAAGGAAGAAGAGGGAGTTGAGATTCTTGAGACTGGGGAGAAATGAGAGGGAAATGGTGGAATTGGCCTGGGTGGGGCTGGGTGTGACCACAGCAGGGCTTCAGAGAGAATTGGGGGTGAATTTATTTAGATATAAATTCTCTCCCAAAACTACCAGACTCAAAACCTTTCCAGGGTGAACAGAAAAAAGGCAAAGCCCAAATTCTGGGTTGGTTTAATTTTATTTTAGTCTGTCAGTCTGTTGATCCGAGTTTGAACAGAGGCAACTCTTGGCACAAGTCCTCCCATAGTTAAATCAGTTTCAACATTTGCCGTCAATGATTCAAATGTTTTCATTTCCATGAACTTAAATCCATCAGCAACGTTTTCAAATGTTTAATATTTTTAATGAAATGCTCAAGACTTCAACGTAATTATATTTAAAAGCACCAAACACTCTAAGAACCTGAAAATGCTGGCTGTTGCTCCATAATTTTGCTGTGGAGTTACAACATAAACAGGAATCAAGAGGAATTCAGTAAGAAAATGTATTATATTTGAACTAATGTGTATTGTGGCCCAAAGTGATAACAATTCAATCATAAAAGTGTCTTGTGAATCTAATAACATGATAGCTTTACGCTGGTCCATACACAGCATTTTTCCAACGAAAACAACTTTCCATTCTGAATGCAAAATTTAAAAACCACACTCATTTCTTGTCGTCTGCTCTTTGCTGATAATTGTCAGTATTTATTATTTGGAGTACAAATAATAAATTTTAAATTTTTAAAATTACATCGGGGAATGCAAGTTTAGCTTTATAAAAGATAAAATAGGAAGACAGCCGTCCCTTAGGAGTTTACAAGCTCTCTTTTTTTTCCATAAAACATGGGAAATGTGCTATGTTTCCCCTCAGAAATGTGTTTTTAGGGTTATTTTAGTTTCATTTTTATCCCCTAGTAGTCAACTCTAATTCAACAGCACGGACTTTAATGGACTTTGAGTCCCAGATTTTTAATATCATAGGGAGAAAAAGGAGACAGTCTTTTTCTGATAATGGATAAAACGTGGATTATTCCTGGATGGACACAGGACTCAGATCCCAAATTGTCACCTCACAACTGAAGGGAACATCTGAGAGACTCTCAGGGGTGCAGAGAAGTAAAAGGAACCTCATTCCATTAAAAACATGATCGTCCTTTTGAAAAATCGGATTTCTGTTATTTTTATACCACTCTAAAGCCAGGTAGGATTCATCCAGGCTGGGGGATACATGGAAAATTTCATTAATTTTGAAAATAGAGGGGTTTCTCTTTTCTGCAAAGGGATATTTCTGCTGAATCCTGTTATTGCTGCTGCATGTGCCCCTGGATCCCTGGCAGTGTCCAAGGGCTTGGACAGGGCTTGGAGCAGCCTGGGACAGTGGAAGGCTGCCATGGCAGGGGTGGCACTGATGGGTTTAAGGTCCCTCCCAACCCCAAACCATTCCACAATTCCCTGAATGTGACACCCAGAACTCAATCTCCCTCTGCAGAAAAGGCACCAAGGGAAACAGAGCTCAATTCCCTTGGATTCTCAGGGACACCAGAACCACCCCGTATTTAGCTGTACCTCTCGACTGACTCCAACAGCAGCTCTTTCCTCTTTGGGGAGTTTCTGAACAAATTCTCAGCTTCCCAGCCAAAGCTTTGCAGTTCAGATTCTCCTGGAGCACCAGGAGAAAAAAAAAAAAAAAAAAAAAAAAGCAGTCATTTGCTGGAATCATGAGCAGCTAATTTGCTGAGTTCAGTGGCAGGAAGCCTGAAGATAATCAATCCAGTTCTTCTCCACATATATGAATGCAAGGCAGCGTGCTGAGGAGGGCAAATTGCACTGCTCAAAACAGGATGAAAAATCTTATCAGGTGAAACTGGAGATAAATCTTCACTGGTAGGACACTTTCCTCAGAGTATCTCCAGGTTCTTGGGAGACTTTTTGAGTGTCTCACATAGTCATATCCAGCACAACTGGATAATTACTCTGATTTAGGATATGTTTGTGTGTTTTTCTAGGAGAGCAGTTACATTTGCAGCACAAATTTCCGGATTGCTGCAGTAATTCCTTCAAGTTCAAGCAGTTGGACATAACTAAGTTTATATAGAAGCATCTAACTGTTAAAAAATTCCTAATTCTTTACAGAATCCTTGTTCCCGTCTGCACAATTTTTTTAACACTCTCTAGTTCTTGCTCATACTAGATGTATTATAGCAAATAAAATAAAAATGTAATACAATACAGAATTTTGCCTTCTGTGCAGTTAGAACTCTTTCCTGTTTCATCCAGCCAGATCCACACCAGATTGCTCAGATCCATCAGTCAGCAGAGGAAGTTTTCTCTACCCAGCACATAGCTCAGACACCGAGACAGACAAAATAAATGTGAGCTGAGCTGGGCAATATAAAACTGCCTAAAACCCTTCTGGGGCTCTACAACTCCATAATTCTTCTGAGATTCACTGAGCAGTCATTTCTCTCTTTCTTTCTCCTTCTCTGAGGTGGGTTTAACTGACAGGACCAAAACTCATTGCCTGGAAGTAAAAAGGAGAAAACTCTCCTGTTTTACAGCTGGGCTGTGGTTGGAGAACTTTGCCAGCCCTGCTGTAAAATCCCCTCGTTGGCTTCTGAGCAGTGAAATATGGAAGGCTTCAGACAGAAAAACAAACAAACAAATACAGGAATCACTTGCCCACAGCTGACATTCAGGGCTCTGCTGGGTCTGTCAAGTGAAATCCTGAGCAGGGAATTGATTCACCACATCCCTCAAAATGCCAGAGAGGTGTGACTCTCCAAGCTCTGGGACAGGGAGATTTGGGGCAGTTTGTACCCTCTGGTGTCAATGCCTTGCTGCACAATGAGGTTTCTTCACAGTTGTCCAGAAACTTGTTGGGAACCCAGAAAGATCCCATTTTTTGTTCTTTTTGAGTTCAGGCTTCATACTCTGCTTTACTGAACAGCAGAACTTATGAAAGCAAACAGACAAAGCAACAAGCAAAACTTTTATGAGGATGAATTCCCCATGTCATGTTTTGAGCACCTAGAAAGCAATGGTTTAATTTTTTTCCCAGATTGGGGATCTTTGTTCCATATTGGCACACAAAGCCAGGAGCACCAGAGTGGGAGGTGAGATCCTGAATTCAGGTACTTGAGTTTGGACAATTTTGCAGTGTCAACAATTTTTACTTTTTTTACTTCAAGAGTCACGTGAGCTTTTAGAAATAAAACCTGAAATCAGCTTTGATTGCAAGGCTTCAAATAAGTTCTTTTAAACAGAAAAACAAATGAACAGACAGTTCAGCCTCATCTGTTTTTTTCAAGTGTAGACATGAGATCACAGCATTAGAGAAGACTCACAGAAAAATATTGTGTCCCTGTGAACCGTGTACAGAAAAACAGAAAGGAAATGGAGTATCATTCCATGTTATTGCACAAACCCACCTGTAATGCCTCTGTGCACCTAAATGGAGGAGTAAAAACCAGGATACCAATATCATCCTCTCTAATTAGGGAATTGTAACTAATGCTGGCAATAAAAACAGCGCCATAAAAGGGTAAGAAAACTCATCCCCCATAATAAAAGATGTCTCCTCTGGGGTCACATTTAGCTTCTGTGGGCCGACAAAGGGATCAGTCTCCATGATATATTGCTAAGTGACTGCTCCTCTGATCCTGGAATGTCTTCTCCACTCCCATACATATTTCTGGCTTGTTAGGGAGGCAGCATGACAGTACAAAGGGCTGGATGTATGTCTGTGCATTGTAAGCAGAACTTTGAGATGCTCTGAGTCAGGATTTTATAATCAGATGCCAGGGCTAAGTAACTGGTTATGTTCTACATCTTTCCCAAAATAATAAAAAGAAAAGTCTGAGGCAGCTCTGGATGCAGGGAAGGCTCTGCAAAGCTCTTTTGAGGTTTTTAAAATGCATGATTGGCAATATCTGCTGGGTTTTTTTGTCTCGCGTTCCTCAAAATCTGATCAAACGTTGAGGATGATCAAATTTACATGGGGGAAGAAAGCACAAACTTCCGCCATTATCTCCTTTTCTGCTTCCTTATAAACCCAAACTGGATGGCATCCAATTTCTCCTCGCAACTGCCTCTGGAAATGAAAGAGAGCCTGAATAGAGGAGGAGATGAGCTGCTTTAAATGCTTTTTCATAGTTCTCGCCGCTATGAAAGCTTCATTAAAAGCTGCAGCTTGCTTGTTTTCGAACTCTTCCGAAGTAATAAGCATATAATTGTGCTGGAAACTTGGGAGGAGCGTGTCCCTGCAAGCCACTGCAGCAGCCTTTCATTTCAAGGTCCTTTTGCATTTTCCTGGGGATCAGTCATTCCCATCTGAAGGAAATTCAGAGGAAATATTGTTTTTTTTTTAAAGAGGACGTTGATGATTTGCAATGTTGATATGTCTCTATAAATTATTTCCTCACGGACTATTGACTCTGCGGGGATGTTGTGAGGCACAACAATTATTTTGCCTTTTTTGGTTTTTTTTGGTCTTCTTAACCCACATTCCAAATGTGTCAGGCACAGGCTCACTGCTGAGCCCTTTTCCATTTAATTTTGGTTTGTTCAGATGGAGAAACGTGAGGGACGAGGGAGAAAATTTGTGCTACCAGCATTTTTGTCCAGTTTATCCTAAGAAATTCAGCTCCCGTGCTGAGATCCACACGTGTTCTCACTGATTCCATGGGATTTCTTCTGATATCTCCTGTGGAGCAAAACCAACCTCACCTGCAGAGGATAATAAATGCTCTTTCGAAACAGCTGGAAAGGATATGGGGAGCATGGACAAATGAATTTCATAACAACAAGGGTGAAACCAGCTATTCAAAGCCCTGAAATCACCCTCCACAATGACAATCCTTCAGTGGCAAAAGTCCACTTCATGGATTCACCAAATTCAATCCAATAGTTACTCATGAAATTCCACTTTCAAAGTCCTGGGCCAGGATGCATGAAAACATAGATTTCCACATTGATTGAGGCTGAATCAGAATTTTTTCTGATTTGTCCCACAAATCACAGTCCCAAACATCCCAGGATGAAAATTTACAACATTTTAGGTAATTTTATGAAATTAAAAAATGTAGGGAAAATTCTTGAGGTGAACTTATATTAGCAAAATAAGCCTAAAGGGAAGGGTGACAAAGATATTTAGAATATCAGCTGTGGATTCTGCTAAAAGGAATTGACTCCTATTCAGAATATATTATTCTGTGGAATATTTCCTAGCCATGCTTCCTTGTCTTCTTCCACTCTGCACATTTTTTATCTGAAATAAAGATCACATTGCCCAAATAGTCACTTTGACTCCATTCCATCTTTTTTCCAATTTATTTCTAGGATCCCAGTGAAAAACCTTTCCTGGTTTACAATGAAATAGAATGGATTCGTAACTCATAAAACACAAAACTATGATTTTTAAATATGTTTTTTTTCTCCACAGAAACTTGATAGCTGCAAGTTCAAGCTTTCCCCAAGCTAACTCCACCTCAGCATCCAGAAGTAAGAAAGTGTATTTACATTTGTTAATTTGCTTTCACCAGATGAGAAAAATAAATGGGTATTTCACAATAATAAAGGTAAAACTTATAGTGAGGCCAAAGATAACTCCTGCTCCCACTGAATCAGTGATAATTTCCTGGCACATAAAATAAATATGGGTAAAACCAGTGGAAAGTCATTGCTTTACTTTATTTTACTCCCTTTTTTTATCAGCAAAGATATTGCCACATAAAACCCCATTTTGGGGTTTTATTCTCTGATTGAGAGTCTCTTCTGATAGAAAGGAAAGAATATTCCCAGCAAGTCAAACAACTTTTACACCACAGGCTTTACCATAACTCAGAGGAAAATGTCCACAGATGCCAAATCTCATTGGAGAGCTGAGGATGGAGGTTGATCCTTGTCGCTGTTGAGCCGCTAGCAGAGAAAAAAGACCTGGATTCTCAGTGTGGCATAAAAAAGAGAGCTTTTATTATTTAATTCCAACTTATATAGATTTTTCAGAGGTCACTCAGATTGGTCAGTCAGAAACCTCCCCCTAGGCCTGATTGGCCAGGCCTGAACTGTCCAAATCTCGAGACACTGTTTTTAATAACATCCAAACTTTATCTTTGTTTATAAAACACAGGAGAAAATTCTCATGGGAAAGACCTGTGCTAGCCACAGATCCTAGCAGAAAATATTGAGTTGATACCTCTCCTTCCCCCTTTTTTTCTCACAAATTCCTAATTTCCAAGCACGAAATGCCCCGTGAGGTGCAACCCTTGAGGTTCTAGAAGTAAATCCCAAATTTCTGACCTAGACTCAATCCATACTGTCCAGTCATGGAAGCTTGAATAGGGAGCTTGGAAATGGACTCTGAGCACAGATGTGATTCTTTTTCTTTTTAATTTCAAAATCCAGCAAGGAAATGAGGGAAATGTTTGCCTTGTTGTCTGTGTGCCACAATATATGAGTTTTCATCAAAACCCTCCAATATTTTCAGGTAGAGTAATCTCCAGCCACTCCCAGAAGCAATTAACACTGCCTGGGCTGGTAAATGCTTTCTGCCCGTGTTTGTTTGTCCTGAGAGCTGTGCAAATATTATTTGCAGGCTTCCTGGTAAAGCTGGGATTGCTGATCCCAGGATGCTGGTGCTGACTGTAGGCTTAGGGAACTCTGTCTGGAGCCAGGAGATTTCAATGTTGAGCATCACTGGGCCGTGAGGTGGTAAATCTCTCACTTGACACTAAAAGGGAGAAGGATGCTCCAGCTTTGAGTGGCTGAGATGCTTTTCTTCTTCTTTCTAGACAAAATTTCATGGAATAAAGAGTCTTGAAGTGTGGCCCATTCAGGGCTGACCTTTGTAGAAGGACAGGGCTGGTTGGAAATAAAACGAAAAGAAAGAAACAATAGTGGAATTTTAGGGTTTTAGGGTTCAGGTGGAGTTTTAGGGCTGATAAGTGTCCTCAGGCATAGGAAGGCCTTAACCCTTCGATACTCTCATCACCCTTCCTGCAGTGCCAGTGGCATCCACAGTTTCAATATAAAGCCCACTGGAAAAAGAAATTCAAGTCCTTCAAATCCTCCTAAGCAACAAAAATCAATTTAAAATATGTGATTACCACAAGCTTGTCAACTTTTTCTTTTTTTTTAATTTTCCATTCTGGGCAGCAATTTGCTTTTTGGCCTCTTGCAGCAGGGAAGGATGGGGTGCAGCAGAATGAGCACTCGGGCTCCATCCTTAAATATTTCTCAGCACAAGAAGCAAGGCACCACCGTGTCACCCTTGGTGTCACACTCTATTCGCCCCTGCAGGGACAACCTGTGGGCAGCTGCTACACCTGAGCAACAAACCAGTCAGAGGACTGAGGGGCACTGATGCAAAGCAGCACAGCCATGCATGCCCAGCCTCCCGAGGAGGCTGACTGGCATATTTTTTGCTTTGTGCTTTGCATTTTTGCTCTGTTCCCTGGGCTGAGCAGCTTGCAGCGCAGGAATTCGATGTGGCGCCATGTCACTTCGGGTGCTGGAGGTGCTGATTTGATTTATGTGCATTTTTATGTAACGCTGGTGTTTCCGAGGAGATCTTTCGTTCCATTTGTGGCCTTGCAAACTTATATGAATTAGGCAATTATATAAGTTACTGTTTTGACCAGAGGGAGAAAGAAACCTGATAGGACAGAGCAGCACAGAAAACCAGGGCTTAAAAGTGTCCTCAGGCATATGAAGGTCTTAACCCTTTAAATGCTCTCCTAACCTTTCTGCAGTGACAGTGGCATCCACAGTTTCCATATAAAATACACTGAAAAAAGAAATTCAAGTGCTTCAAATCCTCCTTGCTCCCGCTTGTCAGTCATGGCTCCTTTTCAGGATTATGGAGAGAAAAAAGAAATTATTCTGTCCAGTATTTTTTCCCTCACAAAGCTGCTGCATTGTGGGGCTTGTAGGAGAGGCTCACTCGACAGCACAGCAGGCAGAGCCAAAAGCTGCCTTTAATAAGATGAAATCATTGTCTGTAGGCAAAGCAAAGCCATGTGATATCTCCATCAGCGAGGCTTTCATATGCAGCTACTCAAAGCCCTGGAACAAATGGAGCTGATTGAGGTGAGCCAGAGGCAATTCAGCCACCAGAGCCAGGCAGGGAGAGGCTCAGAGGCTGGAGCTCCCTCATTAGCAGGGAGCTTCTCCGAGCTCAGCTGCAGCCGCCAGGGGGAATGAGGAGATCCAGAGCTGCAAGGCACTTTCTGAGCAGTCACAGTGGCCACAGGTCCAGCTTCCAGATGGAATGTCCCAGCCCCGGGAGCTGGAAAGAGCTGAGGGACACTCAGACAGTGCCATGAGCTCTCAGCGAGGGACAGTGTCCCCAGGAAGGGCTGGCAGCTCAGCTGAGCAGAGGAGACACTATGAAAACCAAAATGGAGACACAGAGGGATGCAGGGAAACCAGCTCATCATTATTCTCTTGTGAAATATCTGCGCTGGAGTTCCAATCAGCCAGGAGAGGAGCAAATTGTCATTTCGTTTCAGACCTCCAGGCTGGGGGACAGAGCTGGGCCAGTGGTGAAGGAAGATACCTGGCAAAGGGAAAGAGCATCTCTGTGGCACACCTGCAGACCATGCAGATTGTCCTCTGTGTGCCTCCCAGCACTCCCACTCAAACATCATGGAATCATGGAATATCCTGAGGTGGAAAGGCTCCACAAGGATCATCCAGCCCTGCACAGACACCCCAACAATCCCACCCTGTGCACCCCTGGCAGTGCTGTTCAAACTCTCCTGCAGCTCTGGCAGCCTCATTCCCTGGGGAGCCTGGGCAGTGCCAGCACCCTCTGGGGGAAGAACCTTTTCCTAATGAAAGAGAAAACTACCTCCTCGCGGGAATGTGGGTGGATGAAAATGGTTTGCCAGTGAAATCACTTTCAGAGGTAAAAGCAGTGGTCACCCTTGCAGAGCACATGCTGAATTCCTCGTAACTTGTCTGTGGGGTTCAGCATTCCAGCTCTGGGCCCCCAGAAATGTCCCATCTTAAACCAATCCTAAGAACTGAGCCCCACATTATTCCTTCTGCTTTCAAACGCATGTATTTTGGGGAAGGTCTTTGGATGAATGTAACCAGCAAAGCAGCACTTTATAATGTCTATTGCAGATTATAATGAATTCACTGTCAGGCCTGCTCTCCAGTAATCCTCCCTGTCCCAGTCCAATATAATCCAGTCAAACAGCTCCTTTTCTGGACACATGATGCTCTTTTTAGCTGTGGTTATCTTCACATTACCAGATAATATTGGCTGAGCCCTTCTTTTTTTCCCATATCCAAGATTTTGTCACTAAATGTAGGGGGGTTGAGTCCAATGTGTGATTCCCAATCTCCCTTGTGTGTCCTGTCTGGGATAATTTCCAAGCTGCAGAGATTCTAGGATTTACCATGTCCAATGACAAAAGGAATCCACATCCAAATCAGGCATTTCCAGGATCTCTCTGCTGTGGTGGTGATTTATGTGCTGGAATTTGTGTGTGGAGCCACCTAGCCCATCGTGATAAAAAAAAACTAAAAGAAAGACTGGAGTAAATCAAGCTGGTATTTAAAGATTTTTTTAATGGGAGAGGTCATTGCACAGAGACAGGTGATGGTCCTAAATGCCAGGGATGGAAATGTGTGAAAAGCACCAGAAAAAACCAGCAAAACAAGGGTTAAAGAAATGCCATTTTTAATTGCTACAGAAGATGGAGACCAAATGATATAAATATGAACAGGATAATAAACAACAGAATGAGAACCATGAAGTAATGAGGCAAAATATTCTGGCCAACATCACTGCAAAACCAGTTTTAGATTGATAACGCAGGATATTTTTAGTATCACAGCCATGTGTGGTCATTTCCAACCTATGATTTTTGATTGGATTGATGGGGACACTCTGAAAGAATTGTTGGTATTTTTATGTGCTTTTGGAGAATTGAAAAAGCAGTTTATGGATTAGTTTGAAATAAAAAACTTATGGCAGATGAGTTCAGCTGCTCATCGTCTCCATGCACTCGATTGTAATGCCCACTGCGAGTTGTGTTTTATAATTTCACTAATACATCAGAATTGGTTGATTTGCCTTCATTTTCAGTGCTAATTTTGAACTTTAATTGGATTATTGCAGAAATCAGAGTACTTGAATCCCACTATGCAGATGAAGTGATTTCATACCTCTGTGAAGACTTAGCATTGATTGGAAAAATGCCTTTTTTTTTCAACATTAAATGCTTTTAAAAGTCTGATAAAAAAAGTGTGTCGCTGACAACTGCATTATCTAATCCATTTATGGGGTAAAAAACATCTGTGCATATTTTTCAACATGAATAAAAATTGTTATTTCCTTATTTTCTAATATTTCCATTAAAACTGTGCTAGGGATTGAGAGGAACCTCATGTGACTGGGATTTCGGTGTTGTAGTTTGGAAATGAACTTTTTTATTTATTTATAAGAATAAAAGGCAGGTTTGTAGGGGGGAAAGGAGTTATGTTTTCTCCTCCAGCTGCACACATGCTGGTCTTGAGAGGTTACTGAGTGATTTTTCAGGAAACACTAAATGATTTTTCAGGAAACTGGAATACTCTTTACAGTTGTCATGTTCATACATAAGGATAAAGTCAGTGGATAATCCAGCATTTGCCAATCCACCTGAGTGGAAGATGAGGAGAGGACCAGCAGTAACCCAAAACGAGAAATTAAGTAAAAATTGGTTATTTTGGATAGATAGTGGGTGATCTTAACCTTGTAGAACACACTAATTAGCTCTCCCTTTTCCCGTTGTCTTGGGCAAACAAATTGCTGCCATCATTTCCAGACATCATGGAAAAAACCCTGCAAATAGAACATCTGCTTTTGATTAAACACACGCAGAGATAGTTCAGCAGAAAGCCATTAATCAAACTTAAACTTTGTTTTACCTCTCTTCTAGTTAGCCAAACAATTGTTACAAAGATCTACTTTTTTCTTGTATGTATCAGTGGTTAAAAATAGACAGGGGAACAGTATGGCTGGGGAAGGACCTGAAAACATTTATTATATTTTTTTCCCATAAATTTCCCATATATTGTAAAATTCATTTTGGTTTAATTTTCGAAATGGGTGAGCAGCTTTTGAGATAACACAGCCAGGGCTGAGTGCCTCTCAAGCCAGCACTTCCAGAGGTTCATCACTGCCAGCTTTATTGAGCTCAAAGCTGGGGAAAGAATGATTTGCTGCCTGCAGAGCCTATGGCAAAGCTGATTTGGGAGCCTCGGGAAGAGTCGAATAAGGAAAATTTTCTGTCTCCAGCTTTTCTGAGTTTTGGCAGAATCAGCTGAGGAGTCAAAGCCGACAATGCATTTAATATGAAAGTGGTAGAATGACCTAAAATGTAGGGTCAAAATATGTTAATTAGGTAACAATTAATGCGGAGTGACCTCTAGTGGTGTTTTCCCACAGTTTATCCTCAAACTGGGAATCCTGGCAGGAATTTGGAGTTTGGATCTGTATTGAAGAGCCCTCCCCAACCAACAGGATAAACAGTCTGTAACTACACGGGGTTTGTTTCTCTGAGAAAAATTCCGATAAACTGAAAAAGAAAATCAAAATGTTCTTTATACATGGCTTTGTGCTAAGATCCTTTATTGTCACAGCCGGCAGAGCAGCAAACAAACCCATCCTTTGACACAAGTTTTGATATAAAACTGTTGTTTATTACCCTGACATTTGAGAGCACTCCATCTCCCAGAGGGTCAGCTGTGAGTGTTTTGCAGTAATTCCATTTTCCATATTCCATTTTCCATATTCCATTTTCCATATTCCACGTCCCACGGAAGGCAGGACAATCATTTGCTAAGTCACCATCCCTGCAAGGGTTTGAAAAACAAGTAGGTGTGGCCTTTCTCAACGCTTTTTAGTGCTTGTGGTGGAATTTGGTCAAGGGTTGGACTTGATGATCTTGGAGGTCTTCTCCAACCTTAAGGATGCTATGGGATCACCTGGAATATCCTAACAGCAGCTTCCCTGCAGAAAAACCTGCTCCCCAAAGAGAGATAAACAGATATGAAATCCCAGGAAGGTCAGAGGATTTGCTCAGGATAACTCTGTACAGTGATGAGGTGGTGGGAGCAATCCCATGCAGCAGCATCCAAATGCAAGCTTCACTTAAACGAGGTAAATCTCAGTTTTTCAAATGTTCCACAACACCAGGCAGGTAATAAATTAATCCCCTTAACTTGCCCTAAATTCTTACCTGGGGGTGAATTATTCTGAAGCACATCCTGAGCAGGAATTCAGTGTTTGTTGCGGATGAGTGAGGGGCAGTAAAACACCTCACAGGGCCTGGGGCCTCCAGAGCAGAGCGCGAGGAGCGCCAGACTGTAAAGATTTACTGCTTCACAATTACAGCCCCACAACCCCACCAAAAGCCACAGTAAAATAAACGAGTTAGCTCTGCTGAGCGGAGCTGCAGGCTTTAAATTTGCACAGGTGCCAACACTGCCTTGCAAAGATGTAAATAAAAGATCAAATTCCTCCCTCAGAACGCACCAGGCTTGGCCTGTGGTGTGCTGTAGGGACAGAGAGCTGCCCTGGGGGGATTCATTGTTATGAATGGTCTTGAACTATTGTGGTGTTGCCTTTTGCAGCCTAGAAATGAAAGCTGAGAGATCATTTGAGTCGAGGAGCTCATAGAGAAGTGGATCTTTCTTGCAGCTCCAGGGCACTTCTGGAAGAATATCCGCCAAAGCCCAGCCCCACAGGGGTGAATACAGCTTGATAGGTTTGAGAAAACTTGCATAGTTGACCAAAAGCACCAATTCGGGGGACAAGTGGTGACGTGATTCCCCCCAGGACAAGCCCCTTCTCTTCTCTGGAGCCTCCAAGCCCTGTTACTAGTTGGATTTGTTGATGACAATGTCTCTCGGAGATTTTGTTCTCAGCCTTGATTCCCAGGAAGAGCCAAGAGAGGAGAAGAGCCTGGTGCCCTCCAGGGCTTGGGGCTCTGCAATGGCTTTGGTCTTTGCAGCTGGGGGAAAGGGTAGGGAAAACTACCAGCAAGGCTAAAAATATATAAAAGAGCAAAAGGCAAAAATCATCCAGCATCATTGGCACATGGAAAAAGTCACTTTTCATCTGCATCCCTCTGATGCAGCAGCTGTGGACCAAGATTTTCAATGAAACCTCAGCTGACTGATGGTTTCCTTCACACGAAGATGGGAGTCCAAAGACTCTGTTGGGATATATGACATAATTATTTTGCCTAATGGAAAAACATTCATTTCGGTGGCAGTCCTAAATTATTGCTGCCTTAAAGGCAAATGCTTTGGTATATTAAGGATTTGAAAATTGGGTGATTAGTAGAGTAAATCTTGAGTAGGGAGGGAAGAAAAGCCTGTGTTTGGTCCATTACTTAATTCAGCACTGAGCAACTTGCAAGAATTTAATCCTCTATTTATTTCTCTTTCATGCATGTGTGTCCTGCTCATTTTACGGGCTGAATAAATTTGTTTCTTCCTTAATTAATATTCTTTTAGCTCTTTTATTTCATGAATAACAGAGATACCCCATAGAACTCCATGAGCAATGAAGGAAGTTTTCCTAAAAATCAAAAAATTGATATTTTTAATCATGTTAAGGTGAAAGTATTTCTATAATTAAACCTACTTCTGTAAGGTAAAAGGTCACAGTAATTTCTTTTTAAAATATGCTTATTAATTCTCAAT
The DNA here is from genome assembly GCA_024500445.1 of Entomyzon cyanotis. Classification (NCBI taxonomy): domain Eukaryota; kingdom Metazoa; phylum Chordata; class Aves; order Passeriformes; family Meliphagidae; genus Entomyzon; species Entomyzon cyanotis. The sequence continues at coordinate 5,181,979 of JAKEPQ010000781.1, forward strand.
TATTTCCTAATAGTCATATTTGGGTTTAATATCACTACTGTTATTATTAACTCACTTGGCCCTAGGACGAAACTGTGATCCACTCAAAACACACAAGAGACAGAAAATGTGTCTGTAGCTTTATGGCAATATAGAAGTGAGTAATTTGATCTCCTCCTCTAGAATCTTGCTGCTCTGAAGAGACTTTTAAATCTATTTTCCTTTCAGTGAGTGGTGAACTTTGGTGTGACATGTGTGAGTTTGCACTTAATCCATTTTGGGGTGACCTGCTCCTTTATTGCTCTCTGCTCCAGCGTGGGAGAAAGATGGTTAAACACAGGAGCTGATGGAAACTCCTCAAATGAAATTTCATTTTTCAGAGCAAGGCAGGGCAGCCCTGAGAGCCAAATTTGTCTCTTGTCAAAGGAGAGAGAGTTGCTCTTTGGAGGCACTGACTGCAGGCAGAAAGAGGCATGAGGAGCTCAGGCAAGGGTTTTACTTTAAAAAATACATAATCTGAATCTCTTCAGGTTTCACTTGGACAATGATTTAAGCTTGCAGTGGTGGGGCAGCTGAGTCTCAGGTTTGTATTAAGATCCAAAATGAGAGCTTTCCATTAAATAAACTTCAGTTTTGGAGCTGCTCCTTCATAGGTTGCCACTGTCTTCTGATTCTGTTTTGTGGCTTTCCGTGGTTATTTTATAATTCACTCAAAAAATAGCACCGAGAAATTTAAAAAATAAGCACTGAGGGCTTTAAAAAATAAGTTCACAGATAAAAAGCCATTTATGAGACTTTCCAGATATACGACAAGAGTGGAAGATTTCAAAACCTTCTTATTATGAAGAATATTTTATGCCAACACCTGTTGACAATACATCTATGCAAAGGAATTTTTACTTACCAGTAAAAATACAGTTTAAAGATTTATGCTGCAGTTGCAATGCTCAGTCTTGGGTTTTCTAAAGGCAGCAAGATGGATTCTGAAGTCCTTATAAAGCCTCTGCAAAACGTCATGTGTCTACCACAAACTCCTGCTTAGAACAATTTAAGTCGCAAATAAGGAACCAGCCCAGAAATTCTGCATTTTTGGCTTGCTTTGAAACGACTGTCCTTGTTGTTATGGTAATTCTGTGAAAAAGACTCTCAGAAATCAATTTGTTGTTTGTGTATAATTCCCCAAACTGAGAAAGAAGCTGCTGGGTGTTGGGTGGATGAGGGAACTGCCACTGGAGAAGATGTTGAGCTCAACTTAAGCCCATAAAATGTGGCAGCATTTAAAAGTCCATAATCTTGGTCTCACCATATCCGCAGGGTGGGAGGGAGGGAGTGAGGATGCATGGTTTGGGTCATCCCAAAGGTTATCACACAGCATTTGTCTCAGAAAATGGGATGCACAAACCCCAGGAAGGGCAGGACCCCTGGGGGTTCTTGGTACCTTCACTGCTAAAGCTGTTAAATTACAAAAACTAGACAAAACAGGAAGCCAGGTTGGGAAGCAGCACAATAATGCCAACGGGAGGAGTGAAAGTTGGATTTACCAAGCCAAAAACTGTGCTGAAGGAAAAGTGGAAAGAATATTTCCACTCGTTAAAGGTATAATTGTGCTGAACACAGGCAAAGAAACCGTGGAAAAGCAATAGCAGGTTGGAAGAGTGGGACTGACTGCACATGTGGAAATCAGGGCAGGTGCTGTGTGCCCATTAAAAACCCCAAACCACAGGATTGCCTTCTAAAACTGGCAGAGGGAACAGACTTTTCCAAACTGCGCTCGTCCAAAGCCTGGCAGCACCGTAGGAAGCAGAATTTTAAAAACACACTAATTCTGACTGAACTCACACATTCGTGCCTATTGAAGTAGGGAAGATTACCCTGGGGGGAGCCAGTTACCTGCAGGATTTCAAAGACGAATGGATTGAATCCTGCAGAGAATAAATAGTATTTTCTGGTTTTCGGATGACATACTAATACCTGGGAGGAATTCAGACGAGTATTTACAAAACCTTGAGGAAATTCCAACATGTTATAAAGCTATGCGAACAAAATAAGATTGTAGGCATGAGATTTTTTTTTTTTTAATCTCCCTAAAACCAAGTTGCTTGCCTAAATTTCAGGAATAAAAGCTTTAAAAAGGAAAATAAAAACTATGGAGCATGCATAAGTGTCTCGATGTTACCCAACTTCTGTTGTTTTTATCCACGTTAAGTGTTTCTTATGGAAGTTCCAAATTATCATTGCTAATTAGGTTGATGTCTTTCCTGATAAAGGAAACATAAAATAGATGTGGATGGAGCATTAAAATAAGATTTTTTTTTGAGGTAAAAAACAAAAAAACCCAAGAGCTCTACAACATCCTATAATTTGAGGTCATTCAGGAGAGCCTTAAACCACAATTTCCTGAAGGAAAATGGGCTGTTGCTTCATAAGACTATAGGACTCCAAAAATTCCCAGTTATTTCCCTTTTAGATCATTATCAAAATAGGAAGATACACTCATATTTTTAAAAGAAACTTGTACTCCTGTTTAGGGATTAAAAAATTCTAGGACCATCTCTTAAAAATTGTCTTGATGCAGATAGAAAACCATTGGTAAAAAAGAGAGATGACTAATTCATGTTTTTGGAGGCAGGCAGTTTAGGGGATCCATTTGCTATTGTGGAATTCCTCGTGGACCATGAAACACATGTCCATCACACCCCTCCTTCCAGCCACCAACAAATGCAGCTGGAGACAGAGAAGAAAAAGTGATTTTCCAAAGAAATGCCTGGATTTCTGTGTGTTTTTGGAACAGCCACGTCACAGGAACTATTCAAGCAGCATTACCTGGGCAGGAGATGCTGTTCCCAGCAGGAGCAGCACCAAGGAGCTTGGGAACCTTTTTACCAGCAGAATTATCCCAGTGGCATCAAGGAGAGATAAACAAGGATGATAGGAATCTGTTGGTGGCAAAGCTTGATCAGGGCATGTGAGCCCTCTGTGCCCTTCAGGAATAGCAGCAGGAGGTGTTTTCCTCAATGCCTTTGGACTTTGACTCTTGTGGTCACCTGGGCTAGCAGCAGTGTTTTTAGGGAGGATTTCCCTAAAAATCTCTTGCAAGGCCTGGGAAAGGGGTAATCAATGGATAACTCAAGTTACCTATTGAGAGACTGAGCATGTGAATTCTAAAACCTAGAAAACCAGGATTCCCTTACTCTTATCAAGGTAAGAGGGACACAGAATCTGTTTGAAGCCAGCACAGGAACCGCTGAATCACCCCATGAAGGACTGTGCATGCTCCACAGAGAAAGGTGGAAAGTGCATTGTGATGAAGACTACTGGGACCTTCATCCTGGAGGGGTCTTTGGGGTCTCCGAAGACCACTGGGATATACAGAGCATGCGTGGTGCAAATGATAATGATGTTAATGACTCCTGAGAAATTATTTGTATAACCCCTCCTATTCTGGAGTTAATAGGGGTTATCCTCCTATTCTGGGAGTGTGATGAATATTTATGAATTTTACCTACAACATTGTTGGGAAGTGTCAGAGGTGTGTGTGTGTTTGGAGGAGTGAATTCCCCCACACCTGGTGCACTGAATAAATCAAACACCCACTTCTCTCACTTTGTCTCTGAAGTGTCTCTGGGCTCTCTTGGGGTGAATCAGGCTTTCTGAGGGGGCACAGTGACCCCAGGGGCACTCGGTGTGGTTCTGCCTTAGCCCCATCCAAGTGAGAATCCCTTTGGTTCTGTCCATTCTCTCCCCAGACTCAAGAGAAATGGGGTCCTGCATGTTTCAGTACAAACTTGTGTCCTGTGCTCAGCGACAGGAAGAAAAAGAAAACATTATTGTCCTCAGTTAATTGCTTCTTTGTGACAGGCTGCACTTCAAAGGCACTTTAGTCTCAAGTGCATCTCAGCAGAGAAAAACCCATATTACTGATTTTAACCCCCACTATTTCCAGCCACTCAGATGAGCGAATTCCACATAATAGAATCTCCACACGTGGAAGTGGAATGTGAAATTAGTTTGGGGTTTTGGTTGGGGTGGGTTTTCTTGGTTTGTTTTGTTTTTTAAAGCACTGTTTTAATGAGGTGTTTAGTTTAGCACATTTGGCTCCTCCAAATTACCTCAAGGGGATTCATATGTTAACGAACTCCACAGCTGTTGTTTGTGAAACCAGCCTAGCACAAGCAGAGCATGTTGTGCAAAGATTTAAATGCTCTGTTGGAGAGGTCACTGCACTTCTTTGTCTGCTGTCAGTTATTAATAATGAGCCTAGTACTTAATTTTAAACATTAAGTTAATTTTTTTTTCAGCACCAAATATGTCGCAGGTGGGTTCGGTTTGGGATTGAACGCCTGGGTTGACACAGGGAAGCTGCAATCAAAGGATGACCTGATTTTATGCAATTGATGAAACATTTCGGGGTGGGGACAACTGGTGATGAAGTCTCAGGCTTTGGAGGTGGCCTGAAGAGGCTGCATTGAGCAGAGAGAACGTTTGCAATGATAATTGTTTTATAAACATGCCCCGATATGCTTCAAAAGCTTTAATTCTGAATTTCTTAAATTAGGCTGGCTTTGCTCCTGGCAAGCAATAAACTGTTTTCATTTTAGATGTCACTTTACATTTAAAGAAATTAATAACTGGGAAAGAAAAAAAAAAATCCCGTTTGCTATGGAGGGGCAGAGAATCCTTTTCTTTTATTTCAAGTATCCAATTAAAATCCACAGCTCTCCTTGTTGAGCAAACCCTGGACTTTTAAGGGCCAGAGAGACAGAATTTATATGCTAGTAGAGTAAACCCAGTTCTTACCATTTCACGGGAAGCAGGATGTGCTCTGCTGTCCCTGGAGCTCACCTGGCCACATCCTGGTGTTGGAAAATCCTGTGGTCAGCAGCTTGTCCAGAAGACTTGGGCTGTGGACTGCTGCTTCCCCACCCACCCAACAGCACATTCCATGGCATTCTGGCTCATAGATCAATTGATCATCTCAATATTTGGGTTTGATTTTTGATTTTATTGCTGAAAATAAGCTCCGTGATGAATCATTAACATCAGAGCAACCTCTGCTGGCTGGTGCAGACAGAGCTCTGATGCACAGCCCCACGGGGGTTTCATTTTGATGGACCAGGCTTTATTCTCTCCCTCAAAGGTATCAGCATTTAAGTGCAAGGGATGATATTTTGCCTGGAATTTAGGCAGAATATAAAGTAGATGTCCAACGGGAGCATTGCCAAATCTGAGCACTCCATATTGGATGAGATCAAGGCTTCTGTCAAACAAATGCAAATGTGGTGTGACTTTCTTGCACACAAAGCAAGAATTTCATCTGAGCTTCCATGACAAGGCTCTGAAAACATAATTAAGCTCAGACAGGAGAACAAAACCTTTGCCTTGCTCAAGACAGAGAGGTTACCAATTACTGTAAAGGGGTTTTGTTGGTAAATCAAGTTTTTGGAAAGATTTGGCATTGCTAGAAGAGCCTTTCTAAAAAGGGGATAATCCACATTGGGTGAAAATACAATAATTCTTTCCCAAAGTCCTTGTGTTGCTGTTTTACAGATGGAAAACTGAGGCACAGAGTCCCCAAGACCTCGTTTTCCCAAGTTATTCAGCTTGGGAACAACATGGGATCAGTGTAAGCTCACACTGGTTCAGTCAGTTTTTAGGATTATGGGATGATTTCCATCCACCTCAGAGGGATGGCTAGGCTGGCAGTCAATGCCACCTACAGTGGCTGCTCAACAAATGCTGCTCTGTCCCCAAGGCAGGGGCTGAAATCAGCCCTTCATTTACCACAGGCCATTGAAAACCAGCCATGCACAGGCTTCTCACTTAAGCAGATGAGCTGGATGCAAACTGAGAAGCTGAATTGCTGATATTGTATTCACCCTCTCCTGTTTGCAAACCCCGTTTCCAAATGTCCCCTGAATGGGGATGGATGGAAAGGGGGGATGTTTTTGCATGATTTTTATTGCTAAATCTGACTGATGGAAGTGCAGCAAATGCAGCATGTGGGCCATTCTTTGGACACTGTGAACGTTCAGTTCAAAAATATTTGTAACATGGTGAATAAGAGGCTGTTCCCTTGCTCAGCATGGAATTAGAATGACTGCCAATGGGGAATGAAGTCACCTTCCATTTCAGGATCTTTCAGTGCGAAAGGACGAGTTTTCCTGTGGATCTGCATTTGTCATGTATGTTCCTGCAGAAATGGTTGAGAAACCAAACATTCCAGGAAGGTGGAGAGCTTGGAAGTACATGTACATCCTCTTCTCCCTCACTTAGTGCATCCCAGCCCAAATGTTCTCCAGAGCACAGCCCTTGTCCCCACTGTGGCTCTGCTGTCTGCTAGGACATGACAGGCTTCTCCAAAGGGACATGGAATTGGTAATGGATCAGCACAAACCACTAATGACTACACAGCCTCCAAACACTTCACCTTATTCATTTCTGGATTCCCTAAAATATATGTTAAAAGAGATTAGAAGTTCAGGAGGGGATGGATGGATGGATGGATGGATGGATGGATGGATGGATGGATGGATGGAAGCAGATACTTGAGGTTCACCAATATTCTTAAAATAGAACCCCCTGGCCAATATTTAAGTAATGAAATTAGATGTTCTGTTAATGAGTAATTTCAGTTTTCTAGGTGTTTCTCAGATATTTCTAATAGCAAAAAATAGCAAAAATCTAACGACATCTGAAGACACAGGAGGTCCTGTGGAAAGGAACTTTGTCAAATCTTTTGGAAAGGAGCACAAATAGTGATTTAGGTGCAGACTCACCTCACTTGTGGCCATTTCACAGAGCAGCACCACACACAGCCATCTCCCCATTTCTATAAACCCCATTTATATAACCCTCCTTAGCCCCCTTTAAAGACTCCCTGCCACATCCCCACTGATGCAGTGCCATTTCTGATGAAAGCCCAACTCCTTTTCCTGTATCAAAATGCACTCATTGTGCAGCAATTCAATGACACGGCTCTTCCTCTTTATGAGCTCTGAAAATATCTCATTAAGAGTTTCACAAATTACCACCATAACTTCTGCTGACGCGCTCGTTCCTCCTCAGCTCCGAATAAATCCCGGTGACAGCTTTAATGGAACAAAGCAGGGGTTTCCCAGTTTCCCAGGCTGTGATTCAGCACTCAAACACCTCGGTGGCATCTCGAGCCTGGAGGTTTGGTGGCTCCAAGGTGTGAGGTGCCACTTGAGACAAGCTGGGATGGGAGAGAGAGGGAAATGCGGGGATGTTTTCCCTCCCCTCTCGCGGATCTACGGTTTCAGCACTCTTCACCATCTGGTGGAACACTTCAGAGAAGAAAACAGTTCTGCAATATCTAATTTTGCCATGTTTTTGGAACATCATCATAATGATCTTTGTGTCATTTAAGTGTGATTACTCGTCCTCCAAGGCTTTTCCTGTTTACACTTAAATAGTACTGGAGCATGGCCAGATACGCTTGAAACAGAATGGTACAAAATACTACATTTTTATCATAAAGGCTTAAAAGCAACATTTACAATCAGGGGACACAGCCTGTACTTTGCATTCTGGTAGGTTTTTTGTTTTGATCTCATTGTAGTAGTAGATAAATAAAATTAATTAAGCAAGCATAATTACCAGTTAAATTTTACAAAATCCCGAAGAAATGGAAGGCCTAATTCAAAGTGGCTGTAATGGTGTAAATAATTAAGTCAAATTGTTTTCATTTTCATGCTGCATATTGTTTCCTTCAGCATGTAATGGTACAAGGCAAAGTGTACGCAGTGCTCGAACTAGACAAATAACAGATAAATTTATTCATAAACACTTGGTGGATTGTAATTAGAAGTTCACTGCAGCAGTGTCTATAGCACCAGTCTGTTTTTTCCTTCAGTTTCTGTAAATATTTGCCTGGGTAATTTTTTTGCTTTGAAGAATGAAGGGAGAAGGAGAATACACCACAAAAGTGTTGCAAAATCTTCTTTGCCTCTTGGTTTGAGGGTCCCAGCAGCATCCAAGGTCTGTGTCCTCAGCATGACCCAGGTGGTTCTCTGCCTACAGCAGGCTGAGGGAGGCTGGGAGCTGGGTGGGAGGTGATTTTCCCTTCTCTCACTGCTTACTGCCCTAAATAGAGCTTTTCCAGCCAGGAGATACAAATTACCTGGCAGTTCCTGCCAAGAAACCCACTGGAGCTGAGGGCTCCAGCAGAGAGTTCTGCCTGGACACAGGGCCAGGCACAGGCAGGGATTGTGCAGGGAAAACACCCTGCGGGAGGGGAATGGGATTGTTTCTCTTCAGGACTGGTGAATTTTTCCTCAGTGCACTCATTCCGGTGAGAGCTGGGATAATCCAGGAAGGGTGGAAGCTCAGGAGATGCTCTGGGGGTCAGTGCTGATGTGACTCAGCTTTGGACACAGGGAGTGATCCCAAAAGGAGCATTTAGGGAAAGCCCCCCATCAGCAGCTCCGGGGGAAACCCATTTGTGTAACCACCTCTCAGCTTGTTCTCAGCACAACACTGGTTTATTAAAACTGTAGTTTGGAAAATCCAGGGACACAGAAGGTGAAACCTCCTGCATAAATCTGCCATCCAGCACGCTCTCAATGCATCCCCATTGAGTGAAATCAGGGATTGCATTAGGATTACCTGCACTGCCTCAGGTTTGAGGGACCTTATTCTGCCCTGATGCATCCACCTGGGCGCTGTGAGTGTTATTAGGCCATGAAGGGAGTGGCAGAAGAGACTGTAGCTCTGCTTGGAGCCAGCATGAGCTGATACCTCCCTCACCCCAGCACAGAGAGCAGCACCAGGCACTGCAAACAAATCCCTGCCAAGCTCTGCGTGGGGGTCAAAAACACTCCTCAGGTCTGCTGCTTCTTTCCATGTTCTTCCAAAGCTGAGAAACACCGCGGAGCTCTCGCTCACCTCTCGCTGCAGTGGAGCAGAGCTTCTGCATAGCACTACTGGCCTCTGCTGCCAGCATGGGAGAGGAGGAGCGGAGAGGCTTCCCACACCTCTGCCTCTCCGGAGGGCCTCCTGATCCCTGAGTGTGAGCTGCAGGAAAACCAATCTTTCATCTTTACCTTATTTCCATGCTTACAAATAAAGGTCAAGGCTCCTGTGCTGTAGCCGGCGCCGAACGAGCTTTGAACAACCACCCTGAAATGTGATTGTAATTAGTTTCCTTTCAATCTTGATGTGAACAGTGATCTTAAAATGCCAGGGCTGTAGCAGTGCATATGATTAACAAGCACACAGGAAGGCAGTCCATGGAAAAATATGGATAGAAATGAACAAAATGCAAATGTTGCACTGCTTTAAATTTTATTATCCTCCCAGCTCTTCATAAAATACTGTAGACATCGTTTGATTATATTTTTAGTCTAGGGAATTAATTTTTAACTAGGGAACTCGTTTCTGTCTTATGATTACTCTTCTCTGCAATGGCCTGTAGGTCTGGACTAAAAAAAAATCACAGTTTTAATTGCGCTAATGATGCCCAGAACTCAAATTAATCTCACTTACGCGTGTGCCATGCCATGCAATATGTGCTAGAGCTGCAGGCAACGTGTGCATCTTTTCCCAGCAGCGATTGCTCCAGGAGCCAGGTGTAAAGCCTGGCCAGAGGTAAGCTGTGTCCTCCCAGTGTCACCTCCTGTGAGACTCCTTGGGGACAGCTGACTGTGTGCAACCAGTGGAGGGGAAGGAAGAACAACAGAAGCAGTGATATTTCCTGGTCACTCCTCTGATTTCACCTCGCTTGTCTCAAGGTTAACTCGCAGCAGAGCCTGGGGAGGGTGGAGATGAGTTCTGAGCGCTGTGCTCTGGTCATATCACACCCAGCCCCTGGTCAGCTCCTGTCTGCACCCAGGGATGGGTGAAACTGCTCCCAGGGAGGCAGAAATTCCCTCACCCAGCCAAAAAGGGCTTCAGGGCTGCTCCTCTGCTGCAGCAGAAGGAATGGGAAGGGGAGAGAAACAGAAGAAATTGCACAGGGAGTGTTTTGCTTGAGAAACTACCAGGCTGTGTTTTCTACCTGGGAAAACAGTGTTTTTTTTCCAACTGCTAAGAAAATTCACTTTGTCAAAATACAGGTCTTAAAAAGAAAAAAATCAGAGAAACAATAGAGGTAGAAGGCCGTGGTGGAGGCAGAGAGGAGATAAAAGAGAGAACATTCCACAGAGGAGGAACATGCTTTAACACTCTGCAGGTAACTGTGGCTCTCCTACCCTTCAGGCTGACTCGTCCTGCAGCATCCTGACCCAGACATGCAGCAGTGTCTCAACCCTGCCCTCCAACACTCACCCAAACATTATTTATTCTCTTCTCCAAACAATGTAAACTCAGATCCCCCTATTTTAGAACAGCATGATACCTTGATAGAGCTGGGAGTGCCCTCACTCAGAGTTTGTGGTACCCAACACCTCGAGAGCACAGCTCTGCTTGGTTAACTAACCCCGCTTCCTTGGGCTCTCACTTTCCACACCGAAATCCACTTCAAACAGAGTGCTGAAAATCCAATTGTTTGCTGTCAAAAAGTTTCCATTTTGTGATGAAAGATGTGACCTTTCTTTTCGGATTGATTAGTAAACATGAGGTAAAATGCGGGAGCACGCCAGTGTTAACTCGATACTGCCACAGGCTCTGTGCATCAAATATTTCTGCTTTATTCTCAACGTCCTGTTAATGAGAAAAATATTCAAATCAAAGAAATGTGTTTCCTTCGATTCTCTTCAGAGTGTAATTTGGAGCTTCAGAATAGCATGCCCAATTATGTCTGTTTTATTCCTAAATTAGGGGGAAAAAAGGCATCAGAAAATTATTAAGTAAACCTCTTAGCCACTGTTAAGCAACATCCAGTATTAATTGTTTAATCACCCTTTTATTACTTTTCATCAGGTAAGAAGTGAATAGCACACTTGCTCAAAGGATTTCTTCCCACAGAACACTTGGACCAGCAGACTCCAAAGTCAGCACAAGGCACAACGCCTGGGGAGATGGCTAGAAACCTTTCCTTAAAAACTGCTGGAGAGGCTGATGTGACCAGGAGTAAGGAGCAGCGTTTTTAACGTGTTCTGGCACTTCAGGGTGGTAAAGGATCACATCCGGACTGAGCAGCAGGGATGTGCCAGCGCTGCAGAGCCAGCAGCTCCTCGATGTCCAGCAGCTCCCCAGGGTGGGCGTGAGCCCTTTGGGCATTGGGTTTGTTTCACCCAGAGCTCTTACTTGCCCCGTGGACAAGGATTTATTCCTCCCAGCTCCCCTGGGCTGCTGGGCAAGCCTCCCCACCCTGCCATCCCACGCTGCATTTCAGGGAATCTCGCCACGGCAGGGCTTCCCCTCCCGGGGCTCCTCCAGCCCACGCTGGGCTCATGGAGCTGCTGATTGCTGAGGCACCATCCCAGCCATGCCCACTTCTTCAGGAGACATCCCCAGGCCAGGAGGCTCCCGAGGTTTCCTGGGAAGTGAGCAGCATCACCACAAACCAGCGAGACCCGCGGATCACGGAGCGAGCGTGGGCAGGGAGCTCACCCAGGGGCTTTGGGGGTGCATGCAAAGCAGGCCTGATTCCCAAATTTCCCTGGGGCCACGAGGAATTAATTCCTCAAATATAATACATGCAGACAGTATGGGCTGACATGGCACGTACCAAAGGAAACATGGTCAGTGGTGCTCCTTTCTTCTTCCTCTTCTTTGCACAGGCTGAGTTATCCATATTGACTCTGCCCAGGTTGCATCATCCATAGGTTGGATTTTAGGAAAAGGTTCTTCCCCAGAGGGTGGTGGGCACTGCCCAGGCTCCCCAGGGAATGTCACTGTCCCAGAGCTCCAGGAGTGTTTGGACAATGCTTCCCAGGGTTGCACAGGGTGGGAGTGTTGGGGTGTCTGTGCAGGACCAGGGTTGGACTGATGATCCTTGTGAGACCTTCCAAGGCAGTTTATTCCATGATTCTATTCCAGCTTTTTTCCCTCAGCACCCTTAGGGCAGAGTGCTGAGACCACCAGGCAGGAGGTTGTGGACATTTTAGCTGTGAAGTGAGCCCGTGTATTCTGAAGGTGCATCTTCCATCATTGGCATTACTGCCATAAAATGCATCTGGACAAATCTTGTGAGCTGTTGATGGAGACTCAACCACAACTGCCTGAATGAGAAGAGTCTTGAAAATTCCCTCTGCAAAGGGTGGGAAGACAAAGGACCGTGGATCCTATGGATTACTGCCACAATATGAACTTTTCTTTTGACATCTACAAGTTTCTTTTCAGAATCCTGCAAAGTATTGGTTTTGTTCCTCATAAGGAGGAAAGGCTTTAAGTTTTTGTGTAAATATGTTCACACTTCAGCATCAAGATCGTCCTGGACTACCCTCACCCTCTTTAACACCTGCAATGAGGATCTCTCATCCTAATATCTGCCAGGACAAACTGTGCCCAAACACACCACAGTTCTGTAGCTGTCCAAGTCCTGCCCCATGGGTTGGAAATCACCATCTAGGTCAGGACTGATTTTATAAAAATCCATCTATGGCAAGTTCTGCACATCAGCTGCCTGGCTTATGTTTGATTTTTTGTCTCCATGAACAGGCACTTATTTCCTAAACCTTTTTTTTAGAAGTATTACCATAAAAACAGTTCCTCCAAGAGCAATAACAAAGTCTCCATATTTTCAAGTCTGTCAAAAAGACTTTGTCACACTGCAAAATATAGGTGTCTTCAGAGATAAGCCTCTTGCTCCCTAAAATAGTCCCTCTCTAAACATAAATACAGAGTCCAAACACCTTCTCGTGTAGTTCATATAAAAACTGTTTACAGCAATTCCATCAGCTGTCAGTTGACAGCACTTCTGTACCAAGTATGTGATTAATCCCTCATGTGAAAGTCACGAGCTATGTCAAAATAAATGACAACCAGCTCCTCACAGCAGGGAGGGAAATGCTGAGAAAGAGGAACTGCTGGGGACAGCAAAACCATGGGCAGGACAAGTCCCAGGTACACAACAAGAAACTTCCAGCTTCCCATTGGATGCTGAGTTCACATCCATCTGTCAGGCTCATTTGGGACCACGCTCCCTGATCCGAGCTGATGGCAAGGATCTGAGTCAAATAAGTGAATATTTTTGCTAAATGTTGTCTGTCACATCCCGTTACTCCGTGTTGGGTTCCCTGCCATGCTCCACGATGTGGTGTAACATAGATGATGCAGCAGGGATGATCTAATGTGACATGACAGAGCAACATTGCTGCAGCGTTAGGAATAAACACCTGCTTTCAGCAGCTATTTCATCTGCTGGAAGGGTTTTTTTAAAACAGATAACCTGGATCCTGTTACATTGCACTTTGCTCTATGTATACTCTAATATACTCTAATATTTCCATAATGTTTTGTTCATTTTCTTTTATTCCATAAGCCTTGTTCTCTTATAGGGCTGGATTTTCATTGTTTTTTTCTTTTCAATAGAAGTTAAAAATAAACTTACAAAAACTGGGAGGAAAGGAACTACTCTAAACCATGATGGAGACACATTGAAAAAGTTCTTATTATGGAAGGGAAACACTGACTCTATTAACAGCAAAGAACATATTTACCCACAGGTAAAAATGATAACAGGAACAAAGTTTAGAAGACTTGTTCTCCCTCCAGAAACTTCAGCAGAATGTTAGAAGTGAAAACTGGGTAGAAATCTTCTCTCCTTGGAGAAATACAGACACAGAAAAGGCAAACATTGAACTGTTGATTTTGTACTTGCAGATGTAGGTTTTATGAATGGGAACATTTGCAATGAGAAAACGCCAAGGTTTGGGTGACCCTTTCCAGAATTTTGCTTCATTATCCTTGACCTGACTGACAGGAATATTAGCAGTGGGGAATAAAACTGCTGGTTTAGTTATTTAAAAAATGATGTAATTTATTCATCTTGAATATATTCTCTCCTTCCAAAAATCCTTCCATCCGTGTGTGAATGCGTGAGGGCTAATTAAATTGGCAGCCATGGCTCTGCACTTCTCATTTGGAGGACCTTCTTCTCAAGCTAGAAGAGCTTCATCCTCCAGGACCTCGTTAGAGAAGAGGGAAAGGGAATCAGACTTAAGCACTAAGTTCAAAACACAGATGGATTTCAGAAAAAAAAACACCAGAAAACCAACAAATAAATAAATTTGCATCACCCCAGTCCCCTCAAAGGGCATAAAACTGCTCCCATGAAGGCAGAGAGGTGGTTTCTGCCCGCTGGATTTGGAAAGCTCTGTGTGTACCTGGCATTTGTGACAGAAAACCCACAGCTGTCAAAGTGTCCCTGTCAGGATTCCACCACCTGCCCCTCCTACCCCTCACCCAGGACAAGATGCCACCTTGAAGCATGGCAGGCAAGCCTAAAATTAAATCTCAGAGAGAGATCACAAACCTGGTCCTTTGGTAGGACAAAGCAGAAATGGCCTCAGGTTGCACCAGAGGAAGGGAGGTAGATATTGGGGAAAATTTCTTCACAGAAAGAGCTGTCCAGCCCTGGCACTGGTGGAATAACATCCCTGGAAGGATTTAAAGGAGGTTTAGAAGTGGCACGTTGGGACAGGGTGCAGCGGTGGCCTTGGCAGTGCTGGGGGAACAGCTGGACTGGATGGTCTGAGGGCTCTTTGCTAATGTAAATGACTGCATGATTCCCTGGCTCCATGAAATCTGGGCTGAGCTTCTGGCCAGCGAGGAGGAGAGGGCCTTGAGCCCTGCAGGGAGTGGGGAACAGCTGCTGATTGTACAAAACGTGTGTTCCACAGGGACTGTGCTGCTGTGTCACCCTGTGGTGGCCCTGGGGACCTTGGGCTCCATCCCTGAGCACAGGCAGCCCCAGCAGGAGCTCAGCCCTCCTCAGCAGAAACAGGAGGTGCACTGGGATGCATTTGCTCCAAATGCAGAGCACCTTTTGACCTTCGGTAAAAATTAAACCCTCAGAGGGACTGGGCAAAGCAGATTTTAATTTATAATAAATCAAGGCCGATGTTGCCTCTCTTTTTACAAAGGCCCTGAAGAGCTATGGGAGCCCTGCGAGCTGGCAATGTATTTTAATGTATTTATTTGATGATGCATTCATTCTTTCATTCATTCATCTATTCAGTCATTCATTCAGACACTTGTTCATTCATCCCTGTCCTTTTGCAGGAAGAGAACATAAGCCAGCAGTGGCATACTTCTTCACTGTCCTGATTTACAGCCACGGCTCTGAGTTGGTATCAATAAATCTCTTTGGCCCTCCTCAATCCAGCATTATCCCTCATTAGTGACTGGGATTTAAAAAAGGGATTAAAAATAATATCAGATTATAAAGAGATGGGTAGGTATGTGTATTGGTTGCAGTGCTTTGAATAAAGCACTGGGTTGCTGATAGTTTTTTTCTCTTTTATTTAAGATCTCCCATATTCACAGTTCTCTGGACCTTGCAATTATTTTCACAAACAATCCCTGATGTTTTATTAACTGGCCCAATAGTTTTTCTATCAGTGGTGAATAATAAAGTCCCCACTGCCCTCCCACTGCCCACCCAGTGGCTGTTGAGGGGAGCTCTGCTGAGCCTGGCTCTCTACCTTCCTTAGCTCTGTGAGATCTTTTGGTTCTGTGGCCCAGGGAAAAATTTATTTTAAAATATTTATTTAAAAATAACCTCTGTGGGGCCATCCCAGCTCTGGTTGTGAGACTGTGTGGGTTGTGTCTGGAACTGCTTCCCCATCACTGCTCTTCCCAGCCAAACATGTACACTTCATCAGCTTCTGAGTATGCCTCAAACATGGGAATATTTTCTCTGAGGAGGACTGAACTGAAGGGGAACTACTCTCCGAGCTGGGATTACTCACCCTCTAATAGCTGCTGGAACAATTTTTCTCCCATATCTCTGAAATACCCTTAATTAATCTTGCAGACAACTCGCAACATAATTGTGTCCCTAAACTGTTAACCTTGAAAAATATTTGACAGTGTACTACCATCCCAGAAACTTGTAATCATGGGGAATAGAGTAAATCCATAAATATCCTGGTTTCTCTTGAAAGTCCCAGAATAATTCTTTGTTTTCAGTCTATATTTTTTTCTTCCCCTCAGTTTTATTTTTGACCTGGTGGCAGGAGATGCAGGAGAGAAAGAGGGCATGTTAGAAAAAAAACAACAACAGCAGCAGTTTGGAAGAAAAGGTGGTTATCTATTATGCATAACATAGTGGGTTTTGTACAAAGGAGCTGTCCCTTGCATTTCTTTCCCATTTGCATGTCTTCAGGGCACCAGAGGACACAGACACTGGATGGCACAAGCTGCCATCTGCAATCGGGTCACAACTGCTCCCTGGTAAGCAAAACAGACAAAAAGACAACCCTGAAATCCACAGAGTGCCCAGCCTGAGCTGCTCCATCCTCACAGCTGCTTCTCCCGAGACAAACAATCCTGCCTGGGAAGAATTCTGATGTCCCACAGGTTGACAACATCCTCAAATGCCACCTCCACTTGGGCTGAGAGAGATGTGACACACATGAGTGACCTCGTTAGAGTCATGGCACTCCTGGAGAACTGGGTGCCTTTAATTAAAGTTATTAACATTTCCTCTGTGGATCTTTGTTACATTTATCAGCCTGGCACCCACTGTTGATAACACTGATGGGCTCTCCCAGGCCTGAGTGCTGTTCTTACTATGCTGCTGCTGAAATCATCAGGAAAAAAGTCATCAGAAGCTTAAAAAAGCTAAAGCAGACAGGCTGTTTCAGATTATTTCGGTATGTGTGCTCGCCCCACCAGCCCAATGTTCCTGTTAAAACCATAGTCTGATTTTCCCCCCTGAAAATCAGGTTATAAACAAAAGGATTAGGCAGAGACAAACCCAGGCAGAGAATTTAGATCTGGGTTCAAATGTGAGCTGGGAATGATGGAAATGCTTTGGTTTGAGGCCTTCTCTATTTTAATAATAGTTTTTCTAAATATATGTATCCTTTATGTATTTTTATATCAGGGATTAACTGTGTAGCTTAAGAGAAAACAGAAAAGGAGATCATTATTTTACAATTCAATTTGGAGGAACCTGAAGGTTGGGATCAGTAGGGAAAGCAAGCACAGCTGCATTTCTTATAATTTTCCCATTAGAATATACTGATTTCCACACTGCTGCTCCCTCATTTTCAGTGTGTTTGAAGGTATTATTCTCATTTTTGGATCTAGCAACCCAGAAAGCTTGAAAAGAGGGAATCTGGTTTTCACTTGAGGAACATTTTCTCACTTAATTCAGACACTCCTTTGGTTTGTGTTTGCCAATCTTCATGTAAAATGGTAATACTCTGATGCTCAAATGACATTCTGACATGTTTGTGATTTGTAATGTGTATTGCAAAAAGCAAAGGTACTCAATATATAATTTATAGAACTGTAACCTAAAGGGGTTCCAAGAGAGACTTTGGACAAGGGGCAGTGGCTTCTCACATTTATTCAGCTCACTCATTTTCATGCCTTAAAACACATTAAGAGAGTCTTTTTACTTCTCACTAAACATAGTCACAACACCAAGTGACCACAATGAAAAAGAAAAACCCCTAAAAAAGCTTTCCAGCCGCACACCACCAATCCTACCAATATATTTCCCCAGGAATATCTTCATCCCAGGACCTGTCAATCTGCAATTCCAGCTCCTTTGGGAGTTTTCTTCACAGAGTTCTGTTTGTCCTACGAGTGCCACAGCTGCCTGTTGAAGCACCAGCAAAAAGCAAAGGCTTCGGGGAATTCCCAACAATGAAAGTTGAAATCTCTTTCCTGGTTACTATTCAGCCACACGATAATATTTAGCAGACATTTTCCCTTCTCCCAGTTTTCAATAGGCTGCATTTATCAGCATGGAGGAGCAATCAACATGTATTTGCTCATGTATTTATAAAAGTCAGCTGTGCGCTTCCACATTATTTCAATTCTTCCTTTAAAACCCCTTTGCTTTCTTTGTCTTCAGCAGGAAAATTCTGGGTGTATTTGATGTGTGTATGGTTGGTGTACAATAAATCCATGAGTATTAGCACAGGTATTTCATAAATAGCTAAAGTGAATTATTTATGTAGCTCCTTATTCCATCCTCAGATTTATTTAATATTGGCATTATTGTATTAGATAAGTTATCTCTGAAAAAAAAATTATTTGTGTCTCTGCACTTAAAATTACATTTTCCTACAGAGAGATGAATTCTAATACCACTGGATTCTTGAGAAAATAATAAATTCTGCAAATCTCTGAAGGTGATCTGAGTTAACTCAGCTGTGAATGGACAGCTTGGCTTCTCCAAAACTGTAAGGAAGGACCATTCTGGATCAAAATGAACAGAAGAACAACCACGGTTTACCCAGAGTGACCAAATCACTGATGGGATTGTTTTGTCCCTCCAGCAATATTTTTCCAAAGTAAAAAATGCAAAAATGCCCTATCCTTGAGAAAAGCCTTGAGAATTTAATTTGGAGAAGTCACAATTCGATTTATTTAGTGCTGTCTTTCTTAACCAGTTGATTGCAGCTCCAAAGAGTCATGAAAGGCAATTAGAAGCCACAAGGCACTTAAAATCTTATTATCTCCCAAAATAAAACAAAAAGTCTGAATTCAACTCCTCCATTCCACTTATGCCACAAGTTATACATGATATCAAGGCCCACTTGACTGAAAAAAATGAAAATTTTTGGGTAGTCATTCAATGAATGTGCAAATTATGCATTAATTTATCTCCCCTCCTTATCTCATCGGCTTGTCTCATCAAATAGTTACAATTCAGTGTTTCCATACATTTATATCAAGCCACAATTTTTTTTAATAATATCCAATTCAGAAAAGCCCTTTGGCACTGGCCTGGGCCCCAGTGTCTCCAACTTAATGGGCATTAACTGTCCCAGCTGAGTTTCTGGAATAAAATCCATTGATCTGTGTCAGTCAGGATCTGGAAAACTGAAGAACTGAGGTTTAAAATCCCAATCTGCTCATGTGCATTAAAATAAGCTGGAAGTCTTCACTGGACTTGGGCTCAGGCTCTGACAACCCCAACTCCAGCTAAAACTTCATTTGAGTAAACCTCAAAATAAAACTAAATATTTCCCTGACAAGATTAAAAAAATTGAGACGATGATTATGGTATTATTGTTATTATTTTCATTTATCATTATTACTGTCGTTATTATCACATAATCCTTTATTTCTATTCAGTGGAATATCCGTCCTGCAGCAGCAGTTGGGGATCTCTGTTTTACAAATCAAGCACCAAATGCAGTGAAACAGAGCTGGTGAGAGCTCAGGAAAGTGATTCCGAGTTGAATGGATTCATTCAGGACGTTCTCCCCCTGTGTTGGCACATATGGAATACATGGAGGTCAGCTGAGCTTTAATTACAAAACAACACCAAGAATGGTCTGAAATTCCCTGGGACAAACACCCCGAGGAAGGGAAGGATCCTCTGGGGGGTAGGTGGGGCTGCAAGCAGGATAAATGGGATTAGAGGGGAAATGGGATTGAATATTAAGAGGGATTTTTTTCCCAGCGGCAAAACCAGCTGAACTGAAGCAGTCCCCAGGGGAAGGAGCAGAAACGAGGCTGTTTGGTGTCTCTGATGTTGGAAACACAGCGTGGAGAACAATTTCACATCTGCACAGAGGTGTGAGGACATCCCAAATCAACCTCACTGAACTTAATCAAACTCACTGAACAATAACCCAGGCCTTTCCAGCTGCCTGGGTTACTCACAAGGAGTGTGGATGAGATTCCTAATTCCTACACTGTGATATCTCCATTTGTACATGGTGGATCACAGCAGGTGTGCAGACTTAATGAAACACCATCATTAAATTGAAATTCATTTTTTTTCTGATACAGAAAATTTCCACACGCCAAGTGGGGTTAAAAAAACAAGAGTATATTTGTTTAATATACTCAAGAAATGTTTCTCCTTAGAGGCCACAGTCATAATTAAAACTACTTAATCCAATCCCTTGAGATCCTTCCATACATGTTTCATGTCCCGAAGCAATTAGAAATATAAACTTATTTAAAGTAAATCTATCAGGAGGAAAACTGGACTGGTTTTCCTGCTCAGATCCCAGTGGGACAGGCTGAGTCTGACTCCAGCTGTGTCATCTCCACGGCGTGAAGGGAAACAGGGATGAGGAGGAGACATTGGTGTCTCAGGGGTGGGGAAAGCTGGAGGAGCAATCCCCCACTCTGGTGAGCTGTCCAGAGCCTAATGAACAGCAGAATACAGCCTGGCATTTATTAAATCCCCAGTCCTGGCTTTTGATATGATCAGCCTGTGTCCTGGATTCCCAAAATCTGAATTTAGTGTTGTTGCTTTGTGTTGCTCTGCTCAGCCACAAACCCTGAGACACAACCAAAGCTTTGCACGCCTTCTCCTGCCATCCCTGACACCTTGGATAATATTTCTTCGTGGCTCTAACAATGCAACACTCTCCAATTCCCTTGTTTTGGGCTGACTTCATTAGTGACTTCCCAACGCAGCGTTTTTCCAAGTCAATAATTGCATTTCCATTTTAACAGCAGGATTGCAAGTTTTGACATTGGGCTGTGTGGAGACAAGGCTCCAAAAACCTTGGGGTATCTCACACCTCAGCCTGCATGTCCAGGGGGAGAAGGAAAATGTAATTCTTCAGCATGAATCAGGCAGCAGTCTCTGTGGAAGCCCAGAGAGATGAAATTTAACTTGGTCATGGTGCCATGGAGATGCCCTTCTGGCTCTCCAGGGAAAGGAACAGCACAGAGGTGCAGAAGAGCAGGTAAAATTCGGCATGGCCACACCTTTCCTGAGTAAAAGGAGAGCAGGAACAGACTCAAATTCAGGTGAGATTAAGAGAAACAAAAAGCAGCAGAGAGAAAATGAGGGAATGACAATGTGGATCTTGCAAAGAAGGTGTCCTCACCAGAGGCACAGCCAGCAGCAGCCTTGAAGTTTTCCTGCTCAAATCAAAACTCCCCCAGTCTTCAAGTGAGGCCAAGGACAAAACTCCAGTCCCAGTAAATTACATTACTCCTGTTATTAAATCTTAGGAATTTGAAGTGTCTGAAGGCCCAATCCACACAGGTGTTTGTTTATAGGTATGAATAATAAATGCTAGATAATGTAAATTATGTATAGACCACCAATCCTTGCCAGACAAAGTGAATTACTGAGCTTTGGTCCCATATCAGACCTGCTGATGCCACCACTGGCAACACCCTGTGCTTGCACTGGAGGATGTTCCATGAGGATGGAGCTCCTCGGCTGCTCCAAAAATACTGCAGGAGAACTTATGGGGTACAAATAAATTGGAGAGAGCCTTGAGAATGGCTGGAGATTTGCTGCAGTGCTGTATCTGAAGGAAAGTAAACACACATGGCTTCGTTACACAGCTCACTGCACCCAGGCAGGGAGATGCAATCCCTATTCCCTGGCCACATTCCCCAGCTCATCAACGCTTTCTGTCCAGGAAAGCCAATAAAATAAGAACGTGTGTTGCCAAGGTGAAGTTTTGAGAGTTACAATTTTAAATTTCCTATTCGGGATAAGGTAAGATTTACGGGTGATATACTGATTTATAAATATGTTTAGACAGTGAGTATTTCTGACTTTAGGCAGGAATCAGAAAGCTCGGTTTAAAGAAAGATTTTTAAAGGTTTTGTGGTACATAAAATAAATCCAACTTATACTTTCAAAGATCAGTCTGACTGTATAGAAGATAATGACAGTGACAGTGGGAAAAAATGTTGCTTATATCCACAATGCTCCATTATTTTCTCATTAACTTGAGTTTTAAAGGGAATCATATTAGTGCCTCCAGAGGACGAGCTGTATAAACAAGAGCTACGAATTAATCTGTGCATTAAAATGAATGCTATGGTAACAGGTTTGATTGCTTTGGCTGCAGTTTCAAAACCTAAAGGGTGTATTATCCTGAGATAATCTCACCCTTGGGTCTTTCCATATATTGTGTCTCCTGCCTCTAATCCTGGGAGGCACAGCCTGGCTCATAATGCTCCCCCTGCCTCCGTCTGGTTTGTCACTGCTGCAACCTGCCTTTTCCAGCTTCAGGTGACACATTGCCTGAGTAATTTTATTTACTTGGGATCGTTAGTTTACAGCTGGAAAAGGTGTAAGGATTGATTTCCTTAGACAGCAGGGAAGGTTTCCCAGCGGAGTGTCGTGCAGCGTGGAGCACTCGGTGGGGCAGGGAAAGGGCTGTCCTTGGTGGCCAGTGATGGATCAGCAGGGCCTTGGGGACCTCAGGCTGCTCTTGTTGGCTTCACAAGGGACATCTCAACAGTTCATGGACTCAGAATCCCCTAAATTGGAAGATGCACTCAAGGATCACCAAATCCAACCCCTGGCTCTGCGCAGCACCACCCCAAGAGTCACAACTCGTGGCAGAGAGCGTTGTCCAAACGCTTCCTGAAGCCTGAGCTGCAAACCACCCAACACAGAATTCCTTTGGCCACATCCTGGCATTCCAAGCCCTGCTGAGGTCTCTCCCAGCCCACCAGGGCACAGGGACGACTCAGGGCTGCACTGTCTTTCCAACCATCTGTGACAAACTCAAGTGAGGATGGTCTTCCCTCAGTCTGAGGAGTTGTTTTTTAATCCTTCGTCTGAAGTCCTACGGATGTAGATTTACTGGATCAGGGTGACTTTAGCCTACATCAGTGATTTGCAGGTCCTCACAGCAATTCCATTGCAGTCTGAGCTGCATGTGGGGATGGATCCTGTGTGGCTGTGGTGGAGCAGGGTTTGCACAAGTGCATGATGAGGATGCAAGATCCAGTCTTTCTCTGCAGGTGAGGCAGTGCCTGAAAGGCTCAGATCCCCATGAAACCAAAATCTGGGAAGCTGAAGGCATTATCCATCCTCCAGGCCTGAGCCTTTCAGCAGCCAAACCTCTCTCAGAAGGATCTCACACCTCACAAGAGCTGAAGAAATCAACATTTCAGTCCATCCACTCCACACCTTGCATCAGTCAACAGCTGCTTTTCCTGCTTTTCCTGCTTTTCCCCACACGTCCTCCCGTGTTTATTGCAGCACTGTTATTCCCTATTAGTCATTTTCCTGGATGAGCAGCAGCACGAGGGCACTGGGGAGTGATTTACAGGTGATACCTTATCAAAAGAAAACTCTGCTGCTTTTCAACCTCTGCAGAACATCCTAAGGGTTAGCAAAGGCCCTCCAAGGTCTCAGCCAGCTCGGATGGCTTTTATATTCTCTTCCCAGGATAAATTGCTTCTGAGCATGACTTCACCTGTCACTTCTGCTGAGACACTTGTGAATGTCATAAACTCCTACATCTTCAAGCCAGCTGCTGAAAGGATCCCTATTATTATCACGACGTTGTCAGCGACAATAACAACAGTTAATAAGTGATGATAGGGACATAAATGTCTGGTTCCTGTGTACAGCTTGTCATTTGCAGTCAAATCTAACACTGCTAAAGGAGTCTTTGGAGTGAGTGCTGAAAAAAGGGATCTCTTCTGGGAGAGGGCTCTGTTAAAAAGGCATCCATGTTTAATTCCACTTAATCTTTTCCAACTTAAATGTGCTCATGAAAAAATAAGCCTGAGCGTGTACATGTGTGCATTAAGGATTTCTGAATTTCAAAGGCCTCTCCCAGCTTTCAGCAGGGTGAGAATGGAGGTTTGGACACACTGGCTTGGGCAGTGCTATCAAAATCTTGCTTGGGGAAGGAATCAGCAGCTTTGGCTCTCAATTCAGAGGCAAACAGCACAAAAAAAAGGAAGTAATTTGTGGACATGTCGCCTCTGCTCTGAAGAAAATACCACATTTTTCCAGGACTTTGTTGCACTGTGGTTAAATTGTTCTCTATTTTATTCAGGTTAAAATCAGGGACTCGTTGATATCTTCCTCAGACAATTGTTTATTGAGTGGTTTTTGTGCCTCTCATGCAAAAAAAAAATTACAAGTGGGCATTCAAAGGAGTTGCCTGTCACACCTGAGACACATCCCTGCACCCTTGTCTTACCCCTGTTCTGGGCTTTACAGCTCTGCCAAACCTCTCCTGCAGGAAACCTCCTGGTCTTACACACCCTGCGTACATTTTGCCTCTTACAACATATTAAGCAGCCCATGTGAGAAAAGTGGATGAATTATTGATCCTGCACAGGGGAGAATGGGGGAACAGAGAGAATATTCCATGCTGTGCTCAAGCCAGCACACCTTCCAGGGGGATGCCTGGGTGAGCCCTGTGGTTTGTGGCTCAGAGCACTTCGGGAGGATCTCAGGTATTTTCTTGCTCACTGTCATTACCTCACCCAGGTTTGCAGCCTAAGCTGACACAAAAGCTTCAACAAATTATTTCAGAAGTTCAGCAGTGCCTTTAAATGGAAACTGAAATGCCTCCCTTGTAAATCCAAGCCACAGGGAGATCCAGGCTTTCCTGCTTCGTTTTGATCTCTTTGTAGGATTCCCTGGCTGATTAATTTCTTCCAATAAGCTGTTCCTTTTGGCTGGGAGTCCTTTGTCTTCCACATCAGCCTGGATTTTCCCACCTCAGATAATTCCACTAGAGCTCATTCCTGCGTCACTTGAGGGCTTTGTACCTAAATATTGTCTCCAGCTGACCACAGCTAGATTATCAAGCAAGGCAAAAAGTCAAGGAAAGCAATAACTCTCATCCACTTGGGGGAAAACGGCAACTGCAAGATATGGATCTCCCTGTTTTTGTATCTTTTTCTGCCTTTTTAGAGTTCCTTTTTGTGTGTGGACGAAGGTCAAAGCCCATTTTGTCCAACAGCTCAGACTTTTGTGCTTTGTTTTGTGTCAACTTCATGTTATCAGCTCTTTTCCTTCGACTGAAGTGCAACATCAAACCAAAAATCACTCCTTCATCTATTACACTGTGAGTCAGGGAGGAAAAAAAATCTTTACACTTTTTAGGAAATAATTGGGCAACGCTGTACCAGGACCTCCTGAGAAAATCATGGCAACGGGCTGTCATGGGCTTTGAGAGCAGAAAGGGGAAAATTGTTTCATGAAAGCCTTTAAGCAGTTGTATCTGCAGCCTCCAGGTGAACGAATTTCATGTGGGCAGCACGGAATAAAACAAGCACTTACATAATTTTTGCAGTCTGTATTGTTCCTGTCCCGAGCTCTACAATTTTTGCAGATCATTCTGAGCGTTTCGAAACTCAAAGTTATTTTTAGCCCCCCCAAGAAGTACCTTCCACATAAATAGTTGTTGCTAATGTATTATAAACTAGGATTAGCTTAATTAGGGACTTCACAGGAAAGTAATGACTATTTAAGCCCTGAAAACAAGCTAATTATTTTGTAGCACATTGTTGCTAATGCTCTCCTCAGCTCTTGGTAAGGTGACTGCTCAAAAAGATGGATGGCAGACATGCTAATTAACAGATTTCTTGCCATCGTGTTACCAGTTTTTATAATATACTAAAATTCCTCTTTTATGTAACACTTCAGATTGATATATATATATCTATACATACAGATTGCTGCTCAGGTTATTTGACAGCCTGATTCATTGCTTTTTTAAGGTTACATCACTATCCAAGTTGCTGGAAGAGCTGCTCAAGATCCAACAGAGATTTTTTTCCCCTCTGCTCTGCTGGAAAAGCCAGTATTTCCAGTATTTCTTCCACAAAAATTGCTTCTATTTGCGTTACTTCATCACAATCCATTTGAAACTGTTAAATAAATCCAAATTAATATGGAGAATTAGAGGATCAAAGCTTCTGAGGGGCAAGAGCCCTTCAGCAGCATCTGAAGCCCCTCTGGAGCATCCCTTCCCAGCTGTCCTCATCCTGCCACTGCACCTGTTGGGGCTCAGGTTGAACACGAGGAGTTAGGGATGGGAAACCCCAAAATCCCCAAGTTTTATAGAATGCAATGAAATGTAATTTACGGCAGCTTTCTGTAGATACTGTTTGAAATAATATGGAATATTTAGCATTTGATTCTTATCTCTATTTCCCCTTTTTTTGTAGATTATAGTTGCCTTTTCTTTAAAACCACCTCTTACTTTTCAATTCCTTTAATAATTTGTATTTTTTCCCTGTGGCAGCCCCTTCACCTCCCATTCCTTCACCAGCTTCCCATGGATGCACACACCACATCCACATTCCCAGATCCCACTGGTGGGTTTGCAATTAATGACTCCATTTCTCCACAAAGTGACAACAAACAGTTCCTGATTAGAGACCTGATTTCCATAGAAGAGCCCTGGAACTGCAGCAGAAGAATTCTCAGCTCTGCTCTAACCGGCTCTGGCTCATCCTAAATTTCCCATGGTGTTAGTCAGAGGAAATCCTGCCTTGGAAAAAAGAATGAAATGGATAAATGCAGAGATCAGGAATACAAAGGTAAATCGTTTCAGTAAATACAAACATCTCTGTTTCAGCCTGAAGAATGCAAGGCCACGGATCCTGCTGCAGAGCAAAGAGGCTGACAGGAGATGATCACACTGCTCTCAAGCATCCAGGCAGCTGCTGCTGTTAGGTATTGTCAAATCCAAATTATTGAGCTTCATTAGAGAGCTGCTGCCTTTCAAAGGATCCCTGTGAACACCCCAGATGAAGGCCCTTCAGTGAGGGACAGATAACATTCCAGCTCTGCAGCATCCCTGCTCTGGCTTTTCCTCCATCTGAAATTTCCCATGGTGTCATCTCATCTAATCATTGCTCGGCAATGCTGGCTCCAGAAGAAATCTTCCCTAGAAAATGAGCATTCATACACCTGGCTCCTGCTGGAAATGCTCATAGATAATGGCCCCAGCCAGCCCCGAGTGGCTCCAGCCCTGTGGGAAAGGCAGGAGGCTCTGAAGGGAGAGAAATTCCATGTTTATTTTCATTTCGTATCAGGGGCATCCTCAGGATTGTCCCGAGCACCTGAAGGAATATTAAAGGGAGGGCAGGGTCACAAAGAAATCTTTTTTTCCATCTCAGAGCCACAGCCAGGCAGCACTGACACCTTCTGTGGCACAGTGAGCACAGGGACAGTCCTTCTTTTGTAGCCCTGGGCTCAATTCTTGAGGTGAATTCCCCCTGAGGTCAATTCCAGCAGTGAGATCCCTGAGCAGCCCTTGGTGAACTCACAGCTGTGTGTCACACAGGGAACTCCACACTCATGCAGGACACTCCTATTTTCCACTGACATTCCCATCAAACTTAGTGCCACTGGCATTTTTTGCTGTCCTAACCGCATGATTATTAATTTTATGCTCAATATTTTGATCCTAAAGCAGATCCCAGCTTTCATTCCTTACAAATATCATCCCCAGCTTCCTCCTCAAGCCAGCTCTG
Organism: Entomyzon cyanotis; assembly: GCA_024500445.1. NCBI lineage: Eukaryota > Metazoa > Chordata > Aves > Passeriformes > Meliphagidae > Entomyzon > Entomyzon cyanotis. The sequence goes on from JAKEPQ010000781.1 coordinate 5,209,222, forward strand.
CACTCTGGGGTTCCCTGGCAAACCACCTTGGCTATGGACCTTCCTCAGCTGCTTCTGCTTGATGCAACAATTAATTTTTTTAAGTCTCTCATTGATATTGTGATCCCAAGAGCATAGCGTGAGTTAAATATTTGCCTGTTATAATTGCACATTTCACATGCTAGAAGCAGTTTCTGGATTATAACACTGGTGTCATATTCTGCACCAAAATAGAAATGTAATGGAAATTAATTACGTTTTAGGTATATCTGAATTACAGATTATTTTTTAAAAAATCAGTTTAAATGTGGTTTTGGGGGAAAAAAATAAATGTGGTGCTGTGATCTCTTTTGTAAAAGAACTTTTCATGTCACCACAAAAGTTTGTTCACTGCCTGCATATCCTGCATGGCAAAACCACAGCTACAAGAATGTGGCCTTTCAAAGAAATGTTACATGAGATGAAAAATATCACATCAGCTTTCAGAAGAGAAATCTGAAAGGAACTTGGAAAAATAAAAGCATTTCCAAGTCAAATATTTGAGATGAAGTGTTACCCATGGGAGCTCTCTCCATAAATACATAAAAGCAGCTTTTGGGGAATGCCCATAATTGCTGCATTACATATTCTCGCGCTTGGCAAACTGATGCTTGAGTTCGAAAATAAATCAATTTGGGCTTTTGCAAGCAAGAGGGAGAGGCAGAAAATATGTCTGTGTTGGGCTACAGTAATCACTTGAGTACCTCAGCAACTTTTGGGGCTTTAATAACTTCGCTGAGAAGGGTTTTGTCCCCGAGCAGGAGTGCCCCCGAAAACGGGCCAAATGGGACACCAGGAAGGCAATTCCCCAGGATGTGGATGTGCTGCTGAGCCATGCCTTTCTCAGGGTATTTATAGCTCCACCAGGGATGCAGCCTGAGGGATCACAAGGTGGAACTGGAGCTGGACGCTCAGCCCGGAGGAAACACGCAGAGAGCACGGTGCAGGGAGGGAAAGTTTTTTCCTTTCCCCTTATGGCAGGGGAAGGAAAAACACCAAAGGAATCACAGGGCTAGAGGTCGAGTCCTGTGGCCCTGAGGAGGAGCAGGTGAGGGCTGGGAGGTGTTGAAAGAGCAGCTGAACAAAGGACAGGGAGCACAGCACGCACAGAGCAGCAGTTACTTCAAAGCAAAGCCTCTCCACTCCTCCCGACAAAAGGCTCTGTGTGTGTGTGCAGCCTCCAAAGGGAAGCTGATGGAAGGGGACAGGATCTGGGCACGAGGTCACTGCTGTCCTGCCCCACGCTCCTCCTCACCTCCCTGCTGCTCCTGGAGCATCCTCAGTCCAGCTCCTCACCCAGCTCACCTGGGCTGCCCTCATCCACACAGTGAATATTGGGCTGCTGGGAAGGGTTAGGTGATACCAGGAGGTGCTAAACACGATTTCTGTGATGGTATGGCAAAGACACTTTAGTGCAAAAATCCAGAGTTCTTAAACTGTTAGTTTGTTCTGAGTTTACACACTTGTGAGGCAAAACAAATGTGCTTAACCAACACCACAGAGCAGGACAGGAACAGCATCAGGTGTGACCAACCACAGCCCCACTGTGAGCACTGATTGGTACTAATAACTGTTTTACAATTCTGCAACTTGTTCCTCACCTCTGGTTCAGCTGAGTCATTCCCAGAATGCTTTTCTAGTTAGCCAAAGGAACAGAAGTGAGCAAGGATTTTACAAGGGCAGCAAGGCTGTTCTGCTCCTCAACAGCACCAACCCTGACACCTCAGGAGCTACAGCTGATATTTGTCATATATGGCACTGTCTGGGGGTCCTGGTGCCTTGGAAACACCCATGGGATTTCCCAGATGGGTTCTGACCTGCCTTGTGGAAGGCCCTTGGAGTGCTCAGGGTTTCCCCCATTAGTGCTGCACATCTGAGACGTGGGGCTGCTCCCTTTAAACTGCTTTTCAGACACAATTTATTGATCTTGCTTCTGTTGCTTCACTGAGCCACTCAGGCAATTCCAAACAGAAAGGAAATTGCCCTGGTTTTGTTTTAAGAGTTTCAAATCCAGTGAAATATATATATTTTTTTTTTTTTTTTTTTAATAATGTCCTGCCAGACTTTTTTATTATTCTGCCCTTCTCCTAAATCTCCCCAGTTTTGCTAATTCCCTGCCAGGCTGGTGTGGCTAATCCTGGTGCAGATGCCAGGAGCCTCTGATCATATGCAGTGTTAAGGTTTCCTATTAAATCTTCCCAAAATTACATGCAGGGTCATCCCTCAGAGAGAATTCTGGGAATGTTAAGGAGAAATTTTAAAAGCTACTGAAAAAAAACCCACCTTTTGGCAACCAGCACAATTGATTGGATATTTGCTTACAGGTTTATACATATATGTGAACTTTCAAACTCATTTGTTGGCTTTAGTGACATGAATAACCAAGGGCATGATTTATAATGATTTGTCATCTGGTATTAGATTATAAAAAGTTTAATTAATTTTTCATTAGCCACACTTTATGATGGGCTTGTTAAGCATCTTGAGGTGAAGCCAAGAGCTATTAGCTACATTAAGGACCAGTTTCAAGAAAATTACTCCTTTTATAATCCCCAGAATGAGTTATAATGTTATTTTCCCCTTTCAGGAAACTGGTTTAAGCTACATAGATGTATTAAAATCTATACAGAGGACAGACTTTGAGGCAAACTGATCATGTAATAACAATTATTGATCAACTTTTGCACCAATTAAAATGAGATCAAACCTTGAGGATACTTAAAAATCAACATATTGATTTGTCACATAGCAAAGAACAGAATTCGAATGGGTGACTATTTGCAGGAGTTTGCTGCCATGAGACTTCTGCCTGTTGTCTCAACTGTTTATCTCATGAGAAGATAAATCAGGTTTGAAAATTTAATTCAAAATATAAAATTTAATTGACAAATTTGTTTGCCCTGCTCTGTGGCCTGTGCTGGGTGGGAAGGCTGAGCATGGCAGTGGCTGTTGGGGAAGAATCCATGACTCAGAGAACTTGCAAAAGAATAAAAGATACCTGTGAGTAATCAACGTGGAAAAATGTGGAGGGGGGTGGGGAATGGAAATTTAAATTATTTTCCTAGCAAGCTTTCTTTTGATTTCCAAAAAGAGGGAATACATTAAAAATAAAATGAAAAATCTTAAAAATAAGTGTCTAAACATAGAGTGCTGCGAGATGAATAGTCTTAGAGCTTATTTTAAACAGGTGGGAGGACCAGGCCTTTGGAAATCACTGGGAAACGTGCAGAGAAACTCCTAACCCTGCAGGCTTGAACAGGAGCTTGGAAACCTCAATTTTAGCCTCAATTTTAGCACCCCTTGACCAGAATCTACACTGATAAAAATGTATTTACCTGCTGTAAACAGCTGTAGGAGGGTATTGGGGTGTGGCTGTGGCTGCCCTGGAGCCCTGGCAGTGTCCAAGGCCAGCTTGGGTGGGCTTGGAGCAACCTGGGACAGTGGAAAGTGTGGCACTGGATGGTCCCATCCAATCCAAACCATCCTCTGATCCTGTTTCATGATTCTGTGATATCCCTGAGATTGGGAATCTCCTCAGCCCAGAGCTGAACCAGTGCCCATGGCAGGGGCTGGAGTGAGAAGGGCTTCAAGGCTCCTTCCAATCCAGGCTGCTCCAGGATCCTCTGATCCCAAGCAGATAAGCAGCAATACCTGGATGCTCACTGATGTCCCTGAATTTCCCTGATTTCCCTAAATTTCCCTGATTTTCCCGTGTGAGGATGAGCCCCAGCAGCTCCCGGCAGGGGTGCTCAGCACTCAGCCTGTCCTGTCCAACTCCATTCTGGGGAGGCAGCGCTTCACACAGGAGCTTTAAAAGCATCCAGACAAGTGTAAGACCCTCTAAATGTCTTGCCTGAGGCGATCTGTTTCCTTTCACAGGATTGCTCAGCAAGCAGGGCTGTTCTTAGCACTTCCCATGGGCGATGAGGGCACAGTTCTCACCCCAGATCCCTGCAGAGATCCCACAAACTCCGGGAGATGCTGCAGTCCCATCGCTCCTGCATGTCCCAACCTCTCTGCCCTTCCCATGGGAGGGTGGGATCCACTCTGAGCTCTGCCAACCCCACTCTGGGCTCTGCCAACCCCACCCGAGCTCTTCTCAACGCTCACTGCAGATCCTACACCTCTCCAGCCCCACATCCCACCCCAAAACTAAGGGCAGGAGACACACCTGAGTCCCTGCAGGTGTAGAACTCAAGCCTGAAGGACCTTGGGATGGAAAGGCACGAGGTGCCCTCTGTGGCAGAGCATCCCTGTGCCGTGCTGCTCCCAGAAGTCTTCCTGCCAGGACACCCACTGGTCAGATTTGATTCTGAAATAACCACCTTCAAAGTCTTCTGAAATGATTAAATACATTTCTCCATCTTCCCTCTGATTTTTTGACCTCATAATACTTTAAATATATATATATATATATATGTTTTGCCAATACAAACATGTAATCAATGGAATTTATAAGGCACAAAGCATATGAGTGGAAAATAGAAAGTTTGCTCCTCGCCGCTCTTCAGCACCCTTTGCACACGTGAGTGGAAGGAGCACAAGTTGAGGTGCACAAGCCACCCTGACCTGGCCTGTCGCACCATCTCTGTGCTCCATGTCACAGCCCTGATAACCCTCCTTTCCCTCGGGACTTTGCAGGAGTGGAGGTGTTGCTAAAGCCATGCAGGATTAGAGGGAAGTCTTGGTGACCTGTCTTATGAAAATTACAGGGTTTTATCGCTCCTGTTAGCGACAGTGGCTGTCATTTGTTAATCGGTCTGTACTGAATACCACAGTGGAAAGGAAGAAATTGCACCTTTCACAGCTAAGCAGAAATAGGGGGAAATGGGTAGATGGAGCCTGCTGGGTCTATCCTGAGCTCTCCTGGACCTGGAAAGGGAATGTAGGTCACACCACCTCTGCAGAAGCAACAGATCTTCACCCTCCACATATCCTCTCCAGATTTCCTTGTACCTCTGCAGCCCACAGCTCCCATGGCCCAGAGGGAAGGCTTTTCTGGTGCAGACAAGTAAATTCCAACAACTCTGGCTGCTTCAAAGAGGAATTGCTGAAGCCCTGGTGGAAACAAATTGCAGCTGGTTGTAATGAAGTGGTGTTCTGTCCAACAACGCTGGGCAGGAGCTGTGCCTGCCTGTCCATTCAGGGAACAGAAGGATGCTACACGACAGCTTAGGACTTAGCGGATCGCACAGATGTCACACACAAACCACTACAATGTCCTCGGGGAGGGGGAAATCATTTTATGACCTATAAACCACATAAAAGAGCAAAATCAGAGGCTATTGCGGATGAAGAGGGAGCAAATGTGCACTGCTAAACTCCCAGCCTAATGTGCTGCCTGTGTGTTCCCAACTGGAGGACTAAATTTAGCATCCCTGCCAAAATTACAGCGAGGAGATTGGAACCGCGTCCCCCAGTTGATGTGTTTGGCATTGTCCCTGCCACACCACCCAAGAGCAGCTCTGCCCAGGGCTCTGCTGGGGACAAGGCCACGGTGTGCCACGGCAAGCACTTCCCAGAACACGTCAGGGCAGTGAGGGATGGGAGGAAAAACCCCAGCAGCAGCACCGACAGGGAATTTGTCACGGTGACACTGGCGGTACGGAGAGTCCTACATCGTAATGATTGGTTTACAATAAAAATTACTTCAAATGTTGGATCAGAAGAAGGATGGTTCAGTCCATCAAATCACTGTCAGCTGCAAATTAGGCTGCCCATCCCTAGGCGATGGAGAACAAAATTGGCTTTGTCCATGGCTGGGTTTATTTTTATCTGTTCTGTTAAAGTCAGGCTCTTGCCTCACTGGCACAAACAGAGAAAAAAGGGCTTGGTGCAGAAAGGCTTTTTCGCTCCTTCCACCTGCAATAAATGGGGCAAGTTACCCTTGGATTGCTAAAATTAGCCAAGGATTCTTTGAGGGACAGCTTTCTGTCAGAGCCAGGTTACCTTCATGGGAGGAAGAAGGAAAAAATGGTATTTTGGTGAGAACAAATGGACTTCCAGGGACCTTAGACTGACACCACCTTCCAACCCAAGCAGCCAGGGCTCTGATCCAGTCCTCAGGGTTACACAAGAGAGGCTGGAGGAGGTGGGAACCTTCCCTAGTCCTGTAAGAATCACAGTCACTCCAAAACCTGCTATAATTCCCTGCAGACAGGATGGAAACTCGCACACCTCCCGCCTCCCTCGCCGGGGCTGATCATTCCCACACCGCCAGGAGATGTCGGCATTCCTCCCCAAGGTGCTAATGGGAGATGAGGTTAGGACTGAAATAACCACCAGCAGCCTTCCTGGGACTGCATGAGGAGCTCCAACCCCTCAGTATTCCCAAAATTCCAGGGATTATGGCTTTTGCTGCCTGTGCCAAAGGCTGGGAGTGGAAGGAGTCTCCATCCCTGGCACGACTGACAGATTTTCCAGCTCTCCCTCGAATTCCTAAAGCTGCCCATAAACTCCAGATTTCCCTCTCTGCTCCCCTCAGACCATGTCCTTCCCTGGGTGCAGAGCTTTGTTAACGTATTTCCCAGACACCACAGGGTACAGAGAGACTCTGAGAGGGAGAAAATCCACTGGAAAAATAAATACAGCTGACTAAGAAGGAGGGGGAACAATGTCTGTCATCTTAACCTGTCTGTCATCCTAACCCTGAGAATTCTCTGCTCTACTTACTGGGCTCTGCCTTTATCCCCCTCTGATTTTAGGGCATTTGAGCATCACCTGGTACCTGGGAAATCCTCTGCTGTGCTAAAGGCTTGGCTGAGAAATCAGGCAGTGAAGGCAGAGGGAAGGTTTATTTTAATTTCGTGTTGCACCAAGTACAAAAGAACTGTCTGTGAGTAACTCACAGGATTATGTTCACCAGCAAAGGCCAATAATTCAGAGTGACAACAAACTGGAGACCTCTGTAAGGTACAAATGGCTGTAAAGAATAATAATTGCTTACTGTCCACCTACTCCTCTGGGTTTGTGTCCCAGTTTTACCACCCTTGCCTTGCTGGATGTGCCTGGATGGCAGCAATTATGGCACTGCCAGGAGCTGCTGCAAATTGAAGTGGATGATAAAAAAAAGAGCTTAAGAAGATGTATGAAATAATGATCAAGGCTTATGAGGAGCTAGTGAAATTACGGTAACATTGTTGTTATTGTAATTATTACTGTTGTAGTTGTTGTTCTTGGTGGTGGTGATGATTGATTGTTATTATTATCATTACTATTATTATTATTATTATTATCTATTATTATTATTATTATTAAGAGTAGAAGGAGAAGGAGAAGGAGAAGGAGAAGGAGAAGGAGAAGGAGAAGGAGAAGGAGAAGGAGAAGGAGAAGGAGAAGGAGAAGGAGAAGGAGAAGGAGAAGGAGAAGGAGAAGGAGAAGAAGAAAGTGAAAATCACACAGAGGTTTGCACCTCATCCTGGGCTGGGAGGCAGCTCTGTCATTACCTGGTGCCTCAATTTGTTCTGAAAAAAATAAAAATAATCCTGGCACACCAAAAATCCCACATCTAACCTAAATAAGTGCAGCATCCTGGGTCCCCCAGGCCTGGCAGCTCTGTAAAATCTCAGCATCCCCTGAAATCTCCCTAAGCAGCTTTAACGCCCCAAAAAGTGCTTGCTGTGGATCACTGTGAAGGCTGCATGAGACAAAACGTTAATTATTAGTGCAAAAATAGAATTTCTTTTTATAATCCCAACAAACATGAGCTTCTCCACTCGGGATGCACCAGTGGGAACTTCACTCGTTTTTTTTAACGTCTGGGAAGAAATTCAAAACGTGCCCCTGCTCTAAACTGCAAAAGGAAAATCAGAAGCAAAAGGCTTTTACCTTTCTCTCTAATTGAATCCAGCTGGCCTCCTTCTACCCTGCCTTGCAGTCTTTTACAGATATGCAAATGGAGGGAAATAAATGGTGCTGTTTGCATCTGCACTGCACACCAACAAATCAGACAATGCTGTGTGTTCATGGGTTTTGCAGCAATTTTGCCATTCTGCTGGGGTTTTTTTTTGATCCAGTTTTAGTTGTGGATTTTGAATACAGAAATGACTGGACAGTCCTGGTGTCCCTTTGGCCACCTGGAAACGTCAACATCTACAGGGTTTTCAGGATGCAGAAGAGCAAGGAGAGATGGGAATGGAGCCCTGGCAGGGAATTCCAAAGGGCTTCCTCCACCCAGTGTATTTACCTCAAGTTTGAGGGATTTCCCACAGTGTTTTCATGACACTGGCCCCAAATGGCTCCATCAGGAATGGATTCTCCCCCAGATAAACTACTGCTTAAATGGCAAAATGAAGGATTACATTTTCAACAGCGCAATTTCACAACAATGCTATCTTTAAAAATTAAATAAGCAAGAGAAAAGGTTTAGCACTAAAATCCACATAAGTCCTTAAGCAGTTGCTGAAGCAAGTACCTGATTTAGCAGAGGGGGTACAACCTCGAAACCATCTACTTTTATTATTATTGTTATTATTATTATTATTATTATTTGGGACAAATATCAAACACCAAATGTTGGATCTGCCTCCATGGCTTCTTTGGAAAAGCAGTGAAAATGGCCTGTTAAAATTAGTAACCTTTGGAAGAATCATGTAGGAACTGAGCTGAATTTATTAGGCACTGACATGGAGTTGTAGGTGTGGAGAGGGACAATCGCAAGTAGATTCACACTTTGGTCACTGCTGGGAAGCTTTTCTGAGCAAAGTTTTAGCTTCTCCAGTAGCCTGCATGGAGGCAATCCTTGGCACTCCCGTGGTGTTAATTATTATTATTATTATTAATCCTTAAGTTAGAATATTTCCACCTTCAGAGTAACCTCTGTGGGAAAGTGCAGCTGCTTGCTGGGTGGTGAAAACAGCTGCTGTAAACCTATTTTCATTGATTTTTTTTCTCCCCAAAATGGTTAACACGACAAAACATAATTAGCCTTGAATTTTCCGTCGTATATTTAGCTCGAAACATTAACATCACCTTGGCTGCAGTGGCACCATTTCACTTCTGCTTCTCACTTTACCCCCAGGAAGGAGGGAAGGACAAATCAGACATCACCAGCTCGAAAATTCACTCTGAATTCAGCAGCCTGATGGCTGCTGACCACCCAGAGGACAGGTGTGACATGTATTTATGGGCTTGATTTTAAACCAATATCCCTTCCTTCCATTTATGAGCCCTCTGCATGTTTTATTCTGACAGCTCTGCCGCGGAGTTCCCGCCGTCTCCTGGCCACAAGCTGCTGGCAGTGGGATGTGGAGCTGATTATTTGGTGTGTAGGCACTGAGCACCCCCCAAGCTGATGAACTATGGACAATTTATTCATTGGATTTTAAGCCCAGTTAAACCAGCAGCTAAAGGGAAGCCTCGCTCACAGTGCCTGGAACTGCAAACGTTTGATGCTGTGGAAGTGGGGAGGAAATTGTTACGGATTTGCATTCCAACGTTACACTCATGCCTGAGATTTTATCTCTATTCAGGAATCCCAGCGTTCAGGGCTTTTTGTAAATCTGCTTATTTGAGATTTTTAAGCCTTAAGTTCCAGTTTCTGGCAGGTGACTTCCCAAGGAGTTGGGATTTTCCAGCTACCCTGCCAACCAGAGAGATGGATGGTGCAGAAAGAGAGAAAAGGAACAGAAAATGAATAGAAAATAAACATAAGAACCTTGAAAAATTGAAGATGTGCAAAATCACCCAACAAAGTAGGTTTGCAGGCCTGTGGGTGTTTGTCCATATATCCATATAGCTATGTTTATACTTCCAAGATGATGATTTTAGCCAATTCCAAGGATTCAGAACCTGGATATACAATGCCCAGTACAAGACTTAGCCAAGTTGATCTACAAACCTTCAGCTCTTTCATGTCACGTTTTTTATGTCATTGTTTCTATTGGAATCTGGTTGCAGATCTGTTTTGTATTGACCTTTCCTACTGTATTTATGGACAATATATTTATTTTAAGTAGCACTGTATATGACCAAAAGCAATTTGTCCCTCAGCATGAACAGTCACAGGAATGTGGGGTTGTGACCTCCTTAGCCCTTCTCTGCCATCCTCTCCACCACTAACATCTTCCAAATAGTTGATTTCAATCTTTCTAGTTACAAATTATTGACCAATTTATTGTCCTCTCTCTGATGATATTTGTAGAGAACAAAATATTCCCTTTATTTTTCAATATATTTCCATATATTTCCTTTTTTTTTTTTTTTTAATTCAAAAGTATTGTCATGTTCCCTCTACTCTTTCATTCAGAACAATCCTAATTTACTCTTTCCTGACAGGTCTGACCTCCTAGACCTCTGATGCTCCTTGTACATCCCCATGTAATGATTCCAGGGATGCAGTGATCAAAAATCCTGAAATCCTGGTAAAAGAAATTTGGTATTTTGTAAGATGGCAAAACCCCTCGGAATTTGAAAAATTATAAGCAGCAATTTTCTTCTTGAAAAAAAAGTTATATGAGCTATGGAAACAGGGAACTCCTGCATGTAGAGACCATTCTATTTGATTTCTGATGGCAATTTCCAGAAGGATTCCTGGCTGGCAGGAAAGAGGCAAGCAGTGCTCTTCCAGAGGTCATTGAGAGCTGGAGGCTGAGGAAACACTCAGGTACCTCAGCTCTTTCTGGCTCTCACCAGTTCATAATTTTAGCATAAGAAAAATTAGATCTTAAGTGCCTGTTAATGTGTTAATGCATCAAGCACAGGAAACCCAAGAACTGCAGTATTTGATGTTAGCAGAGACCCACGAGTTCAGGACCCAAATCTCTTTGGCCATTTCTAGAGCTGCATTAGTCCACACCTTCCATTAGGGATGAGTGGGATGGAGTGAGTCAGCTCCTCCTGAACTTCCCAGCTGAGCCCATTTTGGATGAAAGGTCACCTCTTCTCCCAGCTTGGGGCTGCTGTAAAACTCGTGCCATTGGGAGCAGAAAGACAAGAGGGCAAAACTCACAAGAGCAGAGCAGACATCAGTGTCACCATCCTGCCCAGGAGTGGGGAAGTCCTTTTTCTAAGAGATTAAATTGACATCAGGTTTGTCTCCATGTCCTAACTGTCCTCGAGGAGCAATCACTGAATCATGGAATGGTTTGGGTTGGAAAGATCTTAAGGATCATCCAGTGTCACCCCTGCCATGGCAAGGACACCTTCCACTATCCCAGGCTGCTCCAAGCCCTGTCCAGCCTGGCCTTGGACATTCCAGGGATCCAGGGGCACCACAGCTTCTCTGGGAATTCCATCCCAGGGCCTCCCCACCCTCACAGGGAGGAATTCCTTCTCAATATCCCATCCAACCCTGCCCTCCTTCATTCTGAAGCCATTCCCTGTGTCCTGGCCCTCCATCCCCTGTAAAATCTCTCTCCATGTTTCCTGCAGCTCCTTCAGGCTCTACAAGGCCACAATGAGGTCACCCCAAAGCTTCTCCTCTCCAGGCTGGACAATCCCAACTCTCCCAGCCTTCCCTCCCAGCAGAGCTGCTCCATCCCTCTGCTCATCCTGGAGGAGAGAGGGAAGTGGAGAAGCAACAGCAGCAAACAAAATTCTGGCATCACTGGACTGAACAGAAGTGCCACCACTGACATCACTAATAGTCTCAAGTTTGATCTGAAAAGCAATTTAGAATATGAGCTTTTCTCTCCAAATGAGCAGTAAGTGCCTTCCTTCACCCAGAACTCGGGGCTTTCGATTACATTTTAAATTGATTGGCTTTATGGCCCAGTCCTGGGGAATTGCCCTAGCATGATCTCGTCTGGCTCCTGTTTCTAAATCTGGCAACTCTAAATCCAGACGCCCTGCAAATCCAGGCTGTTGCTTACAGCACATACTGGAGGGTAATCTCCAATTCTGTGTATCCAGGCAAAATACAGGAATTGGGATGTATGGAAGATTAGCCCACAAGGTGAAAAGGAAAGAAAATCCGGGGAGAAACTGCAATAGCAAATGTTCCCATGCAGAGTGTGGAGGCGTCAAAATAAACCACAACCATCATTCCACAACGAGTGTTTGGGCTAAGAGAATTCAAGGAGTGTTTTTGCATTATCCAAGGTGTTTCCAGCAGGAGCAATGAAGTTGTCATCCCAAGGTGTGTCCTGTCCCAGGGTCTGTGGGCAGTGGATGGAGACGTTCAGAAAACACAGTTCCAAATCCATGCTCTTCCCTCCTGTGGTCCACGTTCAGCCTCATTTAGGACATGAAAACCTTGCTATCACTTGGGCTCCCAGGTGACGAGAAGCCTTTCCACTGAATGAAAAGGGTTAGAAAATAAGCAGGATTTTGTTGTGATGGAGGACAGGAGGTTGTGGACAGGCGGAGGTTGGACTCTTCTCCCAGGTGACAGAACAAGAAGAAACAGATTTTAGTTGTGCCAGGAGAGGTTTAGATTGGAAACCATGGAAAATTTCTTCACCAGGAGGGCTCTCAAACACCAGAACAGGCTGTTCAGGGAAGTGGTGGCATCACCACCCCTGGAAATGATCAAAAAATGTCTTGATGTCCATTAGTGACACAGCTTAGCGCTGGGTTAACAGTTGAACTCGATGCTCTTAGAGATCTTCTCCATCCTCAACGATTCCGTGCTTCTGGGAACCTTCTGTGGCTGCAGAAGTGAAGGATGGGGAGGCTGGAGGAGCCCTCAGAGCTGGAGGGCTCATAACTCTCCCTGTGCTGGGAACACATCCCCCCAAGGCCATTATTCCCCTTGGATCCGTGCAGGAAACTCCAGCTGCTGCCTGAGGAAGCTGTGCATGCCCAACCAGGCTGTGAATCATCCCAAGAAAGGCCAGGGAGAAGCTCGTATATAAGTGGAGTCTGGAGGTTTTTTGACACTGGCCATAATAAATATCAGCGGGTTTAGAAAAAAATTTGTGGCCTTGCATGCCTGAAGTGAGAAAAAAGCTACAGCTGAGTTTGGTTCACTGGAAGGAAATAGCCAAGGCTGTTGAAACATTAGATAAAAAACTGATCTTGAAATGTCAGGAATCACTGAGGATAACAGAACTGTCAGTTCTGTCCAATAAAACCTCCCGTTTATTTTGCCTACTTTTCTCTTTTATTTTTAATAACTACCCATTAAAAATGCTGCACTCACAATCTGCTGGTATTTGCTGTTCTGTTTTAATGCTGTCTATGAGTTCTTCCCTCCTTTCCTTTTAATATTTACACATATCATCAAATGCTGGGCAAAATTTGCCTGCTGAAAAAAAAAACAAACCCACGAGTGTAAACCAATTACAAATAACTTACTACTGAGGGCATGGCTGGGCTTTCTGCACAGCTCCAGTGTCCCATTGAGTTTCAAGTATCTGAGGACACTTTTTGATTAGAAATAATCCATGTTAATATAATTTGGTAGATTGTTATTTCCCAACCTCATCTGGAAAGAGTACAACTATCCTGAAAAAAGAAAAAAAAATCAACAGCTATTCCATAGCTTAACAAATAACTGATAATGAGGTGACTAAGAAAAATTGTAGCCAGGAGCATCAGTTTGATATAAGCGTCTCCAGCCTGAAGGATTCCAGCTGGAAAAGCCCAGTTTCAAATCCTTACACTTCCTCCATTTCACATGCATTCCCCAATGCTCATGCAGCTCAAATAATCTGTGCCTGTACTTTATATATGGCGTGTCAAACGCCAGCAGTGTATGGATAAAAGGATCCAGGCTTCAGCAGAGCTGCCAGAATGGCGTGAAGGGACCTCAGGCTTTGGGCTGAGCTCTGCCAGTGCAAACAGGACCCCCCAGCAGTCAGGGGAAGCTCTGTGGTGGCTGGATGGGGACAGAACAACCCCTGCATCCAGTCTGGGGACCCTTGAAGTGAGGCTGAGCTGTTGAGACAGCAGCAAGAGAGGTCCTGGTCCCTAAAACACCACTGGGACAATGGGACATAGGCTGAACAAAATCAGTCTCTTCCTAAGAAGGACCACAGGTATATTCCAGCTGATGATTATGTTGCTCTTAAATACTCTCAGTCCATGTTTGAGAAATTAATTAAGGAACAGAGAGGGAATAAGGAAAGTGAAGCCTCATAAACTGCTTCACTAACTGCTGCACAGAGAAGACTCTCAGAATTTCCCTCTATCAACATTTTCAAAAACAGTACAATTTCTTCTTGTTGAATAATTTATAATATAGAAACCCAAGAATATTTGAAAGGCTCCCTAAAAATAAAAGAGGGAGGGGAACCTCAATATTGAACATGAAGACACCAGACAAACAGAAATCTCAAGGGGACAAGAAGAAGGGTCTGATGAGCAGGGAAGGAATTTTAAGCTGAGCTTTGAGGCCAGACTAATGGTGTGATCAGACGCCTGCCTCTTGCAGCTCTGCTGCTGGCAGTGTTTCTGCTGCCCAGGACCACTCTGTGTGCTGGAGAGCTCAGCACTGTGTTTGTTCTGCACAGCCCAGCGCTCCAGCCTTCCCTAAATTCCAGGATTTCCACTGAGGAAAGGCAGGGAATTTCCTTCCCCAAGGCAGGGAGAGCCATGGGATGTTCCCTCCCAGCCCGGGCCTTGCCCTGCCCCTGGAGCATCTCTCCCTGGAGCAGCCGGCTGGCAGCTCTCCCACCAGTGTGTGAGGGGTTTGCGTCAGGGATTAAGCAGCAGCACATCCCAGTCCCTCCCTGCTCCCCTCCACCCTCGGCTTCCCGCATGTCCTGCTGCCCCCAGAGCTGCCCGCTGGAGCCCATCCCTGCCCCGGGGAGCTGGGGGGACAGGGCTTGGGGCAGAAATGCAGCTGGAGCAGTGTCCAAACCCTCTGAACGCTCAGATCCAGCACCTCCCAACACTCCCTACTCCACCAAAACACAGCGAGCCGGGAAGCAGCTCCCGTCTGTAACAATTACAAGAGAGTTTCCCTTGCCCTTGCACTATTTATTGCTTTTGCCCTTGCCATAGATTGATGGAGACAGAGAGACTATTAAAGATCGGAATATTTCCTTCTGGACAGGCAGGGCGAGTTTTGGGAGAAAACTCCGTCTTTTCTCTCCACCATTGCCTCTTCTGCTGGGAAGGGGAGGGAAGGGATGGCTTTGGTTCACACTGCAGGCTGCCTGGAGCGTTCAGAGCCTGCTGAGCAGCGACTGCAGAGGGGGAATGCTCTTCTCCGGGGGAAACTGAACGATTTAAGGATATTTCTGCAAGGTACAATAATTGCCCAAGTATCCTTCTCTAAGTTGGGTCTCTCTGCCTTTTCCCCACAAGGCTGCCAGGGGAACAAGGAGCATTTTAGTGATGAAAACTGAGGCTTGGAAGAGGCAGCCGAAGGGCACCTGCCAGCTCCCACTGCTGCCACTCATCCCCACAGCTCCAGCATGGGCTCTGGCAAGGAAACAGCTCGCTTGCCAATAATAATAATTATCATTAATAACCGAGTGACGTCCTAATCTTGGTTACATCAGCCATACCCTTGGCTGGAGCTGCTGCCAGTCACACTCACAGCGGTCCTGTCCCCAGCAGAGCGTGTGGAGCAGAGACAGGAGGGCCAGGAGCTGCTGTGGCTGGAGGGAGATGCAGGGCAGCGATGGCCCGCGGTGACTTCTGCCTCCTGGCTGAGGGGACAAGGGGACACGACCTGGACAAAGCCTGGGAGAGACGCGTTTCTGTGTCCATTTGAATGTCCTCACCCCTCCTGGAAACTGCGGGGCATGAAGGATGGAGAGGGAGGTGCGGGCTGATCCTCCTCCTCCTCTTTCCCCGGGGCATCTCTCGGGGTTGCCCCGTGTCACAGCCGGGCAGGGGACACTGGAGTGTCCGGGAGTCCCGGAGCCGGCCCTGCCTGCGGGGAGACCCGGCGGGATGTCCGTCCATCCCCGCAGCGCTCCCCGGTCTGCAGTCCATCCCTCCCCAGCCCCCCCGTCCCTCCCCTCTTCCAGCCCCTCCGCACAACCCGGCAAGGCTAACGAGAGATATTCGGTGGCATTTGGGAAAGTTGCAAGGTCAGGGCTGCCCCGCTGTGCGCTCCGACCCTGCCCCTCGGGCAGCATCCCTGGGGAAGGGGGGCTGTCCCCAACCCCAGCGGGGCTCGCTCCCACAGGTCGCTTTGCCGAGTTGCTGCCGAAGCCGCTGTGCGAGCTGTGCGAGAACAAAGTGTTGTGATTGCCCCTTTGGCCCTTTTTCTCCGCCTCCCCCCCATTCGGAACGGGGGGTGTCGGGGCGCGGAGCCTGCCCGTACCCCATGTCGCTCCCGCGTCAGAAAATGAATGATGCAGCAATTTAATTAGGAGGGAGCGGTGCGTCCATATTGCACCGGCGGAGGAGAGCTCGGGAGCAGGGGGAAGATGGTGCGTGTCCGCGGGCGCGGAGGCTGCGCTCCTGCCCGCGCAGAGCGGCGCCGGGACCCCGTGAGCCCCCCGGGACCTCCCGCCCGCGCCCGCAGCTCTGCCGCTGAACTTTCCGCTAGCCAGCCGCGGTTCCAGTTAAGTGTCCTCCCGGCCGAGCCTCCGCGGGGTGCGGGAGGGGAACTGGGGCTCAGCGCGGAGCGCGGGGTGCGGGATGCCCCGGGAGTTAGGCGGAGATAGGCGCGGATGTGAGCGCGGGAATGGGCGGGCGCGGCTGTGCGCCGAGCCCGGTCTGTGCGCGCAGCGATGCGCAGGGCTGTGCGCGGGTGCGGACAGCGGGATGCGCGGGGCAGCGCGGGGCTCACCTCCTGTCCTGCCCTGCCCGCAGCCCGTCCCTCCCGACCCCCCCCCGGCGCTTCTCACCCTCCAACTTTCACCCGCGGGCGCACCCGCGCGGTCCTCCCGCTGCGCGCCGATCCGCGGATCCTCCGCGCCCCGCGCAGCCCCGTTACCTGCGGCGGCTCCCGGGGCGGGCGCGCACCGGGAGGATGCGGGAGGCGCCGGGCGTGTCACCGAGGATTTTGGCTCGGCGGGAAGCTGCGGGCTCCTGGCGAGGCTGCGGGCGGGGGCGGCACGGCCCCGGGACGGGCGGGCAGCGCGCCGGGCGGAGGAGGCGCTGGCGGCGGAGGAGCGCGGCGGCCGGAGCGGGACCCCCGGGCTGCTCCCCGCCGCAGCCCTCGGCTGGCACTCGCAGCCACAGCAGCTTTGATTTCCTCCAGACTTGGGCTTTTTGTTCCCTTTCCCCCCCTCCTTTTCTTTTTTTCTTCTTTTTTTTTTTTTTTTTAGGAAAGGGGAGGGGGGGTGCAAATTCTTCCCCATCCCGGCGGCTTTTTCCTCTCTGATTCTTCTCAGGTTTTTTCCTCCCCCATCTGCTCGTTTCCCACTTCCCTTCCTCTCCTCCAACCAGCCCCCTCCTTCCCTCTTTAAAAAAAAAAAAAAAAAAGAAAGAAAAAAAAAAAAAGCCAAGGGAAAAAAACCTGTGTAGTCAGGGCTTCCCAAATGCGCGCCCCCGACCTGGAGCCGAGCGCGCCCCCTTCGTTTGTTCCCCTTCTTGAAGCTCATTTTCATGACGTGGAGCAGCCTGATCCAGGGCAGGAGCGGCGCACACAGCGCACACACACACACACACAGCCCCGCACCCGCCCCGCACCCGCGCACACCCGCGCACGCCGCGCACCCGCGCTCCGCCGCCGCGCCCCAGCGCCCGCTCCGCGCTGCCGCTGCCCGGAGAAGGCGGCGGCGGCGCTGGAGCCTGCAGCAGCCCCTCTCCTCCCTCCTCCATTGAGTGTGCCAAACAGCAGCTCTGCATCCTAAAGAAGATCATTGAGGGGCTCATTGCATTCCCAGCACGTTTCAGGCTTGCTTCTTTTTTTTTTTTTTCCCTCTCCTTTTTTTTTTTTTTCCTTTTGCCTCAGCTTCAGCAGGAGTAGAGAGAGAGGGAGAGAGAGCCACAGAGAGGGAGAGGCAGAGAGAAACCAGCAATCTTTAAACTCGAGCTTTTTTTTTTTCCTCCCTTCCTTTCTTTTGCCTTATTTTTTTTTTTTTTTTTTTTTTTTTTTTTGGTAACGATGTGCTAAAATCTCTCCTGCAAACCGGTAAGTACAACCTTTCTGGATCCTTTTGTTTCCGCCTAGGGTCAAAGACACCCCCCTCTTCCAAAAAGAAGATACAGTAATCCTCTTTCTTTATTTTTTTATTTTTATTACAGCCCTTGCAGAAGAGAAAGAACTTAAGTGGCTAATATTTTGCAAAGGAGACGGAGAGATTGATACTGCAATATAGCTCTCATCTCTCTCCTTTCTCCCCAATTAGATGCTGTTTTTAATTGCAGAGGGTATTTCTCTTTTCGTGCTTTCAACCATCTCCTCTTTCCCACAGGGGAGGGTTTCATTTGCAAGTTGATCCTAAGGATTTCTGTTCCTCTGGCATTTCTCTCCCCTAAATGCATCTTTCTGCTCTTAAGTTTGCGGATGGGGGGCAATTTTTTCTAGTTCTTACACGAGGAAGGCAAAAAGGACCTTTTTATTGGGAGATTGAGACTAAAAGCAATGATCGCTCCGAATCATTCTAATGGGCATTTCAGGGATTCAAGGAAGGCTGCATCACCGCCGGTGTTATTCCCATCCTTAGCGTTCCTCTGTGCCCATACATTTAAAATATCTGGTGAAAGGAAGGGTGAAACCATATGTTGAAGGAGCTGCATCTCATTAGGGCAGTATTATTTTCATCTGATTGGAGAAGAATGGTGTCTTCATTCGGAATCGTGTATAGTAGGATAGAGAATTTATCGGCTGGTAAGTGTCAAGGTATTTTTTTCTTCCACTCTCAGCTTTTTAACCGGGTCTCCTGCTTGGTCCTGGGGGCACAAAATGCCCTAATCCAAGGCAGGCTGAGCGTTTCAATCCTAGGTGCCTCTTCAGCTGTCACTTCCCTTTAGATCTGCTGATCGCATGGGCATGTGCTTTAGAAAGATTAATCATCTCTAAATGCTTTAATCAGCTAAAATGACTAATATGTGCTGTGTATTTATCTGATAATATACCAGTTGCATTAATTCACCGGCGCATTTGCAAGGGGAAGATTTCCTTCCCAATCAGGGTCGTTAACCATTTACTCCGTTAGAGATACTGTGGGGATTTCTGAGGGGAACCGTTCTGCCGGGGACATCAGCAAACCTCGCACATTCCTCGGAACTCGCGTGTGGAATGTATCGAGCCGGGAGGGAGGCAGATTCGAGGGTGGAGGTTCAATAACTTTGGGAGTTTGCATGGATGAGGGATGTGGTGCGACACCGGTGAAATCTGCCCACTCGGTGTGTTTCACCCCCCGGAGTCGAGGCGGGCTGTGATGGCTCCCGGGCAAAAATTGCACACGGGGATGAGATCCGGGCAGCTCCGAAGCCTGGGAAACGCGGAGAGACGCAAAACGTTCGGTGTGCTCGTGGTGCTGTGTGGGGCTGCATGTGCTGTCCTCTTTATAGGTGGCATTTACCACAGGGAGGGGAGGAAGGAAGGCTGCTATCGCGTGATGGAGCCGTCTAACATCTCTTAAGTATAAATCAGGGCAAGGCTCGCCCAGCCGACACCCCTGGAGTTGGTTGGGAACGTCTGCCCAACAATTGCTGAACTTTCCAGCAGCCCGACATGAGTCCAGCAGGTAGGGGCTTAGGAGAAGGAGAGGGGCAGGGCAGAAATACTGAAATCTGCGTTTCTCTTCCCGTTGCAGTTTTGTAAACATCAACAAATGATGAAACCTTCCGCGGCAGAGACGCTTCATAAAGGAAGGATGTTGTGGATAATTCTTCTAAGCACAATTGCTCTAGCATGGACTACACCTATTCCCTTGATAGAGGACTCGGAGGAACTGGATGAGCCCTGCTTTGATCCATGTTACTGTGAAGTGAAGGAGAGCATTTTCCATATACATTGTGACAACAAGGGATTTATAAATATTAGTCAGATAACAGAGTCATGGTCGAGACCTTTTAAACTTTATCTGCAGAGGAATTCCATGAGGAAATTGTACACCAACAGTTTTCTTCACTTGAACAATGCTGTGTCTATTAACCTTGGGAACAATGCACTGCAGGACATTCAGACCGGGGCTTTTAACGGGCTCCGAGTTCTGAAGAGGTTGTATTTGCACGAAAACAAATTGGACATTTTCAGGAACGACACTTTCCTGGGTTTGGAAAGTCTGGAATATCTGCAGGCAGATTACAATGTCATTAAGCGAATTGAAAGTGGGGCATTTCGAAACCTAAGTAAATTGAGGGTCCTTATCCTAAATGACAATCTTATCCCCATGCTTCCCACCAATTTATTTAAGTCCGTGTCCTTAACCCACTTGGACTTGCGCGGGAACCGCCTAAAGGTCCTTTCGTACCGCGGGATGTTGGACCACATTGGCAGGAGCCTGATGGAGATCCAGCTGGAGGAGAACCCGTGGAACTGTACGTGTGAGATCGTGCAGCTCAAGAGCTGGCTGGAGCGCATCCCCTACACCGCTCTGGTGGGGGACATCACCTGCGAGACCCCCTTCCACTTCCACGGGAAGGACCTGCGGGAGATCAAAAGAAGCAAGCTCTGCCCCATGCTGTCCGACTCCGAGGTGGAAGCCAGCCTGGGCATCCCTCAGCTGTCCTCCAGCAAGGAGAACGCGTGGCCTACGAAGCCTTCCTCCATGCTCTCCTCCTTCCATTTCACCGCTTCCTCTGTTGAGTACAAAACGTCCAACAAGCAGCCCAAGCCCACCAAGCAGCCCCGGGCGCCCCGGCCTCCCCCGACCCCCGGGGCCTGTACCCCGGGCCCAACCAGCCGCCCGTGGCTGCCTACCAGACCCGGCCCCCCATCCCCATCATCTGCCCCACCGGCTGCTCTTGCAGTTTGCACATCAACGACCTGGGCCTGACGGTCAACTGCAAGGAGCGGGGGTTCCACAACATCTCCGAGCTCCTGCCCAGGCCTTTGAACGCCAAGAAGCTGTACCTGAGCGGGAATTTGATCCAGAGAATCTACCGCTCCGATTTCTGGAATTTTTCCTCCTTGGATCTCTTACACCTGGGGAACAACCGGATCTCCTACGTGCAGGACGGGGCGTTCATCAACCTGCCGAACCTCAAGAGCCTGTACCTGAACGGGAACGACATCGAGCGGCTCACCCCGGGCATGTTCCGGGGCCTGCAGAGTTTGCATTACCTGTACTTCGAGTACAACCTGATCAGGGAAATCCAGCCGGCGGCCTTCAGCCTCATGCCCAACCTGAAGCTCCTCTTCCTCAACGACAACCTGCTCCGCATGCTGCCCACCGACGCCTTCGCCGGCACCTCCCTGGCGCGCCTCAACCTGCGCAACAACCACTTCCTGGCGCTGCCGGTGGCCGGGGTGCTGGAGCACCTGCACGCCATCGTGCAGATCGACCTGAAGCTCAACCCCTGGGACTGCACCTGCGAGCTGGTGCCGCTGAAGCAGTGGCTGGAGGCGCTCAGCTCCGTCAGCGTGGTGGGCGAGGTGCTGTGCGCCAGCCCCGAGCCGCTGGCCCGGCGCGACCTGCGCTCGCTGGAGCTGGCCGCGCTGTGCCCCGCCGCCCTGCGCCCCGCCGCCGCCGCCGCCTCGCCCCCCGCCGCCGCCCCGCCGCCTCCCGCCGCCACCGGCGCGGCCGCCTACGAGCTGCCTCCGGCCGCCGCGGCCGCGGCCGTGCCGCTCTCCGTGCTCATCCTCAGCCTCCTCGTGCTCTTCTTCTCCGCCGTGCTGGTGGCCGCCGGGCTCTTCGCCTTCGTGCTGCGCCGCCGCCGGCGGAAGCTGCCGTTCCGCGGCCCGCGGGCGGAGGCGGCGGACCTGGGCGCGGTGCCGCTGCGCTGCCCGCGGCTCTTCCCCGAGGGCGGCGGCGGCGGCGGGGGCGGCGGCGGCGGGGGGGCCCCGGGGAGCGGTCCCCGGAGAAGGCGCCCCCGGCGGGCCACGTCTACGACTACATCCCGCACCCGGTGACCCAGATGTGCAACAACCCCATCTACAAGCCGCGGGAGGAGGAGGAGGCGGCGGGCGGCGGCGGCGGCGGCGAGGCGGCCGAGCTGCTGCGGGGCGGCGGCGAGCGCGGCTTTTCCCACCCCGCCGCCCCCGCCGCCGCGCCGGAGCAGGGCAGCAGCTACCGCACCTTGCTGGAGAAGGAGCAGGAGTGGAGCCTGGCCGTGTCCAGCTCGCAGCTCAACACCATCGTGGCCGTGCACCCCCAGCACCCCGCGGGCGGAGGGCTGGCGGCGGGCGCGCTCGGGGCGGCGGCGGCGGCGGCGGGGGGAGCCCCGCGGGACCGCGACCGCCCGCCGCCCTGCGCCGTGGGCTTCGTGGACTGCCTGTACGGCACCGTGCCCAAGCTGAAGGAACTGCACGTCCACCCCCCCGGCATGCAATACCCGGACCTGCAGCAGGACGCCAGGCTGAAGGAGACCCTGCTCTTCGCGGCCGGCAAGGGCTTCCCGGACCACCAAACCCCCACAAGCGAATACCTCGAGTTAAGGGCCAAACTCCAAACCAAGCCGGATTACCTCGAAGTCCTGGAGAAGACCACGTACCGGTTCTGACCGCCGCCCCGCCGCCCGCCCGGCCCCGCCGCCCTCGAGCAGAGGATACAGCTGTGCGCTCTGCCCCGCCAGATGTGCGCGCTGCGGGGCAGGGCCCTTCTCAGATCAGTAATCGACGAAGTGCCTTCGCAGACTTTTGCCAGCAGATGTTAATCAATCATTATTTTTTATACTGAAACTGAGACTTTGACTGTGCCATGTCTAAAGGTATATTATTATTATTATATTATTATTATTATCGAGGATCTTTATATTGATCTTGATTGAGTAAATTCTATGTGTGTCTCTCTCTTTTTTATTTTCATTTTTATTTTCTGTGTTCTTGTTGTTTGTTTTGTTCGTTGGCTCTTTTTTTTTTGTTCCCTTTTTTGGGTTTGTTTTTTTTTTTCCTTTTTTCCCTTGGCAGTAAACTTCCTCGATATTTTCCCTCGGAGGGGAGGGGGAGGGAAGATGGCATTTTGTGGCTTGCTTTCTTCTTGCCCATCATGGCACAGATCCTGTACATTTATTTAAAAGAGAAAAAAAAATGCAAAGAAGCAAACGAGCGCAGTTTGCTGCATGCCTGGAAACTGCAAGAGGGAAGGGAGGGGAGGGTCTTGCTCGAATGTCTCACTCTTGTCTCTCTCCCTCCCTCGCACGCACACTCACCCTCACCCACACCCTCCGCGCACCCTCCGCCGGCCCGACCCCTCCCCGGGGCCCGGGGGTCGCGGGGGGAATCCCGGGGCCTGGGGGAAGCCACCCGGAGCCCAGCAGCCCGAAGGGTGGCACCACGTGGCGCACACACCTAGGGGATGCTCAGTGACACTTCATCATGACGCCATGGTTTTTTGGAGGACATCCGCACTTTCCTAATAAAAGCGACATGCAAATATACAGGAAAAAGAAAAAAAGAAAAAGACAAAAAAAAAAAAGCTGATGGGCACCTCTCACTAACAGCTTTGTAGGAAGCACTTTTAATGTTTTCTCTCATGCTCCCATACACGCACACACGCACACACACAAAGGTACAACAATGTGCATATATTTATTCTGTAATTTCAAGTGAATATAAATTGTAAAGGTAATGTTTAATCATTGTACAGTGACGCGTCTGGTATAGCTTTCCTAATAAAACGTTTTGAAAAAAAAATGCAGATATAGATATATATATATATATATACACCCTCAAATATATATATATATATAGGAATACAAAGCTTGAACCTGAAACTTCAGCTTCCCCCACAGAGATTTCCTTCCCCCCCATAACCTTGAACGCTATTTTATTAATAACAGTTCGATGCACTGTGATGTTAACAGAGCAAAAACCCTGTACAGCGTCTCTTGCCAAGATACCACCCGAGACTGTCGCAAATCCGATTTGCGATCCTTATCCCTGCCGCACTGTTAAAAATATCGGGAAAATTGGGAGCGCACCCTCCCGGAATGCTGTTTCCCGGAGGCGGCGGGAGGGCTGGAAGGGGTGATAGCGGCGGGTGAGCAGTCGGAGGGTCCCAGCCCTGCCGAGCGCGGCTTTACACCGCATTGCCAGTTTGCAACGGGGATGCGAGCTGGGAAAGCACCCAGCGGCCGCCCCGCGCTTCTCCCCGCTGCCGCTGAAAGCGGAGCGAGGGCAAAGCGGATCGGATTTGGCTGTGCGGGCAGGTCCCGGTTGGTATCTTGTCCCCGTTGGTGTCTCTGTCCCGCCGTGTCCCCGCCGTGTCCCCGCGGTCCCGGCCGCGAGCGGAGCGCGCCCCGCGCGGCCGCCAGGTGGCGCCACAGCCCCGGCGCTGAGGGCGCGGCGGGCCGGAGAGCCGGGCCTGATCCTGGAGCCGATCCGGGATTGATCGGGATTGATCCGGGATCGATCCGGCATTGATCCGGGACTGATCCCGGACCCGGCCCTCCATGCCATCCCGGACGCCATCCCAATGCTGACCCCGCTGCCGGGCCCCGCCCGCCCCGCCGAATGTACCCCGGGCGCCTTATCCCGGGGCGGGCAGGCCACGGGCAGCTCCCTCAGCGGGGAGCCCTGGGATCCCTCAGAGAGCGGGTTTATCCGGAAATATCCAATGTGTCCATCGGTAGAATTTGTCCGGACAGCGATCAGGGCTGTTTCTCGAGGTGAATTGAGGTTATTGCCCCACGGAGGTGCTGCTCGGAGCTCTCCCGAGGGGACAGGGCTGTGTCACCTCCCGGCGAAGGGTGACATCCCCGAGGTCACCCTCCCCACCGCCTGCCCCCTTTCCTCTGGGGAACAGCTCGGTTTCACCCCTCACAACGTGTTTTAACAGTGATAAACCCATCAATACTTGTTTTTCCCCCCCCAATGTCGCTATTTACAGCTCCAGCCAGGATGCTCGTGGTGAGCTTTTTCGGGTCCATGTGTCTTGGAGAGTCATGTCCCCAGCCTTGGTGGCAGCTGTGTGTGTCTGGAGATGGAGGGACAGCTCCGAACGGCTGTAAATCTGCCATCAGTAAAAATACCACACTTTGGGATTTCCTCCGTTGAGTTGAGGTTGTGTTTTCTCACTGCTGCCTTCAGCTCTGCCCCGTCGGGGTTTGCTCTTGGGTTTGTTTTGCTGGGTTCTTGATGGACAGTGGAAGAGCATGCATGTGCTAAGAGTATTCAACATACAAGTGCAAAGGCCAGGTCCTCCTTATCATAATTGTAATAATGACATTGATAAGCGTACATGCAAGTGATGTGTGGAGCTGTATAAATCAGGTTAAAGTACAACCCCCAGTGAGAGTGGTGCTGTATACATTTGGCAATGTCCTCAAGGCCCCAAGTGTTCATACTTGTATCCAAATAGAGTAAAGCCAGTTGCAAATAATGTTTATATTTTAATTAAACTGCAGAAAGGCAAGAGAATTTCATCCTGACTATAGGCAGTAATCTCACCCGCAGACGGTGAGCAGATCTATTTATTCAGTGGAAATAAATTTGTTCTATGAGAATGGAATTTTGTATTAAAGGAGATAATTTTTGGCTTACGTTGAGTTATTTTTCTTTCCTTGCGTAGGAAACTTCCTTTCCCTTGTGTACCAAGATGCTTTGGGGATGATTTGCTCTGGAAGTGTTGACAGTGTCTAAGTGTGATATCTAAAGGGTGTTTTGATGACTTTTATTTTGCTTTTTCATTGTGTTGAGCTGAGGCTGAGTGGGTGGCAGCATTCCTTTCCACTGCAGGAAACAAAAGTGGATTCATCATCTCAGACCTGCAATGGTTGACTCTGCATGCTTCAGCCTGGGTTCCTCCTAATTCATAGGGAGTATTAATGCTAATTCTGTCTTTATCAGCAGTATCATTGTAGCATTAATGCTACTGGGGAGGAATGAAATAAAGTCAAATGATCTGCAGTTGCATTAGAGCTGTTTGATGGGATGCTATTTTAAATAAATATTTTTTTAGTGGATTTCATTGTCGTGCAAGTACCTGGTATCAGCTTGTGGTAGAAAAGCCTTCAGCAAGTGTTTGGTTTATTTACTCATTGAAATTCTTCCTACAGGTGGAAAAGAACAGCAAGGCCAGGTAAGTCCCAGTGCCAGGCAACAACTGCACACAGGGAGATGGAAAGGATGGTCCTGGTGCTCAATTATTGGTGCTTTTTGTATTCTCTGGATGTTGTCATTGATGTCACCATCATATTGTACCCTGGGTTAAAGGATTTGTTTGGAAATGGTTTCATGGATCTTTTGAATGTATGAACAGTGAGAGAAATATGTTAACTGTAATGGTATGAATAATAATCTGAATTTTGGAAAGCCTGTTGCCTGCTGCTCTGGTTATATGGATATTGGAGAGTGAGAATCTCATTCCTGAGGAGATTCAGTGAACATGAGTTCACTGGAGCTGTGGCAGCTCCAGATTTTGTCAGAGACCTTTCCAGACAAAACACTTTTGAGTGTGGCATCACAGACAATTCAGTTTTAGGACAGAAATGTTTCATTCAACAATGAATGGTGTCAATTCATTCAAGAGTTCAATGGTTTCATTCAACTTGTGTTCTCTCTGTGAACTTTGAGGGCACCCGGAGGGAGAGGTCTCTCCAAAACGTGAGGCTGCGTTTCGTGTGTGCCAGCAGCACTCCATGAGCTCTACGCTGCTTCCACTTGCTTCGAGTATCCACTTCACGTGGAGGAGCTGCGATGATGTGCTGGTTTGGGTTTAGGTTTAACAGAGTGTTCACGTGAAGGGAAAGTGGGTAGAATTTGGCCTTTAGTGTGGCAGTTCATTGCTCAGGGCATTACTCAACCATGGGGTTTGACTTCTGGCAGCACTCCAGCTGCTTTGGTGTGAACTTGTTCCAGAATTGCCCTTCTTCTAAAGGCATATGCTTTTACAACATGGATTTATGGACACTTGGAAGTCAGGTTGCTGTGTGCTGCATATTCCTATTTTGTGAGTTTTTCCAAGGCTTGGTTTTCAGTCTCTTCCTCGTAGCTGAGTTTCTCAGTGAATTTATGTATGTGTGCATTTCTGTGAGTTACACAGTACAACACAGTTGTTCTCTGTGGAAGAAATGCAAATCCACCCAGGATGTAGCTCACAACAGCTCTTTGTATAAAAATTCCTATTTTTTAATTCTGGTGTGAGTGGAACTACATCTCTTTTTTCCAATTCTTGAAATATTTCTGGGTGGATTGGACAAGTGTAGCTTTGTGCCATTTTGAAGTCTGTTTGAGCCAGCGGAAACATTGGAATATTCTTGGAACAAGCCCTTGAGTGGGAATGGACTGGAGGCCCAATTCTGCTCCCTTGGAAGCCATTGTTGCAACACCACATTATGCTCAGTTTTAGTCAACAGACTTGAATGAAGAGCAAAATCTGTCCTCAGAAAATTGCAAAATCTGTTCTCAGAAATTACACCATCTATTAAGTGGATTCAAGTATTTTGAGACAAGTACTCCATAGGACAGTTTCAGAATAACATGAGTCATGGTACAGAGAAAATGGGTTTGCCACCAGTGTAGTAATTTCTCTGATTGACCTCACTCATAAATTAACTGAACAATCTTTATGGCCTTTGATTTTAAAATAAGAACATTTGCATCAAGACAAATTAGTTTAGACTTAATGTCATTGATGACCAACTAGCTAAGAAGATTATTAATGTGGCAATGGCACGTTATTTGGAAATACTTTATTGGTATTACCATTTTCTTTGCAAACAAGAATATGAAAGTCCCTTCCAACCCAGGGTGTTTCTATGAGTGACAGGCACTGACAACTGTGTTTCATATAACTTCTTTGAAATGTTTTTCCTTGATCCTTATGGTTTCCCAGATGTAAAATTCTGTCATTATCTCGTTTTTGTTCAGGTTTTTGGGGCAGTTTGGGGGGTTTCTATGAAAGCATTGACTTTGCTAAACACAGAGCTCCCCAGGAGGCTGCTGGGGTGACACTTGTAGGGTATCTGTGATCACTGTGGAAGTATTTGGAAACACTTCCCTGTTGGTGGCATTTTCTCTGCAAAATTGGTCAGTATTGTGGTGGTTTTCACAACAGTGTCAGATGGATCATTTTCGTGGGAAATGAGGGGAAAAGACTTAAAGAGCAGAGCTATAGGAATGCTCTGTCCCTCATTCATGCTGGGTGGTCTCCGTAGGGTGGATGTTGCGTCAATCCTTATATTTTTGAATACTAAGGATGTTAATCTGAAGTTTGGGGATATTTTTAGGCATTATGAAGAGGTGTGGACATGCAATACTTAGCTGTTGGTGGCCTTAAAAAGAACAGATACTAATGGAGGGCAGAGCACAATATAAAATATTCATGGCCAAGTCCTATGTCCCATCCTGAATCTTTGATGTCCATTTACCCTTCCTAACGTCTTTCTTTTTCCACTAAAATTTTCTAAATCTCTCAAGAATATCCTGTAAATTCTATGAATTCTGAAGAGATATTTCAGGCTGGCCAAGGGCTGACTCTCTCTGTACTTGGGAATTCCAGCAAATGCCTGTGGAGGAAAATCCTGCCCATGGCATGTGGCACAGCAATTTGGCTTGTTCTTGGAGCACGGTGCCAGTGAGGGAGGTTCTCTGGGCTGATGAGATTTTGCAGTAGGGCTTGAATGATTCCAAGCAGGAATTCCTGAGTTGTGATAAATCACTGTTGGGATGGAAAAGACCTCAGTCGTGCTGCTGTTGTTTCTGGTGGCACTGCCATCCCTGCTGCTGGTGGTGGCACCTGGCACCATTGCCAAGGAGGGACTCCTGTAGCAGTTACCCTAAAAAAACCCCAACCAACCCAAAAAGAAAGCAGAAGAAAAGTTTGGGAGTCTTTATCCAACAGGAACAATCTTCTCTGAAGTTAATGACTTTCCCCAAGTGTTACATTGGCATTAATATACTGCTTATGGCATTTTTATGTTTTTTTCTTGCTTTCCTCAGCTTTACTTTGCTTTTCCATAGAAAGAAGCTGCTTTACACATAAAAGAATTTTAGGAATGTATTTGTTGCTCTTTTTTCCAGGCTGTACTTGTTTAAAACAAAGTCAGTCGCAACAGTAACTGCACTAAATTGAGTTTTCTAGAAAGCTACGTAAACCTTTGGTTTCGTACTTGGTGTCTAAGTTATTTTGTGTGTATAAATATCTCTATAAAATGTCCATTATCTGAATAACCCTTGAACCAAAGTCTGTCATTGAACTTTGGAGGCTGTGGCTTTGCAAATCAAAGTTAATTAATGGTTTGAGGTTTTCTTTTGTTCTCTGATTGTTTGGTTTTATCACAAGTATGACCAGAGAGAGGGAAACAATGAAGTGTGAAAATTCTCATCAAGTCATGTTTTTTAATAGGACTTTTAAATTCAATTCTTTTTGCTTCTTTTCTTTGGAGAATGAAGGAGCTTTGCTCCAAAGAGCACAGGAACTGCCACTCAGAGCTGAAATGTGCTCACTCTGCTGTGTCCTGAGAGTGCCCAGGACACTCTGACTCAAAGGGAGATGCTAGAAATTCCCATTAGTGAGATTTCAGGTTTGGATGGGAGCAGCTAATCCTCTGCACCCTGAGAAATCCAGTCCTTGGGATCCTGCACCACTGCAGGTACTGGCCCAGTGTGCACAGGGAGCCCTTGGAAAACTCATGTTTGAGATATTTTGGTGAAAAATGAGCTTTACAAAAATTAGACATTGGTAATGGATGCTGGCCAGTTAAGTTTGTGTGTCTTTTTTAGGGAACACATCCAGGTTTCTCTGGTGCTGTTAAACTGCCATGCAAGGACAGGTCTGATCAGTCATCCCCCAGTCCCTGCTGGAATAGATGTGTGGCTAAATGCATTCTTAATCAGAGAGCAATTTCCTGTGGCATCACTTCTGTTATGTTTTCTTGCAGTGACCCAAAAACCCGGCTGCTTTGGAAAGTGGATAGTATTGGCAAGCAAAGAAATATGGCAAGTAAAAGTCTTTTTTAGATCCAGTTGATGTCAGTGTTTTCTTCAAAGAAAGGGCAAGTCACAGCTCTGGGCTCCTGAGGAGGGGTAAAGGCACTGCTTGAAGCAAAGAGTCATTGTTCAATCCGTGCTTAATTTCCCCTTCAGTTTTAAACCAATAAAGTAAGAGCTGTAGATGGATCTAATTTATATAGATATATATTTTAATATATATTCCTCCAGTTAGCAGTGGGGGCTGTGACACTACAGCCAGGCAGGCTGATGGAAGGAATGGCAATGGTTAAGCTGTGACAAGAGGGAATTTTGCCAAGGCTGACAGTGAGAACAGCACCTGAAAGTCAAGTGCCTCTTGCTGGCTTAGAGACAGCCAATAACTACATGAAATTCTTGTTGAAAACCCTTGTTTTAGAGCAGGTAACAAACAGCTCACAAACCTGATTTTTTCTTGCATTTGGCCCAAGCTCTCAACAGCCTGCAGCTCGCTGGCACTCCCAGCACTGCTTTTTCCTGTCTGCATGCACAGACCTTCCTTGGGCTGAGGACACACCCTAACCCCCTGTTTGTGCCTGGAGTGGAGACCAACTGAAAACACGGTTCTCTCTGTTGGGTTTTTCTGTAGAGTGGTGTATTGCACCTCAAGACTTCCCTGTGCCCCGCCTGGAGTGCCCTCAGCTTGGTGGCAGCCTGGCCAGGTTGGCCGTGGTGGTGTCACAGGCCTTTGCCAGCCCCTCCGAGCCAACCAGAGTCTGTCCAAGCCTTCAGAGCACAAAGCCCTGATAAGATGGATCTCTAACAGGTACGCAGCAGGGATAAGGAGGAGATGCTCCTAAAATTAGTTGCTGTCAGCTCCAAGAAGGAGTGAGTGGCTCGTGTGTCATGGAAATGCAGAGAATGTGCAGTATATACTGTGTGTATATCTAAGTATGTACCTATAGCTACGTTATTAAAGTGTGAAATTCAATCTTTGGAAACTTCTGGGAGATTCAGGAACGTGGCTTGCTTTGGACTGTAATTAAGATATGGGCATTTTGGTTAAAAATAGCTCCTTTCCGACCTACATTCCCGATGTAGGTCAGTGGAGGCACTTCTCAGATGTATTAGCATTTTGGACACTTAATCTTAGCAGCATATTGCATCTCCTAGAATAGGTTAGAAGAGGCAAGGCAGGAGGAATTGCTGCATCTCGAGTCATCCAGAGAGGTTGCCAAGTTTCTCAGGCACCAGAGAGGCAGAATAATGAGGATTATATTTAATTCGGGCTGGAGTGGCAACCGTGGGGTGTTGAGCAGAGGCAGCTCAGATCATCTTGGCTCTGTGGGGGAGGGTGAATTTATAACTCTAGCTCTCTCCAAAGCAAGCTGTGTGTGCATTTGTGTGTATATATATATTTATATATATGTAGATACAAATCTGGATGTGTATATAACACCCTGTGTATATATGTATGTATGTATATGCCTACAATGTACAATATGTGTATCTATAGAAATGTATACATTTATATGAATTTATATTTCTCTATATAAATAGTCATGCAACTATGGGAAACCACATTTCCGCGGCGTGTCCTTTTCTGTAACACCCCCCACGCCCCCAAAAAAAGCTGCTTCCATTAATGTCATATTGCACAAATGTCTTAAGTTTCCTTTTCTGTTGAGAAAGTAGTGGTGCTTCGTGGCTGAGCACAAGCCTGGACGGTTTGTACTCTTCTAGAGGACTTGCAGTAAATCATGAGTTGCTCCACAGCTGTTCCACATTTGTGAAATAAAATGGTGGCCAAAACGACTCAGGGCTGGTTTTATAGGCAAAGGAAAAGGGTTGTTGACTGTTTGTGTATTAGAAACCTCTGTTATGCTCTCAGAGTTTTGATGGTGAGACATCTGCACTGATAATTACTCTGGGTGCTGTTAATTTCCCAGCTATTGGCTTGAACAGGGGAAAAAAAGATGAATTTCCTGTTCTAAAGTAAGTTATCTGAAGTCTGATTATGTTGCTTCAGTGATGTATGGATTTCCATTTAGGGTCAGGATGTTGAGCTGTAAATCAAGAACCTTAGCTCAGTGAACATCTAGTTTGGGATGTGTCTTTTATGTTCAAATTGATTTTAAATAATTTCAATTCATCATCAGAACATTCTACACCTTAATTCATGATAAGCTCAAAGAATTTCTCATTCATATCAGGGTGAATTTTGCACTTGGCTTCGGTGGGGTTGAACAAGGTCAGAGTGTTTCATTCAGCACTGGCATAAGAACAATCTTGTAGTTGTGCAACTATTAATTAAAAATGTAATTTTGTAATAAAAGCAGCCTAAAATTGACTTTCTAGTTATGTATTCTATGACCATAGCACCTTTCTATGGATAAGCTGTGTTGGAGTTGGTTTTGATTTTGTGTTGCTGATCCTGACTGGGAGTTTGGCCCCGAGTGGAGCCAGAAGCAGCTCAGCCCCTGGAATAACAGACCATAACACACTGCATTTGAAAGGAAATCTGCAAAGTAATGATCCCTCAGCATTCCTTAAGCTGTGTGCCTGGAGTGGTGGCTGATTGCTGAATTGCCACATGCATTGTGCAAATATCCCGCTGAATGTAGGTCACGCTAGCGTGGATTTGTCACGGGGATTTTGGCTCCCTGGGGCAGAGCCTGTGTCCAGTGCTGCAGAAATCCTCCTTGTGCCTCCAGCCTGACCATTCCCAGGCTGTCCTGGTCCTTGGAGCAGGGTGGAGCTGTCCTGCTGCCCTTCTGCCTTCATTTGGAAGCTCTGATGGGATTAGAAAAAAGAGAAAATGGATTATTCCATCCTAAATCCTTTGCTTCCTTTAGGGAAGAAGACAAACAAACATGAAATCATCATGGAAACCAAAACAAACACCCAAAACATATGACATTGAGTGAAATGTTTCTCCTGGGCTTCTGGATTGTGCTTTGCCTTATTATTTCATCTGGGGGAAATCAGCACTTTATGGGAAAGTGCTTCCCAATCTCTTTTGCATAAATGTTACAGCGAAACTGCTGTGATGTATAGCTGCCTGTTCAAGAAAATGGGTCATTTCCATACAAATGTCATATTTCTATGCAGAAAATATGCTGAATTCATACCCCATCTTCTAGTTGAAGCAATCCCTTTGCTGGTTTTGTGATTTCAGCATATTTGCCTGACTGGAGACAACCAGAAGAGGAGCAGAAAAAATGATTATTTTTTAATTAACTGATGCAGGCCTAATGTCAGACTAAGCACTTGAGTGCAATGTCTCTGGGGCACACGCAGGAATATCATCCTCCAATGGCTAATTTTTCTTTTGAGCAAGAAGCATCAGACTTTGAGCACAGTGAATCACAAAGCCTCTGCTTTGCTGAGTGTCTGGAGACTTGGGGAAAGAAGTTTTTTTTCTGATGTCACTTGTTAAAGAAAATGCCTGGATGTCCTCAGGGAAGCAGCCGTTCACACAAGGAACCCCCAAGCTGGAGCCAGCAGAGGAGTGATGAGCTTTGCAAATCTCCTTATACTCTGCAGCATTTTCTTCCTCGCAGGATGAATTTCATCTGAAACGACCCTGGGCTCCTCGCACTGCTGCTCTAAAGAAGCCACAAACCCACCCTGCCTCTGCAAAGTTGAGTTTTGCCATGCCACCATATATTTGGGAAGGCAACGGTGGATTTTAGGCTCAGATTTACAAACCAAGTGGATGCTAGAGATGAATAACCAAAGAGATGACATTACCCAGAGCCTGTAGGTGCCTGAGGCTGCCCTGCTGTGAATCCTTGGAGCTCCACTGCTCCCAGCACAGCAGTGCTGCTGTCCCTGTGCTCTGGTCACTCAGGATGTTTGGTACCTGCTGGAGCAGTTGCTCTGAGGGACTTTCTGAACAGCCATTAGAATTTCTTTAAATAAGCTTAGAAATCAAGATGAATCAGCCCAACTTCTCAGCTCATGTCAGCCAGCAAAGCTCTTGGGCTGCTTCAGTCTGTATGAGCATTTTTCTCCCTTTTCACCCATGGGAAGGCAGAGAGCTGAAGTCACTGCTGGGGGATGACCTTTGGTGGCACCAGTGTCCCCAGGCCCTGGACAGGCTGTTCATCCTCAAGGACAAGGGGGTTTCAGGGTTTTCAACCTCTGCACGAGCTTCTACACCCACCTGAAACCTGCTCCTGTCCTTGGGTGCTGGGAAACCATCCCTAAGGAAATCTCCTTTTAGCAAATCCTGCTTAGACCAAATAAAGGTATTTCACAGTAAGAATAATGATAAAGATTCATAGAACACATTTTATTAATAAATAAGCAGGTACTGATGACCAAGGCCTTTGTCTATAAAACACAACTCCCAATTGTTCCTCTGACAAAGCCTTTCTTTTTCCTCCTCTTCCCCCTGTAAATCATTTTAGTGCAGACTCATCCAACTTTAATGAGATCAAATTTGCTCCCAAAGCAGCAAGTGGGAAAGGAAAGAGGTTTGTGTCTCAAGGAGAGCAAAATATTCCCAGGGAGAGGCTTCTCCCACCCACTAATCCTACCTGGAGCTTTGGGGGATTGTGTTGTATCTAAACATTGAGATATTTAAAATTAATTAGAGTTTAACTGGAATTCAAGTTATATTCCCAATTTGCTGTCTCCATGGGGAAGACAGTGAAAATTTCTTATCTCATAAAAATATTATGAATATAATATGTTATTAAATGACCAGATCCTCTATTTAATGGAATTTTGCACATATACAAAAAAGGGGAGAAGTTTGTTATTGGTATTTCTTTCTATAGGAAAGGATGTTAGGAATTAAGTAAAAATCAAACAGGAAGTTACATCATTAATATCAAAATAATTATTAAAATATGAAAATACTTACTATGGTAATAAATCACTGACAAATCTGGATATTTATGTGTTAGGGTTAAGTTCTGAACACTTCAGGCAGTGATTAAGTTGCTGAAGATTTTTCATCTTCAAAAACTCTCCATTGAAAAATGTCTGCTTCTAATTGGAAAACAAAATCCTCAGACTGACTTTCTCTGATTATTTGGTAGCTGAAAAAAATGTGACTCCTTGAATATTACTTCAAACAAAAACCTTTTCAAAATTGTTTTCATCTTAAGAAAAATCCCACATTTTTCATCTGAAGAAAGCTCCCTTTTGAAGCATGGAGAAGCTTTCTGAAAATACTACTAATATAGAAGAAAATACGTTTTTAAAAAACCTTTCTACTTCTAGAAAGAGCAATTTTTTTTCTCCTTTATTACCAAACTTTTATGTGCTTTGGTTTGGGTCAGTTTTGTCTATAGGGAAAAAAATGATACTAAGGAAAAAAAAACCTATTCAGGCACATGAAGGATTTGTTTTTTGGACTCCGAAAATTATTTTCTTCTTGTATTTTTTTTTTTTTCCTAAAAGATATTACACATCTTAAACTTCAGTCATTGACTGCTTTAAGGGACAAATAAAGGATATATCCCTGGAAGTGTTCAAGGCCAGGTTGGGTGGGACTTGGAGCAACCT
The DNA here is from genome assembly GCA_024500445.1 of Entomyzon cyanotis. Classification (NCBI taxonomy): domain Eukaryota; kingdom Metazoa; phylum Chordata; class Aves; order Passeriformes; family Meliphagidae; genus Entomyzon; species Entomyzon cyanotis. The sequence continues at coordinate 5,244,512 of JAKEPQ010000781.1, forward strand.
GGGATAGGGAAAGGTGTCCCTGCCATGGCAGGGGTGGAATGGGATGAGCTTTAAAGTCCCTTCCAACCCAAACCATCCTGGGATTCTCTGATATTAAGGATAAACAAAAGGAGTGAAGTATAGAAGGGAAGAATAATTAAAGTATTGCTGGCAAAGGGCTTAAAATTAAAAAAAACCTGGGTTTCCACTGCCAGAAGTGTGGGTGTAATCAACAGGGGCTTGTGAATGCCTAATCCTTTGGAATTAATATCCAATAATTTTCTCACTTCTGGTATTACATTAATCCAAATGCAAACTATGACTGAGTTCATGATCTCTGTTGCTGCCACTGTGTCATTGCTAAAAGTAATATTTGTAGCAAATGCGTAACTGAGAATTGGAAAACCCAGAGAAAATTGCAATTACTTTGTATTTTCAGTGGCAGGCAACACTGCACTCCCAACTTGTACTATGTATAACCAAATTAATGAAGTAACTGTAAAATTGAATGATTAATGGAGGAGAGAATGGGGGAAAAAGGCCAAATGTGTGTTTTTAGTTGGCGCTGCAGCATTCAGCTGTGTATGGACGGGTCCTTGACTGCTGGGCCTGATTAACATCAGAAATGTTTTTTCCTAAAGTTTGACCCTTTTACACATCCTCTTTCTTTCCACAGCAAAATCTCACTGCAATATGAAGAGAATGGTCTCAATGGCCTAATTTATATCTATCTTAGCTTTTGTGCCACAACTCTTGTCCCGAATAACCCCGTGGTCCTTGAAGGAGGGCAAACAAACAGGTTTTCATCTGTTTATTTGTGCGTGAAACAAAAAATTGTGCAGAGAGGCTGAAACTCTGTGTGTGCCTAGGACAGGGCTGGCAGCTCGATATTCACGGAGAAAGGAATGCTTGCTGGCAATGTCACAGGCTCAGAACGCTCAAATTAGCCCCTGGGAAGACAAAGGCTGTGCTGTACACACCTGCAGCTGTGGGTAAACGAGAGAACAATGGGCATTGTTAAGTTGTTAAAGCACTGAATTTCTGTCTTACCTCCATTATTGGCTGACTTGCAGTCCCTGTAATTAATGTGCCTGGAGTGGGTGGATCTCTTTACATTCCCCTGTTTCTTTCCACAGCTTAATCAGAGCATGAGAAAAACTTAAAATTAAGATTCTCTGTGTTTTCCAAGTTTGCCGGTGCTGTGGTCAGCTGGTTGGAGAGAGCCCAAACAGGGAGATGAACTGGAGATTAATTGATGTTGGATCACCTGGAGCTGCTTTAATGGAATGAAGACCAGATGTATTTTAATCTAGACAGAGCTGTTAGAATTTGCTGTAACAGAAGTATCAAAACACATTTGCTGTAACGTTCTGCCTCAGCAGCAAGAAGGGAGGAGTCTGCAAAGAACCTGTGGACTCTGTCCTTGCTGTAGCTCCTTCCCTTCGCTGCCAGCAGCCTCAGCATCCTCAGCAGAAGTAACCTTGGCCACTGTCATGTTTATTATGACTCTACATATTTCACATTAAGTGTTATTTACTGTAACTCTGCCCATAAAGGACTAACAGCATTATTGGGAGCTGTCCTTTGCATGCTTGATGTCAGCTGCAGCTGCAGATCACATTTACAACTCCAAACACATGCAATGGAGATTCATAAATTATACAGGAAACAACACGGAGTAATGAGAGACGTGTCAGCCTGAGTTTCTCACTGCGGAGGCAGCAGTGTGGCAGGCAAGATTTATTTACTATTCCAGCCACTGGCTTTTTTGCAGTCAATAGCTCGTCACTTTTAGTCTGCAAATAGGAATAAAGATGTTTTGCAAGAAGGGAAACAAAAGATGGCAGAGCAGCTTGGGCAAGCTGGAGTGGGTTACTTGAATTTTGGAGCTCTGGGTCTCAGGCTGTACCAGCCAGCTGGGAAAACTTTAATTCTTGCACGTCTCCCTCTCCTTATCTATTAACACCAAAAAAAGCACTATTTAATGTATGGAAAGCATAATGTGAAAGCTGGGAATTAGTCCCATTTTCCCTGAAAGGGACACACTTGTCCCCAAGAGCCAAACCCAGAGATCCTGTGGGCCTGAGTGCTGCCATAGAGCAGGGAATGCAATGGGGAGCAGGGAGGGAGAAACCCCAGCAGGGACTGGTGACACCGAGGCTGTGGTGACTCTGCAGAAAGGCTGGGAAATGTCCCTCAGTAAACAAACAGGATGGGGGTTTCTATTCGAACCAGCTGGAGTGGGAAATTAAACAGGGAACAATGCTTTGGATCCATTTTTTGCCTCTCTTTAGGGGTTTGAATTGTGTTGAGGTGCAATGGTCAGACATGAAAAATCCCTGTTCTCCAGTCTAAAATTAATTCAGGGTCAAAATGATTCCCTCCCACCCTGAGTGCAATTTGTATTTGGGCCAATATTTCTGCATCAGCTTCCCCAACTTTTCCCACGCTATGGGATTTATCCCTGCAGAACTGTGAGGGTTTTTAGGTGTTAGAGAGAAGGGCTGGGCCAGCACAGACATGGGGACAAGGCTGGACACAGGGGTGTGATTCATGGCCTGGGGACATGGCTGGACAAGGGAGCTGTTCCACAGCTTGGGGGCAAGGCATGGAGCTGATTCATGGGCTGGGGACAAGGCTAGACACAGAGATGCAATTCATGGCCTGGGAACAAGGCTCTCCAGGGCCTGATGACAAGGCTGGACACAGGGATGTGCCCCATGGCCTGGGGACAAGGCTCTCCAGGGCCAGGGGACAAGGCTGGACACAGGGATGTGCCCCATGGCCTGGGGCTGCTGCCACAGAGGATCTGCTTTGCCCCAGCACGGTGCAGCTCTGCTCATCGCAGAGCAATCACTCCATCCCTCTGAGTCAGGGCAGATCTGTGTCTGCAGGGAGCACTGAGCAAGCTGCATGCAACATGCATGTTTGGAGGCTAAACTTAGTCCTCAGTTACTGGGAATGTCAGCTTGCATCATCAGTAAACTCAGAATGGAATTAGGCCAGAAGGGATTATGGATAATGTGTTTTATTTTGAATATTTTGTGCAGGCAAATCTGAACTGAAGAATCGCAAGGATAGCCTTTAACAAGAGGAACAAAAATATAATGCGTTGCCTCTTTTTGTGTTTATTTGGGGAAAAATAACCACCTAAGGCTGGGAAATAATTCTTCTGATTGCTGTTCCAGGGCATGGTTCCTTGCATGACTTTGTGTGGGCATTTCCCTGTGGACACACAGAGCCCAGCAAAGCGAGCTGGCTGCTGATAGAAATTCATGGAAGCAGAAAGATCCTTTCAATGAAAGAAGTTTCTTTCCAGCCAGTAAAGCAGTTTGCAACACTCAGTAAAAGCACTGAAATGATTTCCTGGTGGACTCCCTCACCATTTTATCATGTTGTGCCAGATTGTGCATGTTCCTGATGAAAAGCAAAAAAAGCTCCTGAAAGTTATGCAGGCAAAAAATCCTCACAATTCCTTGCTGTCTTTTAAAGGCTAAAAGTCCAAAAAGTCAGGTTTCAGCTGGGTTTGTCTCTTTTGTAAGAGTATTTAGTATTATTCAATAGAGTTTCCCATCTGCTGGGTTGGAAAATCTCAGTAGAGGAGGTGGATATGTGTGTGATCAGAAATACCAATGAGGGTAACTCCAGCCAGAGGAAAGGCTGATGCTGCATCGATCATGAAGGTTTTATTTTAGCAACTAGAATAGAAAATATACCATGATTCAAGGCATGCATTCAACAGAAAAATGTATAGACATGTACAAAATAGGGAAGAAAAAATATTTTAGCTCATGCACAATCCCCACATTTGCCAATATTTTTATCTGAGTTCAAATAAAAAATTGAGACAACTTGATTGACTTGACCTTGACTTGAAAATCCAGAAAATCCGAGAAAACAACATCAATGTGGAATCTATGGAGTCCTTTTGGAGCATTTGGATGCTCCAAGTGACTGTTTACAAGTTGTTGGGTGTCACGAGTTTGTGCATTATTAATAAAAGTTGTAGCTTTGCATCTTCCCAGTTATAATTACTTCTCTAAATATCTCCAGGAAACAGAAGCATAAACTAGCAAGCATTTAAAAACCCTGGGTAAGCATCTTTTGGAGAATGTGCCTATAAAATGAGTCATGCTTCTGTTTACAGTTTGAAATTGGTTTGCAAATCATAAAATAAGCCCAAGATTACAAAAAATGGCCAAATCAAGGCTGTGACTGGGAGGTCATGACTGAGTTGAGAAGACCTTGCTGACCTAGGGATGAGAATCTCCACTAGGATTGATGGATAACTCTTGTTTTTTGATGCAACTCAACAGAAAAATATGTAAAAATCAGCTAGAAAAGAAACCTCATAAACTCCAGACCATATCAGCAGTAGTTTTTAAACAAATAAGAAGTCACCTCTCCAAATTTCCCTCATTTTAATATGTGAACCATGTATAAAAGCCCCAGTAATTTCATTTCTATATGCACAGCTATTATTAGATACAAAACATACACACTGCAGTCATTTTTGAGATGTCCTCAGGACTTTCAGAGATCTGTGGGTCTTGAACTCTTCTCCAGAATGATCAAAATCTGTTAAAAATATCGTCTGGCTCATTGTAACCACAGAGACACAAATTGTGCTCGTTGGCCTCTGATGAGATTTGTCATTGTTTCATGAACTCTCTGACTGGGGGTTTTGTCTCACTAAATAAAATCCTGTCTGGGGCTGATCATGTCCTATTTTATTGCCTTCAGAACCACACTGTGCACTCTGTATTTTCCTGAAAGGAAAATCCTTATGGTGGTTTTACTCTTTCTTAAATATCACAACAGGAAAGCAAAACCAACTTAATTTCTTTTTAAGACAGATTTATTTTTCAATTCCTTCAACATTTCTCCCCACTGGATCGCATAGCATGCAATGTAATTGTGATATAGTCGATATAAAATTGATAACAGTTATTCCATGTTAATTTATAGACATGTAGGAGACTTTGCTGAAACACCACCCTAACGAGCTGAGTTATTTTGATGTTAATTTTCAGGAGATGTGTCTTTGATGCAGATCTCGGAACTGTCAAGAGAAAATTCCCAGTGTACAGTCCTGGTTTATAAACAACCATTTTTTCCATCAGATTCTCATTCCATTTACAACCTTGCGTTGTTGTTTTAACATTTTTTCCTGGGATATGAACATAGGTTCAGCTGTGGTTTGTCAGGAATAGATTGGAGTTAGGAGGAAATCTGATCCCCCACTTGAAAATTATCTGGACGAAACACCTCAAAATCTCCACCTTTTATGCAAGATAAGCATGCATAGAAGGTACCAGGAAAAACCCCCAGATTTTTAATCAAAAATTGGTTTTAACATCAATTTAAAATATGGCAGGGATTGAGCCTTGAATTTGGGCACATGGATTTCAATGCACTCGTTGGAGATATCTTGGGTTTAATTATATGTTTAAAAAGCATATTCTGTATTTAAGTACCAACAGTCATTTGCTTGAGAACTCTCTGAATTTTGTGTAAGTGCCACACAAGCACAAAAGTGAATGTAAATGAGGTTCTAAAGCACAAGAATCAGATATTTCATGCAATAAACCACTCCAGCAGTGGAAAATTTGTGCAAGTAAAGATGGATGGAGACAGAGGCCTCTGTGGGGCTTTTCCAGCTGCAGTGAGGACTTTTGGGGGATCCCAAAAACACAAAAAAAGAAGCCCCGAGCCCAAAAGATTTCTACAGTTTCCAGTTTCAAACTGAAGATGTGGATCTGGACAGGGAATTGTAAAACATCAGGGCAGACAGTGAAATTCTCCAAAAATAGTATTCCAGTGTCTGAGTCAGGGAGTCCTCCTGACTTGGAAGAATAACTGATTCTTCCATGTTGCAAACATTTCTTCTTCCTTATTCATCAGAAGATGAAATATATACATTTTTTTGAAGAGACAGCAAGAACTTAACCCTTTTTGCACTGACAATATATTTTTTTAATTAACATAAGACCCAACTATTTGCATTTCTATCAATTATTTTCTTCATTCTGGTATCTAATAGATCCCCAGGAGTTATGGTAATTTCCAGAGCAGATCTCCAGCAATGTTACCAGCTAAACTGCATATGATTTCCTGAACACTAACATTATACACCTGAAAAATGGAACCTCATTGAGAGCAGGAGCTGACCGAGCAGCCACTTATTAAATCAGCAGAAATAACTCTCCATCCCCAGGCTACAGACTGTGCTTCTCTGTTTGCATCTGCTGTTTCCTCATCCTTCAAAACACTTAAAATGCCAGCTGAGGAGCAGACTTGGTGTTGCTCCAAGGCTCCAAGCAAGGCTTGGTTGCTCCTCTTGCTACCAGCAGCGATTCCTGCGGGGGAAGAGCAGCGATTCTGCCGCAAATCACGTGTGCCAGGAATCTCTTCCTTCTCCAGGACTGATGCCAGGGAGCCAGGAGAGGAAGTTCCTGCAGGTCAGGACAGCCACCATCCTTGAGGAGCTCCTGGCATGTTCCCTGTTAGGGAGAAAAGGCTCAATTCAGAATGACACAATCTCAATTTTGGATCGACAATGCAAAGGCAGGCAGAGATCTCAAGGAGAACAATCCCAGCTCAATGTCATCCACGTGGGTGACAGGGGCTGCTCAAGTCTGGTGATGGAAACTTTAAAAGCAAGGTGAAGGAATGATTTCAGATATCTCCAAGACTTTTTTTTCAGTATTATTTGAGCTTTAAACACAGTGTCTGTGACCACACAGTCCTGAATGAAGTGTGGGTGAAAGTCAAAGCCTCACCAAGAGGTTATCACTGAACAAACTGGAACTGACAGAGAACCCCAGAATGGTTTGGGTTGGAAGGAACTTAAATCCCACCCAGTGCCACCCCTGCCATGGCAGGGACACCTTCCACTGTCCCAGGTTGTTCCAAGCCCTGTCCAGCCTGGCCTTGGACATTCCAGGGATCCAGGGGCACCACAGCTTCTCTGGGAATTCATTCCATCCCCTCCCCACCCTCCCAGGGAGGAATTCCTCCCCAAAGCTGTGAGTTGGCCCAAGGGAAACACCAATAAAATAAAAGCAGCTAAGATGGGATTTGCTGAGGAGAAGTTTTGTTGTCTCCTGGATGTCACACGAGAAAAACGAGTTTTGTCCCATGACCCCAGTGATTCTCAACTTCAACTGGTTGGAGCATGGAGGGTAAATGAAATTAATTTAAATTCATCAGGCACACTGCCTCTCCTCTCTGACAGTGCATCTAACCAGCTTGGACTTCCACTCTTGGGGTAAGATTTATTTTAGAAAACTAGAAAAAAAGTCTCTGTGTTAGTCTTCAGACAGGAAAAATTACATGTTAAAACCAACAGTTCATTGTCTAAAAATAATTTTCAATTGCATAATGCTTTCCTCTCTCAGAGCAAGTTTCATGTTAATAGGCAGAACCAGTGGTTTCTATATCAAATGATATCTTAAAAACCAGAGGGACTAAATAAAACAGCCTATGGTTTGCTGTTTCATTTTAATTACATTCAATTTTAAAGAAGTTTAATTTTAAAAATTGCAATTTTTTTCTGCTGCCTATCCAAGGCCTCGAAGAGGAGGATGTGTTTGGTTTGGCTTTTCTTTCTCATGCAAAAAAGAGGGAATTGCTGTCTTATCCCCATAAATCCTGATTAAATCTCCTTTATGTTTTGGTTATTTTTTCCTTAGAGTTGGGAAGAGGGACGTCTGAGGATTTCTGTTCAAGGGTTAGGTCTCACTGCATTAATATCAATTTCAATGGCAATGTAATGAATGAAAATTTAGTCAATGCTTGGTTTTGATAAAGCTGTAAGTAGCCTCATTTAGATGGGATTTACTCATTTTTATTTATTATGATTAATTTTTTGTTTAAGTCATTGCAGTCTAAAGGGCTTCTGTGATATTTTGGCAGTTCTGCTGCAAACAGATAGCAGTTGAATGGGGGAAAAAAATATATATATAGTCATACATTTCCTGAAAAATTGCCCTTAAGGAATTTAGGCAGCATTCTAGGAGCATTTTACAGAAATGTCTCTTCAGATATTAGCATAATATTTCATTGGGAGCAGTGTCATATCGAGCATAAAAACAACCTGCTTGAGTAATGGCAGAGCTGAAAGAAAGGATTCTGTAATATTCTCCTCTTTCTAGAGGGATTTTGGTCCATCTGCTCCAGAGGAATTCATCAGAGGCAGCAAGAGATCTCCACTACAAGGTTACACCAGGAGTAAAGCTTTGGTGAAAAGGAGAAGTAAAGCCTTTGTGAAGGAAAGTTTCCCGTGAATGTAAGGGGTGAATTGTTAAATTCACAGAGTTGATAAAAGATTGAACCATGTTTTTAGGGAAGGATGGATAAGGAGGCTGTGTCAGCTGTAGGGATAACTGAGTTCCCACAGAGCTGCTCTGCTTCTTTGGGAATTTTAGGGACATTTTTTAGGGTGCTTCTTGCATGTTGTGCACTGTAAAAGTATTTGCCATCATGTATTGGCAAGGGAGAGCAAAAATACCAAGTTTTGGTGGTTTTGTTTGATAAATAAAGCTCCCAGATGATGTGTTTGGAGAGAAAACCTTGAAATGAGCATGATCAGCATCTGTAGGGATTTCTGAGGAATTCCTGTGTAAACCAGAACCATCTTCAGGGCATTATTTCCCATTTCAGGGTGTGAATCCTTCACCAGAGCAAGGCAAACATCCCCAGCCTGCCAGGCACAGCCTCGAGGTCACTGGGGGTTAGATGGTGTGGGAATGGAGATATCACATGGAGCTCCTGCATACCGCAGCCTTGGAAAATATCTAAATTAGGATTAGATCTCCTGTCAGGAGAAGACAAAACCTTATGCTTTGAAAAATAAATATTTAATTTGAAGCTTAAGTCTGTTGTGAGGAGAGACAAAACCCAGTGACATATAAAGATTTCATGTTTCAATTATCACTGAAACTTCTTCCCTGCAAACTCTTTTTCCATGATAATCCTTCACCTTTTTTCCTTATGCATTTGACATTTATTTTTAAAGTGCCTTTCAATCTGTTCATATAAATATTAAAATGAATAACTCATTGTTCATTCCTTTGTCGTAAATTTGATTGCCTTGCAACTATTCCATAGAATCAGAGAATGGTTTGGGTTGGAAAGGACCTTGAAGCCCATCTAGTTCTGCCCCCAACACCTTCCAAGCTCTGTCCAGCCTGGACTTGGACATTCCAGGGATCCAGGAGCAGCCACAGCTTCTCTGGAAAACCTGTGCACAGATATCCCCAAACTTTCTTAAATAAAAAAGCCAATTTATCTCTATTTAACTCTTTTTGATGAGGTTAAGTGCTCTTAACCGAAAGCTAAATGCAGTGCTAGCTGCCAGTGTGTATTGATCTGGATGCTGAGATGAGTTTTAATTGGTTTTAATTAATTTTGATCAGTTTGATTGCTGGTGAAGAGTTCAGTGTTGGTGGTTCTGGGTTGTTCTCTCAGCCAGCACAGCCTGCTGGGCACAGCACACCTTGCTCCACTCTGCCTCACTAAAAAAAGTGAGGAAATTCACATAAATTCTGGGAAAACCATGAGGTTTTATAGCAGTTTAAGGCTGGAACCCATCTAAAGATGCCCACATATTTTAGTTTTGATTTCAGCAGCAGCCAGGGTAGCTCTTGTGATCCAGCTCCTTGTGCTTTTACTGAGCTGCACCTCTGGTGACATCCCAGGGGCTGCACAAGATCTGCTTTTCCTCTGGACAAGTAAGAAATGCACCCTGTAACCTCTGCCTTGCCTTTCTCACACATCCTCAGCATGTCAGAGAGCTCCTCAGAGGCTGTGGCAAGAACATTTTTAACAAAGCAACAACCTCAAAGAGAAAAAAAAAATGTAAGATAAAAAAAAAGGAAACCAACCAAAAAATCTCCCATCATTTTGATTCTTTTCCTTTTCAGGAATTTTAGTAACCTGTGAGAAATTCAGTACTGAATCTCAGGAGAAAATTGTTCCCTGTGTGTAAAGTGGTTTGCAAGGAATAAAACACATTTGTCAGTGCTTGCCTACTGGTGTAATAATGCTGTAATTCGTGCAGGGTAAATTGTCCTGAATTGGAGATTTATTTCACACAGCCCTTAAAGAGTGTTTGATTTAAGCCCTGGGATTAGGAGGCATGATTTAAAACCTGAATAATTGATCAATGTTGCTAATGTAATAAATGAGTGATGTAATTTATAGAGTTTTCTAAGCTGTTCCTTGTGTTTTCCTTTCCCCAGTGGGATTTCTCTGGGTCCGGGTGGGCAAGAGGAATTTAGAGGGCAGGAGTTCACCCTGATCATCCTCTTCTGCCTGGTGACACTCACAGTCTGTGTCCTCATGGTGCTTTGGGCATCAGGACACTCCTGATCCAGCAGCAAAACTGTGTTAAAAATCCCTAAATCCATAACCCCCTGTTTTGGTGGCTCAGGAAGCACTGCCTGCCAGGGATGTGACACAGAGCACCTGCTTTGCTTCCAGCCCCATTTTCTGTGAGTAATTCCATTCACACACACCGACTGAAGCAAAAAGCTCGGAGGAGAAAATGGCAGAAAAATAACAAGAATTGCTCATACAAGGCAAACACCTTGGTGTTTCAGTAAAACTACCCTCCAGACTAATAGCTGCATATTTTTTTCCTGTTTCTGTCGTGAGCAGGAGTTTCCCTGAGCAAAAAGCAGAAGTGCAGATGATGCAAAGAGGCAAATCTGGGTGTTTGTGTGTCCATCTCACCCCAGGGCACATCTCTGCACTTCACAGCTCCAGACATAACCAATTCCCAAATACATAAAGTGAATTTCACTGTAAGTTTCTCTGTAAGTAAAATACTCGGCAGACTTGTACATTGAATTCTTTCATCCCACTTAGGTTGCAAAAAATGAATAAATAACCCAAACCCATCAACCTCCAGGTGTCCAGGTGCCCTCAGAGAGGGGAAGTGTCAGCATGAACATTCTCATGAAACCAGCCAGGAATGATTACCTGTCACAGGGCTGGGCCACGTGGAGTAGGGAGGCTTCGAGTTTAATTAATTAGGGGTTACTTTTTACTCTTATTAGTATTGTTTTCTTGCTTGGAGTCCTCTGCAATGATTGATTTGCAATTATAGAGAGCACAGGAGATGGACTTGGCAGTCAGTGGTGCCTGACTGATGAAACAGGTATAGAGAGGGGATTAAGACACCTGTGGAACCATGTTGAAACAATTCTCTGGAATATTGTCTAAATTCTCCTTAGGGTTCATTTAATTTCATAAGTGTTTTTATTGTGGCCTCTGGAGAAAAGAATGACAATGGTGCACCAAACCCCTGAATTATCCAGGTAATTAGAAAGCCTGTGAGCTTCCATCGTTATTTGTCACACTTGAGGCCCCAAAAGAGAATCAGTCTAATTCTCTGTCTATTTATTTATTTAAGGACCTCTTTAGGCATAAAAATTTCAGTGGTGATGAGATGATGTGGTGATCAATAAAGTACAAATAATCATACATTACCTAATTATAAATTTATAGCTATCTGCAGTTGTATAATCTGAAGTGATAAAGGCCCTTAAAATTATTGTCTGTGTTTGTGTAAAGTTGAGAAAAAGTTGTGCTGCTCTCCCTGTGTGAGTGTCATGGCTGTTAAATGTCACAAATATCACACAAAAATATGGCAAAAAAAAGAGTTTCTACTTAAAACTACATCAAGTAAGTGGATAAAATGATGATCCTTTGAAACTGTGTCTGTTGTTTATAAACACCAAGGTATTTTGGATCTGAAATTAAGTAATTTTCTCTGCTTTCAGGGAAAGGCTGCATTCCTGCAGATCCCTGGAAGCTCTGGGTTTAATGAAGCTGAAAATAACCTTCAAATCTGAGGATCAGCTCCATTGCAGTCGATTCCTGCTTTAAATCTGCTTTAACTCACAATTGCATTCTGTTTAGGATTGTTTCATTTTAAAAGTGGTGGCTGATGGAAACTGGAGCCACTCCCAGCTTTGATACATTTGCCAAGTGGAAATATTCAAACTCTAAGAGGGAAATGAGCATTTCCAAGTGAAAAAGGAATGAAATTTAATGTTTTGATTGGTTCCCTGAGTTGTGGGAGACACTTTCCCAGAGTATTTGGTGCTGCTTGGGAAATGCAAAATGCTTCAACCGTCCTGGTGCACTTGGCTTCATCAGGGTTGATTTAATTTTATCACCAAGTAAAACATGACCAAAATGCCATTATTCTGATCAGCTGAGAGAAAATGCCCCATTTTGGTGGTGCTGTGGGCACTCTATCAGCTGTGGGAAAGGTCCCTGGGGATTTCCCCACCATCCTTCAGGAGGAGATGCCCAGGGAAGCCTTTTTGGCACCAGCAGGGACCACAGGTGGAGTCACACCTGAAACTTTGCTGGACTCAGCCTAGAGCCTGAATCACTCTTACAGCTTTCTCCAGTCCTTCCCATGGGAACAAGGAGTGAAATTAGGCTTGGATTAAATATTTAAAGCCCTTGTAATGCTTATTTGGAAGAGGAATTGTTTGTCTCCGATGGATGGGAAAGGTAAGAGGTGCAAAATTAAATCAACTTGTTATTAATGTTATTAATGAAATTGACTCTTGCTGTGTGTTTTGCTAACAGATGTAAAGAGGAATATTGATCTGGTCTGGTTTTACAGATATAAACAGTGTCTGTACAGAGATTCACACTCATCTCTGAATCCATTTTCAACACCAATTCCACATCCCTTAGAGGCTTAGCAGTTGTTTTATGCAGAATTTGCTCCCAGGAAAACTTCCAAGCCTCTGCTTCGTGGAATTCAGGGAAAGTTAGGGATGCTTTTAAGAAATAGAGCAGAGATTCAGCTGCTGATTGCTGCCATAAATACAGCAGCCTTGGGTGGCCAGACTGTAACACACTGCTGCTGCTTGCTCATAAATCAGAAAGTTTTCATCACTTTTAAGCAGAAAACTGTGACTCTTATTAATGTAAGATTAAACTCACAACCTGATTCAACACAAGTAAAGAAAAGAGACACAAACCTCTAGTTTAAGGTCAAGCCTCTAGTTTAAGGTTAAACCTTTCAGTTTGCAGGAGAAATCTTTAGATATTCAGGAGGTCACAGAGTTTTCCCTTGGGATTTAGCCAAACCACTGCCCATCCACAGGTGATACCTGAGCCCCAACATTGGAAAACTTCATACATTCCACTTGCACAGCTCCTTTTTCCTGTGCACTACACCAATCCCATCTCCCAGGAAAACTTCCAAGCCTCTGCTTTGTAGAATTGAGTGAAATTTAGGGATGCTTTAAGAAACAGAGCAGAGATTGAGCTGCTGATTGCTGCCTTGGGTGCTGCAGTGTGTGGCTGACAGCTCCATGTGCTCCTTTGGCCTCAAATAACAAAGCCATTACTGCCCTCAGTGCTGCTGACAAACAAAGCAGTAAAACATTTGATCCTTTTATGGCCTCCCCAAAACTTACAGGTTATGGTCTTTTCAGGGAAAACGTTTGCAATTTGCTGGTGGTGACAGGATTTGTCTTTTCGTACATGGAAAAAAATGACAGATTGCTTGACCTGACTTTGTGTTTGTGTTTCCCACTGCTGTGTTATTTCCTCCCTTATGGCATAGATGATGAGGATTATTTAGTGTTATGGTATGAAAAGTCCTTATTTAGGGTATTTTAAAGGATTAACTTTGAGTTGTGTATATACTTTTAAGAAGGAATAACCATAAAATGAACAATTAGTACATTTTTAAAAAGCTTAGATCATTAATTCATTTTGGAAAACAAGTGGAAAACTTGGATTTTTGGACCTAAGGGAAAAAGGAGTGTAAAAGAACTGTCAGTTCTTCAAAGAGATAATGGTGTGAGCAGAACCACCTTAAGTTACTCTGACATATACTTAACCTTTGTAAATTTAGGTGTAATTTATATTCTCCATTCCAGTGCAAAGAGGGTTTCTGGCCAGAAAATTTCTTCTTGGGGTTAGAGTGGCAAAGCAATGAACAATCTTTCCTCTTGACTTTGATGAGCCTTATCTGGAGAGCCCAATCTGTTGAAAGATGTCACTGCTCTGCACAGATTTGGGTAAAATGAACATCAGGAGAGCAGAGAGAGCAGTTCAAGGTCTATAAAATGTGTTATCTGAACCACGGGAGAAGAGAGGAAATTCTGGAGGGTCTGACAATGTTGCATTTCAAATATTCCAGTGGCAAATAACCTCCCACACTCCCAAAGAGCAGGAGAAAGGAAAAGCTTTAATTGGTTTCTGTCAGAAAAGGGAAATCCTCTGCTCAAGGGTTAAGGTGGTGAGTAATAAACTGTTAGTAGAGCTCACAACAAGGTAAACTCCTCTAAAGTATAGCAGAGGTTGAGGGAAAAATTGATATTTTTTGAAAGTTGGAAAGAAACAATGTTAGATTTATGAAAAAGTGGAAGAACATCTTCAGGTGCCCCTTGTGCCTCAGTGGCACCACAGCCTGCAGGGCTCAGCCCTTTGTGTCACCTTTGCAGCCACTGAGGGACATTTAACCAAACCAGCTCCTCTGCATCTCAGCTTGAGAGGAAATCCTTCAATTCCACAATAATCTGGATTCATTTGTGAACTTAATTGTTTATGTCCACATAAAGGAGCTGTTTCCAAACCATAATCTCTGACATGAAGTTCTTTAACACATGATTTATTTATTCATATTATTAATTATTAATAAACATATGGGAGCAATGTGGCCTGGTGAGGCTGAACTTCAGAAGATCCCTCCAACTAAATTATTCCATGTTCTCCTAAATCTAAAATGTCCATTTTGGACCTTTCCCATAGGAATGGAGACCAAAATTCCACGCTGGCTGCTCTTGAACCAGCAGCAGCTGAGGTGTTTGATGAACTGCTCTGGTTTTGGTGACAGCAGAGCAATAAACATTCCCTAGCAATTAAGCTGTGTGGAACAAGCCCAGATTCACTTGGAGAACGAGGCAGGATTGATGGGAAGCATCCAGAGGTGGAAGGCTAATGGATTAACCTACAGCAGCTCAGCTAACCCCAGGACAGCTCGTGTGAGTGTTGCTGTTCAGCTCCAGCAGGAAACTGAAAGGCACTTTGATCTTGCTGTCAGGAGATCTCAGATAAATAGGATGTGATTCTCAGCGGGTGTTTTTAGGATCAGTTGCATGAATAAAGCCAATGGAGAGGTTTCATTTTATGCTGCCTGGGTATCTAAGGGGTTTGGGGTACATCCCTGTATTATCCTTTCATTAGCATTTATCTATAGACTAGAATAATTTAAATAGCTCTCTTCCTTGATTGGCTTTATTTAAGTACCAGTGTAAAGTACTAATTAGCAATTATTTATTAATGGTTTATTAAAGTACTTCTATTCCTCACTGTTGTATTCCATTATTAAGAACATTTTCTCAGGAATTGTCAGGAAGTTATTCAGACATGAACTTTCCCTGCCCCATCCTGGTTTTTATGTGATGGATGATGTGGCTTTGTTTAAAAAGATTTGCAGTGTCTTCTAAGCAAGCAAATACTCTGTTTATATCATCTTGATATTCCCATAATACATACTAAATGAATATTCCGTGCCTGCATTCCTTCAGCCAAAACTTGCACTGGTTTATTTAAGATGTCTGAGCAATCTTTCTTTTCCCTCTGGTTCTTCAGCTCAGGACAAGCAGGAAAATACTTCATTTGGAGTTTAGCAGCTTTAAAATCACTGATCCTGCACAGACACCATTTACAAGGTGCATTTGAAAGGCAGTTCACCCGAGTCTTGTCCTAAAGACACTGATTTCTCCCCCAGCTGGGATGGAATTCTTGGAATTCCAATTCTGAGGGCTTCATCCTTATCAACGTTCTGTTGGAAAAGTTGAATTGCTGACCCATGTTATAAAATGAGGTGGCCCCAGTGATCCTTTAATTTGGGTTTAATTATGGTTATTGAGCATTTTCCTGTCCTGACACATCCCAGTTGCCTTTCCAGCAGAGGTGTCTGGGATGAGGCACCCCAGGGATGCTCTGCATTGCCAAGGAGAGCAGGAGATCCAGGGAATTCCCAGGTTCATTCCCAGGGCAGAGCAGAGAGCAGGGCTTGGATCAGCTGTTGGGAGCAGTAATTGCTCAATGAGAGTCTCACATAATTACTGTAATTAAAGTATAACATACTTATTGTTTCTAGCTGTTGCCTGGACTGCCTGGTTTGTTCCTAGGGTTGATATTGGTTTTCCTTTACACTTCACCTGCAGCGAGGGAAAATGAAGATAATTGAGCCCTTCTGAAATTCCCATGATTGAAAAACTGCTCTCTGTTTAAACAAATCAAGCACCAGTGGGAAGGGGGAAGGGAGACTTTTAAAATGCAAAGTGTGTTTGTAAAGCTTTACTTTGAAGCATTTCTGTCCCCAATTCCAAGGCAAACGTCATTATCTGTCCCCAAGAATTGTCCCCCAGCCTGCTTGAGATAACACCTGATGTGATGATAATGGAGCTGGGCTGTTGCATTTACAATTCACAATTCAACCAGCAAGCAAGAAGTAGGACTTTTTTCTGGTCTCAACAGCTCTGTAGCCCTTGGTAAGTTCAATATTACTGCAAAGGAAATCTCAGTGCTGCTGGGGTTTGTCAGTGGATGCTCCAATGGCAGAGTGTGCAGCCCTGCAGGAGCAAAACTGCTGACAGGACAGGAGGGGATGAATGTCTGATCCCTGTGCTGTCAGCCCAATCCCATGGGATTTGGGCATTGCAAGTGGGAAATTATTTAACACTAGGAGGAATATTACCATCTCTGCTGTGTGTTATGTATGAACTGAAATGTGGTGAAAAACTCCCTCCTGTTTGCAGAGGCACCAGAACAGAAAGCACTGTGATAAATACAGATATTCTTGCCCTTAAATTTCCTAGAAAAATGTGAGTTTTTAAAAAAATGTCTCTATATCAGCTCCCGAGTTATTCTTTGCTGCCAGGTGAAGAAGCACTTGTGCAAACGAAGACACCTTGTGATAATAATTTATTCTAGTAGTAAACCTTCCAAGCAGGAAGACCTTTTGCATGCAAAACACATAAAAGGCTGTAAGTGAAAAGTGAGCATCAATATTTTATGTAACCTGATGTCATTTCAGTTCTCTGTCCATTAAACACAGAAACTTCGGGACATTGCCTTGCTGCTGCTCCTTTGTAATGAGGTTTTTGCATTGCCAGAACTCTGAACACAGGAACCATTTGGAGGTCAATTCAAGCTTTTTAACACGAACAATTCCTTTCCATGGATGTTTGGGCTCAGTCCTGGAGCACAGAGCTGCCACCTCAACAGCCAAACACTTGAGCTGTGCTCATGCCTGAGCAATCCTACATGTGACATTCACTTGTGAAATTTCAGCTGCCACTTCCAAAGCATTATTGACAAAGGGAAAGCAAACAGAGAATGAAAATGCTGGATGGCATCTCACAAAGAAATAAAGGATCCTAGAAAACTTGCTGTTTGTCTTGGAGGAAATAATTGAGGCACATTAGTCTGGTTTAATTGCTGCGGTAATTTAAGTGACTTGTGTATCTTTGCTGTAATTATGGCGTCACTAAAGCTGCAAATCCTATAGAAAAATACGTAAATAGTGCCTTATTGAAGCAGCAGTTTGGGCAATTATGGAGCTCTCATTGGAGAGCATTGGGGTTTAATCAGGGCAATTTTCTGACATGTTTAGAGTTTGATTTTTGCTGTGGTGATTCAGGATGCAAAGGGATTGTTCCGATTAAGTAGAATTGTGTCCTTGGTGGAGCAACCAAGAAGCACAAATTCCTGTGAATTGAGTGATATATTCAATTATTTGAGGAATGGAGTTAATGGTTGAATGTGCGTTATCCCTGTGACCATCAGCTCACCAAAGGGAGGGAAAAGGTAAGGAATTATTTTTCCTTCCAGGTGTGATGGAGTTCAGTCTCTCTGGAACATCTTATAAGCTAATGAGTTATTACATTATACTGGCTTACCTTTATCCTGCACGTGATTTTATTCCAATCAGATCATCTTTAAACTTTCAGACAGGAGTTCATATCTGTGACTCCTTCAACACTCGGATTATGAGCTGTGTCTTCACTGCGTGTGTTTCACCCACATTCCAGGAATAACAATGGGAAAGGAATGAGGATGAATCCCAATTATGGTTTTCTACCCCCAGAGGGGCTGCTCTGGGATTTGGACACCTGAAGGAAACACTTTCTGACTTTGCTTTCACTGAATCAAACTCTCCATATTTTCCCCTCTGTGCCATTTTGGTTTCCATGTGCTACAGCAATGGAGTTTTTACAGCAAACACACTTCAAGGAGCAGAAGTGACCTCGCTGCTCTCAGCCCTAATTGCCCATAATTATACAACAAATGAGGAAATGGGGCTCTGTAATAAGATGCTGGAGTGAGACTCAGGAATTTCTGTGCTTTGCACATTTGCCACCATCAGATATTGTATTTCTGTTCAAAGGAAAGGGAAATAATTGCCTAAATGCAGGCTGAGGACTGGAATGGAGAAAGCTGTAAAACAAGATAACTGGCAAAATTTGAAAAAAAGGAAACAGCACTTCTGTTTCAGGGACAGCTTCAGGTCTAGCAGAGTGGAGCTATTTAGATGGCAAATATCTAATGGATTAAAGTCTCCTTGTCAAAGCCTGGTGCTTTATCTCTCAGCACACACCTTCCAGAGCCTCTGAAAGCCTTCAAAATGCAGATTCAGGGTTATTGTGGTGCTCCCACTCCTTCCCAATTTGCCAAGGTATTGTTCCATCCATTTAGCAGAGCCTGGGAGCTCTCCTGCCATCAGAGCTGAGTGCCTGGGACTGTCTGGGCACAGAGGGCTGGTGGATGGTGGGCACTGGGATGTGTCACACCTTGGGGACACTTTGCAGTTTTTCACTGTTGAACTGCTAGCAGAGTGCAAGAACCAAGCGAATGTGGCGAATTTCTGATTTTATTAATTAATTCTAAAACTTATATAGACTTTCAAAGATCATCCGGGTTGGGTCAGTTCAAAACCTCCCCCCAGGCCGATTGGCCAGGCTTGAACCGCCTATGTTTCCAGAGACCGTTTCAATAACATCCAAACTTTATCTTTGTTTATGGAACACAGGAAGAAGAGAAAAATTCCCATGGGAAAGAGTCTGTGCTTGCCACATGCATTCAACATTTTTTGCAGTGTTTCCCCTGGGTTTTTATCAGCTTCTCCCTTTTTTGGTTCCCTTCCTATCATTTCTAGTGTTGCTTGCTCCATGATTGAGGAATAAGTCAATGGAGGTGCAGAAATGATTTGTTGAGCTGACATGTTGATAGTCGCAGTTCCAAAGTTCTCTGCATGGATTTCCACCCTCGTGGTTGATGCCTGACTGGGTCAGTCAAGGACTCCTGAAGGCAGCTGAGATGAGTTTGTGGAAGTTTTGCTGTTCAGGGTGTCACTGCCATGGAGAATATTCCAAATAGGAACAGAACTGTTCAACCTGCCTGGTTTTCCTACAGAGGGAGAGTCCCTCACCTCTTCTGTTTCTGGGGTGTTTCTGCCCTTCCTCTGAAATTCAGAATTCTCTGAAGTCGTCTTCTTCCTCTCCTTCAATGGAAACCCAGAATTATAGTTTTGTATAGAATTAAAAAAAAAATTAAAAAGACAATGAAAGTTGGCTTTTGGATGGGAAAAAATAGTTTTCAAGTTGCTTGATCCTGAGTTTAGCCATTTTCTTTGGAGCACTCCTCACATTCCAATTGCATAAATCATCAGGTATTGATTTGACAATATCTCAATTTTTTGACTCAGACAGTAAAGCTTAAATTATGCAATTAAATGTCTATCACATTATTGCTTCTTCCTGGTACAAATACCTATGCCAGATAACTTTATCTTTTAAAATAGGTGCACTGCAATTTTTCTAACAAAAGAGGATCAAAAATTCCTTCCATCCATGACTCATCATTGTCTAACAGTATCCAATTGCCCTTTGCTTTATTATTATTCCATGTTTTAATGGCATTATGTAACCCTCTTCATCAAATTTTTGGGACATTTATGTCTATCTCAGACAGTTTTGTGCCATAATATTATTTTCTCTTTCTTATTTTTCACCTCTGCACCTCTACCTGAACATTCATGGCCAGCTCATTTTTGAGAATCCTGAGATGTTTTCTTGTGGGTGAAAAATAATTATTTCTGTCAATATTATCACGCCAGTTTTTGCATTTATTTTTGTTTTATCATTGGCATTGCCTTCCATTCCTTTTGGACGTGTTCCACCAGCTTCACATCTTCCAAATCACACAGAAAAATGTTTCATTTAACAAGGTGCTTATTTAACATTAATTTAGAGCCAACAGTCTGTAACAATATCCCTCCATCACGACTATCACTGGATTTCACATTTCCTTCCCAATAAATCTGCACTGTTATGTGAAGTTTTTTATTGTTGTGGTAATGACTTTGTTTCCCAATTTATTGATTAATTTTAGTATTAATTTGGGTTAATTATGTGGCTATTATCAACTGAAATGAAATTCCTTATTCAGCTCTAGTAAAATTCCTGGGCAGCACAAGGTCACTCTGGCAACCAGCTCTTCCTTCCTTGGAGCACCTTTTTCCTGGAGTGAGTGATGCGTTGGGAAATCTGTGGAGTAAGTAAAAAATTCCTTCCTTATCCCCATTTCCTTGAGAATGGAGTTCAATATTAGCTGTAGGGGTAAATATTTTCCAAGGCTCTGCAGAGCTCCTGCTGTTGGGTTGGTAATTCCAGGAGTATTTCTTGGGGGGGGTTGTTGCTTTTCATCTTCATTTCATTTTCATTTCACTGTGAATGTCATTCCCAACACGCCTTTGGGATAATCCACAGTTTTCCTGTTTGCCCCGGGGTGGTGCAGACACTCCTGACTCCAACCTTAGCTCCTAAACTCCTTATCATCCACTTTATGCTGCACTTATGGAAAAACTTTATCGTTGCTCCCTGGCCACTCCTGCATCACGCGAATGCCTGAGTGAAACCTCGGAGGGCGTATTTCACATTGGAACATCTGAATCCTTCATCCCAGGGATACAAAAATAACCCCTGGGTGTAAGTTTAGAGGTCGCTGGAAGCTGAAATCACCTGGAGGTGAGAGTGGCAATGAAGGTCGTAATGAGTTTTTGAGTTTCCCACAGCTTGGATGGTGTCAGAATTCACCAATGGACTCTGCCCCAGGAATATTCCTTCCCAGACTTGGGCAGAGCTCCCTGAATTACCACACAAAAACAGGTGTGAGGAAATTACTTTCTTGGCACTGGCGTTGCTCACATCTCTCAGTTGTTATTACAAATATCTGAATATTAAACATTCACCCCAAGCTCCTAAGCCTTTAATCCTTTTGTTTTCTGACAATAGCCATCTATTATTTTTCACCGGTGAGAAACGCAAAGCTGAATAATATCCAGCAGTATCATGTCTAAATAAGCAAAAAGCTGGCAGGGAATCAAAAAGATAATAATGGTGGCTTTGCTTTGTTTCCTGCTCGGGAGCAGCAAGGAACACAGGAATTGGCTGCAGGACCATCTGCAGCAAGGACAGGGAAAGTCACAGGAGAAGCAATGAGCTCTGACAAAAAAACTGCAAAGGGTCAAAGCCCTGATTTCATTAAGCAGCTCTGTTCTGAATTATCTTTTCCTCACTCCAAAAGCTGGGCATAATCTGTCGTTTCAGCTTTTGTTCAACAAAAACATGAGAAAGCCCAATGTGATGGGTTAGGAGTGGTGGATAAAGAAGTTAGGATTTAATAAGGTGCATCTTGAGTGTTATTTACAAACTGGAGGTTTTTATTCCTTTTAGGTTGTTGTCATTATTGCAGCTCTGTAATTTCACCTTAAAATGCTTTCTTTTAATTGTTATTATTGTCATTATTAACCTAGATATTAACCTTCCTTTAAAAGAAAATAACTAAAGTTCCTGTACTTTCTGGTTTAAAATATATTACCATTTACAAGCCAGGAAAATAAGAGTCCCCAATTTATTGGGTTTTTCTCTTAAATAGCATTAGAAAATCCATCAAGGGCTATTTTGGATCTGCCTGATGTATGACTCAAGGATCTTTGGAGCTGGCAGATTCCTGGGCTTCCTGGTGGTCTGTGCATATGTGTCTCCAAACTGGCATAAAGAGGTGCTTGAGTCAATATTTATTTTATTTTCATGAGCCTTTGGACAGCCTAAACACAGAGGGGCGATTTGGGCTCTAAAATATGAGACTCTCATTTGCCTATAGTCGAATTATTAAGGAGTGTCTGCCTTAGTTGAGGGCATCAGATGTGAATTCATCCCTTTCTGGAAGACACAAAATTAATGACCTGCCTTGGGAGGTTTAAGAGTTTTCCCCGTTTTTAAGTAATCAAAGGAGAAGGAAGGACAGTCTTTTTAAAGGGATTTAAAACCTGATACAGGCTTTTTTCCCCCTGAAACCAGTTCTTCAGCTTTTCACCAATTAGATTTCATGGGAAGCAATGCCTATTTTTTTTTAATTCAAAACAATCATATTTAACTGGAATGTTAACCTTGACATGTCCACGTTCAGAAAATTCCTCTGATGTGTCTAGGTCCGCCAGCACGAGTGAAAATTCCTTCCTGGTACATTCCAGGTAGGAAGGAGCATGGGGGAAAATAAATCACATAAAGCTGAAGAAGCTGAGAGAAGATGAATTTGAGAGTAAAACCCAATAATTGTTCCCAGCAGAAAGACCCCAAACCAACACCACAGTGTGAAAAGTCAACAAATTGTGAATTCAGATATTTGAGGAGGAGGGAGAAATTCTAATGAATTAGGAAAGGGCATCTTTTTTTTCAGTCTGCTATGGTTGGTGTTTTCACCCAACTGCAAGTGAAGAATTCCTTTCTCTGCTCTGCGTTTTTCCAGAGCTGGGAGGATGCACTGAGAGTCACTTTCAACTCGGTGCATGATCAGGAGCCAGCAATTAGCTGGATGCAAATATTAATTCTCCTTTTCCCCTTCATTTGCAGGCAGTGAAGTCTATCCTGAAGTGAGCATTGTCAGCTACAAATGCCAGGTTCAAATCTCTTGCTTGCAGGACGCTTTCCATTTTGGAATATCCCTGATGTTCTCTCATTACAGCTTAAAAAAAAATCAAAAAGCAGATAATAGATTTTGATCAAGTAATAATGTCAGGCACATTTTGATATTTCCATGTATTTATGCACGAATGGCCAAAGTAAAAATATTCTTTCTTTTTTCATGCAATCTTGTAATTTCTTTGTCAGTTGAGAAGGTAGATAATAAATATTGGCAATACATAAGACTTGGCTCTACTGAGAGCTACCCTTGCTATCTCGAACAGCAGCAGTTATTAATTTTCAGACATAATCAAGTGATTTATATTCATGATTATGGTTCAAACCATCCTGACACTTGTTCCTTCCACATCAGATGCCTTCTCGCTTCGTGCTTTTTGTGTTCAGCAGCGATTAAATAGGAACGAGAGGGTTTGGGGGTTTTTAGGAGAATTGTTATAACATTTCTCCTCTGATTTCAGGTCTTACCCACTGAGTCATCACCTGAGCAGTGTGTTCTGCACTGACTTTCAGTAATTATTGTTGGATTTTAGAGGTTCACAGCAAGTCGTTTCCTCATTTGCACTGAGAGGTGGAAAATTTTTTCCTCTTTCTATACACCGTAGATCCATTGGAATTCTTATTTTGTAATCATTATCGCGACTAACACTGGTTTCTAATTTGACCTAATAAAAATTCATAAATGACACTGGGATTCAATTTTGATGTTCATTACGTCTGCCATAGTTTGTTGGATCAAAAGTGGTATTGGAATGAGGATAAATATCCATTGTTTAGACATAAAGAAACGTGTTTATCTACAAAAAATAGTTTCTATACAATGTCTATTTGCATTTCTTTTAGAAGAACTGCACATACTTTGAAAATGAACTTCAATATGTTCTGCTTCTCCATTGCAATGAAATGACTCAGTTGATATTATTCCTCTGTCTGTTTGGTAAACAAAATCAAAATATTTTGGTTGTCAATTACTATAAAATGAAAACTGCTTTTGTCTGAGACGGAGCTCACAGCATCTGATCCTGAATTGTGATGTGCTTTGGGAAAATGACACAACATGGGATGAATCCAAATTCATTCTCTCCAGAGTCTCTTTGGGGGAAAATCTATTTTCAGTGTATTTGTGAGGCTTTAAAGCTCCTTGCCTTGCTCGGTTGAATGTCTGGAGGAGACTCCAGGCCTCTCAAAACAGCTCAGCTGTTTCCTCCCGTGAATGTGACCAGAGCTACCCTGGACAGCTCCCAGGCTGGAGCTCTGGGATTGCAGGGTGGCTCAGCCCTGGGCAAAGGTGGAATGTGTGGATGGCAGGAGTGTGCTCCCTCTGGATCTGAGCCACATGTTCTTGCTTAATAATAATTAATAATAATTATTATTAATAATAATAGTTATGTTTCTGGCTGGATTGGTCACTGAAAACAGATTCCTACAGGAATTAAGGGCTGCAACTGCAATTTATATTAAATATTTGATACTAAAATGAGTGAAAAAACAAATCTTATTTGACTGTAGACAAAGCATAAGCCATTTCTATTCCTATTTCTATCTCTTAGCACGGTCCCTTGGCTGAAACCCCAATTATTAGCAGAGCTCAGTGAGGGAATACAACCAGGGAGCTCACCCTGCCCAGCTACTGAGCTTTGCAAGTTGAGTGTGATTTAATTAAAAATGGACCTGTTCAAAGTGAAGAGATAAATGTCTCTTCTTAAATTACTACATTTTTAACAGTACTTAATTTCCTAGATTGCTTTCCTGCGCCATTCTCTCCAGTCCAGCCTGTACCCCTGGGCTTCTAATAATTTTTCTTCCCACCTGCCAGAAGGGAGTCAGCTCTGAATTCCTGGAAACCAAAGCAGGACCTAGCAGAGACCACACTGCTCCAGCTCTTGATTTCATGGAGTTCTTGTTGTCTTTATGGCCTCTCAGTGTCCCTGAGTGAGGAGCATTCCTCATTCCTCCTCCCTGGGCTTGGATCTCACAGCTTTCCCTGGAAATCCTGATCTCCTTTGGGGAGTAATGGGAACACACTCAGCTGGGAAACCTGCTGGTAAAGCCTCCCTGGAGACCTTTGTGTTCCCTGGGTGATGGATAGCAGAGGTTTGGGGCACCACGAGTTCAGGGAAGCACTTAAGCAAATGGTTTTATTGATGGCAGGGAGATTGTGCAATCAAACACATGGAATATGCTGTGCTGGGCTGAGGGCTTTCCTGGTAAATGAAATATAGAAACTTGGGAAAATGAATATCCACCAAACAAACCGCTTTGGGAAAGAGATACACATCAAACAAACCCCTCAGGCTTCCCTGACCATTTTCATCCTCATAATCCACACTCAACCATTATTTTGTCTCAATAGATACTCGTAAAGCAGCATATTTAGCAATTTTTAGCAACTTTTGCTTTCCAGAGTTTACTCAGACATGGGTGCTGTTCCCATGGAAAGGAGGGATGAGATTGGTTTGGAAATGCTGCCTGTTGTTCACCTGAGTCACTGGGAGTGGTGGCATTGGTCTGAGTGGGGATGGAGGGATGGATGGATGGACCCATGGATAGATGGATGGATCGATCCATGGATGGATGGATGGGATCCAGGGATGGATGATGGATGGATCCATGGATCCATGGATAGATGGATGATGGATGGATGGATCCATGGATGGATGGATGCAGGAGAGCCCCAGTGCTCTCTGCATTGATTTTCTTTCCTTTAAGTTCTGACTGAGGAAAAGGGACAAATCCCCTCTGTGTTCTGACAGGAAACATTCCAAATTTCTCATTCCTGGGCTTCACAGGCAGAGCTGAGGGATGGAGGAATTGGCATAAATTCATGAGCAGTGCAAAAAATGCAAGTAGCACTTCCCAGCCATTTCTTTATTATTGAAAAATTACTTGTAAATGCTTTAATAATATAAATGGAAAGCATTCCTGTGGAAAATAGGGATTTAATGCTAAAATCACACCTATCTGTTAGGGGTGAAGGATTCATATTAAGGTTATGATTGAAACCTCTTTGCTATAAAATTTTAACTTCTTTAACATTTCTGTGATAATCTTTCTTCTTTGTCATCTGCTTTTGACATTTAGTATTAGTATCCCATGAAATCTGTTTTTATTGATTTAAGATTAATAATTTATAGTTAATTTCAATAAAAATTTTAATGGTCGTAAATTCAATTCGCTCCTGCAAAGAGTCCAACAGCTCTGTCCCTCATTTGGGAATGTTTAACGACTCCTTGTGGTGATTAAAGTAGAAATAATTGACGAAGAATTATGAGTGTTCCATGAAGGTTAAAGTAACAAAGATATGGAAAAAAAAAAAAAGATATTAAAAAAGCCCAATCATGCAACTGGATGAGCTGATTGGAATTTTATGGCTGCTTTTCTCTCCTGTCCAGAATCCGATGCTTCCCATTGAACCCAAATATCATCAATTAATCAGCAATTCCTTGGCTGTAATAACCCCAGTGTTTAGCCCAAAGCGTGACTGCAATCTGCCTGTGCTGCCATTGGCCCAGAGCTCTGCAAACACAGCTGAGAACTGATAACAGCACCACATAAAGCCCCAGGCTTCATGTTGAACTTCACAGTCAGCAGATGAGGGAACAACAGAGGCTTTAAGGTATGGCATTCCTTTTATTGCTTCCAGGGTTCTGGAGAGCTTCACCTCGCTGGTGAATGCTCATCATGCAACAGAACTTGAATTCATAAATTATAAAATCTTATTTCTGGTGTTTTCGGGTTTGGAGGGAGACTATGAGAAGAAGAATTGAAATTCAATTATATAGCTGGGGAGGGGGGGAGGCCTTAATGACAAGAACCTGAATAAAATCTTGCTATTCAGAAAAATGATCCTCGTGTTTTTTAGGGTTTCTGATCTTCTCATATGGGGCAACAGAGCAAAAGTGAATTTTAGGTTGGGATAGAGAGAGAGAGTGATGGGTTAAAAATGGCAGCAGGAGCATACAATGACTTGAACTGTTATTTCATGCACAGAATAATTTCTTCTAAAGTATTTTTGACTCCTGTGGGAGTTAAAAAATTAATTTTACACCATTAAAACGTGCAAAAGTGTTCTGATGCAACACAAGGCAATGCCCATGTGCTCCCACACTTTCTGAACTTCAAAGAGCCAATTTATCTGCATTTAATTCTGTTTGATGAGGTTAAATACTCTTAACCAAAAGCTAAATGCAGTGCTAGCTGCCAGTGTGTATTGATCTGGATGCTGAGGTTAGTTTTAATTAATTTTAATCAGTTTGATTGCTGGTGAACAGTTCAGTGTTAATGGTTCTGGGTTGTTCTCTGAGCCAGCACAGCCTACTGGGCACAGCACACCTTGCTCACCAAAAAAAACGAAAAAGGAGTTTGGGAAAACCTCGTGTTTTCCACAGCTTTTTAAGGCACTGACTCCATTGAGTTCTTCTCCCACATTTGAGTTGTGGTTTCAGCAGCAGCCACTGTACCATGAGCTGTAAACAATCTGTTCTCCCACTGTACAAAAAACCAATTGACCTGTCTTGCCTTCCCCACGTGTCCTGGACACGTTCTCAGAGCTATCAGAGCTTTCCTCAGGTGCGTTTTTATCAAATCAAGTTCCTCCTTTGTGAAAAAAGGACTGACTTGTGTTTACTCTAAAGGACAAAAGAAAGCTCAGAAAAGGAAAGAAGGGGAAGAAGGTTTTATTTGCTTTCTTTCCGTTTCAGGAATTTTAGTAACCTGTAGTAAACTCCGTGGTTAATCTGAGGAGTAAATTGTTCTCTGTGTGAAGTGGTTTGGAGGGAGCAAAATACATTTCTCAGTGTCATAATTTCATAATCTGCACTGGCTGAGTTACCCTGAACAGGAGATTAATTACCATAGTCTTTAAGGAGCATTTTATTTAAACCTCCCGTCTAGGTGACGTGGTTTAAAATCTGAGTAACTTACACATGTTGCTAATTGAACAAATTAGTACAGACATAGAGTTTGAAAGCTGTTTTATTTGTGTTTGGCTTTTACCCATGGAGTTTTTTCTGGTTTTTCTAGATGGGCAGGAAGTTCAGTGGGCTGGAGCTCAGCCTGATAGCCCTCTTCTCCCTGGTGACTGTGATCCTCTGTGTCCTCATCGGGCTGCTGGCAACAGGGCAGCCTGGAGTCAAAAATGCAGGTAAGAGCTTCCCGTGGCTGCTGGAGGAGCAGAGCCCCGAGTGGGATCTGCTCAGCTCTGACTCAGTGCTGCTGCTCTGCTCTTGTCATCATCCAAAGGTGGATCGTGGCCGGTGCTTCAGAGGGATAATGCGATCAAAATTATCATTCAGGGGTGTAATAAATGGTGTGAGTCAGGAGTTATTGTCATGGAAAAGCTTTTATCTCTCCTTCCCATGACTGGACTTTCTTTAGGAACACAGAGCTCAGATCATTTCTAAATTTTTTGAGTACAAAACAAGATAATGTTGAAAGAAAAGTTTCTCTGATCCCTTCTCTGTGTGGGATCAGCCAAATTGTGTGGAACATACATTTTAATCCTAAAATCCCACAGTGTTTCTTGCTAATTGATACATCAGGAACCTCTTGTTTTCCAGGGATGTGACACAGAGCACCTGCTTTGCTTCCAGCCCCATTTAGTGTAATTCCATTCACACACATGGACTGAAGCAAAAAGCTTGGAGGAGAAAATGGCAGAAAAATAACAAGAATTGCTCATACAAGGCAAACACCTTGGTGTTTTAGTAAAACTGCCATCCAGACTAATAGCTGCATGTTTTTCCCTGTTTCTGAGCAGGAATTTCCCTGAGCAAAAAATGCAGATGATGCAAAGAGGCAAATCTGGGTGTTTGTGTGTCCATCTCACCCCAGGGCACATCTCTGCACTTCAGTCCTTGTTCCAGATATAAGCAATGTTCCCTTCAGTCAGCTAAAGCTGCCCACCCTAAATTCAGTCCCACAAACCTGAAATCTAAAGGAACATCCTAATGGAGCTTCAAGGTGCTTTTAACTCATGCTCTAATTCAAGCTCCTTTGGCAAACTGTGATCCAGAGGAAGGAAAACCATGACAGCTCAGTTTAAGGAAGAGAAGTTCTTCCAATTTTTAATTTTAAATTTTAAAATTTTAAAATTTTTAAATTTTTTTTTAATTTTAACTTTTAATCACATATTTTCCTATGAGGCAAAGCACATTGACCCCCAGTAGTTACTGAAAACTGGACTAATGGAATAAAATTATCAATATCATCATATGTTTAAAACCTTAAAGTGAAGGTGTCCTGTCTCTGTGCCATTTTTCAAAGGTAAAAATAAATCAGGCAAGCAATGCTTTATAGTGATTTGAATCTGTGTTGTTGCTGGAGGTTCCAGATGGTGAGAAACAGGTATTGAGTTAAGAGGGAATCAAGTTATTCCTGCCGTTCAGAGATCAGTCAATAACTGTTCCTTTATTTCCCTGACAGACTTTAACCCACAATGTCAGAAGATACCAGTGAACCAGAGAATTGACTGCATCCCGGATCAAATAGCAACCAAGGTCTGGAAACTGATAGAAAATAGACTTTATCCCATAAAACCTCCTGTTTATTTTTAAAAATGTAACTTGTCTCTCTACTAGATCAGACATTTTCTTAACCTTTTTAAATCTGTGATTGCCCCAACGCTTTGCAGGGCAGTTCAACTCCTGTGCAGCCATTTCAGCCCATTGACAGAAGGTCTGAATCCTCTGGCCATGGAATTATTTTGCTGTCAGAGGTTGAAGATCCCTGCCAGTGTTTTGGCTTAAGAATCTCTGAGTTAAAATTCCCATTGAAAAGCTTTAGCTCAGGCTGGTTGAGGCTTGGAGCAGCCTGGTCCAGTGGAAGGTTCCCTGCCCATGGCAGAGGTGGAATGAGATTATTTTTAAGGCTCTTTCCCACCCAAACCATCCCATGATTTTATGGTGACCCTTATTTTTCAGTGCTCTCACCATCACAACCTCTCTGTAATAGTTAGCCTTGAAACACTATTATTATTATTTCAATAATAATTATTATTATTTTTCATCTTTATTATGGATACTCTTATTTTCTGGTGGATACCTGGCTTCTTCCTCTGGCTGGGGGGAGCAGCTTAGGAGAAAAAAACCCCAATGTGATGAGGGTTATTTCTGTCACTCACAGAGGTATAAAAATTGTTAACCAGCTGTCTGAACCTCTGAGGAAATTCCCATCTCATTCCAGAGCTGCCTGTTGTTAGAGCCTCTCCTGCCGTGGGTTTTGTTATGATGTGTAGCTCAATAAAGTCCTGCAGGGGCCAGGTTAGGAAAGGTTCAAATCACAGCCTCCTCCTCGGCTCCTCGGGTTCCTCCCCTGCCCCAGGAATGTGCACAGCACTGCAGGAGAAGCCAGGCAGGTCATTTAAATCTGTAATTACTGCCTTGGAAGCAATCACCCCTCGTTAAGTGCTGCACTGCTCAAAAAGAGGGGAGCAGTGCTGCTCTGGTTTGCAGCTGCAAGGTGGGAAAGAATTAAAAACAATCAAATCGTGGATCCCAGCAGTAAAGTAGATGAGGATTGGAATGCTGAGGATCTGGAATTAGAGGGAAAATAAATAATCGCTGAATATCAGTGAAGATCAGGCAGAAATTTCACAGGATTAGAGATAAATGTCACCTTCTCCCCATGAGGAAAGCAGGGTCCCATCCCAGTGATTCCATTCACTCCTGGGCACATTTTTCCCTGGAAGTGATTTGGTTAGGCTACACTAATGTGGCAACCTGTAAAACTGCAGGTACCTGCATCTCTCTTCTGTAGTGCTTTGTGCTGATGGTTTTCAGAATAAACAGCAGCTGGGAAAATTATCATTTGGCTAAGCTGATCCAGAAGGTTTAGCGTCTGCCTTGATTTCCTTAGTCACTGAAGATATCCAGGATGGGGCCAGAAAATGAATAGAATTGTAGAGAACAGAAAGAAAGAAAGAAAATATCCATTTATTTTCTCTCTGATTATGTGGTTGGTGAAGACAGAGATGCTGAAAGAAGCAAGATATTTATTAATTATTCACCGCTGTGGAAAACTGCCAGGAGGTCTGATCAGACAAGCAGAACACAGCAGTAAAACGTGAATCCCACAGAGCAGAGCTGGTGTAGGCCAGGCTGACACCTCTGCAAGCTCGGGGAAGGAGAATTGCTGGCTTGGTTTTGGTTTTTGTGCTTTTCTCCCCAAATACCCTACTGGGAGAGGTCAGTGTGGATGCACATTTGAGCTCAGCACGTGGCCAAGCTCTTCACCGAGTCCTTGGTGCTGAGCTCATGCTGCACCCCAGTGCCAACACTTTCCAGGGTCATTCCCAGGGAGGTTTGGCTTGCCTGGATGTTGATATCTCCTGTGCTGCTTTTACAGCCCCGAGGCTGGGATCACATCTTCATTTATGGCAGAGGATAGCTTTTACAGCAGCCTCCCCACTGTCTGTGGTGAACTCTGCCCCTCTCCCTGTGCCAGGAGAAACCAATCCTCAATTCCCGTGTTTGCTGCCTCGTGCCGAAAGCTCAGTGTGCCACAGAAGTACAGATCTGCCAGGATAAGATGCAGCTGGAAAAATAGCACTGGACTGTGAAGTAACTGCTGAAAATAGCTAATATTCAGGAGAAATGGTTGAGGAAAAAAAAAAAGATGCTTAGGGAGATGGGAATGTGGATGCTTGAACTGCCAGGTTTTAGGAAAATCGGTTCAAGTTATTCTGCTTTTTGTGGGATAGTCACTGGTCTAGGAAGGGAGAAGAGGATGGAGGTTGCAAATCTGTTCTTATATTTAGAATATTCCCCTAAAAATGAGGGAAATGAAGTAAGGGAATAAAGCTGTGATCTCTGCAGCCTTGGAGGGGTTGGTGCTTCCTCTCCTTTAGTCTGCAATAGTTCATTAAATGGGAAATGGGGACATGGGAAGGTGGGGAGTGAGAGACAAACACTTCTTTTTGGTGAGTCTGGGTTTATCTGGGGCGGTTTGGAGTGATTTCTGTGCTCTGTGCTATTGAATAAATGCACTGAGACTCCCCAAGCCAGGGGCTCTCAGCTCCCTCTGGGCTTCCTTCAGCTCTTGCCTGATTGCTGGGCTGGACTTGCCTTATCTTTTATCCATTCAGAGGCTCTGAAAATGATTTGACCTGCCCTGACCAGGTTGGGCTCTCCAACCCCAAAACAAGGACAGAAGCAATGAGGATTTTGGGTCATGCCCATCAGTGTCAAGCTGTAGAATATTTTAATTATTTAAATATTTATCACAAGCACAAAAAAACATTTGAGCACAATCAGATGAAGGCAGAAAGAGCAGTGGACACATGGAAGGTGAGGTTCTGAAGGTGTCTCTTTTGGATTTGGACACCTGAGATCACTGATGGATGTTGTCCTTTGCCCTCAGTGAGAGTTGTATTATCACTGCCCTTTACCCTGAGTAATAAATGGGGATTTAAGGTGAGAAAATGTGTGGAAACTTAGTGATAAATGCTCCAAATCTTATCTCCAAACATAAACCTCACACACACAGCACACAGCATGTGAGCAAGTTAATATCTAACAGTGAAGTAAAGAAATTTCAGCTTATTAAACTAATGAATGGGAGTGTAAAGGTTGGTGTCACTAAACTGAGATAGAGGCTTGAAACAATTGGTTTATTCTTCTTTTAAAATTGATTTATCTCAATCTGAGGCTCTGCAGAAGCAGTCTGAGTGTGTCTTATATTGGAAAATTACATTAAAATGTAGATATGATACACAATGTACAATTATGCATATATAGGTGTTTACATATAATGATAAGTTATATATATTATATATTATGTTTATATATAACAATAAGTTCTACCTCCTCTCTGGGGTGTGACTTTTGGTCAGGCTATGCTGCACTTATCACAGCTTAAACATTTCAATAATTTTTAAAAAATGTTTATTTTACCTGTGGATCTTGTGATTTTAAGAAAGAGTGAATGTCCAATAATCAAGTTTACTCTCAACCCAGAAAAAATCCTCTCTAGCTGTTCTGTGCAGCTGAGCTCACTCGATAGAGTTTTCCAAAGGAGGACTTGATCTGATTGCAGATGTTATTAAATTTTCTGGTGTTTGGGGTGCAATGAACTCCGTGTGCACTCTGACTGGTTCAGAATGGATTTATCTGTGTGGCCCCAGCTGATCTGTGTCCCTCTTGTCCTTGCTCAGGCCGCCTGCTCGCTCCGAGGCTGCTGCTGGGACCCCCAGAGCGACGCCAACGTGCCCTGGTGCTTCTTCTCCCAGAAACACGGCTACAAAGTGCAGGGCTCCCAGAAATCCACCAAGGCAGGTGAGCTCCGGGCTGGGCCCCCCAATTCCCCCAAATCCCACCCCCTTTGGTGTCCCGTTCCACACAACAGCCCGTGGTTTTCTCCCAAGGGTTCGAGGCCACCTTGAAGAGGCTGCCATCGCCATCCCTCTTTGGGAACGACATCAACACGGTGCTGCTCTCGGCGGAGTACCAGACAGCCAACCGCTTCCACTTCAAGGTCAGCCTTTGTCCTTTCTGCTTCAAGGCTCATCTTCTCTGCAAGGCTGGCTGTGCAGGGAGGGTGGGAGGGCTGGATTATCCCTCTCATGATTCCCACTGAAGTCCTTTTGCTGTCCTCTCTGCTGTTGCAGTGCCTCAGGTTAACAGGCATGTGGCACAGTGGGAATTCTGCAGGAAAAATCACTGAGGCCTTTGAAAAGCTCAGCTTTTCTATTATCTGCCATTTGTCCTCGTCACAGGAAGATTTGGGGAATAAATGTATTTACTTACCTTTTATTTATGGCCTGATAACATCTCTCAATCGTTTTGACAGACAGCATTAACTTTTCCAATTATTTGTGTTTTCTGTGGAAAGCTCAAGAGTCCTTGCCATGAATGTGGGGTGTCAGGGGTTTGTGGGATTGAGCAGCTTCTGTGGGAGCCTTTGGGCTGTGGTGGGTTCCTGGTGAGCCAGGGAAACACAGAATTAAACATTCTGAGGAAAAGGGCTTAAAACGAGTAATTAAAATTGGAAGTGAACAACAATAAAAGCAGCAGAGGTGACTGGGATAGGAGTGGAAATACCCTGAGTCAGAACCATCTGTCATTGCCATAAAATATCTGAATCAGAGATTAGTTAGCAAAGTCCCAACGCTTGTGTTTGTCACTCTGTGCAGATCACTGACCCTAAATCCCAAAGGTTCGAGGTTCCCCACGAGCACGTGAAGGCATTCACAGGATCTGCAGCCGCCAGCCGCAACTACAGGGTGGAGCTGAAGGAGAACCCCTTCGGCATCGTGGTGTCCAGAGCCAGCAACGGCAGAGTGCTGTGAGTCCTGCTGGGTCCCTGCGGGGCTCTGGGGCTCCCTGGGAGCTGGGGATGTCACCTTGGTGTCCTCAGGGACACAGAGTGCCCTTCTCCCCTCGTTGGGCTGCTGGATGTCCCTCAAGGACTCTGGGGAGCAAAGTCTGGGATGTGGGAAGCTCTCTCTGTTTGAGGTGTGGCTCTCTGATCACTTTCCCTCAGGGCTGGGGAAATCTCAATGAGGGCAAGTTTTATTACCTGAGGGGCTCTTTGCCAATGCTTCAAGCCACGTGGGGAAACTCCTCATTGCACCTTTTATCTTTGCTACGATCATGCTGAGGCCCTGAACCATCAAAGATCAGATTGCCCTTTAGAATCACCAAAATCAGATTGCCCTTTAGAATAATCACCAAAAATCAGATTGCCCTTTAGAATAGTCACCAAAAATCAGGTTGCCCTTTAGAATAGTCACCAAAAATCAGATTGCCCTTTAGAATGCCAAAATCAGGCTGCACTTTAGAATCACTAAAATCATGTTGCCCTTTAGAATATTCACCAAAAATCAGATTGCCCTCTAGAATCACCAAAACCAGGCTGCCCTTTTGACCTGTGCTATCCAAGGACAGCTGCTCATGTAAGGCTGTGTGTAAAATATTTAATGAGCTTGAACATTGAAATCTCTTGTCCCATTTAGATTCTAAAAATTAATAAATAAACCAAACCCATCAACCTCCAGGTGTCCAGGTGCCCTCAGAGAGGGGAAGTGTCAGCATGAACATTCTCATTAAACCAGCCAGGAATGATTACCTGTCACAGGGCTGGGCCACGTGGAGTAGGGAGGCTTCGAGTTTAATTAATTAGGGGTTACTTTTTACTCTTATTAGTATTGTTTTCCTGCTTGGAGTCCTCTGCAATGATTGATTTGCAATTATAGAGAGCACAGGAGATGGACTTGGCAGTCAGTGGTGCCTGACTGATGAAACAGGTATAGAGAGGGGATTAAGACACCTGTGGAACCATGTTGAAACAATTCTCTGGAATATTGTCTAAATTCTCCTTAGGGTTTTGTCTAATTTAATAAAAGTGTTTGTGTTTGGGTGTCTAGAGAAAGAAATGATAGGGGTGTTGGACTTTGAGTATCTCAAAGGATGTTGTTGCTACTATAGGATAAGAGAAGCCCCTCAGAGATAAATCCCTGATAAATTTGCTTGCATAAGATTATTGATTTCCCCCAATTCTTAAACAGGAAAAGAGAGACCTCTTTATAAGAGAACAAATGGGGACCAATGCGTTGTTACAGTTCATTACCAAACTCCTGACTATTCTGATAAAGTCTGTGACCTTCCATCACCATTTGTTCCACCTGAGGCCCCAAAAGAGACTTGTGACTCCACCAACAGTTGGACAAAAACCTAAAAGACCTGGCTGGAGACCTGACTGCCCTCCAGCTCCAGCCAACAGGAGCTGAAACATCTCTTGCAACACCTCTTGGTTAAATCTTTCCTTTTCCCCTCACTTTTTCTGCCATTTCCCACCAGGTTTGACACGACCATCGGCCCCCTGCAGTACGCTGACCAGTTCCTGCAGCTCTCCATCAAACTGCCCAGCAACAATATCTACGGGGTGGGTGAGCATGTGCACAAGCAGTACAGACACGATGTCAACTGGAAGACCTGGCCCATCTTCGCCAGGGACACTGGCCCCTCCGCGGTGAGTTTGGGGTTATTTCCCCTCTTTCTTGGCAGTTCTGCAACCCAAACCTTTCAGGCAGTGAATAAATTCATGTATCCACTGAGTTTTCCCTGAAGATTTTCGAGGCACTGCATGTTGTTGCTGAAAGCCCCATGGCAGTGGTGGATGTTCCCCGATTTTTGGGTTGATGTGCAGTGGAAAACCAGTGGATAAACCTTAATAGATGAGTCTTCAGCTTGTACTGATAATCAGAATAAATAACGTACTAATATGTACACATATCGTATGTACATATGATATGTTATTTATTCAATAAATAACATACTAATAACAATGTGCCCTAATGCTTTGGCATGTACAGTTCAGTTCAGATGGTCCAGGCTGCTTCAGCAACATCCTTGGAGCTCAAATTATGGAAAAATTCT
Source organism: Entomyzon cyanotis (assembly GCA_024500445.1). Classification (NCBI taxonomy): domain Eukaryota; kingdom Metazoa; phylum Chordata; class Aves; order Passeriformes; family Meliphagidae; genus Entomyzon; species Entomyzon cyanotis. The sequence continues at coordinate 5,280,903 of JAKEPQ010000781.1, forward strand.
CATTAACATCCATATGTTTCCCACAAAAATATATCTGTTAGCTGTTATTTGTTTCCATAGTTTTTCTGGCTATCCCTTTATGAAACAATTTCTGTGGCACCCATTTTATGACAATTGTAATTTTATTTTCACCATCACCTCAGCTTCATAAAGCAATTCCCTGCTTTGAGAAAGACCTTTTGTTCCCCTGCAGTAGGAGCTATATTGACAGAAAGTAGAGGGTGAGATGACTGCGTGTAGTTAATTAATAATCTGGAATTTGTACCCATTGCCTTGAGATTCTTTCTCACTCTTTTCTCTGGTTTGGAGATAGTTTTTAACTGAATGGCTCCACTGAGTGTAGACATTTATTTAGATTTATTAAGATAAAATAACAGTGAACAGAACCAAGTTAGGCTGATTTCAAATTGCTCAGGTTCTGTTTCTTGTTCATTTGAACAGAATTTGCTTTTCCGGGAGAAAAAGCAAAACTATTGCAACAATTGTTAACATCTCTAAGGGATTTTGTTACTAATAATAACTGAAAAAAAAAAATAAGGAATGAAAAAGCAGCAAGGCACTCTCCTCTTTCCATAGATTCAACACAAAAATCATTACCTTGCAGGATTAATAGAAATGTAGATTAGATGTAAAATCTAATCTATGATGAAAGGGGATGGAAGCAACTCTCAAGTTCTCCTTGATGAACATTTATTCCCCAGAAATAGAGCTGCAATATCTGCCAGCTTGCCTGGAGATCCATCAGATCTGTTATCTGTTTACTGGGGAAACTCATCTTCTAATGGGAAATGCAGGAGAATAACACCAGGAAAAACAGAACATATAAAACAGGGAGGTGTCAGGATTTAAATCTTTGTTATTTGCTCTATTTTGAGAAGCTTCAAGTTCCACCTGTTGTATATTTTGAAATATTCCAGAACAGATGCTGTTACAGGATTTTAATCAGCTTACCTGTTCCCTTCATTATTTTAGGCAATGGATAACTTATATGGAACACACACTTTCTTCCTGTGTTTGGAAGACAACAGTGGAGCCTCCTTTGGTGTTTTCCTGATGAATAGCAATGCCATGGGTAAGGAAGTTTTCTCTGCAGCTCTGAGCAGTGCAGTTGAATTTCTCTTAAAATGATATGTTGGATCGTGATCAAAAGTGAGCTGATGTAGATGTCTCTTCTTAAAAACACCCCCAGATACCTGAGGGCATCATAACCCTGTGTTTAATGGTATTTCACCATTAAGCAGGGAGTAGCTCCCCGTTAATTGGAAGATTTTGATGGAAATTGGAGGGTCAGAAAATTATCCAAAGTCTGTACAGGTCAGCACTGGAATAAAGGATTGAATTTGTAGTGAGCAACACTTGGAAGGAAATGTCATTTAGCCCCTTCTGATGAGCATATTTATATTTACAGAGCTCTGCACATCTTGAGGCTGGAAAGTTGAACTAAAAATTAGGAGATAAAAGGTTCAACCATTGGGTTTTATTCTGATTCTCTTCTCTGTAGGATATAAAGGAATGGAAATATGGACACAAAGAGGTTGTCTGATCACCTTTGCAAGTTCAATTAATGGTTTTGTGTTCTTTAGGCATTTTGTGTTTTTTACTTCATTAAACTCTCTAATCATCAATTTGAAAATGACCAAGTTATTTTAGGATTTCCTGTTCCTCAGACCCGTTTTTGTGCCCTCTTGTCTGGCAGAGTTTGTGGTGCAGCCTGCTCCAGCAGTGACCTACAGGACCATCGGGGGAATCCTGGATTTCTACGTCTTCGTGGGGAATACTCCAGAGCAAGTAGTCCAGGAGTACCTGCAGGTACCTTTACTACAGGGATTAGGCATTGAACAGACTTTTGTTGAATGCTTGGGATTTCTTTTATTTTATTTTTTTCTTTGGATGCTGGAGAGGAGACCATGCTGGAAGCCCAAGAGCTCCAAAAGTTATTAATCTGTAATTTACACCATGGTCATTAGGGCTGGAGATGGTCTCTAGAATTGTGGCTAGCACAGGTGTTTCTCGTGAGAACATTCCGCTGTGTTTTATAAACAAAGATAAAGTCTGGATGTTATTAAAAACAGTGTCTCGAGATTTGGACAGTTCAGGCCTGGCCAATCAGGCCTAGGGGGAGGTTTCTGACTGACCAATCTGGGTGACCTCTGTAAAGTCTATATATATGGAAATCAAAATAATAAACGCTCTCTTTTCTTGCCACACTGAGAACTGGGGACCTTTTCTCTGCTAGCGGCTCAACAGTGACATAGAATAATGTATGTTTCCTTGCTGGTGTCATAAGGACAATGTCGCTGTTGAGCCGCTAGCAGAGAAAAGGACCCGAGTTCTCAGTGTGACAAGAAAGAGGAAATTTATTATTTTGATTTCAATACATATAGACTTTTCAGAGGTCACCCAGGTTGGTCAGCTAGAAACCTCCCCTAGGCCTGATTGGCCAGGCCTGAACTGTCCAAATCTCGAGACACTGTTTGAAAAACATCCAGACTTTTATCTTTGTTTATAAAACACAGCGGAATGTTCTCACGAGAAATACCTGTGCTAGCCACAGGACAAATTCCTGCTCATATGGCAATATTATGGGATAGAAAGTGTGTTTATAGGATGTTTGTATTTTATGATCATCAGATATCACTGGGTGTCTTCTGCACTTCTTGAGATCTGCGTATGTTCCAGTGAAACTTTGAAAAATGGGCATTGTCCCAAAATACTGGCAATTCCTAAAATAAATAAATAATGGGGGGAAAAAATGCGGTGTTTGGGGGTGGGCTGCTCCTTCAGGGTGTGTATTCCTGCGGGTTGGAGGATTGTGGATGCAGGGAAGGGACGCTGAGGTGACACACAGTGTCCAACAGCACGTGGGGTTTTTCTCTCCCCTGGCAGTTGGTGGGATTGCCAGCCCTGCCCTCCTACTGGAGCCTGGGATTCCAGATCAGCCGCTGGGGATTCACCTCCCTGGATGAGGTGAAGGAACTCGTGGAGAGGAACAGAGCTGTTGGGCTGCCCTATGTGAGTATGGGGTTTGGGGAGCAGCCAGAGGTCCTGTTGTCCCACAAAGGGTCCATTTCCCATCTGTTTGGGTTAGGGAATGTGTGGTGTCAAAGGTTAATTTTGATGTTAGACCCATTATCAGAACGTGGTGAGGCTTAACCACAGTAAGATTTATTCAAACTCTTCATTACAATACATTTTTCTTCTATTCTTTCCAACTCTATCCATTTTTCTTCTCATGAAACATATTTTTTATTGTCCTATGGACAGTTAGGGAGCCATATATTATTCTTATTTGACAGCTAAAGGTAATGTGCAATTAACATTTAAAATTAGATTTTTTAAATTAGAATTACATGAACTTGATGTCTTCAATAGAAAAAAAAAATACCCTAATATTAAGTTAATATTTGGAAAAAAATTGGACTAACAACAATCTTTACCCATCACTTCTCATGGAAAAGCTGAACTCCCTTCTCTTTCAGGATACTCAAGTCATTGATATTGATTACATGGAAAGAAGGAAAGATTTTACTTATGACAAAGAGAAGTTTGCAGACCTCCCTAACTTTGCATCTTATTTGCATGAGTATGGACAAAAATACATCATCATTCTGGTAGGCATTTAATTATTCCTTTTTTTCCCCTTGTAAAACACTTCCATTAGAGTTATTTATTATTCTTCTTCATTTATTCTATGTAATTATTGCATTTATAGCCTGAAATGATTGATGGAACATCCTGATCTCTTAGTTTCTTTGCTGTTTTCCAATTTCTTTAGGATCCTGCTATTAGCACCCAACCTTTGGCTGATGGAAGTCCCTATGGAACCTACGTCAGGGGAAGAGACAAAAACATCTGGGTTAAGGAATCAGATGGAAAAACAGCACTGACTGGGGAGGTAATTGTGGTTTCACACATTTCAATTTGATCTGCTGTCACTGTTAGGACTTAATTTAGCTCAGGGGACTTATCTACCAGTGAGAGCAAAGTTCGTAAGGTCTCTTGCAGAATATGGTAATCCTCAACCTTTCTTAACTTTTTTTTCAATTTTTTGCATTAAAAAGATATTTCTCATTAATTCTATATTAAAATGAATATTTTTTTAATTTTATTTTTTTAAAATAAAAATAGAATTAAAATTGCAATTAAAATTGCATTTGTTTACATTAAACCCTAAATTTTGTTTGCATGAACACTAATTTTTTTTTACATTAAAGGGTAATTAGAAGACTCAAGGGTCATTTCATCAACCAGCTCCTATTTATTTCCAGTAGCAACTGAGGAGCCTGATCCCACATTGTCCTTCTAATTTATAATCTGCTATTGAGAATTTTCTCAGCTGTGCGTTGTTCCTTGTTGGACCCACAAGAAAAGGAATTGAAAAATCCAGAGTTAAACTCTGTGGCTAGCACAGGTCTTCCCATGAGAATTTTCTCCTGTGTTTTATAAACAAAGATAAAGTTTGGATGTTATTAAAAACAGTGTCTCGAGATTTGGACAGTTCAGGCCTGGCCAATCAGGCCTAGGGGGAGGTTTCTGACTGACCAATCTGAGTGACCTCTGAAAAATCTATATAAGTTGGAATCAAAATAATAAAAGCTCTCTTTTTTATGCCACGCTGAGAATCTGGGTCTTTTTCTCTGCTAGCGGCTCAACAGCGACAAAACTCTTACTCTTTCTGTGCCCAACCTGAGCAGATCTATGATCCTGCAAACTCTTTTTCTTCTCACTCAAAGCCTAATTAATGATTTCCCCTTGAATTTTCCAGGTGTGGCCAGGAGAAACTGTGTTCCCAGACTTCACCAACCCCCAGTGTGTCACCTGGTGGGCAGATGAATGCAAATTGCACCATGATGAGGTGCCCTACGATGGGCTCTGGATTGTGAGTAATGCTCAAATTTCATTTTTTATTTTTATTTTTGAAGGATAGGTGATAGCAGATGTTTATCACATTAAACTGATATTGAATTGAAAGGTGTTTTTACTGTCTATTTAAGAATAGCTATTAACAATTCCTTAAAGGATAACCGAATAGAATGGAAGATTTTTTTTTAGGAAAATGTACATAAATCAATTTTATTACATCCTGCATCTTTCCTTTCCAGGATATGAATGAAGTAAGCAACTTTGTTCAAGGCTCAAAAAGTGGTTGTGCCCCAAATGAGTTCAACTACCCTCCTTACACTCCCCGTAAGTCCAGCTACTTTCATCTGAATAATAAAACATCAAATATTAATTGCCTTCAAGGGTACACCGTGATTTTTGTGAAGTTCTTATGGGTGGGGTTTGGATATTCCTATTGACAGAAGATAATATTTTTATATTCTTGTGTTTGTATAGTTGAGGTGTGGTTTATAGAACTGCCTCATTTCCCTAGAGAAATAATTACCAGATATTGCCATTGCTTTAATTATGTCCCATAATGTAACAATCCTCTTGCACTGTCAGCAGTTTGTGAGATATTTGCAGAACTGAAATGGAGTTCATAGTTTGTATTAATAGCAGGTTTAAGTAACCTTTGGCAGAGTGTTGTCAGATGGTGATTCAGGTTCTCAGTTCCCTGCACGGGTGCAAAGCTCAGGAAATATCAGAAATATCACACAGCAAAGATTAATCAAACCAACAGCATTTTGGGTTTGGAGTCATTAAACCCCCTGAGTGCAAGAAAAAGAAAAAGAGAAAAAAGGGGCTTGGATACTATAAATGTGCATTAAAGACTGGAAATATTAAAAATAAAAATGTACTTTAACAGTGCTATTTTTTTTCCTTTCTTGAAGGCATTCTTGACAGGGTCATGTTTTCCAAGACGCTTTGCCTGGATGCAGTGCAGAACTGGGGGAAGCAGTATGATGTCCACAACCTTTATGGATATTCCATGATCTTAGCCACTCAGAAGTAAGGAATGCATCCTAAAATCCTACAGAAATGTTTCAGAACAGTGCATGACCTGCACTTTCCAAAGCACCACAAGACATGACTAGTAAAGGAACGAGATTCCTGGAAAATGTTGCATTTAGTTTAAACTAATTAAGCCAAGCAAAATCCACAGCCTGGAGTTGGTAGGAAAAACCACAAATTGGTTGTCAGAGCTGTGTAAAAAGATTATTTCAAATGATTTCTTTTGAAATCATTTTTCAAGGATTATTTCTTGAACTTTGCTAAAATACACCTGCAAAGGTGTCCCCATCCCTGGGATGTATAATCAGTGCAAATCTGTATAGATCTGTTTTACACAGAATTATCAATATCTGAGTTGCCTTTTCCCCTGCATAATTCCAGTCTCATTCCTTTCCAGAGCCCTCGAGAAGGTCTTTCCTGGAAAGAGAAGCTTCATGCTTTCAAGGTCTACTTTTGCTGGAGGAGGAAAATACTCAGGACACTGGCTGGGGGATAATGCAGCAACGTGGGATCAGCTGAGATGGGCAATCCCTGGAATGCTGGAGTTCAACCTCTTTGGATTTCCTTATGTATGACATCAGTTTCGCCATCCTTTCAAAAGAGAGAACAGATTGTCTCACCAAGCACTCTCTAGATAACCACTTACACTGTCACCTCAAAATTAGCCCTTATTAGGAATCTCCTTTGAACATTTCAATTATTGGTTTTTGATTTAGGCCATTTATTTCGATTTTTGTGGCTGTGGTGAGAGAAATGTGGTACCAAACTTATTCTCCTAGATATCCCAATCTACCTCTTATTTTAGTAATTTTTCAGCATGGGTCAGGGATGTGAAACAATTCCTGGATTTCTTATCAATTTCAAATTGGAAAAACCCATTTAGAAGGGAAATAGCCAAATTCCTTTTTATGATTTAAATTTGAATGGCTTTGAAGCTTTTTTCCCATTCTATGCACATTATCACCAAACAGGAAGGTAAAGATTTGGGAGAAGCAGAATGATGGGCAGAGTTAGCGAGGTGTCAGCCTAATATTTTGGACAGCATAGCTGGATTTGGAAGAGGAAATGTTAAAATGTGTTGTACCTTTTGAGGTGCAGAACACTGTACATCCAGCGCATTCTGATTTTTTTTTTTTTTTTTTTTTTTTTTTTTAAAGATTGGGGCAGATATTTGTGGTTTCAGTGAGAACACCACAGAAGAGCTGTGCAGACGATGGATGCAAGTGGGAGCATTTTACCCATTCTCCAGGAACCACAACTGCGAAGGTTTCGAGGTGAGTTGTGCTTTCTGTTCCAAGCTGCTCTGTGTTACACAACCACATCTCGTTTAATATCACCCCTAATCATCACTGTCACCGTTTGGAAACAGAACCTTGAGCTCTCTTTATGAAATCTGAGATGAGAGAGGTTGGGTTTCAAAAGGGTTGATTGAGAATACACTTATTTGGCAGCAGTTTTATGAATATTGGTTGCTCCTACCACCAACACCGAGGTCTGTGTGAGCCACCAGATCATCTCTGGAATTCCTTGGCATGAACTCTGGAATAACCCTGGTGGCCAAGGAGGGACAAAGACAGACTGGGAGCCTGGAGGGGCAGGAATCATCTCACAGCACCAGAAAGGAAAACCCAGTGCAGAGCTTCTTCAGCCTCTCCGAAACAGCTTTCCAAACTTTTGGCAAAGGGTTTTTGGCAAGCTTGGGGATGATAATGGTTGATTTCTGTTTCCAGGATCAAGATCCAGCTTATTTTGGAGCCGACTCAGTGCTGGTGAACAGCTCCAAGCACTACCTGACCATTCGCTACACCTTGCTGCCCTACCTGTACACCCTGCTCTACAAAGCTCACACCCAGGGAGCCACAGTCGTCAGGCCACTGGTGCATGAGTGAGTTTGTTCATCAGCCTTTGGGGCAGTCTTATAGCCAACAGGAAAATTAGACATGTTTGATATGGTTAGGGGACTTTCTAAACCTCTGTCCTGTGAAAATGCACTCTGGGATACCTGTAGACGACTTCCCCATTAATGAAATCCCCTTTTGGTGTCATCACAATGTGATTTTTATATGACACTCTTTAGTCATGATTGTGGACAATCAGTGCCCTGAAACCTTGGGCTTGCTGCTGATGGTGTAGATCGCAAAAACCCCAATTCCTGCTTTATCCTCCACTTTTATTCAGGTTCTACTCTGATATGGCGACATGGGACATTGACAGGCAGTTCCTGTGGGGCCCTGGGCTGCTGATTTCCCCTGTTCTTGAGCCGGTAGGTTTGGCTGGTTTGGGATTTATCTCCTAACCATGGGCCCTGTTGAGTCACCAGTTCCCTCTCCCTCATTTATTGTTTCAAATAAGAGAGCCCACAGCACATTTTTATCCCTGCTGAAATGCAAAACCTTGCAGTCAAATCCCCCTCCTGTTTTCCACTCCTCTGTGGAGTCCAAGACATCTGGTCTGATATTCTGCTTTGCCTCATCTTCACATCATCTCTGAATTTCCTTTGGAGTCAGCTTCTCTTGCTGCATTTCAGCTTCCCAGCGGTGTGACAAGAAAACAAAAAGATTGTGGCTTATTCTGTGGCAGCATCTTGTAAATAATGATTCCTCCTGCCAGCAACACGTTTGCCATGGAGAAACATAAAACATCTGCTAAACACAGAAAGGGAAAGCAAGAATCTGAAAGGTTCCCAGCCCCCAAAAAAGTGGAAATAAAGAAGATCTAGAGATAGCTGTGGATATGATTTGGTTCCCTGGGTTTAAAGCATTGTGACTTCAGGTGGCTTTCAAAGAGCTTCCACTTTGCAGAGCAGCAATTCAGTTCCACTCCAGCAGCTTTGCAGAAATTGTGCTTGGGCTGCTCTACCTGTCTGGAAACCAACCTAAAAACCAGGAAAACAAACAGCAAAGAGTAGAAATATCATTGATTTTTCTCCCAGTGGACTTTAGCTTTATTGGAAGATTGAGTTTGTCTCATTAAGCTGAATTATGGCAGCTGTTTCTTTATTCACTTCTAGGGTGTGGAGTACACTCGTATGTACTTTCCTGATGCAGTGTGGTATGACTATGACATGGTAAGGAAATGCAGGGGATGTTATGGGGTATTACATGGTTTTCTAAATTGGAATGGGATGGAATAAAATTGTCAGCCCTGCTTTGGGGACAGAGACCTAGTGGGGTTACTTTGGAGACAAGGGATGAAGGGTGGTGGGATAAGAACAAGAATCAGCCCCTCAACAGAGACTCAGATTTATAACATTAAATCACAATGATATGCAATCATTTTACATTTAAGTGTCCATTAACCCACAGACATTTGCATAACCCAAGCTTTTTCTAAAAAGAACAATCTGATGAAACTCAGGGCTTCAGAAAGCATTCCCAGCAGTGAGTAACACAACATTCCTGTTCTCTTTTCCATCCCTGTCCCTAAGGGTGAGCCAAGCCTTGTGAGGAAATCCTGGTACAATTTAAGAACCCCAGCAGACAAAATGGGGCTGCACCTGAGAGGAGGATACGTCTACCCTACTCAACAGCCAAGCACCACCACGGTGGCCAGGTGAGCTCCCAGACTGAACCCTTGCATTGCTTTGGTTTTCCCCACAACTGGGCTGAGGAGTTTTTTAGGTTACAAACGAGTGGCAGCTCACTGTGTTTGGTATTTTCACCCGAAAATGTGGGAATTGCTGTGAGTCAAACCTCACTTCACACCTTTAGTGATGAGTTGTGGGTTTATTTGCATAGAAATTTGTAAACTCCCAGTGTATTTTAATCCTTTTGCCTGAAAATAATAGGCAACCAAGGATTAAACTTAATTAAGGCAATTCTCCAAGTATTGTGACCCTGCTGGGTGTCACATTCCTACATGAATTTGGGGGATGTTTAAGGCTGTTTAAATGGTTGTTATACACATAAATCTCTCTCTCCACAGCCGCAAGAATCCCATGGGACTCATCATTGCCCTGGATGACAAGAATGAAGCTTCTGGAGATTTGTTCTGGGATGATGGAGAATCTACAGGTGAGCACTCCTCAACAGTGAAATAAACACGATTAACAAAGCTTTAATATGTTCAAATTTCAATGTTCCTGCTGAAAAGAAGACATTGTAACACACTGCTGCTGCTTGCTCATAAACTAAAAGGTTTGCATCACTTTTAAGATGAAAACTGTGGCTATTATTAATAAGACTAAAGTCACAACTTAATTCAACACAAGGAAAAAAAAGACTCAAACCTCTAGTTTAAGGTCAAACCTTTCATTTTCAGGAGAAATCTTTAGATATTCAGGAGGTGACAGAGTTTTCCCATGGGATTTAGCCAAACCACTGCCCATCCACAGGTGATATCTGAGCACCAACATTGGAAAACTTCATACATTCCACTTGCACAGCTCCTTTTTCCTGTGCACTACACCAATCCCATCTCCCAGGAAAACTTCCAAGCCTCTGCTTTGTAGAATTGAGTGAAATTTAGGGATGCTTTAAGAAACAGAGCAGAGATTGAGCTGCTGATTGCTGCCTTGGGTGCTGCAGTGTGTGGCTGACAGCTCCATGTGCTCCTTTGGCCTCAAATAACAAAGCCATTACTGCCCTCAGTGCTGCTGACAAACAAAGCAGTAAAACATTTGATCCTTTTATGGCCTCCCCAAAACTTACAGGTTGTAGTTTTTAAGGGAAACCGTTTGCAATTTGCTGGTGGTGACGGGATTTGTACATGGAAAAAAATGCCAGCTTGACCACACTTTGTATTTCTTTTTCCTGGTCATGTGTTATTTCCTCTCTTACTGTTCTATGGAATTATTATGATCATTATAATTATTAGTAACAGTATTAGTATTATTATTGTCATCATTGTCATCTTCATCATCATCTTCATCATTTTTTGCATGAAGAATCTTTATTTATGGTACTTTACAGGATTAGCTTTGATTCAAACTTTTATATTTAAGGCAAGCTAAGAAGAAATAACAGTAGAATAAAAGTCACTACATTTTAGAAGGGACGACTTCAAGGAATTTTTGGAAAAATTTGGAAAAATTAGAACTCCTGGGAGACTGGCCAAAGGAAAAAGAGACATTTCAGTTCCTCAGAGAAACATTAGTAAATATTTGAGTTGCTTTGTATGCAGTACTGATAATTAACAATTTTTTGGTCTCTAGCAAGGGCACAGCTCTATTTTAATTTTATTCTTTTCCACACTCCAGGTGTAACTTCTTTCTTTATCTTTCAGGTACAATTACAAACAAGGCCTACATTTACTATGAATTCAAAGTTTCCAATGTAAGTATTTGATTTTAAATTATCTTATGTTCACTTTTTATTTTTATCCAGTTTCTTCCAAGAGCATTCTTTTCTCTCTCCTTATTCTCATGCAAGATTCACTGGGAAACAAAATATTTTGTTTCAAATATTAAAATGTTCAGATGAAAAACATATAAAATAGAAATATAAAAAAATATAAAAAAATATTCAAATATTTCAAAAAATATTTACCAAAGCCAAAGAGGAATTATTTTCAAAATTCTGTCATTTAAGTTGAATGAAATCTGCTGTCTTTTTTTTTTCCTGCTAGTAAATACAAGTATTACATAACTCCTATTTCCTTCCACATAATAAACTCAGCAGCAATATCTATTGCACAAGAGAGCTCTGAAGCATAAATGGCATTTAAACAGTAAAAAAAGGAGGAGCATGCAGTGTTTGTGACTCTCAAAACTGTGGGAATGTAAAATATATATATTTTGATATTGTGAAAATACAGCTGAATGTCTCCAAAGAGTGAGGAAGACCCACTCCTTGTCTGAACCCTCAGGAACCACATCAGGGTTAAGTTTATTGTGCTATTTTAAGCTGAAAGTGACTTTGCAGAGTTAATTGACATCAGGGTGGAGTGCTGAGGGTGTTTGCATCCAATATTGACAGAAACTGCCACAGAACAAGGATTGCAAACAGCATGATAACATATTATTTGTACAATAATAATTATTATTATAATAATAATATTAATATCTGATAAAGGTATTCATTCCTTTGCCATGATGAAAGAGCATAAAGCAAGTGAGAGAATGCAGAGGAACACGAGTGAAACTCATGAATCAGCTATTTTTGAAAACCATAATTAATCAAAGAATCATTTGCTGATGGCGGCTGCTGCTGGAGTTTGAAACTCCTGAAGCCAAATCATCACTTGACTGATGACATTGAATTAAAAATTAACCCAACTGCTCCCATGGAGAGCAATAAGGAAGTTCTGCACAGGTGTGACAGCCATGGTGCAGTTCCTCTGCTTGGACTCTTCATCTAAAAATAATCACTGAAATGGAATAGAAAGTTTATTTTTATCTCAAGAGAGTAAGAACCTTTGGCTGTTGGAACCCAGGGAGATCCCAGACAGGTGGAGTTTACCTGCCCTGCCACAGACACTCCCCAGCCTTTCCTTATTTCCCTAGCAAGAAAAAAAAAAAGCTGAAACATCACTCTGAAACATATTTCATACATGGTAGAAAAAGTTTATTATGATAACAACAAGCAGAGCAATAATTAATATGTGAGGGAAAAGATATTGGCTTATTTATGCTCCAGTGTGAAAATCTTCATAGCAAAACATTGTTAGGTCAGGACGATTTTTGGCAGATTTTTAAAATAATGTGACCACTATATCATTTTTCAGAATGTTCTGCAAATGACTGCTACACACAGCAACTACAAAGATCCAAACAACTTGAAGTTTGAGGAGATCAAGATATTGGGATTGTCCCAGGGAATCAAAGAAGTTACTGTGTCTGAGAACAACGTGGTGCAAAATAATCCTCTTGAAATCTCCTCTGATCCTGCGAGAAAGGTAAAGCAATAACAGGAAAATGGAAAGTAAACATATTTAAAATTACATCACCTTTATTTTCTATATTGCAAAGGACAGTATTCGGTGCCAATGTTGTCTCAATGAAATACAATGTGAATTTTATTACGGAATAAAAGTACAATTGCATTCAACTCTGCTGAATAAAAGTGCATCCAAGTTATGCTCTCAGTGCAGCAGACAGCTTAGTTATGCAGTTGTTCATGTATTTATTCCTGATTGCTTCCTAGGAAGCTGTGGGATTAACTCCATTTTTTAAGAGTCTTAATTTTTCAGATTTTATCTGTAAAAATATCAGCTGTGTGTGTTTGTAATGGTGGGATTGTATCAAATATTACACTTTTTTTGTAAATTATTCATTTTTAAGTGTATTATTCTTGAGCAGCAGCAGCTCTTCTGACTGAAGGGAAGCTGGATGGGATGTGACATTTAATAACTGTTTATTGTTTCATATTTATAAGGTTGCTGTTATAAAAGGACTTCAGCTTGAACTGGGCAAATCTTACACAATCAAATGGACACAAGGAGTGAGTGTCAATGAGAGGTTCAATTGTTATCCCAACCTGGATCCAACAAAACAGAAATGTGAACAACTCGGCTGCATCTGGGAAGTAAGTGACTATTTCTCTAAACTAATTAGGCAAAAAAAAAAATAAAATCCAGAATAAAAGGTTTTCCTATGTGGTTGTTACAGAATAAAAGTAGTGTGGGAGATTTGTCAGATTTAAATAAAATGGGGCACAGGTCTCAGCTGGCCTGCATTGCTGGAGTTTATTCACCTCACCAGTTGGCAACCATGTAAATTATACCAAATTATATCAGGAGTTGAGGGAAAATGCGGTATTTTTTGAAAGATGGAAAGAAATAATATTAGAGCTATGAAAAATTATGACATCTTCAGGTGCCCCTTGTGCCTCAGTGGCACCACAGCCTGCAGGGCTCAGCCCTTTGTGTCACCTTTGCAGCCACTGAGGGACATTTAACCAAACCAGCTCCTCTGCATCTCAGCTTGAGGGGAAATCCTTCAATTCCACAAAAACCTGGATTCATTTGTGAAATTAATTGTTTATGTCCCCATAAAGGAGTTGTTTCCAAACCATAATCTCTGACATGAAGTTCTTTAACACACAGTCTATTTATTAATATAATTAATATAATATATAATATTATAATATAATATATAAAATATATATTATAGATTATATATTATATAATTATATATAAAATATATTATCTAATAATATAACATATTAAAATAGTTAATTTATTAATATAATTAATAAACATGTGGGAGCAATGTAGCCTGGTGGGGCTGAATTTCAGAGGATCCCTCCAACTAAATTATTCCACGTTCTTCTAAATCTAAAATGTCCATTTTGGACCTTTCCCATTGGAATGAAATCCAAAGTTCTCTGCTGGCTGCTCCTGCACCAGCAGCAGCTGAAGCAGTTTGGTGAACTGCTCTGGTTTTGTTCCACTATTAAAAGAATTTGGGGTTTTTTTTCTTTTTTTGCAATTTTGGATATTTGGAAATGTCAGGAGATCTCAGATGAGTAGGATGTAATTTTCACTGGATATTTTAAGGATAATCTGTGTGAATAAAGCCAGTGGAAAGATCTTCTCTGAAGTTGCCTGAGTATGAAATGGGTTTTGGGCACAACCCCTTGAAGGCAGCCAGAGAGCAATGGGATTAAAAGGGAGGAAGCTTTAGGAATTTCCACAAGCCAAGATTAAACCATGGTGAGGGACTGATCTGAAGATCACAGAGATGGGGGAATTAAATCCACCTTCACTGCACGAGGATTCAGTTTCCTGACTGAGCTATTTGTACAGCCTTCACTGCCTGGCTTCATTATACCTGGGTCAACATGGAGATTATTCTGCATTATTTCTTTATTCAGGATTGCAATAATTCCCCCCCAAAAGTCCACATTTGACAGATTTCTGATAAAAACAGGATTCCATGTTAACACCTAATAAAAAACCCAGCTGTCCCACTAACCTGAAACTCCTTTCTGTTTGCAGGAGGTGACATCAAACCCGAGTGTTCCTCCCTGCTACTTCACCTCCAACAATCCTTACTCCATTGAGAGTATAACTTACTCCTCGGAGGGGATGGAAGCCACGCTCAGCTTGGACAAGTCCAAGGTCAGAGCTACCGACAATTACACAACCCCAATCAGCACCCTGCGCCTGGAGGTGAAATATCACCACAACCACATGCTGCAGTTCAAGGTAATGCCACCCCAGAATTCCTTAAATGTTTTATTTACGGAACTCAAAGCGCTTTTTATGGTCATGTTTATATTTCACAGACAGTAGCAGCCTTGTCTAAGTGTGTTTGTCCTCCTAACCAATAATTTGTTATTGCTCTTAGCTTGCATCTTTTTTTTATGCAAGAATTTTGTACTCAATTTTACAAAGAAATTACGTGAATCAAAGGTGTAATGTCTGTGTAGAGGTGTAGTGTCAACCAGGAGCTTTGAAACTGAAAATATTAATATGCATATAAATTTATCTGTAAGTGTTATCATGACTCTACAGTTTATTTTTACATCCATCATTCTACTTCATTCTAAAATATTCTATACACTGTTTAACTGTAATTTATTGCCATGTGTTTAGTAATACTAAACTAAGTGGTCAGGCATCTAAAACTAACTTCTTTCAACTCTCAGAATGCAGAAAACATTAGAAAGTATCTCCAAAACTTGAGTAAAATATAAACCAGAAAACTATTTATCACACTTACAAATATACACCTGTATTGAAAATATAAGTATGTGCTTTAAATTAGAGATAATAAGATGAGCCATTCCTGACCAAATATAGATCCTTAAGGGTTTTTGGTTGGGACTTTTCCCCCAAAAAAATCCTTTGAAAGAATCGGTGCAAGAATATGCATTTGAGAGAAAATACCACAGCAAGTGTTTTAAAATTGGTATCGGATTCAGAGTTCAGAGAACTGAAACAAACTGATTTTTGGTTCCCAGATCTACGACTACCAGCACCGGCGTTACGAGGTCCCCGTGCCCCTGAATGTCCCCAAAAGCCCCACCAGCACCAGCCAGGATCGGCTCTACGATGTGTTACTGCAGCACAAACCCTTCGGCATCCAAATCCGCCGCAGAAGCACAGGCACAGTCATGTAAGCCACTGCCACCTTCTGATTTGATTTCCCAGTTTTTGTAGCTCTTTTCCAGCCAAACCTTCTCTCCATACACACACTGGAGTGAGGAATGCCGACAGCTCTGAAGGCTTTTCCTTGAGCACTTCCCAGTTTTCTGGGAGGCAAAATGATTTTCTATTCTTCCTAAAATATTCCTTAAGTGACCACAGTGCTGATGATTAACAATTGACCATTTGGATCAATTTGAGGGAGGGTTAGGGGGAAAAAAAAAATAGAAGGAAGTATTGTCCCAACTGACTTGCAGATGGGTTTTGGGAACTTGACAGATGAGTCTGGCAGGAGCTTCATTTTTTTGCTTGATTAAGTCAGAGCTCAAAACCAGAGAACAATGACATTAGCAGCGGTGTGTGTTATGTTCTTTATACAAAGAAAACCAGTTTTATTTAATTTCTTAAAGTACTCAAAACTTAATTTCAAGTCAAGCTCCTTTTCGCCAACCAGAATAATAATTCAACCTGCAATTCAAGCTCCTGGAACAATGTAATTCCCTGGCAGAGCCCATCAGGCTGCAGTTTGGTTTCTAACTGTAAAGATGCTGATTTATAATAAATGTGACCTGTGAATGCAATTTCAGTGCAATCTGCACAAAAAGTTCAGTGAACTGTAAAAAACCCTTTATTTACTCTATTCCATGTGGCTCCAGTGCTCAGTCTGGGAGGAAAATAGGATTGTAGTGTCCTGAAACGCATTTTCTCACTAAATTGCTAAAATACGATGCAACTTGCAGTGCCTGATGCCTGTGCATAATTCCTCTCTCTGAGAGACACAGAAGACTTTGTGTCCCTAAACTGCTCATCAGTTCTTAGACTGATTTTTCCCCATTTCACTTGCTTTAAGATTTTTTCGATAACCACAACATTTTTTGCCCGCTTTTACCAAGGAATGAAATTTTCAGAGAAAGAGAGAGATCTAAAAAAAATATCTTCCAGAAACACTTTATTCTTATTTTCCCCTCTCCTCTCCCCATTGCAGCTGGGATTCATCCCTGCCCACCTTCACCTTCAGTGACATGTTCATCCAGATTTCCACCCGCCTGGCGTCGCAGTACATCTTTGGGCTGGGAGAGGCTGAGCGCCTCTCCTTCCGACACGACATGAACTGGCAGACCTGGGGGATGTTCACCAGGGACCAGCCTCCCACTGTGAGTAGGGAAAGAAGGAGAAAATGTGACTTTTTGGACTGATGAGTGTGGAAATATTTGGCAGAACTTTAGAATCCATTGGTTTTGGGCTTTGGCTCTGGTGGTGTTTATGGTGATTTATAATTTGGGTGGTGTCTCCACGGCAAAGGTCTTCTGCAAAGCCATAATTTGTGACCTGCAAGAACAATGTGTGGAGCTCAGTCAGATGTTGGAAGGTGACAAATGCCTTAGGAATAACAGCACATTCCACTTTTTTTTTTTTAATTATTCTTCTCGGCTCATTGTTTTGAAAATGAGACATGAGTCAGAACAATTCCTATTGCTTGGGGATTAATTCAGCACTTACAGAGGTATATCAGAAATCTTATCACTGTTTATTTGTCTTATTTCCTGCGAGATAACATTTACAATTTTCAGGGAATGGCCAATCAAATAGCAGCAACTCATTATATCTCTAACTTCCAGTTCAGGCTTGAAAACATTTGGAGAAAATAAGATATAACAATGTCACCTGCACCTCCAGAGCACACACAGACCTGGTTCTGTTTGAAAACTTTCAGAGAAAGTTTGAAAACTTTCCAGGGAAAGTTTTGTCCTGAGGAAACACCTTGTCATTAGTGAGATTTAAGTGCAGCAATACCTTTGCTTTCCTTCCTGCCTGACCAGTCTGGCCAAGAGTGACTCAAAATGTGAGGTTCAAAGTGACCTTCTGCAGGTGTGTTTTGTGGTTAGCTAGGGTTTAGGTGTATAAATTTAAAGTTTATTTGCTAGGTTTGGCAATTGTCTCATCTGTTATTAAATTTGTTACTAAATGTTAATAAGCAAATGTTTGCAATGTATCCCCAGTAAAATGTATTTTATTTTATTTTATTTGCAGTACAAGATGAATTCCTATGGTTATCACCCATTCTATATGGGTCTTGAAGAGGATGGCAATGCCCACGGAGTTCTCCTGCTTAACAGCAATGCAATGGGCAAGGAAACCTTCATTTTATTTCATAAAAGCACAAAATGGCCTGGGTTGGAAGGGACATTAAAGCTCCTCCCTGACATGGGCAAGGTCACCTTCCACTGTCCCAGGCTGCTCCAAGCCCTGTCCAGTCTGGCCTTGGACACTGCCAGGGATCCAGGAGCAGCCACAGCTTCTCTGGGAATACATTCCAGGGCCTCCCCACCCTGACAGGGAGGAATTCCTTCCCAAAATCCCATCCATCCCTGCTCTCTGGCAGTCTGAAGCCATTCCCCATCTTCTCTCACTCCAATCCCTCCTAAACCGCCTCTCTCCATCTTCCTCAGTGTGTTCCATTCTCACAATCAGTGTTTTGCACTAGCAGCAAATCCAGCCATCCTTTTCTCATTCCCTTCCCTCCCCTTCCAGATGTGACCTTCCAGCCCACCCCTGCCCTGACCTACCGCACCACCGGAGGAATTCTGGACTTCTACATGGTTTTGGGCCCAACTCCCGAAGTCGTGGTCCAGCAGTACACTGAAGTAAGACCCTGACCGATCCTGGGCTTTGGTGGGTTGGTTTGGTTCCTCCTCACCTCCTCACCACAAATATTTTTCCTCGTTTCCAGCTGATTGGGCGCCCGTTCATGCCAGCCTACTGGGCCCTGGGATTCCAGCTGTGCCGCTATGGATATGCCAACGACCAGGAGATCGCCCAGCTGGTGGAGGAAATGAAGGCAGCTCAGATTCCCTATGTGCGTTGGGAACAACCAATATTTGCAGCTTTCGGCTTCTTAGGATTGACTAAATCCATTTAAACACCAAATCAGAAACCAACAGAAAAACCCCACTGCGGTGGAGAAGAGCACATTTCGTGCTACGGGCTCTGGGCTGTGTTAAAAGTTGCTTTATTTTATCATCCACACCAAAGAAACAGGAAGGAGCAATGATCAAGAAAAATAAGAAGGGAAATAATGAAGCAGAAGCATTTCCTTGTTGTAATGCTCTGTGTCAAGGCAGCTGGGATTTGGCCCAGGTTGTTGTTGGGATAGTTGGAATAACACAAAGATCTGACAAAATTATGCTGTAAATTGAATGTGATTAGTTTTAAAATAGAGTAATATCAATGTTTTAATACAGAGCAGCTGTTTCCAGTTTCTTTATAGATATGGAAATACATTTGCATGGTGTACTTATGGACAAATCCAAAGGAATTTTTCTCTCTCATGAATCAATTCCTACCCTCAGATTAGATGCAGCAATGAAAGGTTTATTTTGTTTTGACTTGCAGATAGGTCGTGTAATATTCATTTAACAACTTCAGCCTGAAGTTACCACTGCTTCCAATTTAAAACATCAAAAGCTCTGTATTTTACTAATTTTGGCAGATTTTCAATATTTGGCAAAAAAGGGGAGAAAATCATCTTATATAATTTGGTTTTTTGTTTGTTTTTTTTTTAACTGCAGGATGTCCAATATTCAGATATTGACTACATGGAGAGGCAATTGGACTTCACCCTCGACAAGGAATTTGCTGGATTACCAGCTCTGGTCGACAAAATCAAATCAGAAGGAATGAGATTTGTCCTTATCCTGGTCAGTGTCAAATACTGCTTTTGAATTCCACTCTAGCTTTGCAGAATGGAGGGTATATTCAACTTGAACTTTGAGCATAAGGGTAAAAGTGTTTTTAATTGTAGGATCCAGCCATTTCTGCCAATGAAACCGATTATCCTACCTACTCCAGAGGTGTGCAGCAGGAGGTCTTCATGACATGGCCTGATAGCAAGGAGATTTTATTCACCAAGGTACTGTCCAAGGAAGAATATTTAACCCTCTGTGTCATTTTGGCGCAGTTTGTATTCACTGTAGTTTGATTATTTGAAATATTTTTTGTCCTGTTAGGTGTGGTCATTCCTTCCCAATATCACAGTCAACGAGTCGCTGCCTGAGCAAACACAACAAACGGTAAATATTGACACGGTTTGGTTCTGGACTCAAATATAGACATTTATTAACTAAATGAATTAATTGATGAAAATAGCAGCAAACTCCTTGATAAATCTTATGGGAGGAATAAGTTGCAGAAACTGGTTAAGCCTTCCGAAGAGCCAAAAAAATTAGTGAATAGGTAGTTATTTTTTGTCCTTTTAAATTTTTTTTTTATTCCAAAATTTTAACTGTGGAATACCTTCAATCCCCTTATCTGTCTTGTTTTCCTCCTGTTTTTACAGCTCTATGGAGCACATTCTGCTTACCCGGACTTCTTCCGCAATTCCACGCAGGAGTGGTGGAAGAGGGAAATCGTGGAGGCGTACAACCATCCCACGAGGGGCATCAAGTTTGATGGCCTGTGGACTGTAAGTGTAGAAATAAATCTGATTTCTGGGTTGGTTTTCTCTGCCAGACATTGGTGGAGAGCACCACAATTCCCAATTCGCAATTCAATATCTGCACCGCTCTGGCAGAGGAGTCTGGTGTTGAATTCCCATCAAGGAAACGTTGGATTTGATGATCTTGGAGGTTCTTCCCTTGAAACAAAGAATTGTTGAATCACAGAATGGTTTGAGTTGGAAGAGATCTTAAAAATCTTTTATTCCCACCCCAGCCATGACAGGAACATCTTCCACTGTCCCAGGTTGCTCCAAGCCTGTCCAGCCTGGCCTTGGACATTGCCAGGGATCCAGGGGCACCACAGCTTCTCTGGGAATTCATTCCATCCCCTCCCCACCCTCCCAGGGAGGAATTCCTTCCCAACATCCCATCCATCCCTGTCCTTCTCCATCTCAAGGCCATTCCCCCTTTTCCTGTCACTCCAAACCCTCATGGAAAGTTCCTCTCCTGCCTTTTTTCCAGTTCCTTTATGGATCATGGGATGTCCAACTGACACTGCAGCCGCAGGGAATCCTGAGAAATCCTGCCAACTCTGCTTGCGTGTAATTCAGAATTTCTGGTGTTCTGTAGGCTTGAAGCAAAAACAGTGGGATTTTTCTCTGTGTTTTTAGGACATGAATGAACCAGCAGCTTTCATGAATGGCGCCATAGGTGGCTGTAGGAACCCCCTGCTGAACAACCCACCCTACATGCCTCGTAAGTCTGATCCCTCCTTAAAACAGTTCTAGGTTTTTCTGGTTACTGCAGAAATTCTTACCAGCTATGTTGGGCGTAAAATCCTAAATAAAGATGGGTTTATAAACCCACAGCACCTCACTCCTTTATTTCTGAGATTATGGAACACTCCAAGCCCAGCTCTGTCAGCAGGAGCTGTGCAGCACTTTGTAAAAATAAAGTTATTTCCAGCTCCTCGCTGCATATGGATTTTGATCCCTATTTTGTGTGTAAGTGCTTTGCTTGAGGCATGGCAGAGAATTGAGCTCTCTGTTTTGCAGTTTTCTCAGATGAATAATGCAATTAATTAAAAATTTAGAAAATATCCATGTGTCTCCTCTCATTAGTATTTATGTGAGCAGTCAAATGCTTGAAATGCTTCGCTTTATTAGCTCGGCTTTCCTGAAGTACTGGTGTAAAGTAGTACTAATTAGGAATTATTTATTAATGGTTTATTAGCATACTCTGGCTGCTTACTGTTGTATTCAGGTTTTATGAGTTTTTTCTCAGGAATTTCCAGGAAATTAATATTCAGACACAGACCATACCCCCACCAAAGAAAAACCATTTTTCTGTTTATGTGGTTGGTGTGACAGTGTTTAGAAAGATCTGAAATATTTTCTGATATACTCTGATTATTCTCTGAGTCTGTGTGGTAAGAGCATCTGTAACTGAACTATTAAAACATCCACAGACCCAGATATTTACAGAGGAATACTGGAAACATTCCAGTTTGGAAATGCTATTTTTAGAATTATAAATAAATTAGTGACAGTATACACACCTAAAAGAGACTGAATGCCTAACAGATTATGAAAATGAAGAAAAAGCAGCTCAAGTGATTAATACGTGCTTATTATTAATAACAAATATATTTCTTCCCCCCTCCACAAGATTTGGGATTCAGGACAGAAGGACTGATCATCAAAACTCCATGCATGGAAGGTCAACAACACCTTGCAGATGGAACCCCAGTGAGACACTTCGATGTCCACAGTCTGTATGGATGGTCCCAAGCCAAACCCAGCCTGGAGTAAGTGCTTTGCATGTTCCATGCTATCTCCAAAATGTGTTCCAAATGAATATTCCATGGCTACATTCCTACAGCTGAACCTCCCACTGGTTTGTTTAAGATGCCTGAGTGATCTTTCTTTTCATTCTGATCTCTTTGGGTTCTCAGCCCAGCTCTGAGAGGAGTTGGATGTTCCAAGGGCTGAGCAGCCCCTGGAATTGTTCCAGTCAGGATCTCCCTGAGCTGCAGCAGAGGGTGAGGGAGGTCTGTGCTTCCATGGTTCCACTGCAATCATCCCCTTCTGCACATGATTGATGTAATTAAAACATAATGTAATTGATCTCAGGTTTTGCTGGGACTGCCTGGTTTACTCCAGGCTGATTCTGGTTTTCCCCTTTCCCTTTACAGCAGAGAAAATGAAGAGTTTTTCAGTCGTGTGAATTTCAGAAGGATTTGATAATGTTCTCTATTTAAAATGAAGTGGGAAGGGGGAAGGGTGACTATTAAAATGCAAAGTGTGTTTGTAAAGCTTTACTTTGAAGCATTTCTGTCCCCAATTCCAAGGCAAACGTCATTATCTGTCCCCAGGAATTGTCCCCCAGCCTGCTTGAGATAACACCGATGTGATGATAATGGAGCTGGGCTGTTGCATTTACAATTTACAATTCAACCAGCAAGCAAGGCACAGATCTTCTGTTCAGGTCTTAACGACCTTAAAGCCCTTGGTAACTTTGATATTACCATAAAGAGAGGAAATCTCAGTGCTGCTGGGGTTTGTCAGTGGGTGCTCCAGTGGCAGAGTGTGCAGCCCTGCCAGTCAAGGCAGGGATGAAACTGCTGGCAGGACAGGAGGGAATGAGTGTCTGATCCCTGTGCTGTCAGCCCAATCCCATGGGATTTGGGCATCACAAAACGTGGTGGGTTTTGCCCTGGCTGGGCTCCAGAGCCCCTCCAGCTCTCACCTCCTCAGTAGGATAAAGAGAGATTTGTGGATGGAGATGAGGACAGGGAGAGATCACTCACCAATTACTGTCCCAGGCAAAACAGCTCGATTGTGGAAATCAGTTTAATTTGCAACCGATCAAATCAGGGAGGATAACAACAATTAAAACCAAACCTTCACTCCCTCCAGTCTTCACTTCTTTTCTGATTCATTCCCTGTTTTCCACCTCCTCCCCAGCAGAGGTGAGGGACAGGGAACAGGGATTGCAGTCAGTTCATCTCTGCTGTCTCTGCTGCTCTTTCCTCCTCCCTCTCCTCCTCTTCCCTCGCCATCCCACGGGATCACAACCTCCCTGGGCATCCTCCTGCCCTGCCTGGGCTCCTGCTCCAGCACAGCCATCCCATGGGATCACAACCTCCCTGGGCATCCTCCTGCCCTGCCTGGGCTCCTCCAGGGGCTGCAGGTGGATCTCTGCTCCCCATGGAGCTCCCTGGGCTGCAGGACAATCCCAGCCTGGAAGATCTCCAGCCTTTCTGCTCTGCCCTTGGGGTCTGCACAGCTGCTGCTCCCACATATCCTCACTCCTCTCTCCAGCTCCTGCTGCTGTTGGGAGCAACATTTTCCCTTTTTACACCTCTTATCCCAAAGTCACTCAGTGCTGCTGATGGGTTCAGCCAAGAGAGTCCCTCTTGGACCCAGCTGGCACTGGCTCTATCAAAAATGAGGAAGCTTCAGGAATTTCTCACTGGAGTCACCCCTGCATCCCCCCTGCTATCAAAACCTTGCTGTGCAAAGCCAATTGAACAGACAAGGATTTGACAGGGAAAGGAATATCACCATCGTTTCTGTGTTTAAAGTATGAACTGAAATATTCCCTGCTCTTTTGCAAGGCACCATAACAGAAATCACTACAATAAATTTCACAGCTTACACAGATATTCTCACCCTGGAAATTTATAGAAAATGTTATCTACAAAATATATATACATATATTTCAACCTCAAATTTATTCTTTGGCAGTAACTGAAGGAGTACTTGCGAAACTGAAGAAATGTAATAATTTACTTTGATACTAAACCATCCAAACAGAAAGATTATTTGCACACAAAACTCACAAAAGACTGCAAGTGAAAAGTGAGCATCAATATTTTATGTAACCTGATGTCATTTCAGTTCTCTGTCCGTTAAACACAGAAAGTTCAGGATATTGCCTTGCTGCTGCTCTTCTGTAATGAGTTTTTTGCATAGCCAGAACCCTTATTAGTGAATAGAGGAACTGTTTGGAGGTAAATTCAGCATTTGTGACCTGGATAATTGTTTTTCATGGATAGAGCCATGGAGCTCCAGGCCTGAGCCTCCAGTCACAGAACACTTAGGTCGCGTGATTAAATTTAAATTTCAGCTGCCACTTCCAAAGCATTATTGACACAGGGAAAGCAAACAGAGAATGAAAATGCTGGATGGCATCTCACAAAGAAATAAAGGATCCTAGAAAACTTGCTGTTTGTCTTGGAGGAAATAATTGAGGCACATTAGTCTGGTTTAATTGCTGCAGTAATTTAAGTGACTTGTGTATCTTTGCTGTAATTATGGTGTCACTAAAGCTGCAAATCCTATAGAAAAATAAGTAAACAGTGCCTTATTGAGCAGCAGTTTGAGCAATTATGGTGAAGCTCACGTTGGAGAGCATTGGGGTTTAATCAGGGCGATTTTCTGACTAATATTCATATTGATATCCTTTCACCTTGGTCTTTCTGAAGTGACTACAAATCCCCAACTCTGGGTTTTGGTTTTTTTTTTTTTTAATTCCAGTACCTTTTAGTCACCTAAACTTATACTGGGAGACCCAATATTCCTGCTATCTCTGTTTTCACTCTTGTGAGGCTTTTGGTTTGAGTTTTGCTAAATTATTTTCAACTGTTGTTTCAAACTTTTGGGCATTTTAAGAAAGGAACAATGTGCCCTGGGACACATTGTGAAGCCCTTAGAAAATGGGCTGAGAAAACTTCTGCTCCATGCCTGTTTTCCCACACAGGAGTGAGCCTGAGCTGGAAAACTGTGTTTGAATTCCTCCTTGTTTGCCAGCTGTTTGCAGCTGCAGGTTGGCCAACATTGCTGAGATTTTGTGTGGCTCACACAGAATGGCCATAAAAACATGTATGGATTGGATGTATATAATGCAGTGGATAATAATCACATTATTGTATGTAATAATAATAATTACATTATTTTATGTATTATTAATATATGCATTATTATTACATATAATAATATATTGTATTCTACTGTATTCCACTGTATTCCAGTCTATTCCACTCCATTCTATTCCACTCTATTTTACTCATTGTATTCTACTGTATTGTATTGTATTGTATTATACAATGCTATATTATGTTATACTATATTATATTTATATTATACGATAATATAATCCTGAATAATTATTTTCAGAGGCTCGAATGCAATAAATCCTCCTGCAATATTCCCCCTGTGACGTTTTCCCCTGTGTATTTCCCCTCCAGGGGTTTGCACCTCGCCACCAATGAGAGAGGAATGGTCATCACGCGCTCCACGTACCCCAGCAGCGGCAGATGGGCAGGACACTGGCTTGGGGACAACACAGCAGCCTGGGATCAGCTGCACAAATCCATCATTGGTAGGTGGCAGCAGAAGGCTTGGCATTGGTGGGGTCACTGAATTGGGAATGGTTGGGGTTGGGGGAACCTTAAAGCTTCACTGAGCAGCTGGCTCCAACCTGCTGTGCTTCTCTTCACCTCCTTGCTTTTGGTATTCACGTGATTTCGGCTGAAAAAGCTCGTTCAGCAGCCAGAATTTGTGGTCAATTCCATTTTTTTGCTTCTTACTTCCTTCTGCACCAGGGAACTGTTTTAATTCCCTTGCCCTCCATGCCCTGTGTCCTGACACTCCTTTTCTTCTTTTCTCCTGTCCACCCACATCCCATCTCTTTCTCTCTCTTTCTCGAGAAATTTTCGGCTTGTATTTGGTTTTTTCTCACTCAGCAACATAATAAATATTGTCTGTGTAACCATAATGTAAAAAAACCCAGGCAGTAACACTGATTTATTTCTCTTTTCAGGCATGATGGAGTTCAGTCTCTTCGGAATATCTTATGTAAGTCCATGAGTTATTAACTTACATTTAATTACCCTGATGCTGAACATGATAATACAATTTTCCATTTGGTTTGTTCTAAAAATTTCAGACTGGAGCTGATATCTGTGGCTTCTTCAAGAACGCAGAGTATGAGATGTGCACTCGCTGGATGCAGCTGGGTGCATTCTACCCATATTCCAGGAATCACAACGAGAAGGGAACAAACGTGAGTGACAATATTTTAATAGTTGTAAACAGCTGGGCCTTTGCAACACTCAGGCAAAACCAGCCAGGACAATGCACAACTGGCCTGGCTCAAAAAACCCCACATTCTAAGCAAAATGGAGAAGGAAAAACACTTTTGGCTCTTTTTGAAATAAAAATTGTTATTATTTCTATGCTGGCTCTGCGGTAAGTCTCCCCCTCACCTGGGAGGTTTTCTGCCCTTGAGGGGATTTGGACACTTGAAGGAAACACTTTCTCACTTTGCTTTCACTGAATCAAACTCTCCATATTTTCCCCTCTGTGCCATTTTGGTTTCCATGTGCTACAGCAATGGAGCTTTTCTGGCAAACTCACTTCAAGGAGCAGAAGTGACCTCGCTGCTCTCAGCCCTAATTGCCCATAATTATACAACAAATGAGGAAATGGGGCTCTGTAACAAGATGCTGGAGTGAGACTCAGGAATTTCTGTGCTTTGCACATTTGCCACCATCAGATATTGTATTTCTGTTCAAAGGAAAGGGAAATAATTGCCTAAATGCAGGCTGAGGACTGGAGTGGAGAAAGCTGTAAAACAAGATAACTGGCAAAATTTGAAAAAAAGGAAACAGCACTTCTGTTTCAGGGAAATCTTCAGGTCTAGCAGAGTGGAGCTATTTAGATGGCAAATATCTAATGGATTAAAGTCTCCTTGTCAAAGCCTGGTGCTTTATCTCTCAGCACACACCTTCCAGAGCCTCTGAAAGCCTTCAAAATGCAGATTCAGGGTTATCGTGGTGCTCCCACTCCTCCCCAATTTGCCAAGGTATTGTTCCATCCATTTAGCAGAGCCTGGGAGCTCTCCTGCCATCAGAGCTGAGTGCCTGGGACTGTCTGGGCACAGAGGGCTGGTGGATGGTGGGCATTGGGATGTGTCACACCTTGGGGACACTTTGCATTCTACATTTTTTGCTGTTTCCCCTGGGTTTTTATCAGTTTTTCCTCTTTGTAATTCCCCTCCTAGGGCTGACAGTCACAGCCACTGTTTTCACTTGCTCCTCAGCTGAAGAGTAAATAAATGAAGATGCTCTACTTCAGAGGAGAAATTTCCTTGGCTTTGTCTTGCTGTGTAGACTTTTTCCTAGCTTTTCCAGACAGTACAATCCACCTTCCCTAACAACACTCTCTCCTCCTTCAGAGGCAAGATCCTGCTGCCTGGAACTCCACGTTCCAAGGCATGTCCAGGGATGTGCTGACCATCAGATACACCCTGCTGCCTTATCTCTACACCCTAATGCACGATGCTCACTCCCAGGGCAGCACTGTGATCCGCCCTGTTCTCCACGAGTAAGTGCAATTCCTCTGCTCTCCTTTCCAGGAATTCCCATGAAAACTTCTTTAGTTGTGACCCCCTAACAACAGAGTTACAGCATTTTTCCTTTCAATAAAAAACTCCAAGCCTTGGCTGGGAAAAACTGAGTTTTTTGCATGGGGTGATTTGCTTTTATCCAAAGCAACTGTCTAAGAAAATAGTGGCTCAGATTAGAAAGTTTGTCCCAGTCTGTCCCAAAATTTATTATACTAATATTTATATCAATTATATTATATTAATACATTAATAATGTATTATTCATATATAGTATATATAATATATATAGTATAGTACAGTGTAGTATAGTATAGTATTAGTCTATTATAGTATAGTATATTATAGTATATTATAGTATGGTATATTATATTGCAGTATATATTATTAGTCTTTTATTATATTATTTTTTTATTATTGCAAATACTGGCCAAGCACAACAGACCTTCAGAAATTTCGTTGTCTCAAGGTACTGGAAAGCAAAAGCAAAGAAATGGAAAAAATCCTAAAGCTGAGCACTAACTAACATTTCTGTCACTATAACATTAATTGTTACCATTCCTGGCAACCATTAATTGATCAACCAATTATTAACAGCAATAATGAGGAAATAGCTATTAGAAAGAGTAGGTCAAATTACTGACAATATTGTCTCCAAGAAGGAACTCTGGAAAAGCTCAGTTCTTGCTGTTTCCCCTGCCAGGTTTGTGCATGACAAAACAACGTGGGACATCGACGGGCAATTCCTCTGGGGTCCTGGCCTGCTCATCAGCCCTGTGCTGGAACCGGTGGGGCTTTAGGAATTTATTATTTAAATCAGTTTAATTAAGCTCCACTTTGTGATTGGAGGTGCCTAACACTGGTGTGTTTCATTGCAGAATGAGCGCACAGTGCACGCTTATTTCCCCGATGCCCGCTGGTACGATTACCACACGGTAAGTCATCCCAAAAATTGGATGTTAAAACTTATGTTTTAGCTTATCTTTTATGTCTTTTCACGGTGCTGAGGGTGGCAGGGAGGTGGGAACCCTCTCCTGCCTAATTTGCATTTAATATAAGTTCGTAGAAATATAAAACCTACATAGCTGATTAAAAAAATAGTAAAAATCCTCCATTCCTTTATAATAATGTATAATAACATGACCAGAGTTACAGTAAATGAAAAGGTGAAGTAATATCTTTAATTTACATTTCTTTTCACTTTCTGTAACCCTCAAGTGATACGCAGAAGGTTTTTGTAATGGAATGCTCTAATAGAGAAAGAAAAAACAGGTTTAGCTGTGTAATTTTTTCCCAGAAAATAATAAAAGATCTAGCAATGGGAAGAGCAGGATCAAAACTGCCTTTATTAATCACAGGTTTGTGTTTCACCTGCTTGGCCCCTTTGGTTCAGCTGCCATCACCCACGGTCAGGCCAGCCTTTTATAGAGCCAAAATTCCAGCGTTTCTCTTATTAATGTTCCTCCTGAAGCAACAACTCCTAATTAACCTGTCTAGAGAAATATTATCAGTTCACTCTGAAGAAAAAACCCTGTAAAAATTCCTTTTTTTGTACATAGGATACAGAAACTGGCTTTAGGAGACAATACCAAACTGTAGCAGCTCCTCTGGATCACATCAACCTGCACATCCGAGGTGGATACATCCTGCCTTGGCAAAGACCTGCTAATACAACCCATTACAGGTAAGATCCACTAAAAAATTTACATTTAATCTGTCTTTTTGTTGTTTGGGTTTTTTTTTTCCCAATGGTCTCCTTTAATAGTATGGGATGGGAAGATGGCCAACTGGGTGGTGGACAGCGTTTCTGTAAAAAAATTACCATTTGGGAAATGTGGAATGAGATCAGCTGAGGAAATTGAGGGGAAATTGTGTTTTCCACAGCCGGAAAAACCCGATGGGACTGACGGTGGCTCTGGATGATGATCTGTCTGCAAAAGGACACCTCTACTGGGATGATGGGGTTCGCATTGGTACGTCCAGGTCTTCTTCCTTTCCTAAAACCCTTTGTTTTTGGCTGTGGGAATGGCTGGATACTGCAACAGGCTGCCCAGAGAGGGAGATGCTCAAAGCCCAAATTAAAACAGACAAAATAAAACCCAAGGATGGGAATTAGAGAGAGATGAACCCAACTGTGGAGTGTCTGAGGAGGAGCAGAGGGGAAAGGATGGACTCTGCCCAAAACCATCCCATTTCTGGAGGACACATCTGACCCCCACCTTCAGAGGCAAAACTGGAATTAAACCTACAGCTCAGCATTACAGAAACATGATTGCTCCTGATTTAAACCCCACAACGCCGTGATTTATCGAATTAATACGTTGTATAAATGAAATCGTGCCCTGGGCCTGAGGCAAGGCTGATAACAAAGATTTGTCCTCAAACCTATGGGAAACATAACCATAGATCTTGGGAGAGCTTTAGCTAATTTCCTCAGCATTGCTAAATTGAAATTGTCTGCAGATAAGAGATGCTGAGATGTCATTTATCCTCCCCATCCAGAGTGCTTTACCCTTGTAATAACAGCGAGCTGGAGATTCCCACAAGGAGTGCAGGAAATGCGCTTTGCATAGAAGGATAAGGGGGAGTTTGCAGGAGCCTGGTGGTGGATCTGGAGGGATTTCCCATCCCTCACTGCCTGGGATTCAGAAATCATGGCCACGTTCAGGGAATCTGGTGATAAATGGAATTTCCATGGATCACAAGGAATATCTCACACAGTGAGTGTGGGAAGGCAGGAGCCTCCATGCCCAGATCTCAGCACTGCTCTGAGGGCATTTACAGCTCAATTACAGGGCTGGGAAAATCCTCAGCAGCGATTTTAGGGATGCAGCAGCCTTTAGCATGGCCAGGTGTCACCTGGCATTGGGCAGTGAATGGAGGAGGATGTGGAGAATGACTTTAGTGAGAAACAGAAACATTTTTCTCTTCCTCATCTAAACACCCCTGATCTTCCCAGTGCTGTTTCTTTGCCTGCTTTTATACCTTACCTCTAAAATGTTCTCCTTTAAACATTAAATACACCGAAAATATCTTATGTCTAATAGCATTTATCTTCTGGAAATGCACAACTTCTCCTTATTTACATATAAATACATACCTTGTATTTGTAAGTTCTCTATGGACGTAATTCCTGAACTGAATTTTTGATGTATTCAAGAAGGTGAATAGCAGTGACATTTTATTCCTTTTAATTTCTTTTATTCTTCCTTTATAACAGATGCATATGAAGATGGTATTTACCTCCTAACATCATTTACTGCTAATCGGGTGAGTCACATTGGCTCATATTTATTTAATAGTCACTTTAGGTGATTCTATTATATTCTTAACTAAGGGTATTTTAATTTGGGTCTTCCTAATGTCTACATATCCCAACCTGACATTAAATTGTGCTTACAGTTGATTAGACTACAAGAAATGTGATTAAGAATGAATTCAGGAGTGATTCTGAAGTGTGTTGTTAAGTACAATTGTCAGATTTCACTTCTTACCATAACCAGCTGAATATCTGGAAATAAATTAGACTCTAATTATAGGGACTTTTGGTTTAAAAGAAAAGCTCTTTCTATTGTAGGAGAAAACACTTTCTAATTTCATTATTTTCCAGTGTGCCACAATGTCTTCTAATTTTATCCACACTGTTCTTTCCTCTCATTTAATTCTGTCTTTGTCAAATAAAAGGGTGTTAATTGCTAAGGAAGAAAGTTTGTTTTGCTAATACTCAATATTTGCAGTTGTAAGGAGATTATAAAATAAATGCACCTCTTCCTGCTCTTACAAAAACTTGGTAAGGAAAAGCCTAATTAAGGAGGTCTTGAATCAACCAACAATGAGAAATATTCACCCTCTGAGCACTAAATATGTGGAATTACAGCACAGCCCATTTGTGTGGGATCTGGGTATATCCTAAAAATCCATAATCTACTTGAAATCTCAGTAATGAGGAAGCCTGTGAGTGCTGAGGGAGGTGATGGGGAGGCAGGAGGTGTTCTGGGAGGGCAAAAAGCAGGGTCTGGAGCAGAACCTGGAAGGTGAGAGAGGCAGGGAAGGAGAGGATTGTCCTGCAGCACTTGCTGTGCCTTCAGGGGGTGGGAACTTCTGGCTGCTTCACTCCTTAAAGACTCAATTAAAGATACAGCAGAGCTCAGGGTGTGGCCAGGTTAGCAAAGTGAGGAAAAGCAAAGCCTTCAGCATTTGAAAAAGGAATAAAACCACAGAGGTATTAGAAAACAAACATTGGAAAAAATTCTGGAGTGAGGACAGCAAATGGAAAGGTCAAGTGGACTTCATAGAATTATAGAGTGGTTGGGAGGAACATTAGAAATCATCTCATTCCAAATCTTCCACTATCCCAGGCTGCTCCAAACCCCAATGTCCATCCTGGCCTTGGACATTTCCAGGGCAGTCCAGGGGCAGCCTCAGCTTCTCTGGACTGGCGCCAGCCTGATCCCAATCTCTGATATTTGTTTTTCCCTCCTCCTTTCAGAACGTTTTGGATATCACAGTTACACACCAGAAATACACTGACCCCAACAACCTGATGTTCACTGACATCAAAGTCCTGGGGCTGCCCAGCAGTGTCCAGCGGGTGACAGTGTCCCAGAATGGAGCCACAATCCAGTCACCCCACACCATCACCTACGACAGCGCCAAGAAGGTGAGATGCTGCTGGCAGGGGGAAAAAGGGTTTCACATCTGAATTTGTGCTCTTAAACCCATGGAGAGTCAGCTGTAATACAATAGTTAAAACAGTTCTATATTTAAAATATTTCTATATTTGCCATATTTAAAATATTTCTATATTTACCATTTTTAAAATATACCACATTTCAGAGACATGCACAAGCTGCCATCAGGTAATGCTCCTAGAATACAATTTATCATATAGAATATATATAATGTGTGGTAGAGCTTTGAAGCACAGAAATCCCTGCTGAGGAACCCAAACCCCTTCTAGCACTGGAAAAAAAGTGGATTTTGTTTCCTAACATCTTCCTTGCAGCCTGGGAGATGTGGAAAAGCATCTCTGAGTATTTTCATGGTCTCTCCATGACCCCATTGTTGTTCTTGCCTGACAACATTTCCCTCTCCCAGCCCTGGTTTTCTCCCACCATGTTTTGCTCTGTCAAGTCCCATTTCAGCTCTGGGCATTGCAGCTCTCGGTTTTTACACATGCAAGGCAAATCCCACTTTTTCTGAAGTTATTGAGAAACCTTCAACCAAATTGAGAGGATTTCCACCTCCCTGGATTGTGTCTTTCCAGGGGATCACCCTCTCCTGCCTGCCCAGACAGCAATGAGAGTGCCCAACCTCTTGTTTCTGGGATTTTCCTACCTTTCCTTTGAAATTCAGCATTCTCTCATGTTTTAGTTCTTCCTCTTTTTCAGGGGAAAGCCAGAACCACAGAAATTTTGTACAAAAAAAAAAAAAAACTGTTAAAAATATAAAAGAAAACAGAATTGTTTCATTCTGCTGTTGACTTTTTGATGAAAAAAAAATCACAAGCACTGTTGAATTACAGTATATTTCAACTTTTGCTGCCTTTAAAGAATTCCCATATTTTAAAAATGAAAGGAATCTCAGTTCTAAGAGAGCCTGTGAATAAAAGAAGCGATCAGAGGGTCATGGTCAGACTCCCCAATCTGTGCTGGTTAAACTGTGTTTACAGTGATACAAACACAAACGTTAAAAAAAAAGAGGAATAAATTCCTGTAGTTTCAAATGAGAAGCCAATATCTCCATGGAGCACAGAAAACACCACAGATCTTCCTAACTGATTTATCTAAATGTGCATTTTTTGTGTTTTATTCCCAGCTCCTGACCATCACTGGACTTCAGCTGCAGCTGGGTCAGAACTACAGGCTGCAGTGGAGCTAAAGTGGAAAATCCCATCCGCCACACCTCTGCATTTTCTCACGTTTTGAAAACTATTTGTCAATTTTCAAAGTGCCTTTTTGTCATCCTGGAGTATTTTTTTTACCTTAAAAACCACAGCAGTACGGTCAGTTCATGTCCAGGTATTTTATACATACAGCAGTCAAGTGGCAGCAGCAGCACTTTAGGAAAACTTCACCTTTCAAAGCTGAGAATGGAAGGGAAAACTCTGTTTTCTCTGAGCAGAATTCCTGTCTGACTTCATGTCTGACAGATTTTGTAAATAAGATGTAGTTGATGTTACCCGAATGGATTTAAAGCCATAATTTTGCCTCTATTTAACTTCCCTCTTAATTTTAATTAAACCCATGCAAGTCACTAATATGGAGAAGAATTTAGGGCCAGATGAAGTAAAAGTAAATATTTTCAGATGACTGATTTAGCATAAAACAATGTTTCAAGTTGTTGATCGATAAAATTCCAAGATACTGGAAAAAATAATTTGAAACTGGGGGGTTTTGTATGACTTCAGCCAGATATTTGTGTTTCCCATGTTTTGACCTGAAGTTGTAAAATAAAACCTGAAGTTTCAAGGTTAATTAATCAATGTTGGTCTCTGTGTGTTTATTTCACTGAAGGAAATATTGTTGTGTGTTTGCTGTAATAGTAATTCAGCATAAAAAGGTTCTTTTTATCCCAAGAGTGCAGTGTATGAACTAAAGAGACTGGGAAAACATATTTAGAATTAAATTTGATGCAAATAAACTGCTGTTGGAGGTAATGGAAATCTCCAATGACTGTGCTTTACATCCTTTACATTTTTTGCTTTAAAATTTTGGGGTAAAAAACTCAATAGCCAACATCTCACAGGTGGATTAATGCAAATTATAGGGCTGAATTTATTGAAACTTCACTGTGAAATGATAATGAAGTTGGCAATTCAGAGAAAATGATCGTTTAGGAGTAACTTTACTATTTTGGTAAATAAAATTTCTGGGAAATCTTTGATAAATGAAGAAGATTTTGAAAGTTCCTCTTTACATTTGCTGGAGATGCAGATCTCATGTGATTCCAAGGATTAAGTCAAGCCTGGTGGTGTTTTCACTGCTATTACCAATGTGAATATATTGCAATGTGACTTTTGGAATGATGATTATTTGCAACCGAAATGTTAAAAGTTAATTCAATGCAATGCACTTCAAATTAGGCAGTGTGGAAAGTTTAAGTGTTTAAATACACATTTGGTATGTGCTGTATATACATATATAATTCATGCACTTAAACACACACTATGTATATTACTCACATTATTAAAATTTTAAATTTTATGATGTAAAATAAGGGCTTTTCCCCTTATTGTATGGTAGCTCTCACCCTCAGAGTCATTTCAGTTGAATGTTTAATGCATGTGAGGCATTATGCACGTTATAATAATTATGGAATAAGCGATTTAGAAACGCTCCCTGACCAGTGGGTTCCTTTCAATAATCTCAGGAGACCTTCCAGGCAGATACAGAGCTCCATTTCCTCCCCTGAAACAAACCCTACACTCAGGGTCAGGCCAGGAAGCAGCTGATACTGAAATATTCCAGCTCTTTTTAAAAATGGATAAAATTGACATTGAGTACCCAGTGCAGGAAAGGCAAATAAAAGTGACATTGGAGCAGGATGGCCAAAAAGTATGTGGTAAAAATATTATTTGCCATTAACTGACTGTTGAAAGTACCCCAGGGATGGAGGAGGGCAAAGAATCTGATCTAGGGGAGGCTCCCCAGGTCTGTGGTTTCCTTTGCCAGCATGGCAACAGCTGGAAGGATCTGCTGTGTGAGGGAGAAAATATTAAATATCCAAACCACCTGGTGAGGACGCAGCCACAGGAGCTGGGCTGAAATCCTTGTGTCCAGGAGCTGCTCTAACAGCCTTCCAATGCCCTGGATCCATGGGGAAAAATATCCTCAGCTCTGGTTTTTGTAGAATCATCGAATGGATGGGTTGGGAGGACCTTAAATCCCATCCAGTGCCACCCCTGCCATGGCAGGGACACCTTCCACTGTCCCAGGTTGACCCCAGCCCTGTCCAGCCTGGCCCTGGGATCTTGACTTTGATGCTTGGATAGAAGTCTAGGGCTGGAGTCGTGGATTTGGGTTGAATCCAAAAGAGCTGCTGCCGAAAAATGACAGAACGTCACTGGTTTGGGTTATTTTCTCCTGGAAATGATTGTTCTGGAGAGTAACAAACTGGGATGTGTTTGAACAAAGTCAGCAAAGGGAAGCCTGGGAGGAGTTGGGCTCTTCTTCAACCTCTGGTTATTGCTTTCACTAATATATTTAATTCTGCTGGTTATTATTTTTAACAGATTAATGGGAAATTGAACAGCAGTTCTTATCAGTATTTACAGTGTCAGATATCTATTTAACAAATATTATCTGTAATGGCACTTTCTGCTAATGGTTTTTCGGGGGGGTTGTGGGGGGGGGGCCGGAAGGGGGGGGCGGGGCCCCGGAGGGGGGGGGGGGGGGAACCCCCCCCCCCCCCCCCCCCCGCGGGGGGGGGGGGGGGGGGGGGGGGGGGGGGGGGGGGGGGGGGGGGGGGGGGGGGGGGGGGGGGGGGGGGGGGGGGGGGGGGGGGGGGGGGGGGGGGGCTTCAGAACAGCATAAAGATTTTAAAGACATTTTAAAGACATCCTTTAAGATAAGAGCCACAAAATCTCCTCTCTCCTGTTTTGATCCACACAATCCCATCGTATTCAATCACGAAAGGAAATAAATATTTCCATGCTACCTCTGCACGGTGTAATCCTAACTGCATCTCATCACTTCTGCCCTCTCCCCTTTATAACCAGAAACATTCGGGAGTGAAAACTGAGATCTCCCATCCTCTGGAGAGCCTAATCCCTTCCCACAGATCTTTCCAAGCACTAAAAAACAAAGTTTGCCTGACTTTGAGAACTTCCCCACAGCACAAAAGCCTTTTCCAAGGGGTTTTAATTGAAGCCAAGCACCTATTTAGGTTACGACGTCCTATATTTAACTTGAATGGAATCATTTCTTTTCTTGTGTTTAACCTTTGATCAGCTGCCTACCTTTGAACTCTGGATAGCGACCCTCCTTGTTCTCCTCGTCCCACTTCTCCTGCAGCTCTTGCATAACAGCCCCGCAGAAATCAAAATGAAATCCTCTCTTTGCTGAGGTAACTTTTGTTTTTTTCTTCACAGGGATGGCTTGGCTTTGTTCTGCTGTTTTTTAATGCAACCACCACAGAGATCTGGAATGCAATGATGAAGATGTTTGTAGAGTTTTAAATAAAATTCAGCACTGGGGGAATGAGTGGTTACACAAACAATATTAATTAAGGAAAATGGCATAAATAAAACTTTTAAAAATCTATAAAATTATTATTTTTTAATATCAGCAGTATATATCTTAGTCCTAAACGATCAATTACCTCATTTCAAGTGTTCCCATTAAATGATTTGTTGCTGCACAGTGGTGCAGGTAAACATCTTCCTTATTAATATTTGTTCCTAAATGAATTCCAAAGAGAGCAGTGAATTTCCACATTCAGAGTGCACAGACAAACAAACTCTCATCAATCCCTTGTCCCCAAATAGTTTCAAGTGATTTAAAGTGATCTAAGTGATTTATCATTCCTGTGGCACTTGCAGACTTGGGGCAAATCCAAAGGTGGGTTTTAACTTTTATTCCCTTTTTCTTTGGAAATATCCTTTCATCCCACATCCCACTCCACTTATTTCACTGTCATATCCCAGATGGAAAATAAGTATTTTCTTACCTGGTGACTAAGGGAAATAAACCAAAAGCTGTGTGTAAAGGTGAGCCAGGCCATGAGTCCCTGTGTGTTATATTGAAAAATACCTCTGATTTTTATTCTTTATTCTCTCAGATGAAAAATAAGATGTTTAAGGCTTTTTCTCCAGGCTCTGTGAATTCCCAGGAACAGCACATGGATCATGGAATCCCAGAATGGTTTGGGTTGGAAGTGACTTTAAAATCATCTCATTCCAAGCCCCTGCCATGGGCAGGATAAAGGGAATCTCCTTTATTTTGGCACCTGGATCCTCTGACCATGGATAACAATTAACAATTCATTAATTAACCCCAAAATAACTAATTAACCCCAAAATAAACCCCAGCACTGAGACACACTGGAATCATTTCTAGCCCTGGAAATTATCATCTGTGAGACAAAACAAACATTTGCACAGCTCTAATGAGACAATCCAACTCGCAGCACCTCTTTCTTTCGCTTTGATGCTTCCATTAATAAAACTCATTTGCAAATAATTCAAATTTCTTCTGAATATATATAAAAAGGAACTCACAGATCAAGCCCAGCAGGGTGAAGGAGGAGATTCTGCCCTGCTCAGGTGAGATCCCACCTGCTCCAGCTTGAGTCCTTTCCAACTCCAGGTATTCCATGATTTAAACACTCAGTACCTGGGAAATAGAACCATTCATTAATACCTTATGGGAATAATTTGGGGTCAGGCTTTTTGCCTCTCGTAATGCATTCTAATGCACTTCTTATTGAGTCTTCCATTAGAGCTCCGGAGAGGTAATTCATATTTTCCTTTTATTCAATATTTCCTCGCGAGGGAATAACAAAAGCTGGAATTCTCTACCTCCTGCAAGATAATTCCTGTGGCATTTTTTGTATTTATTGCTCCTAGATGTCAGTCAGTGAATTCACTTCCCACCACCCCATAAAGCTGATTTATGAGAATACAAAAGCATCTATGGGTCAGAATTAAATAATTTTTTTTCCTTAAATAAAGGGGAAGCAAAACTAAAAGAAGCTTTTAAAATAATCACTATGCAGTGAAAATGTTGAAGTTGAGGTTATGTATTCCCAGCATTCAAAGGTCCATACTGGGGATTGAATCAGAATATTTTTTTGAGAGGAAACATTTTAATCTGCTGGAAATGTGGTTTTCACACTCACCTATAGCATCAACCCACAGAGGATGGGTTTGTTACAGGAAATATTTACATCTGCAGACATCCATTTCCATATCCTGCAGCACTGGTTATGTCAAAGGAAAACATTTGGTTAGTTGACCAAAAAAAATAAAAATAAATAAAAAAAAAAAAATCACTTTCCATTTTTCTTTCCGCCTTTTTCTCATTTCTTTTCTTTTTATATGAAGGAATAATATATATAATGAATATTACATAAAATATAAAATATTGCAATATTAATTCTTTGAAGAACAACATATTATGGGGACTCTGAAAAAAGTTACTCTGTAAAAGTTCAGCGATTGGGCAGATTTGTTTTTATGGACATTCATCCCCTGAATTAACACAAATGTATTTCAGCCACCTGTTCACCCGGGTAGGATGGATACAAGCAGTCTGCTTCCTTTATTTTTTTGATATAACTTCAAATAATAATGAAAATCCATAAATACCATATAAATTCACATCTATAAGTAAAATAAACCTAAGTAGCACACGTGCAGTAGCAAGGTTAAAACACTACATTCTGAATATTTGAGTCATTATCTTCAAGAATAAGGACAAAATAAATGCTTCTTTTCCTGCAGTCTGATTTTTTTTAAATTTTGTGTTAATTTTTAATTGTTTTTTAATACAGAAAACCCCCTCAGACCCCTCAGTTGTTTTCAGTATCTTGTTAAAAAAAAAAAAAAAAAAAAAAAGGAAATTACTTTTTACAGAATGAGTCTGAGAACATCCTCAGGTGCTCACCAGAGGCAGCTCTGAGTGTCTGCAGCAACTGCAAATGGGATTCTGCTGCAGCAAATCCACAGAATTCTCCAAGCAAACAGCAGGAAGAAATGTTTTACACGGAGAGAAAAAGCCACGTTAGTCCCTCAGCCCCTTTACAGCAAGGATCACACTTGTATTCTTATTTACTTTATGGGTACCTTATAAATATTTAATTTGAACAGGACCTGTGGAGCACAGAGAGCTCGGAGCACAAGGTGACCCAGGGGTTTCACCTGCACGACAATTAAAGGGATTTTTGCCATCCTACTGGAAGAGCAGATAGGAAAATGTGGAATTGTAGACTTGTTAATGATGGGAAAGATTTTGAGGATCATCCAATCCAACCAGGAGCAGCAGCACCATCAATCCTCATCCCCAAGTGCCACAGCCATGCATTTTTGGACATTTTTAGGGATGGTGACTCCACCACTGCCCTGAGCAGCCTTTCCAATGCCTTACAACCCTTTCCATGAAGGAATTTCCCCAAATATCCAATCTAAACCTCTCCTGGTGCAACTTGAAGCCATTTCCTCTCCTTCTGTCCCTGTTCCCTGGAGCACAGCCTGACCCCCGGCTGTCCCCTCCTGTCAGCAGAGCCACAAGGTCCCCCTGATCCCGTTTGCTCCAGGCTGAGCTCCTTTCCAGCTCCCTCATCTTCTCCTCCAGAGCTTTCCCAACTCCATTCCCTTCCCTGGACTTTCTCCAGCATGAGATGAGCATCACATCAGCACCAAATGCTGCAAATAAAAAAAAGTTTGCTCATAGTACGTGAAAAATGTGAAAACTGGGAAAACTTCTCTTTTCCCCTTTTTTTCTAAATGCTAAGTCACATATTCTAACAAGGGGAAATAAAAAAAAAAAAAGAACATTGTTGTTGAAACCAAAGAATTTCAACTTCCCAGCCTTCTTTATTGTTGTCAACTTCAGAAATTCCCGAAGCCTAACAACATCACTTCAAAAGCCCTTGGTTTAAACGAACACACCAGATAATGAAAGAACATCTTTTAAGAATATTTCCAGAGACATAAAAACCCCCAGCAAGCATCCACGAGTGACACTTCTTGACAAACGACGCTCCCCAAAAACAAAAAAAAATCCCAAAAAAATAAAAAATCTGGGCGCAGAACTAAAGCTGCTGGCGAGAGTGACACTTTCCCTCCCGCTAATTGACAACTTGGGAAACAAAGCCACGAAAAAAGAGACTTTGTGAAGTTCCTCTGGTGGCTGGAGGCTGTCAGGGAGCTCAGCCTCCTCCAGAGCTGGGAATGAGCTGCAGTTTGATCTCCTGCAGCACAGGGAGAGCAGCAGGAATGTGTCTGAGAGGGCTGGAGGCACAAAGGGCTGGAGAGACACCCAAGGTGGGCTGG